>JARHVA010000422.1:2000000-3377500 GCA_037957365.1 Torreya grandis | reverse complement strand
TGATATTGAATTGGTTATCTTGGATTGGTAAAATATGAGTTATGCCTATTGTACACCTAATGGTGGTCATCAATGTTTAGATTTAATTATGAGGAAGTATTAGTATGTGTTAATGATTATGGAATCAAAAAATGATTGTACATGGACTTGATAGACTGGTTGGTTCTAATCTTATGTTTAGCATCTTAGTTAGTATACATGTTATGCATTTGACTGTTTTATCTATTCTTAGATGTTTATACTCAATATGTGAGAAAAATAAGCTAAATTAAGATAATGAAATATTTCATTTTCAAGGAGAGTACATGGTTCTTTGTTGTTTTAGACCATCTTGGGCATGTTGAATGCATTGTGTATGTCATTTGGTGGGATATTTATTGACTTTACAATACCCTTCTTATTTGGGGGTTTATATGTAAGTTTCATGGATGTTTTCAACCTTTTGCAAAAGAGAATATTACTGCAGCAATTATTTATTAGGGATCCCCAATTTTTTATATTTTTTTATTAAATATGTTGTTTTCTTACTCTGTTTGGGATTTTTATATTAAGATGGAGATTGAATTTCATAATATCTCCTACAAACAGGTTTCACATTGCCAGCTTTATGTTGACAAAATCACTTTCACCCTTTTCAATGTAGGAATTTTTATGCAAGTTGACTCTTCTTTTATGAAGTTTGATTACCTATTATCTCTATCACTTGCTCAATTGTTGTATTCACCATTGTTAATCATGAAGGGTTTAGGGATGATTAAGTTGTTGGTTGAACTTATTGTAATGCAATATTTATTGTAGTTGACATATATTATATTGATTGCTTGATCAAAACATTTATATTATATGATATCATAATGGATTCTTGGTTCTTAATCCTTCAAGATGGTATATATATTCATATGCTAAAACTATCAGCCCTTGTTGGTTGTTCAAGATATTGTATCAATCTTGTGATTGTGACATTAAGACCGGTGAGGTAGTCTTTTATACGTAACAACTTTTGTATTCAATAGTAATTCATTTGTACTTAAAAAATGACATGCTTATATTAAGGATTGATTATGTTATGTTACAGTTGTATATTACAGTGATTAAACCTTGAGCATGTTTAAGTTAAAGTTGTTATAATTTTCTCATTTTGAGGAGAGTTACCCATTGGTTGGTAAATAAGGCTATAATGGCCATGGCGAGAATATTTATACATATGTGTTGATGTCATTAAAATTACCTCAGCTATTAAATTATGTTATAATTTGTGAGATGATTATGTTACTCACCTACCTATAGGTTAGTTGTGAGTTGCATGTGGCATTATATATATGTATATATGTATGTATGTATGTATGTATGTATGTATTGGAATATTTAATCTTGTGAACATTTATTGCTTAAGAAATTAAGTGTATAGATTTATTTCATATATGTATACATACATGTTGTTAATAAGGCCACATCATGCTATTAAGTGTTATAAATTTATATTGCAAACACACTATGTTATGGCCTTATGGAAACTTGTTTTATAATTCTATTTTCACATTAACTTATGAATATGAATTAATGGATGTTTATCTCATGATAATACCTTTTCTAATATTTAATGATAATAAAAATGTATTCCATTTTGGTAGTGTAAGTATCAAGCCATAGTTAACTAACAACTTAATTAAATGGCTTTTTTTTAACTTGGGATCATATGTAATTAATCACAACTAATGGTTGTTAATTAGAATTACAATTTGATTCCTCAATGCTCAATGTGATTCTAATTTTTGTACATTACTCTTTGGATTACATTATTGTCCATGTGCAAGCAATGTATTATGTGGAAACTAGCCATTCATTAATATAGCCCATAACTGGCCTAAATTATGATATTATAATGAGCCTAATAGCTGAATTTTCATTTAAATAAGTTATTGATATTTTTACTAAATCATTCATTGTTATTAATTTAAGGATTTTGAATGAAATTTTAGTGTGATAACCCTATGGTTGGGTAGTTTATAAATATAAATCTGACTAGGTAATACTATTAATGTTGATCCATCATAACAACTAAGTATTATCTAAAATTAGGTAATAATCCCATATGGATGAGTCCTTGTTTATATAATGGGAATGTTAAGGGTACTATGACATTTTTATACATATTTACTATGGCTTGGTGTAGATAAATTATACATGTTGGCAATTAAAAATATGGATATCTAATGCCATGATAATCATTTTCCTTTGTTGGGACCATATGTGGTAGGATAGCATTCGCTAAGCAATGGAACATGGGTGTAATGACCCCTAAGATTTTAGATCGATACATCATGATCTAATGGGGAAAAACTTGAGTTGGTCATTACTTATGAGATCATAAGGTTCTATGTTCACATTCTTAGGTTGGGTTACTTTGGTAGAAGATTGATGTTAGCTAGTTACTGACCTTAAATGTTGTAAGGTTGGTATAAGTTGAAGCTTGGTTTGATGGTATCATTGGTTTTCCTTTAGGACCTATTACACCTATTATGGTACCTTCTTTTTATTAGAATGATATAATTAAACATAGTTAGTAATATGACTTTTTTTATGCTAAATCTTTACCCTACGTCATTAACCTTATTAAGGATACCTAATAGCTTGAATGAATCTCCTTGCCTCATGAGATGCCAAGTCCTAATCATATAGGGTTATCATATGCTCATATTAGGATGAGGATCCCTAGAGGGTCTGATGGGGAAACTAAGTGCCTTTTAAATGTTTGAAGGTTATGATCATTGACCTACACATTAATATCCCTTGAATAGTGTATCATCCTAGCAACAACCCCTTTATCTATGGAATCTTCTAGCAATGATCATCCTTGTACAAAAATCTCATTGACCCCATTCCACTTATTATTTGTTTACTCATTTGGTGTAGTATCATGATGATTACATCATGCATGATAAGTTATGTAGTGGGTTCCACACGGGGTTCTATTGTGTACTCTATTAACAATTCTCAATTTATTTATTTATTTATTGTGGGAGGGGGGGGGGGTGGTGGGGGCGTGTGTTATTTCATCTAATATTAGAGCTTGTGCTATGAGTTTTATTAAGAATGATGTTTACTTCTCACACTCATTAGAATTCAAGATCAATGTTATTTCATTTTACAACTAAATTAAGTTATACTTGTTATTTAGTTCCTACCAATGGCTACTCTAGATGAGATTTAGAAATGGAAATATGCCTAGATTATTTATCTAGTGATTTACAAATTAAGGATAATATTAGATTGGATAGTTCTCATGATGATCAAATCCAAGGGTTGGGTAGCCTAAAAGGTAGGAAGAAGTCCTCCTTAGGTATTTAATAACTTGAGAAATCATTCAAGGTATGATTGGAAAAAATAACATGTGTTGAGCATTCTTGAGACTATTTCCTTGAGAATTACCTCAATATGGAATTAATTAGTCAAATGGACATGGACTATATGAGGGGGTGTTGATATTGGCTGACTCAATGTTAAGGAATTCAAGAGGTTTCCAGCACCTACTTATATGGGTGTAAAATATGATGATGTAATTGATGCATGATGTGTGTATGCATGATTATATCAACCTACAAGGTGTGATAGCTAATGTAATTGATTTGGTGTTGTTGTATGAAACTACGATGATGAAAGCCTGATATTTTAGAGATGGTCATTTCTCTCTACCTTTGCCTTGGTTGGGTTAACCCTTTCTAATTTTGGTCATATTTAAGTAAACATCATTTATTGACCATTAACTTGTATGGGTAGGTTAATGAGAGATAAGTGGTAAAGGCTTCACTCTTAGAATAAAGGGAAATAGTATCTAGTATATTTTTATGGGTTGTATATGCAACCCATCACTAGATACTTGGAACATTATGACCCTAAGAGGACCAATCATTTAACTCTAAATTGGAGGGCTAGATTGGGTATGAGGAGCTGGTCTACTTGCATAAATCAGTTAAGCTTGAGTTTTCCTCTTGTTGGGAGCATGTCTTGAGCCTTTGAAGATCTATGAAGAATTAATGATGGTAATAGTGATTGCTATCTTGATCGATAAGATTGTTGTACTTTATTTAGAAAATTGAATATCTATTTTAGTTTGTTGAAAAGAGTTCAATAATGGATTCAAGGAACTAGCATGCCACTTGTAAGTTGTATGGTTGTAAGTGGATAAAGAATATCTCCATGGGTTTAAGATGATCCTAGTTGGGCAAAGCCATTCCAAGGCAAGTTTGCCTTTGTGGAATTTTGATGATAAACCTTGGTGAAGGTATGTTGAAGTGTTGCATGTATGTAATTTTTTATTCATAATTGTGTTTTTATATCAATTTAATTGACTAATTTGTGACATGGTAGAGATCTAAAACATAAATAGCCTTTGTAAGTCTTGGTTAGATCCTCTACAGGTTGGTGGAACCATAAAAAGGTTACTCCTTGCTTATTTTTCATGTTTTATTAGCATTTGGTGTGGATAAATTATGAGTTCATCTAGTTATAATTATTGACATTTGAGTCAATAAATTATAAGTTCTTACATGGTTTGTGCCTTAATGCACTTGATGGGTTGCAATAAGCAAATAAATTGTTAAGTATTGTGTTTAGTGCGTGGGAACATTATTTTATTCTAAGTGATAGATTTATAAGCTAATTCTAGATAGGGTTTCAAGTTGGAAACACAGTTATGGTTAGTTGAATGCAACCATTATAACCTAGAAGTGAATAAGTATTATACATAATAATACTATGTTGTAAATATGTGTATTCAGTTGAATTTAGGTTTTTTTTGTTATGTGTATTTAGCCCTTCGAATTGAATGAAGGAGCTCATCATTTTGTCACTCAAATATCTAGAGTCTATTGAGTGTGTGGATATATTTTGATTTTATGATGTTGTTATTTTGATCATGGGTATGTTTTAATCACATAAGGTGGTAGTAATGCCCCTAGTCATGTTCATGTCTATGTGATTATTATTTGGTTTTGGATTGAGTGTTAGCATCCATGAGTATGTCATGTTGCTCATGGATATGTATATTTTACATCCATGAGGATGTAATTTATGATTACATCTATGTTATGGTTGTGTAAACTATGATTTATATGATCATGATGTAATATTCACTTGGAGCCTAGGATAAGTTCATCCTTTTCCTGATATTATGTTATGTTAAATCAAGTATTTATAGTCAACCTTTGACTTGTTGACCTAAGTCAATTGGAAGGATATTGATAGAGCTTGTTGTTGGAATCATGAAACCTTTTTTGATTATCATAGGTGGCTTGCATAGGTGGGTCATCTTATGATGATTGAGGTATAATACTCTTAGGAGGTCCAAGGATGTAACTTAGTCTTGGAGGGTCTAGTGGGTGAATATGACTTACTTGCTTGAGAAAGTGAGGATGTTTTGGGGATATCTTATTGTTAATGGGTAGCATGTGTATAAAATTATAAATGAATCATGTCTATAAATCAATCCTAATTCATAGAAGATAGATCATACCATACACTTTTGATTGAGGACACATTTGTTAAGTGGGAACATAACCAATATGGGGATCCACTAGACCCGATTAGGGGATATATTAGCACAATAGACCATGTTAAGGAGGGCTCCAAATCCTCCAGTCTAAAACAATCATGCAGTAACCCTAAAGGGATCTTGAGTTTTGATATTTCACCTAAACTAATAACAAATAAAGTAAATCTAATTTAGTGCTCACCAAAGCTTATGGCACAACATGAGGAGTTAGTAAATAATCAAAACATGTATAAGAGAATCTCAATTAAGATATATATGAGTAAGACCCTAATACATGGAATATGAAGAGTAATATTATTCAAAGCCAATGCTTATGCTACTTCTATCTACTAAAGAGTGGATCAAAGTTAGAGAATACTTACCTGAATTATGAACCCATCGAGACTCAATATCTTTCTTAGCTAATGGTTTTTTGTAAGAGTTTATTATGCTTTTTAAGGATCACTAAGAAAGGATAAAGCATCTAAGACTTATCCACAAGACTAGATTATCCAAGTAGAAACCCTAATCTATGATTTTTCAAGTACAATGGTGGAAATAATAGTTGTAAAGAAGCCTAAGTAGATAATGATGATGAAATAATATTTTATATATAGGTATATTTAACCCTATTCCCTTTTAAAAATACCAGATGATAGGGTCGAACTAGTCAACCTAGTATAATTTCAGACAATTATTCACTAATTTATGAGCTAGGCTGGCCAAAGGCCAAACTAGTTCCTAAGTGAAAATCACCCAAAATGATACAGGTTCAACCTAGTCAACTTAGTGTAGCCAACTGACAAAAGGGGATTAAGGTGAGAAAAAGAGGGATGGAAAGTAGAAAATACTAGAGTGTGTAACATATGAGTAATAGTATAGGGAATGGTTTTAATATATGGTTAGATTGGTAATAATGTGTTAGTATGGGACAATAATCCTATGAAGCACTAATGGTCTACCTACCCCTTTATCAATGCACCCTTTATGGTGTACACTCAAAGATATTGAGTATTAAAGGGTTCTTGCAAGATGTAAATCATTAGTATTTGAAAAAAGGTTTAAAATATTTTGTATATACATATGCCCCATTTGAAGCTCATCATATGTCACTAAGGTGCAATAAGGGATGGTGCTTTGACAAAAAACATAAGAACACATAAAGTTGATGTTAAAATAAATTTGTAGTGTTTTAAAGCATAAAATAATTGAAATTAAATGACTAAAAAGTAAATAACTAAAAATTAAATGCATAACTTGGCTTACCTTTATTTTTGGATGGTTCTCTACTATGTTGTTAGTTTTGATTATCTACGGTGAAGAGACTTCTTTCAACAAACCCAAGAATATAAAACTAAATATCAAAAACAAACAAATGCATGAAATCCAAGATATCTAGTACTATGTGGATGAGATGTACTTGCGAATTTAGAAAAATAGGGTGACAAATGCTATATTAGACGAGATGACCAAGTCAAAACAAAGAATAAATTAGGTAATAGAAAAACCAAGGCTATTAAAGACCAAAAAAATCAAACAAGTAAAACTTAAGAAAGAAAGGCAAACTCATCAAGTCAAACCAAAGATACATGTCAAAAAAATGATGGTAATAAAATATGTCAAATGTAAAAATATAAATAAAAAATAGTAAAACAACAATGATGAGTCAGTAGTAACAATCATTATCTCACTCAAAAATGGAAAAAAGTGCATAAAAAGGGAAAACAACATTGTCGAGTGAGAAGTAACAAGCCAACCTCACTCAATAATGGAAAAAGGTATGAACTCAAGTGTCCATGATTGAAGGGTAGCATAACTATGATAAATGGTAAAATATATCAAAACAAGTCTAGAAATGTAAATCTATGGTATAAAGAAAGTAATCCATAGTTGCCCAAACGTATTTTTTTTCTCTAAGAATATATAAAACTGAAACAAAGTAGTGTTAGCATGTTTTTAAGAGGTGAAGAATAAGGGAAAACATACTTAGAATCATAATGTTCCTATCAAGGGGGAAAATGAAATGGGTGGAGGTGAAAATAAATGAAAAACTAAGGTAGATGAACTCTTTATCAAAGTCAAGATGCTCAAATTAGGTTTGTCAAAACAAGAGGACTTTTAACATTAAGGACTTTGATAGTATTCTCTTATCCACACAATTCTTAGGTCAACAAATGTAGTATATAGATCATCTTATGAAGGCTATATGCATGAAAATTAAAATGGACCTACCTTCCCACAACTTGTTCCCCATTCCTTAGGACCCCTTACAGATTTGTCAGTCTACTACAAAGATTAGGTACGTGCATGAGAAATAGGTAGCACCATAGAGTTTTTTTATTTGTCCTAGTCCAATCTACTCACCTACCACATCCCAATGGACCTCAGCTCTATGTGAGGCCAACAATGGAGTTTTATCTTTGATTAGAGATAGGAGATGTGCTTCTAATCATGTCTTTTGGTGTGATTTTGACTTTTAAGATTTGTATGTTGCCTTTTGTATATCATTGGATTTTATTTCAAATGAATTGGATTTTAACTTTTTTGATGGATTTTTTCAATTCCTTCTCCATATAGATTTGGAAAACCAAACATGGGTGCTAAAGATGAATTTCATTTGAATACTTGGGACTTGGTTGCTAAGAGAAAAAACTTCAAAGAGCATGGGGTCTAAGATTCTCATAAATCTAGGTGAAATAAAAGTGTTATCTTGACTTCGACCTTGTTTTATCAAATGTGGAGTAAAAGAAAAGGAAATCAAGAGGAATGACACATGGAAAAAATTTGAATTATTTCAAATTGCAAAAAATGTGACAAAGGGAAAAAAAAGGGATAAAATGACCATAAAGTGTGAATCCTTACCATAAGAATGAGGGAAATGGATCAAAACATGCTAACATAGATTATTGTATAAATTTCATCTACCAAAATAAGAAAAAGCTAAAGTTGAGAACAAGGATTAAAAACTTGTAACCATTCTAAAATACATTCTATAAAAGGAATAACAAGATGGTGATTTTTTGAGGAGGGGCAGGTCCTATCCATGGTCTTACACTACAACTCATAAAAGAGAAACCCATGAGGGTGTCAAAAAGTATTAGAAACATAAATGAGATAAGCAAAAGTTGGTATTTATGAGGAAGATCGCGTCCTATCCATGGTTTTTCAATGCAATTCACAAAATAAAAATCCAAGGGATGTAAAAAGTGTGTAAAAAGAGTATGAAAATATTTAAGACTATGGTACATCATGAGGAAGACCAAGTTCTATCCACTATTTTATAGTGTAACTCATGATAGAAAGGGGAAACCAAAAACCAAAAAGGAATGACTAAAGGTTTGTAAAAAGAGACAACTGTTATAGAGGGAGAGACCCGTGTAAGTAACCTAAAAAATATTAGATAGATGTAAATAGAAAGCATGAAAAAAAGGAAATTTTTTTAGGCAAAGTACTTCTTGAGGAATTGTGTGTTGGTGGGATCTTTAAAAACATGGCCTCCATTGGTTTGAAGGTGGCAGGTGCTTGGACCAAGAATATCTTTAACTAATTAGAGACACCACCATTTTTGGGTGTATTTACCTTCTTTATCATGAGTGCAATCTAATTTAAGTACAAGATCACCAACATTAAAAGTGTGAATTTTAACACATTTATTATGTTGTTTGGCAATACAAGCCTTGTATCGGCACTTATGTTGTAAGGCAAAAAGATGTTATTCATAAAGGAAATTGAGGGCATGAAAGAAAGCTTCACATAATTCATCATCAAGAATGATACCATGAAGAGATATATGGAGAGAGGGAATCTCAACTTCTAATGGGAAAACTAACTCAAAACCATAGACTAGAGATAACAACATTGCCCCAATGGTAATATGTATGCTAGTACTATAGGCCTAAAAGGTAGGGTAAAGATGAAGGTGCCAATCTATATAGGTTTCATGAATTGTATTTTGGATAATTTTTTTGATTAGCCTCAGCTTGGCCCTTGTATTGTGCATGATAAGGTGTAAAAAATCTATTTAGCACAAATCTATTTAACATCCTTGTTTTTGAAATTACTAATCATTTCTTGAAATTATAGTATGGGGAAAACCAAAGAGACAAATGATTTTATTAATAATAAATTTGGGAATGGTGTTACTAGTGAAATTAACAAAGGGCATGGCTTTAACCCATTTGGTAAAATATTTGATAGTGGTGATGGTAAAAACATGCCCATCTTGGGAGTGAGGTAATTTGTTGATGAGATCTAATCCCTACATGGATAATGACCAAGGAGATTCAATAGTTTTAAGTTTAGATGGAGTTGAATGAATTATATCATCATTAAATTGGCAAGGAGTACACTTTTTAGTGAATTTTATTGCATCCTTTTCAATAATAGGCCAAAAATAACCCATATATAGGCATTTGCATGCTATAACATGTCCACTATAATGGATACCACAAATTCCCCTATGTGCTTGTTTAAGAAGAGGAAGGACCTCATCTTTCATAGAATAATAGAACAAGGTACCTTCAACATTACAATAATAAATTATGTTATATCAAAATAAATATTTGAAAGCTTGTTTACAAATATGTGTCTTTTCATGAGAGTATAAGTTAGGAGGATAAGTTTGATGTTCTAAGAGTTGAATAATGTCTTTATACCATGGTCTTTGTCAAATGGTAATAGCCTCGATCTGGTAGATAAGTGAATTTGGTGTTTGAATTGAGGATGGAGATTTTATTATTTATATAATAAAATTGGGATTAAAAAAAATTTGGTGTGGATGAAAGAGAGATGCTAAAGAAGTGAAAGAATCAGCAATGTAATTTTGATCTCTAAGGATAGGCTCAATAGTGAAAGATATGAAATATTTAGCAAGAATACTTGTAATTTAATGATAGGTAATAAGGTTTTTGCTTTTACATTGGTATCACCATTAATTTGGTAGTAAATAAGCTGGGAATCACCTAAGGCATATAGATACTGAATGTCTAGATCAAGAGTAGCTTGTATGTCTAGGACTAGAGCTTGGAATTCATACATATTATTGGTAACATCAAAGGTGAAAAAAAAACTAAAGGTATGATTTTACCAAGACTTATGAGAATGCAAAATATCTCAGCTCCTTGAAGGTATTTAGCACCATCAAAATGAAGGGTCCAAGTATCCTCATAAAAGTCAACATTAATTTCAAGAAGCTCATTGATAGCTACTTTACGTTTAGTAGTATCAAAGGGAATAGAGGATTCATCAAGATTAGTGGCTTCAATATTAGCAATAAAGTTATTAAAATAATGTTTGAGAGATATAGCTTGATTAAGACCTTTAATTTAGAGAATATTGTCATCTGATATACTATATTAAAGATGACTAGTAGCTAATATGGGAGCTACGACAAGTTGATCAGCTATAAATTGTCCTTTGATAAATTTTTGAGTGAAAATATGGAGATTAAATTCCATAAGAAGGACCATCCATTTTCCAATTCTATCTCCAATAAGAAAGGATTTGGAGAATAAGTGATGAAGGGGGTCAGAATGAATGATGACATAAGTAGTTTGATAAAGCATGTAGTGGCAAATATTTTCAACTACAAAATTGATGGAAAGGAAATCACATTAAAGTTTGGTATAACATGTCTCATAATCAATGAAGCCACATCTAATGTAGTAAATGGCATACTCTCTTAAGGTATCATCTTGTTAAGCAAGCATTGCCCCAACTAATATGGGTGTGGAAGAAGTATATAGTATCAAAGGTCAATCCTTGGAAGGAGTATGAAGTTTAAGTGGGTGAAGTAATGATTATTTCATGTTATCAAAATATTTTTGACATGGGTCCATCCATTATAGATCATTACCTTTATTAAGAATAGAATTGACAAAGTGGATATGATAAGCCATTTTGTGGATGAATTGTCTAATTTCCCCAAGTTTTCCTAAGTAATTATGAATGTCAAGAATAGATCAAGGAATGGGAATGTCTATGATAGCACTAATATTATTGGGGTCAACATCCATGACATAGAGAGAGACTAAGAATACTAATATTTTTCTAGATGTGACACCAAAAACACATTTGTAAGAATTACGTATAACTCGATACTTAAGAAGGTGGTCAAAAATGAAATCAAGATCTAATATATGAGTCTTATGACTTTTGGATTTATCAATGAGATCATCCACATATGTTTCAACAATTTTTTGGATAAGATCATAAAATATGTGAGTTGTCACTCATTGGTAAGTGGCTCTGGCATTTTTGAGGCTGAAGAGAATTTTGACATATTAATAGTTTCCCCATTATATGGTGAAAGTTGTCTTATGTTGGTCCTCAGGGGAAATGTGAATATTATTGTAGCCTGAGAAACCATCCATAAGAGATAACATTTCATAACTAGTTGTGGGATCAATGATGGAATCTATCGAAGGTAAAGGGAAGTTGTCCTTGGGATAAGTGAGGTTAAGATTATGGAGATCAATACAAATGTGAATGACCATAGTGACCTTTTTCCAAATGGGAACAATGTTAAAAACCCATTTTTAATATTACACTAATTTTATAAATTTAGCATCAATTAATTTGATGATTTCCTTGTGACATAAGGTGGAAACCTCGGGTGGAAATTTCCTTTGTTTTTTATGTATAGGCTTAACATTAAGATAAGTAATGATGTTATGCATCACAATACTAGGTTTAATACCATGCATGTCCTCATAATACCAAGAAAATATCTAATGATATTTATCAAATAATAAGCTAAAATTATCATGTTCAGTAGGTGAGAGTTCATAAGAAACTATAATTGGTTGAGGGCAAAAGGGAGTACCGTACTTAGTGCAAGTGGTTTCTTGAATAAGCATGGCATTGCCATCTTGGAAATGGTATGGTGCATTATGTAAAAAATATATTAGATTATATTTGGGGTCAATGCTAGCAATGAAGTTGTTGAAACAAGAGGTTTTAGTTTTAAATTTTTTGAGTTTATGATGTTGCCTAGGAAGTTGAGGTTCTCAAGCATGATGTATTTCAAGAATATCTTCATCACTAGGTAAGGTGGAAAGAGGGCCATAATACTCAACATCTACTTCAAGATCAAGAATTTGATTACCATATAGATCATACTCATAATATATATAATGAACATTAGTTTCCTTGGTATCTAGTGTAATCTTGGGTGTAAGAGAAGTAGATGGACTAGATGGGATTTGAGTATCATTGGTTTTAGTGATAGGAGAAGGATTTGAGGTAATGATTGGACCCAAAGGTATTAAATAATGTGTAGTAATTTTTAGAGGTGGGGAAGGTATAATTTGATCTACCACCCAAGGAGTATTAAGAAGTGGAGAATTGGCAGAAGGAACATAATCTTTGAGATCTAAGTCATGATCCCATAGAAATGGTATGGACACATCGATTAAAAGCATGAATTTGAGATAAGTTTTTTTGATAATGTTAGACATCCAAATATTGAGATTGATATTAGTACATTATGTAATTATCTTCATATGTTGGGTAACATGACTGAGAATCAAGGGGAGTTTTAGAAGGTGAACAAGGAGACATGATGATAGGATCTTGAAATAGTTTGGCCATTATAAAATAATTGCAAGTGAAGGCATATTCTGGTAAAGAGGTTCCTAAGCATTTCATGGAGGTGGAAAGTCAGTAATATCATCAATAAGAGGAATAGTATGGTCCATAAGTAATAGAGAAGGAGAAATCCACTACAAAATGTAAGGAGGTAGCTTAGTAGTTTTTCAAGTATGTTGCAAATAATTAGGTTTGTCATCATTAGAATCTACAAGAGTAACTTGTAAATTAGGATTGATGTTGATAAACTTGAGTAAATATGTACTATTGATCTTATGAATGGTAGGAATATGATATTGAGATTTGGGATTAGGAATTTGAATACTTTATGGGTTAGGATCAGCCTCATGCTTGACCATTTTCCATTATGTAAGAATTTAATGCATTGGCTACTAGAAGAAGAAATAGCCTTCATTCAATGAGCCCATGGGAGACCAAGGAGTATATTATAAGATAATGGTAAATCAAAGACCATAAGCTTAGTTTGAATGGTCTTAGGTCCAATGGTAAATGGAATCCAAATATAACCAAGTGGATTTTGATTTGTCTTATCAAAACCACAATAAGTAAGATGAGTTTGTTTGAGATGATCCTTGTTATAAACAAGTTGGTGGATTAGCCATAAATATGTCACATTAATACCAGAACCTTAGTTAACTAGAACGGTATGGATATGGGTAATACTAATGGATATTTTAATAAAGAGTGGCACATCATCAACATGAAAAATAATTTCATCATTGGTCATGTCTCTTCAATAAATTCAATAGAAGGCTTGAAAGGACACATAGTTTCAATAATATTGACATTGGTAGGTTTAGGTTCAATAGAAGGTGGTTCTTCATCAAGATAAGATGTATCTTCAATTTCTTGGAGTTATTGCATGAGGAACTTGTGATGATAGGGTGAGGTACGAACCAATTCCATAAGGGGAATCTTACAAAAAATAGATTTAAGTTATTTGAGAAAGTTCCAATGAGATTTATAAGAAGAACCAGCATGAGGTTTATGAGGTAAAGTAGATTTTGAAGGAATATATGTGGTTGGAGGTTCAGAAGTAGGAAGTGGTTCTTCATGAGCTTCTAAAGCTAGATTGGTAGTGGTAGTATCCTTGAGATTTTTTATTCTAAATATGGCTTCTTAGGTTTGGTAATAGGAACTTTGTGAGCTGATTTATGATGATAATTAACCTTGGTAGTGTTAACATATTGAGATTTATAATATTAGTCATAATCAACATTAATAACACAAACATCCTTGGTATTTTTTTGATTATTTGAAAAATGTTTTTGGTTATTAAAGGTAGAAGCTATTAAAACATGTAATTTTTGAGAAGCATTGGTGTACTCTTGATGGCAAAGGTTGATCATTAATTCATGATTAAATTAATCACCAAGCATATAAGAGATAATAAATTTAGTGATCCCTTTACAAGATTCATGGGAATGACTAATGTTGGCATGGAACCAAAAAATTTGATTAGGGTCATACCACTTAGGAGGATTGTTAGGATAATTGAAAGGTCTAGATGGCGGTAAGAATTATTTCATTTACTACACCAAAAGAGGTGTGTGAGAAGATGAAAGGATGACATTTTTTGCAACTGTAGGTTTGGTTTGCATAGTTTTATTGGTGATAACATTGGTATATGTTTCAAAATATCCTTTTAGAATTTTAGGATTAGGTTTGAATTACTTCATGAGAAAGTCATGATGTTTAACTTGATCAAGAGCTTCATTAAGTATTTGGGCAACAAAGGTTTGAACCTTATATTGAAGAGAAGAAATCAAATAATTTATAAAGAGTTTGAACAATTTATCATTAGTCATGTTATGGTCAGCTTTGTGGGCTAATTATTTCATCTTTTGATAAATTCATGAGCATATTCAGTGGGAGATTGCTTAGTATTGATGAAGTGGCCAAGACAATTTTTGGGAAGATCATTGTGTTGAAACTCTTTAACTAAGAGATTAACCAAATCTTCAAGTTGAAAAAGAGAATGTTGGGGTAACTAGTTGTACTATTATAATACATCTCCAATAAAGGTTTCGACTATGATTTTAGTTGTGGTGAAGGTATTAGTTTGGATCCATTCTTTGTAAAGGTTACTAAAGGCTTTGAAAAATGAGGCTGGGTCTTTTATCCCATCATAGTTGATATTTGGAGATATGTTACCAATATCAATGGACATAATGAAGGGATCTGAATGCTCATTTTGAATATTTTAAATCATCTTTTTATTCATTATAGGTTGAGGAATAACATTACTTGAGGTATCTCTAAGAGGTGGAGGAATGTAGTTGGGATGAGCTTTAGGATAGATAGTTAAAGGTTGATTGGCCATATTAATCAGATGATGTTGAAGTTGCATCATTTGATTGGTGTTAGATTTATATACTATGTTTATTTTTTGGATAACTTGGGCAAGAAATTGAGTTTTATCAAGAGGTGGGATGGTTTTTGTGGGAGCACTCCTTGAATCGGTATTAGGGGTAGGGTTATTAGTGGGATTATTTATTAAATTCATATCAATTTCTCTCAAATTAGTTTGAAGGTTTGGAATATGAAAAGTATCTTGGTACCTATAGAAAGGATCAGACCAATCAACTTCATATTAAGGTTTGATTTACACCATGTTATAATTCATGATGATGAAGGGGAAGAGGCACCTTAAGAGTGATGGTGCTCTTGGGAGGAAAATAAAGGAAGAAATGAACATCCCATATAGTATCTAAATAGATTAAATTTATCCAAGAAGTTTCGATAGGATACTTCATGATGACTTGAGAGAAATGAACAAAATATAAAAAGGAGAAATACTAAACTGAATTAGTAGATAGGAAAGGTAGAAAATACTACAAAGTCAACTGGGTCGACCTAGTATAGAAAACAAGGTTTGAAAGTTGATGAAACATGAGTATAGGGTTGACTAGGTCAACATATTATTGTATCCTAGATAGGAGGTAAGTAGGAAAAGATATAGAGTCGACTGAGTTGACCTAGTTCTATATTTGAGGGGCAAAAAAGAATACTATGTTGACATGGTCGATTGTGTACTGTAACAAGAATAATTTTTTAAAGTAATTTTGAAAACAAGAAATGAAAGGAAATACATAATCAATTAGATTAATGAGATTGATCTAATTGAGGCACACAACACAAAACCTTTCACCAATACTATCTAATGAAAGTTTTTTTAATACAACACAGTTAAACAAAGATCAAGTAGTCAATTTGGAAAGTCTAAGTGGTCACCCTAAATGTTGTTAGATTATTAGAGTATGATTTTAATGGTGATAATAAGTTGGTTTTAAGAAAAAAACTAAAAATAAATATAATTATGTTTTCAAGATGTTTGGGTTGAAAGGGATATGTATTGACAATGGTATAGGCTTGGTATTGGGGCCTACCCCCTCACTTCACACACTGCAGTGATAAGGGTGTTGGGTGCTTAACCAAAATATACCATTATCTATGTGATTATACTTGGACAAAAAATCAAGTCATCTTCCCCCTTGGTGATGAAATCTAAGTAGGTTGGCCTTAGGTAGACAATTGTTAAAATGTTTTTAAAGATATTTTGATTTGGTACTATGTACATAAAAGAGAAAATAGTGAAACTAAATGATATATTGAAAACCACCTAATTAGACTATGTGATCTATTCTAATCATGAAATCAACAAGAAAATGAAAGTGTGAGCTAATTAATATCATATAAGGGTTAATTTCAACTTTGAAACATAATACAGTGTTGATTCAGTTGATAGTGTATGTAGAGAATATAAAACAGGGTCGATAGTGTCACCTCTATATTGTGGAAGCAAGGGTATAAAAATGAATTATGTCAATAAAGTCAACCTATTTATCTAGATAGTACACAAAATATAGAATTGCATTGATAAGGATGATCTAGTTGACTGTACAGGGGTAGTTTTAAAGACTTAAAATTATGAAAAACAAGACTACAAGGAAAGAGAGAAAAGATATAAAGGAACCTTGGTGGGTTGGAGGATGTAAATAAGTAAGACTGATATTAAAAAACATTGATTAATTCTTATAAATTCTACTAACTGTGTCTACTGGGTTGACCTAGCTTTGTAGAAGCCTATTATTGAGAGCCTAAAAGTGTACACAGTCAACTAGGTCGACCTAGTATGTTGAACTAAGTGTCTAAAAAATTTACAAGGTCGATTGGGTTAACCTAGTATGCTAAAATTAAGTCTATAAAACCTATACAAATAGAATAGATTCATATGGATGCGACTCTATTATTAAGCCTTCACACAAAAGTTAGAACTATGTCCACACTGTTGACCTAATATTGAAAATATATGATAATAGAAATGATAAAATAATGAACAATGTGAAATAAAACCTACAAAGGTTAGATTAATGGTGGGTTCACCAAAATGTATGCAATCATAAATTCATCATGTCTATAAATCAATCCTAACTTGGAGAAGATAGATCATACCATACACTTCCAATAGGGGACACATTTGCTAAGTGGGAGCATGACCAATTTGGAAATCCACTAGACCTGATTAGGGGATATCATACCATAATAAACGATGCTAATAAGGGTTCCAAAGCCTCCAGTCTAACATAATCATGCAATAACACTAAGGGGTCTTGAGTTTTAATATTTCACCTAAACTAATAATAAATAAAGTAAATGTAATCTACTGATCACCAAAGCTTATGGAACAAAATGAGGATTTAGTAAATAATAAAAACATGTATAATATAATCTCAATTAAGCTATGTATGACTAAGACCCTAATACATTTAATATGAAGATTAATATTTTTTGAATCCAAGACTTATGTCACTTCTATCTATTAAAGAGAGGAACAAAGTTAGAGAATACTTACCTAGATGATGAACCCATCGAAACTCAATATATCCCTTGGAAAATGAGGATTTGTGATGTAGATGTAAGGGGGGAGAACCTTACAAAACTCCATCATCTTGTACTAGTCATGGAAATATCTCATTGGCCTATCATGCCTAGTTTGAACCTTCCACCTTCAACCTAGCTTCACTAGCTTGATCATTATGCTTATTAGATTCTTGATCTAACCCCTATTTTTTTTACTATTAACAACACTTATTTATGACATTTACCTCTATAATTTTATTCACATTCATTATCTATCCTATTCAATTCATTCCTCTTTCAAACTTATTCTTGTGCTTGTACTAGGCAACCATCCCTTAGGTCTCAAGGACCAAAATTAGAAATAGGTTTCAAAGAATCAATATTAATTCTTATATGGTATTTAAAATATCATAAAATACCTATCCATACCCCTTTCAAAGTATCCAACACACTTCAACACCCTTTTCCACTTTCTAAACTCTTTGTGCCCTTATGAGGCTTGTAGCCCTTTTTCTAAGGTTTTCAATTGATTTACCATATCCAAAGACTATTTTTAATAATTAATCACTTTTATATACTTATTATCTCCCCTTTTATATTTTTTTAAAGTTTCATAACTTGACTCTTCTTCTAACTAGCACTTCTTTTAGAAAATACCCCTCTTTAAGGCCTAATTAACCCTCATTTCTTGACATAGTCCTAAAATCCATATATATCATAATATTTCAGTTAAAACCCACTTTAATCACTCTTTTCACCTCAAATATAGTATTATTAAAAAAATTCATCAATTTACAAGGGTTAAAACTCTCAAAAATGACAAAACCCTAATTTTAGGGTTTCACTAGCCCTACACAAGCCAAGGGCACATTAATCTCTATAACTTGAGTTAAAAAATGTTTTAAAAGACCAAATCACCTCAAAAAATTAAAATTTCACCTTGTTCAACTTCATATTTATTTTTTATATCTCTTACATCACATTAAAGGCTTTGAAATCATAAAACATAATAGATTGTGCACTCCTTTTCTAACTGAGCAAGGTTTCCAACATTTCATTTTCCTTAAAACATCTTCTTGACCATACCTGGTTCACTATATATGGTTCATTCACATTTTATAATATAAAACTCTTATAATAACACTTCCATACACTTTACATTGGAAAATTAAACCTCTCTTATTCACTGACTGTATAAGCAGGGTATCACCTGTGCAAGTAGAGTTTGTGAGCATTAGCTCTATTTGAGTTCAAAATTTCCTTTCCTCAATTATTTGTCTCATTTATTGATCTCTTATATTATAATCTACATTTACCAACTTCTTGACTCTCTTCCCTTCTTAAACATATATCAATTTACCTTGCCACTAGACTATAAATAGGGGTTTCACTATATGTGCAGGATTTATTTATCAAGTGAACGAGATACCTAAATTTCACTCAATTTATTTAATTTTCATCACATTTTAATTAATTAATCTATCATTCCATTATGTATTTCCTTCTCTACAATTCCTCATCCTTGGAACAAGATTCATTTACCACAAAACACATTTCACAACCTTCTTTTCTTTGTAAACCTGGATTGTCACACATGTGGACAAAGTCTTGAGAGAGAATATGTTTATCTGAGTTCCTAAAACTTTTAATACTTACTAAAATCATATATTAACTATACAGTCATTTAAACAATCAAATAATAATACATAAAGAGGAGACTTGACTCACCACCCTAGAGCATTTGCCCTCAATTTTATCCCCCTTGACTGTATTATATAGTCCACTCAAACCTATAATTACACACTATTATGAACATAGTCTTGGCCTTAAGGTATTTTTAAAATGAATAATAAACTGGTTCAATCATACACATTGAAATTAAAACACATATATCAATTCATTTTTATATATTCGTAACATTATTCTTTGTTACAATACAGTCCTATCATGAACTTGAGATCCTTCTGGAGGAGTTTGATTTTCATTCACATTATCATATTTTCTCTCCTCTCCTTTCTTGTATATATATCTCCTCTACCTATATTTTCCTTCTATGACATCCAACCTACAATTTTCCTTTCTCACCAAATTCTACGTTGGTTTCTAAGTTGGTTACACTCAACTTCCTTACCATAACTAACTCAATGCTTATGGTGGAGTACTTGACTAATTGATTACTAATAACATGAAAAAATATATGTTCCTTCCTACCTTAAATGACTTATTGGACACCCTTAAACCGATTTTAATCATCTAAACACTCCTTACATGCATTTGACCCATCTAGACTCAATTTAAATATTTGAATATTCAAATTCCTAGTTTTGGAGGGAAAACCTCCAATTCAAATTCTAAGCCATTTCATGGCTTCCTAAGACCCGTAGGACCTTTGATAGAACTATAATCAAGTAATTGAACCTTAAACACTAAATTTTTTCTAATTTGGCTTGATTTTCCTTTATCATACTTGCCAAGAGGGAGAGAAATCAAATGCCACCTTCTTCCTCTTTTTCCAATTATGCTTCACTTATCTTTATTTTATGTCTTCTTCATGGATTTTCTTAGGTCCACCTTGTCCAATTTTATTATTATTGGTATTATTAATTCTATTACTTAATTTATTCTTCCATTTATTTCTTCTCAACTCTTTCTTTACTACCACTATCCATGTTTCCACTTCTTGTTCAATCAATTCATGAGTCTCATACTCTTATTCATCCTCTTTCTCTGATGCACCTGGATATATAACATCATTCACATGTATTTCATGGATATCATGAGGCCAAATTTCCTATTTAATAATTTATAGAGATTTTTTTCTTTTTTTTTACTTCATCCCATATGTATTTTGCTTCATATCAGCTTGCTTATCTTTCTCCATCAGTGTGCCTCTTAGATGTGCATTTTGAAAACTTGTTCCATCTTCTTCCTCATGTTTTTGTTCTCCAATCTCAGCTACTATATCATCATATAAACATGTATTTTTTTTAACTTTCCTTGATGTCATTTTCTTCTCCTTTCCATGCTTTTTCATGAGTGCTTGTGACTCATCTTATTCCTTCTTCATTTTCTTGTGATCTTCAACCTCTTCTTGCTAATCCATACCTGCAATATTTATCTCATTAATGTTTACCACTCCTTTTTCAAGATTCTTATAAAATCCTTCATATTTTTCATCCTCTAAACCATCCAATCCTTATTCATTCAATCCTTCTTTGAGCTCATTCTTTAGCTTTTCTTGCTAATGTACACCTCTATATAGTCCTTTCAATGGACTAATTTATGTTTCTAGCATTTCCAATTCTTCTTTCAACATGACATCATCTATGTCTCCATCATCTTCATCAAACTTATGTGAATTCTCATCATGCTCAAATTTCTTACCTTTTTTTTTCATGGTGTTTTCCTCATTTTCTTTAGCTTTATTCATCACTTAACTACCTAGTTGCATCTTTACCTCTTTTACAATACTATCTTCTTGTACTTTTTCCATACTCTTCATAGCCCACTATCTTCTTGGCTCATATTTATCTTCAAATTATTAAGAAACTTATTCTTTGTCTTCTCCTTATACTTCTTCATTTATGAGAGTCATATCAACCTCTTCATGTTGCATATCATGCTTCTAAATCACTCTTTGAGGTGCTTCAACCTCACCTTACTTTGATACACATTCATTCATTAAGGCTATGGTTTCCATATACAAGAGATTTTCATAATTGGGATAAAATTCACACACATCATCATATACAAAATTTGAAAACAAATCTCTCCAACACTTATCTTCTTTTATGCACTCATATGGTTGTACCTTCACTTCCTTTGCTTATTTTGTTTGCACCATCTCTTTTGATTTCTTTGTAGGCTTACCAACTTCTTCAATCCTCATGCTTACTTGGGATCCACTTGAAATAGGATCCTATTGTGATATTTTATTGTTTTTTGTAACCCATTTTCTACCTTGTACCTTTTTGGGCTGCCACTTGTTTCTCTTTGCATCACTCTCATACCTCAGGCTTTAGTCATCCATCATGCCTTCTTGGTGTTCCTTACTATTTGCCCTTTGTTTCTATACTTGTGATTGTTTTCCACCTATATTTTTTCCTTTTTTGACCTCTTGTTTGAGTTTCTCCTCTTCCTTCTCTTCACCTATTTATTTAATCCATTTAATCCATACATATCCATGCCCTTGTTCTCTTGTTGAGGGATGCAATTTGTCCTTATTTTTCTCAACCTACATATCATCCTTTTATTATTCATAGATACAATCAAAATCAATGTTCAAACACTCATTTAACTCCAAAGGCAAATTTTTCAAGCTCATCTCTTATTTCATGTCTTCTTGGTGCACCATTTCTTTGGTTTCGGCTATTATACATGACAATGCATCATATTATTCCTCATTCTCTTCATTTTCAACATGTGAAATGTTTTCAATCTATATCATCTTATCTTCTTCAACAGACTCTTTTTCTTTGTCAATATCTTACCACTTGATGGGTGATGTTCTTGCTCCATTATTCACCAAAATTGAGGCCTTATGCTTGGCCTTCTCCAATTTCTTCTTCATACCTTCATACATAAACTTGAAATCAATGTTACCATACAAAATGAGATACCACATAGTTTCTTTGAATGTCTTTGGCATAGACATCCTCCACCTCTTATTGTATTCACCCTCATGTGCTCTTCTTGCCATTTATATTTTCTTCTTATTCTCTTCAATGAGAAACCTCTTCTCTATATCTCTATCTTGTTTCTCATTTGGCAACATCTCTCTTCTCATGCCTCATTTGGCTGCCTTTTCTCTCTTCTTTTCAAAGACACTCATCTTGTGCCTTCTTGCTTTCACAAGTGACTCTAGTGGCCATTTAACTCTTCTTCTCACATTACATCCAATCCATTTGATTTCATATTCTCTTATGATATTTATAATTATATTTATTTTATCTATACCTTACCCTAATTCTCTTATTATGTCTTCCACTTCCCTCTCTATATCCATCTTCTTGATTCTTCTTTATTTTCTAGGTCTATCTAGACCTTCCTCTTAGCAAATGTTCCAACCTTGCCTATTATACCTCTATTGGGCCTTTACTCTTATTTTATTCCTCTATATATGACCTTTCCTTATCCTCCTTGACTCTCTTTTTGAGTATTTTTCTTCTCTCTTCTCTCTTGGAGCTCCAATGCTCTCTTTTCTCTGTATCTTTTCTTGACTAGATTCTAGTCCGACTTTGGGGTTTTATCTCTTCTCTTATCAATATTATATTCTTATATCTTAACCTCAATATATCAAACCTAAAACCTTCTTCTCCCTTAATACCCTAAAAGGTGTCATCTTATGCATACCTCATGGCATAACTTACTTATATCAAATCAACAACTTGGAATAACTCAAAATGAATACAAACAAGATATAGCATGGATTTGATATAAAATTATATATATGTAAGGGAGGATAATCTTTTAAAAACTCCATTATATTTTACTATTCTTGTAAATATCTCATTGTCCTATCATGCCAAGTTTGAACCTTCCATCTTCAACCTAGTTTCACTAGTTTGATCATTGTGCTTATTAGATTATTGATCTAATACCTATTTTTGTAATATTAAAAAAAATTATTTATGGAATTTACCTCCATAATGATAGTCACATTCATTTTCTATCCTATTCAATTCATTCCTTTTTCAAACTTGCTCTTGTGCTTGTACTAGGCAACCATCCCTTAGGTCTCAAGGACCAAAACTAGCATGAGGTTTCAAATAATCAATATTAATTCGTATATGGTCTTAAAAGATCATAACATACTTTTTCATACCCATTTCAAGGGATCCAATAGACTTCAACACCCTTTTCCAATTTCCAAGGTCTATGTGGCCTTATAAGGCTTGTATCCCTTTTCTAAGATTTTTACTTGACTTACATATCTAGAAACTCTTTTGAAGAATTAATCACCTTTCTAGACTTCCTATATCCCCTTTGAGATGTGTACAAATTTTCATAACTTGAATCTCCTTCTAACTAATATATGCAATCAGAAATATATCATGTATATAAATCAATCTTGACTCGGAGAAGATATAACATACCTCCAATTTTGATTGGGAATACATTTGTTAAGTAAGAGCATGACCAATATGGGGATCCACTAGAACTAGTTACGAGATCACTTATCAAAATACACTATGATAGTAAGGGTTCCAAAGCCTACAGTCTAACACAATCACGTGATAACCTTAAGGGGGTCCTAGGTTTGATATTTCACCTATTATAATAACAAGAAAGTCAATCTAATCTAGTGCCCACCAAATCTTGTGGCACAACATGAGGGGTTAGTAAATAATCAAAACTTGTATAAGATAATCTCAATTAATATGAGTATGAGTAAGACCCTATTACATGAAATATGAAGAGTAATATTATTCGAGCCAACACTTATTCTACTTCTATCTAATAAAAGAGAGGAGTAAAGTTAGAGAATACTTACCTGAATGTGAACCCATTAAGACTCAATCTCTCCCTTAGAAAAAAGGGCTTTGCAAAAGGTTATTGTGGTTTTTAAGGATCACTAAGAAAGGCCAAAGCATCTAATACTTATCCACAAGACTAGATTCTCTAAGTAGAAATCCTAAGTTAAGACTCCCCAAGTAGAAAGGTGGAAGAAAAGATTGTAAAGAAGCACAAGTGAATAATAACTCTTTATTGCATATTGAAATAATAAATAAATGACTTTGTATATATAAGAAGATTTAACCCTAAACCTTTATGCATATTTCAGCTATAAGAGGTTGACCTACTTAACCCTATATGTTTTTGTTCACTAGGTCTTGAGCTAGGTCATATAAGGGATAACATAACTCTCAAGTGAAAATATCTTGAAATAGTACAGGGCTGACCCAGTCAACCTAGTATAGCTAACTATTAAGAGGGGATTAAGGTAAGGAAAAGTGGGATGAAAAGAGGAAAAATATTGGAGGAGTGTGCAAGTGAGGAGTAATATCTTAGAGAATGGTTTTAAGAGCTGGTTGGCTTGGTAATAATCTGACAATTATGGAAAACATTTTTGTGAAGCACCAATGGTTTGCCCACCCTTTTCTTAGTGCACCCCTTAGGGCATGCACTTAGAGAGATTGAGTCTCAATGGATTCTTAAAATATGTAAAGCATAAGTATTTGATAAAATTTTAAAATATTATGTGTATACATATGCCCCACTCGATGCTCATCATGTCTCACTAAGGTGCAATAAGGGATGGTCCTTCAAGAAAAAACATAAGGATACATAACACTGATGCTAAAAAAATTTTATAGTATTTTAAAATATAAAATAACTGAAAGTAAATGATAGAAAAGTTAAAAAAATAAGTAAATATGATGCATACCTTCACTTACATTCATCATAGATGGTTATCTATTATGTTGTTAGTTTTATTTGTGGTGGGTGTAGAGACTGCTTTCAACAAACCCAAGAATATAAAACTAAAGAGCAAAAACAAATAAGCATAAGAAAGCTAAGATAAATGTTTCTATGTGGATGGGATGTACTTGGGAATTTGGCAAGATGGGGTGACAAGTGATATGTTAGACCAAATAATCAAGTAAAAAACAAGAGTAAATTAGGTAAGTGAAAATTCAAGGCTACTAAAGATTGAAAAACTCAAAGAAGTAAACCTTAAGTAAGAAAGGCAAACTCACCAAGTAAAACCAAGGATAAATGTCAAAAAGGATGGTAATAAAACATCAAATTAAAAAGTAGAAACAAAATGGTAAAACAACATTGATGAGTGAGCAGTAACAATCCTCATCTCACTCAATAATGGAAAAAGGTGCATAAAAAAGGAAAACAACATTGTCAAGTGAGAATTAATAAGCCAACCTCACTCAACAATGGAAAAATATATGAACTTAGGTAAAAATAATAGAAGGATAGTAAAATAATGATAAATTGTAATATTAAAGTAAAATAAGCCTAGAAATGTAAGCCAATAGTGTAAAAAAATTAATCCATAGTTGCTCAAACATGTTGTTTTTCTCTAAGGATAGATAAAACTGAAACAACGTAGTTCTATAATGTTTTTAAGAGGTGAAGAGGAAGGAAATAAAGAAGATGGAAAATAGATTTGGAATCATAATTTTCCAATCAAGTGGGAAAATAAAATGGGTGGAGGGGGGAATGAAGGAGAAACCAAGGTAAAGTAACTCTTTATCAAAATCAAGACACTCAAATTAGGTTTGTCAAAATAAGAGGAATTTTGACCTTAAGGACTTTGAAGAACTTATCTTATCCACACAAGTCTTAGGTAAAAAAATGTATTATATAGAATATCCCATGAAGGATATATGTATGTAAAGTAAAATAGACCTACCTTCCCATAATGTGTTCCCTATTCCTCAGGACCCCTTATAGAGTTGTTGATCTACTACAAATATTGGGTACTTGTGTGAGAAAATAGGTAGCATCATAGATATTTTTTAATTCTCATATTCCAATCTACTAGCCTACCATACCCCAATGGACCTCAGCGCTATGGGAGGCCAAATATGGAATTTGATCTTCGATTAGAGATAGGATATTTTCTTGGAATCATGTATTTTAGTGTGATTTTGACTTTTGAGATTTGTATATTGTCTTTCATATATCATTGCCCTTTTAAAATGATTTAGTTTTTAACTTCATTCATGTATTTTTCTTATTCCTCCTCCATATAGATTTGGAAAACTAAACATGGGTGCTAAAGATGACTTTCATTTGACTACTTGTGACTTGTTTGCTAAGAGAGAGAACTTCAAAGAGTATGGGATCTAAGAGTCTCACAAATATAGGTAAAATAAAAGTTATATCTTGATATTGACCTTGTTTTATCCAAATGTGGAGTGAAATAAAGGGGAAATCAAGATGAATGACACATGGAACAATTTGAATTACTTCAAATAGCAAAAAAAAATTGATAAAAGGAAAAATGGGATACAATGATAGTAAAGGGTGATTCCTTATCAAAATAATAATGAAAATGAAGAAAAACATGCTAACATAGATTGTTTTGAAAATTCCATCTATCAAAAAGAAGTAAAAGCTAAAGCTTGAGAACAAGGATCATATACCTTTTTATTATAAAAAGAATGATAAGATGGTAATTTTATGAGGAGGGTGGGTCCTATCTGTAGTATTAAACTATAACTCATAAAAGATAAACCCACTAGGGTGTACAAAAAATAAATAAAAAGAAGGATATGGTACATTAAGAAACCAAAAAGACCAAAAAGGAAGGACAAAAGGTTGTTAAAAAGAGGGGACTGCTACAGAGGGAGAGACCCATGTAAGTAACCTACAAAAAAAACTAGATAGAGAGCATATAAAAAGAATGAAATTAAGGGAAGGATATATTAGAGGTCTAGCTTGCACCATAGCTAAGCAAGGGGAATGTTCAAGTCATCTTACATAAATCTAGTCCAACATGGAATTGACCCTATGCTTCTTGCAACTAGAAGCTTTCATTTGGAGTCACCATTGGTGATAACTTTCTTGCTTCCAAAAATTGATTGGAGGAATATACACCAATAATATTCTTCTCTTTTGGATCTTGGTCCCATTGGGTGTGCCAAAAATTTTGGCATCCTAGATTGCACCCTAGCTAAGCAAGGGGATTGTTCAGGTCCTCCTACTCAAACCTAGTCCAACATGGGACTGACCTTAGGCTATGGCTCAACTAATCTTGGGTCAGACCTTTGGTGAAGGCTAGATTCCTTCTGAATTTATCACCTAAACTAGACCAAACTTAACACTTGCGTAGAAAAGGGTAGAGAGATTAACAACAATCTATGAAAGAATGTAAAATGACGTGATGCATCAGTAATTTAAACACTTATATTTTGCAAAAGACACACTATAAGACACATTCAAGACTAAATAATATCAATCCTCATATAATTATTTCACAAAAAGGCATTGATTAGCTATCAACTTAGCATTGAAGGGCAGTTTTCTACTTCTAAACTAATCAACAATTATATGTTGCACTTATAATGACCTATGAGAACTACAAAGCCCTTCATAAAGGTGAGGAAACTTAGATAGAGGCAAGGAAATCATACATTCACTTAACCACAACACATGGATTCATAAAACAAACTTCAATTCAACTTATAAAAATGGACTTTAGTCTTTATTACATCAAATAGGTGTTACAGTATAAATCCTGGCATAACCTACGCAAGCCAAAGCATAAGAGTTTGTTTCTCTAAAAAATGCCTGATATTTCTTTCTAAAAATTCCATAGAGAGCTAAAATGTGAAATAAGGTGGAACATATATAGAAATAAGGGAGGAGAGAAAGGGAGCTATGATGGATTAACATTAATTCGAGGACGTCGAGTCATAATCTTATCAAGAAGAAACCAAATTTTATAGTTATGTAAAAGAATTAAATGCTCTATTGTTCTTATCCATCAATTAAGTCTCCTTATTAAGACTTTATACCAAATTTAACTTGATCTATCAATGAGGACAAACTTTTCATATCTTAGAACTAACATATTTATGCCACATCTATTTTGGGCAGCCATAGGTACTTGTTTATCAAAAATGTGACCATCTCAAAAGATGAGGCACTTCCTTGTAATCACATTTAGGTATGTATTTGATCTAAACTAAACATAGGTTTACCATAGATTGAAAACCAATCCAATCTACTAGTTTTCACATAGTCATAATATCCATAGAAATTTGACAGATGTTTAGTCTTGTTTGAATAGCTTCTATTCCATCTTCAATCTTTGTGTTACGCCCAAAAGACATATTTTTCCTCTAAATCCTATGAAATCTGAGGAGATAATATACATGAAGATCTTCCTACTATAAGATCAATGAACACATCAATGGATTAATCCTACAACAAGGTCAACAATTATAAATTTTCAACCAGAGGTCCTATCTAAATTTTAATGGTGATGGAACTATATTATTAACCATATATGTATATGAATACATATAATTTTAACTAAGCTCTATTATAAAAATGGCTCCTTCAATCCTTTATTTTCTTGGGTAAAAAACTTGTCTCATTGACCTTCACTAGAAGCCTTTTAGATTTTTTTTCTGTTCATTAGTTATCGATTATTAACTTGGCCTATCAAATTATGTCAAACTATCTTTTCCCTATTGGTCCTTAGGATATGCTAAATAATTTGACCCTACTCACACCATTTATCTTGATCTATATGAATTAATGTGATCCATTATATCTTATGCTTGGACTCTTTGACTTTAACTCACACCGTTAGATCTAGATGTATGAATGATCATGCACTATAGATCTACCTAGGTTCACTACCTTGAGATTGTACCACATACCACTAGATCAAGATCCTTCTAGAGAGATCATGTCACTTATCACCTATATGTTCATTTTGACTTTTTGGCTTGATGCTCACCATTTGTCTAGAATATATGATCAATCACGTGTTGTTAGATCTTCAAGACCCACCATTTGAACTCAAACTAATAATTCACGAGGCCCAAATTTGATGTTTATGAACTTGTATTTAACATTCACACAATAATATTAATATTTTTTGAGCCCTCATGGTTATTTTTCATGGCTTAAATTTGACATTTACATGAATGATTCATTCTACAAGCTAAACTTTGAAGACTTATATCTCAAGATAGAGAACTCATCGAGACAGGAAATTTATAGAGGATGATCTTAGAACTACGGATGTTGATCCCATGTTATCCTTCATCCTCATGAGGTTTACTGATCATAATTATAAAATGCAAATGTAAGCTGACCTATCCATTTCTACATGATGTCCTGGTGATGGTCTTTTTCCTTAAGATCACCAAATTTATACTTTAAGCTTATTTAAAGTGTTTCAAAAGGTTTAAAATACTATGTGATCTCCTATTCAATTCCATATGGTCCTTGTGACATTATTCCATAATTAAATTAAGACCCTACTCAACTTTTATTTTGGCTTTGGTATGTAGGCCAAATTTGGCCAACATCTAGAATTGTTGGCATCTTAGATTACACCCTAGCTGAGCAAGGGGATTGTTCAAGTCCACTTACTCAAACCTAGTCTAACATAGGATTTACATTAGGCTATGATTCACCAAATATTGGGTTATACCTCTAGAGAAGGTGCGCTTCCTGCTAGATTTATCACCTAAACTAAACCTAACTTAATACTTTCTTGGAAAAGGGAAGAGAGATTAAAAACAATATATGAAAGAATGTAAAATGAGGTGATGCTCTAGTAATTTGAACACTTATACTTTTCACAAGACACACTATAATACACATCCAATACTAAATAAGATCAATCCTCACCTAAGTATTTCACAAAAAGGCATTGATTAACTATCAACTTAGCATAGGAGGGTAGTTTTCCACTTCCAAACTAATCAACAAACTATATGTTGCACTTAGAATGACATGTGAGAAAGACAAATCACTTCATGAAGGTGAGGAAACTTAGATAGAGGCAAGGAAATAATACATTCACTTAACCGCAACACATGGATTCATAGAAAACACTTCACTTTAACTTTCAAAAATGAAGGAATTCAGTCTTCATTGTATCAAATGGGTTTTACATTACAAATCTTGGCATAACCTAATCAAGCCAAATTATAAGAAACTATTTCTCTAAAAAATGTTAGATATTTCTTTCTAAAACTTCCATATAGAGATAAAATGTAAAATAATGTGGAACATATATAGAAATAATGGAGGAGAGAGAGGGAGTTGTGATGGATTAGCATTAATTCAAAGATGTTGAGTCATAATCTTATAAAAAAGGAACCAAATTTTAAAGTTATCTAAAATAATTAAATGATCCATTGTTCCTATCCATCCACTAAGTCTCCTTATTGGAAATTTATGCCACCTTCAACTTATTATACTGATAAAGATAAAATTATTATATATCAGAACTAACAGATTCATGCCACATCTGCTTTATGTGGTCATAGGTACCTATTTATTGAAAATGTGACCATATTAAAAAATGAGACACTTCCCTGTAATCACATTTAGGTCTATATTTTCTCCAACCTGAACATATGTTTATCATAGATTGAAAACCAATCCAATCTACTAGTTTTCACACAGTCACAATATCCATAGAAGTTTGATAGATGTCTAATATTACTTGAATAACTACTCGTTCATATTTGATCTCTGTGTTAGGAAAAAAATACCTATTTTACCTATAAATCCTATGAGATTTGAGGAGTTACTATACATAAATATCTTCTATTAGAAGAGAAATGAACACATTAATGGAGTAATATTTTAGTACGGTCAACAGTTATAAATATTTGACCAGAGGTCCTATCTAAATTTTAATGGAGATAGAGATTTATTATTGACCATCTACCTATATGAATGCATTTTCTTTTGACTAAGCTCTAATGGAAACATGGCTCCTTGAAAACTTTGTTCACTTGGGTTAAAAAAATGGCTCATCAACCTTCACTAGAAGCCTTTTAGATTTGTTCTTCAGTCATTAGTTATCAATTGTTAACTTAGACTATCAAATTATGCCAAACAATATTATCCCTATTGGTCATCAAGATACACTAACTACTTTGACCCTAATTTCATCATTGATCTTGATCTGTATGAATGAATGCAATCTATTGGATCTTCTTCTTAGACTCTTTGAATTTAACTCACACTATTAGATCTAGATGTACAAATGATCATGCACTATATATTTACCTAGGCCTATTTCCTCAATCTTGCACTATATACCATTGGTTCAAGATCCTTATATTTAGATCATGCCACTTATCACCTGTGTGTTCATTCTAACCTTTTTACTTGATACTCTCCATTGATCTATAATTTATGATCAATCACCCGTCATTAGATCATCAGGACCCACAAATTTGAACTTGTACTCTCCTTCAAAACAAAATATTCCATTACCTTAATTCAGCACTCCTTTTTTTTCACATATTGAAAATAATCATCCAAGACCAAATAATATAGTGAAAATTCATAACTTGTGTACTAACTAAGATGCTAAACATAATAGTAACAACCAACCAGTCTATTAAATACATGCAAAATCATTCAACAATTATAGAATCATTAACACATAATACTCCTTCCTCATAATTAAATCTAAACATTGATGACCACCACTAGGTGTACAAAAAGCACAACTTAGATTTTATCAAACTAAGATAACCAACTCAATATCAATCAATGTACTAAATGAATTTCTTAATCAATAGTAATAAAGACAAGAGCTAAATTAGTAAACATAATTCATCATCCAAAGAATAGACTTGATTAAAATATCATGACCAATCATGGCATAACAAGAGCATTTTGTGATAAGCATGAGAGTATCAAGAATTTGAACATTAGTTATCTTGTATGTTCCTAATTTCCTCTTTTCACAATGTCAGTATGTAAGGTTTTAAAACTAGTGGTTGAAATGACATTACACTTGTTTTGCAATATGAGCTTCTAACCTTCATAGATACATGTTGTTTTAAGAAACCAAAGGCATACTTTTTAAATTTAACTTCCTTAAACTTAATAAATGGCATCAGACTTCATCACAAATGAAACAATGCAACTTCATAAGTAATGGAATTTTTTTGCATTTTCTACTTCAATCCAATTCATTCGCTAACATAACCACAATGTCAATAGGGTAAACAACATAAATAAATATTGCACACATATAAAATTATGTTGTAATGTATTATCATGTATATCAAGGATTCCAGTTGCCTATAACAACTAATACAACTATTTATAAGTGAGTAATCCAAAAATGGAATATATATCAGCATAATCCATTATTGCAATTAACATCAAGAAGTATATCTAATAGTAAAATATATAACAGTGGTTATCCTTAGTTGATAGGTCATCATCAAGAGTGTCCAAAGAGGAATAAGGCACATAAATAGATGTGAAATGAACCCTCATCACTAGTCTATCACATAATCATCAATCATAAGAAACAACCATACTCATGTGGGTGATACCAGTTTGGAAAAATTGCCATATAACTAGCATATATAAAATTTACATACATATTTTATACAATAAATTCTAAACATAGAATATGCATAGATTTAGAACAAATTTCTAATAATACAAATCATAAATCCTTATGGACATAGTTTAACATCATAATAGTAGGGTGGAAACAAGCAACCACCATCTTCATAAAGGAAAATAGAACATCACAGAGAATTCTAGCCATTCATCATACACAAACCAAACATCTACCCTAGGCTGAAGCATAGACCTATGTGGGAATAATGGAGTATTCCCACATGAGGATATAACCCCTTTTGGGTTTTATGTAGCACTTGAAATGTTAAAAATGAATTCAATCTAATCAAAAGTGTCACACTATGAGCTCTCTACTTACACATCTCGAGAAGTGGGTACAAGTTATCTAGCACTATTAAAAGGTAAGTATATAATATATTATGAACCCAATGATATGGTTGGTACTAAAAATATCTCTACTTCCCCCAACAATAAATTATATGAATTAAAAATATTATTTCATTAACAAATGTAGATCAATGGTGAGCCAATATAGTTCATCATTTCTAATGGAAGTCAGAAGAATTTAATTTCTTCTAAAGCATGTTTTCAAAAATTAAACTTGAAATTTATACATCATCGATAACCATATGCTAGTGTATGGTCTAGTGTAGGCCTTGATAAGTGGATCACCTAGTAGTGTCACTTGGTGTACAAAATCAAACTTTTAAAAGATGCAATCCTTTGTGACATATCACAATATAGGTGTGTGATGTTTTACATGTGGTCAACCATATATTTATCATTTACATGTAGTCTATGAACTAAATCTTTCAAATATTGTTATATATTTTCATGATCTGAAATACCATATATCATAGTTAGTTCATAAGATTTTAGTCATGAGTGCCAGGAAGTGCAAAAATCTTGTTAGTTCTAGTAAGAAGTATATTCTTGATGGTAAGAATTAAATTTAATAGCATCCTTATGTCAACATATCATAGTGTGGTTTATCAAAAAATAACAAAGACAAAACAATTGAACCATAAACTAGATGAATATAAGGATATCTTTTAGTCACCTAAATAAGTTCCTACATACTGTACACTAAACAATACTATTGACCTGATCCCTTAACTACCCCTAACTCACACCTCTTTATACAACATATCATTTCTAGAGAATGAATAGATCAATTAGTAGATCCATGAAATAATGGATAATAGACACATCATACCTAAATCATTGCCTTGTAGAAGCCCAATTGTTCTTATGCAAAATTTATGAATCAATTAAAAAAATATTAACAAGATTAAAGTGAATAATTATTATCCTCATCTAAATATTAAGGAATTTTTATACCATATCCATGGTGTATAAATATTTTCCAAAATTGATCTCAAGTTTAGGTATCATCATATTCATGTTGAACCTCTAGGAATTTGGAATATAGTCTTAAAAACAAAGGATTGATTCACTAGATGTTTATGATACAAAACAAAGATAATTTTATGAAATAGATAATTCTAAGAATTAAACATAAATATCTTGTACAATTTTCATTAATTACCAAGATAATTCTAAGGATATATTTAGTTTCACTAGATGGTTATGGTACAAAACAAAGATAATTTGATGAAGCTTATGGTTATGTTTTGTAGCTGACTAGATAATTCGATGAACTAAAATTCAGACTCTATTTTGTGTTAGCACTTGAGTTACTTGACTACAAATTTGGAATATCATCTAATTTATTTATTAATAAAATTGACTATCACAAATGGGTATTGACAAAACAACAAGTCCTACAAAAGAGTTAATTTCTATTATAATGGATTAAATAACATATGATTGGAATCAAAGATATATTTAGAGTATATTCTTATGTTAGATGATAAGGGAACAATTAGGGATGGTGAGGGATGGTGAAGTTCAATGATGGAGTGATGAGGGATGGTGAGGGTCAATGAGGGAGTGATTAATGATGATGAGGGATGAGGAAAGATTGATTAGGGATTATGAGGGATGAGGAGGGAGGGATTATGGATGATGATGGATGGTGATAGTCAATGAAAGAGTGATTAGAGATGATAAGGCCAAGTGATTAAAGATAATGAGAGACATTGAAGGTCAATGATGGAGTGATTAAGAATGAGGAGGAAGTGAATAAGGATAAAGAAGTGATTAGGGATGGTGAAGAATAAGGAGGGAGTGATTAAGGATGATGAGGTATAGTGAGGTTCAATGTAGTAGTTATTAGAGATGGTTATGGATAGTGAGGGTTAATGAGGGAGTGATTAGGGACAATGAGGAATGATTAGAGAGTGATTAGGGGTAATGAGGGATGAGTAGGAAGTGATAAAAGGTGAGGGAGGGATGATTCACAAGTGAAATTAACACAAAGTGGTTGGTTGATGTGTGCAAGTCATCAATATGACCTCCACTACCCCAATCACACCACTTTGGATCAATTTCAAAGTGATTAGTTTTCAAAATTAAATTTTGACAAACCTAGGACTCTTATAAATTTCAAGAATCAATCTAAGAGGCACACAAACCTAAAAATAACTATATGTTTATCAAAAATGGATATTAATTGTAAAATTTATGTACAAAATCCCTACGTATTGACTAGATTAGATTTTGAAAAACTATTTTCCACATCGTAAGTTATGAAAATGTTAGACAAAGTCTATTAAATGCAAAGTGACCCTAATTTTGTATATTTACTAGAATAAATTTAAAGTATAAGGAAATAAATGTAATAATATAATGTAAAATAATAGGAACATAATCAAGTTATCAATAAAGTGATCACTTTATCAATAACTTGATCACATTATTTACTAACCAATATTCACTCTGTCTACATGTTTACTACTTTAATTTTCAAAATAATAGTAATGTGATTGCATTATTTATTTTATAATAAATTGATTGTGTTATCTATTAACATGATTGCATTATACATTAATGTAATCATGATATTTGAATTTAAATTCAAATCCCATGCCTTTTGTCTTGGGAATGGCTTGGATTGCTAAGCCTAAGGATTGGACTTGTCAATCTATAGATGAGTCCAAGAGTTATGATAAAAAATAACAAAATTCAACTTTGATCACCAAATACACTACAAATTTTGATAAAATGTAAGACAAAACAAACATGTACTTTTTTTTCTTGTTGGATGTCCTTCTCCTCTTCCCAAATAAATCCCTACTCTAATACCAAAGGATATAGAGACCTCCTCATTCTCTGCTATGTGACTCTAATACCTGCAACTCACTAACTCATGCAATCAAACTTCTCAATCTTTTTTTGATTTCACTAGGCTTTAGATCAATATCAAGCATATTATTATACAATAGGATTCTTTAAATTATTCTCATCTTACCATTTAGTTACTTCATACACCTCTCACTCATCCATTCACCTTCTCACTCCTTTTCATTCATCAAACACACTAGTTTGATTAGACTATACTCATTCTCCTTTATAAGAATTATAGCTCATTACACCACTCAATGATTCAAGGTTATATGAAGGTTAATTAATTGTTTCCTTTATCAAATTCCTCCTTTTATTACTCCAATACAATCCATACCCCATATTTCTATAGCTCTATCACCATCCTTTGTTTGATTACCTTGACCAAGACTCCTTATAGGCCTTTTTTAGGCTTTTTCAGTTGGTAAAAACAAGAATAGATGGGTATGGAAAATACAACATACTTTACAGATACATTATATCCCCTTCTATCTCCACTCCAAATTTAATTGTCTAATTCACTTCTTAAACCCTACTCAGACCTAATTAGGTCTCTGTACACCTCTTTTGCACACAGTCACATGTAGGCATACGTATGGATGTCGTAATTATATATAACCCAAAAAATCATTATAACCATGATATAAATAATGAACCTACCAATTTTCATTAATTAAATCTCCCTAAAATTGGTTTTGTAGTTATTCAACCTAAAACAGGGTTTCTATGTTCTGTACAAACTTGAGAGGATTCCAAATGGGTTTAATGAAGATATTCTTGGTTTAAAACCACAAAATGACTTGAATAAGGTCTATCTTATCTATTTTCATATTTTACAAACTTAAACTTCTCTTTGATAACTACTAAGCACATTCAAATCTTGGATTTTATAGCATATTATCAATATAGTTTGTCTGTGTAAGGTTTGTCTGATTTTTACTTTCAAATATTCATAAGATATGTATAAGGTATGATTAACCTAGTTACAACTTTTCAAATCTTTAAATCTTTTTTATTAACCCCTAGTCATGCTCTAAACATGAATTCTATAGTGTTTTGTCAATACAATCTTATTTCTAACAAACAAACACATGGTTTATATGCACATTTACTTTACATGAAGGTGTTGAAGTATTCCATAGAAATTATCATCCATGATATTTTATTTCAATACCATGTTATTTCCACTTCAACCTCCATCACATTCAACATCTATTATTGATGTCTTATACAAGTTTCTTCATTATCTTTTGTGAACAGAATATACACCAATTGTTAACTTAGAGTCATGTCCTTATTAGAAACAAATAAGGTTTTATATGTAATAATTATAACTCACATGATTACCCTAGTGATACTCCTCTTGAAACCAAATTCATATACTCAACACATTACTTTTTAAGATCATTTCTTCATTAGTTTATAGGCTTTAAATAACACATACCAGTTCTTGTCACAGTCCTGCATAACACTAATCCATGTAAATATCATTAAAAAATATTGATTAAAAGGATTTAAGACCATCAAAAAATCAAATTTTAGTCATAAAACAATAACAATAGATATATACAGAGGCATCACTTTAATATTTTCAACTTTTATTGATTTTATGCATGTACACTAGCAACTCTATCATGTGGACAAAATTTAGAGGTTTTAAATTTTCTATCTTATTTCATCCTAATCCATACTCCTACCTCCTTAAATGAATACTACCAACTTATTATTTACCCTTACACAAATCTACCACCTTTTTACCTAATCAAACTCATTACATTCCTCCTACACACAAAAGAAACTACTTTCTTGAATAACTAATCTCATGTCAACTACCTAAACATGATAGGTACATTAAAAATCTTTAGTCTATTTCATTTTAATTCTTAAATGTACGTAAAACATATTTATAAACCCACCTAGGTCTATTTATGACCTTATACTAACATTTACTAACATGACACTCCTTGACATTTCTCAAAAGACTCCTAAATACACTAACATATTTATAATACTAAAATGGATTTTTGGTGAAAAACTCTCCCAAGCCAAAGAAAATATAAACTAAGACACATAATTACTCTTATGAATACTCAATCCCCTTCCAAGGGATGTTGATAGATTAAACACACTTACACAACACCTAGATAATCACTTATGATTATTTTAACATTGTTTTGATTGATACTCCTAAATCATACTCCCATGTATCAAAGAATTTGAGCTCTAATGAATTATTGAACTTTTCTTCTTGTCCTTCTAGTTCATAATTCTTATATCATCCTCCTCTGATACTATTTCTCCATGATTAAACTATTCATCTTTGATCTTATTCTCGCCTCTATCAAAGACAATTTTTCCTCCATGATTCCATTGCTTTCTTGTACTAAATAACACTTAATGTACACTCATTCTTTCCTCTTTGCCTCTATTATATGTGTTGTGTATACCCAAAAATAATATTTATACACCTATACTTTCATATTCCTCTGTTAATATCTTCATGATTATAAAAAAACAATGTAAAATTGTTTCCTACCTTCCATCTCAATGAGATTCAAGTCTACATAAGGCTTTATGTCTTCAATCTACTTCACTACTACCATCAATGTTTCCTCTTGTTATCCTTTTTCCTTCATCTTTTGAACCTCATCTATTATAACCTGTACTTTATCCTCATTATCAATATTTTCACCATGCAAGGCTCTCTCTAAGGTTTCTATTTCTATCTCTAACTTTTCAGCACTCTCTTATACAAACATGTAATCAGATGTCATACCTCCTTCATTAGTTTCTACCTCTCTTTGTAAACCTTCGATGAAGCCTTCAAACTAATATAATTATTATTGGTCATTCCCATCATCTAAATGGATGAAACTATCGTATTTTTCCTCACTCAAACTAATCTTATCTATCTCAAGGTGTTGTTCACCTTAATTCTCTTGTTGACTATGTTTCCTATTCATCCAAAGTATTTTTAACTCTCTCTTAAGTTGCTTGCAAAGTAAGATTTTATTCTATCTTTATTATCTCACAAATTTACTCCTCTTAATATGCAGACATATTGGCCACTTGATTGGCTTCTTATCCATGACCCATCCACAATATGGGTTCTAAATTTCCTTTAGTTGCTACTTTATGATCAACAACTCATCCAACAGTTGCCTTACTTATATCATCTCTTTTCCCATCTCTCTTATCTTGGTGTCTTCTTACACCTTCCTCTATTTTTGGTAGATCCTCTCAAACATGCCCTATTTTATATTTTCTTTATCTTTCTTCATCTTATCCTTCTCTCAATCTCTTGGTCTCACTTGGACCTATTCTCTTTAACAAGCCTCATCCACTTGCCACTCATTACCTCCCTTGGGTCTCTCTCTCTCTCTATGACCTCACTTGGGTCTATCTAAATCTCTTGTCCTTTTCATAGGACTCATTTCTCTCTCTTAAATATATCCTTGAGCTCAATTTTGAGATTTTCAATATATCTCTCACACGATCAAGCCTCACTGGCTTTAGGTTTGCTTACCACATCTTATCTTTCACTCACACCTCAATACTTTGCATGAACATATCAAAGCTCAAAATAAAAGACAAAATAAACATGTACCTTTTTATGCTTTTTGGTTATCTTTATACTCTTCCTAAATAAACCACCCATTTGATAAAAAATGATGCAGAGACCTCCTAATTCTCTACTATGTGAATTTGGTACATGTAACTCACTAACTTATGAAATCAAACTTCTCAATCTTATTTTGATCTCACTAGGATTTAAATCACTCTCAATCATATTATTATTCACTAATATTCTTTAAATTATTTTAATCTCTGACTTTAAGTCCTTAACACACCTCTCACTCATCCATTCACCTTCTTACTCCCTTTCATTCATCTAACATACTAGTTTGATTAGAATAGATGCATTCTCCTTTATAGGCACTATAAATAATTTAACAAATAGGGCTTCAAGGTTATATCAATTTTCATAGATTTTTTTTTTTATCAAAATGTATCCTCTTGGTATTCCTATAAATTCCACACTCCATCTTTCTACAACTCTATCACCATCCTTTATTTGATGACCTTGACTAAGACTCATTGTAGCCTTTTTTTAGGATTTTACAATTAGTATGGACAAGTACATATATTTATGGAAAATGCAACATAATTTTTTAATACCTTCTATTCCCTTCTATCTCCACTCCAAATTTTATTTTCTAATTCACTTCTTAGATATGCTTTCTAGACCTTGCTAAGACTTAATTAGGTTTCCTTGCTCCTCTTTTGCACACAATCACTTTTAGGTGTATATATGGATATATTACCTATATATAACATTAAAAATACTTTTCCTTATTCAAATAATCATTAAAATACCAATTTTCATTAGTTAAATATCCATGAAATTGGTTTTGTAGTTTTTCACCCTAACCTAGGGTTTCTATATTCTACACAGACCTAAGAGGGTTCCAAATGGGTTTAATGAAGATATTATTAGTTTAAAACCTCCAAAATATATGAATAAGTTTTGCCTTATCTATTTACAAATTTTCAAAACTTAAACTTCTCTAAGATAACTACTAAGAGCATTCAAATCTTGGATTTTACTGCATAGTGTCAATACAGTATATATGTGTAAGGTCTGTCTGACCTTTCCTTACTTTAAAATATTCATAAGAGATATATAAGGTTTGAATTAACTATTTAAAATTTTCCCAGGCTTTAAATATTATTTATTAACCCATATTCATGCTCTAAACATGAATTTTATAGTGTTTTATCAATATAGTCTTATCTGTAACAAACCAACATAGGGTTTATATGCATATTTACCTTACCTAAAGTTTTTGAAGTATTACATTGACATTATTAGCCATGATATTTTATTTTAATACCATGTTATCTCCATTCCAACCTCCATTACAATCAACATCTTTTATTGAGGTCTTATATAGGTTTCTTCAGTCTTTTGTGAACATAGTATACACTGACTGTTAACTTAGAGTCATGTCCTTATTAGAAACAAAAAAGGTTTTATATATAATAAGATAAATCAATATATTATCCTGATGACACTCCTCCTAAAACCACATTCTTATTCTCAACACATTACATTGAAATATTATTTCTTCATTAGTTCATAGGCTTTAAAGAACACACACATCGATCTTCTCAAGTCCTACAGAACACTAATCCATGTAAATTTTACTATAATATATTGATTCAAAGGATTTAAGACCATCAAAACATTAAATTTAAGTCATAAAATAATAAAAATATAGAGATATAGATGCATCACTTCAATGTTTTTAACTTTTATTGATTTTATGCATGTACACTAGTAACTCTATCATGTGGACTTAATACAAAGGTTTTCAATTTTCTCTCTTCCTTCATCCTAATATATACTCCTACCTCCTTAACTGACTCCTAATAACTTATTACTTACCCTTATACAAATATACCAACATTTTACCTACTCAAACTCATTACATTCGTCCTACACATAAAAGAAACTACTTTCTTGAATAACTAACTCTCATGTCAACTATCTAGACATGATAGGTATAATCAAAATATTTATTATATGTCATTTCAATTATAAAATGTATTTAAAACACATTTATAAACCCACCTAGGTCCATTTATGAACTTATACTAATATTTAATAACATGACACTCCTTGACATTTCTCAAAAAACTCCTAAATACACTAACATATTTAAAATGGAGTTTTGGTGGGAAACTCTTCCAATCCAAATAAAATACAAAATAAGACACATAATTATGCTTATAAAGACTCAATCCCGTTATAAGGGATGATAATAGATAAAACACACTAACACAACACCTAGATACTCACTCATAACTAGTTTAACATTATTTTACTTGATGCTCCTGCATCACTTAACATTTCTTCCCAAGAAAGAGAAGACACAAAAAAATGCATTGCAAACAAATTTTGTATCTTAATTTCAATAATATGATATGAATCATGAAAATATTTATATTTACACTAGTGAAGAAGATATATGTGTTGATATTCAACACAAGCACACATAATTTTTAAAGGAAAATCCAAGAAATAATTGATAATAAGAGTTTTCAAGTAATTTTAAGAATTATGAATTTTAGATCCCAAGCCCACCAATATATACATTTAAGGAATATCTGTTTCATCCATTCATAATTAAAGGGCCAAAAGATCAATGACAAAATAATGATTTTATAAGTATCTCTCATTTTGTTTTGCATTCCATATATTAATTGTAAAATACTCCTTATGTTCAAGAGAAAAATGTGTGTGTCATGTATTATTTCATAGATGTAATTAAAATTTATATTTTGGTTATCCATAATCAATAATTATATTATATATTCATTTCCCCTCCCATGCCTCATGTTTCTCTATGGATGTAATGAAAACCATCTTGTGGTTATTGCTTATGTCCTTACAATATTTGTACTCATCTTGCAAAAAAAAAACCTAAACGGATTCATATTTTTCCCAACACCTAATGAAAAGGATTCATATTTGTACTCTACTAATTTTCATTTTCCTTTTTAGATGGTTTTATTTCATGTACAATTCTCACCTATTTCTTTCCCCCATTTTTTGTATGTTTACATTCAATAAATACAAGTTCATGGGGTTTTCCTTTTCCATTTGTTTGTATCTTATGCCTACAAGACTTTCTTGATTGTGTTATTTTCTAAAAGTGTCTCCATTAAAAAAAAGGATTATTTAGAAGGTGTACATAGTTGAAGTGATATTGTTTGGTAATTATTTTGCAAATGTTCACTGCTATTTTTAGGACAACCATTAAAAATTACTATTTAGGAGGACCCTATGGTTGAATATTTTATAAAAATGTCTGTTAAAAAATTTAGGGGCATGATTCAAAAGTGCTAACTAATTAAGTGCTATCAAAGGTCTCAAAATGGTCTTGATATCCCGTATGAACTACAAGCTTCTATTCAAAAATCATCCATCTCAATTAGTATAGATAAAGCTAATTGGGAACTGGTGGAAATTTTGGCCTCTATGCAAAACATATGTAAATGTTAGATATTTATTATGCTTTAACAAAAGCTTTTGATGTTATTAACTAGTGTGAAAATATAATCATCATGTTGCAAGTAACATGGAATCATTATTAATGTGTATGACACAAAAAATAAATTTGATCTTGTATTGATCTACATACTAGAAATTAATGTTTGAAATGACTACCATATATTTTTTTATATTGCATAAACCTTGATTGAAAACATGAAACACATGTTCAGTCTTAAAATCATCACTTGGTATTTTATTTTTATTTTAAAACTATAAATCATATCAAAATAATTGAAAATCTATCAAGAATGTTATTTTATAATTATTGTGTTCAAACCCAATTTTATAAATGATTTTATTTCAAATAATAGTAAAAACATGTTTATGAATATGAAATATATGGATTGGGTTATTCAATGGAGTAAAAAAATTGCAACATGAGAAGACATAAAGAGGAATATTCCCTTAGGAGGAATTTTATTTTGCATGACAAGCTTAGAAGCAATTTTTGAAAATTTTGGGTAATTTTCATAAATATCAATAAATATTGATTTAAATTCCACTTTTTATCCTGTCCTAATTTTAGTATATATGGATCAAGATTCTTATTTCTTAGGACATCATACCATAAATGGAAATTTTTAAATTATTTTTAAGGTATATATTTTAAAGCGTTTAGGTTGCCTTTTGTTGGGAATTGCATTGGGTTTAAATAGCATTACTATTATGTTAATTACAAAATGTCTCATGTCTTTTTTAATTTATATTATGCTAGAACAAGAGTGATTTTTTTAATTTATGTTTCATTATTTGCATTGGGATAATTGAGTCTCATTATTTTTAGTTGTTGTAATTATATTCATGTTTATAATTTATGTATGGCAGGAGGGAACAATTAAGAAATATGAGTTTGAATTGAAAAAGAGGATCTCCATGAAGTGGGTAGTAGACATAGTTTAGGGATTATTTATGTCTTAAGTTTTCATATTTATGTGCACAAAACCAATGCAATTATTTTATGTTTGACCTAAATAAAGATATATAATAATATAAATGGAGGGTAAATATTAAATATTATATAGATTAATTTTTATATATGGATTGAATGATTTATATATATATGATCATGAATTTTAAAATTATCTTGTTTTCAATATTATATTTTTTAGATAGTAAGAAAACTATTTCAAGGGTCAAAATTTTCATTGAATCATTTTTTCAAACGATTCATATGACTTAAAATGGTTGCATTTAATTAAATATTTTTTTCAAATGTATCCTAAGAAGAAATTTTAATTAAGGAATATTTTCAAACATTTCACATGCCTCTACATATTCAAATGTTTCAATCACAAATCAAAGGACTTATAAAAAAATTAAGAACCCTAATATAAATTAATAAAGCATTTTTACTACCACTATCGACATTGAAAGCATCAATGTGATGGAAAAAGTTATATAATTTAGGATTTATAAATGGGTGATAAAAATATTATCACAATAGAAGAGGGTATCAAATGATAAAATGAATCTACAAAAAAATATCTCCTTTTAAAATTAGACACTGATTCCACTTATGATAATACTGAATGCAACTTAATATTAAACATGTTGAAACTTTAAAGATTTAATTTATATTTCAACAAGGTTGACTCAACTCTCTTCATGCATGCTTCTCCAACATAACCTTACATAACTAAACATGGTTTGATAATTTACTAAAAAATTATCACATATAGTGTCTTAAGTTATTTATAGAGGTACAAAATAGGAATAACCATGTAAATTATGGTTTATAATTTAATCCATGATCTCAATGAATGATTTGAATAATCCAAGGAATTATTTACCATGGTTGAGTCTCCTCTTCTTTTCATAGATATAATTATCATTTAATATTTCCAAATGTTTATGGGGGCCTCACACAACAAAAAAAATTGAACGAGCTATGATTTTTACTATGATGTTTACTAGCATGTCATTCAAGATAATTTTCATAAACTTAACTAGTGGAAAAGAAGGATAATGAAGTCATCATGTACATTCACATTTTACATAAAGTAAATTCAACATGCCAAGCACATAAAATTTACCAAGACACCAAGAATTGTATTTTTACATTTGACTGATAATAAGGTGTCATCACTAACACATAGTCAAGGATAAAACTAACATTCTTCATCAAATTAACACTACATTTAGTGAAACTACACATGGGTAGTTTTTCATCAGTATGAATATTTAAATTTAACCTCCAATATTGGCACATTTTCCCCTCCCATGGGATTTGAAATGACAAGATTAATTTTACCATCAATAAATGAGGAAATATTATGCAATTTAAGGCTATTAACAAAAAACTACATCATTTTCTCTTTTTTTAATTATGGCCACATACACTTGAAGGGTGCTACAAAAGGGGTGACATATAATTACCTCATATAATATTTCCCATCTTTCAATATGTATGTCCTAGCTGGTTCTAATTTTAATCCAATAAAATATTTGGATATAAAAAAATTTCAAGTTCATTTATTATGATATCTCTATAATATTGTTACATAGAAGCCAAATTTCCCTAATTTGGAAATATTAAAATTGAGTTATCTCCCTTTTCTTTAAGTATTAATATTTTAATTACACACAATCATGTTCTCTACACTATAGGATTTTATACTATACAACATTTAGCCTTAGGTCTCTTTAACCTTCTAATTCAAAAACAATCATCAAAAATTACTTTTTCTTATAGTTTATAAATTGGGAAAGTGGCATAAATTAGCTTAGTATAACATTGAAATCTATCTATAATGGAAATTTCATCAAGGTGAATTTTTTGATTTCAAAATTAAATTCTCACGAAATTAATTTCATTTCACTCTTATGGTATTTATATTTTTTCATGTTAAATTTTATCACTATCATATTTGAATCTAATCTCTAACTAACATATCTAAATTATTCCTATAACTATACTATTCAAGGTATTTTTTTATGTATTGTCACTCAACTTCACTTGTGATTCAGACAAGTTTTTGTATAAATGATCATTGTCATTTTTTAATAATATTTCATAAAAAAATTTAGGTTAATGTAATAAAAAATGTGCACATTTTCATTTCATTTTCACACATTCTTATATATAATGTTTTCCCAAAGGTCAATAGTGCTTGACCCTACTCTAATAATAATGTGTATCACCTTTGTAGGCTAAAATTAAACATCTCTTTCCATCTTTTACCAAACACCATTGATTGGATCTTGTCATGAAGATAACACCTATGATATAAATGTAAGGGTTGAGAAACACTACACCTCATACATTAAGAGGCACAACATCATATGACTTCATCAATGAATTTTGCATTAGCACTAAAATTAATATTACATTGATTTTTCACCTTAATGTCTACACCTTTTTTCACCCAATGAAAATCATATGGGTTTGGATGATTTTAAGTCTTTATCCATAGTTTTATACTATAAAATTTCTTATCAAGTTTGCTTGTGAACAAGTATCATGAATACCATCTAATTTTTTTCTTCATCTAAATCTTAACATGTAAAATCTTATAAATTACACTCTATTGAGCACTACTAATACCTAAACATGCCTCTAAATTGAAAAATGTGCAACACAAATTATAATACATATTTGATATACAACTAATGTTTTCACCTTTGAGAGAGGGAATACCCTTGTTTTTTTCATGAATTAATGTAATTTTGGATGTAACTTCCAACAATTTTCCTTAGAATGACTATCAACATCACAATTCTTATAATACCTTATAGTATCCTTATTTTAAATATAAGAATAATCACTCTTACCCTTACCTTCAACTTAATTATTATAACCATGTATCTATTTTGAAGTGCTTTGAAATGTAGATGGCACCCTCTTATTCTTATACATATCTAAGTAGTGAGATTCTGAACAAGTATCATCTACATCCATAGACTTTGTGAAAATGATAGTTTTCCTCAAATTCTCTAGAGTCTACTAACATACTTCATCAATATGTCACGATATGTTCTATCTTTACTATCTGAATGGCCTTATTTTGGAACTCACTTGTGTACTTCTACATGCTTTGGCCTTGATTTTTTGTAAGGCATTTTCAATACATGGGCATCTCTTCTTATAAAATAGGATAAAAATATTTTTTTATCAAGATCTTAGAATACTCCTATTTAGTAATAAGAGGAAGATTATTTAAAACCAAGGTATGAACATAACTTTAAAATAAAATTAAAGCATGATTGGTTAGTTTGAACCTTGAAAAATAAATATGTTGTCTCTAATTTATTTGATGCAAAGTAATATATACTTATATTTAAAATAATCAATGTTGTACCCTATCAAAATTCACACACACACACAAGCCTTGAATGTAAGTTGAGCTTGTATGTTCTTCCATCATCTCATGATTGGAAGTGTTCTCCCTAATTTCAATTTCACTATAAAAACACTAATATTCTCCATGAGCATTCCATGATGGACTCTAATTGATTGACTTTGCTCATATAAATAGTTATGTTAGACACTCCTTAAAGCTTTTAAAATATCTTTTCTATTGCATGGGCATAATCTTGATCAGAATAAACTTTACTTTTGACCTATATTTTCCACTTCCTTATAGAATTATCTTCTTCAAAGGAATCTAGGATAACTTAACCATGAACAATAATTTCTCTAGTGATAAGCATATACTTAAATTTAGTCACAAACACATAAAAACCAAAAAATAATAACTAAAAATAAAAATAATTAATTTTTTATACTAATTTAATCCATAAACTATGTGGATACTCCAAACTAATATACATCAGCATGGATCCTATGCTCCTAGCTTAATGAATGTTTGATAGGTGACTATTCTAGACTAATTTAAATGCTAAAATAAAGATAAAAAGTACTTGAAATTAAATGATAAACCAAATATACATAAGAAAGAAGTATATGAATAGACAAATCATAAAATTAACACACTATATGATATGGAGAAACTTCATATGCATAAAAATTCCAATGCATGAGGTAATTGCTCTCCCCTTCCACTATGTAATTAAATAATTGTACAAGTTATTACCAAACATTGACTTCATCGATAGATTTTTTGCTATTGCATTATATAAAGCCTGTAAACAAGACTTATTTGAACTTATTTACCAATTCATAATAATCCAACATATTTGAAACAACCATTCATAGTTTTATTTGAAATAATGAGACAACGTGAAAAAGGACCCAAACTTTAAAATTACAATTTGAACCCAACTTTGAGACTCTTCATTACATTTTTTAATGATATTTACCTTCTATAGAATCTGTATTTATGCCCCTCAACCTTGGAACCCACCAAAGACTTCAAATGAATTTCTTCTAAGAAGATGAAGAATTTACAATCGTTACCTTGCCCATGTTTTTATTAGTGATGAATTAATTGATTGAAGAATATTGATTTTATCAAAACCTCTATTTTTTATCACCAATGGTTACACAATGGTCACCTATAAACACTAGTGGTTCCATAATTTCCCCTACACTTACCAATGGTTTCATTATCTTTAATGAAACCCTTATATTTAAAGGTTGTAATATGCCTATTTAATCAATACAAGAATGTCCAAAACATCCTAACACAAATTATGTCATTGTAAATTAACCAAACAATTCACTTTATATTAACGATATTTAAAAAGTGTTTTACATAATAATTTACATACATGAATTACATAATTAAGTAAAGATAAATGAACTAGACACCATATCTAGTAAATTACATCTATATTTTAAATAAATAAATTATTATTCAACAATGTTATAAACTAAATTATACTTAAATAATAAAACATAAGATAAAACTATACCTGATGAAAGAAAACAAAACCAAAATTACTATAACAAAAAAAAAACAAACCCTAAAAAAACTAAATCTTATAATTCCATGTTCATCATCATTTGGGAGATTGACAAAGATACTAAAAACATTAAAAATCAAAATTCTTTACCATTGAGCCAACTATAATATTAAAAAATCCTATGATGCAAGTAATAAAACATGTTTAATGATCCCAATCACTATTAATTTAGTTACTACTTGTCATTTCCTTGAAGGATGATCGAAACAAACCTGAACACAAAATTTTGTTATTTCATCACATTTTATTTTGAGTAATTTAGTTTATCTCTTCCTATCCAGGTTTTTTTTTATTATCTGCCTTTTTGGTGATAGTAGGCATCTAGACTAGGAAATTAATATGCCACTATTTTTTTTGTTTTACACTATATGATCATGAAAATTATAGCATGTTGTAGATGGTTACATATTTAAAAATTAATAGACTACATATGCGTCTAAATATATATTTATTTAAATAAAAATTAATAATATATAAATATAATGAATCATAATAGAGAAACACTCTTAATATAAAAAATGTATTTAACAAGTCCCACAAAAGAGGAAACAATTGACATTTTATTTATTGATGGACAAAGTTAAGTTAAAATTCTAGACCTGTTTGGGAATCACAAAGCCTAAATGATGTATAATTATATTAGTTATCATTAATCTAGTATAATTATTTTGTTATTTATTAGTTTTTCAAATAGTGGAAAATAATTTTAAAAAATATACTATAAATTATAATTAACACAAATATAAATCATTGTAATGATAAATAAATTCTTTGACATACATCAAAAGTGCTCCATAAGAAATACCAGATTCAAACAATGATGAACACTCTAACAATTGTTTAATTTATAAAATATCTATAAATGTTTTATATATTTTTTATGAATAATTTTTAGATATCTTTTATCTAAGTTAAATATAGTGTTTGTCTACTTATAAGTGATAATTGATTTCAAATTAAATGGTATGGACACATTAAATTCTAATAGTTAGGACATGATAAGTCAAAAATAAAAGGAAATGAGTGCAATTGAATTAGAAGGGGTATAAAACACAATGTAATATGAAGATAAGACATGTAAGTTCTTAAAATATGATATGATAAAGTGTATGATGCATAAGACGAGGGGAATTTTAGTAATGCAAAATTTAATAATAGCGATCATCCTTTCAACCATATTAGCTGAGATATTATGTGTACTTAATTAATATTAGTTAACACTAAATAATTTCCATGGAACCATTTTTAGGTTTCTCTATTTACCTACCTTGAGATGTGTGTATGCATGCACACACACATACATATATCAAAATATAAAATAATATATGATATGGATACCAAATTATGTGTTCCTAGACCTACAAAACAAAATGCAACAAACTTAAGAGTCTATTAAAAAAAAAAGGAATTTTTTTTGTTTCTAAAAATGCATAGGTTAATGTCATATAATAAATCATTGTTAGAATATGAAAAAACAAAAACAAAAAAAAGCTCCTCAATCTGGTGTAAAAATTAATTAATATATTCATTCTATCAGATTTGGGTCTCCATATTAATATAAAGTCCTATGAAAAAAATAGTAATGCAATTTATAGCAACATAAATAATTAAATCTATATAAAATGTTGAATGCTACTATAGATAAAATTCAATCAAACCTCAAATACAATTCTAAATAAATATGGTGTCATATTAATGTGAAGGAAATTTAGATACCCTTATTAGATATAGGCATCCCCAATTGAATAAAATTTTAATCACTTGAAATTTTAGCTAGGCATGTTTCTATTCATGGTCCTCCAAATCCATGGTGTTCAATATGGTAATGCATATGCCAAAAAATTATGTTTCTAATTATGATGATATAATAAATCCCCCATGTTGAGATTTATTAAAACCTTTTAAATCTCACATCACAAAATAAATGGATAATGCATGATATGTAGGACTACGTGATATAAAATAATTTTTGCATAACATATTAAAATGTTATCTTGGAAGAATATACATAAAAAACAAGTCTCCTCCTATCAGTATTTGATATGATAAATGTATAATCAATAATAAGAAGTATCATATGGGTTCATGATTTAATAAGTATAATAGTTTCTTCATAAGATATAATAGTAAAAAATATTAATATATTATTTTTCCTTATTTAATGCATGATAGAAATCATGCCAACAAAAATTTGTGGAATAAAAGAATTTTTCATGATATACATATTGAGTACATAAAAGGATAAAAATAATAAATTTATTAAGCATGGCGTAAAAATCATATGAAGCACATTTTAACTCAATACAAACATGATAATACACACATTAGACATGATGTAAACATGATAAAATACACAATAGCAATAGTGTAAACATTATGGTAAGAACACTAAAATAAAACGTAAACATAATAAGACTAACATAATCTATTGCATATGTGTGATAAGAATCACATTTGACATGCAGTAGGTAAACCAACCATAATTGGGAAGAATTAATAATTACAAAAGACATGTCAAATATATTAAAATAAAATAATATATGGTAAGAAACAAACTAGATATGTATCAAACACACTAACTACACTTTGTAAACATTATCAATGATAAAATTTATATCAAATTCATTATAAAACAAAAGTCATTAGATACGGCATGCAATACTCATGAAAATCACATTACATGTTTAATCATTTTTTATATTTATGGGAAATAATATTCATAGACGTATAAGTCATAAAAGGATGTGTGTGTGTGTGTGTGTGTGTGTGTGTGTGTGTGTGTGTGTGTGTGTGTGTGTGTGTGTTTGTGTTTGTGTGTGTATATACATAGTATATGTATATGTATATGTATGTATGTATGTATGTATGTATATATATGTGTGTACGCACGTACACACACACATATATATATGCATATATGTGTGTGTGTGTGTGTGCATACACACACACACACACACACACACACACACACACACACACACACACACACACACACACACACACACACACACACACACATGTGTATATATGTTTGTGTATGTGTGAATACACACACACACACACACACATACATATGCATATGTGTGTGTGTGTGTGTGTGTGTGTGTGTGTGTGTGTGTGTGTGTGTGTAATAATGATCATTAATTATGTGTGTGTGTGTGTGTGTGTGTGTGTGTGTGTGTACACACACACACACACACATATAATTATCATTATTTTATATATATAATGATCATGATTAGTAACACATAATGTGTAGACACCTAATTTTGGTAAATAACTAGTTCTTTTATAATATGGCATTAATGTATTTTTCATATATGTATCATTAGTTATATTCAGGATATGATTGACATGTTTTCCCTTTGTGTTGGGTCTAGTTTAGTTTCCCTTTCTTTGTGATGTTTCTTGTAGTGTTTATTTACCATTGTGAACATTTCATCATAGTAAATTAGTTAACCCATGATTTCTTGCAATGAAACTTTATGTTTCATGTTTTATTAAATCGTGACCTCTTGCATCTCCAAGGGTTATATTTATCATACCTCATGCTTCATTACTTTATATGGTTAGCTATTGTTATTATATATCTAATTTATCTAGGGTTGTGCTTACATTCTTGTTTTTCATTAGACCTATCCCTTTGTTAATGCTTAAAACTATTTTATATATGTTATCTATGCTTACATATTTTTCTACCAATGATTATTATATTAAATTCCCATATTAGGTGAAGTGGTAGTACACTCATTTCGATAGTAGTTCATTTCCTTGAGCTTCATTTGAATAAAATGGATGTTTTTAATGATCTTGATGATATTTTTGTTGATACACTTGATACAACTGTTGATGAAAATATAAATGATTAAAATGACAATGATTTGGATGATAATGGTGTCATTCTATCTTATAATATCAAACATTTTTATATAGATGAATAAAGGATAATTATGCTTTTTACATTTTTACAACATATTAGAGAAAATCTTTGCAAAATGAAATCAATATGATGTGTGCTGAAAGACATACGCAAATAAACCCTATCCAAAATGAATACACATGTTATAACTAATACTAAATCTTTGAATTCTTCTAGTATGGTACCTTTTTTTTCTTTTTTTCTTTTTTTTTTTTTTTTGTGGGGGTACTAAATTTACTCAACCATGTCAACTACATTTTTAAACTTATCCCTTCATCCATTTTTTTTTTCAAGTATACAATGTTCCTATTTATATATCTTTCCATAATAATATTTCAATTCCAACACCTGAAACCACAATCTCTAAAACTATATAAATAAATTTCTTTCTTAAACATCTCAAAAACCATGTCATATGGTCAATTCATATGATATATTAATTAAGACTTTGGCTCATGAAATCATTTCTAATACTTCTCCTCCTAGTTATGTGGCTCATAAGTTTGATTTATTTAATGGTAAGGTAACCCTTCTCACCATATCAACCCTTTAATGTCTCAATGTTTTACATATTAATAAATTATTGACTAAAATATTTCCTTTAGGAATTAATGATTATGTTTTACATTAGTTTTATAATATAAGATCTATAATTATACATTATTTCAATTCTTTGGATAATGCTTTCATAGCTTATTTTTTAATCAACATTAATATGAATGTAATGTTTTAATAGATTGGTCAAATTAAAATAGGACCTAATGATAAGATTAATGATATTTTTATTTATTTAGATTTATGACTACTATAATGTCTCACCAATAGATGATAGTGAATTATAAAATGTATTATATCAGATTTTACTCCAATCCATTAAACATAAATTTGTCTTAAAATATTTCCATTTTTTCAATTGAATATTTCATGTAGTTACAAACTAATATATCAAGATTTTATAAGTCAACATTCTCAAATATGTATCTAATCACCCTACCTCTAATAGAACCCAATATTAGCATAAATCAACATTCAAAGATACATTTGATTATAATAATCTCCACCCTAAGAATTAAATTAATTATGTAGTGCATGTGTTATAATAACCACTAAATAGGACATTTTTTCACAATAATAAGAGAGAATAATATTTAAAAGGTTAAATGAGACTCATAAAAATGTTGATTGATTTTTTGAATTCAATAATATATCTTCACCTCCCTAATGAGAATGGAACTCTCCATAAATTTATCAAAAAAAACTTGATGTTGGTGCATAATTTTATCTTCATATAATCTCTATACATCATATAAAAATGTGCATAAACATAAGTCATATGGTCCAAGACTTGATAGGGAAAATTAGTTTCATGTAAAAGGTCATGTTGACAAGTTTGACCTCATAGGTCAAATTATCACCTCTATCATTCTAAAATTTTCTTGTCAAGAGATCATGTACTTATTAAATCTTAAAAAATTACATTGGGTCCATTTTTCATAAATTTCATTAGACTTATCAAGTGTTTTTAGTAATTATAGTGTCAAAAAGGCTTATTTTGAGGTCATCCATAAAATTTTCAAGGTCAAATTGATATTAATGAATATTAATGATCTTATTTCTCCATGAAAATGTAAAAAAAGTGATTTTGAGGAGGTTTTGGGTCTTAAAATGATGAAACACATTTTATCTCCTATATAGACCACCTTGGAAGCTCTAGATGGACAATTTTAAAATGTTTGATATGAAAATAAGAGAGAGAGTTAGGATATGAAACTTTTAACATTATTATTTTTCCAATTAATCTTTAAATTAGTGGCATTATTTCATATATTGTTTATCTCTTCTTTATTAACAATCGCTGAGAGTGACAACAGGTCACTATGACATGCATCCGAGAGGGGTTTTTTATTTCACATGTTTCTAAATATTAGAATATATGGAGATTAATTATTTTATATATATATATATATATATATATATATATATATATATATATATCCATTTAACTTCAGTTTCATCATCCAATTCATCGAGAGAGAAGACCTTGGTGTACAGGTTATTTCAATGAATAATGCTATTAAAAAAAAATCTCTTCATGGTGGTCACTATCAGAGTTTATCAACATTCCATGAATAATAAAGGATCATTTGAATTCATTAAATTCATATGTTTTTTTGAAATGGCTATCATTCTATATAATCTATACGTAACTTGCTTCTTGAGATATTTGTACAAAATGTAGGTGATTTTTCCAAGTCTAAACTTCATGTTTGGATTGAATATAAATAAAAATTATAATTAAATACCATAATATCCATACTTTAACTAAATATATTCAATAATAAATAGAGAACATGATCTAAACTTGCATCTTAAGTAAGTTCATGAAGTGTCTCAAGCCTTCACAGGCTTGAAAATCTATCAAATGTGTTGAAAGACCCAAATCCATGTTAGTAATTTCCTTAATAACATGGATAATTAAATGAAATATTTTTCAAACTCAAAAATACAATAAAAATCATGACATACTATCAAAAGGATTCATTTCTCAATGCATAAGACTACTCAATCCATACACCTAAAAGGAAAAGTACAAATGAGTGAGCAATGTTGGATGTGAGTCCCCATGACTATGAAATAAAATTTAAATGATTGAAGTTCTCAAGGAAAATTTATATAATATTAATATATATATATATATATATATATATATATATATATATATATATATATAATAAATATGGTTTTTTTTAGAAGGCACACATAGTCAATGATGAGTTACAACCAGTCAAGGTAGATAGAAGATAAGTTCAGAAGTTCCCAATGCAAAGTTAGTCTCCTTTAGGTATGGGATGGTATTAAATATCTTAAGAGGTAGAAGGTATAATATTTGAGTATGTCTAAATATCTATAAAATACCAATAGAATTTACTAGGTTATAAATTGAACATACACCCCTAAAATGTACTTAAGGCACTCAGTATGTACCTACAGTCAGATCAAGGTTGGATGAAGTTTTGACCAATGATGGAAGATGTTAGAGGTGGAAATAAATCCAAGTTTGAGTGTTTAAAATATGTAACAATTTTAAATCACCTAATTATCAAAAGAGGAAATTAGGTAGGTCAATTACTAAATTTAACACCTAATAAATCTTCACCTATAACTAAGGGGTGGAAATGTTCACCTACAACCATCTCCATGTGGCTCAAGTACAATATTGAAGGTGAATTGGGTTCTATAGGTGTTCAGGGTTGAAAAGGACCAATTCAAGCTTCATAAAGGACATAAAATTATTAAGGATATCTTTAAGAGGTAGCTCACTATAAGGTAGCAGTCCTAGTCATCTAAAGAATACCTAAAACCAGTACCTATAGCCATCTTGGTTGTTAATTCAAGAACTAAAGTTGGATTCCAAGAGGATTTAATTTAAAGTTGGTGGTTAAATTTATCTTATGAATAATATTAATTAACAATGAATACTTTAAAATTTTGAAATCATCTTGAAAGGGTCTTACATTATAAGGTGACACTCTGTTACCCTCACATAGGCCTGCAAGTCTACCACAATGAATTCATAAGAATATAGTCTTAAAGGTGTCTTGGAAAATATAGAGTGATTTTTTGAGACTCATTTAACTCTTAGAAGATTTTTAAGATCATATAATAAGGCACAAGTGAAATAAGATACCTCTTTTCTCTAATACAAAGCCTTATGCATGAATCATTGTGCACATAATCCTTACAGATATGGAGAAGTAGTATTGTGGGTACCTAATGCCTATTTAGAGGTGTTAGAATCCAAGGAAATTATTTTTCAAGGTCCCTATTACAAAGTGATGCATTTAAAAGTATACAACCCTTAGTTTAATACTATTCATCAAGGAGGGTCACCTACAGCCAACCAATTGAAGAGGATATCTTGAGTAAGAAAATCTATAAAAACACAGAGTTTTAGAAGATTGTGAGAAGGTATTAAGTTAATTAGTGGTTGTGTAAAAGTTTGAAATACAAGAAAGAGATTAGTGTTCTTAAGACATTTAGAGTAAAGAGACTCTAATTAGAGTTTGAGAACAAGAAGATTAACAGGGGTCATAGACAATGAAGCTCCACACATACATAGTCAGGCTTAATTGCCTATTAAGGAGTTTTACTCAACTAGGGAGAAATTGTAATGTGTGAAAATGTCCATAATTTCTAGATTATACCACACATTTCTTAGACCCAACCAAGCAAAGATAGATAGTAGGAATTTTGAAACTTTTCTTGCTCAAAATTAACCATAACACAGTCATACATATTTTCTTAGGGTGCTTGTATTAGAAGGTTTAAGAGGGACTGTAGCATGATCAAAGGTGAATAATTCCTTGAGAATTATTTTAGGGTAATAAAAGAGTCATCATAATATCATACTTAAATTACAATGATGGAAACATTCACATACATAGGCCTATTCATGCAGACAAACCTATAGGCAGTCTTGAGGATGGTTAGTAGAAAGGTAAAGTGAGACCATGAAAAACCCTAGGAATGGGTGAAGAAAACCTTATGAAAGATACTAAAAATCTCTAAGGATGGTCTTGATGTGTTAGATGAGATCAATCAAAGGTTCAATAAAACCAAGTGATAAGCACATTAATTACTTTAGGAGACTAATGAGATCATGGAAGAATTTAGTCATATGGAGCTAAATTTGGTCAAGAAACAACATTGTAAATCTCTTATTTAGAAAAATTAAGGTATTTTAACTTTGTTTAAGGTAAATAGTTATTTATTGAGTTCTCACTATTCGATCCTCTTCATATCAAGTTCAAGCTTCTCCAAGCTAATGCAAGAAGATGGAAGGTTGATTAAAAGTATTAAGATTACTTTTATCACTTGAGGCCTACCACTCACCTTTCCTTAGTCCATAAAATAACCAATGTTCACTACATCAGCCATTTATAAATCCACTTCAAAGAAAATATCTTATCATTCATGGAAGCCACTTGGTAGTGAGTAAGTCAAGGATGAATAGTGAGAAGACTCACATGTGTAAATGGAGCCACCATTGGCCTATCTCAAGGTTTGTACCTCATATGCTCTCTAACTATATGACATGATCATGGTATAGTACTATGTATGGAATAATTAGTATCATGAAAAGTGTATATTATTGGTGCCTAAATACACATCATGTATTTGTGCCATTTTTTGAGAAAATTTCATGAGAATCAGAGAAGCCATGTTCAGATGGAGGAAAGTAGAACACAATAACAAATTAAGTATGGAAGGGGTTTTAAAACATATATCTAAGCAAGCATATTATGTGGAAACATATGATAATTATAACATGTTTTTGAGACACTCAACCATACCCTTAGGTCCTTGCCATGTAGACAGTCTAGAATTAAAATAAAGTTTAAAAAGAAAGGCATGATACATGGTGGAGATTGGTCCTTTGACTATAATGTTGACCAAGGGGAAAATTGCATTTGAGGCATAAGAGTTCCACTAGAAGTTTAGGGTGTCAAATACAATTTGCATTTGGAGTGGTAAAATCCTAGTGGAACTTTGGGCATTGACTGTAGGTTTGACTTACATCATCAATTATAAAATGGTATGCCAAGTCCCATAATAAAAACACTTACCAAGAAAAACTATCAAAATTACAAATTGTTAATTGTCTCTACGGTTCTAGATCCCATAGAAGCCTAGCAAAAGAAGACCATGTACAATGAAGTGGTAGTTGATAGAAAGGGGAAATGAAGGAGAAATTTGTAATTTCTTAAACTTGTAAATTACGTGATAGAATTTAAATCTTGCAAATGTCAATGGATAATTTAAAAGGTCTAAGAATTGAAAATTGTGCCTTGTGTAAGCTAGATGATGACAACACAAATACCAAGGACATAAAAAATATTGTATGAGATGCATCATATTATGTTCTCTCAAGAGTGGGATGAAAATGAGGGAACTTGGAGTGTTCATATAAAAATATTGGCTATTGGGAGGTTATATTTTGGCCATCCCAAGAAATGCATTCCATTCCACATAAATAGCAAGAAAATCCATGCCTATATAATTAGAGCCACTTGTAAGCTTAAGCTTAGTTTTGAGTGTGTAATTAGGGAGACTTTAGTAGGCTTGAGAAATCAATTATAGGGGAATCTATTGTCTTGGTATTCTTTTATGGTTCTTCAATATCCTTATGAATTCTTACCTTTGGATAGAAAGGTGTACCAGAGAGGTGTACAAGAGATTGGTTTCTTCTTCATTATCTTGTTGGTGCCTTCCAAGTAATCATCAGTTAGAAAAAATGGCTCTCCTCAACATTAGAGAATGTGACCATGATGATGCTTTATATAGGTATAAGATGCATAAAATAATCACAAAAATTGATGGCCAAGGAAGTGGCATCAAGATAAATGTTGTAAACATGGTATATGTGGCCAACACACTTGGCAGGCCTCCTTCTTATACACCAAAGCATTTTGGATATGAAATGGGTGCTCAATCAAAGTTGGATAAAAAATATATATTTTATTTTTAATGGTGCTCATGATACCATAAAACTAGATGTACTTCTATAGATTTTTATCAAAAAGTACATGCAATGCTATAGATGTGGAAATCCATAAATAGAGATCCTTGTTTCAAAAAACTAGATGATCACTTTGAAGTGTGTGGCTTATGGACATGTTTTAGTTGTTGATATGAGGGAAAAACAAACCACATTTATTTTAAATCAAATAATTTCTATAGAAAATTTTGCCTTTCGGAGAAATATTCTATAGGGTATTCCACTAGACTAGGATGGGATGGAGTTAGGGTGAAAAAATCTAAAAATTGCAAGTTTTAAAAAATTGTAGATGAGGCCCCCAAAATCCTTGGTAAATTTCAATGGGAGAAAAAATTTATAAAATGTAAATATCTAGATTACAATTGTAAATTATGGTCAACTCTCCTAATCCTGCCAGTCAAAGAAAATGGAGAAAAGTCAGCTCAAGAAGAGCTTTGATGGAAGAATGCAATATTGCAATTTTACACTTGTGTAAATTGAAAATTGCACTTGGATAGCCCATTTTTGATAATCAAAATCTATCAACATGAATTCTATTTGCAAGTGGGAACTTTCAAGGCCATTTGTAATTTTTCAAATTTGTAAAATTGCAAATTGCAGTTGAATTTCCTATTTATCATGCAAATGGGAACTTCCAAGGCCATTTACAATTTTGAAAATTTGTAAATTGCAAATTGTAGTTGGATTTCCCATTTCCCTAAGGAAGCCTTTTAGGGAAATAGGAACTCCAACTACAATTTATGATTTTGAAGTTTTGTAAATTATAAATTATTGTTGGAGTTCTCATTTCCCTAAGGAAGCCTTTCAGGGAAACAAAAACTCCAACTGTAATTTGCAAATTTTCAAATTTGTAAATTGTAAATTTTATCTGGAGTTCCCATTTCCCTAAGGGAATTTCATAAGGGAATTACAATGATGAATTACAATTCTATAATTTGAATAATTGTAAAACTACTACTGAGTTCTAGATTTACCTAATACAAAGGAATTACAAAATTACAAATGGAACCCATATTTACCCAAAAGGTCAAAAAGTGAAAAGTAATGCATTTATGCATTAAAAAATGTGGACTTAACCTTTCAGTGTCTCCCCTATCCAACAAGGAGAAAACTCACCATGCTTGTCCCCTTGGTAGAATTTTGAAACATTGGTGTATGTGAGATTTTCTTTCAAAACAATGGAAAATACTTATGGTTCTTGCTTTTTTTTGTTGATGAAATACAATTATGTGTTTTTCAAGTTCAACTGATTGGGTATCTAGTTTTGTGCTCATTACTAGTTATCATTTTGGGCTTAGATCTAGGTTATAAATCCCTTTCTACATAGTGATTTAGAAATATGTTGTTGAATACCTCTTAAGGGCACCTTGGTTTTTTGGATTCAATAGGAAAAAGTATTTGAAATTTTAGTTACAGTCTATGCTCTAGAGTTTTAGGAATCATTTGGGTGTTTGCATTGTATTGGCACCAATGGATGCAAATCACTCTTGGTTGTTCCCATAGCTTGCATTTCAATTTTTATATATCTTTGTAATAAGTGATGTCATGTATGTTGAAAGAAACCCTACTATTTGAAAACTACTAGCACACCACCCCTTTTTTAAACTATCTAACTTGTCCTACCTATCCTACCCTGCAGATAATACACCCTTTTCATATGTTAATTGTTATTTACCTACAGATGCATGAATATTTGCATATACAAAATGTGTTTTCCCTTTGTGATTTAAATATCAACATTACAGTCTTGTTTTCATCCCCCTATTGTTGAAAATTCTTTAGAATTAAGGTTGAAAGCACATCCCTATCTATCTTCAGTAGCTTGTATGTGACCTAGTGCATTTTTTTATTTCATGTGATAACCCTCATCGGGTGCAATGAATAAGTTTGGTTGTGCCCTGGTCATATTCTTATGTGATAAAAATCCCCATAGAGATTGAATTATAGAATCCCTCCATGTGAAAAATCTCACCCTCAAGTCCTCTCACCTTGGTTCAGGCAGAGCCATTAGTAACAGGGAGTTGACCATAACCTCTATCGGTACCTCCTAATCATTATATGTATTTGATCCATTCTTGATGCCAAACCCTTCCCCAGCTATAAAAACACATCAATGGGTTTTTCATCTTTGTTTTACATTTTTATCATGTGTGCAAGGATAAGTAAAATATGTGTACAACTAAGAACCAATACTCAATTGGCTCCATTGCTAGGGATTAAATTAAATTCCTAGTCACTTGCATTGCTAGGGAATCTTGTAGAGAGCTCCTGTCATTTTTAAAGTTATCTACTTATTTGTGTTATTTTTATTATATTTGGTCCATCAACATCACCAATTCACTATCACCATTTTTAGGGATTAAATTGAAGTCTTGGTCACTTGTGTTACTAGGGACTCTTGCAGAGAGATGATTGCATAAATTTAGGTTTGAAAAAGTTTTGTGCATTGGAAAATTTGTAAGTAATCTCAACTACATTTTAAGATGTGTTTGTCCATATTATCTTATATGTTTGAAGGTCAAGGTTATTTGAGCCTATATTTTATATCTTAGCCATTAAAAACTTTAACATTCCATTGGGGATGTGCCTGGTATTGAGAGATTTGATCGAGTTGACATATGTTAATTTTATTACAAGGAGCTACAAATTTGTCATGTTTTGACGAGGTTTCCTATTTTTGAATATGAATTTAAAAATTTTAGTGTCCTTTATTTCATTAATAATCACTAATTTTAGTAAGATATGTTTTTAGTATGTATCACTGCAAGTTTGTAAATGGTTAGATTCTAGAATTTTCCTTCTAGTGGCAACTCCAAAACATCATCTAGTTTCAAAGAAAGATTAGTTCCCACTTTGAATATATTTAACCTTAAAATTGATTCTGCTTGAAAATATAGAAGGAATGAGATCATCCTTCAAAGATGACTCATCTAAACAACTTGTTTCACCCATAAGTTTGCATCAAAAAGGAAAGAGACAAATTTGGAGGCTTGTTGAAGAGTAAAGTGTATCTACAAAAGACTATTTGGGATATCAAGATTATGGTAAGCCTAAAATTTTATTTTTTAAAATTCATATTATTGAATATTATCATAGCTCTCCTAGTGATTCTAAAAATTACATCCCCATTTACTATCAATCTCCATCTTAACTAGCTAAATCCCATCCTAAATTTGATCCACCAAGTCCACCTCACTCACCCCTTCACAACCCTTTTCCATTTGATATTGAGCCTAACATTGATCAAATCATGAGGCATAGGGATCAAGATGAGAATGATAATCATGCATTCCACATTCCCAGATTTAGGCTTATCAATTTTGATGAAATGCAAGGCTATCTAAATGAAGTCCTGAATGAAGTAAGGAATTGCCTTCCAAAGTTTTAATGGAATAATGCAATGAGTGGTGATCAACACTTGAGCACTTTTCACATTATCATTGAATATTATGATGTTAAGAAAGAGGATGTGTGCATTAAATTATTTATGCACACTCTAGAAGAAGATGCTTGTGAGTGTTTCAATTCCCTTCCCCATAGATGTATTGATTCATGGTAAGAGATGAACATTTTCAAGATTCAATATGCTGATATGATTGATCCTAGATTTATTTTGGTTAAGATTTAAAACATTAAAAATAATCCTAATGAATGCATGCAATACTTCAACATGAGATTCAATAAGACCATGATGCAGCTTCCTAAGAACATTTGGCCCAGTGATATATCATGCTTGATTAAATATTATGATGCCTTTGACAATAAGGTTGTGTACTACTTGAGGGACAAGGATCCCACTAACATGTGGTTGGTGTTAAATATGGCCATCTAAATTGAAATAACATAAAGTCTCTAGGAGAGCCTATGAACAAGTGGGTTGATGTAAAGTTGGTTAATCCTAAAAAAATGTAGTCCACTAAAACAACCAACCTTGAGGATATTGTTAATACTTGGGCCTCCACTATCAAAGAAATATCCTACAAGATAGCTAGAGCTAAGAACAAGATACCTCATGATTCTAATAGTCATGAGAGAGTCCCAAATCTAAATCAAGCACAAGGGAGGCTTACTTTTCGTATTAGGTATAATGATAGAGGGAAGAAGCTTGCATGTGATGATAAAAATTAGAATAAAGGGGATGAAAAGGAAGTCCCTGATCTATCAAAAACCAAAGTGAATGTCATGAATTTTGATTTTGACATTGATTGGTGTGATAAATGCTTCCTTCCACATCCTCTATGTGATACTGCTAAACCAAGTGATGAAGATGCAGATGATCTTGAGTCTATATCTAATGATGATGATGTTGAGATTTTTATGGCTGATTATCAAGTCTCCCAAAGAAAGATGTTTACCTCCATGGAATTGATGAGTCATACTATTGATCAATTTTAGGGTGTGATCAAGAAGGTATGTGTCCCAAATTCCATATTTTATTTTGATGTTAATATGACACAAGCATATGACTTACCCAATCATGATGTAATTGAAGATCCAAAGTGTGATCTAACTAAAGTTTTGTGCATGGATGTGTAATTAGGTAATTTCATTGGGAATGTAGATACTATTGAGAAACCAACTATTCTTGATGCTAGGTTTGACAATGAAAGTGTTGAAGTTTTTAGAATGTCATTCGATAGATCTGGGGTTATCTTTTATACCCCTAATGATGAATTTTTTCAAGGTTTTTTCAAGCAATACTTCATGTGCATGAATGACGTTAATAAGTATGAGTCACTCTTGCTTGGTACTCACCTGATTGCAATCAAGAAACAATCCTAATTATAGCTGATAAAAAGGTACCAAGATCTTTTGGCTTGGTCTTATCAAGATTTAAGATCATACAAAAATGTTTTGTTTCAACTTATCATCCTATTACAGCCAGGTAGCAATACCATCAAAAAGTGCAAAGATTGGTCTACTTCATCTTGGCCACCAAGCTTCTAGAAAAATTAGAGAGATTAAGGGATGGAAATTTTTGGAAGCTATCAATTAGTGGTAGACATCTAAAACATCTATTTGACTAAGCTCATGACTATGTATAATATTGTATAGTGTATAATTTTTTTATTTTTTTGCTTTGTTGCCCCTCTATTTTGGGCCTTTTTATACATTTCCTTTCATTTTTTTCATGTGTTCATTTTCAGATCCTTCTGATAAATTTTTGTTGATCTTCCCTTATTTTATTAAGCTGTTATAGGAGTTTGCTAATAGATTTCTCAAATGTTAACTCTATGTCCCAATGGATTGGCACTTAGTCCTATGTTTTGGGGTTATTTACATATCTGTAGAGGGTGTACATCCCTAAGTGAGAGCCAATGTTGGTCACTAAATATGCATCACGTATTTATGCCAGTTTTTTAGCAAATGGCATGAGAATTAGAGAATCCATGTTGGTATGGAGGAAAGTATAACATAGTAGTAAATTAAGTATGGCAAGGTTTTTAACATATAAATCGAAGAAAACATCTTATGTGGAAACATATGAAAATTACAACATGTTTTTGAGACCCTTAGCCATGCTCTCAAGCCCTTGCTACTTAGATAATCTAAAATTAAAATAAACGTTAGAAAGAAAGGTGTGGTACATGGTGGAGATTGGTCCTTTGACTACAATGTTGACCAAGTAGAAAATTGTGTTTTAGGCATAAGAGTTTCATTGACGGTTTGGGGGGGCAAATAAAATTTGCATTTTAAATGGTAAAAGATTGATGGAACTTTGGGCATTAACTACAGGTTTGAGTTATATCCTCAATTAAAAAATGGTATACCGAGTCCCATGGGAAAAACACTTTCCAAAAATAAATATCAAGATGATAAATTGTTCATTATCTCTATGGTTTCGGATCCCACATAATCTTAGCAAAGGAAGACCATGTGCAGTAAAGTGGTAGTTCGCAGAAAAGGGAAACAAAAAAGAAATTTATAATTTCTTCAACTTGTAAATTACATGATAGACTTTAGATCCTGTGGACATCAATGGAGAATTCAAAAGGTTTAAGACTTGAAAATTGTACCTTTTGTAGGCTAGACAACAACAACATAGATGCCAAACACATCAAAACTATTGTATGAGACGCATCATATTCTACTCTCTCAAGAGTGGGATAAAAAGGAGGGAACTTGGAGTGTCCATAGAGCAAGATTGGTTATTGGGAGGTTCTATTTTGGCCATCCCAAGCAAGGAATTCCATTCAACATAAATAGAAATAAAATTCATGCCTATTTAATTCAAAATCATTGGTTCAAATTACATCTAGAGCTTCTTGTAAGATTAATCTTAGTTTTAGGTGTGTAATTGGGGAGACTTTTGAAGGCCTGAGCAATCAATCATAGGGGAAGTTATTCTCTTGGATATTTTATGGTTCTTCAATATCCTTATGACTTCTTAATTTTGGATAGAAAGGTGTACCAGAGAGGTGTACAAGAGATCCATTTTCTTCTTCATTATCTTGTTGGTGCCTTCTAGGTAATCACTAGTTAGAAAAAATGGATATCCTCAACATTGGGAAAATTAACCATGATATTGCTTTATACAAGTATAAGATTCCTAAAATGATCAAAAAAATTGAGGGCCAAGGAAGTGACATTAAGATAAATATTGTAAACATGGTAGATGTGGCCAATGCACTTGGTAGGCCTCCTTATTATAAAAAAAAGTATTTTGGATATGAACTAGGTACTCATTCAAATTTTGATTTAAAAAATTATAACTTCTCTTGTTAATGGTGCTCATGATACCACAAAACAAGATACACTTCTTGATATTTTATTAAAAAGTATGTGCAGTGTTATGGATGTGGTAATCCAAAGACAGATATTTATTTCAAAAACCTAGATGATAACTTTGAAGATTGTGTCTTGTGGACACATTTCAGCTATTGATATGAGGGATAAACTAACCACATTTATTTTGAAGCAAATAATTGCTAGAGAAAATGTTGGCTTCTAGATAAATCTTCTAAAGTGTATTCTGCTAGACCATGATGGGATGGAGTTAGGGTGAAAAATCCAAAAATTATAAGTTTAAAAACATTGCATATGAGGCCCCCAAGGTCCCTGGGAAATTTTAGTGGGATAAATAATTTACAAAATGCAAGTCTCCAAAATGCAATTGCAAATTGCAGTCAACTTTCCCAATCCCACTAGTCAAAGCAAATGGAGAAAAGTCAACTCAAGAAGAGCTTCAAGGAGATTTTATGGAGGAATGCAATTTTTTCATTTGTACAAATTATAAAGTACACTTTGATCTCCCATTTATACTAGTCAATGCCAGTCAACATGAGGTCCATTTGCAAGTGGAAACTTTCAAGGCCATTTACAATTTTGCAAATTTGCAAACTGCAATTGGAGTTCATATTTCCCTAAGGTCCTAGTGAAAATAGGAACTTATAAGTCTATTTATAATTTTACAAATTTGTAAATTTCAAATTGTATTTGAAGTTTTTATTTCCCTAAGGAATCCTTTTAGGGAAATGGGAACTCCAACTACAATTTACAATTTTTTAATTTTGCAGGTTACAAATTGTAATTAGAATTTCCATTTCCCTAAGGAAGCCTTTTAGGGAAATGGGAACTCCAACTACAATTTAGAATTTTGAAAAATTTCAAATTGAAAATTGTAACTAGAGTTCCCATTTCTCTAAGGGAACTTTCTAGGGAAACTACAACTGTGAATTGTAATTTTATAATTTGCAATTCTACATTTTACAAATTGCAAAGTTGTTGAGTTTTGTATTTCCCCAATACAAATTTATTACAACATTGAAAATGGAACCTAAATTTCTCCAAAAGGACAAAAAGTGAAAATTAATACATTTATGTATTAAAAAAAGTGGAGTTAACCTTGCAAACCAAATTTAAAAAAAAACAAATGTGAAAAATGCAAAGTGTGAAAAGGCAAGTTGGAGCCAAAAAGCAAAAAAGTTAAAATAACCCAAGTTTTACATTTTCATTTGATTTGCTTGTTCAAACACTCTATGGGAGTAATATTTTAGGTCTACAAATTCAAAGTGCACCATTACAAAGAGAATTTCTCAAGAAGCCATGCATTTGGAGTGTTCAAAAGCCATCATTACAAGATCCATATTATTCTTTGGCATGCATATGAGGAAGGAAAGTTATCAAAACTACTCTACCTATGTAAAGGATTGGTCAAAGGGAATCTCCAGGAAATTACACAAGAGTATAAAATAATTTTTTTGGTCTCCAAGGTGATTCTTCTCATTACAACTTATGTAAAATGCATTTCCAGCTAAGGAAATCAAAGGGTTGCTATAAATATTCATCATTACTTATTTAAGCCTATGAAAAGACTTCAAATTCATTGGAATGAAGACTAATGAAACACATTACCTTGCATTAATTGGGAAAAAGTGGGCATATGATGGTTAGATGACCATCGATACAATAGATAATCATATGGAGGTGCATCAAGGGGACAAGATCATTATTATACCCTTGAACAAGGATAAAATCAATCCTTACATCATTCTGAAGGAGCCTACATCACCATATGATTATTGAATATATAGTTGGTTTAAGTTTGGTATAAAACTGAAGTGTAGGCCTTGCACAACAAAGAGTTCATTGATTCTACACAATAAGCTCAACCAATTTCATAGTTACAATGTAAATAGCAGTTTTTATATCCTTCTATCAAAATAATGGAGAAAGTTTTACATTTCCACATGGAAAAATGCAAATATCCATCCATTCAATCTCTAATTAGGTTAGAATATAATTTATTATACTAGATAACTCTCACAGATATGGACTTCATATAACCCACTCATGAGAGTACTATGTCATAAGAAGTTGTGTATTTTGTAAGCAGTGACTCAAACATACATATGTTAAACTAGGCATGTAGATACCATGAGTTAAGGCTAATGAAAATTGTCTATGCTACCAAGATCCAATTATCTTAGTATTTTGATACTGAGGATTTAGTGAAATTTATTTCTAGGTTGGAGAAGAATGTTCCCAATATATATTAGTGAGGCAATGCACTAAACTATACACTTAAAGGTGTTGTTGTGACATGGTGGGTAGTTCACCATTACAAAAAATTGAATTGGGAAGAGGTGTGCAAATTTATGATATCTCAATTCTAATTAGTGCTCCCAATCTCTGATCAATGGATTTTTTGCCAAGAGGGATAGTGCCTTGAGTTACACATTCATAGGTGTGTAGTTATATGGTCATTGCAAGGTGTATAACTAAGGTATTGGGTGCATGTATTCCAACATACTCTAACACCTCTTCCACAATCATGGTACATGCATTAGGATTAAAGGCATAAGATAAAAAATTATCCATAGGTCCAGCAAGACTTGATAAAAACATTTATGTAAAAACCTAATGAGGCATCACACATTACAAAAGACGACAATGTTTCTATTTCATGGATGGGTAGAAGACATACTTATTGCATAGTACCAAAGTTCATAGTAGGAAGCAACTATGGACTTCAAAAAATCCATCAAAACCTATAGGGTTAATAAGCAAAATGATTTTTTTTTTAAATCTTATAACTGAATTCTAGATAATGAAGAAAGGCATAATCCAATGACAATGAAGAGGATTTAGATTTAAAGGGATTCTTTGAACCTAAATGAGGGGTATAAGATCTTAAATTCAACATCACAGAGCAAACATAAGATACTCAACTATGAAATATAAACATTCAGGAATAGGAAGGAGAAAGGAAAGTGCAAGATTCTATTTCAATAGGGACCAATAAAATCTATCAGGAACCAGTAAAGAGGGCAATTTAAAATATTGGTACAAATTTTTATACCAAAACTTATGACTATAGGAGATAACTGGGTGCAACACTGGATTTAGAGGTAGTAAAATTTTTATGAGACTATCAAGATGTATTCCCCACAATTTTTTATGAATTCAAGGGTGTAGACCCATCATTGTGGGATATGCATATAAAAATGAAAGAGTGTACAAGGCCTATAAAGAAGCACCCATACAAAATAAATCCCAATATGAAACTAAAATTTAAATCAAAGATAGAATGGATAAAGGAAACAGGGATCATATATCTATTAGGAAAAAAATTGGGTAAGTCCCATGGTGGTTCAACTTAATAAGTCAAGAGAAATCAGAGTCTATGATGACTATAGGGCATTGAACGATACCTAAGTAAATGACCCATTCTCAATTCCTTTTACATATGAAGTTACTAATTTAGTTTTAGGATATGAATTTTATTCATTTGAAATGTGGCTATCATCAGATTTTGATCACAATAGAAGACCAAAAAATGCCCCTTTTGTAATAGAGTGGGGTTTATTTGTAGTAGTGCCTTTTGGTATTAAAAATGATCATATTATATTCTCTAGAGATATAGTCACTATTCTTAAGGACTTCATACATGACTTTATAGAGGTGTACATAAATGATTTGGTTGTGTTTTCCCTTTTAAAATATTATTTTTCAAATTTGTGACTTATGATGGAAAGATGTAGAGTTTTACGCATTACATTGAATTTAAGTAAATGTTTATTCTTTACACATTTTGGTGTTCTCCTAAGACATCTAATTTACAATGATGGTATTTTGGTAAACCAAGCCAAGATCACAGTTATTATTGGAATGCCACATCTTATAAATTTATTAGAAATGCAATCATTCTTAGAACACACTAGTTATTATCGTAATTTCATATGAGGGTATGCAACTATATCAAAACCATTGGATATATTAAATACTAAAGGATGAAATGTTTGAATGGACCTCATAATGTTAGTCAAATTTCATTAATTTAAAATAAAGATTAGTAATAGCTATAATTTTGGTATTTCCTGATTGGAGTAAGCCATTTCATGTACATGAAGATGCTTCAATAATAATAGCATAGGTTATGTTTTCTCAACCTGGGGATGGAGGCTTGGTCACCCTATCCACTTCATATGTCATAATATTTTAGTGGCTAATTATAATTATACCACTACTCAACATGAAGTCTTTGGTTATGGTGTTTGCATTATGAAAATTAAAGCATTATATATTAGCTACACCATTTGAGTTATTTAAATATATCACCAAGCCCCATGATACTTGGTGAATAAATCAATGCTAGGAGGATAAATATTCATAATAATTTTATTTTAATTTCAATGTGAAGACAAATCATCTCAATCACATATATAATGGTGAGAATCCAAAATAATTCTCACCTAATTTGAGTATCTATGAGCCCCATAAAACAAAGAAGATATAGAAACTTTCTAGAATAAGTGATTTTTCTTGCACACTACATTGAGAAAGATAAAAATTAATTAATCACATGAGCTATGCCATTTAGTATCATCAACAAAAATCTCTAAAATATGGGTAAATATGATGTTTTGTGAAGAGTAGCCTTGGATCATGATAGGCCATAATTACTAGAATAAATGTACTAGAGAATCACAAGAGGTCACTTCGCATGAGAATCTACTGAGTAAAATACAATAAAGCAGTCTGTTCTAGCCTACTCTATTTTAGGATGCGAAAAAATTTACAAAACACTCAAAAAAATTTCAATGAGTAGGAAAACCAAACCAACAAGATATAATGACTTTAAATTCAATTCTAGTTGTGAAACCATTTGAGCAATGGATAATTGATTTTATAGGGATCATTAATATACCTATAATTCATAGTCATTCTAGATATATAATTTATATGATAAATTATTTTAAAAAATGGGTAGAAGATATTATGACACCAAGCTCTAGTGCCAAAGACACATTTAACTTTTTGTATGACAACATCATAACCAAATTTGGGTGTCTTGTAAAGATAGTTAATGACAAATGAATGCACTTTCTAATTAATACCATAAAATTTTAGACTGAGTTAATGATATCACACCATAAAATCAAAACATATTATCCTCAATCCAATGGACATGCAGAAGCATCAAACAAAGTTCTCAAAAACATGTTTAAGAAAATATGTAAGATGCAAAGGGATGACTAGGAGAATCATATACCTGCAATCTTATGGGCATGCAAAAACAACTATAAATGTCCAATGGGATTTACTCATTTTTAGTTGGCATATGGGATAAACTCAATGATTCCCATGGAATATATAGTTCTTAGTATGTGAATTACATTGATTATGTGACTGGGAGATTATGACTCACTTCAAGAAAAGTTGTTTTATTTAACCTGTATGGAAGAAACCAGGAAGAGAACAAGTTAGATGTAATAAGTAAAAAAAATAGATCTAAATTATGTGGCATGATCACAATTTGTGATCAAAGGAATTTCACCAAGAATAGACTATTTTTTGTATGAACATTTAGGGCAAACCCTTGGAAATTGTGAATTCAATGGAAAGGACCATATGTTAACCATGAAATATCACACCAAGGAACTATAGTGCTTAGGTACCTTCAAGGAACCATCATTCTAGGGTGTTAAATGGATACAAGCTTAAGTCCTACCACAAATTATCTTTATATATCTCATGATAAAAATAGAGTGGATGCTAAGCAACACCATATAGTCAAGAATTTTGGTTATTTTACAATTTTATTTATGTTTTTTCATCTTTTAGTGTAGATGTGTATAGTGCAATATTTATATCATAGACATTCAGAACATATACCAGAGTCAAACTCACAAAAAATAGAAAGATAAACAATAGATAATTGAGAAAACACAAATCAATTAACATGAGAGCTAAAGAAATAAGTCTAGAAAAAACACGAGCAAGAAATGGTATGGTGGATCAGTACAAAATGGTAACTACCAAGGTAATTAATGAAAAAACACATCAAAGATTGTGGTATTTTTAAAATATTTAGATCTATTAGAGATAAAGGTAAAATATAATAAATGAAACTCTTAAGAAGATAAAATGTGACATGTCACATCATCATAGGTTGTTAGAAGGAGCATTGAACCTATACAATGAAAAGATAATGATCACATCATAGTGACCATCAAAATTCAAAGCGAAGGGATAATGGCACAGAAACTAAATCATAGAATTAATTTTAAGTGTTAGATAATATTTAGGGGAGTAAAATATATAAAATTTATGGAATAGATAGAAAAACATACTTTTGAAATTTAAATTAAACAAACAAATATTGAGATCCAACTTTCAATGATTGTTTGATATAGGAGCATCCAAGGTATAGGTAAATCTTACATCAATCAAAAATAGGTTAGATTAGGTTTTTATTCTTTTTGTGTTTATGTAATTATTTTATTGAGATTGTTATCCTCTATTAATAATGTAGTAAAATTATTCTGTTGCCATAGAAAGTGCAGAGACCTTTTGACTGTTTTTGTCAGTCTGTAAAGACTATTAAGTCATAGAAACTTGTCAAAAATGCTTCTTCAACTAAGGTATTAATTATCTAATGATATTTTTTGGGATCATATCATATGAAACCTAAAAAATATCCAACAAATTTAAAACCATTTGAAGATACCGCATAGGCATACCAACTATTCCACTAGCATAAGATTTCCTCATTTATGGTTATGTTGTAGAATGAATTAGTTGTTGAAACTTGGTGGCAGTTTATCCCATGAAACTTACAGACTCTGTACATATATTTAGACCATTTTTTTTAATACCATAATATTTCATCACTTATGGTTATGTTTTATAATGAATTAGATGCTAAAATTTGGTACAATTTAACACATGAGACTTACAACCTCTGTATAAATGTTTAAACCATTTTGAACTACCATGGAGGCATACAAACTATTTCAACATCATAAGGTTTTATCACTTATGTTAATTTTTTATAATTAATTATATGTTTAAACTTGGTGGTATTTTATGCCATGACACGTATAGCCTCTGCACAAAATTTCAAACCATTTAAAGTTGTTGTAGAGGGATACAAGTTGTTACAATGTTAGAAGTTTTTCTTACTTGTGGTATAACTTCGGTAAGATTTGGTTTAAAAAATATGGAGAGGTTTCATAAAATGTAATATTAAATATATGTTCCAAATGTTTTATGAATTTTACAAGTGAGGTAAATGTTATGATAGTTTTGGTAAACTATCATTATGTCAGGCAGTGCATATGTCTAGTCTACAAAAGGTTCATGACCTTGCAGTATAGTTTCAATAATATTTAGGTAAAACAATTTGTAAATATGATATAAAAGGAATATTTAAATGTGTTTTTAAAATTTCATTCAATTATATAAGTTGATCCAAAGTTTTGATAGTTTTTGTGACTATCAATCAGCTAGAAACATGCTTTTATCTATCTTGGTGGTTCACTACCTTGCAAAATGGATTCAATAAGAATTAGATCACCATATTTAATGGGTTTTTATAAAATAAATTTTTATTTATATTTTTAAACTTTCATATCATTATTATTAACATATTTTAAAGTGTGTAAGTTATAGTAACTACATCTGAACCTAGAAATGTCATCTATATATTGTGTGACACTTGGCAGTTGTTCTTCACCTATAATGACCTATGTTAAATTTAGGTAGATGAAATTTTGAGGGTTTATGTAAAATTTAGTATATATCTCATGGTTAAAATTTCACATCCTTATTAGTAATGATGTGTAAGTTATGGTGCTTTTCATAACTATTAATCAGTTTGAAATGTCACCTGACAGTTACTAATAATTAGGTGTTGATCTTTAAAATAGAAGGTCACTTGAATCTTGGAAATTTTGAGAATATCATGGAAATTGAATATTCACCCCATGAATATATTAATTTCATATTAATACCTTTATTTATTTAGATAAATCAGTCTATGAGAGGGGGAAAGTTGTGTCAAGTAAAGGAGAGTAAAGTAGAGCAGAATAGGTTGTGATCTATTTTTCATGTTTTGTCTTGGAAAATAAGATTATATGGTAGCGTGATGTTCTCTAGATGATCCCACCATCATAATTATTTAATGAATGAGAATAAAATTATTTTAAGTATTATTTTTATCTGCATGTTTTGTCTAAGTCTACGTCTTGGTCTTAAGGAATATCTAAGCATTACAAAATTAGAGGTTGTCCTACATGGACTACCTATTTATATTTGCATCATTTGGTATCAGAGCCATATTTTTTAATTTTTGTGAGAATTTTTAATGAATAATAATCTATCTAAGTCTTTTTTCAAGCTATGAAAGATAAATTTGTATAATTAGAAAGATGGCACATAGAGGAAACATTGTTAGAAGAGGGGGAAGACCATGAAGACCCCGAGTTACAGATTTAGCTGAGATGATGAGAGGAATGCAAGCAAGGTTGGATGAAATGGAAAGAATACAAATGAGATAATATCATTGTGGAACTATGAATGAGGAGGAGGAAGAATAAGTTTAAGAACTTGGTGTGGATGATGTGGACAATGAGGCTAAGACCAGATTTATCAGAGTTGTGATAAAGTTTGGTACTAAACCTAGGTTTGAAATACCTTGCTATAATGGGAGCTTGAATCTAAAGGAGATTGTAGATTGGATAAAGAATATGGAGAAGTATTTTGATTATTATTCTATGGAAGAACATAAAAAGTTAAAATTTTCTTGCACAAAGTTGAAGATCCATGCTTATTTATGGTGGGATCATGTGCAGGTTGAGAAATAAATGAAACGTATGGAGAAGATAAAACCTTGGGAGAGGATGATGGAAAATATGAAGGCCAAATTTATACCTTTTTACTATTAGATGAGTATGTTTATAAAACTCTAGAATTTTTGATGAAAGAAGATCAGCATCAAAAAATACATTGGGGAGTTTTATAGACTCACTATAAGGGATAGACCTATGGAGGATGACTACAATAAGGTGGCAAGGTATGTGAATAGAATAAATTTTCCCATATAAGATGAAATTAATTTTTTGAACTTGAGAACTTTATAGGAAGCCTATCAATGTGCATGGAAGGTAGAGGAGAAGCTGATGAGGAACTAACAAGTAAACTCTAAAGGTAGAGGAAGGTCTTCGAGAGGATGAGGAGATAATAATAGTGGAATAGGTCAAAAAAATAATGGTGGAGAGGTGATTAGTTCACAAAATTAAAACTCAAGTCAGAGAGGAAGATATTCTTTTAAAGGAAGAGGCTTATATGAAAGAGATAGGGATGGAGGTTTTCGATGTAAGTGTTTTGGATGTAATAAGTATGTTGGTCATAAAGAGCAGGAATGTCCAAAAAACCCTAAGAATAATAGTAGGATAACTAGAGGGATAACTCGTATAACCTTTAGAGATGAGGAAAGCATTGGGTGTCCCATGCATTTAGAAGAATCAGAACAAGGAGAGGTTATGTTGATATATAGAGTGTTGTTGAAACCATCCAAGGAGGTGTATGAACTGACACAAAGAAATAGTTTGTTTTGGACCATATTTAAATCTAGAGATAAGTGTTGTAGAGTTGTGATTGATAGTGGTAGCATGAATAATTTAGTTGTTCAAGATATGGTAGAAAAAATTGGGATAAAGTGATTGACACATCTTACACCATAAAAGGTTTATTGGCTTCTTAAGGGGCACCAAGTGCTAGTGAATGAGCAATGTGTGGTGAATTGGTTCATAAAGGGATGAATTTCTATGTGATATCATTCCCATGTATGCATGTCATGTTATTAATTAGGTAATGTAAGTTTGATAGGAGAGTCATACATGACAAAAGAGCAAACACCTACACCCTTATGAAGGATGGAAAGAGAATCACATTGAGTCCACTGAAGGATAAAGGATACAAGGTGGAGAGCAATTATAAAGTAATGTTGGTATCTAGTAAAGAGTTTTTAAAGGTGGTCAAGTAGAAATAAATGTGATTTTAACTAATTTCAAAGTCTATGCAAGTTGTGACAACCACTACAGTAAGTGACTTACCTATTGAAATTGAGAATATTTGAAAGATTATGTTGATATTGTGAAAGTGAACTATCAGATGGACTACCCCTATAATAAGTATTAGTCATCATATGAATTTAATGATAGGATCAGGTTTCCCTAAAAATTCAACCTATAGGTTGACCCCAATGGAGAATGAGAAGATAAAGAAGCAAATTTAGAAGTTGTTGAGGAAGGGGTTAATTTGAAAGAGTCTGAGCCTATGTGTAATTGTAACTATGCTGGCATCAAAAAAAGGTGGAAAATGGAGAATGTGCATAGATTCGCATGCAATAAACAAGATCACATTACGTATAGATTTATATTACCAAGAAAGGATGACTTAATGGATTGGTTAAGTGGATCAAGGTAGTTTGCCAGGATAAATTTGAAGAGTAGGTATCATCAAATCCACATAGGAGAAGGTGATGAGTGGAAGATGACATTCAAGACAAATGACATGTTATATGAGTGGCTGGTCATGCCATTCAGTTTGCCAAATGCTTTGAGTACATTCATGATACTCATGAATGAAGTATTTAATCCTTTCATGGATAAGTTTATGATAGTATATTTAGATGGCATTTTGATTTTTAGTCATTATAAGGAGGAACATTTCAAAACTTTGAAGTTGGTCTTAGATAAGTTGAAGGAAGAGAAATTACTAGTAAACTTGAAAAAGTATAGTTTCATGCAAGAGGAGCTGATATATTTAGGATTTGTAATATCAAAGGATGGGTTTAAGATGGACTCCGAGAAGGTGTGGTCAATTATGGATTGGCCTTCACCAAAGAGTACATTTTAAGTGACAAGTTTCCATGGGTTGGAATGTTTCTATAGAATATTTATCAAAAACTTCAGTGGAATATTTGTTCCTATCATAAATACTATGAAGGGAGATAATAACTTTTTTAGTGGAATTTTTAAGTAGAGAATAGATTTATTTTTTGAAGAGAAAGGTGATGGAACAACTCGTGTTAGGCTTACCAGATTTTTGAAAAGTGTTTGAGGTTAATTATGATGCAAGTGGAACATCTATAGGAATAGTGTTGAGTCAGGAGGGTAGGCCCATTGCCTCTTTCAATGAGAAGTTTAATGAAGCTAAGATGAAGTATTCGGTCTATGACCAAGAGTTATACGCAATGGTGCAAGCTCTCAAGAAGTGGTGGCATTACTTGTTGTCAAAAGAATTTGTTTTATATACAGATAATCATGTTTTACAATTCATAAATTACCAAGGTAAGTTAAATCAAAAACACATGAAATGGGTAGAATTTATTCAAAGTTGTTCTTTTATTTTTAAACGTAGAAGTGGAAAGTCCAATAAGGTAGAAAATGCCTTGAGTAGGTGAGTTATTGTAGTGAATGAGCTAAAGGTAGAAGTCATTGGATTTGAATCCATGATAGAGTTGTATGAAGAATACTTAAATTTTTGAGATTCATAAACAACATGTAAGAATCCAACAACCATAGACAAAACTCTATGGTTAGAGTATATGACTCAAGATGGATTTTTGTTCAAGGGAAATAAGTTATGTACACCTCAAGGTTCCATGAGAGATAACCTAATGAAATAAAAACATAATGAAGGTATAGATGGTCATTTTGGGTATGATAAGACTTTGGCATAGCTAAGTGATAAATATTATTGGCCTCAGATGAGTACATATGTGAATAATTTTATGCATAAGTGTAGATTTTTCCAACATGCTAAGGGAAAAAGTGAAAATATTGGTTAGTATCAGCCATTGCCTATTATTGATAAACTATGTGATGCATTGAGTATGGAATTTGTTATTGAATTTATAAGAACACAACAAGGTAATTATTGTATATTTTTTTTTATCAATATATTTTCTTATATGGATCGCTTTATAGCATATAAGAAGACTAGTGATGCCACATATATTGAAAATTTATTTTTTCAAGAAGTTGTGAGATTGCATGCGTTGATAAAGAGTATTATATCTAATAGAGATACAAAGTTTGTTGGGAACTTTTAGAGGATGTTATGTAAAAATTTGGAAATAATTTTAGACTTAAGTTCATATTATCACCCTCAATTAGATGGGAAAATAGAGATTAAAAATCAGAGTCTTGGTAATTTATTGAGATGTTTAGTTGGTGAAAAGCCCAAATAGTGGGATTTAATGTTGGTGTTGTTGTTCCCAAAATCTATTACTCATTTTTTGAGACAACATATGAAATATTTTGGTCCCATGCCACTGTAGCAGCCACATCACTGTAGCATCTCATAGCAGCCACCATATGCAGTAAGAGTCAGGAGGAACAAGCCTACAGAGTCCGTAGAAACAAGCCTGTAGAGTCCATATAAGCAAGCCTACAGAGTCCATAGAAATTAGCCTATAGAGTCCATAGAAACTAGCCTACAAAGTCCATAAAAGCAAGCCTGTAGAGTCCATAGAAATCAACCTATAGAGTCTGTAGTTCTACTGGATGGAGAACAAAATGATCACACCTTCGGTATTCGCTAGGGATATTCACTTGAAACAATGTTCATTCCATTACTGGAGTATTTACTTTTTCAACTAAAGAGCTCACAAGTTCAATAGGCAGGCTTTCTCAGAAAGAAGTTCCAAACTTAGGCATTTTCAAGGCTAGTTCAATGCCAAGGTTCAACCAAAAGGTCCATCGACAGGCTTCAAACAAATAGAATGAACCTTGAACCATTGAACCCCACTTCATCAAGTTTCAAAGGTTCAATGAGTTCAAAGGTTCAAAAAGAGTTAAGCATTCAACGAGTTCAATAAGTTTGGTGGACTTAAAGAAAAGAAGGCTTTGAAGAGTGAAGGTTGAACTATTGAACCATTAAACCTTGAACCAAAATGATTCAACAATTTCAATAAGATTAAAAAACTTGAATGAAAGAAGATTTTGAATAAGAAATATTGAACCATTAAACCATTGAACCTTGAACCAAAAGAGTTAAAAGTTTAAAGGTTTAATGAGTTCAACAGAAGAGAAAAGGATCCAGAAACTTTGAAGGACCAAAGGATTTTGAGAAAGAGAATGAACCATTGAACTTTGAACCAAAATGGTTTAAATTTCAAAGGTTCAAAGGTTCAAGGAATTTCAAAGTTTGAAAGGAAGCTTCAAGCAAAGGAAGGAAGTGGAAGATTCCAAAGATAAGTTTGAAGAGATGGTTCAACTGATGAACCAAAGAAGCGATTAAACTAGGGAAGAAATTAAACCAAAGAAGTGATTGAACCAAAGAAGTGATTGAACCAAACAAGTGATTGTACCAAGGAAGTGATGGAACCAAGGAGCCGACATCCTCATGGACGTCAAATTTAGAAGTCATGAAAAAATTGTCAATTTTAAAATGTGGCATGAAACCTGAAAACAAACTCGGTGACCGGCCAAAGAAGAAGCCAAAGGAGCCACCAAAAGTGAGAAGATAGCCTGAGAGCTCAGATCACCAAGAAAAGGACAAAATACAAAAATACATGGCAAGGAAAGAGGGAAAGACCAAAAATATCTGTGCAAAAGTTATTCCAGTAGGTGAAACAGTCCACTAGGTGGACATTAGAGAGCGCGAGCACTCAAAGACACGGCCTATTTTTCTCCATCGAGTAAAGGTGAAGCAGACAATTGTGCACATATCAAGAAAAGGACCAGGTGGCCCATACTTTAGAAGGAGACATTTGGGATGAATTGACATGCCATAGTTAAGGCCAATGCCCTATTACATCATGGCCCATTGATAGAATTAAAAATGCATTCAAGGCATTGAATGCAGCATGGGCCATTTTATGAAATGTAGTTCCCAAGTCTTTCTTGGAGTGCTATATATTGTAATCTTTTATTTTATGCAAAGATCTCTCTATTATAAAATCAAAACTCTACCCAAATTGAAAGGCATTTTTTGAGACTTTGAGCTCAGATTGTTAATTATATTTCTTTATTTGAATGAGAAAACAAGTGACCTTTTAGACTTTATGCTCGAATAGCTTGTGTTATTTAGGAAATTGTTCTTATGTCTATTTCCTAGAATCATTCTTGTCCATTTAATTTAACAAGCAGAACTAGTGGAAGTAATCAAGAAGGTGTCCTGAAGCTGACTGTGGAGAGACTTTGTGCTGCTATAATTGTCAATAGCGTGTTTGTTTTTCTATTTCTATGTAAAGGATCTTGGGATGACTTTGTGCCCCCATTGTCCTTTATATATTTCACTCTTTGTCAGTTGAGGTGGAGACTTTGTGCTACACCTCATTCTGCTGGTTATTTTGCCCTGTTACATTTATTTGTCACTACCAGAAAGATTCATGTTGTTTGTTGAACAGCACTTCTGAAAGAAGAGAAGTGCCTTCTGTCATTTCACCCAGGATTTCTCCTTTATCTATGAAAATCATCTCTAAAAAAAGAGAGATGGATGGTGTTGTCCTACCCTTGAGTGTTATTTTCTGCTTATATATATATATATATGCCTCATATTTATAGGGAACCTCCCCTTGATGAGAGGAGAGATTTGTCCCCTTTTGATGTGGTAAACCTACACATTTGGCTGACTAATCTCCCTATGCTATGGTTGAAATCACCTATTTTTCTCATCAGTTAGCTGGTGACAAAATATTCACCCAATAGGTGTAGGTGATTTTTCTTACAATTACTCAGTTAACCAAAGCACAGGTTTGAGTCATTTTAAAAGTGTATGGAAGAATCCCTAAAAGTGTATGTGAGTTGAGGAGTACCACTGAGATGACTAGGAGAAGTGCAGAAGGTAAAGACTATTCTCAATTTACACACAATGTGCATAAAGAAGTCAATAAGATACTTGAGGAGAGTGCTAAAAAATACCAGAAACATGCTGATATTTGAAGGAGAGAATTGAATTTGAGGTTTGGGCCTTAGTTTTGGCATATTTTCACAAGGAAAGGATTCTAAATGGTGAGTACAATAAAATTAAATGGAAGAATATTGGACCTTGCAATATTTTGAGAAAGTTCTCATCTAATGCTTATGAATTAGAATTACTAGATGGAGTAGGCATATCACCTATCTTTAATGTATCAAATTTGTACCTATACATAGAGGGACAAATGAGTGACATCATGGATTTTTCAATCATGATTTGGAGAGAGCAATTGTCAATATCAACTAAAGAGGAAATGGACCATCCTAGACATTCAGATTGGAAATAAGTGTAGATATCCAAGTTTTATTGTTATTGTGTTAAGATTAAAAATCTAAACAACTTTCTACAATAATGCACAAACTAGACCAAAGCCACCAAAATGCTTTAATTTCATTTCTCATCTCATGTAAATACACCAATTCGTCCATGCATCCCTAATTGGGGCAATGCATTTTATGGAATTGTTATCTTCTCCTAATTCACTTCGAGTCAAATTGTGATTAAGCAAACTAATGCTTTGGACCACTAAAATCCTCTAATTCAACTACACACATCATGTGCATGTGCTAATTCACGTCTACACTACCTAGGGTATTACCCTATATATGATTAACACCTTCTTCTAATACAACTTTAGTCAAATTATGACTAAGTAAATTAATATTTTTGACCAGTTTGATTTAAACAAGTAACCAATTTCTAAGAATTGCAAAAAGCCTAAGTAAAATCATTTAAGTAAATCAAATTAGATTAAAAGCTTAAGTGTGAAATCCATGGAAATTTATTGAATATATATTATTGAAAATTCATAATTTAAAATATCTGGGCCATGATGTCACCCATGACATCATCATAGACATGTCATCCACAAAACATTAATAGAGATAAATATCAGGATTAAGGATACCCATGCCTTATTAATGTTCCATTCTTCTAGATATTGATGGCCATATTTATTTCTTTTATATCCAAATTTGAATGGATTTGTGACTCTTCATCTTGATTGTGAGATGGAGGTCTAGAAACCAGCTAGCTCTTTTTAAAAAAGCTATAAATACATGAACAATGGCCATAACCTTTAATCTTTATTTATGTAATGTTATTATATAACAATAGCTTCAAGAAGCTCTTTTTGGAGTAGGAAAACTATGTAAAAATATCACTAGATATCTTCACTCATCCTTTCAACATTGACCAAATCATGAGCCAAAACCATTGGTACAAGGAGAAATGTATGGGTACATTTTTGATACCACATTAATTAAGACTTAGAGCACCAAATCTAGGCACAAACATGTTTAATGGATTGCTCTTGGAGGAGGGCCACTTGGTGAAGGCATTGTCCATGTTTTCTTGTCTAAGCTTCTTGACTCTATTGATCCATGCCCCTTAAGGGTATAGGCCTATCATGTTATATTATTTATGCTTTTTCATTTGTTTTATGTCTTAAACACATGAACTAACTTCCTTTGCAATCCTATTCTACATTTTGGCATGCATAGTGGGACCGTAACCCACAAATCCTTTTAGTTACTTCTTATCATCTTCTTTTATATTTTTTGGTGCTAACTTTTATGAAAATTGGCTAAAAATTAAAGATTTTTCATTCTCATGTCCATTGACTATGAAGTTATGAATTTATTTGTTGTGTATCTATAAATTTAGTGCTAAAAACAATGAAATCATGCTAGAAAACTATGAAATCAACTCAAGAAACTATGAAATTCATCCTTATTTTGGACCTTCACTATATATCTATCAATTCATAGAGATTATTTGTGAAGTCAAAACTAGTAATTACAAATTTTTTCTACAGGTTTTTTAGGTTTTTCTATTTTTTTTGCTAAATTATGAATTTGAAAAGATTAGTTATGAAATCACTATTTGTATTTAAAAAATCATTTTGTTTTGTTTTGTGTTTCATTTTATAGGTTTCTAGAAATTAAAAAATTGTAATGAATTCATAGTTGTTAATTCATTTGAAAGTTGTGAATTCATTTGGAAGCTATGAATTTGGGGCCTAAAATTATGAAATCACTCTACACAACTATGGAATCAACTAATCAAGTAGTGAAGTCGCTAGATAGAATTGTAAAATTAGTGGGGTAAGTTATGAAATCATCTAGATAAATGTGAAATCACTCTTGTTGGCTTTTTATGTTTTCTAATTTTATGTATTTATATTAACCTACAATTTTGTAGTTTACACTTTATTATGTAACTAAAAAATCATTCCATAGGGATAATTTTTATGGTTTGAATCTAATTTTTAGGTTTCCTTTGACACCTAATCAGGTTAAAATTAATCCTCTAATCATTTTGTAGGGAATTAGGCAAAGGAGAAAGATTTTAACATAATTAATTCAACCATTTCACATTTAATTTGGTGATTTAAAAAAATATTGAAAATAACTTTAAAAGTTACAACAAAGACCAAAATTCATTCATATTTTGATAAGTGATTTAAAAAGAATAATTACATTAGATTTAGAGCTATTAAGAGTAATTTTATTTGTGTTTTTTATTTAGCACGTAGTTTAATTTTTGTAAATCTTTGCCCGTATGCTCTCCCCTTGTCCCCTTTAGGGAACTTGGGTAACAAAAAATGCATCATTTTACTTGTTCTTGAGTCAAACCCAAAGAAATGTCACATATGCTCTCCCCTTGTTCCTACAGACTTGGGGGACTCAAAAACAACGTAGGTCTTTCATTTATTTTCTTTCATGGGCTTGTGAGTGGGAGTTCATCACCTCCTTACAATTTATTTAGGTGGAGTTTGAAATAGGGTTTCATCTTTTAACATTGTTCCAACCCCAATTATATTGTGAGGTATATAAATTAAATATGTTAAATAAATGCGATAGTAGCTGAGCGATTAACTTGACTAGACAGAAGAGGACTTGGGTCAAGTGGCAGTTTAGACATCAAAATTCACTAAGTAGGTCATGAATGAAGTTGTTTTGAAAGGGGTAAGACTCTATAATAAAAATCTAATATTTTTGAATCCATTTATGGATGTTTATTGTGCCCAAGTGTTTCTAGGCACTTGTGGATTATTTAAAAAATCCAAGTCAAAAATTTAGCTTAATTGAGCCCACTTGTCATAGAATATCCTACCAAATGCCAAGTTGCTTCAATAATATAAGTTCCTTTCCATGTATCAGTTCTTGAGGGACATAGGGGAGCTTTAAAACTCTACCTACATGTGCTCTTTTATTTTGGATTAATAATTAATTCCTTTCAAGATTGATATATTGGTGGAAACTTTGATGGGTACTATTCACACCTCGTGTCAATTTAATATAGGAACATGCACTTAGGTGATCCTTATTTTACTTGAATTTCAATTCTAAATTGTTTAAAATATTTTCATTGATGTCAATGGTCAAGCATTATTGATGATAAAGGCCCCATTGCATTTAATATTGTTTTTAATAGATATATCTTGGCTAATGTGAGTTAATATTTATTTAATATTAATGAATATATTTTTGGTTGCATATGAGACAAAAGAAGGGCCCATGGAGAAGTCAAAGAGCCATGGGGTAAAGACAAAATAAGAATGGGATGCATTTTCCCATGAAGAGTCATCTTGGGGAATTCCAAGAGTCACCAAGTGAAGACAAAAGAGGAAGGGTGCAATTTCTCATGAAGGGACACTTTGAGGAATACGAAAAGTCACCAAGATAAGGACAAAAGTGGAATGACGTTGTTCATCATGAAGGGTCACCACATGAGTTTTCAAAGGCAAGGATATGAAGGGTCATACAAGTTTGGTGCCATTTTCCATGAGGATTGAAGGGTCACAAAGGGGGAAGGCCAAAGGTCATTTGGAAAGCTATAAATGAAGGCTTGAGAAGACATTTGTAATGTAAGAGATAGAGGTTAATTTGATATTGTAATATCTAGCTTAGAAGAGCATTTGAGAGAGAATAATATGGTAGGTATTTGTTATATCTAGCTTAGAAGAGTAAAGGTGAGAGAGAGGAAAGAGATGTTGTATTGAACTATCATTTGTTGAGATAGCAACATTGAGAGATAAGTGTGTGGTATACACAAAGGGGTTGGTGCTCCTATGGGTTGGTGTTCATAAATAGTTGCTGGGTTGGTGGTCAGTAAAGGGGTTGGTGCTCATGAATTGTTGTTGGGTTGGTGGTCGGCAAAGGGGTTGGTGATCTTGTGGGTTGGTGCTCATGAATTGTTGTTGGGTTGGTGCTCGGCAAAGGGATTAGTGCTCTTGTGGGTTGGTGCTCATGAATTACTGCTGGGTTGGTGCTCGACAAAGGGGTTGGTGCTCCTATGGGTTGGTGCTCATGAATAGTTGTTGGGTTGGTGCTCATCAAAGGGGTTGGTGTTCTTGCAAGTTGGTGCTTGTGAATATTGTTTGGGTTGTTGCTCATTCATATACTTGAGATTGTTCTCTGTGGTTTTTCCCACATTGGGTTTCCACGTTATATCTGGTGTCTCTCTCTATCTTGTGTGGTGTTTATTGTTTGAGTTTTATTGCATATCTTGAATGTTTTATTAAGTTGAATTTGGTTAATGGAAATTTTTATAAGATATATGATACACTGATTCAACCTCCCCATCTCAGTATATCTCGTGCTTAACAATTGGTATCAGAGCAGGTTCCTTTAGAAAAGGTTTAACATCTTGAAGGTAGATCAAAGAAAAGCAAAAGATGGCCAAGCAGCTAAAGAAGGAGAATCAAGAGTTGAAATTTGTGGTTGAGGCTCTTAAGGAACAGGTGTGTATCTTGGATTCTAAGTTGGCTATAGAAGTAAAAGAAAATAAGATATTTATTCAGGATCTTAAGAATTAGTTAGAGGTTGCAAATTTAATTTTAACATCAAAAGAAGAAGAGTGTAATTAGTTGAAGTATGAGTTAGGTTATTTAAAGGATAATCATGAGAAGCTTATAATCAAGGTTGATAAAGATCATGAAATATTGGTCCAAGGAAAGAAGGATACAGGTTTTGAAGGCAAATCAAAGAAGTTGATCAGGCAGCCCAATGCTTTTAAGTTTTCAAATTCTTTTCATGGCCATTGTTTTATTTGTCATCATGTTGGTCATAGGGCAAGAGACTATATGAGGAGAAGTAATCAATCAAAGGGATATCTCAGTCACATTCAAGAAAAAGGTATGAGTAATATTGTTTGCTTTTTTTGTCATGAGGTTGGCCATATTGCTAAATTATGTCAAAATAAAGTAAAGAGATATTCAAGGTATGTCAAAGGATATAGAGCCTCGAGAAAATACAAATTCAGGTTTGGAGACCTAAAATAGTAAAGGTTGATCATGTTGAGTTTAAAAGTGAAAATGAATTACTTGTTATAGTAGATAAAGAATCATATAGGAAGGATTGTGCAGAATCTCTTGTTACATTTGAGCATGAGCTTTGTCAAGATAAGATAGTTGAAAAAGTTAAGAAGATGAAAAACATCATAAATGATAAGGTTAGTAAGTCAAAAAGGCTAGACATGCTTAAATAGATTCTAAAATAAAAACACAAGAAGATCAAGGAAGAAACAGAGGAGATGTGGGAATCTCCTGAGATTTGTTTCTAGGACCCTTTTGTGTGGGGTGTCTCTTTTAGGAATCAAGGAGACACTTTTAATAAAAATTGAAGCATGGTGGATGCTATTGGGTCTTGGCTATGTTGCATGACAAGAAGGTGAGTTGGCAGATTAATTTGTTTATCTTTTGAGGGGATAGATTTTTGAAGAAAATTTTGCATCAGTATTATGGTTTGAGGCTATTAGAATGATTCTTGCATATGCAGTGTTTCAAATGATCATGGTCATAAGAAATTAGAATGTTGAAAAAGAGCTAATAGTTTCAAAAAGAAGGAAAAGAATACTCATGCAGATTCAATGAAGAAGGATCAGGGTTTCAAAGCTCCATTCATCAAGAAGAAGGTTTGAGACATGTTCATGGTAGAAGAAACAACCTGAAGATTCTATGTTGGTGCAAACAGCTTTTCATGTAAGAAATAAATATCAGCCATGGTTCATTGATAGCATATGTTCAAGGCATATGACAGGAGATAAAAGTAAGTTCATTACTCTAAAGAAGATAAATGGTGTTACAGTGAGATTTGGAGATAAAACCACTGCCAAGATAATTGGAAAAGCTACTTTGAGTTTGGATTATGGTAGAACTAAGACTAAGAATGTTTTATATGTAAAAGGTCTTAAGCATAGTCTATTACATGTTAGTCAAATATGTGATCAAGGATACACATTAAAGTTTCATAAAGAAGGTTGTGAGATTAGAAGAAAAGATTCAAATGAGTTGATTGCAGATGCCCAAAGGACAGGGAACAATGTATATGTATTGTCATATATCTTCTCAAAGGCACGATCAAAGGACACATTCAAAGATCTATGAGAAGAGTTGGGAGTAATTTATATTACTTCTTGCCATTGATGTTCAACATCAATTGAGAGGGAGCTAAGTGTTAGCACCAGGTAGGCCCTTTGCCATTGATGTCAAAGGGGGAGAATAACAGGTACAGGTACAGGTGCAAAAATAGGTACAAGGAATAGGTATAGGTTGTTATAGGGAGGGGGAGTTACTGTATGTTTTTAGATGACAGTATGTGTAGGTGACAGGATGTGGCAGTTTCAGGATTGAGGTTTCCATCAATGACAAAGGGAGAGATTGTTGGAAATATTGTAATTGATGTCAAAGGTCTAGCATTATTGATGATAAAGGCCCCATTGAAATTAATATTGTTTGTAATAGATATATCTTGGCTAATGTGAGTTAATATTTATTTACTATTAATGAATACATTTTTGGTTGCATATGAGACAAAATAAGGGTCCATGGAGAAGTCAAAGAGCCACGAGGTAAAGACAAAAGAAGAATGGGATGCATTTTTTTGATGAAGAGTCATCTTGGGGAATTCCAAGAGTCACCAAGTGAAGACAAAAGAGGAGAGGCACAATTTATCATGAAGGGACACTTTGAGGAATACAAAAAGTCACCAAGATAAGGACAAAAGTTGGAAGGACATTTTTGGTCATGAAGGGTCACCACATGACTTTTTAAAGGCAAGGATATGAAGGGTCATACAAGTTTGGTGCCATTTTCCATGAGGATTGAAGGGTCATAAAGGGGGAAGGCCAAAGGTCATTTAGAAAGCTATAAATAAAGGCTTGAGAAACCATTTTTAATATGAGAGATAAAGGTTGATTTGATATTGTAATATCTAGCTTAGAAGATCATTTGAGAGAGAAGAATATGATTTGTATTTGTTATATCTAGCTTAGAAGAGCAAAGGTGAGAGAGAGGAAAGAGATGTTGTATTGAACTATCATTTGTTGAGATAGCAACATTGAGAGATAGGTGTGTGGTATACACAAAGGGGTTGGTGCTCCTATGGGTTGGTACTCATGAATAGTTGCTAGGTTGGTGCTTGGTAAAGGGGTTAATGCTCCTGTGGGTTGGTGCTCATGAATAGTTGTTGGGTTGGTACTCAGCAAAGGGGTTGGTGCTCTTGTGGGTTGGTGCTCATGAATTATTTTTGGGTTGGTGCTCGGAAAAGGGTTTGGTGCTCTTGTGGGTTGGTGCTCATGAATTGTTGCTGTGTTGGTGCTCGGCAAAGGGGTTGGTGCTCTTGTGGGTTGGTGCTCATGAATAGTTGTTGGGTTAGTGCTCAGCAAAGGGTTTGGTGCTCCTACAAGTTTGTGCTTGTGAATATTGTTTGGATTGGTGTTCATTCATATACTTGAGATTGTTCCCTATGTTTTTTCCCACATTGGGTTTCCACATTATATCTGGTGTCTCTCTCTATCTTGTGTGGTGTTTATTGTTTGAGTTTTATTACATATCTTGAATGTTTGATTAAGTAGAATTTGGTTAAGGGAAAGTTTTATAAGATATATGATATATTGATTCACCCCTCCCTCTCAGTATATCCCATGCTTAACAATTAATCATGTTTCACAAACAAAACAAGTCATAAAGCCTCTAAAACCAATTTAAAAACCCATTTTTCAAGTATTCAATTTAAGGACAAAGTTTTCACTTGAGTCTTGCCTACCACTTAGGCTTGAGTGTTTACTCCTTATATTTGGGTCGTGTCACTTGGATTGGATTTTGATTTGATTTTAAATCCTTACATAAGTTTGAGTCTTATTCCTATATTTCACACATTAACATCTATCTACACATTAAGGTGTTATGATGTTTGCATTACCATTTGACACTTATCCATTTCTCGCAACATTATGTCTATCATTTAAAACAATATCATGTGTCTCATTTGGTACCATTACGCTGCCCATTTGGTTTTTAATTTCAAAGTTAAGTTTTCTTTTGTTAACCTATGCCCTAATTTTCTAAACCATTTGACTTTTGTTTCTATTGTGTAGTTATGTTATCTATTTTATTTTAAATTTTAAACTTATATTTTCTTGCATTCGTTATATGCTCTAAGTTCTTGGACCATTCAACATTATTCTAATTTGACAATTGAGACCAACCACAGTCTCATTGTCCTCTTATATGGCACCAACATATTTTTGACTTATATTTTTCTTGTGTTAGCCTACACTCTAAGTTCCAAGATTATTCTACCCTATTCTAGTTTATTGATTTTGACCAACCAAGGTCAAGCATTCTAAAGACTTTGCTTCTTCTCATTTTGTGTTGGTACATTATCTAAGCCAATTTTAAAGTTTCTAAAGACCATTTGATAGTGTTTCTAAACATTCCAAATAAAATTAAAGCTACATTTGAAACATTGGTCAAAGAATGATTACTATTTCAACTATGCAGAAATACACTTATAGTGGGGTCACGTATGGCCCTAGTTATGAGGAGGAAAATTTTTATGATGGAGAATAACACTTGATCATGTATTAATAAATACTTCCCTTTGTGGGATCAAACCAAAGTAAATAATTTGGCAATCACCCACTTAAAGACCAAGGTGAGCCTCTTTTAAGATTGATAGAATTAAGATCTTGACTTCTTCCAGACTTTACAAAAAAATAATTGCATACCTTCATTTGAATAAAATAGGAAAAATAAAAGCCAATTATTGAACAATAATAACCTCATACTTAGGTGCCCAAACCAACCATTTCTTCTTCTATAAAATGGAAGGGCCCACTATTGGATTCCTCCCAAATGGGTCATATTATTGCATATACGATACAACAAATTAGTCAATACTATGCAGATCGATGTGTTACCGAGTTAATAAATTCTTTAGATGTGACCTTTTTTAACAAATCCTTATATGTATATCAAAATCAGTTACTTGAACAATCAAAACTAGACCAATCTAATCCTACCCATTAAGTAGATCCCTTAGCTCCTCTCTAATAAGCTATAGAAGTTCCAATAAGTAGATCCCTTAGCTTGACTTTAATGTTCCACTTCATACACAACACATGTTCTTTAACCATCAAGAAACCATTTATAATGTGTAATGTGTACCTGATACTTCTTAATAAGTGCCAAATCACTCCCAAAAACAAGCCTTTAACAATCCACCTCCCCAAAAAATAGTAGATAATTTGTAAAATGTCAAAACTATTAAGAAGTGTTGTCATTTATGCTAAGGTTAATGTCATTTATGTCAAGATGAATTTGGTGATTATGCATGGTGAGTATTCTATTGAGGTATGATCTTGTATGCTTGATATGACAAGAAATCCATGTGATGTGAGAGAACTTGAAGGAAACCTAATGTCTCTTCTATTCAAAGATAATTCAAAGACAACCTAATGATTCTTCTATTAGTTGTTTTCTAGGTTGTTGTATTGGTGTGAGAATGTTATTATATGAATTTTCTTATTTGATATCATCATTGAGGTAAGCATGTTTGAGTACTATTCCTTGAGTACAAGGTGCCTTGAGAAGCTTATTCATAACAAGCATAGTCATATCATGAGCATGAAGAGGCATGTGTGGAGGTATGATATTATTTGAGGAAAATTAAAGTTATGTGAGCAAGGTATAGAATCATCAAGGAGTGTTTCAAGGTTAGTTGTTAAGTTTCAAGTGCTTGAGAAACCTAATAATGGCATTAGTCATGGCATGTAAAGTCTTAGTGAGAAGTTTTGAGCATCGTGTCTTGGTGAGATGGATGCACAAAGGCATAAAAGGCTGTATTACACTGATTTATCATGTATATGAGGCATTGAATCACTCAGGAGAGTTTCAAGGTGATCCTACAGGGGTAAGACTTTAAGTCCAAGTCTACAACTAGACTAGTTTTAGACCCTACTTGATCTAATGAGGTGGTATGAGTTGTTTTAAAGGTATATGAACTATGTATGGTAGTATTTGAGCATGATAAGAGATTATATGGCATGTATATGAAGTGTTGAGATCTTGAACAGAGGTTAAAAGGTCAGTTTCAAGGACTAATGTGATTTTTAGGTCAAGGTCTAGAGAGCAAAAAGAGATATGGTGGCCAAATGAGGTATGAGATTCAGATTTCAAGATAAGAATGAGCATGTGAGAATTTTTAGTGGTGTGATATATTTTTCCAGGTGTGTTGACTAGTTTTGAGGTCAAATTTTGAATGCTTAGGCTTAAAAAAATGTTTTAAGGTCTCTCAAGTGCACATGATTAAGATTTTTCTACCCAAGGACTTATAGATGTTCATTGGTAAATGTAACATATACATGAGAACCTAATATATTCATGTTATATGGTAAAGTGTCATAGCTTAAAATTCCAAGAATTATTTTTTGGATTAAGGGGCTATGATTTATGAATGATCATTAAGAGTGGAAACAAGCTTAAACCCTCCTAAAACCCTAATAAGGATCCAATGTTAAATACATTGATCAAAAGTTCCTAAAATGGATTGGTATGGATATATAATTTATTTTAATTTATATTCAACTCTCTTAGTCACCTCTAGGTGTGATTGAGTTATTAGGTGTGTGAGTAGACCCTATAAGAAAGTGCATATTTCTCAGAGATTTACTATAGCAATTAGAGTTGACCAAATCAAAGTATGAAATAATTGGATGGATAAGGTTGATAATTTTATTTTATGTCCATGGTGGTTTATTTATATATATATATATATATATATATATATATATATATATATTATAACCCTTAGGGGTACTGAAATGGTCATCCAAGTTGACCAGTCACTAACAGGCCTAATGGTGAATATAATGAGAAACCCACGCAGTAGTGAGAAGATGATTAGGGATATGTTATCATTGTACAGGGATGAAAATAAGTGCATGGAGACATTTTTTAAGACTTTTAATACATTTTAATGTTGTATAAAAATTTAAGGTTATTTAATATGATTAAAAAGTTGCTCACAAGTTGACCTATCTGGTTTAGATGAGACAGTAATATACAGGGTCATGAGAATAGTTTGTAAGATAAATATTTTCCTTTTTAATATATTAAATTTATATATAATAATGATATAATTATCTCATATGATCATTTTCATTCATTTTAATTCATATAATATGTTTATATACGTTTTTAAGGTCATTGTTACCCTGACTATGCTTTAAGGCAAACTGGCAGTTTTGGGTAAGCAAGTTATAGTGATGCATTTGAGGCTCTATGATCTTATTGGATGTATCTAATGCATATGGTTTTGTTTTTTTTTAATTATAATTAGTGATCATACTTTTGTAAAGATTTAAATTTAGTGAAAGTGGTTAAAATATTGAATCTAAAATGGCTTGTCTAGTTCTGGTATGACTGTGGGTCAGGGAGTATAGCTGGTTGGTCAGGTATTTCTATTGCGGCTCTGCCAGTTAAGTGTTCAAATCCCCCCAGCCCCATGGTACTGGTATTATTCGTGTATATCCAGTGGTGCCGGTCGTTAAAAAGTTTACCCGGCTTTAATAAAGTTAAAAGATTGGTCTACAAGACCAATATTTGACATTAGACCTTGTGATTTTTTATCTATTATTGTTATATATATGTAAAAGGATAATTTTAAAGTATAATTTATCATGTAAAGTGTTCCTTTAGGTGTTGAATATTAGTTTGTTCTTGACTAGGTTTTCAAGTGTTCTTGCAGTTCTGAGTGGGCTATTTATAGAGAAGTGTTTGAGTCATTTTATCTTGAGATTTGAAGTATAAATCATATTTTTATGTACTTTAGGACATATATATTATATTTATATGTTTATTATCATGGTTTTTTGGTTAAATAACATGTGATCTTTGGTTGTTTAATACAAACTTTTCTATGTATGAGAAGGCCTAATTGTGAATAGTTAAATGGTGTGCTTCAAGTGGTGATTGGAATTAAAAAGTGTTATGGAGCCTACATGATATTATAATAGGTATATTTTATTGTTTTATTATATTTTCCTTCCATTTATGGAGTTTTAAGTTGTTCTAAGGAAAGCAAAGTGTAACATGTCCTAAAGTAAACCTAATGGAATTAGGTCTCCATGAGACCTAAAGATGAAATGAGGCCTAATTGAGGTATGTCAGACCTAAAGTAAATCAAATCATGTTTTATTAATGTTTATGATATTTCATAATATATATTAAATGGAATAAATAATAGGGTAAGGGTGTTTGGCTGACCAAGAAGGATATGAACAAGAGGCTTGTATAAATATAAGGCAGTTTTAGGCCCATTTTAAGATGATGAGTGTAAGTGAATAAAATAATATATTTGTGAGCATAAGGAGGTGTTTTATAAAATCAAAGGATGGTATAGGATCAATTATGAATATTTTACATAGGTTCTATATATCAAGATTGAGGTCATATGACCTAATTAGTCTTAAAGAGACCTAATTAAGTGAAGAGACCTAGAAGACAATTTGAGAAGGCTAAGAGTGTGAAGAGATGAAGAGGTGGTCATCATAAATTTTTTGATAAATAAGGTTTTCTAAAGGTGATTAAATTAATTATTCATCTGATTTGGTACTGATTCATCTAGGGGGTTGGTACCTCCTTGTAATTTGGTGCTTTCTAAAGCCTAGCTAAGTTGGTGCTTAACTAGTTAGGGTCGGTGCTCCATGTGAAGTGGGTGCTTCACTAAATTTGATGTTTGTATTATAATACTATAGTCCATTTTTATATATCAATGGGTTTTCTTCCCCTTGAGGGTTTCCAACATATGTGATGTGTTCTTGTGTTTCATGCTTACGTAGATAAGTGTTTATGCTTGCTAGATCTATATGTTTATTTGAATGGTTCATGATTGCTTAAGTGAAATTGATAAGAAATTTTTTGAAGACTAATTAATATCCCCTCTAATTAATTTTTATTCCAAAATTTGGCATCATATTCGATCCTTTGAATTAGGCCTAATAGCCTAAAGGATATCCTAGAAGCAAGGACAGCTAGTCAACAAGATTAAGGTGGTTTTTCTACTAGTAAGGCTTCATTATTCAATGGGTATAATTATGATTTTTGGAGAATAATAATGAGGACATATCTAATTTCAATGGTCCATGACACATGGTAGTCAGTTGTGGATGAACACACTCCACCTCCTACACCACCAACTTGTGTAATAGGAAAGAAGGAAAGTGAGATCAATTACACGACAATGAATGCCAATCTATGTGGCCTATCAAAGGTAGATTTTGTGAGAGAGATGTACTATGAGTCAACCAAATTAATATGGGACAAATTCAAGACAATCTATGAAGGAGACACCTAAGGTAAATATGTCTAAGTTATAGACCCATCTGATATAGTTTGAAAGTCAAAAAATGAATGAAGATGAAACCATTGCATCTTACCTATTGAAGGTTGATGAAGTTGTCAATGTCATTAGAGGATTGGGAGAAGAAGTGATAGATTTTAAAATTTTTCAAAAGGTATTGAGATCACTAACTCCTAAGTTTGATTATAAGGTGTCTACATTAGAAGAGATACAAGATTTGGACAAATTGGAAATGGATGGGCTTCATGGCATTTTGACTACCTATGAGATGAGAACAAATTAAGGAAGGTGTCCCAAGAAGGAAGCAACATTCAAAGCTGAGAATAAGTCAAAAACCAAGAAGGTCAAGAATGAATAATTTTTAGATATTGATGATGATTAACTAATAGCCATGTTTTCAAGGAAATTGAGGTTTAGCTTTGGTAAGTACAAGGGTAAGTTGCCCTTCAAATGTTTTAACTATGGTAAGATTGGTCACTTTGCATCTAAGTTCCCTAAGAAGGGTAAGATTGATCATGATGAAGAACATGATGAACACCATGGAGATGATAAGAAGGTCTATAATACTGAAAAAAATAAGGAGCTCAAGAAGTATGAAGGTAGGAAAGGGTTATTCAAGAACAAGAGAAGTTTTTAAACCAAAGAAGATAACTCATTTGATGTAAGTGACACAAGCACATCTGATAGTGAGGATGGTAGTAATGAACATAAACATGACAACAATGAAACCTTATTCATGGATATATAAATAAATAATGAGGGTTTCTCAAATGGGGAAGGCCTTTTGGTTAATGAAGAATCAGATGAAGAAGAAGCTGAAGTGAATTTTGAGGCAAAATTGGTGATTGCACTAGAGGATTTGAAGTTATAAAAAAAGAAGAATCATAAACTAAGAACATTAGTTAAGGATTATGAAAAGCATATTGGTTTTTTTAGGAGACATTAAGTAACACATCCAAGGAGTATGATGAGATCATCAATCAGATTGAAACACATATGGAGATAGTCACTACAAGCCTAAAAGCTAAAGAGGAAGAATGCCTTAGGTATGAAATTAAAGTGTAATCCATAAAATTTGAGTTGGATCAAGCATATATCAATATGATGACCTATGAGAGGTTTAAAAAGAGCATTGAGGCTCTAGATGACATCTTGAGTGGTTAAAAGTCTACAACTAATAAGACTAGTCTTGGGTTCAAATAAGACCAAAAGAGGCAACTAAAGTCAAGGAGAAGGCTAATGAAGACAAGAAGATCAACATGAAAAGACCAATCAGACAACCTAATGAAATAGTGTATGTTAATTCATTCAATGGTTACTATTATACATGAAATTAGTTTGGTCATAAAACAAGAGAGTGTAGAAGACACTCTAAAAATGAATATGCATGGGATTATGAAAGGAATCATCATTCAAGAGGTATGTATAACGTCATTTGATAAACCTATCAGAATTTGGGACACATTGGAAGATTTTTTCCTAATAGAGGTAGAATGCCATCAAGTCAAAATAAGAGGTTTGAATCCCCTAGAGTGCAAGAGAGAAGGCAAATGAATGTGTGAAAACCAAAGAGAATCAAGGTTAGTCATGATTAGTCTACAAGATAAAATTTACTATTTTATATGGTAGATAATAATTCAAATGACAAATCAAGTCAATAATGTCAGTTGTCATCTCATATTGATGATCAAATAGTTGATGAAGAGGTCAAGCCTATATTTCTAATCAAGCCTAAAAGGATATTAAAGAATATTCAATCTTGTGAGAGCATGGAAATCTAGGAGTCTCCTAAACTTGTGTTATTTTAGTGTCCTTTAGAAATGGATGACTCCATTAGGCTTCATGGAGACAATTTTTAGTTAGCAAAAGCATGGTGGATGCTTGGTTTGAAGGGGAGCTATTTAGGTTGTTGACTAAGCTTGATCTGTGTTGAGAAGTGGTCTTGTAATTTGAGTTCATTTAAAGGTGTGTATGGAGTAATAGGGATCATGTACCTATAATTATTTATATTCTATGTGTTGATATTTTATTTCAATAAGGTGTGGTTATATAAGTTGTAGTATGTATGACCTTTATCATTAATTTCAAAGGGAGAGAAAGTTTAATAAGGAAGATTGACTAGATTGAACGAGTTGAGAGTGATCAGATTAAAGAATGCTTCTCCATGAATGACAAAGGGGGATTTTTTTGAGTATAGTTTTCATTGATGTTAAGGTTGATTTCAAGATGTATCTAGTGAAGATGCATGGTGAGTGGTCTATTGAGGTATGATCTTCTATGCTTGATATGACAAAGAAGCCATGTGATGTGAAAGAATTTGAAGGCAACCTAATGATTTTTATATTGGTTATTGTCAAGGTTGTTTTAGTGGTGTGAGAATTTTTTTTATGAATGTTCTTGTTTGATATTAAGGTAAGCATGTTTGAGTACTTGTCCTAAGTACAAGGTGTCTTAAGAAGCCTAGTCATAACAAACATAGTCATATCATGAGCATGTGCATGATGAGTATGAAGAGGTATGTGAAAAGATATGATATTGATTGATTATAATGAAAGGCATGTGATCAAGGTTTAGAATCATCAATGAGTGTTTCAAGGCTATTTTTCAAGTTTCAAGTGTTTGAGAAGCCTAGTCATGGCACTAGTCATAGCATGTAAAGTCCTAGTGAGAAGGTTTGAGCATGGTGGCTAGGTGATATGGATGCACATAGGCATAATATGTTGTATTAGGTTACTTTATAATTCATATGAGTCACTAGATCACTCTATATATTTTCAATGTGAGCTTATAGGGGTGAGACCTAAAGTCCAAGTCTGCAACTAGACTAGTTCTAGACCCTGCCTGAACTAATGAGGTGTCATGAGGTGTTGTCAAGGAATATGAAAGATGTATTGTAGTATTTGAGCATGATAATATGTTTTATGTCATTTATATGATGTGATTAGAGATTGGACAATGGTTACAAGGTCAGTTTCAAGGACTAATGTGGTTTACAAGTCAAGGTCTAAAGAGCAAAAAGAGAGATGGTGGCCAAATGAGGTATGAGATTCAGATTTCAACATAAGAATGAGCATCTGAGCATTGTAAGTGATGTGATATATTTTCCCATGTGTGTTTATCAAGTCTAAGGTTAAAATTTGAAGGTTTAAGATTGAAAAAGTGTTTCAAGTCTCTCAAATGCATAGGATGAAGAGTTATCTACCTGAAAAAGACTTTTAGGTGTTCATTGGCATGTGTAACCTCTACATAAGAACCTAATATATTCATGGTATATGGGGAATGGTTCTATTTCAAAATTTCAAGCATTATTTTTTGGATTATGGGGTTATGATTTATGAATGATCATTAAGAGTGGAAACATGGTTAAACCCTCCTAAAACCTTAATAAGGACTCAATTTTGAAGATGTTGATCAAAAGTGACCAAAATGGATTGGTGTGGTTATATAAGTGATTTTAGGTTGTATTAAACTCTCTTATACACCTCTAGGTGTGATTGAGTTTTCAAGTGTGTGAGTAGACCCTATAAGAAAGTGCACATTTCTTGGAGATTTGATGTAGAAATTAGAGTTGACCAAGTCAAAGTTTGTAAATCATTAGATGGAGAAGGTTGAGAATTTTATTTTATGTCCATGGTATTTTTTGGATAGGTTATGACCCTCAAGGGTTTTAAACTAATCATCTAAGTTAACCAGTCGCTAATAAGCCTAATGGTGAAAACAGTGAGAAACCCAGGAAATAGTGAGAAGATGATTAGGGATATGTTATCATGAAATAGGGATGAAACCAAGAGAATGGTTACATTATTAAATAATTTTAATACATGTTTATTTTGGATATAAGTTTTGAAGGTAAGTGAATATGATGAAAAAGTTGCTCACAAGTTGACCTGTCTAGTTCAGATGAGACAGTAATATACAAGGTCATTAGATTGGTCTACAAAACCAATATTTTCCTTTTAACTATATTAAAATTATATTTAATAATGATATTTGATGATCATATTCATGAATTTGAAGTCAGAGAATATGTGTATACATGTGTTGAAGGCTATTTTCACTATGATTGTGCTTTAAGGCAAACTCGTATTTCTAGATAAGTAAGTTGCAGTGATGAGTTTGAGGCTCTATGCTCTGAGTTGATGTATCTAATGAATATGGTTTTTTTGTTTGTAACTTTAAATTAGTGATCATACTTTTATAAATATTGAAATTTAGTGAAATTGGTTGAAACATTGAAGCCAAAATGGCTTGTCTGGTTTTGGTTTGACTGTATATAGTGAGGTCAAAATATGGGTCTACAAGACCAATATTTAACATTAGACATTATTATTTTTGTATCTAACATTGGTTTATATATTTCAAAGGATAGTTTTAAATTATCATTGATCATGGGAAGTGTTCCTTTAGGTGTTTAAGATCATGTTGTTCTTGATTGGATTTTGGAGTGTTTTGGTAGTTATGAGTGGGATATTTGCAGAGAAGTGTTTGAGTCCTCTTGACCTGAGATGTGAAGTCTAAATAATATGGTGATGTAACTAAGGGCATATAAATTTTGTGTATATGTTTTATTTTCATTTTTATTTTGATAAATAACATGTGATCTTCAATTATTCAAGGCAAAATTTTCTATGTATGAGAAGGCCTAATTGTGAATAGTACAAATGGTGTGCTTTAAGTGGTGATTGGAATTAAAAAGTGTTATGGAGCCTTTATAAAATTAATATAGGTATATTTTATTATTTTATAATATGTTTTTTCCATGTATGGATTTTGAAAGTATTCTAAGGAAGGTAATGTGTAACATGTCCTAAAGTAGACCTAAAGATGAAATGAGGCCTAATTGAATTATGTCAAACCTAAAGGGAATCAAAGTACATTTGATTCATGTTTATTATATGTCTTAAAATCTATTCCATGACTAACCTAAGAGGGTAAGTGTGTTTGGTTGATCAATAAGGATATGAACAAGAGGCTTGTATAAATACAAGGTAGTTTTAGGCCTATTTTATGATGATGATTGTAAGTGAATAAAATAATATATTGGTGAGTAGAAGGAGGTATTATATACCATTAAAAGAGTTTAAAGAATAAATGATTAATATTTTATATAGGTTATATGTATGATGATCAAGGTCATATGACCTAATCAGTCTTGAAGAGACCTAATTGAGTAAAAAGACCTAGAAGGCAATTTGAGAGGGTTAAGAGTGTGAACATTTGAATAGGTGGTCATCATCAATTTTTTGAGAAACAAGGTTTATTTAAGTTTATCAAAGTAATTAGGTGTCTAATTTAGTTTTGATTCATTTAGGGGGTTGGTGTTTCCTTGCGTGTTGGTGCTTGTTAAAGCCTAGCTGAGTTGGTGCTTAACTAGTTGGGGTTGGTGCTCCACGTGAAGTGGGTGATTCACTAAATTTGATGTTTGTATTATAATAATTTATTATATTTATATATATCAATGGGTTTTCTTCCCCTTGATATTTTTCCACATATGTGATGTGTTCTTGTGTTTCATGCTTATGTGGATAGGTGTTTATGCTTGCTAGATCTATATGCTTGTTTGAATGGTTCATGATTGCTTAAGTGAAATTGATAAGAATTGTTTGAAGACTGATTCACCCCACCTCTATCATTTTTATTCCAACAATACCAAATTCTTTTAGTTCACAAAAATAATAAGTTTCACTTATAAACCAACACTAAAAATGTATTTTTATAAATTTACACTAGGTTCCTTAAAATATATAAATTCCTTGTATATCACAATAACATATTCCTCAAAATCAACATCAAATACCTAGGGATCAACAATATAACCCTCTAAATTAATAACATCATACCTATTCCTATGTTCCTCAGAACTAACATCATATACTAAACCAAGCACACAACTTAATATATAGGGTACACATTCCCAATAAGACCATGTAGAGAGGATCCATTCCTACCCACACCAACCCCAAAAAAACCTATCAGTCTATGAACAATCAACAAAACCATCTCCTTACATCCTAAAACACACCCAATATCCAAGAGTGGAATACAATAAAAGAGGTAGTATTAAGGCTTCAAATATGTAATGAGACCAAAAAGTATAAGTTTGACAAGATATGCCCATATACATTTTATGTGAGCATTCTTCAAGTACCCTTCCCACCTCATTTTGAGGTACCTAAATTTGATAAATATAAAGGGAAGGGTGATCCTAGAGAGCATATACAAGTCTTCTTGTTGCATTCCAAGAGGTAGCCTAAATTAGTGTGTATTTATTGTGCTTGTTTCAATGTAATTTGGGTGGATAAGCCTTAGAGTGGGTTCTCAAGTTGCCTAAATGATTGGTAATGAATTTCAATGATTTATTAGAAAAAAACATTAACCATTTTTCTTACATTATTGAGCATGAGCTAATAGTGATTAACTTAGGTAAATCAAAATATAAGGATAGAGAAAGATTTATGAAATATTTATAATGGTGGAGAGGATTAGCTAGTTGCTTCCAACACAATCTACCATATACACATCTAATTGATATCTTCACACATAACCTACACTCTGAGCTCACTCATTATTTAAGACTTGTTTGTGCCAACACATTTGAAGAAATCATCGACAAGGTCATATAGATTGAGAAGTAATTCATTGATAAAGGCTTAGTCAAAATCTATTCCCAAGCTCAAACATCACAATAAACTCAAGCACCTATTTAGACTAATACTATTGAAAACCTTAGGTATTTAAAAAGAATAAGAACTAGTGGGTAATGGGGTTACTAAGTCATGACACATGCAAATAGTGTAAGCACCACCTATTCAAAATACTCTATCAAATCCACCAATTCAACTACAAAGAGCTCCATCATGTAGATAATTTCTTATACACAGGCCATTTAGTGACCTAGGGGAGCCTATTGAGTCAGTATTCAATAAATTAGTGGCTATTAATATGATTATTTGGCCTATGCCAAAACCCTTTCCTAAGGATCAGCCTAAGCCAGAGTAGTATAATAAAGATGAATTTTGTGATTTTCATCATGTTGTTGGCCATACAATTTACCAGTGCATGCAATTAAGGCATATTATTTAAAAATTGATAGAGACTAGAAAGATTGAGTTAGATCATAGACCTCCTCCTAACACCAATCAGAACATGGATATCTACAAAGATCCCTTTACTAAACACAATGACCAACAATAAATGAGGAATTGAAACCAAGGCCAAAAGTATAATCAATAGTAAAATCAAGCTTACAATTAGAATTAAAATTAGAACAATAACTATAATCAATATCATGACACCAGAACCAATAAAATCAAGTACAATGTTATGTCATATGATTATAATAAAAATTTAGGGTGTATTACTAGTAATCATGTCATTACCATTAAGATCAAGTCCCGAGTACTATCCAACATTTTTCAAAACATTGGTTCCTCTATTTTAGGATCACCATCCACTATTTTAGGTAATTTTGCACTAGGGTCTAGTTCTTCACTTGCACCTTGGTTTTTGCGAGTTATCATTCTTGGACCTCCTCATTCTTCTAATTACAACAACTACCTCCTAAATTGAAATTATGCAGTCACAACTAGACAAATGAAATTTATCCTCCAAGGCCCTTTTCCTTCTTCCAACACTAATTCTAATCCAAACACAGTATCGATCAAGATAAATCCTAAGCCAAACATTGTACAAATCAAGACTAGTTCTAAGTAAAACACTATACCAATTTTGGTCGATCTTAAACCAAACATTGTATTGACTAAGACCAAGCTTGCTCACTCCATTTTTGAGAATCCATATAGTATCAATGAATAAATAAGTAAAACATCTACACAAATCTCTATTTTGTATCTCTTACACACATTTGAAGTTCACAAGACCATACTGAATGATTTCCTTCAACAATCCATTGTGTTTAATGACATTAATGTTGACCAATTCCAATTTCTTGTGGGACATTTATCTCCAAGACAAAAACTTACCTTTGATCAACGAGATATGTCATCCCTTGGTCCCCTGTATAACAATACCTTATACATTAAATTCATTATTTCCCATCATAAAATTGAAAGGGTTCTTATAGACAATGGCTCTATATTAAACATAGTATCATGAAAACTAGTCCAAATATGGGGGTATATTGAAATCAATATGAAACTAGATACCATCACCATCAAGGTGTATGATAATGTAGAAAGATAATCTATAGGAACCATTTATTTGCCAATCATTTTTTTTCCTGTTGCTCATGATACCCTATTCCATGTCATTGATATATAATTTCCTTATAATTTGCTTCTTGGTCATCCCTAACTCCATGAAGTAAAATAAGTCCCTTCCACCCTAAATTAGTGTATCAAATTTCCCCATTTTGGTTTAGAGGTCACTGTTTATGATTATTTATATCCATATCAATAATGTAAACATCTAGAAGTTGAGTATGAAAACTACACCTATTGTCTTAGCACTGAGTTGGTAGGTAAGAAAGGTAAGGGAATGATTTTTTAACCTCCCAAGCCAAATTATATTGGCCCTAGTGACCTCTCTTCCACTTCTACTGATCCATTTCACACCATCATGTCCACCCATTTTAAAATTAGGACAATGGTATTGCCACATATAATATTCATGATGCATTCTACATCATCAAATTACCTAAGTCTCCTAAGTCTTATGGCCACCTTAAACCTTATAAAAATATTAATAATCCCAACATGATTTGAAAAAATAAATATAAATCCACTTTAAAAGAGCCACTCCTCTTTGTACCTAATACATCACCCCATCAAGATCAGTCTACCAACACCAAGGGGGTTTGGTTGTCTAGTGATGAGTTTGCTAATTATATAAGAGTGTTAAGTATCTTATACCAAACATAATCATGGATATCTTAGACTATATAGGAAGAGGATTTGGATCCAAGGCACAAGGAATTCTTAAACCTATTTCAGTGGCTAAACCTCTGGGGAATCGAGGTCTTAGATTTACACCACTTGGGGAGGACCCCATTAATTTTAAAAGTGATCCCTTTTCATCAACCAATAATGAAACTCCTAGAATAAACATAGCATCCCATTATAGCACCTATGATGAGTTAACATATATTTATTTATTTGATTCAAATGCCATCATGACCATTACAACCCATTATCCCCTTACCCTTCATCATCTTAACCTAGTCGATTAGGAGAAACAAGACTTTATCATACTGCTAGATGACTTTCATAATGAGGAATCTATTATCGAGTTCATGGGCATTCGAGATGAATTATTATTTGGTGATCAAAAAATAAGGCTTCTACCTCTATTTGGATCCTACTACCTATTTTAGAGAACAAGAAAACTTCCTTGGTCATGATAAAAGTAAAACATCAAGATCTTTAGTTGATAATTTATTTGGGGTATACTTGGGTCAGGGAAAGAGTAAATAAAAGAACAAGTGCTTTAATTAAAACCTATTTTATGTGATCTTTGATGGGGAATTCACCTCTCTCATCATCAAGCATAGTGTCCACCTATTCCAAACATTACCATTGGTTCCAGTATTAGTACTAAAGAACATCAAGTTTTTTAATACTTTGCTTGGGATTTGCCTAAGGTATTTGTCAACTAGCCATTGCCTAGCATAGATGATTCAGATTCCTCCTACATTGGTGATGATTTTTATCAAAAAATAGTTGAAGAGGATCCATTCTCTTCCTTACCTACTATTCTTGAGGACAGTTCAATATTACTGGTCAAAGATACTATGGAGGTCAACATTGGTAAATATGATAATCCCAAGTTGGTTTATCTAGGTGTATCCCTCACTATCAAGGAATGTGAATTCCTTATTACCATTATAATATATTTCATTTATATATTTACATGGTCTTCCTCTAACATGTTGGGTCTTGATATGTGATTAGTGGTACATCACATGGTTGTCTATCTAGATGCAAAACTAGTCAAATAGAAATTATGGAAAATACATCTATACATAGTTATTCTGGTAAAAAATGAGTTAGAAAATTTACTAGACTCAGGGTTCATTAGACCACTAAAATATTTCAAGTGGATATCTAACATCTCCCTAGCTAGTAAAAATCCATAGGGCATTTTCCTATGTATCAATTTCAGAGACATTAACACAGCTTGTCGTAAAGATGACTTTCCACTACCTAATATTGACATGATAGTCAATTAACAGTAGGCTAAGAAATTTTTCCCCTCATGGATAAATTTTTAGGTTATAATCAAATTAATATTGCATCAAATAACTATCACAAGACCACATTCACCATTCTATGGGGAAATTTTTTATTAAGGTATGCCCTTTGGCTTGAATAATACAGGTACAACCTATTAGTGAGCCATGATTATCATCTTCAATGACATGATGCATGGCATCATTGAAGACTACATTGATGATATCTTAGATAAATTGAGAACATGTTTAAGCCATCCCAGTGTTCTACGTAGAATATTTGAAAGGCTTTATAAGTATAAGGTACATCTCAATCCTAAGAAGTGTATCTTTGACATTACTTCAGGTAAGTTTTTAGGGTTCATTATGTCATAAATAGGTATTGAGGTAGATTCAGTGAAGGTTAAAGTTATTATTGAAATACCTCCTCCATCTAATTTGAAATAGCTCCATAAATTATAGGGTAAAATTTAGTCTATACCTCATTTCATATCACAATTGGCTAATAAGTGTCATCCATTTACACACCTTTTGAATAAATGTGTCACATTTCAATGGGATACAAGTTATGAACAACATTTACAAAATTAAAGACCAACTTGGATAATATGTCAATTTTGACTCTACCTACATCAAATTAACCATTGCTATATATATATATATATATATATATATATATATATATATATATATATATATATCAATAACATAACATGCACTTGAAGTACTTTTGGCCCAGCATGATGAACAGGGCAAAGAACATGCATTATAATATCTCATCTAGACATTAGTAAGTTATTAGCATAAATATAAACCTATGGAAAAGGCTTGTCTCACAATGGTGTTTGCTTCCCAAAAGATGTGACACTATATGTTGAATAACAAAACCATTATGATAGCCAAGATTGATCTAATTAAGTACTTATTTTTAAAGACCACTCTCACAAGTTGCATATCCAAGTGGGTTATGTTGTTGAATGAATTCAACATGGAACACTAGAATCAAAAGGATATCAGAGGGAAAGTCTTATAGATCAGCTTATTGAAGCTCCATTGATCGACACCAAGCCTCTTTCATTTGAATTTCTAGATGAATCAATCATGAACCTAGATGAGGTAATTGTTGAGTCCAAATAATGGACACTATATTTTGACACATCATTCACCTCCATGGATCTAGAGCCAATATTTTACTGGTAACACTGCAAGGGGATCTTATTCCCAACATTTCACATTAGTTTTCATTGTATTAACAACATGGCTGAATATGAAGCCCTGGTTATTGGACTTTATCTTGTAATACATTAAGATATTAAGAAATTGATGGTATATGGTGATTCTCTATTAATCATCAATCAGGCCACAAACTAGTACTAAATAAGAGATGAGAATCTTGTACCTTATAAGCATATAATGGATAATATTAAATAGCACTTTCAATTTCTTCAATTCAAACAAATACCACAGGGCAATAACTGAGTCATAGATTCCATGGCTACCATTGGGTATATGATACAACTTGCCGACAATGCCAGAAGGTGTCAATTCCTCATCAAAAATATTTTTCAACCAACTCATGTGCTTCTATATTTAGAGAGATTATGTAATATTTCTGGTCCCCACCCCCATGGTAACAAGACCTATATACTTATCTCCAATATCAAACCCCTCTATTGAACCTTTCAAAGAACCAAACCAAAATATTCCTTCATTGAGCATCCTGTTATCCCATCCTTGGAAACACACTCTATCATAGGGGTTATGATGGAATGTTTATTTTTTGTTTATCTTTGAGATAATCTATGTTGGTTCTTAAAGAGGTCCACAAAGGAATCTATGGGGCCCATAATAGCATTATGGTCTTGGCTAAGAAATACCTCTGTATAAGTTATTATTGGCCCAAGATGGAGACAGATGCATGTAACTATGTCAATAAGTGTGTTACTTGTCAGAAGCATAGCATTTTGGTACATTCACCTTCATTACCACTCTAACCAATTATTGCATCATCACCATTTTCAACTTTGGAACTTGATCTTGTTAGGAAAATAAAACTTATCTCTTTTGATGGCCACAAGCACATCCTTACATCTATAAAGTATTTCACTAATTGGATAGAGTCCATACCCCTCACTTATATAACCCTCAAGAAAATAACCAAGTTAATTTATTTTCATATCATATACCTCTACAACATCCCTACCAAAATCATCTTTGATAATGGTTGTTCTTTCAAGAACAAGGATGTCAAATCCCTCTATACCCAATTCAAGATCAAACATAAACATTCCAAACCATATAACCCATAAGGTAATGATTAAGCTAAGGCATCTAACAAGACCATTGTTGTAACTTAAGAAGATAGTTAATGATGCTAATTGTGATTGACACTTGAATTTATTCTCCACCCTTTGGGCTTATCTAACTAGTCATCAAACCCATATGGGAGATACACTATACTCCTTAGTCTATGGTTCAGAGGCCATTATTCCTATTGAGATTGAGTTTCCTTCATTGCATATCTCACTACATGATATTATTGATGATGAATAATATAGAGTTTCAATATTTCAAGAGTTAGATATTCTGGATGAAAAGTGTTGGGCCATGTTAGACCATTTACAAGATTATAAAAACAAGCTACATCATAGTTATAACAAACACATTCTCTATAGAGAATTTGAAGTTAGTGACTTGGTCCTAAAATAAATAAATAAACACCAATGTTGAGTGTAAAAAGAAAGGAATTTTTGAAGCCAATTGGTTGGGTCCATTTGTGGTCATTGACAATTATGGTTCCAGGCCTACAAGCTAGCTATTAAAGAAGGACAAAAGCTTGAGGAACCTATGAACATAATACACCTCAAGTGTTTTTATGATTGACTTCTATTTTATTCCATTTTCTATAAGAGCCCTTGATTTTGGGGTACCCTTTGTATATTATTGCCCAGACCATTCTTATTATTGTTACCTAGACCATTTTTACCTTGTTACTTGGACCATTCCCACTTTGTTACCTGGATTTTCAAATTCTATTAGAACACGCATTTTACTATCCCTGGACCATTAATGTTTCTCATTACCTATTATTCTAGGCCATTCCAATGTTATTACTAGTCATGATTTTGATTAGAAACCAAAAAGTATGCAAATAGATTCAGTGAATATTTCATAGGTAGTCTTGAGTGGTTAACATCAACATCAACCTTAGCATTAGCATCAGTAACATCTTTTCTAAGCCAGTATCTCAAGGCATCTTCACATATGGTTTCACCTATTTTTTAGTTCCTTGAGACTTTTTCTAATCATTCATATTTGTTGTTACATGGTATTCCCCTAGACCTTAGATTATGTTGTTGGTTTGTAGGAGCACCATTATAGCCGATTTATTTATTGTGTGTCTCTACCTAAGGACTAGGATCCTTTGATAGATGGTTCATTGTACATTTGAATATATTTTCATTGCTTTCCTTATTCCAAAAATACCGAAAAACATTAGAAAATGTTTGATAAAATACCAAAAATATTCTTAGTTAGTGAATATGGGCTTAAAATATCCATGAGAGTTATTAATCTATGTCACCTTCTAAGTGTCTTTCCTTTTATTCTATTAATCATTTATATTCTTTCATTATACTCCCCTTTCTGAGAACTACATCAGCTTGAGGTCTATATGGACTATGTAAGTAGCGCTTGGATGCATGGGGCATCTCGAGTCAGCTCAACCATTGTTATTTTTATATTACTATACCTTTTACCTTTATGTTCTCATTGTTTTGGGAGTAATTATGGACCTATATGCTCAATATTTTATGATCTCATTCCTATTTATCTTCTACTAATCATTTTGTCTCTATTTATAATCACATTTAATCTATCTTGATTCCTATTACATCAACCTAAGGTCCCTTTGGACTATGTAGGTAGAGCCTATTTTTTAGGAGAACTTGGGGGAAGCTCAGCCACCCTTTCCTTATTCTTCCATTCCCCTAATTCAATATAATTTTCATACTCCAAGCGTAGCACATTATTCACTAAACATGCACAATTGTTGATTGCTTGCATTTAATCTCTTTATTTTCATTACATTGTGTCCTATGTGTTTTATTTATAGGTTTTTGCACTTGTTTATTTGGAATGTCATGTCTTTAACCTTTTGAAAACTGCTCGAGTCTTGTCCTAAGTGGGGCTTGAGTTATTTACTTGTGTATCTAGATTATTTTTATTTCTTGTTTATGATTTGCATATTATTATTTCCACTTAAGTCGTGATAATTCATATCTTGTTCTTAAGTTGGTTACATTTGTATTTTAATTTTCATTCTTTCTTTTTGTTTTCAGCTCAAATGTATACATTTACATCTTATGTTTTGGTATTTGTATCATTATTTTGAGTTGTAAATGTTTTCATTTGAACTGGTCCATTCACAATTTGAAATCCAATATTTTTATAAGTTGTTCATACTTATGATGCATACCATATTAAACACCAAGTGCTCCAGTATTATAAGTTAAGGTGACACTGAACATACATCTCTAAAATCACCATCCTACATATCTGCTATCTAACTAGGATATCATCCTTTGATAATGAGACCAACATTGGAAACACACATGACTGTCTTTATTACTTCAGGATGTGCATCTCCTAGGTTATGTATCGAGTTAGGCTATCCATACATTTACCCAATATCTATGGATACTTCTATATTGATTTAGGATGTGCATATCCTAAATTAATCTCTAGTATCTAGTCATACATCAATCAGAAATATTGATAATTTACTAATTTATATGCTAATTAAGGATGTGCATTTCCTCATGTTAGCACACATTATCATATTAGAATCATGAAAAATAGATACACATCCATTTCCATATTTGGATCTAATTTCCCCCCATGAACTTTTTGTTACCTTGGTTCTACATGGGAAGCTTTTTTTAGCCTTGTTTATCCAATTTGAGAGACATTTTATTTTGATTATACCATTTTTCAACCTCTTTTATTGAATAAAATGTTTCTTTCTTCTAATCGAGGGCCAACCCATCAAAACTAAAAAATTTCCATTATTCCCTCAATGGGGCATCATAAGCCACCCAACCATTGTTTCGAGCATTTTTGTAGCCCCATTTTTCTACAACTCATGTAGAATTTAATAGAAATCAAGAACGAATTTTCTTCTAATTATGATCATTTTAAACAACTTTTTATTCTTTGAAAAGTTGTTGCTTCAACCAAATGTTTCACTATGACTTCTCAAAAAGGGGAAAATTTTGGATATCTAATTCCTATCACTTCATTTCAATATTACAAATCTAAACAACTTTATACAATAACACACAAACTGGACCAAAGTCACCAAAACACTATAATTTGGTCACACATGTCATGTACATGCACCAATTCACATCCACGTATATATGATTGGGGAAATGCATTTTATTGAATTGTTATATTCTCCTAATTCACTTTGAGTCAAATTGTGACTAAGTAAAATAACATTTTGGACCACTGAAATCCTATAATTCAATTGCACACATCACATGCATGTTCCAATTCACTCTATACTACCCTAATAGGGGCATTACCCTATGAAGTTAATACCTTATACTAGTACAACTTCAGTCAAATAATGACTAATTAAATTGACATTTTTTACTAGTTTGATTAAACAAATAACCAATTCTTAAGAATTTCAAAAAGCCTAAGTAAAATAATTTAAGCAAAACAAATTAGATTAAAAGCTTAAGTGAGAAATTGATGGAAAGTTATTGAATGTCTAGTATTATAATTTCATAATTCAAAATATTTATACCATGATGTCACCCATAACATCATCACAAGCATGTCATTCAAAAACCATTAATATCTATAAATATCAAGATTAAGGCTACTCATGCCTTATTAATGCTCCATTCTTCCAAATATTGGTAATTATATTTATTGCTTGTTCCTCCAAAATTGAATGGTTTTGTGACCCTCCATCTTGATTTTGACATGGAGGGCCAAAAATTAGTTGACTAATTTTGAAAAAACTATAAATACATGAGCCATGGCCATAACCTTTAAGCTTTATTTGTGTAATGTTATTATGCAAGAATAGCTTCAAAAAGCTCTTTTTCATATATAAAATATATGCAAAAATATCACTAGTGAGTTTCACTCATCATTTCAACATTGATCAAATCATGAGCCAAAGCCATTGGTACAAGGAGAGATGTATGGGGATGTTTGTGTTACCACATTGGCAAAGACTTGGAGCACCAAATCTAAGTACAAACACATTTAATAGACCAATCTTAGAGGACCACTTGGGAAAGGTATTATCCATGTTTTCTTGTCTAAAATTAGTAACTCCATTGATGCATGCCCCTTGAGGGAGTAGTCCCAACACGTTATGTTCTTTATGATTTGTCATTTTATTTATGTCTTAAACACATGAACTAACTTGCTATGCAATCCTATTCTATAAGAAGATAAGGGGGCATGAGTACTATGAGTGTTTGGTCAAGTGAAAATATGAAGTAGATGAAGAGGTAACTTGGATAAATGTATCCAAATTTGAAAAAATGGTAAAACTATAAATGAGATCACAATTGGTTTATGAGTAGGAGCTCATGGAAATTTTTAATACTCTAAGTTTCTGATGCAAGAGTATTCAAAGTGTAAGGTAATTTTGTATCAACCAAAAATATGTTAGATTAGTTTTTTGTTTTGGTTTGTGTTTGTGGCCTTATTTTCTTAAGCTTGTTAACCTTTATTAATGGTGTACTAAAATTATTCCTATTTCATGAAAAGTGTAAAGACCTTTGTAGACATCCAGTTATGGTCACAGTTGGATCCTGACTGGACTTCAGACTGATTCCTACCAACCATTACAAATTACACTTAAGAATCATTGAACATCCTAATTTTGGCCATGCATTATTCATCAAAGCTCAAAATCATGTTGAGGCATCCCTATTTGGAATACTAGCCCATATGCAACAATAACCTCTCACAGATTCACCCCCAATCACCTTGCAGCATAACAACTATCAATTTGCCTATGGACTCATTAAGTGGGGCACTTAATCAATCTTAAAAGAGCTAACATGCCAATCAAAATCAATCAACAAGTTAAACAAGATTAAATACTTAGTTGAATTATCCATTTATAATTAATGAATATATAAAAATATAAATTCCAAAAATTAAAATATCAAGCCTTTTCATCATTGCCTTTATGAGTTTTCAAGCTCTTCCTAAAATATCCCAAAATATCTAATTTGAGAGCCATGCCTAGTAATTTAAAATCATAATTAGATGATAAATTTTAACTCAACTAGAGTTAATCTCAACTCACTTAGTATTAGTTTTAACCCATTCCATGTTTAAACTCAACTTTAAATCACCTTGTGTTAGAGTTAATTCTTGAGGCTATAGATACAAGGCCATACCCCTTCATTTCTAAGCTTGGATATTGTAAAATTATTATGCAAGATTTACTCTATAATCCTCATGCAGGTAATGTTAATATGCTTAAATCTTAATCCAAGCAATCAAATCCAAGGTGCTAAGGAGAGAAAGAGATAAACAAGCTTCATTGTCAAAGAATTCTTGATGCACAAGCTGAGCAAGCCATTCAACAAGCCATTTAGAGATCCAAAAAAGGTAAAAGAGTGTATTATTTTATGTTTTTATTGTGTTTTCATATGTTTTCTTATTATCTAATCTCCCCTAGTGTCTAGGCTAGAGGTGTTAGGACTTTAGTGTGTTTATTTGAGTTTTATTTTTTACATTAACACAAGACTAACCTCCCCTCTACGTAATTCTTGTCCACATGTTGGCACACCTAGTGGGACAAAAACATCCTGTATAACTAAGAATAATTATATGCTACTTTTAGTTTTTCTAATGGATGCATAAAAATCTTCAAAATTTAAGTTTTAACTTTGTTTTTCACATCTTTCTATTTTAAGCCAGTCACAGGTTGTAGGGATTGACATTGATTTTTAGTCACAGGTGATACTGATCGATGATGATTTTCTAGATCGATGTCAATTACCAAAATTGACCATGATCTCTGTGTGCAAAAAAAACATGATAGGAACATAACTAATGAGGGTTTTACTTGTTTTTTATAATCTTCATTTTGTGTTTGAGGATATGCATATTATTTGTCTAACCCTTTTCTTGAAAGATATAATGAGATATTTTAGTTTTGAGCTCATTCCATTAACCATTTTTCTATAAAAACAATCTATGTTTTATATGGAAACATTGATGATCTGCTTAATCAACATCAATCTTTGTAATCGATATTGATCCTGTATGCAATCAAAAATTCATCATGTCTATAAATCAAACTTGTCTCAGAGAAGATAGAGCATACCTACACTTTCAATTGGGAATATATTGTTAAGAAGGAGCATGACTAGTATAGGGATCCACTATACCTGATTAGGGGATCACTTATCACAATACACTATGATATAAAGGGTTCCAAAGCCTAAAGTCTAACATAATCATGCAATAACCCTAAAAGAGTCATAGGTTTTATATTTCACTTAAATATAATAACAAGAAAAGTAAATCTCATCTAGTGCTCACTAAATATTGTGGCACAAAGTGGGGGGCTAGAAATAAATCAAAACTAAACTAAAAATGCATAAAAAACATATACTCATGTCAATGTCTACATAATCTTAATGCATGGAAGAGAAGCACAACTAAATTATCTATCTACTCTTACAAAAGATAAATAAAGTTAGGAATACTTACCTTGAATCTGAACCCATCGAGCCTCAATATCTCCCTTGGCCAAGGTGTTTTGCAAGAGATTATTATGGTATTTAAGGATAACAAAGACAAATCAACTCTAGGCTATACAACCTATTGATGCATCCAAAAGACTTCTTCATAAGATAAGATTTGTATCTCCAAAGAAAGTATGGAACCCTAAGCTTTAACTTAATTAGAATGGTTAATAAGCAGATGTTCATTTGAATTTATTCTTTTTTTGCTTCTCTATATCAAATGCTTGGAAATAAACTTATATATATATATATATATATATATATGGATCTTACCCTAAATCCTTTCAAAAATGTTAGCTATATAGGGTCAACCTAGTTGATCCTATATGTTTTTGGTAAATAATTCACTAGGTCCTAATTTAGGTTAGCCAAGGGATAAAAAGCTCCAAAGTGAAAAATACCTCACAATAGTACAAGGTTGACCCAGTCGACTACAACTGACTAACCAAAAGGAGATAAGGCAAGGAATGAGAGGATAAAGTATGATAAATGATCAAAATGGGTAAAACTAAGAAGAATAAGCTTAGGGTAAATGGTTTTAGAAGATAATTATGTAGATAGCAAGTGGAAAAAGGGACAACAATCTTATGAAACACTAATGGTCTATCCACCCCTTTCTCGATGCACCCCTTAAGGCATGCACTCAGAAAGATTGAGACTTGATGGGTTCTTAAAAGATACAAAGTGTTAGTAAGTGATAAAAGTTTAAAAATATTATGTGTATACATATGCCCCACTCGAAGCTCATCACATGTCATGTGAGTACAACATGGAATGGTGTTTCAAGAAATAGAACATGATAACATATGATGTTGATGCTAAGTAAAGTGTAGTAAACAAAAAATAATATAAATTAAAGGATATAATTGAAAAATGCATGCCTTTACTTACCTTAGTGCTATAGATAAAGAATTAGACTGCAAGAGAAAGTGAAGGTGTCCAATGTGAAGAACACTATGTGAACCTGTAGAAGTTAGTGCAAAAATAGCCAAAAATCATTTTTTTTGGAAAATAGGCATGTAGAAGTGGAAAATATTATCTATGTCATAATGAATCTAGAATGTTTTATGATTAAAAAAATAGATGAGTAAAAACAAATAGATAGGCAAAACAAAAAATTTGCTAGAAAATAATTCAAAGATTTGAATTTTTGAAAAATGGTTTTAAATAGGGAAAAAGAGAAGTCATTTGTTATTTTGACTTTGTAAACGAGAGAAAAAGATATCTAAGAGACCAAATGAGCTAGGATGGTGAAGAGATGACAGGCTAGGTGAGGGGGACCTCCAGGGGCAGCAACGAGTGCAGGACAGGTAGGCAATTATGAATCTGAAGCTAATTTTTGAATATTTTAGTGTTTTAAGTGTATTTTTTAAAATTTGTAATTTTTAGAATTTTTAGATGTCAAAATGAAACCAAATTAGATTTTATGGGTATTTAAAACCAATTAGGGAAATGGGTTTGAAGGGTTTGGGGAGAAAACTACCAGAAGGCACTTTTTTCATAGAATGTAAGGGGTCGATAGTGAAAAATAACTGGGTCGACCTAGTCGACCTAGTATGTTGAAAATGTGCAAAATCTACATTGCCGACCTAATAGGTATGTGTCAACCATATATATTTTATAGACTGCTGACCTAGTATAGTTTTACCAACTAATCTGAAAAGTCTAGTATGATAATGTAGTACTAGGGAGGGGAAAATAAGAGGGTTGACTTAGATTTCTAAGTCAACTAGGTCAAAAATAGGGAAATTTTGGTTAAACTAGGTTGACCAAAGAACTAGAATAGTATGAAAATATATGCAAGTGATCGAAAGAGGGATGGAATGGCCTGAAATGACCAAATGAGGGTAAAAGGACTAAGTAGGCTAAAAATAGGTTGAAATAAATTAAGTAAAGTGCTTTAGGCTTGTTTTTTATTAAAATCATAAAAAGAATGTATTTTGACTATATATGACATAGAGAATCTAATACATATTTTGTGGTTTCTTGACTGTATGGATGACCCAAATTTTGGTGGTTGGTAGATGCCTCATGGTTATTGGATCTACTGAAGCATTTTTCAAATGGAGATAGGGTGAGACTAATCTTTATACGCCTGGGTGGGATAGTTGAGATATGTAAGATTTCCTTGAGCTTGGATTTGTTAGTCATGTTCTTAAAATGCTAAGAATGATTGACTAACACATTTATATGGGAGGTGGAGGGGCACATGATATAGGTGGGTATCACTTTGGAGGATGTACATTCCATCCTGGGGATATCGATAATAAGGACACATGTTACTATAAGGATATCAGATAGTATCGAGGAGAGGAGAGCCTTAGTTGTATGGGTGATAAGCTCAGAGATGATATATGTAATGTGGAGAGTAAGTATGTTTGATGTATATACATCATAAATTTTATATATCCAAAAGTCTATGATAAGAATTATGATAGCATGAATGTTATGTCACAAGTCAGATGGTAAGGTACCATTATTCATGGTAGCCTTAAGCAAGATGATACTAGAGGAGAGACTAATATATGATCTAAGGTTTGTCATTTAGGTCTAGCTCATACATGATATGTATAGAGTGTTGTTTAGATGGCATAAATCTATTATATCTATCATATTAATGATGGTATGGATCTACAAGAGGTTTCCCATGTATCGGCTAGTGGGGTTGCCCTATGCAGTTGATGATAGGTCACCTCAAGTATTGAGATGGAGATAAGACCATATAGCATGGACCATATCCCACATGTTAGCACTACATATAATGAGATGTGGAGACATATTATGGTATCCATATGGGCACACAATGACTACATGGCCTAGCTGAGACATAGTGTCACTAATTATAGTAAGGACAGAGGTGATAGGTCACTACACCTGGTAGATGAAGCCACATCCAGTGACATGGGTACTAGGTTAGATGGGCTTACCTCATCTAGTGGCACTAATATTGATGCTCAAGTTCTAGTCCTAGCATGTGAGAGAGTCATGGGGGAGGAGGGGACTAGGGCCATCAGTGGTGGGGCTAACTCTTAGGTCACATTATGAGAGACCATGGACTAGTCGAGCATGATAAGAAGCAGAGCAAGAGGAGATGGAGGTGGAGGCTGTATTACTAGATGTACTACCACTAGCTCTATAGTGAGATGGGTAATGACCACTATATCATGAGAGAATAAAGACTATCTCCATCCCATAAGACCCAAAAAATGAGCTAGGGGAGAGATGGATGATAGAAAGGCCATTCAGGCATAGGCTGAGGTAGACTCATGCTATGATGATAGGATTTGTATAGAGGAGGCAACCTACAAAGGAGGTTCTTAGAGGCCATGCATATGATAGACTGTGTTGGACAGTCACATGGATGGTGAGATAGTAGTGGCCAATACACATACTAGTAATAAAGGATGATTAAATTTAGACTTAAGTTTTTATTTTGAAATAGAGTGGAGATAGATAGATATTTGAGATAAATCGATGATCTAATATCTATCTAGTGTGATTTTACAAGTGTATTAGAGGATGAATATGTCAAATAGGGGTACCTTATGAGGGGATCACTCTGTGACATATTGGATGAGGTTCTTATGCCATATAACCCCATGACACTAGATTATCCCAGTGTACCATCTATCCCAATCCAAGCAATCTAGTCCAAATTAGCTAGAGATGCCACAAGGTATATATGATCAAAGAGAGAGAGGATGTAGCCACCAATAGATATGGGTGTAAGAGATATACAAGTATGGTAGGCCCTGGTAGAGGAGAGAGCTACACATATGGCTATAGTGATATAGATGACATAGTCACATACAGTGACCCTAGTCCATATGACACAAGTACATGAGCAAGAAAGAGTGACACACCTAGTGACCTTAGCCCAATTGGCATAGGTACAGGCACAGGTGGCACATCTACAGGGTCAAGTATCAAGATTGAGATCTCAAACAACCTCTTTATAGCATTTTATTTAGATATTTTAGACTGAGGCATCAATAGGCAATGTGGCTAGGCCATGAGATAGGCAAGATGGGGCCCAACCATAGAGCTAGAGCATTGTATATGGTTGTATTTGTTATATCAAAACTTATGAGTTATATATGGATTATTTTGGCATTTTGGATATTAGTTGTGTATGTTATCATAAAATAGAAAATAGTGAAACTAAATGGTTTATTAAAAACCACCTACTTAGACTATGTGATCTATTCTAAGCATGAAAGCAATAGGAAATTAAATTTTGAGTTAATTACTAGCACACAAAGGTTAATTCCAACTTTGAAACATGTATAGTTTTGATGCAGTCGATAGTGATTCACATAATATAGAAAAAGGTCAATAGTGTCACATTTGTACTGTAAAAACAAGGTCTAAAAATGAATAGGGTTAGCAAATTCAATCTAATTTTCCAAATAACACACAAAATATAGAATTGGGTTGATAGGGTTGATCCAATTAACTGTATAAGGTCAATTTTAAAGATTGCAAACTATAAAAGGAAAGACTGTAAATAAAGAAATAAGAAGATAGGAAGGAACCTTGGTGGGTCAAAGATGTAGAGATGGAGTATTATTGTTCAATAACCTTGAGAAATGCTTGAAAATTTGGCTAACAATGTCAATTGGGTTGATCTAGCTCTACAGAAGCCTATTGTTGAGTGCCTGGAATGTACAAGGTTGACTGGGTTGACCTAGTATGCTAGACTAGATGTCTGAAAGTGTACAGGGTTGACATAATCAACCTAGTAGTCTGAACTAGATGTCTAAAAGTTTGAAAAATTGTACTGGGTCAATCTAGTAGTCTAGATTAAATGTCTTAAAAGTTAAAAACTTGTACTAGGTTGATCCAGTAGCTTGTACCTAAAACCCTACAAATAAAAGGTAGAATTGGGTTGATGTAGTTAACCCAGCATGGCATATATATGATAAAAATAATGATAAAAGAAATAAATAAGTGAACAAATCCTACAAGGGTTAGTTTACATTGGGTTCACTAGAATGTAAGCAGTCAAAAATGCATCATGTCTATAAATCAATCCTGGCTCAAAGAAAATAGAGCATACCTACACTTTTGATTGGGAATACATTTGTTAAGCAAGAGCACGACCAATATAGGGATCCACTAGACCTGATTAGGGGATCACTTATCACAATACACTATGCTAGGAAGGGTTTCAATGTCATGTCCCCTTTTCAGTTGACATGTTCTGAGTTCATGGTTAGCCTATTATGCGACCCTCATAGGCTGATAGGAGGGTTAGAGGGTCTTGATGGAGATTGGAGTGGCTTCGTTTAGCAGAGTTTTTCTAGTTGGCTTTCATTTGGGCTCGATTGGACATGTATTGAGGGAGATATTAATATTTGATTGATTTAATCAAATATTAATTATTTAGCCTATTTTTAATTAGAAACCCTAATTCTAATTTAAGAAAACCCTAATTAGGGCAAGCACATCTTTTTGAGGGTATAAGGGTTTCTCATGGAGGCCATTATTGATTAGCCATTGATTATTGATTTTGATATTGAAGAATTCTTCTATGAAGACTGAGCCAAGGGTTCCAGGATTACATTTGCATTAGAGAACGTCAACTCTTCAGTCTGTGCGATTCAGAGGCTGTGAAATATCAGCTGATCTATTGCTGATTTGAGAGATAGCTTCATACAGAAGTTATCACAGAGGTTTACATCACAGAGCTTTTTTTTCAGGTATTTATTTCATTATGTTTTTTATTCAGATATTGCACAGATAAAGATCTTCTGTATTAGAGCTGTTCCAGATTTGCAAAAGATCATGGTTTGAGACAATATTTGTATTCATTTATATGCGTGCCAGAGATTCATTATTGTAATCATTCTGAAGAATAATAAGAGCACTGATTTCCTAGTTAAGAGATTTACTGTGGTTTATTTGTTTATTTGAATTTATCTTGCAAAATCGCATCTTTACTCATGTAAAATATCTAAAAAGCAAAATACAGAGAGATAGTTAGGGAAATATCTAGTTTCAGATTTGAGGGGAAATTGGGGATATTACAGTGGTATCAGAGCTAAATCCTGCCAACCTAAGGGTCTATAGATCTTATGCAACCACAAGAGTTGGGACCACACAGGTATAACACACGTAGTAGAGCCTTGCTTGAAGGTACCTAGTTGTTAGAACAGCAGTGGATTATCATGAGTGACAGACGTGAGGGCAGCCCACCCAGGGGCCACATGTATGATGTTGATCAAGACACCAGAGAATTTCACCATGCTATGATGACAAGTCAACAGCAGATGAATCAAACACTACAGGCACTTATGACTATGATAAGGGGGATGAACGCACATGATGGATAGAACGAGGACCAAAGAGATGACAGGAGTGCTATGGTTAATCAGAGACCACAACAGACTCACTCCAGAATAGTTGATCAACCTACACATCCTACATTTTTTCAAGAAGAACCAGAGGCACCAGCAAAGGAGGAGGCAGGGAATACCCCATTTGCAGATGTTTACATGGCTGCAAATGATGAGTGGGATTTATTACCTCCTCATGTTCAAGAGAGGACATCCTTTGACCATTTTTTTAATTTGAGGAGAGAGCACTACAGATTGGTTAGACAGGACAGGAGGCCTAGAGTTCAATTCAGTGAGCTGAAGAAGGCTACTGGTAAGCTTTCTTTGACTAATTTTGACAACAGCGGCAAAATGACAGCTCAAGCTTGGGTTCATAAGCTTAACACTTTTTTGGCATTGAGACCAATGTCAGAGATAGAGGCCATCAAATACGCCACTTTGCACTTGGATGGGGTAGCACATGATTGGTGGTACCATGGTATGGTAACACTTCAGCATAATCAGGTAACAGAGTACCATGACTTTGTGGATAGATTGGTTGAGCGGTTTGACAGGAAAGATCCTGAGGTTTACTTTCGAGATCTAGCATAGTTGAGACAAACAAGTAACTTGGAGTCCTTCATTGGTGAGTTTTAGAGATTAGCAGTCATGGTGCCCAATATTTCAGAGCGTAGATTGGTAGTTCTCTTCATAGAGGGATTGACAGAGCCATTGAGAGGTTGGATCAAAGCCTTTGATCCTCCTTCATTATAGGTAGCTATGAAGAAGGCACGTAGTATGGAGATGGTAGCCCCATCCCATAAATTTAACTCCAAGGGTACTTCTTCATCTAGAGACCATAAGTGCTCCAACGCAGATACAGAGAGACCAGATTTTAACATAGATAAATCAAGTGTAAAGAATGATTCAAAGGCCAATCTAGCAGCACCACCTTTGGATCGTGAGGCACTTAATTATCTATGTAGGAAGAAGCTTTGCTTCTACTGGAAAGGTCCATATGATATCCATCACGATTGCCCTTTGAGGCCTAAGGGCAAGGCAAATCGTGTGATGTGGGCATATTATAAGGATTCGGATTCAGAGGATTCTAAACAACAGAATAGTTTTGAGGGGGCAGAGGTAGAGGCTTCAGGGCCTAAGGTAGAGGTAGAGTTAGAGCTTCACATATAGGAGGCACGCCTATCCATTATTCAGTCGGATGAGTCATTCAAACTTCGTGGAGTTTTGGCAGGGCAAAAGGTTATCACCCTTCTTGATATAGGAGCCACACATAATTTCATAGATGCTAGATTTGTGGAGAAGCATGGACTCACTACCAAAGATTTTGAGGGCATCAGAGTTAAGGTAGCCGATGGTCACACTCTTAGGTGTGAGTGTATGATTAGAGACCTCCCATTGCGCTTGAACAACTATGAGTTCAAGGCTGATTAATACGTGGTAGACATGGGAGACATAGACTTAGTCTTGGGTATGAAGTGGCTTCATTCATTTGAGGAAGTTACTCTTCGTCTCAAGGACATGGAGGTTCTCTTTGATGTTGATGGGAAGACACATATTCTTAAGGCAATACAGGGCAGCAGCTTCAGATATATGTTTTTTCATCAGATGGAGGTACCTATACCACATGACATGATAGAGGGCGATGACGAGTGCACATTGGCACCAACACAGGAGAGGTATGAGGACGAGCTTGGTCTTGAGGTGAGTTCAGTTCAGGATTTGTCACGTGTGGTGGGGACTCAACTTTTTGTTACAGTCGGGTCACAGGTTGATGATGATATGACTATTTCTAGCCTTCACAATTCAGTTTTAGATATTATTCAGGTAAGGAGTTTGCTTGCTGATTTTCATTTATGGATTGGATGTTGGGGTGCTTATCTTAGTACTAGACAGGATGTGACACCATTACATGAGAGTTGGGATGGACATGGCATGGGGTTCGTGTTAATTGACAGTGGTGGAGATCATAACTACATTTGGGATCCAGGTGGATTGATTGATTTGTCATTCCGCGATTGCTTGAGGGCAAGCAATTCTAGGAGGGGCATATTGTCATGTCCCCTTTTCAGTTGACATGTTCTGAGCTCATAGTTAGCCTATTATGCGACCCTCGTAGGCTGATAGGAGGGTTAGAGGGTCTTGATGGAGATTAGAGTGGCTTCATTTAGCAGAGTTTTTCCAGTTGGCTTTCGTTTGGGCTCGATTGGACATGTATTGAGGGAGATATTAATATTTGATTGATTTAATCAAATATTAATTATTTAGCCTATTTTTAATTAGAAACCCTAATTCTAATTTAAGAAAACCCTAATTAGGGCAAGCACATCTTTTTGAGGGTATAAGGGTTTCTCATGGAGGCCATTATTGATTAGCCATTGATTATTGATTTTGATATTGAAGAATTCTTCTGTGAAGACTGAGCCAAGGGTTCCAGGATTCCATTTGCATTGGAGAACGTCAACTCTTCAGTGTGTGCAATTTAGAGGCTGTGAAATATTAGCTGATCTATTGCCAATTTGAGAGATAGCTTCATACAGAAGTTATCACAGAGGTTTACAGATTTGAGAGGTAACTTCATACAGAAGTTGTCACAGAGCTTTTTTTTCAGGTATTTATTTCATTATGTTTTTTATTCAGATATTGCACAGATAAAGATCTTTTGTATTAGAGCTGTTCCAGATTTGTAAAAGATCAGGGTTTGAGATGATATTTGTATTCGTTTATATGCGTGCCAGAGATTCATTATTGTAATCATTCTGAAGAATAATAAGAGCATTGATTTCCCAGTTAAGAGATTTACTGTGGTTTATTTGTTTATTTGAATTTATCTTGCAAAATCACATCTTTACTCATGCAAAATATCTAAAAATCAAAATACAGAGAGATAGTCAGGGAAATATCCAGTTTCAGATTTGAGGGGAAATTGGGGATATTACATTCAAAGCCTACAATATAACACAATCACATAATAACCCTAAAAAAGTCATAGGTTTGATATTTCACTTAAATCTAATAACAAGAAAAGTAAATCTAATCTAGTGCTCACCAAAGTTTATGGCACAAAGTGGGGGGTTAGAAACAAGACAAAACTATACTAAACATGCATAGAAGACATATACTCATGTCAATGTATACAAAATCCTAATTCATGGAAGAGAAGCACAATTTCATTATTTTTTTACTCTTACAAAGGAGAAATAAAGTTAGGAATACTTACCTTGAATATGAACTTGTAAGCCTCAATCTCTCCCTTGGCTAAGATGCTTCATAAGAGATTATTGTGGTATGTAAGGATAAAAAATACAAATCATATCTAGGCTACATAACCTATCGATGCATCCAAAAGACTTCTCCACAAGACAAGATTCATATCTCCAAAAAAAGTATGGAACCCTAAGCTTTACTTCTTAAGTAGAATGGTCAATAAACAAATGTTCATTTACATTTATTCTTCTTTTGATTCTCTATATCAAATGGTTGGAAATGAAATTGTATATATAGGTGAATCTTACCCTAAATCCTTCTAGAAATGTTGGTTGTATAGGGTCGACCCAATCAACCCTATATATTTTTGGGAAATAATTTACTAGGTCCCAAGCTAGGTCAACCAAGGGATAACAAGTTCCAAAGTGAAAAAATTATTACAACAGTACAGGGTTAACCCAATCAACCTAGTATAACTGACTAACCAAAAGGAGATAAGGCAAGTAATGAGAGGATAAAGTATGACAAATGATTAGAATGGGTACAACTGAGAAGAATAAGCTTAGGGTAAATGGTTTTAGGAAAAAATTGTGTAGATAGCAACTGGCAAAAGGGAAAACAATCTTAAAAATCACCAATGGTCTACCCACCCCTTTCCTGGTGTACCCCTTATGGCATGCACTTGGAGATATTGAGACTCAATGGGTTATTACAAGATACAAAGTGTCAGTAAGTGATAAAAGTTTGAAAATATTATGTGTATACAGATATCTATACAAATCGATGATGATTCATCTTTAAGATAGAAAATTAAAAAACCTGAGAGCTAATTTGAAATTTTGTTTTCTTCCTTGATTTTGAGCTTCTAAGAAGATAAACTCTCTAATAATTTATAGGTCTTGAGGTGGAAAATTCAAAGTTTAAACATGGTTAAATATTACACATCTTGTATTTGGTTCTCAAATCATACTTAGTTATTTTCATATCAATAACTAATGCTAAGGGGCTCAAATTTCATTACATAATTGGTTTTAGTGATTAAAATGAACTCTCACATTAGTCAAATACTCATAAGAGTTTAATTTAATGCTTATTTATTGAAAGTGCTTATTTAACAAGCTGAGTGGTACATGTATGCTCTCCCCCATCTCCTTTAAGGAACTTGGGTGATAAAGAATGCTCATTTTTTGCATTTGTTTCTTTGATCTAAAAGCATGGAAGAAAATTTTCTAAGGCCCTCCCCAAAATCCATATGATTTAGGTGACCCTAAAGTCCTTCCACTTGTCTTTATGTTATGTATTTTGGCTTATGAGTGGGATTTCATCACCTCCTTATGGGTTCTCTAGGGAAAACATTGACCCAAAAATTCATCTCCTAACATAGTTGTAACCCCACTCCATGGTGGGGTTATAAATTGAGGGTAAACCATTAGGATGCTTGTTTTGAGTGGTTAAAACAAGATTTGTTAGTGGTACTCGACCTCAGGCCACAAGGGCAACTTAAACATCGCACTATATTGAGTAATTAATGGATGTAGTGGTTGTAAAAAGGACAAGACCTTTTCATAATGATTTGATTGGAATGGATACAAATGATGTTATTGTGCCATAATGTTTACCACACATGTGAGACCATCTAGAAATGAATGAAAATTGATAGATTAGACAACCTGACTTGTTATGGGCATATTGTTGATGTAGGGCAAGTAGCTTGAAGATCCATGTCATATTATGAAATCCTAAGAGAAGAGAGGACCTAAATGATCCATCCCTCCTTAGGGATAACTAGATACCATGCATTCTGACTGGGATCACCTCGATGTCCCTTGATGGCTGGCCATAAGGGTCTGAAAGAGGACCCAAATAACCCTAGGACTTTTGGTGTGATAGCTAGTCCTCTATTCCTAATCCATCCCTCCTCAGGGATAACCAACTACCATGCATTCTGACTGGGATCACCTCAATGTCCCTCGATGGTTGGCCATAGGGGTCTAGAAGAGGACCCAAATAACCATGGGAATTTTGGTGTGATGGCCAGTCCTCTATTGGTATTAGAGATAGGTCTCGAGGTCGAGACCTGTGGAAGCTAGTGGGCCTGATCCACTCCTCCTTAGGGATAACTAGCTGCCACACATTTTGACTGAGATTGCCTCGATGTCCCTCAGTGACTGGCCATAGGGGTCTAGAAGAATACCCAAATAACCCCGAGACTTTTGGTGTGACGACCAGTCTTCTATTTTAAGGGTGAGAACCCAAATAACCCTACTTTTATGTGTTTTTAATTTTTAGATTAATAATTAAAATCCTCTCAAGAGCAAGTATATTTATGGAATTCAATATTACTATGCAACCTTGTCAGTTTTAGGATTTAGGACTTTATACTTAAGTGTTTATGTATTTTTGTTCTTTTAATTACATGTTCTTGAGTCAAAACTATTTGTTTGCCATAACACATCAAAAACAAGTGTTGTTTATACATCACTCTTTTGTTTGAAGAGGCTTTATGTTGGCCATTTGACACTGCACCTTTACCTTAGTCTTTTTTTAAACTTATTTATGTGTGACTTGATTGGAAAGGGTATCATTATGCTACCCAATTCATTCTAAATTCTTAGGATTTTGAGTCTTGAAACAAAACATTTGTCATACCTTTAGATCATGATAACATCATTATGCTACTTGAATTATTTCAAAGACTTGTTGCCTTGTGTCTAAAAAGTTCAAATTTTTGAAACCACATGTGCCTTTTGGATCTATACCTAGTACAGTCATGTCATTCATTCTTGTTTAGTTTGTTTTCTATTTCAAACAAGCCCAATAATTTAAATTGAGTTTGTAATTAGGCTTAACAAGTTTAGATCCAAACATTGATTGGTTTTTATCTAGGCCTTGTGTGATTTTATCTTATAGCATTTTCCTTTCACTTTTGGGTTGTGTAACTTAGGTTAATTATTTATTCAATTTGAAAAGTACTTTTGTGCCTAGATTTGGGGAAGTAGTCTATATTCCATATGCCTATTGTTTCATGTCTTTTTCCAAGTGACCAAGTTCATGATTAAATCTGAATGCCTAGTTTATGCCAAAGTGTTTCAAATTTGTTATATTAAATCTCTTGATTTTTAGACCCTTTTTTTTTTAAGTCTATATTTTGTGCCCTTTCCAAAAGACCTAATAATATCTTTTTTGAGCCTAGCTTTTGTGCCTTGTTTTCTAAAAGACCTAGCAACTTTTGTTTATTTAGACTTAGTTTAGTCTTGTTTGCAACACTTTGTACCTAAGCTTAGAATTTTTGTTTTATTTCATCCTCTTGACATTCTTATGTAAGACATTTGATGTTAGACATTCAAAATTAGACTGATTTAGACCAAGTTTTAGCAAAGACCATTTTGGAGATACATCTCCATTCCTTAGACCAAGTTAGACCAAGTTAGAACCATTTGTCCTTTGGACATTATTTTTAAGAGTTTGTAAAACTCTAGGCATTTTTTGCAAAATATTCATGATTGATTTGGATATGTCTCGTAACACTCATAGCAAGCAATGTATAATCTAGGTTATGATAATGTGGTCTCACAAGATGACTTTGTTCAAGACCCCTAAGGTGACAATGCTATTTGTGATACAGATCCTTATTCTCTTTATAGTAATCAATTTGGGGAACAAATTCAAGATCCCTTAGCCCACTATTTGGTTAATACACTTCTATATTCGAAGCAAGACCAAGAGTAAACCTCGTAGTACCTTATTAATGTGCCATCAATTGTGGAACAAGTTTATCAACAATAGTATTATGTGATGATGCCATCAACGTATGATATTTATATATTTTATCATCACTTGATTGGAAACAAAAATTAAGTTTTAGTCAAAGCCACAGAGGTAGGGACTAAGTTTCCATCAAACTTCCCCATGAAAACTTGCCTAATCTAGTTAGATTTCCTTTCAACATACTTTATAGACAAACCCTTAAATAGGCCTCTTCTAGAAATCCTCAAGTGATCATGTTGATGTCATATCAAAACCCCAATATGCTTTTCATAAGAAAGGGAATCATGGAGGACTATTTTATACAAATATAGACAACATTTCAAACCTATTTAAATCTAACATGTAACTTTAAGAACATAACCATTTCAAATTCTCCACTCATTGAGTTAGCTCCTTAAACAGGGTTATTAATTGAATTGATAGGTCAAGACAGTCTAAGTATAGACCCATTTGTGCAAAGCACTTTATTTGGATACATGTTCAATGCCCCACATATTGAATAATAGTCTACTAATTTTACGTAGAACATTGTGTCAAATAGAGTGGATAACATGCAAGTATCATCCAATCTAGGTAAAAATGCTTATCTACACCAACAACTAATCTAAAATAGGTGCCTTTAGTTAATACCATAAGTGGTTTGTAACAATACTGGGTAGTAATTCCTCCATCCCAATCACAACAAGCTACCTCTAATTCTCAACCATTTATTTCTTCAAGCACGTAACCACAAAGGTTAAGTAATTAAATGCCAACTAGTGCCTTGCCTCAACAAAACATGAAGAATGCTACTCCACCTCAGTAGGTAAATACTAACATTACACAATAATAGGCATAATCCAACATACCAACATAATAGAGGCAAAACATTCCACCACATCAATAGGGGGCAACCAATGTCCCACCTCATTAGGTAGTGACATGTATACCTCAACAGTCATAGACTAACATATTGTTACAATCATAAATGTTTTCTAATTAACAATGTATGTCTATTGGTCAAAGTTACATAACAAACATCCAATAGGCATCTACTTCACAATAGGTGTTTGCACAACAAATAGGTACCGTTATCCCATAAGTACCAATTAGGAAGCAATTTTATTTTGTTCCAAACATGCCATAAATCCAATAATAGGGCCTTGGTTCATAATAAATAACCCTTATTCAACTAGATTTGACTAGTTGATAACAAGTTACTACTAAACCTCAACAAGCACTTTACTTTACCCTGAGCCATATCCTTCCATTGCAACCATAATTTCCTCAAAAATATACCTATATATCAAATCCAAATTAGAATATCACATCATAGTGCATGCAATTTTAAAAAACTCATCCCAATCTATAGATGCATATTCTTGATCGATTCCCCATCCAAACCAACATCCCATAACAAACCATGCCTCTATTATACCCTGATTAAGGTATTCTACCTTTGACCACCAAGCCTCCACCTTAGGCCAATGTTCCATCTAGTTTATTGGCATAAGAATTGCATCAAATGAAGGATGCAATTGCCACCATTCAATTAGGAAAATAAACCAAAAAGTTTAAGTTAGATGATGCGTGTTCCTACCCATTCAACATGGAGTATATGTAGATACCATTTCCTCTAGGGTATGAGTGACTAAAATTTGATAAATATAAGGGTAAAGAAGACCCTAAGGCCCATTTGAAAAAATTATTTGTTGCTTTCCAATGAGTCACTTATAGTGACATATATCTCCTAATTTTATTTCCTCGCAGTCTAACAAGATAATCTTTGGAGTGGTTCTTTAAAATGTCAAAGAATTTTATATCAAATTTTGATGACCTTTTGAAAAAATTTGTGCAGTATTTCTCCTACAATATCAAACATTAGATTTCATTAGTAGATTTAACTCAGGCCAAGCAAAAATATAGTGAAAATTTTGAAAGCTATCTACAATGATGGAGAGCACTTATTAGTCATTTCACCCACAATGTACTAAACAAATAATTAGCTTATATGTTTACCAAAAAATTATACAATGAGATATCCTATCATCTAGAGCTTCAATGTGCACATACCTTCAAGGAGATCATTGACAAATTTTTGCTAATTGAAAATTCCCTTATTAACAAAGGGATTATCAAGCTCATCTCATCAAACCAAAATTAGAACACAAAATAAGGGACAGGTCAAAATCAAAACCAAAACTAAGTTCAAGTGCAAGCATCAGCACCAGCTCAAGCTAGTAACTACAAAAAATCCAAATAATTCAACTAATACAATAATGTTATTGGCAATGGATTAAGTGAGTTGCATCATGTTCAAATGGTGTAAATTCCATATGCTCAACCCATGCCTCAAATCCAAATTACTCCTCATCAACAATCTATTCAACAAGCACAACCTTCGTAGCAACCTAGACTAGTAACAACCATTACCTTTTTAAACCCCCTCCAAGGAGAAATGTCCCTACTCTTTGAGTCTTCAGTGACTTTGAAGAACTCATTGAAGCCATGTTTTTCAAGTTATCTATCACTAATCTGATTAGTTGGCCAATTCCAAAGCACTATCTTGATGGTATTATGTATTCAGATTGGTATAAAGAGAATGAGTTATATGAATAACATCTTGTTCATGGAAATAATTTGTGCTATTATGTGAAAATAAAATATCTCATTAAAAATATGTTGGAAAATGGGGAGACTACATTAGATAATAAAGCATCTACATCCAATCAAAACCCATTTTCACAACATAACAATAACAACCAACAAAAATAACATCAAAGGGAAAAACAATATCAATAGCCATGACAACAATAGGAATTTTAGTATCAACAAAAAAAATGTCAACTAAATGGATGGAACCAAGGCCATAATGATTTCAATACCCAACAAACTTACCACATAGTTGCACATGACTACAAAAAAGTTGTAGTTCATATTACAGGAGGTCATGTTTCCACCATCACCATTAATCCAAGACCAAGTGATAACAAAACATGACCATTGCTAAACAATTCCAATCAACCCATCTATGCTAGTGATCATTCCTTGACCTAGGATCACATACAAGTGCACCAACAAGTAGGGATTATTATTTGTGTACCTTATATCAATAACTCATCATTGCCTTATGACCACTATTTAAGTAGTTTTTTCATTTTATTTAAATTAAAATGTGATTTACTAAAAACTTGAAATATCAAGGTTTGTGATGTTACCTATAGATTGGAATATATTTGTGCACTGTTTGTATCCAATGATAGTGAGAGCTCCTTTTTGGTTGGGAAGGCTAACATGCACACATATGGAAACTTGACAAAAATTGATTAACAGAGAGATGGGTGGATTTCTTGATCAGAGATTAGTTCTAGGAAGTGGTACACTCCCTTGGATAGATGTCAATCCACTATTAAGCAATTAATCAAAATAAAAATATAAGAAATTACAAAATAGATAAATGATGCAATAATGATATTCATCCTAATTTTCCCCCTCAATTAATTCAATAATGTAAATAAAGTACTCTTCTTGATAAGTAGTATTAAAATCTACTTCATTATGAATTATAGATAATGACTCTTCCCAATGTTCATGGGTGGGTGCCCAAATGATAATACAAAGGGATAACTCAAATGTAATATCATTTTGATCTTCAAAGAAAGGTTGAGGTATTATAGAAAGATGAAGGATGTTGGTCACATCATGGATTACATTGGATAAAGTCATCTACAGGGATAAAACCATGTTTAAATGAAACTAATCAATAAATGGATTTTTAAAATAGAGGCTTAAGAAATGGTTTTGGGACCTATATATTAAACACAATGGATTAATGACAATCCTGATAGGATTAGTGTTGATTGGCAAAATCAATGCTGATTTAGAATGAATCACCATTGATTCTCTATGTCTGAATTTAATAAATAGAGAATGAAAATAGGGAAAATTTAATAAAGGAATTTGGATTGGTAGATGATCAAGGCTAATAATGATGCTTGATTGATTTAATGGATATCTAAATGATTAATGATTAAAAAGATAATAATGAAATTGAAATATAATACTTACCTTTTGATCAGTCGTGAACATAATGGTTTCCTTGTATGAGCATAGGTAATATCTCTAGTTGTGCAGAATATGTGACTAAATGAGTTGAATATCCAACAGAGTGTTGGTACAAAAGTCACTAGAGTCATAAGGAAAATGTGCATTAATTTTAGGCTCTCAATGTTCAAGTTTCATCCTAAAAGCAGATGTAGGCTGTGTATTTATAGATCGATGTTGATCTAGAGAATCGACACTAATCATGGGAGAATCATCACTGATTCTTCCAAAAAGAAGCCTTTAATACAACCATGGATGAGAATAGGTTAAAAATGGGTGTAAATAATTTTTAATGATTCCACATGGGTAAAAGTGGTTTTATGAGTAGGTTTTAGGCTATTATTAGTTTTAGGGGGTTGAGAAGGGTAAAAAGATAAAAGTAAGAAATTATTTACCAGATGGGTAAACAATAAATAATCTAAATTTTAGGATAGGATTTTATTTAATAATTTAAATATAAATAGGACCTAAAACACCCAAATAATCATCCCTAGGGGTACAAAATTCTAGTGTCTATATTCGCCCCTTTTTCTAGAGTGGTATAGGATACATGTTGCGAGACAAAAAACCATGAAGGGACCATTACCCCAGGTTTATGTGAGGAGTTATCCTCCCTAAAATTGGGAGAAAATGGAGGATAAGGAGTAGGTGATGGGTTTGAAAAATGGATGGGATGGTTAAAACATATATAAGCTCTAAGAAATGTGGATGTTTAACATAAAGTGTATGTTTTGCATTAGAAAGATTGGAGGATAATATAGGCAATGACACCCCAAGGAAAATCCTATAACCAGATGCCATAACTATAAAAAGGTGGGTTTAAATAAGGTTTACCAAGATAATAATGATAAGGTTAGCTGACCAAAGCACCTAGTGTGTTAAATGGTGTGTGTGTTAATTATAAAAAACTATTCTCAAAGGAGAATAGACTTTCAAGATCCACTAAGGAGAGATACCTGAAAGATTGCATGCCTTATGCAAGTTGTGGGACCATCAGGGGGTCAAAATCCACTAAAATAAAATGGTATGGGTTGAATAATAGGGTAAATATGGCAAGGAATTAGGAATAACTAATGAGCAAAATTAGATGTATGTGATAGTACAAGCAGTGCAGAAAGGGTCCAATCAGTGGTGATCCAAAATGAATCAGTGATGATCAATCTAAATGACATCGATCCAAAATAGATCAACATCAATCTAAACTTAAGTATAAAATTAAGTCCAATGTCAAAATGGCTCATTTTCAAATTAAGAGTGTATACAATCAGAAATGCATCATGTCTATAAATCAATCCTAGCTCGAAGAAGAGAAAGCATACCTATACTTTCGATTGGGAACGCATTTGTTAAGCAGGAGCATGACCAATATGGGGATATGATAGACCTAATTATGGGATCATGTATCATAATACATTATGTTATGAAGTGTTCCAAAGCCTACAGTCTAACATAATCATGTAATAACCCTAAAGGGGTCCTAGGTTTGATATTCAACCTAATCAAATAATAATAAAATTAAATCTAATCTAATGCTCACCAAAGCTTTTGGCACAATATGAGGGATTAGTAAATAATCAAAACATGTATAAGATAATATCAATTAAGCTAAGTATGAGTAAGACCCTAATATATGGAATATGAAGAGTAATATTATTTGAAGCCAATAGTTATGATACTTATATCTACTAAAAGAGAGCAACAAAGTTAGAGAATACTTAACTGAATGTGAACCCATTGAAACTCAATCTCTCCCTTAGCTAAAGGGGATTTACAATAGGTTGTTATGTTTTATAAGGATCACTAAAAATTCCAAAGTATCTAAGACTTATCCACAAGACTATATTCTCCAAGTAAAAACACCAAGCTAAGACTCCTCAAGCAGAATGGTGGAAGAGCAAATTGTAAAGAAGCACGAGCAAATAATAAATCTTGATTGAATATTGAAATAATGATGAAATGATCTTGTATTTATATGTATATCTTTCCCTAAACCCTTCTAAAAATGTAAGCCGACAGGGTCGACTCAATCGACCTAGCATAATTTTGGGCAATAATTCACTAGGTCATGAGCTAGGTCTACCAAATGTCAAAAAGATCCTAAGTGAAAAATACCCTAAAACTATATAGGGTTGACCTAGTCAACCCATTATAATGAATAGAGGTTGAAAACTATATGGAATCGACATAGTCAACCTAGTATAACTAATTGATAAAATGGGATTTAGGTGAGGAAAAGAAAGATAAAATGTAGTAAATGTCTAGAATGGGTACAATTGAGAAGGGAAAACCTAGAGATAATGGTTTTAGGGAAACATTGTGTAGATAATAAGTGGAAAAAGGGATTAAAATTTATGAATCACTAATGGTCTACCCACCCCTTTCTTGGTGTAAATTTAAGGCATGCACTCAGAGAGATTAAGACTCAATGGGTTCCTACAAGATATAAAGTGTCAGTAATCGATTAAAGTTTTAAAATATTATGTGTATACATATGCCCCACTTGAAGCTCATCATGTGTCATATGAGTGCAACACGGGATGGTGCTTCAGGAAATAGAACATGATAACACATAACATTGATGGTAAGTAAAGTGCAATAAGTAGTAAATAAGATAAATGAAAGGATATAATTTAAAAACACATACCCTTACATACTTTAGTATTTTAGATAAATAAGTAGACTTCAAGAGAAAGTTAAGTCATCCAAATGTGAATAACATTAGGTGAACTTGTAGAAGTTAGTGTGAAAAAAAGCCAAAAATTAAAAAAAATAGAATATAGGAATATGATAGTGGAAAATATTATCTACGATGTCATGAATCTAGAACAGTTTACAGTGTGGAAAAAGAGTTAATAGAGACAAAGATATGAGGGTTTTCGAAAAATTGGCAAATTAATATTGTTAAGGCAAGGTTAGAATGTAGAAGGCAAATGAATGACAAAGTGATGGAAAATGAATGATAAATGATTTTATAATACAATAAATAATATTTTAAATCATGTAAAACATAAATGGTCAAAAGTAACATATAACATACTAAATCACGTTGGGAAGTATGTAAAACATGAATGATAAATGAAATAATAATGCAAGAAAATTTGATCAAAGATATGTAAGTAAGTGACAAGTAACCCCACGTAAGATAAGAATGTCAAATCAAACATAAAGAAAAACTTGAATAGATGAAAATGAAATGTCAATTAACATTTAAGACAAACATGAAGAAGTCATACCTAAAGAGAAATGTGTAATAATGGCAAATGTCATATGTAAGATAAGTGAAGTCCACAAAAAATCAAACAAGAACATGATGGATAAATGAAAATCAAAATCTCTAAAGGATGAAAACTCAAACTTAGTGCTTGTTGTGAGATTTAATGTAAGAAAACACAACAACCTAATGACATGACTAGTATGACAATGAGATGGTGTGGTAAGCAAATGGTTTAAGGGTGTCTGTGAGGATGGCCTGGTCCTATCTATGGTCTGGTCCTATCTATGGTCTTACAATGCAACTCATAAACTATAAACCAAGATGCATAATAAGGTAGATTTGATTAGGGATATGATCAACTACAAGAAATATCCAACAAGGGTAATATAAGGAAAATATGATGTAAGTAAGGAATATGAGGCACCACATGGGTGATGTGAACATCCTTAGCAAGAATGAGACACACTTGGCAAGTGAGAAAGACTAAGAACTATCAACACCAAGGACTTAGGACATTGTGACTAATGAACACAAAGTTTGGGATAACAAGTGAAGCATATAGATCATCCCATGAAGGTTATATGCATGAAAATTAAAATGGACTTACCTTCCAACAACATGTTCCCCATTCCTTAGGACCCCTTATAGAGTCATCGCTCTACTTCAAAGATGAGGTACTTGTGTGAGAAAGTAGGTATCACTAAAATATTTTTTATTCTCCTTTTCTAATCTACTAGCCTATCTTACCCTAATGTACCTTAGCTCTATCATGAGGCTAATTATGGAGTTTGAGCTTCGATTCAAAGAAGGAGATGTGCTTTGAATCATGTCTTTTAGTATGATTTGACTTTTGGAATTTTGAATATTTTGCCTTTTGTTTCATTACCTTTTTTTAGTATTTTATGATTTGAATTTTAACTTTCTTGATGGATTTTTTATATTCCTCCTCCATACGGATTTGGAAAACCAAACATGGGTGTTAAATACGACAAACACAAGAGAGATTACACTTGGTTTCTAGAGAAAAGGACCTAAAGACCAAGCTGTCTAAATACTCCTAAACTTGCTCACAAGTGTGCAATCTCAAAATAAAACCAATGTCAATAGGTACATCAAAGTGTACCTATTGACATAATTTCTAAGGATTACATGAGCATATTAGCTCATTTATTATTTAGATATTATGTCAAAAGATTACATGAGCTCAACATAGATGCAAGCCTCAAATGAAAGGAAATAAGGAAAATATGGGGATCATAAGATATCCATCTATGGAATAAGTGATACAATTATGAATATGCTCATAGCTAATCATAAGGAGGTAAAATAATGCTATGAAAGGGATGGGACTATGCTTATGATAGTCATGTCATTAGAGAATCCATACTAACCTATAATGGATCTAGCATAAGCACCAATGAAAGTAGTATTCTTCCAAAAAAAGTGATTTAAATATGTTTTAATGTGGTAACTTGTGAGTAAATCCAAGTCATATCCATAGTCTTACACTACAACTCACAAGGTGAACACCAATGAGGTGAATGCTAAATAACGGGGACAAAATAATCATAAAGCTACTAAGGTAAAAAAATGGTATAAAAAGACAAAAATAAAAGAGATATATAAGATCCAAAATGAAAACAAATTCCAAATGTAATGTGTAAGAAAACCAAAGAACTTAAATATGACAAATGATGATAGTAAAGTGAAACTAAAAGAAGTAAAGTGCATAAAAACAAAGAAATATGAGACAAAAAGAACAAGTAAGATCTATACTAATGTCTACATCAAATATAGCATGTGAAATACAAGTCTATAGGTATCAAAAGATTTCTTAAAATTGGATTTGTTTATTATTATGCATTTTAGAATAAGAGTGGGAATCGTGAGATACCCCAATGGGTAAGTGGATGTAAGGGTGGGCATAGTAAGATACCCCAAAGTCTAAATGGATATGTGGATGGGCATAATAAGATGCCCCAAAGTATAAATGGATATGTGGATGGGCATCATAAGATGCCCCAAAGTCTGAAGGGACATGTGGATGGGCATCACAAAATGCCCCAACATGTGAGGTAGAGTGAGGTAGCATTGAACCATTAAAATGATTTGTGTTAGGTTGTGGAGCTAAAAGCTTCATTGGTGCAAACACGAAAGAGGGTACAGACATGGAGGAGGGTGCAGAAGCGTTGCTGGAGTGCCAAAGACACCGGCATCGGTCAGGCCAACTGGCGTCGGCAGGATAGGGCAGGAGAGCAACCGACGTCGGTCAGGTATCGGCCGGCGTCGGCGACCCCCAGGCGGACAGGGACCGGCGTCAGTCACCTGTGTAGTTTAACTGTGAGCTTATTATGGGTAGTTGGTTGTTGAACCAAGTGTTTGCATGCTTAGTGCTAATTATAGACTAAGAGCTGCGGATCTAATTATTGTACTGAGTGTCTAATTATTGTTTGGATGAGTTATATATAATAGACTCATGGTTGTATTGTAAAAGTGTGCTAGGGAGTAAGAGAGCATAATTATAAGCTCCTTCAGTGTGTGAGGTAGAGGAATGGTGTGTTCCTCCTAGTGCCACAGTACCAGGCATGTTGGTGCTGGATTGGAGAGCCAGCTGGGTTCTTCAGGACTGTATGATCTTAGTCATCAGGTGAGCATGGCTTATAGGAGATCTACATGGTAAGTAAGATCGTTGATCTGTAGGTGTGTGTGTGTGCAAGGTCGAGGTTCACAGGTGTGCAGAACCACTTATTGATTTGTAGGTTGGAGATCAGATAGGACAGCAACACAATAGGGAGCAGGATCAGGCAGGATCTACTTGGAGTATGGTGTGTACTCATTGGTATGTACGTGGAGTACATGGAGAGCTAAGAGGAAGGCATGGCAGTTCCTTCCATAAGTATGGTCTGTTGAATTGCAGGTTATTGCAGGTTCATGGGAGATCTACTTGAAGTACTTTGAGTACTTGTGGAGTGCGTGGAGCACTTGTGGAGTGCGTGGAGCACAGGTGTAAGGTGAACACCAACTCTGTGTTTGAGTTGGGTGTTGGGACCTAGTAGAGAGAGCTTTGAGGAAAGAATTACTGTTCACTTGAGGTGGGGGAAACCTCTGAAGAGGTGGTGGAGAAGAAGTGGCATCTTCTTTATTGTATTCTTTTCTGTAAGAGTTATTAATACAAGTTGTGTATTGTCTCTCATATTCTGTGTTATTCTAAATTCTAGTTACTTGTTGATTCTGGTTATTTCCGCATATTAAGTTGCTTGAATTTGGTAATCAATTGTGTGCTTCCAGAGTTGGGTTCATATTCCCCAACAAGTGGTATCAGAGCATGTTTGTTGTTCTAGGTGCCTGACAAGTGGTATTAGAGCATGTTTGTTGTTCTAGGTGCCTGACAAGTGGTATCAGAGCTAAGGTTGCAGGAAGCAGGTTTTGTGTTTTGGTTACAGGGCACTCTCAGGGGTTTCTGATTGAGTGGGAGTAGAGCAACGACAGATCAAAGTAAGCTAAGAATGGAGGAGTTGAAAAGCGCAGATGGTTACTTAAGGTCCCATGGAAAGAAAGAGCAGGTAAAAGAAGATTGTTGGTTGGTAGCAGATCAGCATGAAGAAACTGAAGATACAGATGTAGTAGGTGTTGTTGCACAGGATGTGTTTGCAGGTTTCTTGGATAAAGTTGAATCTTGGATAAAAGATTCGGTTGCCTCTTTCCATGCAGCCCCAGGTAGAGGAGCTGGTGAGCCTTGCCAAAGAATTGGCAAAGGGGAAGTGAAGCTGAAATTGCAGGCGGCCAACACACAGGTGTTGATGAAGGTCATGTAGGTCCCAGGTTTGGAGATATGGCTAATTTCTTCAAAAATATTGGGTGATGAGAGATGCACAAGAACTCTCACAGCAGGTGCACTTGAATTAGCTGGTGGTAAGAAAACAAGTACTCTTTATCTACTTGTTTATATTACTGATTCTTCTTCTATAGCGGAGACGTGGCTTCGTAGGCTTGGTCACATGAGCAGGAAGGAGATGCATGTTCTTAAGCGGAAGACAGATGTATTTGACAAGCTTAAGAACTGGAAAGCCTTGGTGTTCTTGGAGGAGATGGCAGACAGAAATTAGTGGATGGTGCTGGATACTTCTGAGTAGAGCAGTTTGGACATGGGTTTTGATTCAAAGGAGCTCGCGGGTAAAAAGTCATCACTCACAGGCGAACACAGATACCGGCGTCGGTCAGGAGGAACCGGCGTCGAACAGACAGGTGCCGATGTTGGTCATGTGCAGACCAAAGCTGGTAGTGTCGGGCAGGGTAAGACTGATGTCGGTCAGGGGGACCGACATCGGCAATAGGTAAGACCGATGTCGGTCAGAAGGACCGACGTCGGCAGCAGGGACACCAGCGTTGGCAGGTTGGTAGTCAGGTACAGATGCATGGGAACCGACGTCGGTCGGATGTAGACTGTGGAGTGATCGAGGTCAGTCACTGTAACAAATTTTGGGTGGATGGCATGTTGTCAAGGAGTCTCAAACACCCATATGGAGGATTGAAGACGTAAGTAGGCCCTCAAATTCATGTTCCTCTTCTTTATACTTGTTGCTGATTATAGAGTAGGAAGGATCCAGGAAATAGATGGGAGCATGGCAGGATTATTATGCAGAACCAAGCGGGAGATTTGGTAGGTTTGCCAGCTAGATGAAAGCATAGAGACGAATGGATTCCTTAGTAGAAGAATAGAGAGAATGGATATGTGAGACGGAAGACCAGGTATATGGTCTTGAGGAGCTGCAGGACAGTGGTATAGGTTTTGACAGGTGGAGGACAGAGCATGACTCTAGTCAATGTCAGGGTTACTACTGTGGTTTGACTTACCAGGGGGATGATGATTACAACATCATTCTATTGCTGTATGTGGATAGTATGCTAGCTAGCAGGGGTGTACATATAGGGTTTTGCTGAGCTAAGGGTAAGATTAGTTCAGTGACATGTCAGGAGGAGTTTGTAGTAGCGAAATTCTTTGACATGGGAGGCATGGAGATCACAGGTTGATTTTGTCTCCAGTGGGAGCTGATGTGAATCAGGTGTTGGCGAGGTTCAGGATGGAGAGCCAGAGCACACTAAGGGCTGGATAGGTACTTTGTCCGAAATCACATGAGGTCTGGTATAGACCTGAGCTTTCCCATGCAGTGGGAGCTGTCAGAGAGTTAGGAGCCAATTTGGGGAAGTGAGTTCTCAGGGAGCTGAGAGGGACCAGCAGCAGGGATTCATGCTATGCAGGGTCAAGACTTCACTACATGTGTTTGTAGGTTCAGATGTGGCAGGGTACTCAGATGATAGGTGGTACACCATAGGATGTGTGGTGGGTTGTCTTCAGGATTGATCTTGAAGAGGGATACAAACCAGGAAATAGATTAGATGAGGTATAGGTACAATGCAGCTGTTTATCTCCAAGTGGGAGATTGTTAGGTTGTGGAGCTAAAAGCTTCACTGGTGTAGACATGGAAGAGGGTGCAGACACGGAGGAGGGTGCAGAAGCGTTGCTGGAGTGCTAGAGACACCGGCATCGGTCAGGCCAACCGGCGTCGGCAGGATAAGGTAGGAGAACAACCGACGTCGATCAGGTATCGGCCGGCGTCGGCAACCCCCAGGCAGACAGGGACCGGTGTCGGTCACCTGTGTAGTTCAACTGCGAGCTTATTACAGGCAGTTGGTTGTCGAACCAAGTGTTTGCATGCTTAGTGCTAATTATAGACTAAGAGCTGCGGATCTAATTATTGTATTAAGTGTCTAATTATTGTTTGGATGAGTTCTATATAATAGACTCATGGTTGTATTGTAAAAGTGTGCTAGGGAGTAAGAGAGAATAATTATAAGCTCCTTCGGTGTGTGAGGTAGAGCAATGGTGCGTTCCTCCTAGTGCCACAGTACCAGGCGTGTTGGTGCTGGATTGGAGAGCCAACTGGGTTCTTCAGGAGTGTATGATCTTAGTCATTAGGTGAGCATGGCTTATAGGAGATCTACATGGTAAGTAAGATCGTTGATCTGTAGGTGTGTGTGTGCACAAGGTCGAGGTTCACAGGTGTGCAGAACCACTTACTGATTTGTAGGTTGGAGATCAGATAGGACAGCAACACAACAGGGAGCAAGATCAGGCAGGATCTACTTGGAGTATAGTGTGTACTCATTGGTATGTACATGGAGTACATGGAGAGCTAAGAGGAAGGCATGGCAGTTCCTTCCATAAGTATGGTCTGTTGAATTGTAGGTTGTTGCAGGTTCATGGGAGATCTACTTGAAGTACTTTGAGTACTTGTGGAGTGCGTGGAGCACTTGTGGAGTGCGTGGAGCACAGGTGTAAGGTGAACACCAACTCTGTGTTTGAGTTGGGTGTTGGGACCTAGTAGAGAGAGCTTTGAGGAAAGACTTACTGTTCACTTGAGGTGTGGGAAACCTCTGAAGAGGTGGTGGAGAAGAAATGGCATCTTCTTTATTGTATTCTTTTCTGTAAGAGTTATTAATACAAGTTGTGTATTGTCTCTCATATTCTGTGTTATTCTGCATTCTAGTTACTTGTTGATTCTGGTTATTTCCGCATATTAAGTTGCTTGAATTTGGTAATCAATTGTGTGCTTTCGGAGTTGGGTTCATATTCCCCAACAAGTGGTATCAGAGCATGTTTGTTGTTCTAGGTGCCTGACAAGTGGTATTAGAGCATGTTTGTTGTTCTAGGTGCCTGACAATTTGCATTGGGTTGGTAGGTGCATTTGGAGATAGATAAATGTGTTAGTTTGTTAGATTTTAAAGAGGTTTAATGTGACATAGGATGTGTAGGAGAGGTACAAAGAGGTAAAGGAGATAAAGGAGGACCATGTATGATATGTTTTGGAGTAGGTATTTGAATTAGGTACTCCTTTGGTTCATGTCACTTAAGAGGTTAAAGTGCAATGGATGCAATGATATGTTTAAAGTTATTCATGTTAGTTATCCTTTCCTTATTGGTATAGGAAGAAGGATCAACTATGGTTTGACCAACATTAGTAGATGAGGTGTAGGTATGGGATGATTGTTGGTATTCATTAGGTAGTTGATGTTGATGTGATTGTGGTTCTTGAGATTGAATTTGAGAAACTTGAAGATAGTCTTGATAATGTTATTTTGTGAAAGTATCAAGATTTAAATATGAACCAAGAAAGGAAGAAAGAAGAAATCAATGAAGATCATGACAAGACTCATGAGAATGACCTATAGTAGCATGCCAACAACAAAATTTATCAGGATTGTACCATTTTGGAGGAGAATTAGAAGGATCAAAGCTCATGGGTTTAAAGGGTGGAAATTTCTTCTTAATTTTTTCTAGACTCAAAGGAGGGTGGGTTTGGTTAAAATTAGTTGAATTGGATGAATTAATGTTATGAGAAAATGATTGGAAAGGTTATTTAGTACTTTTTTGAGGTGGTTCAAATTGAGTCATAAGAAAGTCTTGCCTTTTTTCTTGGTCTAGGGCTTCTTCTAAAGTTTTAGGAGAAAAGATTTAAACTTTATATTGAAGGGGAGGTTTAAGAGCAGTGATAAATAGTTTTAAAAGAGTATCATCATTCATGTTATGGTCTAATTTATGATCAAGATACTTTCATCATTTGATGAAAGTATGATCAGATCCATTAGGAAGTTACTTGGCATTGATTAAATGGCTAAGGTAATTTTCTGTAAGGTCATCATGTTGGAATTCCTTCACAAGAGCATTGACTAAATCTTCTAGTTGTGGGATGGAATGTCTAGGAATTTAGTTTTATCATCCAAGTGCATCACCAATAAATTTTTTTACTAAGAGCTTGGTGGTAGAAAAGGTGTTAGTTTATATCCATTCCTTATAGATATAACAAAAAGACCTAAGAAATATACTAGGGTCCTTAGTCCCATTATATGTGATAGTTGGATAAATGTTTCCAATATCTATGGATGCAATGAATAAGGCTAAAAGTTCATTTTTAAGATGTTGAAGAATTTTTATATTCATTGGAGGTTGAGGGATGATATTCCCTTTGGCATATCTAAGAGGAGGAGGGACAAAATTTTGATTTGATTGAGACATGATGACTTGAGGCAATTGACTAGTCATGTGTAATAAATGTTGTTGCATGTTCATCATTTGAGAGGTGTTAGAAGTTTGCATTATGTTCATTTATTGTATGACTTGAGTAATAATTTGAGTTGTATCAATAGATGTGTTGGTGTTTGAAGGTAGGGTATTAGTGTTAGTAGGGGGATTATTTGGTGGAGGATTCCTAAGATTGGTATTGGGAGGAGGATTAGGACAAATGACCTCAACTAAATTACATTGGGTAGTGATTGATTTTGGATTAGGAGAAGATGAAGGAAGAAGTGTATAGTTTCATCTGAAGTAATGAAATAAATGAGGTTGTTATCTAAATCCTTAATTATGCAATGTTCTTGACTAAGGGAAGGCTAAAAAGATGTCATCATTATGAAATGAGACTAGAGAATCACACAAGGAACTAAGGCTAAAAATTATATAGAGTCGACAGTGTCAACCTAGTACAAAAAAGAGGTTGAAAATTTTACAATGTCAACCTAGTAGGCTTAAAAACTGTACATGGTCGATAGTGTCAGCCTAGTAGGCTAAAAAAGTGTACAGGGTCAATAGTGTCGACCTAGTAGGCTAAAAAAGTGCACAGGGTTGACATTCTTGACCTAGTAGGATGAAAACGTGTACAGGGTTGATAGTGTCAACCTGAGAGGCTAAAAAAGTGTATAGGGTCGATAGTGTCAGCCTAGTAGGCTAAAAAAGTATACAGGGTCAATAGTGTTACCCAGTATAATAGACAGGGAAAAATAAACAACTTGTAAGAGATTATGTCGACTAAAATGATTGAACACTAAAACAAAGGAGAAATTTGAAAGTATTTAATAAAATAATAAATGAAAGGAAACACACAATCAATTAGATCAATTAGGATGATCCAATTGAGTAACACAACACAAAACCTTGCACCAACATTGGCTAATGAAAGTTTTTGCAATATAAAATATAATTGAGCAAAGAGCAAGTAATAAAATTGGAAAGTAAAAGCTAACTATATGGTCAACCTAAATAATTTTAGATTATTAAAATATTATTTTAAATATGACGGGGAGTTGGCTATAATCAAAGAACTAGAAAGTAATCTAAAGATAGTTTCAAAAAGTTTGGGTTGAAATGGATCTATATTGGCAATGGTATAGGCTTGGTATTGGGTCCTACCCCTCACTTCACATACTAAAATGATAAGGGTGTTAGGTGCTTAGCCAGAATATACCATTAACCATGTGTTTATACTTGACTAGAACATCAAGTTGACTTTCCCCTTGGTGATGAAATCCAAGTAGGTTGGCCTTGGGTAGATAATTGTTAAAGTGCTTATTAATATTTTATGATTTGGTTGTGTGTGCATAAAATATAAAATATTGAAACTAAATGGTATATTTTAAACCATCTAATTATACTATGTGATCTATTCTAAGCATGCAAGCAATAAAAAATGAAAGTGTGACCTAATTACTAGTATATAAGGGTTAATTATAACTTTAAAACATGGTACAATGTTGAGGCAGTCAATAGTGTATCCACAAAATATAGAATAGGTTTGATAGTGTCACCTCTATACTATGGAAGCAAGTTCTAAAAATAAATAGGGTTGACAGAGTCAACCTAGCTTCTCAGACAACACATAAAATATAGAACTAGGTCGACAAGGTCGATCCAGTTGATTGTATAGGGGTATTTTTAAAGACTACAAACTATGAAAGGAAAGAGAGAAAGGATAGAAATTAAATTTGGTAGGTCTAAAGGTGTAGAGAAGTGAGAATATTGTCAAAGAACCTTGACTAATGCTTGAAATTTCTACTAACAGGGTCGACTAGGTCGATCTAGCTTTTCAAAAGCCTATTGTTGAGCGTCTAAAATGTACAAGGTTGGTTGGGTTGACCTAGTATGATAAATAATATTTCTAAAAATATACAAGGTCAAATGGGTCGACCTAGTATACTTAACTAGATGCCTGAAAATGTACAAGGTCGATTGGGTCGACCTAGTAGTCTGGACTGGATGCTTAAAAATGTACAGGGTCAACTGGGTCAACCTAATAGTTTGAAATAGATGTCTAATAGTCTAAAAATATGTAATGTGTTCACTGATTCAACCTAATAGCCTAAACCTAAAAAATAACTTGCATAAATAGAATGGAGTCATATTAATACAATTGTGTTAAACCTGTGTATAAAAGTTAGAATTGTGTCGATACAGTCGACCTAGTATTGCAAATATATGATAATGAAAATGATAAAATAAGGAAATAAGTGAAACAACCCTTGTAAGGTTTAGATTCATATCAAGTTCACTAGAATGTATGCAATCAAAAATGCATCATGTCTATAAATCAATCTTGGCTCAAAGAAGATAGAACATACCTACACTTTCAATAGAGAACACATTTGTTAAGCAGAAGCATGACCAATATGGGGATCCACTAGACCTGATTAGTGGATCACTTATCACAATACACTATGCCAAAAATGGTTCCAAAGCCTACAGTCTAACACAATCATGCAATAACCTTAAGGGGTTCCTAGGTTTGATATTGAACCTATCTAATAATAATAAAATTTAATTTAATCTTGTGCTCACCAAAGCTTGTGGCACAATATGAGGGGTTAGTCAAAAATTAAAACATGTATAGGAGAATCTCAATTAAGCTAAGTATGATTAAGATTCTAATACATGGAATATGAAGAGTAATATTTTTTGAAGCCAATATTTATGCTACTTTTATCTACTAAAAGAGAGGAGCAAAGTTAGAGAATGCTTACCTGAATGTGAACCCATGGGGACTCAATCTCTCCCTAGGCCAAAGGGGTTTTTCAAGAGGTTGTTTTGGTTTGTAAGGATCACTAAAAAATTTCAAAGCATCCAAGATTTATCCACAAGACTAGATTTTCCAAGTAGAAACACTAAGTTAAGACTCCTCAAGTAGAATGGTGGAAGAGTAGTTTGTAAAGAAGCATGATCAAATAATAACTCTTGATTGCATATTAAAATAATGATGAAATGATCTTATATTTATAGATAAATATTTCCCTAAACCATTCTAAAAATTTCAATCGATAGGGTCGACCGAGTCAACCTAGCATAATTTTGAGCAATAATTCATTAAGTCATGAGCTAGATCAGCCAAAGGTCAACTAGCTCCTAAGTGAAAAATAGCTTGAAACTATACAGGGTCAACCTAGTCAATGTTGGGAAATATGAACCCAACTCTGGAAGCACACAATTGATTACCAACTTCAAGCAACTTAATATGCGGAAATAACCAGAATCAACAAGTAACTAGAATTTAGAATAACACAGAATATGAGAGACAATACACAACTTGTATTAATAACTCTTACAGAAAATAATACAATAAAGAAGATGCCACTTCTTCTCCACCACCTCTTCAGAGGTTTCCCACACCTAAAGTGAACAGTAATTCTCTCCTCAAAGCTCTCTCTACTAGGTCCCAACACCCAACTCAAACACAGAGTTGGTGTTCACCTTACACCTGTGCTCCACACACTCCACAAGTGCTCCACGCACTCCACAAGTACTCAAAGTACTTCAAGTAGATCTCTCATGAACCTGCAATAACCTACACCTCAACAGACCATACTTATGGAAGGAACTGCCTTGCCTTCCTCTTAGCTCTTCATGTACTCCACGTACATACCAATGAGTACACACCGTACTCCAAGTAGATCCTGCCTGATCCTGCTCCCTGTTGTGTTGCTGTCCTATCTGATCTCCAACCTACAGATCAATAATGGTTCTGCACACCTGTGAACCTTGACCTTGCACACACACACACCTACAGATCAACGATCTTACTTACCATGTAGATCTCCTATAAGGGCCATGCTCACCTGATGACCAAGATCATACATACATGAAGAATCCAGCTGACTCTCCAAACCAGCACCCACCTTGGTACTGCTGTGGAACTAGGAGGAACACCCTTGCTCACCTCACACACAGAAGGAGCTAGCTTTGCTCAACTCAAACTAGAACACTTTTACAATACAACCATGAGTCTATTATATAGAACTCATCCAAACAATAATTAGACTCCTAGTACAATAATTAGATCCGTAGCTCTTAGTTTATAATTAGCACTAAGCATGCAAACACTTGGTTCGTCAACCAACTGCCCGTAATAAACTCACAGTTGAACCACACAGGCGACCGACGCCGGTCCCTGTCCGCCTGGGGGTCACCGACGCCAGCCGATATTTGACCGACGTCGGTTGCTCTCCTGCCCTATCCTGCCGACGTCGGTTGGCCTAACCGATGCCGGTGTCTCTGACACTCAGCAACCCTTCTGCTCCCTCCTCCATGTCTGCATCAGTGAAGCTTTTAGCTCCACAACCTAACAATCTCCCACTTGGAGATAAATAATTGCACTGTACCTGTACCTGTACCCCATCTAATATGTTTCCTGGTTTGTATCCCTCTTCAAGCTCAATCCTAAAGACCACCCACCACACAACCTGTGATGTACCTCCTATCATCCGAGTACCCTGCCACATCCGAACCTACAAACACATGTAGTGAAGTCCTGACCCTGCATGTATACCTGCTGTTGGTCCCTCTCAAATCCCTGAGAACCCACTTCCCCGAATTGGCTCCTAACTCTCTAACAGCTCCCACTGCATGGGAATACTTAGGTCTATACCAGACCTCATGTGATTTCAGACACTGTACCTGTCCAGCCCTCAGTGTGCTACGGCTCTACAACCTAAACCTCACCAACACCTGATTCACATCAGCTCCCACTGGAGACAAAATCTACATGTGATCTCCATGTCTCCCATGTCAAAGAATTTTGTTGCTGTAAACTCCTCATGACATGCCACTGAACTAATCTTACCCTTAGCTCAGCAAAACCCTGTATGTGCAAACCCTGCTAGCAAATATACCATCCACATACAGCAATAGAATGATGTCGCAACTCATCATCCACCTAGTAAGACAAACCACAGTAGTTACCCTGACATTGACTAGAGTCATGCTCTGTCATCCCCCTGTCAAAACCTGTACCACTGTCCTGCAGCTTCCTCAAGACCATATGCCTGGTCTTCCGTCTCACGTGTCTGTTCTCTCTATTCTTCAACTAAGGAATCCATTCCTCTCTGTGCTTTCACACCAGCTGGCAACCCTACCAAAACTCCCGTTTGGTTCTGCATCATATCCCTGCCATGCTCCCACCTGTTTCCTGGATCCTTCCTGCTCTACAATCAGCAACAAGTATAAAGAAGAGGAACAACAAATTTGAGGGCCTACTTACGTCTTCATTCCTCCGTATGGGTGTTTGAGATTCCTTGACAGCGTGCTGTCCACCCAAAATCTGTTACAGTGACCAACCTCAATCACTCCACAGTCTGCATCCGACCGACGTCAGTTTCTATGCGTCTGTCCCTGACTACCGACCCTGCTGATGTCCGTGTCCCTATTGCCAACGTCGGTCCTCCTAACCGATGTCGGTCTTACCCTGCCCGACATCACCGGCTTCGGTCTGCACATGACCGACATCGGCACTTGTCTGTTCGACGCCGGTTCCTCCTGACCAACGCTGGTATCTGTGTTCGCCTGTGAGTGATGACTTTTTACCCGCAAACCCCTTTGAATCAAACTCCATGTCCAAACTGCTCTGCTCAGAATTATCCAACACCATCCACTAATTTCTATCCACCATCTCCTCTAAGAACACCAAGGCTTTCCAGTTCTTAAGTCTGTCAAATATATCTGTCTTCCGCTTAAGAACATACATCTCCTTCTTGCTCATGTGACCAAGCCTACGAAGCCACATCTCTGCAACAGAAGAAGAATCAGTAATATAAACAAGTAGATAAAGACTACCTATTTTCTTACCACCAGCTAATTCAAGTACACCCGCTGTGAGAGTTCTTGTGCATCTCTCATCACCCAATCTTTCTGAAGAAATTAGCCATATCTCCAAACCTGGGACCTGCATGACCTTCATCAACACCTGTGTGTTGGCCGCCTGCAATTTCAGCTTCACTTCCCCTTTGCCAATTCTTTGGCAAGGCTCACCAGCTCCTCTACCTAGGGCTGCATGGAAAGAGGCAACCGAATCTTTTATCCAAGATTCAACTTTATCCAAGAAACCTGCCAACACATCCTGTGCAACAACACTTGCTACATCTGCATCTTCAGTTTCTTCACGCTAATCTGCTACCAACCAACAATATTCTTTTACCTGCTCTTTCTTTCCATGGGACCTTAAGTGACCATCTGTGCTTTTCAATTCCTCCATTCTTAGCTTACTTTGATCTGCCATTGCTCTACTCCCACTCAATCAGAAACCCCTGAGAGTGCCCTATAACCAAACACAAAACCTGCTTCCTGTAACCTTAGCTCTGATACCACTTGTTGGGATCAAGCTCAAGAACCTACAACCAAGGCTCTGATACCACTTGTTGGGAAATATGAACCCAACTCCGGAAGCACACAATTGATTACCAACTTCAAGCAACTTAATATGTGGAAATAACCAGAATCAACAAGTAACTAGAATTCAGAATAACATAGAATATGAGAGATAATACACAACTTGTATTAATAACTCTTACAGAAAAGAATACAATAAAGAAGATGCCACTTCTTCTCCACCACCTCTTCAGAGGTTTCCCACACCTCAAGTGAACAGTAATTCTCTCCTCAAAGCTCTCTCTCTACTAGGTCCCAACACCCAACTCAAACATAGAGTTGGTATTCACCTTACACCTGTGCTCCACGCACTCCACAAGTACTCAAAGTACTTCAACTAGATCTCCCATGAACCTGCAATAACCTGCACCTCAACAGACCATACTTATGGAAGGAACTACCTTGCCTTCCTCTTAGCTCTTCATGTACTCCACGTACATACCAATGAGTACACACCGTACTCCAAGTAGATCCTGCCTGATCCTGCTCCCTGTTGTGTTGATGTCCTATCTGATCTCCAACCTATAGATCAATAATGGTTCTGCACACCTGTGAACCTTGACCTTGCACACACACACACCTGCAGATCAACGATCTTACTTACCACGTAGATCTCCTATAAGGGCCATGCTCACCTGATGACCAAGATCATACATACATGAAGAATCCAGTTGACTCTCCAATCCAACACCCACCTTGGTACTGCTGTGGAACTAGGAGGAACACCCTTGCTCACCTCACACACAGAAGGAGCTAGCTTTGCTCAACTCAAACTAGAACACTTTTACAATACAACCATAAGTCTATTATATAGAACTCATCCAAACAATAATTAGACTCCTAGTACAATAATTAGATCCACAGCTCTTAGTCTATAATTAGCACTAAGCATGCAAACACTTGGTTCGTCAACCAACTGCCCGTAATAAACTCACAGTTGAACCACACAGGCGACCGACGCCGGTCCCTGTCCTCCTGTGGGTCACCGACGCTGGCCGATATCTGATCGACGTCGGTTGCTCTCCTGCCCTATCCTGCCGACATCGGTTGGCCTGACCGATGCCGGTGTCTCTGACACTTAGCAACCCTTCTGCACCCTCCTCCGTGTCTGCATCAGTGAAGCTTTTAGCTCCACAACCTAATAGTCAACCTAGTATAATGAATAGAGGCTAAAAACTATACGAGGTTAACCCAATCAACCTAGTATAGTTGACTGATAAAATGGGATTTAGGTGACGAAAAGGAGGATAAAATGTAGCAAATGTCTAGAATGGGTACAACTAAGAAGGGTAAGCTTAGGGATAATGGTTTTAAGAGACAAGTGTTTAGATAAAAAGTGGAAAAAGAGGTAACAATATTATCAAGCATCAATGGTCTACGCACCCCTTTCCCAATGCACCTCGTAAGGCATGCACTCAGAGAGATTGAGACACAATGGGTTCTTGTAAGATACAAAGTGTCAGTAATCGATAAAAGTTTGAAAATATTATGTGTATACAAAGAGATCCAAAATGACACCTTAGAACCCAAATGATACAAAATGAAATGGTAGCTAGCAGTAGTGGTTCTCAAATAACGATGCTCCTAGGATGAGGTAAGTCATGTATTTGATTAATTTTTTATAATTTTTGATGATTTTTAGGGATTTTAGGGGCTAAAACTAGGCTAAGTTATAGAGGGATGGCACTATAGAATCAACACTAATTCCCTAGTAAATTAGTGATGATTCATAGGGAATCAATGTTATTTCATTAAAATGATACTGACCCAAGAGAATGGCACATATCCTTAAGGAATTGACATTGATTCTCACCTAATGGGAAAGGTTTAAGGTAGAGTTTAGGTTTTTAAGCTAAGATGGGGATTTTAGGAAATTTCTAGGCTTATGGGGGATACCGATGACAGGTATGGGGGCTACTACGACTATGGGATCAAGTGTCACCATTACTAGAGGATCTATGAGTGCAACTTAGTGATGATGACTAGGTACACCTAGAGGCTATAGACTTGGGAGGGGTGCACCATTACTAATGTATCCATCAAGATACTGGACTGTTAGTGGCATTTGTAGAGCAATGGGATGTCAGAATTTCTAGCTACCAAATAATGATATGATCATCATCAAGGAGGACATTTATATAATCTTGCAACTTCTAGTGTAAGGACCACCAATAGTTCTTATGGATGAGCAGAGCAAAGATGCAGCTCTGAGATACCTATATGGTGATGATGTAGATAAGATTAGATTCTTTATTGGAGGTTTTACATTTGGACCACTTTACCATGTAGACACAATAGGGAGAGGTGTACTGATGATGATGTTAGTGATCTCCTACTATGCACTTCTAAACTCAAGAGGAAGGAGATTCCCATGGATCATTACAAGATTTATTATAGATATGTTTGAGTACTATACCATTTTTGTGTGGGTGCCCACAATATTAGAACATATATACAAGGAGCTATGGGGATGGAGGACCCATAAGAGATATGGTTTGGATGTTATAGTGATACTATAGTAATTGGCCTATGAGGACATTTAGATAGTGTGACCCATAGGTATCCCATGGATATAGTGGTACGATATTGATTATAGTGTGGACTTCTTATGGTGGAAGGTTGATCTAGCATGGGGTTTTATAGATAGCATTATTAGAGATCTTTATTACTATAGAGAAGTGATGGAGGGGATGAGGGTGATAGACATCATCTGGAGGCCCTATCTACACTTTCCTAAGTGGTCAGGGATGGATGAAAAGATGATAGGTATCTAGATGGAGTGATGGATGACAGGGAGGAGGGATCAATGGTAGTATCTTCATTTTGGTTGAGTACGGTGATAGTTTGGTTTAGTGCAGGACATGCCATTGGCCCCACATGTAAACATGTAGGATGAGATAGAGTAGGATCTATCAAGACCAATTATATGAGATGTCTTGGTGGAGGAGGATCGGGTGCCAATAGGGGAGGATGTGGAGGATGTAGGATGTAAACTTGTATATACAACCTAGTGGGTAGAGTAGTGGGTGACACAATAGAAGAGGGTAGTTTGGTGATGCCATGGGGGGGAGGATGAAGGAGGAGGAGGGCTTTGATTTTAGGAGATAGGGGAGGAGACTAGGGATGAGGTGGGAGCTGAGATAGTTAGGGGAGAGGATAGAGGAGATAAGGAGGAGATAAATGTGGTTGAGTTGATTGTAAAGAGAGACATATTATGGGAGAGGTGTACCTACTTATATGGTTAGCTAATGGAAGCATAGGGGGATTTGACTATATCATGGGTGGAGTGGGATACAACACAGGTTTAGATTGATAAACTATAGGTGGGATTTGATTCCCTATATCTTATTCATGACATGGTAGTGGAGGAGCATGATAGATATAGGCAAAGTTAGATACACTGAGGAGGTAGGTGGAGGAGAGGGAACCATTGGTACAGGTGATTGAGGAGATGATAGGACTGAGCAAAAGGCCAATAGGGATAGTGAACATAGATAGCTATAGGTATCTAGTGGTAAAGCTGAAATATTATGAGTGCATTATCTTAGACTGGGTATCACAGACTCCCCACTATGTGACTTATAGAGCGACACAATGCAAATCTTTTAGGCATATTTTCATAGATTCTGCTAGTATAGGGAATGTTATATAGATGAGGGGAAAGGATGGATATGGGGGTGGAGATAGGGGTGTCCTTGGGAGTGGAATCCAACCTAGTTTTCATCTGAGTAGAGTAGATTTCACTCTGTAGATTTATATATATTCATTTATACTAGCTTGAGAGCCATCAACATGTATACATATCTTTTTGATGTATATATATTTTATGATTATGGATTATGTGATTTGTTGATGGATACATGGATGATTATGTTTATGGATGGATTATTATATGTTATGGATTATGTGATTATTATGTTGCTTATAGATTAGGTGATGGTATGGATTATAGTTTTATGTGATTATTGAGTTTTGAGCTTGTTATGGATTATGGATGGATGTGATTAAATTATGGGTTTTTATGAATTATTTATAAATTTATGGATTATGAATGGATTTACAGATTATGTGATTAATGTATTTTTACATGTGATGGTTTAATTGATATGGATTTAGATTAGATTACCATGATTATGAGTTTTTATGTGATGTAATTAAATGAGTTTAAATTATGAAATGTTTTATGGATCTTGCATTATATTACAAATGGTTCATGGATTATGGTTGTGATGGATTAAAAAAAAATTATGGATATGAATATGATTATGCTTATGGTCTAATTAGATTATGCTTTATGGATTATTTATGGATTTATGGATGGTGTTAATTTGTTTACAAATTTAGATTTGGATATCTATTGTATGGATGGTATTTTGTTAATTAAATTTACAAAAAGTGGAATGATCATTGAATGGCTCATATCATGACCCATGGAAAACCATTTAAAGGTGATGCACATACATCATCAACTTAGTGTTAATAAAATTCCTAACAACTTTAGGTCAACTAAGCCTAGGATCTGATTGATTTGCTTTTATCATGTGATAAGAGATGGGTGCTAAGAATAATGTGTTTCCCTCTTACACACTCCAAACTAAGGGTTAACCTAGAATCCTAATGTGCCAATCCATGTAGACTAATCAATGCAGGAAGTCTACTAAAATAAGACAGTTGATCAATGAAGGAAGCTTTCTAGGGATTCTTTATGCATGATATCCATCCTTTGACGGAGTGGTCTATATATTAAGATATGATTTTTGAGATGGTTTTCCTTCAAAGGATCAGTCTGTGCTTTTGATAGATTTGTATGGCTTTGTAGATTTTTGTGGATTTAATCTAGCTCTCCTTCAAGGGAGTAGTCTATGCATATTGCTTTGATTTTACTTTTGTAGGTGTTTTTGTTTTGATTTTTGATCCCAATTCTATTTTGATTTTATGGATTGGCCTTGAGTACCCTAGGATAATTTCCCAAAGATTTGTTATACAAGATACAACACATTTATTCTTGAAAGGGATTTAGTGATAGGGAGGGATTTCAGGGGATAATGATTTGGAGCTCCATCCAAAATAGGTGAATCTTATCCAATTAGAGTTTGTTATGAATAGAGTTGGGGTATTCATATTTAAGGTTAGAAATATGCAAATCTACCAGATAACCACATGTGTCTAAATATCATTATTAGATATAAGAGTAACAAGGGATAGATAACCTAGAAACTAAACTAGGCTGATAAAAGTGATTAAGGTTGATTAAAAATAGAAAGGACATAAGTATAAGGCATTAAGAGTTTCTCACTATGATTTTCCATCAAGAGAGGTCAAGCTATATGCCCCAGATCCATATTTGTGGGTGATGATGTATGGTCCAAGCCAATTTGGAGTAAACTTTCCCCTTTTGTTTTTTTTCATATTAGCTACATGTTGATTTTATTTTAAAACAAGATCATTGATGTTAAATTTACATTGCTTTAAGTGTTTATTATAATCACATTTAATTTATTCTTCATATACATATAGATGGTCAAGGGAAGCTGAGTGATGATTGTCTAAGAGTTCAAATTGGGTTAGTCTTTCCTAACAAAAATCATCATCAGAAGCAATATCCTTCAAGGGGATGCAAAGGGATGGAATCTGAACTTCGAGAGGAAGTACAACTTTAGTGCCATAGACTAGAGAAAAAGGTGTAGCACCTATAAGAGTTTGAATGCCAGTCTGATAATCTCATAAGGCATAGGGAACATGCAAGTACCAATTCTTGCCTACTTCATTGACTACTTTGATTAGGATTTTGACTAGGGTCTTGTTGGATGCCTCAGCCTAATCATTAACTTAGGGATAGTAAGGTGAGGATAAATTGAGCTTAATTCTAAAATATTCATAGATCCATTGAACCTTTTTATTTTTAAAATATTTTTGTTATATATGATAATATTATGAGGGATGCCAAAGTGACAAATGATATTTTGAGTAATGAATTCAATAATTTTATCAACTTTTGTCAAGATAAGGTGGATAACCTCCACCCACTTAGTAAAGTACTTAGTGGTAGTAATAAGAAACCCATGACACTGAGATGATTTGGGATTAATTTGTCCTATAAGATCAATCCCCCATTGAGAGAAAGGCCATAAGTCTTGAGTGACTTACAAGGCTTGGCTATGGATATGGGATAAGTTGGCATGATGCTAACATTTGATGCACTTATTAATGTACTCACAAAAATTTTGATTTAAAGTGGGGCAATAGTAACCCAATCATAGGATTTTTTTAATGATAGTGCAACCATTAAAGTCTCCTCCACAAGATCCATCATGAGCTTCCTTAATAGCAAGTGTAGCTTCATGATTTTGAAGATAGCGAAGAAGAATGCCATCAAAACCATATTTGTAAAGGACACCCCCCCAGTATGACAAAATGGTTGATATGATGTTGAAAGGCTGACTTATGATTTCTAGATAGGCTCAAAGGAGTAATCCCCTTGGATAGATAATCAAATATCTAGGAATACCATAGATTATATGGATCCTCCCCTATATTGTGGATGGATAGGAGGTCATTTTTGGTAAAGGATGGTTGATTGATCATATGATATCCATGGTATCTAATAATTTATTGGTTGATCGAGGGGTAGTGTAGACACCGTAATTGTGTCTAACCCTTGTCGTCCTCCTCTTAACCCCTATTTTATTCTCCCACACCTATCTAACCCCTGTCGACCATTTTCCCACGAGCCTTGACCCTAGCAGCATGTAAAAATGAGCAAAAAGCTAAAGCTAGCCTCTATCCCCATTTTGCATCTGTCGTCGACGGTCACTACCCGGCTGACGTCGCCGACGTCAGTCACTTATCGGCTAACGTCGGCAGTCCTGCTGGCGTCGGTCATCCTTAACACTGCGTTCTCGACCCGAACGCAAGAACCGTTATCTGTTATCTGTTATCCATTCGGTTGCCAATCCATTTCTTGATCGGTTATCGGACCTTCTTTCGACTTCATCAACAACCTCTTCATTCGAACAATAAATCAACTCTTACGATCAACCAACTCTGACAATCAACCAATTCTTACATCCAACCAATCTGCAATCAATCTCTCGCATTCTATCTCTCTAGTACAGGTATTCTGCTACATCAAACTTCTCTGACACAGCGACAACACTAATCATGTCTTCGACTTTTATCCTCGGCGCATAACAGGTAAGCTTTGCTCTATGTTTTTATTTTACTCTCTGGTTACTATTTTTATTTAATATCATTACCCAGATCTTTTCAGACCACAGCCCTGACCTTACTTCCACCCATATCACCTCTATCCACCCTCTGTCAGTCTGTAACTCTACCCAGATCCCTGTATAAAGCCTCAAACCAATCCCTCTGACTCCTAAATCGGCTTCCCAAACCCTCAGACAAAAACATCAGACCTCTCTGCAAATCTTAAGACCCTATCTAGACCCGACCAGACCCTGTCCAAAACTATTTCCCCAACCAATTCTGGCACTTTAACTGACGTCGGCACCCTTCCCTGATCGACGCCGACATAGAGACCGACACCGGCGACTGTGCAAAATAGTTTGTTGCATATCAGGTATGCATTCTGCTTTTTGTCATTTATTTCTTTCATTCTATCTTTCATTATTTTTGCTTCTGTCAAATATTCTATTTTTAACCAGTGGGTTGATATCCCTTAAGGAAGTCTTCGTACTTCAGGGATCAAGCATTTGCTTGACAACCCACCGTCTCCTCATCTAACATTTTTTATGTTTAGTCTCTTTTTCTCCGCAGGTGTCATTCCTCCACAGCTAAAGAGGGGTACCTTCCAACGTCTGATTTCGGTGCGCATGACTATATCCGGGTATCTTCTAACCCTAGACCATTTCTTAGTTTCTCATTTCTATCTTTTGAATGTAGAAAGCGATTTAGCGTAGAAACATTCTGGCACGCCCGGTGGGACCCTAGGGCCTTCCTTGGGTTCTTTCTTTCTTTCGTTCATATAGGTGCATTAGGTTCCTTCCTTTTCGCCTCTTTCATCTCTTCTAAATGACATCATAAGCAGGAATAAAAAGAACTTTTCTTTTCTTTCTTGCACTTCTAGACTAGTCAAAACTCATATTCTTCGACTCTTTCTCCATTCGTCTTCATACGAACAAACATTTTTACTTGGACTTAAAACATGTTGCACTTTCATTTCTGCTTGTGCTTGCATTTCTTAGACCACACTTAGTAATTAACAAAATGCATATTGAATTAATCTAGATCACTTGATGTTACACGACCAAACCACTTGCACAAAACAAACATCTTAACTTACCTGAGACAAGGCCCGACTAGGATTTCATCCCCCAGCGGATACCTTACCCATCCCGGCGATCTTACTTGGATTTCATCACCAAGGAGAAAGCCCACTTTGTTCTCTAGCAGAGTCTAAACTATAGGGGAAGTATATTTTGGCTAAGCGGGCCCAGTTTATCACTGGACTCGTGAAGTGAGGGGAGCTTGCTCCTTAGCACCAGGCCTTGTACGAAACCTAACACAGACTTCTTGAGCACCATAACTAACCTAAAACCATCCATAGACTACTTCTTCTAGTTCCCAACTCAAAAGCCAATCTTCCTCTACACACATTCTAAGGCATAAGCCACTATAATCCTAAATATTTACTCTTAGGGTTTTAGGGTTTGCTTGTGTTCTTCATCTTTTTAGTTCTTATCTGCTTGTTTGAGCTTGTGAGGACATTCTTTCTTGCCTTGAATGGTTCTGACTCGTAGTCAAGCCAAGGCTCTAGTCGATCACGCGAGGCATCACCCGTTTCCATCTACCCCGTCCATAACCAGTCCTATAATGGAGTTCCACTCAGAGACTGAAAGAACTCCTACTAGACCATCCCCAACCTAGACGCCTATTGTCCTAGAAGGGGACCAAGATTTTGCATGATTCTTGGACCTCAACGTCAAAGCCTTGCAAGACTATCTCGCAAATAGCCGAACACGAGACTCCTTGGGCAATCCAATCTACAGAATGCCGACCTCTCTTCTCGAGACTGCGGCCATATCAACAATGTATGTAGTTCAACCTTTAGACACCCAGGCTATTGCCTCGACCAATGACCAGCCTTTGACCAACCATCCAAGTGTGGCCTCTCCCTCCATCTTTGGGCCCACTTCCACTGGGGTTTTGGCCCCCTATCAACCTTAGCCCACTCAACCACTTTTTACCCTCTTTCAGAATCTGGTCATCTCTATTCCACCTACCCTTACCCCTATCAACACCAGGGTGGATACCTATCCATTCGCCCATGTTACCACTAACCAACCTCCCGTGGCAACATCGAGCCTAGCCATGCCTTCTACCCAACCATCCTTAGTCTCCTCTTCTATCCCTATGACTAGTCATCCATACGTTGTGCCCTTACTGGTACAACCGACTATGTCGTATGCCTCTTCTAGCCTCATTCAAGCACCTTACAATCTAGGAGGCACTCCACCCACCAATTTGTCAGTAAATATCATCAAAATGCTGATGGACAAGATGTCTAGCCTAGAGACCTCCGTTTTTGGCTCACGCAATACTCTGTCATACAAACAAATTTGCAACGAGCCCATCCATCCTTCCATCCTGATCCAACCATATCCAAACTAGTGGGAACTTCCTAAGTTTTCTCATTTTCAAAATAAGGAAGACCCGCAACAGCACTTACGGGCATTCAGACATGCCTGTTACCTTATCACCCATGACGATGCATTACTTTTACGCATGTTTCTTATGTATCTCTCAAGTGCTGCACTTGACTGGTACAGCTCCCTTGCCAGCCATTCCCTTTTCACGTTCACTCAGCTAGCCCAACTCTTCCTTGACCATTTCTCTATCAACATTACCAAGAAGGTCTCAATCACAGACCTCTATTCCATCCACCAATTCGAGGATGAATCCATTGCTAATTTTGTTGCTCGCTGGAGGGGCCTTATCAATCAACTCTCCTTTTCTTTACCCCAACCTGAACTTATTGAACTCTTCTCCCAAGCCTGTGCCAGACATATTTCTTCCACCTTGAGGGTTCAGACCTTCCGCACCTTCGACAAAGCCTTCACAATGGCCCGTAAAATTGAGTTACGTGCCGTTGAGGAGAATAAAGTCAAGTTGCAGAGCAAGAATCCCAACTCCAAGACCAATGACCCCTCTTCTAAGCCTTCCTCATCCAATCCTAAATCTAAAGCTTCAACAAATGCTGTGGTCGTTAGATCTTCCTCCTCTTCTCCTTCAACTAACCAGCTTGAGCCATCCACGTCTCAGAGCACCACCCGCCTATTCCAGCAGAGATACATACAGTGACAGTATACTCCACTCAGAGAATCATATGCATCTATGCTGGAAAAACTCATCAAATAGGGAGTCCTCAATCTCCCCCAGATCTGACCACCTCCACAATTTGATCCCTCATGCGCCATCCCTACGTGGTATAGGGAAAATGACTTCTATAACTACCACCGTGTTAAGGGACATGACACGAGCAAATGTAAAACCCTTAAAAACATCATCCAAGACATGCTGGAAAAGGGTGACCTCATCCTCAACAATCCCAATGCGCCACCTAATTAGGGCATCGACATCTTCAAGCAACCATTCCCCAATCATCCACCAACTCAAAACAATGTCCAGACCTTGACTGACAACATTCACGAACACAATATATGAACAGTCAATACAATCTCACTCTTCATTTCTAACCAACCTCAAGAGGTGAGTCCATCCATCCATCCATCACATGTGGATGAACCTCTTTCTCTGGTTAATTCTCCATCAACCTCTCTCATCTTGGAGGATGCCTCGACCTTACCAGTACTACCAATTTCACCATCTTCCTTCCTGCTGCCCATGGAAGACCTAACCCTTCCTACTCCTCGACCGCAAGTGGAGGGCACAATAATCCCTACCCTTTACCCACTTGAGGAGCCTCATTCTCCAGTTTCTTCTCCACCCAGTGAAGAACCTACCTCTCCTTCGTCTCCAACCACAGACGAACCTGTCACAACTCCATCATGCCTTAGGTTTGAAACTGCTACACCAGTCTCATCTTCAACCCCACAACTGCCCACATCTTCTCAAGGACCCAAACCCCATCCCACATCTTCTTAGCCATTTTCTCGACTAGTGGAGAAACTCAAATTTCTCCCTTCAAGGAAAGTGGAGCATCAGGGATTGTGGGAGCGTCTCACAACTCTTCAACATGCCCATGCCCTCTCGTCTCATGTAACCAATCCTCCTATGGCAAAATCCCCCAAGACCCTTAACAGAAACCAGACTCCCATTTCTAAGCCTCAACCGACCCCATCAAAACCAAAACCCACATCTACCCCATCTAAACCTATCAAGTCACTTAACGTTCGCCCTGTCTCCAACCTCACTCATCCACAAGTGAAGGTGGACCTAGACCAGACCTCAACCAATAGTAGTCTTCAACCCAAGTCACAGAAGACTGCCAAACCACAGAGGCGAACGCCTCCTCCTCCATCACCATTGCCCTCCATTTTGGGCCCCCATCCTTCGACCTTGACCAGAGTCCTTCCCACTCTGACTTTTAATCAAAACCAGTTGCCTCCTTTACTTCCTTTGCCTACCGCTAGCCTACCCTCTCCCAAAAGGGCGGTACCTCTCATGAAGAAAGTACCATCTCTGCCTATCGTCGCACCATCAACCCAAAAGGTGGTACAGAAGCCTCCTCCAACTCTGCCCAAGCAAAAGTCACCAGTATCGTACACATCGACGAGCATAAACCCTTTAGTGGGCTCATACTCTTTGATCTTGCATCGACTTTTGCAAACTTCCAACATAACCCTTCCACCCATCAGGCCTTTCCAACCTCTCGGGTCTAAGCCCTCCTGGTTCGACGACACAAAGATTTGTCTATATCATCGTACACCAGGACACGATACCGAGACTTGTTGTGCTCTCAAGACCATCATTCACTGCTATCTAGGGAAAGACACTCTTCTCTTTGAGGACACTCTCAACCGACCCTTGACTCCTCATAACCCTCTGACCTCTTCAAACCCATCAACATCTCATCAGCAAACCACGACCCCTTCATTTCCTTCACCTCCTATCTTCGAAATCAATGCCATTCACATAACCACCAGGTCACAAAAGGACAAGGCTAAGGAAAAAGTCGCCATTCCTTGGACCTACCCTTTCGTCTAGCCACCTCAACTGCCCAAGCCCAAGATTTCTATCCTTGGCATGCCTCAACCCTCCTCTTCTTCTTCTTTTAGACCAATCCATGACTCCATGTTGAAACAGCTTCACCAGATGCCCGTGAAGATGTCCCTTTATGACCTCATCCAAACCTCACCCCAACATTGTCAAGCCCTCATCAGAGCCCTGTAGGCAGTGGAGGTCCAACCCAAAGACCCCCAGCCACTTGCTGCCCTTGTCCACTCTTTAGCCCCTGTTGCCTCCATCACATTCAGTGATTCTGAGATTCCCACATCCAACACGGAAGATCAGGACGCTGCCCTCTTCATCACTGCATATGTTGATCGAACATGCATTAAACGCGTTATGATCGACGGAGGTGCCAGCATCAACATTATCTCCACCCATGCCTTTGAACAGTTGGCTCTTCCCAAGAATTACGTCTCCAAAACTGATGCAATCTTGCGCTCCTTTAATGACACCACTACCACGACCATTGGCATAGTCATCCTTCACATTTGCATTGGTCCACGCATAGTCCCAGAGCTCTTCTATATCATCGAAGGAGAGTTTCAATACAACATCTTGCTAGGCTGACCTTGGATCCACGCCATGGCCTGTGTCCCCTCCACCCTACACCGTTGTGTGAAATTTGAGCATGACAGGCAAGTCCATATCATTCCCACTGACCCTTCACCCTTTAAAACTTGTAACACCACCTACCATCCAAATGACTTCCTCATTCCTATCAAGCCATCAATCTCGACACCACCTCCATCTGCGGAAGCTTTGACCAGTTCGCAACAGACAGTCGCCCTCACACCTCCCCTTCAAGTGAAGACCACAGACCCCATGGAAGACATCTTCCAAAGACTTTCATTGGGAGAGTATCGCTTGCTGGCCTTAGACATGTTCCAAACTCCACAAGAGTATGGATGTCTTCATTACAGCCCTAGTTATGACCATCGGATCAGGATGATCGTGCCTTATGGTCCCCCTCACCTCTAAACCAACCTTGTCTATGGGGGGCTCAATCAAGCTCCTGTTGATTGCAATCCTCTTCCTTCACCTCAACCTTTCACATCAAACTTCTCATTTCTTAGCAACCCCACCTTTGCACACACTTACCTTTATAGGTGTGCATGGAAGGGTTTTGGCTTCAGACGCTATGAGCAGGGCTCCCATCAACCTGTCAAACCGCTCAACGATGACGATGCCAAGAAACGGTATGGCCTAGGATATCATGACCCCACTCAGACCCCTGCAGACCTTTGTCCCAAACCAACCCTTGACCAATCTCTTCCAGGCTCACCCATCCCTCCTCCTTCACCTACGGAGTCAGTGGTTTCCATCCCTCCTAGTTTTTTTCCATAAACACCATCCGTCTGGAACCCTTGACTTATCAGCTCAATGGGGTGTCCAAGTCTCTCCCTCTCATTTTTCCCAGCATCATAGAAGCTGAGTCGGTGACCATTCACACTATCCACTGCGTTAATGATGATGCCATTCTTTCCTACATGGGCGCTGATGACTCTTTCATTCAGTGCTCTCTCCCTTTTGAGACCCAGGTTATGTTAAATGAATCAACCATTGACATCAACCTCCCTTCTTCTGATGTTCCTCACATCTTAAAGATTGGTCAGTCTTTAGACACTCAAGAGCAACTTGACTATACCTAGTTTCTCTCTGACCATAGCAAGGCCTTTGCCTGGACCTACCGTGACATGCTTGGCATCAACCCCACCATCATTACCCATAACATTGTCACCAAACCAAAGGCTAAGCTTGTCAAGTAAAAGCTTTGAAAGATGCATCCTCGTGTTGCCCTCCTTGTCAAAGAGGAGCTTTAGCACCTCCTTTCTGTCTCCTTCATCCAGCCCATCGACTATCCGCAGTGGGTCTCTAACATCGTCCTAGTCACCAAGGTGACTGGGGGGATCCGGATCTGCACGGACTATCGTGACCTTAACCTAGCCTGTCCCAAAGATGACTTTCTTCTTCCTAACATTGACCAGCTTATTGATCTTACGGCCAGCCATGAGATGTTATCTCTCATGGACAGGTTTTCAGGATAAAATCAGATCCTAATTGCACCGGAAGATCAGCACAAGACCACTTTCATTACCCCATGGGGGACTTTCTGCTATCGAGTCATGCCTTTCGGCTTGAAAAATGTAGGCACCACTTATCAGCGTGCCATGACTTACATTTTCCATGATCTCCTCCACAAAATCATGGAGGACTATGTGGATGACCTGCTCGGCAAGTTCAAGCTTCACCGTGACCATTTGACCATTCTCAAAATCATCTTCTCTCGCCTTCTTCAATATAATGTCTGCCTTAACCCCAAGAAATGCATCTTTGGGGTCCTCTCCGACAAGCTTCTAGGCTTTATCATTTCTTTTTGTGGCATCGAGATAGATCCCGCCAAGATCCGCGCTATCCTCAAGATGCCACCCCCGACCAATCTCAAGCAGCTTCACAGTCTACAAGGGAAGCTCCAGTCCATTCGTCGTTTCATCTCACAGCTTTCTGACCGCTACCAACCTTTTCATCATCTCCTTAAGAAGGATGTCTCTTTTACATGGGATAAGGACTGTCAAGAGGCTTTTGAAGCCCTTAAACACTATCTGGTCTCTCCACCAGTTCTCATTCCACCTAAAGATGACCAACCCTTCTACCTTTACATCTCTATCACCAACCATTCGTTAGGTGCCATGATCGTGCACTGAGATGAGCATCACCGTGAGCAAGCAGTCTACTATATCAGCCAAACACTGGTTGACTATGAAACTCGGTATCCTCATACTAAGAAACTCTATTTGGCATTAGTCTTTGCCGCTACCAAGCTCTGCCACTATCTTCTTAATCACAAAACCTTTGTCATCACTCACACCGACCCTCTTAAGTTTATGCACTCTAAACCATATCAACATCAACGTATGGCTTGGTGGCTCATGCTACTTGCTAAGTTTGACCTCAAATTCATCCAGCAGAAATCTATCAAGGGGCAAACCATCGCTGATCAACTGGCAGATGCCCCTCTTTCCAACAATCAACCTTCACAGTGTGAGTTCCCTGATGAGTCTATCGCCGCGCTTTCCACCGATGACACTATTTACCAAATGACCATGTTTTTCGATGGCTCCAAATGTCAACTTGGTGGGAGTGCAGGAGTCATTCTCATCCCACTCGATGGTGAGCCCATGCCTCTGTCTTTTAAGCTCGACTTTAATTATACCAATAATATGGCTGAATACGAGGCCTTAATTTTGGGACTTCAGACTACCCTCTCTCTCAGCATCAAGTCCATCAACATCTTTGGCAACTCATAGCTCGTCATCAATCAGGTCAACGGTTCATGCCTTTGTAAAAATGAAATTTTGCAAAGGTACAAAAACTATGCTAACATCCTCTTTGCCTCTTTTGACCATTACCTCCTACAGACTGTTCCTCGATCCATGAATAAGTTTGCTGACACCATGGCTTCTCTCGCTTCCCATATCCCATCTTCCTCATCTGCATCTAGACTTTTTGTCACAGTGCATCGTGTGCCGTTGCCTTCCTATATCTCTCCTAACATTAATCATGTCAACACCATAGACTCTAGCCCACGAGATGTTTGGTATAAGCAACTTGTGGACTACTTATCTTTTTCTATCATTCCTCCCCATCTCTCTAGCAATGCACGGTGAGCTTTTATCAAGCGTACCGCTCGCTATACCATGCTAGGGGGTCTTCTCTATAAGCGAGGCTTCGATGGCCTCCTTCTTCACTGTCTCACCTGCACTGAAGCATCTCAAGCCATTAAGCAAGTCCATGACGGGATTTGTGGTAGACATTTCAGTGGGAATTCGGTTGCCAAGCGCATCCTTCGTCTGGGCTATTATTGGCCCACCCTTCATCAAGATTGTAGCGATTATGTTTGGCATTGCATCAAGTGTCAGCAGCACTCTAACTTGCTTCATCTTCCTAGTCACGCCTTACAAGTCACTCAGGATTTCTGGCCTTTTTCTTAGTGGGGCTTAGATCTCATCGATGAGATTAACCCTCATTCGTCTCTTCGTCATCAATCCATCATCACCGCCACTGAGTATTTCACCAAGTGGGTGGAAGCCATTCCTCTCATCTCCATAAAAGCTGACAAGATTGTCGACTTCATTAGCACCCACATCATCTGCCACTTCGGTGTTCCTCATAAAATCATCACCGACAATGGCAAGTCCTTCAAAAACAAGACTGTCCAAAAACTCTGCGACTCATTTGGCATCAAACTTAGTTTCTCTTCGCCTTACTACCCACAAGCAAATGGGCAAGCTGAGGCTTCCAACAAAATCTTGACTAAAATTCTCATGAAGGTGGTCAGCGACACTAGAAGGGATTAGCATATTCACATTCCCTTCGCTTTGTGGGCCTACCGCACTAGCATTCGAACCTCCACGGGTGCTACCCCTTTCTCTCTCATGTATAGAACAGAGGCTGTCCTACCTCTCGAAGTACAGATCCCGTCTCTCCACATCTCTTTGCATGACATTCTTTCTAACGATGACTTTCGTCAAGATCGCTTAGCTCAACTTGAGTTACTTGACGAGCACCGTCTTGCTACCCTTAACCATCTCCATGTCTATCAATGTCGCATCAAGCGAGCCTATGACAAAAATTTGTGAGAACGAGATTTCAATATCAGAGACCTCGTCCTCAAAGAGAATCAGCATGTGACCAATATGGAGTGAAGTAAACGAGGAAAGTTTGCCCCCAATTGGCTTAGACCTTTCATTATCACGCACAAGTATGGATCAGGGACGTATCATTTGTCTTCTCTCGATGGATGACCAGAACCTGAGCCTCTTAATGCATTGCATCTGCGACCATTCTTTTATTAGTCGAGTACTTGTCCACTTGACATTTACCTTGAGCTCGTCCCTTGAGCAATCCCCATCCTCTTAGTCCTCATTCCTTTCAACCCTACTCCTCGTAACAAATCCTATATACCCCTTTTTTAGTATGGATGCTTTGTCCTAATAAAAGGGAGCCCTTGACCTTCTATAGTCTTGTCCATGACTCACATTTCTGTCAAAACAAATCAAGATGTCAAAATATCCAAGGTCACCAACTCAAATCAAAAGGCAGACTGCTCCCTCGAAGGACAGTTGTACTATCATTGATGTAGCTAATAGACTGCTCCCTCGAAGGACAGGTATTTAAAGCCCTTATATATAAAGCAAAAATATAGACCACTCCCTCGAAGGATGGATATGACTAACTCTTGCTACAAATAGCACTCTTTCTTAGAAGCTTCCCGCATTGATCAGCTTTGCAAATGACCACCAAGCAAATAACATCTCTATGTAGACTTTCCGCATTGATCAGTCAGCACCCAAAAAAAATAGGTCATGGACTTGGCTTGTAGTTGTCTCAGGGTCTCCTATAAAAATGGGCAAAGTTATCTCTGCTCTAAAATGGGTTACCCTATCCTCCTCCTATCACCTGCTCAAGGGACTTCGAGCTCACTTTAATGTCAAAGTGATTCGATTACCGCTCTAACACAACATATGGTCAATGACGTCATGCACGACTGGGGCTCTTGGTTCTAACAACCCCTATCTATGTTGTCTTTCTGGTCCTTGTCAATGAAAGAACAATATGCCTTTCACTTCTTCTTCACTTTGGTCACATTCAACTTCATCACTTGTCAAACCTAATCAACTCACCTCAACTCTTTTTTCAGACCTGTCACATCATCATAACCTATGCACACTAGTTTCTATGGACACCAATACACATGGAAACTATCGACCAGACGCAATTTATGTTAAGCATAAACCAATACTTGCTAAAGCATAAATAGACCTCAATTCATTTTTAGCATACGTCCATCACGACTATGGCAAATTGCTAGGGATGAAAGAACACATCACCAATGTTACAGAATACACCATTTGGAAAAGGCTGTAACATCTTTTTTCTCTTCATCATTTCAACCTTGACCAAGACCAGTCTATCGACCACTTTCACCACCTGTCTATCACTCAGACTCTTTGTTCGAACTACATTGGTCTGAGGCCCTAAAACTGGGGCTATGTAAGCAACACTCAGATGACATGATATCTTCTGAGGTTAGCTCAACCACCCTCATTTGTTCATCTCTCTGATGGACAAACCTTCTTTCCTCCTTTTGACCATGACCTTGCCCTCAACCAAGACCAATTCCATCCCTTTGACCCTTCCTCCCTTTTAGGGAGAACTACATTGGCCTGAGGCCCTTCACACAAGGGCTATGTAGGCAGCACTTAGATCACACGACATCTTTTGAGGTTAGCTCAGCCACATCCTTTCATCCATCCATCCACCTCGACCAATGACCATTGGAGATCATGCCTATCTCCTCTGACTTTGACCACTTCTAAGACAATGTTGCCTTGGTTGTTTTTGCCTATATGCTACCTCATGACTGGTTAGCAAAATTGTGCGTAGACTATTTTTTTGGACCCTCACAAGTATAGGATCGCAAGCCGATTGATCCGCACTACTTGTGACTTTTTCATGTTTTTAGGAGCACTTCCTGAGCCTGAGACCTGGAACACGACGACCATTGGAGCTTCAGCTTAGATTAAATAACCCGATCAGTAGATGACTAAATGCTGAGGCCTAGTTATTTCAATTTTGGCACTCCTCGACCCTTGACATGCGACAATTTGACCCGACCATCCCGTGAAGTGTTATACGCACAATCATGACTATTGCAGTGTTTTCACTCACCCTCTCTCTATCCATCTTTCTATCAAATCCACACCCGATTCCCGATTCCCTTCCCTTGACTCCTGCTTTGAGGGGGAATACCTCATCCATAATCAGGGCAATCCACCTCTTATTTTTGTCTTGCAGTTCATTCAAACAACCAACAAGACAGAATCGACCTTATCCCACACCTGGGGCAACCAACTCCTATTTTTGTCTTGCAATTCATCTAGAATAACCAACAAGACAAAAAGGGGCAAATGTAGACACCGTAATTGTGTCTAACTCTTGTCGTCCTCCTCTTAACCCCTATTTTATTCTCCCATACCTATCTAACCTCTGTCGACCATTTTCCCACGAGCCTTGACCCTGGCAGCATGTAAAAATGAGCAGAAAGCTAAAGCTAGCCTCTGTCCCCATTTTGCATCTGCCGTCGATGGTCACTACTCGGCCGACATCACCGACGTCAGTCACTTATCAGTCGACGTCAGCAGTCCTGCTGGCGTCGGTCATCCTTAACACTGCGTTCTCAACCCGAATGCAGGAACCATTATCCATTATCCATTCGGTTGCCAATCCATTTCTTGATCGATTATCAGACCTTCCTTCGACTTCATCAGCAACCTCTTCATTCAAACAATCAATCAACTCTTGCGATCAACCAACTCTGACAATCAACCAATTCTTACATCCAACCAATCTGCAATCAATCTCTCGCATTCTGTCTCTCCAATACAGGTATTCTGCTACACCAAATTTCTCTGACACAGTGACAACACTAATCATGTCTTCGACTTTTATCTTCAGCGCATAATAGGTAAGCTTTGCTCTGTGTTTTTGTTTTACTCTCTGGTTACTATTTTTATTTAATATCATTACCCAGATCTTTTCAGACCACAGCCCTGACCTTACTTCCACCCATATCACCTCTATCCACCCTCTATCAGTCTGTAACTCTGCCCAGATCCCTGTACAAACCCTCAAACCAATCCCTCTGACTCCTAAACTAGCTTCCTAAACCCTCAAACAAAAACATCAGACCTCTCTGCAAATCCTAAGACCCTGTCCAGACCCGACTAGACCATGTCCAAAACTATTGCCCCGACCGATGCTGGTCATTATCCCGACCGACGCCAGCACTTTAACCGATGTCGGCACCCTTCCCTGACTGACGTCGGCACAGAGACCGACACCGGTGACTGTGCAGAATAGTTTGCTGCATATCAGGTACGCATTCTACTTTTTGTCATTTATTTCTTTCATTCTATCTTTCATTATTTCTGCTTTCATCAAATATTCTATTTTTAACCAGTGGGTTGATATCCCTTAAGTAAGTCTTCATACTTCAGGGATCAAGCATTTACTTGACAGCCCACCATCTCCTCGTCTAACATTTTTTGTGTTTAGTCTCTTTTTCTCCGCAGGTGTCATTCCTCCACAGCCAAAGAGGGGTACCTTCCAACGTCTAATTTTGGTGCGCACGACTATATCTGGTTATCTTCTAACCCTAGACCATTTCTTAGTTTCTCATTTCTATCTTTTGAATGTAGAAAGCAATTTAGCGTAGAAACAGGTAGCTTGGATAGTATAATACTCAAAGGTAGCTAACAACTGATCAACTTAAATTGAATACTTTTGAAGAGTAACATTCTTACACTAATATATGCCCTTGATTTAGTTAACCATGAGCTAGGAATCACCATAAATATTGGTCATTTTAATACCCAAAGCTAAGGTGTTTTGGAGACCTATAAATAAATATTCATACTTCACCATGTTGTTAGTGTAGTCAAAATTGAGTTTAAAGGATAGAGGGATAGGTCCCCAAGAGGAATTAATATAATTCTAGCTCCCCCACTATATTCACATTTGGATCCATGAAAAAAGAGAGTCATTTGATACTTTAGGTATAGTTGAGATGTGGAGGCTATAGATTCGTCTAAAAATTCACAATTAATAGGTTGACTATTAGGAAGAGGCACTTCAACAAGTTGATCAAAAATAATTTGAACTTTGATTAGCTTTTGATGGATAAAATCTAGATCAAATCCTACCAAGATCATAAAACACTTAGCCATTTTCTAATTTTGATAAGGCTTGGAGTGCATGAATTTCAAGGGATCAGTGCTCATAATGATATAAGTTTTATGATTGAGTAGATAATTTTGCAATTTAGTAGAAATAAAAACAAGAACCAAACATAAATTTTCAATATGAGAATAATATGTCTTATATTCAACAAGTATAGGACTATTATAATACATAGCCTGCTCTTTGTGCTACTCATCGTAATGGGTTATCATAGCTCCAAGGGCATGGTCAGTAATAGAGATGTATAAGAAGACTAGTTGTCCTTATTTTAAAGGAGTGAGAACTAGAGGTGAGAGAAGATATCTCTTAAGAGCTTCAAAATTCTCTTGATAGCTAGAATCCCACTTAAAATAGATATCCTTTCTTAGGAGGTAATGGAAATTTTGACAGCAATTAGATAATTGAGAGATAAAATGATGAATAGATTATAATTTACCTTGAAAACTATGTAGTTGATTGAGATTGGATGGAGGTGACATTTATAAGATGGCCTTGATTTTAGTAGGGTTGAATTCTATCCCATGAATGGAGATAATAAATCTTAGGATTTTACCTATCAACACTCCAAAAAAACATTTCTTGGAGTTTAGATGGATGCAAAATTGGATCAAGTGATCAAAAATAACCTTTAGAATGGAAAGGTGATCTTTTTATAACTTTGATTTATTGAGGAAGTAATCTACATAATCTTATGGATAATATCATGAAAAATATAGGCCATGGCTCTTTGACAGGTTGTTTCTATGTTCTTTAGGCCAAATGACATAATGTGGAAGTAAAAATTCCCCCAGGGAGTAATAAATAAGGTCTTATGATGGTCTTTTAATGTGATAAGGATTTTATTATATCTAAAAAAACCATCCAGTAATGACGACATTTCATGGAAGTAGTTAAATCAAACAACTAATCAATATTAGGGAGAGGAAAGTCATCTTTTGAACAAAAAAGATTGAGGTCTCAAAAATCAATACAAAGGTGAAGTCCCCCTATAGGTTTCATTATAGGGGCGACAATGTTAGATACCCATGAGGGTAATTGATAGGTTGGATAACATTAATAGATAAGAGGTGTTGTAGCTCTTATTTGACTAAGAATGCAACATGAGGATACATTTTCTATAGATTTTGCATGATAGGCTTAGCATCAGGAAATGTAATGATATTATAGATAATGATGGTAGGATCAATGTCATGGATATCACTATAAGACCAAGTGAATGCCTCACCGTGATCAACTAGAAATGTAGTAAAGTTATGATATTCCTAAGGATCTAAGGATTTACTAACTTTAATGATGCAATGATTATCTGGGGATCCTATGCTAACATCGATAGTGGCCTCATTTAAAAGACTAGAAGTTTTTAAGGGGAGGGATTTACATAGATGGGAGTTTTTAACACCTAAATGAGATAAGATGAATCCATCATCCTAGCACTAAATAATAGGGATGGTAGGAGAATATTTCCCTATAATGTGGGGTTAAGATAGAGGAATGGTGTGGACTTCATTATCATGATGATAGATGAGAGGTTCTATGGAAATGGCATTGACTAAAAAAATGCTAGGTGGGATGGATATGACATTGCCAGTCAAGGAAGAGGTGTCAGATGATGAGGATGGTGTATCCTCTTTAGGGATGGAGGGAAGAGTGAACTTTAGGGAGGATTTGGAGATTTTTTTGAAGCTAAGGCCATGTTTCTCATGGGGTTTTCTAAACTCTCCCAATATGAGTTTTTGTGGGCCCTATTCATAATGTCCCATACCAAAACCTTTCCAGAAGCTTCACTACAGGTATGTTTCTATGAAATGGGGTTTATCAATGAATGAGAATTTAGATGTAAATGGTTTAGCTCGAGTCTTTTTAGAAAGACCTATAGAAGGCTAGTTAATTCCCCCATAAATTAGTTGGGTATAAAGGAATGATAGACCAAAGGAAATAGTGTCCCCTAGATTTGGACACTAAGCTAGTTGTTTGTCAGGGCATCCATATTCTTGAGGTGTAGGGAGGGTATTAAGCATTAGTAATTGGTAATCTTTGATTTAATGTTGTTATAAGGTAGATTCAATGGTTTCCTTACCTAATATGATCATAGGGATGGTTGTGTTAGTGGATGCTTCATTGGATGGGGATGGGGTAGCATTTTGTAGTGGAATTAGGACCTCATTGGGTTGTAAGGTAAGGTTGTAGGTTTTGAATGAATGGGGGTTAGTTAGGACATTATGTATTTTACCCTCATATTCAATCTTAATGCATTAATGTAATGTTGAGGGGATATAGCACATAACATGAATCCAAAGACATCCTAAGAGAATGTTATACTAAAATTCTCCTTCAATAACGTAGAATAATTTAGGAAGAACCTAATCACCTACTTGAATGTGAAGTAATATAGTTCTTAATGTAGGGGCAATAGTGTCATTAAAGGCTCATAGGATGGTAGGTGATTGGGCTACCACTATCATAGGCAACTTCAATTATTTAAACATGTGGGAAGAGATAACATTTATACTAGCATCGTTATCTATCATGACTTTTTTAATATAGGTTTGATCTATTTGGGCCATGATAAATAAGGAATGATCTTGATCATCCAATTGTAAAGGTGGTATCTTTGAATCATGAAATGTAATCAATAAGGGCTTCTAAAGTGATACAATGAAGGTTGATAATGGTTGGGGCTCATCTATTTATACTTATGTGTCATGTAAAGCTTCTATCATGGCTTCTCAGTGTTGTGGAGAGTTTTGGATGAGTTCATACAAGGACATTTTAATCAATAATTGATGTAATTACTCTAGGATAGGTATTTATATAAGTTCTAAAGAATTATTATTTTGTGTCTTTCCTAAAATGGAGACCTTAAGTTTATAGGTAGGTGTTATTGGGTTATTTGTAAAAGGAGCTAGTGCTTTTGTGATGGTTACTTTAGCTTTCTCATGATTGTGGGTCCTATGACCTTGTGTTTGGAATCATGTGGCTACATGAACTACATTTATCTATAATAAAGGGGGATTTTCATTCTTAGATTCATTTTCATATAGGGGAAGAGAGTGGTGCTAAACCCAATCAATAGTTCTATCCTCCTTTATAGCTTGCTTTGACATGTTATTTTTTATGGTAGATAACACTATAATGGGATGGGCATGATCTATTTGTTATGTTAAGAGATCATCTTCATCTAAGAGATTTCAAATAATGACTTTTAACATGTCATAGCTTTCTATGTCATGCCTGGCTATTCAGTGGTATGTACATGTTTTGTTTTCTTTATACCATGATGGTTTTTGAATGAAAGGGTTGACATGATTCATAGGCGGTAACGTGATTAAGGAGGTCTGAATAAGTTAATCAAGGGTCTTAGAATAAGATCCCTTCAATGGGTCCTAACTTAGATTTTCCATCCTTTTGGGTGCTAGTGGAGGAGATGTATGTAGCCTTGAACCCTCGCCTCTAGTTATTTGGATAGTCTTTACAACAAGTATTCTATGTTGATGGTAAGTTTTTACTCCTAAACTAGGTGGGTAGTAGGGGTTTAATGGATTATGGATTGGCATAACTATGATGGGGATTTTTTTTATGATGGCACCTATATTTTAATGGTGGATTCTGTAATAGTAGCTTTTAATTTGGCTAAAGGATGGGGCCCTAGTATAAAATCTCTAGTCCTAATAGGGGAAATGGTGCTTTTCCTTTTCATATTTGCACAGGGTTTATGAGGATGTTATCTTTATTTAATTCAATCCTAACATGAGGATGTTTTAGAAATTTTCCCCTTGGGGCTCCTAGATTTTTATTTATGGTATTTGCATCCTTCCCCTTATTTTCTATATGATTTAGTGTCTCCCTAGGAATGGGGAGAATTGATCTAGAGGTAGTTTGAGGTATGACAGTTTCCTCAAGGAGTAATAGACTAGTGGGGATAGGTATACTAGATGTGGGGATTGAAATGGTGTGAGGAATAAAATTTTATGGAATGTCAACACAAAACTTTTCTGTAATAAGATTTTCATCTTTTAGTTCTAGAGTGTCTTTAGATATGGATTCTTCTAATGGGTTCCAAATAATGAGATCTGACATATTAGAGGAAGTATTTGGGATGTCTTTACTAGGTTTGGATGGTTCAAAGGTATCTCCTAGGAGTATATCAAGGATTGGGGCATCAACAACTTATTTAGGTGAATGTTGGTTGGGGATGGTGTTGATTATGTGGGTCTCATGTTCTGACATGGATCCTAATTAAGCTTGCATGAAATTTGAGGTAGAGGCATGATTTGGAAAAGGTTTCCTAAATATTTCTGTGGATTGGTTCATGGGGGCATTAGGATTATCTAATTATAACTCTCCATGATCTATAAGATTTTGAACTAAGACTAAGTCTTTGAAATACTGACATCTACTAACATCATGGCCTATTACTCAGTGAAAATTATAAAAGTCATTTTACCTAAATTAACTGGGCTTAGGATGTGACTCATTAAGAGGTCTGATAGGAGGGATTTTGACAAGAGAAGCCTTCAGGATTTTTTCTAAAATGGATGCATATGATTCTCCTAAAGGGGTATACTTTCTTAGGGGAAAACATGTTAATAGTTTTTGAGATTGCACCTATGAAGTGAAGGGCTTGGATTGGTTTTTGGCTCGAGATGGTACTGCCTTCACAACTACGGTGTTGGAAACCGCTTTGGTTTTGTTGTTGTTATTACTAGGATTCCCTTTGGAGGGTTTAAATTTAATGTTCTTTTTTCTTAGTTTGACCTTCCCTTCTTCAAGGGCTCTAATTTTAAGCTTACAAGACATTGAAAAGGCCTCATCAAAAAATTTAAAGGACTATACCCATAGTGTTGATGAAATGTGCTTGGCACATGCCCTTGTAAATAATTTTACTTAGTTTATGGAAAAGAGAAGGGGAGTTAGCTGATTAAACGTTTAAATCTAGTTACAAATTTGGCAATGGACTCATCATCGAATTATTGGATGGCATAAAGGTCCGTAATGGTAACTTTTTTATCTATATTAATGGAAAAGTGTTATAGGTAAATTTGATCTAGATTTCAAATGAGAAAAGGGAGTGTAATGGGATCGAGCTATACTAATCTAGGGCTGGTCTAGCTAGCAACATGGGGAATGTCCTAATAAGGAGTACATCATCATGTGCTATGAGGTAATAAGTGTGTTTAAATGCTCATAGAAGTTATTTTGGGTCCTTTTTATTCTAGAATTTAGTAAACTTAGGGAGTTACCATTATGGAGGACATGGTCAAATGGGAATAATGGGGTTGATGGGCTTGTTACAAATATGTTCATAAGTGAGCATATTCTTCAGCCCAGAGGGAGAAGCTTCCAAGTTAGCCATCTTATTCATGAGGATACTCATGAGGTTAGGTTGGATTTTATGTTAAGGGATGCCTCCCAAGGTAATCTACTATAGGAGTTGGTATGTTGATAACGGTGTGGAAAAGGCTTGAGATAGGGGATATCTTATTGATATAGTTATAATAGGCTAAGAAGCCACCACATACTATGGAGTTTGTAAAGGAATGTATGTAGACCTGATATCTTGTGTAGGCACTATATACTGGGTGGTTAAGAGTATATATTATTGGGGTGGATAACTCATAGGAGCCTATTGTAATGGTTACATTGAAGATATACTAGTTTGAATTGGTGGAAGCATCATAGGTACTAATATAACTAGGTTTTAGAGTGAGGTGGTAATCAGTTGGGTAGTTGTAGGCTAAGTAACAGTAACATTCTGAGTTGGATTAATGGTTAGCAATGGAGTACTAGATGTCACAAGAGGTGGTTTGTTTAAGGGTTGGGTTGTAGTGGTATTAGAAGTGGTGGGAGGAGGATTATTATGAGAGGATACCATAGTATTGGTGAATCCTTCATCCTCCTCATGGGGAATACCATATTGATGTTGAGATAACTATGTATGGGGGGATAATGGAATACATATGGACCTAGAGGTGAGATAATGGTTAAAGGATATGGGATAACTATCAAGTGTGGTGGCAAACTCAAGGTTTCCTTGGGCATAGTATTGAGGGATTCTTTCCCCTATGGATTTAGGAGAAGTAGGGGATAGGTGAATTATCCAGAGATGAAGATGTAGATGAAGGTTCAGATTTATTTAGCCATTATTGTCTCATCATAACCATGTAGTGATGAAAAAAAGAAATATAAAATGCATAAAAGATTACTTTTTGATTATCTCATTTTAAATGTGGATGAAAAAGAATGCACATACTAAAGTCATTTCTAAAAAGTTTTTATTATCTTAACTTTAAAATGTGGAAAAAAATAAAAAAGAAGGATACTAAAGGTCCTAAGAAATGGTGATCTAAAGATAGTTTTAGGTTTTGTTTTGGTACTCAAAGGGATCTGTATTGGTACCAATACTTGGCTTGGTGTTGGGGCCTACCCCCTCACTTCACACATCGTAGCATAAGGGTATTGAGTGCTCAGCCAAAATATACCGATAGTCCAAATTTTATACTCAACCAAAGAATTGAGTTGGTCTTCCCCTTGATGGTGAAATCCAAGTTAGATTTCCAAGAGGAAGCTTATTTCAAGGTGATGAAATCCCCATCAATTACCTTACGTCAGGTGTTTGGTTGAGTTTATTGTGAATGTGATTTGGCTTGTGTGTGATAATAGTGAAGATTATGATGAATTTACCAACTAGATTATTCTATGTGCATAAACTAAATAAGAAAAATGAATACATATTGTTTTAAACTTAAAAAGGAAAAATACAAATTTGCTTTTATTTGGATGAATTAAACACACAAAAGAAAGGAAAAGAGATAAACAAATTTAGAAAATGAATTTTGAAAAAAAGAGTGAGGCCTCATGGTCCCACCAAGCATGCCAAAATGTTTAATTAATTTTTTCATTTTCTTTAAATTGAAATGTGATTTACTAAAAACTTGAAATAATAGGGTTTATGATGTTACCTATGGATTAAAAGACATTTACACACTGCTTGTATCCAACAATAGTGAGAACTCCTTTTTGGTTGGGAAGGCTAACCTACACACATGTGGAAACTTGATAAAAATTGATTAATAGAGAGATGGGTGGACTGCCTGATCAATGATTAGTTCTAGGAAGTGGTACACTCCCTTGGGTGGATGTCAATCCACTATTAAGAAATTAAGTGAAATAAAAACATAAAAAATTACAAAATAGATAAATGATGAAATAATGATTTTTTTTAATAAAAAGGGTAAAAATATATTAATAAAAGAACAAGAGCATTACAAGAAGAACAGGGGACCGAAATCCCCAAAGGAAAACAACAAGCGTAGAAAAACTAGGGATGAACACACCTATATGTTGATATGAGCCTTCCTATCTTCCTCCAAAATACATTCCAAATTAAAGCAAAGCTTCGAGGAGAGAGAATCCCAATCCTTAGAATTACCACCATCTAAATGCTTGGATGCCCATTTTGCCAAACAATTCGCTACTCTATTCCATTCATGGGGACTATGAACAAACCTAATTGTATCCATGAGTGAGCTAATCCTCAAAATCTACTGCACAATCCTAGCCAATTGCCAATTGACATCCAACACTTTCCTCTTAACACGCAGGTTGATCACAACTTGAGAATTTGATTCGCAAATGATCTTACGCCAACCCAATGCCTGAGCCTTCTCAGGAGCATAGAGAATAGCCTGGCCTTCCGTCATGTTGTTGGTTTGCATGCCCTCATGGACTGCAAAGAGAAAAATAACCATACCTTCAGAGTCTCTACCTATCCCACCAGTACCCACAAGGCCAGGATTGTCCCTGGAAGAGTCATCCGTATTGATCTTGAGAAACCTATTGGGAGGGTACTACCACTGACCATCCCTATGAATCTTCTCTTTGCCCTATCAACCTCTCTTGAAATAAGTTGAATTACCTGCAAATCACTAGAATCCTAAGCGCGCCACCACCTCAGCATCATGTTTGGGTAAAGGGAGACAAACCTCACTCTTGGCCTACACAATCTCCTGAATCATCCCTACAACTTTTTGCCATACTTGTTGCACCATAATCCTCTCATTCCAGAATATCTACCTATTTCTCTCTAACCAGAGCTACCACAACAAAAAAATGGGCCTCCCTAACCAAACATTCTATAGAAAAGTCATCCTTGAGGGGGGTTCTCCCATGCCACTCCAAAAATCGACCAAGGATGAAACATGGAGATAGGGGCACTGCCATACGTCCCACCAATAATGCTAGAGTTGCAAAGTAAAGGAGCAATGAAAAAATAGGTGAGCAGAATCCTCCTCAGCCGCTCCACACATAACACAAATGGATAGGCCTTAGAAGCCTCTTTTCCATAGATTGTCCAAGGTCAAGCACCTGTTCCAAGCCAAAAACCAAATAAAGCAGTTGCATTTTGGTTATGAGAATTTATTCAAGACCTATCTCCATGATTACACTTCTCCCCTACCCAATCTCTGAGATAATAAAGCCTGATATCCAAAAAAAACTGTGTAATTTCCTTTAGGATTGGGAGACCAAGCAAGCTCATCTTCCTCTTGGAAGGAGCTACATCGGCATCTAGAAATGAGGTTTAGTAGCTCATCATGCTCCTCCTGCATTCCAACAACTGGCCAAACCTTAGGCACTTTCCATTTTGCCACCTCCAGCTATTTGCAGGAAATGTATGATTTAAAGTCACTCACCCGAGACCAACCAGCATCAAGGAATCTCTGGCAAAGGTTTGATAGATTAGGGAACTGAGAAATAATGGGAGGGTTACCATCCCAAGAATCAATCCAAAAGAGATCCTTGGATCCCCACTTACAAATATAGAATAAGCCTTCCTTAATAAGAGGAGCCCCTTTTTTGAGAGTCCTCTGTATCACTGAGCCTTTCCCAATGAGTGGATAACGAGGAATATCACTCTAAGTGGCCCTTAAATAGTACTCCTAAGAGAGAATTCTGGCCTAGGCCTTATCTTGTTCATTACACTAGTGCCAATAAAGCTTAGCCACCAAAGCAACTCCATTTAAGTTTGTCTACCTTAGGCCAAGCCCCCCATGTTGTTTGGGGATACAGACCATCTCCCATCTAACTAAGCTCCATTTTGAGGTCATCAAAGTACCAGCCCATAAAAATTGCCTAGTAACCGAGTCAAATTCCTTAATGATGAAATAATGATATTAATCATGATTTTCCTCCTCAATTAATTTATCAATGTAAATCAAGTACTCTTCCCAATAAGCAAAAGAAAAATCTACTTCATTCTAAATTATAGCTAATGATTTTTCCCAAGATTCACAGGTGGGTGCCTAGATGATAACACAAAGGGATAACTCAAAATGAATATCATTTTATGATCTTCAAAGAAAGGTTGAGGGACTATAGGAAGATGGATGATGTTGGTTACATCATGGGTTACACTGTGTAAAGTCATCTATAGGGATAAGGCCATGTTTAAATGAAAGTAATCATCAAAAGGATTTTAAAAATAGAGGCTTAAGATATAGTTTCAAGACCTATGTATTAAACATAGTAGATCAATGTCAATCTTGATAGGATCGATGTTGATTGGCATAATCAATGCTAATTGGTAGAATCAGTGCTAATTTAAAATGAATCGGCATTGATTCTCTATGTTTGAATTTAATAAACAAAGAATAGAAAATGGGATAGATTTAATAAAGTAATTTGGATTGGGAGATGATAGAGGATAGTAATGATGCTTAATTAAATTAATGGATATCTAAATGATTAATGATTAAAAAGATAATAATGAAATTGAAATAAAATACTTACCTTTTGATCATCCATGAACAAAATGGTTTCCTTCCATGAGCATAGGTAGCATTTTCAATGGTGCAAAGGATGTGACTGAATGAGTTGAAAATCTAGTAGAGTACTAGTAATAAGGTCACCAAAGTCATATGAAAAATGCACAATAATTCTAGGATCTTAATGTTAGAGTTCCATCCTGAAGGTAGTTATAGGTTGCATATTTATGGATCGGCATCAATCTAGAGAATCGGTGTTGGTCATGGGAGGATCATCATCAATTCTCCCAAAAAGGAGCCTTCATTACAACTGTGGATGAGAATAGGTCTGGAATAGGTGGAAATTATTTGTAATGATTCCACATGGGTAAGAGTTGTTGTACAAGTAGGTTTAAGGCTATTAATGGTTTTACAGGGTTGAGAATGGTAAAAGGATAAAACTAAGAAATTATTTACCAGATGGGTAAATGGTAAATAATCAAAACTTTAGGATAGGATTTTGTTTAAGAATTTAAATATGAATAGGACCTATGACACCTAAATAATCATCCCTAGGGGTACAAAATTATAGCATCTACAACCATGTACAAGTGTACTGACAACTAAGACTTATCATATCTGACCCCCTATGTATACACAATATTTTCAAAATTTTACTAATTACTAATAATTTGTATCTTGTAAGAACTTATCGAGTCTCAATCTCTCTAAGTGCATACCTTAAGGGTTACACTAGGAAAGGGGTGGGTAGACCATCGGTGCTTCATAATATTTTTGTTCTTTTTTCCACTTTCCATCCACACACTAGCCTCCTAAAACCTTGAGCCCTAAGCTTATTCTTCTTTTTCCTATCCATTTAGTCATTGTCATGCTTTATTCCTTCATTTTTTGCCTTGTTACAATTTTGACCTATTCAGTATACTAGGTTGACTTGATCGACCTAGTGTATTCTATGGACACTTTAGCGATTTTGACTTATTAGTACCCTAACTGACCTAGCATAAACCTAGTTAGTTAGCCCACAAACATACTAGGTTGATCTAGTTGACCTAGTATAGCTGACATGTCTGAATGATTTTTAGGAAAGTTACTACTATCTATACAAGGTCATTTACTACCATTTCATAAGAACATAAGAATAAAGTGAATAAGTGTGAATGAACATCTGCTTATTGACCATTCTACTTGAGGAATAAAGCTTTATGGTTTAATATTTTCTTTGGATCTCTAATCTTGTATTGTGGATAAGTCTTTTGGATGCTTAGGTAGGTCATATAGCCTAGAGTTGATTTATCTTGGTTATCCTTAAAAGCCATAATAATATCTTACGAAGCACCTTGGCCAAGGGAGAGATTGAGACTCGACAGGTTTGTCTTCAAAGGTAAGTATTCTTAGCTTTATTTCTCCTTTCTAAGAGAAGATAGATAATGTAGTATGTATTCTTCTCTTCCATGTATTAGGATTGTGTATACATTGACATGAGTATATGTATCCTATACATGTTTAGTTAAGTTATTATTTATTTGTTTTGTTCTAACCCCCACTTTGTGCCATAAGCTTTGATGCACACTATATTAGTTTAATTTTCTTGTTATTAGAATAGTTTACTTTTTTGTTTATTACATAAGTGAATATTAAATCATAGGACTCTTTTAGGGTTGTTGTACGATTGTGTTAGATTATAAGATTTGGAACCCTTCCTAGTATGATGTGTCATGACAAGTGATATATGTGATCCCCTAATCAGGTCTAGCAGATCCCCATATTGGTCATGCTCCTGCTTAACAAGTGTATCCCCAATTAGAAGTGTAGGTGTGATTTATCTTATTCGATCCAGGATTAATTCATGCACATCATGCAATTATGATTGTATACATTCTGGTGAACCTAACATGAATCAAACCCTTATAAGTTTTGTTCACTTTTATTTCATTATTTTATCATCATTTTTATCATATATTTTAACATACTAGTTTGATTCTATTGACCTAGTTTTTTTTATGCATAAGAACAAGCAACTAGATCGAGTAACTTGACCCAGTACAAGTTTTTAGAACTTTATAGACTTTCAATTTAGCCTAATAGATAGACTAGGTTGACCTAATGCATTTTTAACCACTTTTCAACAAGTTCCTATATAGTTAGATCGATCAGCTTGACCCAATACAAGTTTCAGATTTCCAAATTTCTAGATCAGCCTACTAGGTCAACCAGCTCGACCTAGTGCATTTTTAGACTTTATTTCAATCAACTAGGTCAACTAGGTCAACCTAATGTATTTTTAGCACTTTTTCAACAAGTTTCTATATTGGTTGGTCGACCAGCTCAACCTAGTTTATAGATTTTAGATCAAATTTCTCCAAGGTCATTGATCAGTAATCTCCTTCATTTTCATCTTTAAACCATCAAGGTGTGTTTGTATTCTTCTATCTCTTTCTATTATGTACTTTCTTTTCAAGTTTTTAGCCTTCAAAACTACCTCTGCATAGCCAACTAGATCGACTTGGTCAACCTAGTTTTGTGTCTTGTTTATTCTTTGAAATAACTAGGTCAACCTAGTTAACCTATTAGGTTTTCCAGACCCTATCTTCAGCAGTTCTAGCTCAACACTATAGACCTAGTTTTGTATGTTGTGCATATAGTGTTTTTACTATACCTTGTTTCAAAGTTGGAATTTACCTTGTATGTTAATCACATCTTTCTTTTCAATTATTTGCATGTTTAGAATAGTTCACATAGTCTAATTAGGAGGTTTTTAATTAACCCCTTAGTTTTGATATTTCTATTCTTTTACACACATGACCAAATAACATAACATCAAAAATGCATTTTTAGCATTTGACTACCCAAGCCAAGCTACTTAGATTTATTCACCAAGGGGGAAGCTAACTTGATGCTTTGGTTAAGTATAAAATATGGTTAATGATATATTTTGGCTAAGCACCTGACACCCTTATCACTACGGTGTGTAAGTGAGGGTGTAGGCCCCAATACCAAGCTTGTATCATTACCACTATAGTCCCCAACATTATTACAAGATTTTTGCTTTGTGTACATCAAATTAGATTGGCCAGTGTCAATTCAATTGATTATTTGTTTACTTTTAAAATCTACTTTCTTAGATCAACTACAAACTATCTTGCTTCATTTTCACAAATTCATTATCAATTCTTTATTTTATTCCTTGCTCACTGCACTAGGTCGACCAACTCGACCTAGTATATTTTTTAGCCCATGTACACTATACTAGGTCAGCCTAGTTGACCTAGTACTATTTATAAACTTTTTCCCCTTTTTTGCTAGTTTTTGTTCTCTGTATTGGTTCAATCTTGTAGACCTAGTTCAGTTTCATAGACCCAATTTTTGCACTAGGTTGACTAGGTCAACCTAGTTTAGTTACAGTCGCCTTTTGATTCTTTATTTTTCTCATCTTGCCTATCTTCCTTTCATCATGGATTATCTATTTAGTGACAACAATAAAAATCAATCAACAGATATGATGGAATAAACCAATCCTAATAGGGTCTCCCATAGATAAAGTAGGTTTCCTCTTGATAATGCTAGTAATGTTCATATTGCAACCTACACAATAAACTATGTGAATCATCATAATACCTCTTTGCACCAAAACCCTCCTCTTTTCTTAGGGGATCAACCTAAATTAGTGTATACTCCCAAAATTCTCTTCTTTATTTTTGAATTTCCTCAGCATAAAGGGAAAGATCCATCTACCATCTACAACCTCATGATTGGTGATCAAGTTGAAGATCCTCATTCACCTACTCCTACTTTCTCAACTAGATTTGGGGGTATTAACTTCTTTGCTTCTAGACCTCTTCCTTAAATCTTGACTCCTTCTTATGCCATGACATCTTCTTCTTTAATTTATTCTACCTCCATTCTTAGTAACTCAACTAACATGGTTGGTTCTACATCTAGTGGGCCTCTTATAAGACCTACTATTCTTAATCCTTCCACTAGTTCATTGTTTGCTACCTAATTCACTCATACTTCTAGTGCTTCTTCCTCTCAACCATTTACTAGTCTATCTTTTGCTTCACAAGCAAATTTCTCCACTAGTGCTTCAAATTATCATAGCTTTTCTCAAGCTCATATCAATACTAATAGAGGTAACCAACCCACTAATACCAACACAAACACCAACACTACTTATTCTAATAACACTAATCAAAATAATAAACTATTATTACAAACTCTCAACCAAATGAGCGCATTTCAAGCTCATAATACAAATCAAATGATGAGAATGCAAAACCAACTTCTTAATCTTCAAATGCAACCACAACTAATGGTTTGGGGCATGCATAACCAAAGTGTTAAGGAGAAGAAGTTCAATATTATGGAATAACTTCATAAATTGCCTGCACAAATTTCTATTCTAGAATTATTGTGAATGTATACTATCTATAAGAACATTTTAATAGACTTCCTTGACCAATCCTAAGTTCTAAATGACATAAGCCCAGATATATTCTAAGCTTTGGTTGGACACCTAGCCCCAGGATAAAAGTTGACCTTCAACCAAAGTGATATGTCATCCCTTGTACCTCTCCATAGCAATCCATTATATATTGAAGATGTCATTACACATCACAAAGTGAAATGTGTCCTCATAGGAAATGGATCAGGCCTGAATATTGTCTTTAAATCTCATCAAGCATCTAATATATACAACATTTGATCTCTAACCAGAGACAATCACAAGACACCATTGGCTTACTAATTATCATTGGGCCCTTAACCCACAATACACTTTTCCATGTGTTAGACCTATACCTATCATATAATTTTATTTTGGGTAGACCTTGGATACATGAAATCCATGCAATCCCTTCAACATTACATCAATGTATCAAGTTCTCTCACTTAGGTATGGAGTTCAGTATTAATGGAGATTTTTAGCCTTACAAACATTGTAAACATTTGGAGGCCAATTATGAAATCTATAAATACCATTTTGGTTTAGATATAATTCCCAAAAAGGATAAAGGCAAAGAAATACTTATTAACTTATCAATGGAAAATTACATAGACTTAGATATCCTTGATTCATCCTCCCATATGCCACCTACTGAATCATCTAATCATTTTACCATCCTGGCCAATGGCCCAAGAGAGCATTTGACCCATGATACATTTCACATTGGCAAGCTTCCACAAAACCCCAAGTCCTATCAAAGAACTAAAGCCAAACCACTTTGCATAAAATGGAAATAAAAAGGAAAGGGCAAACTTCATGGTCTAGTTTTATCATTTTCACACCAACCACTAGCCAAGAATGAGACCCACTTGTAAATGATGAAACTTGATTGTATAACGACAAACTAGCTAATTACTATAAAAATGAAAAATACCCCATTCTTAATAGGATCATGGAGATCAAACCTATGAAGGAGGAGGCCTTAATAAAAATAAACAAGGAACTCTTGAGCTAATCTCTATAACTCGGTATAAAAGAACATATGGTCTAGGATTTAAACCACTTAGTGGTGACCCCACATATCTTATTCATGTTTCAATGCAAATGACTAGTGATGATGATCTTGGTAGTGAAGTAGAGTCTGACCATAGAATTTACAAAGATCCTACCAATACTAATTTGTTTAACACCCATGTCATTTGTATCCTTACCCCAATTATTCACAACAACCTGCTACCTCTTTATTACCCTTAACTTATAGCCTAGGACTAACAAGAATCCATAGTGCTTGTAGATAAATTTGAAAATGATGAGGCCTTTTGAAAAATTTTAAGCCTAAGAGATAATGTTCCGTTGGGAGACCACAAACAAGGGTTCTCAATCAAACTACATCCTATAGCCTATTTTATATAATGGGTGAACACCTTTAGCCACAAACAAATAAATAAAACATTGAGGTCTCAAAGTGAAAACCTCTTTGAGGCACTTTTGGACTAGGGTAAAAGTAAAGAAAAAGGCTAGTATTCTGGTGAAAACCTCTTTCAAGCACCATAAGAGAGGGTGTTCATATTTCCTTAAACATATCTCATAAGACCACCAATGATGAACTTGTTTTTAGGTTTGAGTTCAATTCTGAGGAGCAACATTCCTTCTATCAAATTATCCAAGAGTTTCTAATGGTGTTTGTAACATGGCCATCTCTAGCATTAGGAGATTCAAATTTGTCTTATTTAGGAGAACTTGAAGAGCTAGTTTAAATAGAGGACTTTATTATTGTAGGCTAATTAAAATCATTACCAAAAATTCTATAAGATGATGCGACTCTCCTCATGGAAGACACTATAGAAGTCAACATCATGACTCTAGATGACCTAAAATGGATCAAATTAAGCATGTCCTTTAGTGAGGAGGAATGTGAAATATTTATAGACATTTTGATGGAATTTTTTATCTTTACTTGGGCCTACTCATACATGCAAGGTTTGGACCCCACCTTGGTTGTACACCACATTTTATACATCATATGCCAAACTAGTGAAATAAAAATTACATAATATGCATCTTCACATTATTGTATTAATAAAAAAAGAGTTGGAAAAACTTTGAGAAGCAAGATTATTTGACTGATTAACTACTCAGAGTAGATCTCAAATATTGTGCTAGTTAGCAAAAAGTAGAAAGAATCAGAATCTACACTAATTTTGAAGATATAAACAAGGCCTATCCCAAGGATGAATTTATTCTACCAAACACTGACATGATAATTGACTCCACAATGGGGTATGAAATTCTTTCACTTATGGATGGATTTTTAGGCTACAACCAAATCTATATTGTACCAAAAGACTATCATAAGACAACATTCACCACTCCATGGGGAATGTTTTGTTATCAAGTTATGCCATTTGGTCTCAAAAATGTTGGTACCACATACCAAAGAGCCATGACCATCATATTTCATGATATATGCATGATATTGTTGAAGACTATGTCGATGACAAATTGGGTAAATCAAAGACACATGTCAATCATCTAGCCACACTACAAAGAATATTTGAGAGTATTCATTAATACAAGGTTAGACTCAATCCTAATAAGTGAATTTTTGGTGTTACTTCAAGCAATTTTAGGCTTTATCATCTCTCATAGAGGGATTAAAGTTGATCCTACCAAAGTACAAGCCATTACAGAGATGTTGTTGCCTTCTAATTTGAAGCATCACTATAGTTTTTAGGGTAAGATTTAATCTATCAAATGCATCATTTCTCAATCAATTGACAAATGCCATCCATTTACACACTTGTTGAAGAAAGGTGTCACATTTCATTAGGATGAAGAATGCCAAAAAGCTTTTCAGCACTTAAAAGACTATCTTACCAATCCACCTATTTTTTTACCACCTGTGTTAGGAAAGTCATTCCTACTATACCTATCTATAATTGACAAATCCCTATGGGAACTTCTAACTTAGCATGATGATAATGTAAAAGAATATGTCATGTATTATTTAAGCCGTACATTGGTTTCATATAAACACAACTATATACCTATTCAAAAAACTTGTCTAGTTATGGTTTTTGTAGCACAAAAATTATGACATTACATGTTAGCTAGTAAGACCATAGTTATTTTCAAATTAGATTCACTCAAGTATCTACTATACAAAATAAATTTATAATGTCGCATGGATAAATGGATCATGCTTCTAAGCGAGTTTGATATTGAATATATCAACTAGACAGCTATCAAAGGATAAGTGCTTTCAAACCAACTTATTGAAGCTCCTTTTGTAGATACTAAACCTTTGATTTTTTAATTCATAGACAATTCCATTATGACCATCATGGAAACACCTTTTGAGGATTAACACTAGAATCTATATTTTTATAGATCATTAACATCACATGGATTGGGGGTAGGTCTATTTTTTATTACACCATAGGGGGATCTTATCCCTAAATTATTTTATATCCATTTTCCTTGTACTAATAACATGGTTGAATATGAAGCACTCTTTGTAAGGATTTTCTAGGCATTACAATAGAATATTCAATGTCTTAAGGTTTATGGTGATTCTCAATTAATCATCAATTAGGTTATAAACCACTTTTAGAACAAAGATGACAAATTGGTACCATACAAGGCCATGATTGACACTCTCAAACAACAAATTGCCAAAATATAATTTTAATACATAGAAATGGCCAGTAACAAAATAATGGATTTCATGGAAACCATTATATTTTTGATACACCACATAAACAAGGCAAAATAATATCAATTTCTCATTGAAAATATTTTAGTGTCTGCTCATGAACCTTCAACCATCATAATAATTTGTGATATTGTTGGTCCCATTCTATATGGTACTCAAAACTTTTTAATTACCTTCACAACCATATTATGCCACCATACCTATCATACAAATAGAGAAATACCTTTACCCACCAAACCTCATGATATACCTTACTTAGACCAACCCTTTACCACCATAGTTTTGATAGAACTCTGCTTTGTTGTTTAAATTTGATAGAATCAACATTAGTGTTATGAGAAGTTCATGGAGTATGTGGATCCCACACTAGTAGGGTCATCCTAGCCAAAAAGCTCCTATGTACTAGGTTTTATTGGCCAAATGTAGATGCAAATGCACCTTTGTGTGTTAAAAGGTATGACAAATGACAAAGGAATGTCAATTTGATTCATGTAACATCCCTGAGTGGATCTACCTAGAGATATGTGATATTTTTAAAAATTTAAATGGCATATTCTTTCATTAGATTACACCATGATAATATAATTAGTGATCTAGATAAAATACTCTAAGTATGATAAGCATGTGACATCTATCCATCACTGATCACTATCATAAGATGAAACCCAACATAACAAAATATAAAAAGTAATTATAGATGTCCAGCCATAGCTGGTACAACCATACAACTACTGCTATCAATATACAATAAGTAATAATTATATTTCATCAAAGATAATGTTACAGTAATAATAAATACATTACATGATGCAAGATATAAGATACAAGATATATGGCTCCACGGAGCCTAAGTTCCTTGAACTCCAATATTTATGGCAATCTTAAGTGTCATCTCCAAATAAGTATTATTACGGGGAGGGACAATATCATCAAATCACTTTTTCACACCAACCATGGAACATCAATCCCTACACAATCACCTATCATGGAATGGCCCTCACTTCATGGATGAGTAGCTAGTACTCGCGTGCTGTATAATTTTTAAAAACATGTAGAGTATCATAAATAAATTCTTTCTAACATGATATTGCACAAATATGTAAATCATACGTATGAAATGACAATGTCTAACTAAAATTATTATGGCCAAAGTTTTCAATAGTTATTGATCTCTAGGATCAGTCAAAATCATACACACCACTTGCTCGGATTACCTTCATATGGCATTGATGATGCTAGTAATCTAGTGAAGACTATCTCACTACATACTCAGTACCAGCAATGCAAAATTTAGTTAATATAAATATAACCAATAGATTTATACATATTACTTCATATTATCAGGCATAAAATATGTTAAACACATGAATAATCAAAATGCATACATTTAGTTCATCAAATGTATGAATGAATCTCCACTATATTATTTTTCACATAAATGATAATAATCAATATAATTACAGTTCATACCATCTACGTATACTACACATTAGACTGCATATTTATAATTTTCATAAGTAGATACAAACATAGTACATTCTATGACAAGCAATCATAGTCCATCATTTTCATGTACACTCTACTTAATTTCAATAACCAATCATAATAAAGGAGTCATAAATCTAATAAATACATAATATTTCATTTAAACAACTAGTTACCATTCTATAAGACTGTATTCATATAATTATATAAATAGTGTTTTATTATTTAGGAAACTATACCTTGAGTTTTAACATTTAATAGAAATATAGATATAGGCATACAACCTAATACACAATATTTATTACACTCTTATAAAAGTACCTAAATCTTCATATAGATATATTCCTTCTATTTATGTACTATTACATATTAATTATATTTATACTATGTGTCACATATAAGTACTCAATAATATATAGATACGGTAATTGTCAACAGTCATCTAAAATTCTAAATAATGACTTCATATAATTTCAACAACAGTTATAATTACCTATTTACCAAAATACATTGACTTTTTATTATGAGATATTAATACTCCCAAGATATTATTGAATTGAGTGTTATTGTCTATATTCTAATCCTTAAAGCGACCTCTAATTTAACATTCAAACACTCACATAGTTTGAACTTATATAATCCAAGGTTTTAAATCAAGAAAACGTATTAATAATAAGATTATCAAGATTTTAACCTCCCAATTCATATATAAATGCTTAATGATTTCAACCCTTGCTCAACTTAAATATGATATTATTAAGAATATATGTAACCTTGTTACCTTAGATATTTTTTAAATATATATATATATATGTCGCTATATTTATATCGAATATATATAAACAACTAACTGTTACAATTTTAGTAACTAAGAAGATGGCTCATTTAAACAAGTGGAGTGGTATATACCAATTTTTTGAGCCATAGATATATAGTTCAAGCTCAGTTGAAAACATAATTACTTAAATACACACGCTAAGTATAGATAATAAGTTAGTAATCTCATTTAAGTTTTCATTCTATATAACCAATTTAGATATGGTTTTATACATGAATCACCATATGAATAGGTTGATGTATATAGAAAAATTATTTGTTGAATTCTAGATGCTTGTGCATATGCTACTATTCATATATATAAATTATTATACTCTCATATGAATCATTGTACTATAAATAGATCGCTAGAGCTTGGTGTATATGCTAAAATCATTGTACATAAGAATAATATTATATTTAAATTTATATCCCCAACCCTATTCATATTCTACAAATTCAACTATTATTAAAACTCAATGTTACTAATATTGTAATACTATCTGCATATGTAATAATATTATGTACAGATCATCTATAATAGCCATTATCCCACAACTATCATATAAAAGAATAATAAGGATGGCTATAGGTGTTATATAGAATAGATTTCGCTTAGATTATGAGCTAATATTTTAGACACATATATCTAGATAATAATAGTGAGATTCTATATTCTCATATCTGATATATATAATATTAGAATATTAACGTATGTATCTATATCCGAAACAACATAGAATATTAAAAAAATTAGACTATCTGCATCTACATATATTTAAAACATTCTAAATAACATAGAATATCAACATCTATATTTTATTATTATTTTTATAAATACATAAACATGTGATTGGTTTTATATATAGATCATTGGTTTATACAACTTATTATACTTTGTACACAGTTCACTATTTGGTCATGTATTATACACAACCTATATATTTATAATCACCTAGTTTCGAATACCTATAATTTGTTATTGTGAACATCTTTAAGTGCACACACCTACATACATATATTCATTACCAATATTAATAGATTACATAGAATTTTTTCTAAATTTAAAACATCACTTACGTTTTAAAAGTGTTCAAATGACACCAAAAGGTCCATGACTTCCTTTGCTTCTGCTCTACTTCATTCTATTCACTCCGCTCTCCTCCTCTCCAACACTCTACTCACTTTTCTCCTTATCTTTTATGCCTCATCTCCCTTCTATGTCACACCCCCCTTACCTTTCCTTTACAAGAATATATTCCTTTTTTATAAATCACTCTCCTTTACTATTTTTATGATTTTTCTTTCTTTCCTTATGGTTATTGTGCTTTATTTAACATTGTCTTTTTTTTAATTTTTATTCAATAATTTTTCTTTGTTTATGTTTTTTTTTCTTTTTCCTAAATATATACTTACTAATTAACAAAATGGTTTTTATTTGTTTTATTTCCTTTATGAGGCTTTTCTGATTTTTATTTTCTAATTACTTAATAATAATATGTCTTAATATAAATAGATAATCAAAATGACTTGACCAATATAAGGTCAATAATATTATTTTAAATTTAGATGGTAAATAATGCATTATTATTCAAATCCAAATTATAACAATGTATTCATTGTTATCATTATGCTATCTAGGTTATCTATGTACTTTTATCATCTATTAAGTCACATCATGATATTCTTGATATCATAAAGATAACCGACTAATGTTCTCAAACATTACTAAGATAAGTTAACTAGTTTATGTATAGTAGTACCAACACAATTCATGTAAATATACATTTTCAAAAACATTAATAATCATGAATATAATGACATGTCATAATCACACAATAACATTCACAATGTAATCATATGAGATTAATTCACCTAAACATAAATCTAAACTAACACACATGCAATTATCTAAATGCAGATAATATAAAGAATGTACTAATGCTAACAATTCAAACAATGTATATACATGTATACTATCTAATGTGGTGTGTGTAGGGATTTTATCCATTCTTATATCATCCCCAAACACCTCCATCTACATCAACCTCTCTGATGATGCTCTCCCTCCATCATATTATGAGGGATGAGTCTCTCCTACATCAAACTCACAATAAGTAGGTAGTTATTCCATAACATCATGGTATATATATCATAAATTACTACTGAAATAATAAATCAACATGATCACAATGTAAAGAATATAAAATATAGTTAAAATCATAGAAATGCAATCATGAAACCAAAACAACATACATTTGTCCCATAACAAAATATGACTTATAGCTTATTCAAATAATAATTAAATCAAATTTTCAACCATAGAAATCCACTGATAATCAAGTAAATTTGATTAGCAAGAAATCAAGATGTAACAATTCATGCCCTAGTCAAAACTCTAAAACTAATGCTTACTCCATGGCCATTTACAACATGGGGACTCTATCTCATTGGGAATATTAACCCTACCTCATCCAATGGCCATAAAAACATCCTTACCACTACCAAATATTTCACTAAGTGGTTTGAATCTATACCCCTAACTTACATGACTAAAAAATAAATTTTTAAGTTCATCTTCAATCACCTTATTTGCCACTATACTATCCCATCTAAAATTATATCTAATAATGGCAAATCATTTTAAAATAAAGATGTTAAAATATTATGTACTGAGTACAAAATTACTCAACATTTTTCTACCACATATTACCCACAAAGTAACAACCAAGTAGAAGCATCCAATAAAACCATTGTCAACATCCTTGAAAATATTGTCAATGATGTTGGCTATGATTGGCACCTCCAAATATTCCATGACCTCTAGACATACTGCACTAATTATTGCACCCCTAAAAGATCTACTCTATATTCCCTAGTTTATGGCACTAAGGCTATTATTCCCATTTAGGTTGAGTTACATTCTCTGTGTATCTCATTAAAACACATCCTAAACAATAAATATTATCAAGTAACTCATCTACAAGAGCTAGATTTATTTGATGAAAAAAACATGGCCATTGTAAACAACCTTCAAGCATACCAAAATAGACTTTGTGGCCTCTATAACGAATGGGTCAAACATAGAGAATTTGACCTTGGTGATCTTGTTCTCAAATAAAACCAACATAATACCATGGCCACTAAGAAACATAAGGGAAAGTTCAAACCCAATTAGATAGTCCCCTATATCATTATTGTAAATTATGGATCCATAGAATACAAGCTCACTACACTAGATGGGGATGAACTTGAAGAGCTGATGAACATCATACACCTCAAGCATTAATTCACTTGAGAGACTGAAATATTATCTATGAGGCCTATTTTTTTTCACCATACTATAAAAAGTATTCTCTATACCCCATACTATATACTATTTTGCCATACCTTCCCTTTTTGACTAGAGTTATTTTTACCCTCCCTATCCAACCCCTTTGACCTTGGTTCCATTGCATTGGTTCTTTAGTCACCTTAAACAAGAAGATTCATATCAATTTTTAGTAGTTGATTCATTATTTTAGATAGAGTCCATATCTTAGAATAGTATGACAGTGGTTTGACAATTGTATCCTTCATTTCTTATTTCATTTCATTTAGAGTGTTCCTGATTAGAACTGCCTTTGGGCAAATTAGTGTCTCACAACATACTACTAATTATAACTGCCTATGGGTAAATTAGTATCATTGACCTATGTCATTGTTTTTGAATTATAACCACCTATGGTAAAATTAGGTACAAAAACTTTATCTTTCATGCCTTGAAGTCCCACCTTACCATTCTTTTGTCATATTGTGCCATTTGTCTAATTTGCTTGATTTTAGAATTTATTACTACCTAGTCAAAATCCTCCACTATAAGTTAGAACTATAGTGATTTGAGGTCCTAATGGAAATATGTAGGTAGCACTTAATTAACATGAGATTAGCTCAGTCACCCTCTATCATGATTTTTCCAGTTTATGAGTTGGACCATTTCATGTCTCATACTCCTCAATCTAGTTGAAATGCTTCAAAAATTCCAAAAATATTTGTAAAAGATCTAGAAACTCCTAAAAAATTCCAAATCGACCACTTCTTTGCCTCAAATATTTTGGGACCCCTATCTATTTCACAAGAAACCACTTGTCATTTAGTTTCCCCATCCTTATTGGCCCATCCGCCTTATACTCTTTCCATTTTACAAGAATTTTTTTTGCTCATTATGTATTCCACTTTGATACATTAATGAATTTTAGGCTTCCATTTCTCACGCTCTCACCATTTTATGAGAGCCTTCCCATTATTCTTCTACAACATCATGATTTTTCTTGATCATCATTTTTCTTCTATACCATATCCTGGGAGAGCTACATTTGGCCTAAAGTTTATGTTGGACTTTCCATCCATGGAACTATTTAGGTAGCATCCACTTGCCTAGTGCATCTAGAGTCAACTAAGTTACCCCTTCCTTTTCTTCTATTTCCCCATTTAATGTGTTTGTTTCATTGTCTCTTATAGCCTAAGGGCAATGTTCATTGTCTTGTTTGCTATCTATTTACACTAACATTGTGGTTAACCATTATTTATGTTTATTTGTCCTTTTGTTCTCATTATTTTATTTTATTTATTTTTCTTTTCCATTCCTTGGTGTTTTGTTGTGTTTTTGTTTGCCTATTTATTTATTTTAATTATTGTGCCTTCACTTAGTATATATGCATTCTTTGGGTGATTATTTATACATTATACTTAGGATTATTAAAGCCAAGTATCTAAATTCTAGGGAGGGTTTCTATTTTCTTGCTAGAAGGACCTATCAATGGCTCAACTTTTTGGAAAGCTTTGAATAAAGGAAAGGATATTCTCAAGATATTTCTAAAATAGAAAATAGGTAGAGGCAATATATTCAATTTTTGGGATGATCTATGGATTAACCAACTCCTTCTTGGATCCTCTCAAGATGCAATGTGACTGAGTGGTCACTTTAAGGAGGTAATAGGTCACAAAGTGTGTAATTACTGACATGAGGTTGAAGGTAGTAAAAGGTGGAAGTTACTTCATAAAAAATATTTGAACCAATAACAAATTTAATTTTTACAAGATTTGAATAACCAGCTTTAGAATACTCACATCAATAGATTTCCCAAAGATGATGAACTTATATTGATGCCCAATCCTAGTGGTTTGTTCTCTGTTAGATCTAGTTATCTATCTTTATGGGATCAAGAAGACTTGGATAAAATCTAAAATTTCTTGTGGATTAAAAATTTTATCCCTAAAATTAATGTTTTTTATTGGTTAGATGCCTAAAATAAAATCCTAATGGTGGATAACTTAATTAAAAGGAGACTTTCAATTCCTAGCAGGTGCATTCTCTACAAGAAGGAGGCTGAATCTTCTAAACATATCTTCCTTATTTGTCCTTTCACCACTTATATTTTTCAATATTTTTTCAATTTATCTAATTCTTCTTAGGTTTTTTCAAAATCTATACAGGATTTGATCTACCAATGGGAGGCACCTTGGGATCATCCCCCCTTGAAATTTTGGTGGAACTTAGCTTTCCCTCATTTTTTGGGGAATCTAGATTTTTAAAAATTCAATCATCTTTGAAAACCTGAATCCTAGCCCCATTACCTTTTTCAAGAGGATAATGGCTTATATCAAGGAGAGTTGGTTAACTTATGTTTATTCTTTTGGTGATTCACCTTCTCCTTAATTTTTTTAGATCCTAATTTCACTAAATCTTGTGATTCCTATCCAATTTCAAAATCAGGGTGTTGATAGAATGAAAATAAAGTGGATTCACCCTCTGGTTTTATGGTATAAGCTAAATTTTTATGGAGTGAAAAAAGGGAATATTAGTCCCATAGGAGGTGGAGTCGTCATCCAAGATTCAAAGGAAAACCTTTTGGCAGTATATGTAGGACCTCTAGGGATTAAAATTAATCATTTAGCAGAAGCCCTGGCAGCTTGGTGGGTGATTGAACTTGTAGCTAAGATGGGGATGGAAAAATTATAGTTGGAAGGAGATTTGTTAAATATTATTAACTATTTGAAGGGATCCTCCCAATCTTCCTAGATGATTACCATCATAATGAAGGATGCAAAATCTCTGCTAACATCATTCAAGGGTGTGACTATAGGCCATGTTTATGAAGAATGAAATAAAAGTGATGACAAGATGGTGAACTTAGGGGTCACACGTGGCTCTCTCAATTATTGGCAAGGTGATGTGGTTTTTCCAATGATGTCATGCCTATCATTTATTTCATAAAGCCCTCTCCAATGTGTGATTTCATGATTATCATCATCAATAAATCTAATCAGCATGGGAATAGTAGCTTTAGCACATGTATTGAAATCATGATACAATCACACATCAAAGCCATAAACAAGGGGAGAGACTTGATTTTAATTACTATTATTATTAGGGTAAATCCAATTAAGAGATTTTTAGATTTGAAGCTAGTTGTCTTGCTCGTAAAAAGTATAGAGTAGATAAAAGACTCAATATAGGTGGTGATCATGATAGGGTCAAACCCATTTCCTATGTAGAGGTTAAAGTATATCCCTATGTATGGATAAAAATGGTGAAGGAAGAACTTGAAAACTTCATAGAATGGATAGTCAACCATGATATGGCAATTTACTATGAATTTTTAAGAGGATGAAAGTAGAGGGAAGTTTGTATGTGAGGTTTAATAATCATTGTAAGTAAATAAATAATTAGAAAAATTATAGGTATGGATTACAGTGATGTTAAAGCTTTCAAAGACAAGAAAAAGAAATATGAAATTTTTAGCATTTTTTATAGCTCTGAAAAGAAAAAACCCAAGTCTTCCAATCAAAAAGGATTTCTCAAGGTTGACCTAAAAAAAATGGTTGGACATCTATCTTCAGGTCATGAAATATATAACCCTCAAGGGAAAGCATATTTTTATTTTTTTCCCATTATTTCCTCCTCGTCAATCATTTTAGAGGCCATCCCATTAGTATTCCCTTCTTCCTAATGAAGTCCCTTGAAGTTTTTATTACTAATTTCAAGAGTAACCCTTTGATGAGCATAATACATCAGGGTCTCAATATGTTGATGGTCAAAATGTGGTAACCTCTCTAAATTAAATTAGTTTCATAGGCCATACATATTCACAGTGAATAGGACGATTCTGATAGGGTTAGTGAGGATTTTTTAAACCTCGAAGAAGGGAAGAATGATGGGTTTGGTGAAGAAAATGCCTTAGGGGACTTCCAGCCTAGAGATAGCTAGAAGGGTGTTCCTATCTATATTAAACCTATTGCAAACATGGTTTTTTTGTTTTTTTAACTTTAATCTGACTGATGAAATAGAAAAATACATGCAAAATTTGTAGATGAAGGTGGTTATCGACAGGATTTTGAGCTCAAAAATTTATGATGAGTTTGAGAAGTTAAAGGTTTTGTTGACACCTAGTGATTTTTCAATAGGGAAGGGTGACAACTCAAAGGAGGAAGAGATAATGTGGGTCATTCCCCACATGGTAAAAAGAACATTCAAAGCAGAGGAGGAGAAGAAAAAAGGGGGATTTAGGCTAGGGAAAGGTGGAAACTAGATTTTCAAGGCTTAAGAGGAAGAGGGAAGCCATTAAACCATGTAGGGTATCAACAATCATAACATAGGAAGGGATAATCATAATGAAAATATTGGTACCAAAAAATTGGTGCTTTACTTGGAGTCTGAGGACTCGAATCAGTAATTACCTAATTTCTAGTTTTTTGTTATTTTTTGGCAAGTTTTTAGCCATCTATTTGTTAGTCAATTGTGGTCATTGCTAGTTTTTGAGTATTAGTACTTTGTTGGTTTTTTTATTGTTGTTATTTCATGTCTATATTTTGGGATCTTTTGTACTAGGCATAGGACCCTTAAATTGTATATTAACCTTATCTAATAAAAAAAATATGTCCACATTGTCATCATGGTTTTTGTCACTGGTGCATTATTTTTTATTATTTATTAGATCATGTGTCAGTCCTTATGCATATTTCAGTTTATTTATCATGGTGTTTTATATCATGATGCCTATCATCATGTGATATAGTAAAAATCAACTTGGGAAATCTTACAAGCAATGTGATTGTAGTACTTATCCTTGGCACCTAAAAAATTATTGAATCATTCCCCACATACAGAGTAATTAAATCCCAAAAAAATTTGCATCCTTATTATTTAGGATGTGTATCTCCATACTAGCAGGTAGCCCAAAGTCATATTTATCCTCTATCTCAGCTTACTCTTACTCCATGAGTATGGATTCTAAACATAAGCCCCCAATTTTAATTTGTCATATTACTTCAATCATTCTACTAATGATTATAACCACCTTTGGGCAAATCATTGTGTGTCATCCCACTCGTAGAGCCACTAATTATAACCACTTATGGTAAAATAATTATTTTTCAACCTCTGTGGATGTTAATGATTATAACTTCCTTTGGGCAAATCATTCTCATTCTTCTGCCCAACTAGGGCACATTTTCATTATGTAAATGATTATAATTGCATGTGGGCAAATTGTTGTTTTTCTTTTTCATGATTATAACTGCCTTTAGGTGAATCATTCTCTTGTTACCCTTATCCTTTTTTGTTAATGATTTTAACCACCTATGGGAAAATAATTATCCTTTTACCTACCTATGATGATGATTATAACTACCTTTAAAAAAATCATCCTATTTATCTGCCCAACTAGGAAAACTCACCATGCCACTGATTATAAATGTAGACATCTAATTTTGGTCACAATTGGATTCTAACTAGACTTCCAATTGATTCTTATCAACCATTGAAAATTAATCCTAAGAATCACTAAACATCCCAATTTTTTTCAAACATCATTCATCAAAGCTTATAATCATGTTAAAGCATCCCTATTTGGGGTATTCTATCATATGTAATAATAATCTCTCACATATTCATCCCTAAGCACTTTGTGGCATAACAACTATCAATTTGGCCTATGGACCCCTTAAGCAGGGCACTTGATCAAATCTTGAAAGACCTAAAATGCTAATCAAAATAAATCATCTAATTAAACAAAATTAAATGCCTAGTTAAATTATCCATCTGAAATTAATAAATATATAAAAATAAAAATTCTACAAATAAAAATATCAAGCCTTTTCATCATTGCCTTTGTGAGTTGTCAAGCTCTTTGAAAATATCCTAAAATATTTAATTTGAGAGCCATGCCTAGTAATAAAAAATCATAATTACATGACAACTATTAACAAAACTAGAGTTATTCTCAACTCACCTAGGGTTAGTTTGAACCCATTTCATGTTTAAACTCAACCTTAAGTCACCTTGGGTTAGATTTAATTCTTGAGGCTATAAATACAAGGTCACACCCTTTCATTTATAATTTTGGATATTTTAGAGTTATTATGTAGGATTTATTCCATAAGACTCATGAAATAAGTGTTACCATGCCCAAATATTAATCCAAGCAATCAAATCTAAGGTGCCAAGGAGAGAAAGAGCCAAGAAAGATTCATTGTCAAAGACTTCTTGATGCACAAGCTGATTAAGACATTCAACAAATTATTTGGGCTCCTAAGAAGATAAAAGAGTTGTTTATTTTATATTTTTATTGTGCATTCATTTAGTTTTGTTACCTAATCTCTCCTTAGTGTCTAGGCTAGAGGAGTTACAATTTTAGTGGGTTTATTTCATTTATTTTATGAGACTAACCCAATACTACCCTCTCCTATATTATAATCCTTGTTCACAATAATTATCTATGGGAAAATCAGTCTTTTCCACCCATTTTACCCTTTTGTCCTATTATTTCCTTCTTTTGAGGGATCGATCATCGACCTTCTTTGTCGACCACTCCCTCAAAGGGGCATACAAAGCTCATCCATTTTCATTGAATTGTTAGGCATACATGAAATTTTCATTCTTTGATAAGACATTACTATGCATATAGCTTGCAACATATTCCCAAATAGGGGCAAACTGTAGACATCCAATTTTGGCCATAACTAGCTCCCGACTAATTCCTACTAACCATTACAAATTATACCTTAAAATCACTAAAAATATCAAATTTGGCCATGCATCATTCATAAAATCTTAAAATCATGTTGAGGCATCCTTATTTTAGATACTAACCTATATGCAATAATTACCTCTCATGGATTCACCCCTAATCACCTTGTAACATAACAACTGCTAATTTGGCCTATAGACCCATTAAGTAGGTAACTTGATCAAATATTAAAAGAGCTAATAAGATAATAAAAATCAATTGAAAAATTGAAAAATATTAAATGCTTAGTTTAATTATCCATTTGTAATTATATTTATAATTTTGCGTAAATGGATTAAACTATACAAATATCAAACTACCAATTAAGATCTAGATCCATTATAATCAAATTCAAATAAATGAACAAATAATTCAAACCAAAATTTTAATCCTTAATCTAATTGCTCCAAACCAAGATCAAATAGATAAAAGATAAGATGATTGGATTGAGATTACCTTAAACTTAGATTTTTGACATTATGTTGGCATGATCAAGGATGTTGATGATGGATGCAAGGATTAGATTAGCATGGACTTAGTATATTTCTTATTGATTTCTAGTTAGCTTAGCCTTGGATAAATGGCTTGCTTATATATAAAATGGAAGGAAGAATCAGTGGCTATAATTCAATCTTGGGCCATTGGGATCAATGGTTGGGGATTTTCCAAAGAATTCTAAATTCTTTAGAAGCCTCTAGATGGGGAAGGCTAAGTTAGACAATATTCTAGAATTAGATGATTCTAAAATCCTCTTAGGGATTAATTAATATTAGGTAGGGGATCAGATAGGGATTAGGTTGTGTAGGAGATCCTATAAATAGGCTTATTAGGTTGGTAGGTGAGTCATGGGAATTTAAAATTCCTAAATAATGGATAAGTGGGGTTAGGATAAGATTAAGAGATGATTAGGGGAATTAATGAAGAAGTGCAAAAGAATAAGGTTAGTAAATATGTAAATTTTGAGGGGGATGTTAGATAAATGATGAGGATTAAGATAAAGGGTATAAATTAGTAGGATTAATGAAAATAATTAAGGTGAATGGATTTAGGTGCATACATTTTGCCCCTTTTTTAAAGGTCATTATGAGTGGATTAAAGTGGAAGTAGTAATGGTATTTTAAATAAAAACCATGTCATGGATTAATTTTAGTAGATGATGTTAGTGGATATGATGTGATGCCCCCTCAAGGGGATATTCATGGAAGAATGAGATGAATGGGAAATCAAAATAAGAAACAAGGGGTGGGATGTAATGGATAGATGAGGGGATGGGATGTGAGATGTGAGAAAGATGATGAAGAAAATGAACTCAATTTGAACATTGAGACACAAAGTGATGATGCCCCTAATAAAGACATATGCACAGGGTGTAGGAATAATGATTTCATAGATGTTTACACATCTCAATGGGGAATCAACCATAACATGATGATAATATAAAATGACATAAGCTTTCAATGTATCCCAACAAAGGATGCATGCAAGGGAGAGTTGTTGGCCAAGATAAGACAAGGATTTGATAAGATAAATGATGAGTGTATCTCAAGGTTAAAATTGAATGATATGATGAAAGAGATGAAAAGGAATAATAAGATGATTGAGTGGCCAAAATATGAATGGGAAGAATCAAATCAATGATTCATAATGTGATTAATACCAATGATTTCCCTTATCAGGACACATGCAAGGGAATGAGAGATGAAGTTATGGTCTTAGTTATTCCCCAATCTAGGGAGGAACCATAAACTATAAATGTTGAATTTATTAATCAATGATAATAAAATAAGAGATGGATGTTGTGATTCATTGGACCCAATCGACAAGTTTGAGAAATTGACAAAAAGATTGAGATGATTGTGGGGATGATGATTGATCAATAAATGGATTGATGAATGATTGAGATTATAGCTCAAATATTTGACTGATGAAATATGTTTGGATGATAAGGGACATGAGAGATGTGATGATGAATTATGGAAAAAGAGGATATAGTGGTTGAGCTATCCTTAGGCACTGAAAAGTAGCCAAGTGTTGCCTACATAGTCAGAAAAGACCTTGAGTCGATGTAGTTATGAATAGAGGATAAATGATAATGATTGATAATGATGATGAATATGATTAATAATTAGAGGGTGATGTTAGTGATTTAAATTATATGACTTAGATGATGAGATAAGGACAAGAGATTAGATGTTAGTCAGATGATTCAATAGGATTAGATTAGTGATGGGAATAGGGATGATTAGATGATTAGATAAATGATGAGGGTGTAGATGATCAAGCTAGAACAACTATCATAAGGCTCATCATAGTCTAGGCAATCTAATAAATTTGGCACTTATCAGTTTGCCCTATGATATAAGTATGATCCAAGGGCTGTTGTGCCAAAATGCATGGGAAAATAGCAAACTTTGCATCATTAAGGACACATAGAATCCTCATTTTAGCTTTGGTAACCTCATAACATCCTTATTCATTGCCTAATAGTAAAAAAGAGGCATTATGTAAGACTATAGACAAATAAACAAAATATAATGAATCATATACATGATACAAGACATGTAAATAAGTCATACAACACAAAGCATCCAAGTAACACACACAATTATATACATGAGGTGTCATTGTATCTTGTCTAATGGTGGGATGAGTGATTGGGTGACAGGCTAGACTAGGATGATGTGGAAGTGGATTGAGGATAAGATGTAGACCTAAAGTAGACTAGTGATGATTATTTAGATAAGGATATGGAATTGAAGTAAATTAGGGATGATGATTAGGATTAGGATTTGTATATGGAGTTAGACTAGATGAGGTACTAATATTAGGATAGGGTTGTCGATAATAAGAGGACAAGGTGACTAGGATGCTAAGACCAATAATAAATTAGATAGGATGACTAGTATATTGAGGATATTGGACAAGATGACATATGACAAGACAATTGGGATATTTTGGGATTTGGTGGATTTTATAATTTGTTTGGATTTTTGACATATTTCAATTTTTAGGTCTTTTTGGAATATGTATATACACTATACAAATGGGGTTAATAGTAAAGGGAATACCAAGCCTATAAACTAGGATAAGGATGACTAGATGAAATAATGGATGGGATTACAAAAGAGTGAGGATGATGCAAAAAATGGGATGAGGACCAAAGAAGAATGAACTAGGGATTGCCAATGACCACATCGTGAAGGATCTAGATGTTTAATTACCAAAGTGTTTATTGGAGGATATGCCAATATTATTCATGAACATTTCATAAGACCTCTTCCACTTCCTTACAAAGATCAATATGGAAATGAATGAGAGATAAGATGCATGACATGAAAGAAAAGGATGGATAGGAATGATGGACAAAGGGATTAGAGAGGCAAGGATGAGAGGGATGGAATGGATTTTTCCCCTAAGGATTGAGGTACAATGCAAGCAATAGATTATTTTACCATGATGTTGGAAACTAGTTTGCATCATTGTAATTTCCCAAGGCATCAAAATATTGGTTTTCACCATTAGATGAATGAGTTTTTTACTTTTTTTTATTTTTTTATTTTTTTTATTTTTGAGCATCTGAATTTATTAGATATGGGTATGAGATGCAAGAATGCTAACATTGGCCAAATTTTTTAGCCAACACATATTCTAGAGATGTGTGATGCTAAGATCATGTTGTCACTACTAGATGTGTTGGGGTTTATGTGACCTTTGATGATTTTTTATTGAGACCCCTCTAGACATCTATACCAGGTATCTTCATCACCCTTATAAGAGATGATGTTGCCCAAGAAGGTGATGGGAGTTATGGATTGGTTTATATTGTGGCGTAGATGGGGGAGTATAGGGCTTAAATGGATAGTAGGATCATGATAGGAAGGTGGGATGTGTGATTGGTAGATGGGACTAGTAGTCACACATACTATTGGATATCTTGGACATTCTATATTTGATTGGTGCCATATGACAAAAGATTGTAGGAGATCCAAGATGATTTGACTTTGTAATTCTTTGATATAATTATTTGAAGGATTATCAACTATCTTAATACCAATTTCAATTTTAATTTGATTTCTTGATTGGATTTGAATTTAACTACCCTTTGGTGCCTGATTTTGGGCTTCACTAGAGGAGATTGATTTTGGACTTCTTTGATACCCTAGTGCCTAACATTGGGATTCACTAAGGAAAGACACTTCTTGATTCTGACTTATTGAATCAAAGATGATTAGAATATTATGATTGATTTTTTAAATATGTTCTTGCACTTTTACATTTGTGGTACACCTTATGTTGCTTGAGGAAGAGTCCAACAATGTATGTTCTTGTTCATCCCTATGGAGGGAGGTAATTAAATGATCATTGATAGGAAGAAAGGGGTCTGTGATAGATGAAGGTAGAAGAGATGATATTATGAGCTCAATGAGAAGTGATGGGGTAGCATGGTCTTCATAGGGGTTCCTAGGAGACCTAGTTTTGACATCAGATAAAATATCCTTAAGATCAACAAAAGGATCACTAAGACTCTCTATATGACACGTATTTGAGGTAGGATCAGACCCACTTTGACTATCTCCAAAAGATAAAGATTTTAATAACTCTATTATGACTTCATCATCCAAATTTGAGGTATCTTTAAAAAGGTAGGCATATTCATCAACTACTATAATATTTATGAGGGATGATGTTTCTAATAAGGAATCTTATTCAGATACTAGTGTTGAACATGATCTTGATGTAAATAAGACATGTATTGATTTCAATTTTGATTATAATGTATAGGATGCAATATTACTAGAGGAATATTTACTGTCCATAAGTGACCTATCAATGTGGGGTCTTTGATGTGATGGGTGAGGGGGAGATTATGGAGGAATAATGGATTGAATAAAGATACGCCCATGGAAGGACTCATGAGATATGGGAGGATTTGGTCTATGGGAAGTAAACTCATCTTTTATGGATGATTTGTCAAATATGGGGGGACTATGGAAGAGGGATGTAGTGTCTTGACCTTGGCTTGGAAGGGGAAGGGTTTGATTATGATTAGGAATGGAATATTGTTATTCTTTGTCTTGTTCACACATGGATGTAGACTCATCTGATTCATTCTTAATTTCTATATCACCATGATTGATGAGGTCTTGGACATAGTTTTGGAAATTATAACATTGATTAATGGTATGCCCCCAGGTTTGATGATATACATAGTATTAATTAGATTCATACCAAGAGAGCTTAGGCTTAGTAGGATCGAGATGTCATATGGGTGGATAGACCATCATGTTGGCAATGACAAGTTGGTGGAAGAGGGATTCAAAGGATATAGGAAGAGGAGTATAGGGGATTTATTCACTTCATGCCTTGGATGTAGAAGCATTATACTTTAGATCAAATGGTTGTTGACGTGATGGGGTGTGTGGGCTAGTATTAGATGAGGTAGATAGGATAGGATTCCCTTTACTAGTGTAAGAATGGGTAGATCATTGGTCATGACAAGTGGATGGAAGATTGGAATGGGACTCACATGAATGGGTTTGGACTAGAGGTAATAATGGGTAGATGGGGTCAAAGTTTATTAGATACAGAGTTCTCATCTCAAAGAGGATATAAAAGAGCATATGCCTATTGGTGATGATGCATTGTTCAATCAGGGTATTGACCAAATTTATTTTGGATGCCATGAATAAGGATGGGATAAAGTATAGATGATATGGTTCACCGGACCCAACCAATAGGTACATGGGATTAAATAGAAAGACTAAAGGATGAAAATGGGATGTGTAGATTAAATTTGGACAAAGGCTTGCTTTATTCAAATATCAAGTTTGAATTGATGATATAAGATGTTAGATAGGATAAGATAATATGTAAATAGACCAACTTATGATGTGAGCTAGAATTTGATGATTAGGATTGGATTTGTTTATGTGACCTATGATAAGCTCTAGTATTCAATGGGGGGAAATACTAGCTTAAGAGACTGATTTTGATTATGGATTGATTGGATTAAGGCTAGATCAAGACTAAGATGATAAAATCAAAAAGGATGATAGGATTGGATTGATAGAAGGATACATTTGTCACTTTGATTCAAACTTTATTAGACATAAGCAAGATAGTGAATATGATCTTAATATGACAATAATGTCATTTTCCAACATGGATGAAGACTGAGGGTATGACTATAAACTTGATGGGAGGACTAGTATAAACAAGGGGATGATATGGGTTAGACTAAGGTTGAGAAAATGGTGGACTAGGCAAGACATGATCAAGACAAATTATTGATTATGGGTAAAAGTGGTCTTAGGACAAGATGTGGCTAACAAGATGTGATTAGGATATGAAGGTGATGTGGATGGATGAGACTAGAATTGGAGGTGATCAAGATTAGTTATAGGCAAGGTGGACCAAGTGATAAATATGATGTTAGGGATGATTAATGTTAAGGGTAGGTGAATAATATGAGGTTAGACTATGATAAAATGTGATGGAGGGATGAAAAGACTTGATTAGGATATGTAATTGAGTGGGTTATGACCAATGATGGTTGGATGTGACTAGACTACGATGGGATCAAAACAAGGGGGTAATGGGAGATAGGATGAGACAAGTAAAAAGGATGTATAAAGCTAATATGTATAAAGATATACAAGAATGATAACATAAAATGATATAATGATGAGGTACGGATATATAAGATGATGATTTGTAAAGATCTAGAGAGGTGTATAGGTTTAGGTAAAAGGTTGACTTGGCTCATAAACAACACGGGTCTATCATGACAGTCACCAAATCAATCAAACCATAAACCTAAATCTAGTAAACTGATTGTGGGTGTGTAACCCGATGACTGCACCATCTAATAGCTTTGTAGGTGAGGTTGTAGGCTAGTGACCCATTACAGAATCTAATAAACCCTCTCAACCCTATTTTCACATGATATTCACTTGAGAGCTAATCATGAATCTAGCATTAAGTCACCTATTATGAACATAAAGTATTAAACTAGGTTAAATAGGCTCTCTAGGGAATTCCTGATATACACTAGGTACGGTGGGGCCTAAGTCCATGTAGGGTGATATCTAATGCCTAATTAAGAGAATGAACTCTTCCCCTTCATGGATGACCTATATTGGGTCAACCACTTAACCTAATGATAGTTATTCCTAATATTTATACTCCATTAAAACATAGATTTTAGATTAGTTCATGGTGGTTAATTCCACAGTCACTATCCCTTTAAGACTATGGTAAGTGCATGGGTGTCAATTCCACAACACATTGCCCTTAAAAAATAAAATTGGGAAGGTTTATGGGTGTTTTTTTATCCTATAAGAATCACTGTAAGGATGCAAGGAGGAGAGCATACACCACCATATCCCTTGAGTGATAAATAGGCAAATAAAAAGTGATTAATTAGATGTGAGTTATTTATAAGATGCAAGAATATACATCATGATTTAAAAGTGATGAAAATGATTAATAGTTTCAATTTTTTTTCAAAATGCCAAAATGTCTTTCATAGGAGGCCCACAAGAAAAAAATTAGTAGTTTAATTGGCACTTTTAAAGAGGCAACCTATAAGGCAATGATCAATAGTTTTTGATTGACAATCTTGAGGGGTAACCTGCAAGACAAAATGTTAGACCAAAATATGACCTACAAAAGAAGATGTTAGCAAGTCAAAATGTCCTGCAAGAAATAAAATGTTAGTCTAATAGGTCTTAGAAAAAACCACTAAAAAAATCATGATTTGGATCTATAATTTATTTGGGTGAGTGGGCCACAGCATGGGGGTTTTGGGGTAGAAACCCCCCATCAGGGTCAAGAAGCATAGCTCCTTGTAAGGTCAAGGGGAAGTGTCCTAAGCACATTCCCTGTCATGATATAGGGAAAGGTCAAGGGGTGGATCCACCAATGCCAAAGGAAAGTTGGGACTTGTGGGAGGCTCGGGATGACTAAAAAATCACTAAAAATAACTCTAAAAATACAATAAAAAAAGACCAAATTGAATTCAAAAAATAGTTCAAAAATGCAAATTTAGAATGCAATATTGCAAATACATAGTCAAACTAAAAGCAATATCATAACCAGAGATTACAATATAAATTTTATGTAATATCATGACTTCAAAGTCATGTTTTTTTTATAGAAAGTGCTTAACCCCTACTGATTACCTCATGGTTTTATACAAAACCATGATAATTTATGCAATACCATGACTTGTAATGTGATATCGCAACTACATGATTAGAAATATTGTGGTAAAGTTTTAAAACTTATAATTTTTTTTATTTTTTACTAAATATGCAGATGTTGAGATGATCATATTAACCCAGATGCTTAAGATATATAAATGCTTTAGAAATGATCACAAATAACTATAACAATTTAGTCTAATGATGATGTATCAAGATGTTTATCAAGACGATATTTTTTTAATAAAAATGGAAAAACCATTCATAATTTATAGAACAAAAAGGTATCCTAATAAAATTTGTCCTAAGTATTGTATTTATCAACTAAAGATAGTGATCAAAGAGCAATCAATCCTTAAAATTACCAAAATCAAAATATCGCTAAATTATGGTCAAAACCACAACTACACGATTAGTGGTATTATAGAAGACAACAAAAATATTAAGACTATGATTTTTTTTTTAGATGATCCTGCATTTGATGTTTTGTTAACCCTATAATTTAGCACACAACAAGTTTTGCACAGATAAAACCCCTTTCCAAAATGTGGTTAACAAAATATATATTTTAAGACCCAAAACCACTTTAAAAATATTTTAAAAGGGTTTATATTATTATTGGTCCTCTTAAAAGACATAAAATGGAAAATCTAAACATGTAGGTTAGAGATCAATGGATAATCATTAGTAGATTTGGGATAAATTACAATGTTGTAACTGTAGTTGTAATACCATGACTTGTAGGTCAATACCACGAGTCTCAAAGTTGCATTTTTACAAATGGTCAAGAACCTAATAGGGTCAAGCAAACACTGTTAGCACAAAATCATTGATTATAATGCAAAATTATTAATTTTGATACAAAAATGCAACTTTCAAATCATGGTATTACAAAAGGGTGGTCCAAGAAACTGTTAGCAGTTTAGTTGGATGGTTAACACAAAACCATAACTTTCAAGGAAAAGCCACTATTGTAATGTTATGAATTGCACGTTAATACCAGAATTCACCTGGGCATGCGAGTTTTATCAAAATACATAACTTTTTATTGTCCAATTAGCCTTGTAAGCTGTCAAAACACTACTTACAAGTAAAATGATTAAATTGGGAGAGTACTCCCACCATGGTCGCCAAAATTTAGTTGAAATTTTGAGAAAATGGATTAAACTATTCAAATTCAAATCCAAAATATCAAACTACCAATTAAGATCTAGAGCCATTAGAATCAAATGCAAATAGATGAACAAACAATTCAAACTAGTATTCTAATCCTAAAACTAATTACTTCAATCTAAGATCAAATGGATAAAAGATAAGAGGATTGGATTGATATTACCTTAAGACTTAAATTTTTGACATTATATTGGCATGATCAAGGATGTTGATGATTGATTCAAGGATTATATTAGCATGGATTTAGTAAATTTCTTCTTGATTTCTAGTTAGTTTAGTCATGGATAAATGGCTTGTTTATATAGAAAATGGAGGGAAGAATCAATGGATAGAATTCAATCTTGGGCCATTGGGATCAATGGTTGGATATTTTCAAATGAATTTTAAATTTATTGGAAGCCTCTAGAATAGAGGCTTCTATATGGGTAAGATTAAGTTAGAGAGGATTCTAGAATTGGAGGATTCTATGATCCTCTTATATGTTGATTAGGATTAGTTAGGGGATTAGATAGGGATTAGGTGGTGTAGGAGAGCCTAGGAATGGGATTAATAGGTGGGTAGGTGAGCCATGGGAATTTAAAATTCCCAAATAATGGATAAGTGGGGTTAGGATAAGATTAAGAGATAATTAGGTAAATTAATTTATAAGTGGGGAAGAATAAGGTTAGTAAATGAGGAAATGTTGAGGGGGGATTGCTGAAAGTTGTCATTGATGTCACGTGTTTATGAATTGTCATTGATTTCAAGAAGTTTTTATAATATGAGAGTGGTAATTGATGTAAAATGAAGCCTAAGGTTAATTATTAGCTCATAATAAGGTGAATCATTTATATGAGGTTTATTTTTGAGAGAGAGAGAGAGAGAGAGAGAGATTGTCTACATGTTTTATGTGTTCAAAGAAGGCTAGTTCAGTGTTTGGGTAGTGACCTATATGGTGTAAGGAGACTTGGTCAAAAAATAATGAGGGGAGATGCTTTGGATTATGTCTCGAATAAATGGAGGTGAGTAGTGAGCTACAGTAGGTGTCTTGAAGTTCTCAAAGTGGTATGGTTCATAGTATGTCAGTATGATGGACTAGTCCTTGAGCATGAATATGGCTTGTAAAGTCATGATGGTGGTGATATAGATGTGTTTGAGCTTGAAGGTGTGTAATGAAGTGTTATATCATGTTAAGTAAGGTATTGATTTAATCACATGACTCTCAGAGTGATTCAAAGGGGTATGCTCTTTATTGGTGATCTTCTCATAAACCTTGTCTTAAGACCCTAGGTGGTATGATGAGGCATCAAAATCATATTTGGAGGCTTGTGAGATTGTGTAAGCATGGTATGAGGGTGTATGACATGGGTATGAGTTATTGAGAGCTATGAAATAAGTTTCAAGATATATTCAAGTTCTAAAGTGTGATTGATAGTTTAAGACCTAATGTGCAAAGAGACCTAGTGTGGCCTAATGAGGGGTCAAAGTTAATTTATAAGGTTATAGAGCTCATATGAGATTTACTATAGGTGTGATAGTTTTTTTAAATATTTCTCATTAATTTTTAGGTCCTAAGTTGAAGGAGAAGGCATGAAAATGAGTTTGAAGGTCTCTTGTGTGTGTAGAATAAAGAGATGAAGCCCTGAGAAGGAAATTTTGATGCTTGTTGACATGTGTGACTATAGCATGTGAAGTTGAGATATTATGGAGAGATGTAAAATGGTCATATAAATGTTTTCCAATAATTAATATTTGGTTTTAGGGACAAATCTGTATTAATAAATGTTAAGAATAGAAACAAGTCTAAAACCCTCTCAAAACCCTCATAATGACTTGATGTTGAATAGCTTGTTCAAATGTGCTCAGAATGGTCTTTTATGCATATGTAAGTGATTTTAAGTTTTATTTAATTCCCTTAGTCATCTATAGGTGGTAGTGGTTTGTTGGGATAGTGAGTGAAACCTACAAGAAATGCTCAATTCTAAAGAAGTTGATATAGAAGACAAAATTTGCATTAGACCAAGTATGTAAATGGATGAATGGAGATGATAGAGACTCATGATTTATGACCATGAAGGTATATATTCAATTTTTAGCCTCTTTTTCAACTATTGTGGTCACTCAAGTTGACCTATCGCTAAACTAGGCTAATGGTAAAACCAATGAGAAAAACCATTCATAGTGAGAATGTGTTTAGGGATGAGTTGCATTGGATTAGGAATGGATCCAATTACTTGAGGTTTTTTTTAAATACCTATAACTCATTTTAATATTATTTATATGGTTTGGATTTCATTGAAAATGGTGTTCATAAAATGACTTGTCTGAGTGAGTTAAGATAGTGAAGGAGTAAGGTTCAGAGTTTGATCTATATTTTCTATCTTTTACATTAGATATATATACCTTTATGATTAAAAATGTTATAAATATGTATAATTATAATATTAATGCATAATTACTTATTTATTATGTATACACAGGTGTTGGAATATAAAATCATCATGACTGGTTCACAAGGCAGAATGACAGTTCTGAGTAAGTAGGATTGATGAGTTGGAGGATCTTTGCACTTATTTGATGAACATATTGAATATTATTTTATTTTTTAGGACCTAAAATAACTATTTATTCTGAATGGAATTTTTATAATCACTTTGAGGAGTTGTATTGTGGAAGCCAAAATGGCTTATCTAGTTGTGTAAGTGTTGTGAAAGAGAAACTTAACAAATTGGTCTACAAGGCCAATGATTGATTCAAGAACTAATGATATATATATATTTTATGATGTTATATATGTCAATAATAAACTTTTAATGTGCATTATATGTGTTTTAATTTTCCTTATAGGAGCTAAAGATGACATTCTTCGTGACTATGTTTTAGAGCATTCAAGCAGTTCTAAGTAGTCATCTAAAAGAGATGAGTTTGGGGTGTTTTGGATGGATTTTTAGGATATAATTCACATGGAGTTATTATATAGGTTTAAAAGGTTAATTTTAATTTATTTTTATTAATTATAAATTCTTATGAACGTGTGGAAATTCAAAGGCTTTTGATTGGGTTTTTAAGCCTGTGTATAGTTCTAAGTAAGCATTTTGCAGGAGTGTTCTTGAGGCCTTTTGGCCTATGTGGTGAATAATAAATTATCTAATAATGTTTTTAAGGTCATTAATTTTATTTTAATATTATTTAATGACATTATTATGTGGTATATTTGGTTTTATGCTTCATATATTCAATGCATACTTTTTTTTGTCTGTGAAGGCCTCATTGTGAATAGGGCTAATGGTGTGGTTCAAGTGGTGAGTGAACCTAATAGGTGGTGTAAAGCCTAGATGATGTTGGATAAGGAATAATAGTATGGTTTTTTAAGTTTTTCATCCATGTGGTATGCCTCAAAATTTACCAAGGGGTCAGAGTGGTAATGTGTGGTTAAGATAGACCTAATGCACTAGATCTCTAAGTAGGCCTAGAAGAAGATTAAGGTGTAAGTGAGTTTGGCCAACCTAATGGTGATCCTAATATTTTGTATAATGTGTTATAAGATATTTTTTTGAGTCTTAACATAATGTTTTAGTGCCTTTTTCAACCAAGACTATGAGTGATCTAGTGATTGGTATAAAGAGAAGGCATAATAGTCATATTTGTGTATGTAAGAGGCATGAGAATATAAGTGAATAAAAGAGATCTTCGAAGAGAAGAAGTAGGTACTATAGACCATAAAAATTATAGTATATGATTTTTCATGAACATCCATTAGAAACTATGAGTATGATGAGCAAGGTCAGTTGATCTAATAAGCCTAGTAAGAGGCATGTTTGAGCGAATAAGCCTAAAGGCTATTTTGAGAGGGGTAGAAGGTTGAGAAGAGTTGAATGAGTTAATTGTCTATTTATATAGCATAACATATTCATAAAATATGTGTTATTTATTTATGATATAGATTGGAATCCAGATACAGAAGATAAAGAGCTTAAGAAGAGGTCACCATTTTTTAGTTGAGAAACAAGATGTTGTGAAGGTGATCAAGTTTGTCTTGTCTGAGTTGGTGCTTTGTCAAAAATGAATGGGAGTTTCCTTGTAGGTTGGAGATTTCAGAAGTGTCCTTTAATTTTATAATTTTTTTTTGAGTCACTTAGGGGGTGGGTTCCTCCTTACAAGTTGGAGCTTGCTAAAGGACTGGTTAAGTTGGTACTTGACTAGTGAGGGGTTGGTGTTCCTTGTAGGGTTAGTGGCTCACTACATATTGAACCATTATTTATAATATAGTATTAAAAGTGGTGTTTTAGTGTTTTCTTATCCCCCATTAGGTTTTCCCATATAGATATTATATTCATGTGTTATGTTCTTGCTTCATGCTCATATGAATGATTAATTATGCATTGTTATATCTCTAGATTAGTTTGAATGTTTGATGAATGATAAGTGGAATTGAAAGAAAATATTGTACACTAATTCACCCCCCAATGGTTTTGATTCTAACATGGATATTAGGTAAATTATTAGTATTAAGATAAAGGGGATAAATTAGCATGATTAATTAGAATAATTAAGGTGAATGGATTTAAGCATACAACAATTAATGAATATTTAAAAATGGAAATTATAAAAATTAAAATATCAAGCCTTTTTATCATTTTATTTATGAGTTATCAAGCTCTTCAAAAATATTTAATTTGAGATCCATGCCTAGTAAATTAAAATCATAATTACATGACAACTTTTAACTCAACTAGAGTTATTCTTAACTCACCTAGGGTTAGTTTGAATCCACTCCATGTTTAAACTCAACCTTAACTCACCTTGGGTGAGAGTTAATTCTTGAGGATATAAATACAAGGCCAAACCCCTTCATTTCTAAGATTGGATATTGTAGAGTTATTATGTAGGATTTAATCTATAAGCCTCATAAAATTAATATTACCATGCCCAAATCTTAAGACAAACAATCAAAACCAAGGCGCCAAGGAGAGAATGAGCCAAGCAAGCTTTCTTGTCAAAGACTTCTTGATGCATGAACCAAACAAGCCATTCAACAAGCCATTTGGAGCTCTAAAGAAGGTAAAAGAGTGTATTCTTTTATGTTTTTTTTGTGTTTTCATATGTTTGTTTGTTACCTAAGATCCTCCTAGTGTCTAGGCTAGAGGTGTTAGGACTTTAGTGTGTTTATTTGAGTTTTATTTCTTGGACTAACACAATACTAACCTCCCCTCTACATAATCCTTGTCCAAAATCTTTTGACTATTTATCTCAATCTATGGAGACTATTAAATCATAGAAACTTATCAAAAATGGTTCTTCAACTATGATACTAATTAGTTGATGAATTTTTTGGTATTATATCATGTGACACCTATAATATCTCTATCAGTTTCCTGACCTTTTTAAACTACTACGAAGGTATACTAACTATTCCACTAGCATAAGGTTTCCTTGCTTCTAGTTATGTTATAGAGTGATTTAGCTGTTAAAACTTGGTGGTGGTTTATTCCATGACACTTATAACCTCTACACAAAAAATTTAGACCATTTGGAGCTACAATAGATATGTACTAGTTGTTTCAATATCATAAGGTTTCATCACTTATAGTTATGTTATAAAATGAATTAGATGTTGAAATTGTATGGCAATTTAGCACATGACACTTATATTCTCTACAAAACATTTTAGACCATTTAGATATGCCATTGAGGTATACAAGTTATTTCAATATCAAAAGGTTTCATCACATACAGTCATGTTATAGAATTAATTATATGTTGAAACTTTATGGTGATTTATCCCATGACACTTATAGCCTTTGCAAAAAAAATTAGACTATTTATAATTATCATTGAGGCGTACTAGCTATCATAATGTCATAAGGTTTTATTAATTTATGTATATATGTGGTAATAATTAGATTACCAAATATGAATTAGTTTCAAAAAAATGTATTCTTCAAGATATCTTCCAAATTTTAGATCAATTGAATAAATGAGGCAAAAGGAATGATAGTTTTGGTAAACTGCCATTTTTTCATATGGTGCATCTATCCAATTTATAGGAGGTTCATGACCTTATATTATATATAAATTAATATTTACATTACCCAATTTCTATAGGTGATATAAAAGGCATCTCAAAAAGTGTGTTTCAAATTTCAGATCAATTGTCTAAGTGGAGCCAAAGTTATGATAGTTTATGTGACTATCATTTAGCCACAAACAAGATTCTATATATCTTGACGGTTCGCTACCTTGAAGAGTGTATTTTATGAGAATTATGTCACTAAATTTAATTATTTTCTATAAAAAATATTTTTATTACTATGTTTCAAATTTTATATCATTTTGATGAATGTATTTGAAAGTGTAGAGGTTCTTGTAACTACGTTTGAACTTGGAAATGTCATATGTACACTGTATGACATTTGGTAGTTGTTATTCACCTGTGTTGACCTAAATTGATATTATTTGGTTGAAATATGTAAGGGTGATGTAAAATTTAGTCTATATCATTTGGTTAAAATTTCACATAATTTGGATTAACAATGTGTAATTTATGGTGGTTTTTGTAACTATTAATCAGTTTGAAACATCACCCAACAATTTCTGATAACTAGGTGTTGATATTGAAAATAGAAGGCCACAAAAATATTGGACATTTTGGAAATATAAATCAAGTTTAAGAGTCATCCCATTAAATTATTAATTTCAAATTAATACTCGTATTTAGTCAAATAATTTAGTTTATGAGAGGGGCAAACTGTGTGGATCAGAGGAGAGTAGTGTAGAGTAGAATATAATAGGGTGTGTTATATTTTTCATGTTTTGTCTTGGAAAATAAACCTATATGAAAATGTGATGTTATGTAGATGATCCAACCATTTTAATGCTTGAATTAATGAGAATACAGTATTTTAAGTATTTTCATGTTTGGTCTAAGTATATATCTTGGTCTTCACATAATTAGAGGTTATCTATAGGTGGAATCTTTGTCTATGTTTGCACCATTATATGAAAAATGTTTTAGACATGATTTCATTATAAAAAAAATAAAAATTGATAGGTCTAAAATCATCATGCCATTATCAGATTCATAGAACGAATAAATGGGCATTGGGTTTGCACTACATTGGATGAGATGTCATGATCTTGATCCCTTCAAATTCATTGATGTTTCCAATGCTAAATGGTTCCCTCTAAGCACCATCAACATATTCAAAACAAGTAACCCTAGATATAACTACTTTTGGCTAATTAGATGAAGTGATGATGACTCTCCTGAGTTGATATAGTGAAGGGGTCATCCATTTATCAAATGATGTCACATTCTACATCAAAGCCACTAAAATGGCACTAAAAATCAGGGTTTTAGTTAGAGTAAAAGCATTGTCACCGTACGAAACCAAGAGCCCTCTGATCCACTTATAAATAAAGGAGTCATATGCATGTGTGTCTAGAAGAAATCCTATAGATTCAATAAATGATGAACCTATGAGAGTACTCACATAATTCATCATAAAGAGATATTGGAAAACTATGAAAAATGTGCAGCAATAAACTAAGGGAGTCATTAACATATCACATCACATGATCGAATTGGATAAAAATTAAACTAGTTGAATTTATTAGTAATTGAGTTAATCACCAATATTGAGAAGGTTATCATGAAGGTATTACCTAATTTTCAATACAAATTTTTAGTATTATTTCTTTGCTTCACACAATGGAAATCACATTATGGGCCAATCACACTAGATGTTAGCTATTGTCCTATAAATACCTTTTTGAATATTTCATGGACAAACATTGCACAACACTATGTGCAACTTGGGTATTTTAACTAATGGTTGATTGAAGTTCAAGAGATGATTATTTCATACCCTTGGGTGCCTACGAATGTACTTCAATATCTAAGACCACTTGACATAGTCACCAAACTACATAATGGGATTATAATAAAATTCCATGATCTCATCAATCCACTAGTCACACCTCTCTCTCTTTCCTCATCAAAATCATGACGTAAAGGCAAAGGTAAAGAGGCAAAAATCCATATTTATAAGGTTAGTACAACCACTATGATCTATGCCTCCTAGAGTAGAGAAACTACCACAAACACAAATTGAATCATAGGCCTCAACCCCAAGCACAAACAAAACCATTTATGCCTTATTTATGAATATCTCTAGGAAAAGTGAAAATCACAAACTCATATAACATTACCCTTATTAAAGTGGACTCATAGTGTGAATTAATGGTTGAGTGATAAGAACATGCCAAATATTGCCACAGAGTATGACCTAAATAATTTGGGGGTCACAGTGGAAGAGTTATAAAATTCCATGTTAGATGATATAATAAAGGCACATATGAATAAGAGGAGCATAAATAATTCTTATTTTGGAAATTAATGTGTTCCTATCAACTATGAAACAATGTCCCAGTTGTTATTTTGGTATAGATACCTACACCTCCTGAATATATAATTGAAGATAAAGTCATAGAAGAGGAATAAATAAATCACATAACATAATCTATATTTTGAATTGGATCATCAAGTTTAGATTCCTCAACTTCATAAACTTCACCAACACATATGGACACACATCAAATGGTGTTGGAACAAGTCATGACGTAACAGGAAAGTCCATAAATGTCATTAACATAAAGATCATGCACTAATGGTATTAAAAGGAAATCCTCAATGATTATTAAGTGCATTGGAACATTTTTAATGATATAATATTTTGAGGAAGAATCTGAAGCAAAACAAATGCAATAGGAATAAACTATAGTACTGACTCATGCATCTAAGTGCCAAAATAAAACCTTGGTCCCCCCGATCTAATCAAAAACACCAATCAATAGGAAGAAAGTTTTAATTTCACCATATCCTTCACTTTCTCATTCCCCACATACTAATCCACCACCATCACCACCTTAAAAAGTATTGTCTCCACATTCCCCAATTACACCAAGAATCCCCACATAATTGAGTTTGAAGCAAGTGATGCAAAGCAAAAAAATTTAGAGGATCAGTTTTTAGAAAAATAATGAATAGAGAAAGCCAGCCACATGATGTCATTATAGAACAAAAAATGCAACAACTTATGAAGGCTAAAAAATAAGCTACCAAGGATAATGTAAAAAATAAAATGGTTGAGCTAGAGCAGGCCCAAAAGAAGACAAAGAGAGAAAGAAGAAAAAAGAAGGAAGAAGAAGAGAAAAAATAAATAAGAGGAAGAAGATAAAAAGAAAAAAGATCAAGAAGATAAGGATGGGCATGAGGCACAGAGGATGAAATCCTAGGCTAATGTATTAGCCAATGAAGCTAAATAAAAGAAAAAGAAGACTTTCATGAGGAAACACAAAAGAGGGCTGCCAAAGAGAAAGTAGAGAAGGATGTTGTGAAACAAGATACAAAGGTTGAATAATTGGTTAAGTAAAAAGATAAAAATGAGGAAAAAATATAGGTAGAGAGAGATTTTAAATAAAAATATGAGTTGGATATGAATCAAAAGGCCAAAGTCATAGTAAAAACCCAAAGAACTGAGGGCAAAGAATAACTTGCATAGTAAATAGCTAAAATTAATAAGGACCCAATCATTGAGACCCAATAGCCATCAAACACATATGCAGGTCCAGAATTAGCCCAAGAAGGAGTAAAAGAAGAAGCATCATGGGACAAACCATAGACTACCAATCAAATGTTATGGGATGTCTAAGTTCCACCTCTATGATGAAAAACATTCACACTCCCTATCGTACATATTTGATATCCACTACCATCAAAAACTAATGCAAACTTATTTACATTGGCATCAACAATAGGAGGTCTCACTAGATGTGACCCAAATTACCTTAGTGAAATAGATTGAAGGATTTTTTACCTTTTAGGAGTCAATTATGTAAAAACCATAATAAATAGAGCAGGAAAACCTTCAGTTGTGAGATGAGAATTTAGACCTTCATGACCAACTAGCCAAGGTGCATAAGATAACTAATAATACCTATATATCATTGGTTGTTCAATTTATAAGAGATAAAATTATGTTTGAAGATAATTAGTTCATGGACCTACTAACTTAGCTAACAAAGTGGTGGGATACCACATATAAATTATAATAATTTCAAGCTCAAGGGAAATACTTGCAAGAAAATTTAGAAGTGATCTTTGAGTCCCTCAAATAATGTGAGCAATTATTTTACATTGTGCATCTCCATTCAAATTTATTTAATTATGTTCAACTGGAAGAGCTAGCTATAAAATTCATGGAAAGAGATAATGCCTAACCTCTCCAAATCTGATAAATCTGAACCAATAATGGAGAGTCAAACATCCCAAATTGTGTAACTCAACTATGTGATTAAATACTCTCTTGTTCTATGAGATAATGTAATGGAAAGGATGTACACTTGGGAAAATGAGATGCTCCAAAGCACATTTTTCGGCATCTATACCTAATGATATGTAAATATGATGGACCAGATCATGAAGGATATCCAATAAAAGATCTAGCAACATAAACCAATCATCATAACTATAGAGGATAAAAATATACAAATAATAATGCACAAACAATCTCCACTACACACACTCATTAGTATAGTATTATATGTCTTGGAATATTGGTAGTAGTTCAAGTAGGAATTAGCCAATCTAGATACTTTAATTGAAGCCCTGGTCAATGAACCAAAGTTCATCATACCTACTTAGCTTATTTAGGGGCTACAAGAAAAGAAGGCATCTCAAGCATCATAACAAAAACCTCTACCAGAATAAATTATTCCACCATCAAACTTTACATCTATAATGTCTTAAGCAATGGTTCTAGAAACAACTCCATCATCATAGGATGAGTCATCTTTAGTGTTTTAACCTTTTAAGACTTAACAAGTTATAAATCCTATGTTTTTTAAAGAGACGAGTAGACTAAATCAAGGAAATAATATGCAATAAATATAGCCACTAATTTTTTGTAAAATTGACTAGCTTTGACTTTTCTAAAAATAGTAATAAATAGTGTAATTAAGAAATTAGATAAAAATATTTGAGACCATTGATTTAGGTGCTAGAAATTAAGGTGGAATCTAGTCTAAGTGTCACAAACTAGACTCTGATGACATAACCCCTCTTGGATAGTAGAACCATTATTGGATAGTAGTGTCATTATTAAAAATGTGATAATAGTGTCTTGATATTAGCGATAGTGTCCTCTAGATAGAATTATCCTAATCTTTTGGGTACACCTATGTCTATATATTTGAGGTCTATTCCTATGTGCATGAGTCTCGAAACCCTATATTTTTCATGTTTTGATTTATTTTGTCAAAAAAACCTAATCCTCCATTAACTAGGGTATCTAGTTGACATGATCTAAAAAGTGTGTTTTTTAGTAGGGTAGGTTGGACATCCTCAACACCCCACTGTGAAGAGAGTTTTATACATACCAATACTCTAAATAAGGATCAATCCCAATGGAATTTTATCCACCTAATTATTGGTTCAAGTGCAAGTGAAGTTAGTATGATAGTGGCTTTGAATGCCTTGAATGTGATTGAGACTGGAAATCGATGTAATCTAAGCTTAAGATTGTTGTAGATGGTAGTATGCAGAAGTAGGGCATAATAGGGATTGATAACCTTAATTATGTATAAATTTTTATAATTTTGAATTTGTATTTTACATCTAATTTCCATCTAGTGGTTAGATGGATAAAATTCATGTATTTATATTATTCTAATGCTTGTGTGGGTGATAAAAGAGGTCTAGGACAACCCTAAGAAGTTTTAATTTTGAAAAGATATCCATTTGGGGAAAAGAGAGATAAATTAAATTAGTGTTATTTTGGGGACACTAACTCCATGTGGTGCTAGTGTCCTTATTATGGCACTAGTGTCCAACTAGCAGAACACTAGGCACAAAGGGCTAGGATCAAAAAATGAGGGTTTGGGATTGTTTTAGGTCTGATTAGGGATGTTTATGTCCTATACGAAGGTTAGATAAGTGTGATAATAGGATCTAGGGTTAATATAGTGATAGGTAGTCTCAAGTATCACTCTTAGCACTCAAATACCACAATTAGGTGATTAAATTCCACACCCTTTATTCTTTAAATGCAGCAAAGAGAAATGACTAGGGTAAAGGAAAATGAAGCATACCTAGACTTACCTAAGAGGTGAATCTCGTGAGTTTGGGTTTGAGTATGTAAATTTGGGTTTGAGTATGTAAAACATGATCCAATTCATGTCTTATAAGTAAACATGCATAAATCGGTCCTTACTTAAGAGATATTAAAAGCAAAAGACTAAACTGAGTAAAGAAGTAAACTTGAGTAAATAGATAGGAAAGAGGAAAGAAATGAATACACCTCACTGGGTACATGAACCAATGCATAAATTTGGTGACAACCTAAGTGTGTACATGTATTTAATGATCAATCAATGAATATCTTGGACTGATTTGATGGCTTTTTCAATCCTCATGTTTGGGTGGCTCAAAAACTCTATCCAATTTTGACTCCATCATTGCCCACCCCTGCTTGGTGGATCATGACCTGTGAAATATTGGATTGGACTAATGGTGTGTCCAATACTCTCATGAAGGTGGATCAAGGACTCAATTAGACCATGACTCCATAATTATCCACCCATGTGTAGTATATGCATCTAAAAATAAAAATACATGAAGTAACTTTAAATATCTAACTAGGTATGCCTATTTGGGTATGTCAGCTCTACAACCACTCATGTATATTAGGTGGATTTTAGCCACTGAAGAATACCAACCACTGTAAATGGAGTAAGGAATAAAACTAGTGTGAAACTTGGAATATGATCTTGGGTGTATATAGTGTAGATAATTATAGGTAATTTGTCATTCCATCTTATCAGCTGATGTATAAGTGAGCCTATAGAAATATTGTGTTGCACACATGCCTCCAAATTTGATATATGAGCATATGGATTATGGACTGAGTTGTAATAATCTATATTTTGGAATCTAAATTGAATAAATGAATGGTCATGCCATGCATTATGCCCCCAATCTAAGCAAATTAGTATAAATATAAATCGAACTAGTATTAATCTGAGTAAAACTAAGCAAAACTAATAAATGTGTAATTAAATCTATGTAAACATGTATTATACCTAGTGTACTTTTCTATCCAATATAGGTTTTTATGAAACTAAGGCTACTAGACAGTAATTTCATATCTTGTATAGTAGTGCTATATGGCACTAGTGTCCTAATTTGGGTACTAGTGTCTTTTTGGTTTGATTTATGTGCAACTGTACTACTTTTTGTACTATTATTTTCTCACTATGTTTACCTGAGTCTATTTTTTTGTAATTTGAGACTGTGTGCTAAAAATGTATTATGGGTGCAATATAGGATTCTTATATATTTGATAAACCCCTATGAATTCCTCCTCTTTTGAGGGGAGTTATTCAAGAACTATCCTCAAAAGAAAAAGCTCTGCAAAATGTGTGTCAGTTGGAGCATATATGATATATGTGTAATGATCCAATATATATGTGCATACATAACATCAGAATGTAAGATAATTTAAGCATAAATATGTAATGTGCAATTTATGTCATGTCTAGCATTCACAAGGGTGTTAATATAGATATAACAATTTTAATAACAATAAATATGAGTAAAACCTGGGTAGCTACCTAGGGAGATGGGGCATGATGTCCATCACAACACCCAAATAGGAAGGGGAGATGCATGATGTCCCTCATGTAATTTAAAAATAGAGTATGTAATAAAAAAGAGATAAGTGTCATGTCCATGATGCATACAAAAATTCATACATATAAAATGCATGAGGCATGCAAAGTAGGCCAAAGGGCCATAATACAAGGGAGATGGACACATGTCACTAAATTTGAGAAAAATAAGACATACAATAACATGTTCAAATGTCCACATATGCAGGTAACAAGCAAGTTGGACTATATATACATATAAATACATATTTAAATTTACACATACATAATCAATAAGGCACACACAAGGACATGGGCATGTGTCCAAAACATACATCCTATGAATATAAGTGTAATAGAGCAATAGCATATTTAAATGGCCTCGAATAGAAGAAGCATAGAGATGCAATTAAGTCTAAACTAAGAAATATATAAATGAAATTATGCATGTATATGTAATACAAATCTATGTAAGAGATAGGTTGTACATGTGTTGAGTCTAAATTAGTAATAGCTGACAAAAAATATGAGTGAGTGTAGTGTGATTAATATCAAGATATAACAATGCGAAAATTGTGATGTAGAGTATAGAATGATAAAACCTAGGAATAAATTATGTATAGGGTACCCTCAAGTGGGTGAATGTGTCAAATGAAGACCCATGTATCAGTGTATATGCCCTTAATGGGTAGATAATATCAAATGTTGATTGAGGTAGTGGAATTAAGTCCTGTAAAAATCTATAATCACTTGATGATAACAAGTAAAGCATGTACGTATGATAACACTGACTATACTAAGATAGCTAACATATTTAGTGTCAAGAAATATAATAAGTGTAAACATAGCAATGCATATAATCTATAATTTTGTGTTTTCTAAGTAATATTTGAATGTCTTTGTGGTTTTTGACATATTATATTGTTTTTGTATTTTCTAGATATAAGCTATGTACAAACAACATGAAAATGAAATATGTACAAGGAGAAAGAGAGAAGGAAAGTATGCCTAAGTAAATACCAAAAAATAAATGAGATAGTGTACAATCAAAGTGCAATACTCTATAGACCCAAGAGTACATCCATGGATGTGGATAATTAAATGGTGAATCAGGTGGGAGGTTATCTAGTGTCAGATACTTTATTTGTCAAAACTCAAATAAGTCATCATCATTGCAATCATCATACCATTTTTTATGTATTTGTGGATCCTTATCCTTGGTGTTTGTCTAAGTTATGTGCATCTAAATAGCATGTTTCTCTACTGTGTAATATGGCTTCTATGTGTTCCCAAGGTAAACCACATTAGATTGTAGAGTATCTGTATGAAACCTATGGTTCTCATCTATGCCATCATGTAATATGTGAACCATGTGTCCCTCATGAATGAATTTTATACATCTACTTGATCTATCAACTATGGCATCCATATATTATAACCATGTGCTACCAAGTGTAACCTGTAGATGAGTGCCCCTACTCATGATAAATTATAATGTGTTGACCAACTTGGGGCCACATGCAATTGGTAGTGTGATATGTCTAATTAAATCTTGATAATGTATGGCATGTTGTAGATCATTTTCCTAATAGCCTATGTGTTATAAAAATATCAAAGTGTAAGTATTAGGATCTAAATCCTCATATATAGCCACATGGGGTATGTATCTATCGATAACAACAATATGGATAATCATTGGATTATTTTATGAGTATCTATGTTGATAATGAATCTATCATGGTGCATCTATCTATGTAGGTGGAGGATGTATGATCTGAATAGTGCCATCAGCCCTAAATTTATCAAATTTATGATGTAATGTTGAGCATGTATTGGTATCATGTCTTGTAAATCTTTGAAAATGATAGAAGGGTCGACCTTCCTACTATGAAATATGATGATGCATATGTGACAAAATGTGATTAATACAATCAATCCTCTATCAAGTAATATATTTAGAGTCTAGTACGGTCTATCCTATGAACTCCCTACCTGAATCTATATAATTGGGCCTATATCCATAGATGTAACCATATGTACTGAATGAATGGAGGGATCTGCCACTAATTGTAACTGATTAGGAGATAATGTAGCTATAAGATTTTGAATGAGTGGTGTTTTCAATGTAGGAAGAGGTATAAGTTCCTTAGAATCATCTTTATACTCTCTTGGGCCCACTGGTGTGTAAATTAATCCACATAAATAGTCATCAATGTCAATAGGTGTTGGATCATCCCCTATGGTGGCCCAAGAATTTGTATCATAGTTATGGATATATACTTCTTCTAAGTTAATAAGTAATGATAATTTTTTTGTGAGAATCTCCTCATTTACTTTGGGTGAGAATATCTATACTTTGGGAAATCGATCCTCCATCATGGGTGAAGGTAACTATGATGTAAGAAGATCTGGAAGGGGTGTAAGAATAGCCTTACTAGACTCCCCAACCTCATATGTATATATATTCTCAATTATAATCTTGTGATGTGGGTATTCTATGAGAACATGAAGTGTCCCATCTAAAGATGTACTCAAGGTAGTACGCTCGATGAGTCTATAATATTTGAATGGTTGATTATCTACTGGACAACTCTATAATTATTTGTCATGTAAGAACTTGATGCATCTATGTGAAGTAGAGGGTATGGCCTCCATAACATGTATCCAAGGTCTCCCAAGTAATAATTTATACTAAAAATGATTAGGCATCACCTGAAAGTGTGTAAATATGATGTTTATCCTTACCATAATGTCCAATGTAATAGAACCCAATGTTTGTCTAGGAATGTCATCTAAACATATAATATTCTTATGTGTCTTTTAAATGGATTCTATATAAACCCTAATAGTTTTTAGAAATGTGGGACTGCATATGTTAAGTCCTAAACCACTATAGATTAGAACTTGTTTAATAGTAATGGTATTGATTTGTGCTTGAACGAAAAGTGGTAAATTATGAGCAATCACTAACTGTGATGGAAAGTTCTCGTTGGAAAAAGATATAACATCCTCAATGTCCTTGATAGTGTTCATGATATATTCAAAGTAAGTTTTCTCTATATTATGAGGCAAATATGTATGGTTGAGTGTTTCAAAAATATTATCTTCGAAAATAATTGTATTTTGAAGCAATTTCAATATGGATATCTTAGCCAATGTATTTCTAAATTGATCCACAATATCAAATGCTCTTTTTTTATCTTTAGGTTTTACTTTAGTGTGCTAGGTATGAGAAGGGATGGTGGGATTATGGTGTTCCTATATAGGCTAAGGATGTACCTTATTCTATCTAGTAACAACTTGAACTACAGGATATACTATTTATCGAGGGTGAGTAGTAAAGTCAGAATGGGAGCAAAGATAATCAACTGGTCTAGGTGGAGGTGGAAAAAAAGGAGTCATTTGAGCCCTCTGTCATCAAGTACTAACTAGAGGTAACTCAAATTGATCCATGTAGCAATGATCCTCATAATAATGGTACTCACAAGAGGGAGGACCAATATGTAAAATAAGCTTAGCTTTGACATGATCCATGAGAGGAGTGACATACATATGCACTTTTCTACTAATAGTTGGTAATAATCATGTTAATAAAACCACAAGACTTTATACCATAAATTAGAAAATGGAATACACATGATAATCATGATGATAGGCTATAAATTAAAAATTAAATAGATTCTAGAAATGTAAACCCTAGAGTTATCTAGGGTTAGGGTTTGTGCAATATTTGAAGTAAGTCAGGTTCACCAAATGTTTTAACCTTTTAGGACTTAACAAGATATAAATCTTATGTTTCTTAAAGAGATAAGTATATTAAATCATATAAATAATATGCAATAAATACAAATACTAATTTTTTACAAAATTGACTAGCTTTAACTTTTCTAAAAATAGCAATAAATAGTGCAAGTAAGAACTTAGCTAGAAAATAGCTGAGATGGATGATCTAGGTGTTGAAAATTGAGGTGAAAGCTGGTCTAAGTTTTTCAAACTAGATTCTAGTGACAGAACCCCTCCTGGATAGTAGTGCCATAATTATACATTAGTGTCATTATTATAAATGTGGTGGTAGTGTCTTGATATTCATGGGTGTCCTTTGTGCAGGATTATCCTAAGCTTTTAGGTGCACCTATATCTAGATATTTAAGGTTTGTTCTTAAATTCATGAGTCTTGAAACCCTATAATTTGCTATTATGATTGATTTTTTGATAAAACCCTAATCCTCCATGTAGTTAGGGCATCAAGTAGACATAAACTAAAAAGTGTGTTTGTTAGTAGGGTAATTTGGACATCCTCAACACCCCATTGTGAAGAAATTTGCCTACATACGACTACTCTGAGGAGGGATCAAGCCTAATGTAGTTCTACCCACCTAAGTGTTGGTATAATTTCAAGTAAATTTGGTATTATAGTGGCCTTGAGTGCCTTTATTGTGCTTGAGACTATAAATTTGGGTAATATGAGCTTAGGATTGTTGTAAATGGTAATATGCAAAAGTAGGGTAGAATAGGGATTGATAACCTTAATTATGCGCAACTTATTTTGAGTTTGAATGTGTATTTTGCATATTATTTCCATATAGTGGTTAGAGGGATAAAATCCATGTATTTATATTATTTTGATGCTTATGCAAGTGATAAAAAAGGTTTAGGCCAACCCTAAGAAGTTATAACTTTAAAAAGATATCTGTTTGGGGAAAATAGAGGTAAAGGACATTACTACCATTTTTGGGACATTAACACCATGTGGTGATAATGTATTTATTATGATGCTAATGTCTAGCTAGCAAAACACTAGGCACAAAGGGCCAGGATCAAGGAATGAGGGTTTGGGACTAATTTAAGGCTAACTAGGGATGTTTATGGCCCACACAAAGGTTGGATAAATGTGATAATACGCTCTAGGATAGGTTTAGGGATAAGCTAGGGATAGGTAGTCTCAAATAGCACTCTTAGCACTCAAATAACACTTTTAGGTGATTACATATAGCATCATAGTTCATGCCTCCACCTTCTCAATAGGTAATATGAATGCAAAATTTTGAAAATTTTGAAGACTATAAAAGTTAGGGAAGGCCATAAGATTTAGGATTAGATCCAAGAAGGTTGAAAACCCATAAAGGGTGATCTCCTAGTTACAACAATATATTGAAACCCTAATAAGGGTGGCAGATTGGTATGTTACTTAGTTGAAAACTTGAAATGATGGCTAAGTAGTGTGAAAGAGATTAAAATCCATAAACAACACTTTAGATGATAGCCACAATTATTGCTTTTAAACCAACCCTTTAATGTATCATAGGCAAATCCACTAGCTCCAAACTTTGACACACTTATTGTGACTTTGTCTTGGTATTAGACAACTATTCAAGTCTAGGAAAGTGTTGTTAGTAAAGTATACAATCATAAAATCATAGTGTTTTCTATAAGTGGTATGTGTGTGAATATTATTATTTATAATGTATAATATTTATATATAATTAAGCATGTGGTTGTATATAAAAGAACTGTAAGAAGATGAAAATACTCCTTTGGGATGAAAGTGAAAGGTCAATAATGTGAAGCGATATAGTCTCTTTGAAGATCTATAAATACTTTTACTGGAAAGAAGAAATGGTTGTAACTCTGAGAGATAATATAAAGATCATTTGATGGTTCCATTTAATGCATTTTGTGTTTTTTTATGCACATTCATTTCTTTGTTATGCTGGATTAGTTGTGGTCCAAATTATTTGCTTATGTTTTTTTGTTAATAAATAAATAATCTTGTTAGTGGGTTATTGGTTTATGGGAATGTTGGTTTCATTATCTCCCCATGAAAATCTTATAAATTCACCTTCTTTTTAATCTCATCTCAAAATAATACATTATTAAATAGTGTAAAATGCTCTCTTCACAATGTAATTTTTGAGTTATTCTTCTACTATTAGGCCATCAGTGGTATCATAGCCACAATAATAAAAGGAGGAAGTCATGACCGTGATAGTGGAAGGAGAGAAAGAGTGAATATAATATAAAATTGAGGAAAGACGCTCTATTTTTTTCTTTTCACTCTATGCTTCTTGTAATATGGTAAAATGTATTGAGTCTTCATCAGACAAACTTCCTTTACAAAATAATGTCTTGTATCCTCTTTATTATGAAATCACAACTAGATTGTAGCATTATTAACCCTTGAATAAAATCCATCACCCATCGCCTATGAATCAAATTGTCATTTTTTTTAAGAAAGAAGTAAGGTGAGCATTACAAGGCCATAGTGTTATATGATGACTAGTTAAAGTGCTTGTACAGTGGTTTTTTTTGGTATGGTTTCTATATTTTTCTATCTTTTCCATCAAAGCAAATTCAATTCAATAGTGCAAAAAGCAAAATGTGGTGCAATTTGGAGTATGTGTCAATGTTTTTGAGCCTTTTAATAGAAATGCTTAAAATATGAGACTCCTACAACCCAAAGAGTGGTTTTTATATGAAAATGCTTCTATTTTAATTTCTAAGCAAATGTATGGATCCATTAATCATGGAAAAGTAGTAATATGGCTAAGTCATCAGTCATCAAACCAAAATCTTAATTCTTTTTGCACAAGAATGAGATCAAAGGAGATCAAAGTCTAGTAGGCCACACATTGATCCTTGAAATCCTAAGAAGTTTCATAGCCATGAACCATTACAGATAGGATTTAAATATTGTCCTCTGATTTGTATTCCTATAAGTTTTAGGTTTACCACTTTGAAAATAACTTTTTTTTAGCTTGTGGGCTCCACCAAAAAACATAGCGCTACAAAATATTTTACCATGGAAGAAATTTGTTTGGAAAATAATCATAGCTATGAAAGTAATTTGTTTTCATTATTTTCAGTCTGGAAAACCAAACATATTTATAATAATTTATCTCCATTAAATCAACTTGGTAGATGGGAAGTTGGATGTATTGATTTTGGTAGTCATTTGCATAAGAAAAGGTTAAGGGTTCAAGACATATATTTTGGACAGATTTCTTTTTGTATTTAATTTTAGAATATAGTTTTGTGAAAAGGGAATATTTTATTGTCAAAGGTTTTATAAAAGAGAATTAGTGATATAAGGGTGTAAGTCATGACATTGGTTTTAACCTTTTTAACCCATCACTATTTTATTCAAAGATAGTCATGTGACCAGATAAAATATAGGTTTTTGGATGTTTCAAACACACCATAATCGTCAATTATATGATTTGAAACTTTTATGTATGTATTTTTATAATAAATATATTGGAAATGATGTATAAAGGTGCATTTTTGGTAAAAATTGACACATTTAAAATATAAATTTTTATAATGCCACCTCTTATTTATGTTATCAGTGAACACATCATCCTTGATAGGTCCATCAAGATCCTTGTGATTGACAAAGTTTAAGTGTCAAACTGGAGGTTGGAGGATATGTTGGAGGCTGTAGGACTATTACCCTTCTCCATTTAGTTATTCACTTGGATTTTGGGTTTAATGCTTGAATGGAAATTTTGGTAGTAGTAGTTTGATTATTATAGTTCCATTTTTACCTTTCTATCCATGATATTAATGACATGGATTTGCACCCTTAGAGAGGTAGTTAAAAACTTCTCTAAATTGTTTGTAACATGGAATTACCGTTAGGCCTATGGGTTTCCTATAGTAGGAGTAAAACTCTAAATTCAAGGGTTATCTCCCTAGATTTGTTTTGATTGCTCATCACCTATACTACTAACTTATTTTGATGAAAAGGGTGATAGAAAACATGAAATAAACCTATCCTAATGTAGCTAAAAGTGGTTGCTTATATAGAGAAGTGTTAAGAGACAGAGAGAGGCATAGTAGGATAAGATTGACAAGTGTCTTCATGAGTTAAAACAATAAAATGAGTTATGAGATATTCCAAATATACCTTAAAGTCCATGTTTATCACTCTTAAATATTCTCTAAACCTTCATGTGGCGTAGGGGTTATAAATTGGCTTTATACCTTGACTAGCTCCTTGAAAACTACCCTTCTTTACATGTAAAGAGTGACAAATGGACTTTCCAATAATTAATTCACCATGAAATAATATTATAAAACTCATTATATGTCTTACATGCCTTATGAAACTTATTTTATTTGATATTTCATCATTCATGTGTATAGGTGTCTTGAGACTCTTCATTTCCCATGCTTAGCTCGGTCCAAGTGGCCTAAAACTCAAGTTCATATTCTTAAAGTCATCCTATCTCCACGGATGGTCTTAAAATATGTTATTAGTCTTAAAAAAAACTATTTTGGTTGTGGAACAACTCCTAATAACTCATTTTTATCCTCAAGCCTTTACTAGGCCTATTTTCATTGTAACCCTAAAAACATGTAAACCTCCTTATGTAGGACAATGTATGGAAGGTAATAAAAAAATAATGGAATATTCTAGGACCCATTATGGCTTAATAAATCGATGTCAAATTTCATCTTATGGATCTGAGTGGAATCTCATTTTCTCTCTTGAATTAGGCCTCAATTAGGCCTCCTTGCCTAAAACCCTATTTTCTTGATCCAGGCTTCTACCACACATTTGAAAGCACCCAAAAGTGTGTAATTTAATTTCCCTAGGATATCACCAACCTCCATGCCAATTTTTAGGTCTTGATACCCTATGAAAGTATGCAAACCAAGAAATAACCTAGCCGCCTAGCCTCATTTTGAGCTTGTTTGAGATTGCTTTAGAAAATGGGGTTGGTTTTATCACCTCCATAATATATTGTGAATTTTTTTTACTTTAATATTTATTATTTCCCAAATTATCTCATCTAATTATTGAAAATGTCTCCCATTCTTAGAACACCTATAATATACTAAAAACACATAAAATAAGGCATTTATGATAGTCTGTATAGGTGACATCAACATCAAAGTACATGTTTATAACCTATTTATAGTCATAAAAAAAATCCAAGAGTTTTCAAGAGAAAATTGTGGCATTATATGTGCATTAGAGGTCCATTTGCCTTAACTAGTCACTATTAGGGTTTTTTAAAGGTTTGAGACTTGTTTGGGGTCTTAATGGTTGTTCATGAAGAACATATCACAAATTTACCTCCTTCCAATTTTAAAACCTTCTTTAATGACCTCCTAAACTATCCCAATGTCTCAAATTCTCATGCAAAGTGTGAGAGATGGTGTGAGTGTCTAAATTTTCTCTTTGGGTAGCAATCATAGTGTGTTGTGAGTTTGAGACAGGTCCAAATTGGGTTTTGGGCCTCACAACTTAATTTCACTAATAGTATAGGTTCATACACCTCCAAAAAAAATATTTCCTATAGGTATAAAATATTTTTAGTGGTTACCACTCCTCTATATTCATCTGGTATATTATTCAGAGGACTTGGGGTCTAAAGCTTATCATCTCCTTACTAGACCCCAAGGGCATTTGAGTTGAAAATTGAGTGTTGTTGCCACTTGGAGGTGTGTTAAGACCCTAGAAATATGTATTCATTATTTAAATTATAATCCATTGGTTTTTCATATTTATTTTATGCTTTAAGTACAAATAGACCCCTTAGTCTTAAGACTACTCCTTGTCAAGGGAGTGGGTGAGGTCTGTGACAAAATAATGGGTATATTTGTTATTAGTATGGCCTTGAAATGAAAAAAAAAAAAAATCACTCATAATAATCCCCTATACCAAATCACAAAGTGTGACTATGCCTATATAACCCTCAAAACACCATACTTTTTCATGATTGGACTGTAGGATCTGACTGTGTATGTTGATTGACTATATATAGAGTTTAAAACTTAGTTTGCTCAATATTAGTTTTACTTAATTTGGTCTCAACACCCCGGATGTCCTATTTTCAATCTTAGAATAGGCCTTAAATCCTTTTATATCATGTTTTTCTCCTTTCTTCAAGTTTAAGATTAGTTTGTTCATTGTAGCTTGTAGGTGGCTTTCTAGGGTATTGACTACATCTAGGTTTGAAAACTAAAATAATTTATATTTCCATGATGTTTTTAAGGGTTAAAACCTAAATATTTTATCCAACCATAAGGTATATTCTATAGGTTTATTAGCACTATCAAACCCTTGTCAATCTATGTTTTGTACAAGTCTTATATGTGACTGTTAGACTGTCAACTCAGTTCACTTGACTCTCTTGACTGTAAGTGGTCTAGTATTTTTTAGGTTTACTCAAATGAGTGGTGCCACTACCTTAATTTACATTGTATTTGAATCTTTTTCATTGGATTTTATTTATTGATTTGAGGTTGACTTGATCCAAAATGAGGACCTACAAGCTTAGGGCCGATAGGTCTCATTTGCTTGTTTTAAGACTACAAAGAGCCTTTCTTGAATTATTTAGCCTCATAAACCTTGTCAACTATTACACCTTTATTGTCACTCCTTCAAGGTCTTATAGAGATTCTAACCTTCTAACAATGCCTCTTATCAACTTCCATTCAACCTATAGTCCATACAAACTATATACACAGTCAAGTATCTTATGAGCTCTGTGTGTGGTCTTAAGAATTTAGTCAGTTTGAGAAACTTGACAATGGAATTAGGGTATTAAAATCCACATGAATGCATAAATATATTTATTAGGTCCTTTCATGAGCAATGATCCTCTTCAACTTATTCCTACAATCCCTATAACCTATATATCAAGGAAATAGTTGTGAGTTCTCATTTGAAAGTGTGTTTGGACTAAAATATTTATCTTTCTATGCTTTTAATAGTGAAATTTTATTTTATAATCTCACACTATTATATATCATTGATATTTGAGCCCATTTTGATAATCAAAATTGTAGTAGACTGTTCAACATAAACTCTGTCTCCCAAGAGCAAGCACACTTGAAGAATATGGACAAACAACACATCTTAGACAAAATCACATGAACTACATGAAACTAAGGGATATTTCATGATTTATGAAGCATTATAAACCTCTAAGAGTGACTACCATGAAGACAAAATAGAAAATTGTAGCGGGATTTAATGAAATAGCTTGTTCATCAAGATACCTTTATTCTAAGTAAAGACACCTCATGGAGATGAGGTGGTTGATGAAACCATCATGAAAGTGATATATTTGAGATATAAAAACCACCCTAAAAACCATTTCCCTCTAGTGATTTATTATGTGGAGAAATAGGTGCAAGAATAGACCCCTCTCAGATGAATAGGCCATAGTGACTTGATGTCACTCTTAGTGATAGTTCATAACTATGAGGTCACCAATTTACAAACCAATTCCAATAATTTCAAGATTATTAGTACAACTAAAAATTTATAAAGTTTCATCTCCTAACTCTCTCTCTCTCTCTCTCTCTCTCTCTCTCTCTCTCTCTCTCTCTCTCTCTCTCTCTCTCTCTCTCTCTCTCTCTCTCTCTCTCTCTCTCTCTCTCTCTCTCTCTCTCTCCTAACCATACAATTTAGTTCAAATTTTCCTTCTTAAGCTTGTGAAGGTGGTGATGGAGGACAAAAGGTGTCTGAAGTGTCAGTTCAACTTGAAACTTGGTCCAAAGCTATAAAATTATTTCAGGGATACCAAGAGTAACTTATAAACAATTTCCAACTAAAATATGATATTTTAAGGCCATAAAAGTGATTATAAAGTGTTAGTCTCTGACTATCCTTGAACATTATCTAACCCATTTCTGACACTAGGGACATTGGGAATCTCCTTAAAATGTTTTTTCTTGGAATGGTATGTCCAACTCTTCCACATGGGCCAAAAGGTGGCAAAAATGTGATTTTTTGCATATGAAAGTCAAATAAAAAGTTGGAGCATGATATTATGATATTAATGACATCCAAATAGCATTTTATAATGACCCTAGACTAAACTAATCATTTGACCATGTTTAAATATTTCAAGACCCTGTACTTGACCCATAGGTCTATAAGTAAACATATGACCAGAACTTAGACAATGATAGACAAGGGAAAATATGACCATATGGAACTATCTAAGACCATATAATACCATGACAAGATTTTTACAACCCCATTAGGTTTTAACCTAGAGGGGGTAACCAATTGTGACATGAGGTTAAAATTTGGTCAATGCAGCCTTTTATGCCACAACTTGTAGGGTGGGATTTTGTATGGAACAACATTATTTTTGGTTAGTACCAAGATGTGTAGTACACCATTTGAAATTATTTTATATTTTATTTTATGACTTCAAATTCATTACTCCTAATCTTTCATCTTTTATACCCCTTTGGATCAAGGGGGAGTTTGTTGGATTAGTTATGATCCAAAGTATTTGCTTATGTTTTATTGTTAGTAAATAAATAATCTTGTTAGTGAGTTTTTTGGTTCCATAACCTCCCCATGGAAATATTTTAAATATTTTAAACTTCTTTCTAATCTCATCTCAAAATAATACATTATCAAACTATGTAAAATACTCTCTTCACAATGTAATTTTTGAGTTATTCTTCTACTATTGGGCCATCATGTTATGTTTGAATTTGCATGTTTAATATAACAAAGATGTATGAATTTGGTTAATAAACTATTTATAATTGAATATCACATAACCATAAATAAAACAACTTCCATATCCCCATTTGAGTGTTCTAATTTTATAAATAAATTCACATAACACAAACCTTAGCATGTTTTGATGGGAATTTATAGGAATCTATGCTAACATAAGAGGATTACTTCATGGTCTATTTTAGTTTGGTTTTAGTTGATAGTTTGGGAAAGGATTCTTTGCATATTGGTGCTATAAGACCCATTTGGGAAGGTTGGGGTTTTACAAGAATATTTAAATAAAACTACTATTGATGATTCTCAAGGAGTATTTGATAAACTTGTTATATTCCCTATAAGTATGAGTATCATGGCCAATGACTCTATAAAAAAGACAATAGACATTGGGATCATAATAACACATTCTTCAATTTTCGTTATGTTGATTAAAGCCTTGAATATATTTTTCATATTGGCTATTATTTTGATAAGGCTAATTTTGATTGAAGTATTGATTCTAATATTGTGTGTTCAAGTTTTGATTTTGGTTTTGACATTGATTTTTCCATGGTGGTGGGTGATTGAAATATAATGTGAACAATAAACATGGGATCAGGTTTATTTGATTCTCATTCCCATTGATGATTTTTTTTTGTTATTATTTTGGTTTTGATTAATTTTAACAACATTGTTATTCTTAATTTGGTCTGTAACACCATCTTTACAAGCATTATAATTATGATTTAACACTTTAGGTTCTTAATTTCTTTGGTTGCTTTGATTATTACTATGATAGCCCCTTTTATTTTGGTTAGGGGTAATAATATTATAATTGGACCCATAAGTTATATAGCCACTATTTATGGCTGATTAATCTATCTTAAAAGTGTTTTCTCATGCTTATTCATAAGATTGAAAATGGAACTTTTGAATGTCCTTCCTAGTTTTGTGGTTAAGTGAATGGAGGAAGAGTTCACATAACTCTCTTTTATATACATTGGGAAAAATAACATAAGATTAGATTAATTGAAGCTACCTCATGATGAATTGGGTAGAATACACATTAGGCTCTTGTTCAATATGAATAAATTCTCATATGCTAGTGTGAAGTAATTTATTCATGTCGAATTCATCAATGAACTATTCAAAGGAATGAATAGAAGCCTCAAGAAGATGATAGTACCAAACTATGGAAATTCCTTCCAAAGATTTTATAAATAAATATATCACTACTACATTCCAAGGGATAAATTATCTAATTGCATTCTCCCTCTCCCTTGTATTTAGAAAGTTTAGACAATGGGTGAGGCAAGAAAACTCATCAAATCATGTGATCAATGGGTTCATTATGGTATTCAACATAAGCTCCCATTATGTTGAAATATGTTGAATAATGAATCTAAGTAACTTAGATGAGGGAGAGTCGAATAAGCTATTTAAGTGAATTTTCTAGAGGTAAACCTTGTCACTTGAGTTGGTGGAGGACAGTAAGCCAAAAAATAATTATCCATCTACATGGATTTGGAGTACATATAAAAATATGGTGGTAAAGTATTAAAAGGGGGTGCACCAATTGTCACATGAATAAACAAAGTGTATTTTTGACTAATTTAACCCCCTATTCAAATAAATCAATCCCCCATGTAATTTCAAACCTCCATAGGGTCCCCTAGGTCCTAAAATGTCCACCATGGTTTGAAAAGAGGTCAAATAATTTCTTAACCTTAGTTACATTTGTTTAAGTTTACCCTATGTCATATTATGCCACTTTGATGAATTTTTCAATTTCCATCTTAAGACAAGTGTGTCAAAAGGAAATTAAACCTCCCATGTGTTTAGGAAGGTGTCATGGAACTATTCTATAAATGAAAATTATAGGTTCTATGTTTGAAGCAAGATCAATTTAAAAATGAGTTTTAGGGAGTTGTACAGACTATACAACAATCCTAACACATTTAAATACTTCACAGTGACATATAAAATCCTAAAATCTCATATCCATGCTCAAGTAGCCTTAAAAACTCAAAAAATGACAAAAACTAGTTTACCTATGCCATTGCTCTCTTGTGCAAGTCAAACAAGACCAACCATTTTTCTACTAGTATGGATAGAAGGAGAAAAATTGGTCTAAATAATTTTGGCAAATGTTAGCACTCTTTATGGCCTTTAACTCTATGGTAATAGATTGAAGATTGATGTATTATTCTTCATGAACAAATTCTAATAATGAAAATGACTCAAAACTATCTTCACATTCCTATTACTTGTAGGTTTTCTCATTTATTTATATGATCTGACATTTTCAAGTGTTGTGTGTGTTGTAACAGATCATATTCTTCATCTTCATATTGTTTCCAAGTTAGTTTACATGTGTGTAACATGATAAGATAGGAAACATCACCCTCATTGTATTAGGACAGACCACCATTAAAGTCTCCAAACATTTTTTCACTAGTTATATTGTTCTTTTCTCTATCAGTGGTTTCAAATCAAGGTAGTGTGTCTGTGTTTCACCTACCAAACCATGAAATCTAGTTTTTCCATGGAAATTTTTCATTAAAAGGTTTGGATATTTATTGAGAGAGGATTCCCAAGGTAGTGATCAAAAACTATCAGAGTCCCAGTGTTCATAATCATCTATAGTCATATACAGACATGTACGAAACATGGAGAAGCCATACAAAACTTATGACATAGGTTGGACTCAACTTTATGACTTGAATGAGTCTCTCATGTCATTCAATTTTCATAAAATTACAGTAAATATTGCTTCATTGAAACCTACGGATAGTCAGAGTGAGAAATTTGTAAAATGGGATCAATTACCTTAAATTCTTTGAATAAGGTCTTGTTTTTACAAAGTGTCACCTATGAGTAAGATTTGATGATGTTTGAATAAGATATATAGCTCTATCCTAGTATCCTAAGACTAGAAGTCACTTATTAAAATTAGGAGAAGTGTTTAGATCAAGAGGAAAGGTGGATTGAGTGACTCCCAAGTTAGGCAAGTGTTCACTATGGATATTCAATGAAACATAGTGTTTTAAGCTCAAAGATGCTTGTAGCTTGCAATAGCACATAACACATTGGTAGTGAGAGATGAGAAGCTAATATGCATGCATAGATGAGATAATTAAAGTTTAAATATTACCTTATTAACTTTAGAATAAATTTAAGGTGTGAAAGCATAATACTCATGTATGAATGACACCTATAAGAATTTTTCAATTCTTCCCTAATTGCCACCTATAGGTGACACAGTCAAGACATACAATGAACTTGTCTAAAAGATGCTAGTTAGAAGATGAACAAAGGTATGGAATTATATGATCCCAATGAACTCATATGGATTTAAGTGAATGTAATAACAATTCTCAAACATTTATAGGAACCTATAAGAGCCCATTGATCTCCCTGGTTGTCACTTACAGGTGATACCATCAAAATAGTTTACAGACTATGTCTAGCTCATGTGAGATGCATGTTTAGAAGTTTGGTATAAGTATAGGATGGATCACCATATTGAATACACCCTCATTTATAATTAAACACTTCTAGGTGATCTTCATAGACAAGTAATAGAGCAAACGACTGGGTTTTTAGATTCCACACGTAGTCGACTAAACCCTGCCTACAATCATCAGACCTAGTGAGCTAGTATTAAATATTTTGAAGGTTTAAGGTGTCTATATGTGTGATCTAGTTTCTAAATTTTTTGAATAACATATTCATGAGTTGATAAATACCTCCATGGCCTCAACTTGGTCATACCAATAGTAGATATTCTCTTTGTTTTGTCACAAACAAAGATCACTGATCTCTAGTAGCAACACGATCTGTAGACTTATGCATTCATGATCAAAATATTAAATGAAAGAGCCTTGGATAATTGTATAATTATACCTAAAATTTGTTTGAGGGTGGAAGAGATATAAATTACACCTACATCCATTTGGAACCTTCACAGGTGGATACACATAGTTAGACAAAGACTAGGTCTATTAGCCCTAGACTAAGCCTAAACCCTTATGTCCTATAACTAATTTAATATGATCACATGAACTCTCAAAACTATTTTTATGGCCTTTAGGATAGAATATAAGGCTAACATGAACCATTGAGTTGTAAATAATAATCCAAAATTCATCATATTGACCCAAACCTATCTCAAGGCTACTCAGAATGAATAGAAGGAGCTCGAAGGTCACTTTCATATACTCATACCAATATATAAACTATGCATAGTGCCCCAAGGTATTGGTAATAGTTTAAGGGGGTCATATCTTTATTTTAATGGAATTTTTTTGAGAGTTAGACGTTTTGTTTTTATGAATCATCACTAATAGTCCAAGACACCTAAAACCCTCTCAAAACCCTATTTCAAACCCGATTGGAAAGAAATGAATGGAGGTGCATATATAAGTGGTAAAATTATTGAGTAAGTTTTTATAAAAAATTTATAACTCTTTTATTCTCCTTGAATCTCATTTGGTTTGAACTGTCTTTTATACAGACAGATCTAATATAGGATTTTTTTCAAGTTGTGACTATTTTTATAGGTATGGAGGAGAATTATTGATTAAAATAATTGGAAGAGGTATGTAGAGGATTATTATAATTCTCCATACTCATTTATAATCATATTAAATCATTTAAACCTCTCTAATAGCACATTCATCATAGGCAGTCTAAGTGAGATAGTGAGAAGGCAAGGTAACTATCCAAGGTGGGAAGTGAAAAGCATGTTTTGAGTTTCATGAAGATCTATATGATAGACCAAAAGACAAAAATATCTTAAATAGTTTTCCTAACACCTCTGAAATATGTCTCTTGAGAAAATTTAGGTCAATTGAATAACAAATGTGAGGACAAGCCTATAAGGGCTAGTGAGTGGTTGTTAGATAATAGATTATAAGTGGTGTATGAAAGGCTATCACTTTAGGGGCATATGAGGTTTGTTAAAATATTTTTGACACATTTTCATGATATTTAAAATGTATAAAATATCCCAATGGTAGTTTTGGATGGTCAATTGGAGTCCTTATCATCAAGATAGTTTCAAAGAGGAAGCTAAAGAGCCCCTATGCCACCTTGAAATAAAATGATGCATCTCTAATGGAGACTTGTCCAAGACCACTTCTTGACTTGTTCTCCACCTCATTATCTTCCTTTGTAACTATTTTATGTAGCTTGACACTTGGATTGGTGAATCTTGAACTTCTCTTCTTCTCCCTCTTCTCCTTGGCTCTATAAATGTAGGACATTTTGGCAATTCTATCTAGTACACACCTAGTATGGTGAAGCCCTACTAGTTTGGCACCTTGTTTTGCTTTTGAATAAGACATATAAAGTTTATTTGATATCTAAAATATTTTTCCTAAATGTGTTAAATGGTGTACTTGGATGTTAAGTAATGAATCTATTCTCCTTACTTCCATGCTACCCTTGCATGTTTTGTGTGATGGATATCTCTTCTACTAGTTCTCATAAAGTGTATGTGTTTGTTGAGTGTGTCTATGAATGTGAGATGGTCTAGTAGTGTCTAGTATCATACATTATTTTCACCCACCTCTAAATTTTCATATCAATCTACTTCTATGATAAATACTTATGCTAGAAGCACTATGAGTTAGGGTTAGTTTTGATAGTTTTCATTCTTAGTGCATATGAAAGCATGTTTGTGGACTAACCTTTTAGTGTATCACCTCATTAGCATAGATTTCCATTTTTTTTCCTTCTTCCCTTTTCACCCCCAAGATAACAAATAGTTTAGGTTATAAACTATAAAATACTAATCCATGGAGCTAGCCCTTAAACCTAGAGGTTTACCTCTACTATAGGTATCCCATAGGCCTAGAGGTAATCCAATGTTTCACTCAATAAATAGTAGGCTTGAAAAACTATATATAGGGTACAAGATTGAGTGGCAGCATTTTTGTCATGCTATGTGAGACCAAGGTCCAAAATAGTAGAATAATTGTTGGTGTGTTCTTCTTACTATCAACTTTTGTAAGTATTCAAGCAAACACCAATGGTGACTCCAAATGCATCATCTAGTTGTGAGTAGCCCAGGTACCTATTGTAAAATATTTTTATCATCTCTTGTGTTCTATTTGACTAGTGAGATTAATATGGCTAGATATGTTGAGAACTCTTTCTACACACAACCCTACCAAGGTTATTATCAATCCTATAATCATCCTATTATTGATCCATATGAACATGATGTTCTTGGAAAACTCTATGAAGAAGTATATGTAAAATCATATCAAGAAGAATTTCAATAAGTGTCTCTATATCCATCTCAACTTGATTCCCATCAGCCTTGTCATGAGGAATCAAATGATTCCATTGATTGGAAATCAAGATATTGGGAAGCAAGATATGAATTCTTACAAGCTCAAGTTACAAAACTAATTCAACAAATTGAAGCTCACCAAAACCCCTATTATCCCCATCCTCCTCATAATTAAATTCCACCTATAGATAATTCTTGGTTGTCACTCATGCAAAACATGCTAAAATCAAAAAGAGTGAGGAAGAAATGGGATGAGGAACTTGATGTGATCCCTATTCATCTCATAGAGAAGTTAAGGAAGTCATTTTAGTTATTTATGAATGAGTGGAGGATGGTTGAAGAGGAAGATAACTACATCATTAGTAAATACTTGCATGAAATGAGATGTTATAAAATATGGTGGGTGGATAGGCTTGCAAGATGGGAAAATTAAGAAGTTTAGAGGCAACTTGCAGCTATTGAAAAGCCTCTAGAAAATAAATAAAAAAGTGAAATTTTTTCTGAGGAACAAGTCTATCTCTCCCATACTCAAGTGTCTTATTATGTTTCATGTCAGCCCTATCATATTCCTTTTCCTCATGAAGATCCCATTAAATCCCCAAAAGAGCCTAGTAACCTCAAAGTTCCAACTTGGAACCAAGAATGTGATGATAAAAATGAAAAATTTGTGTATGGTAAAACCACATTGCCCTCACTTCAAAAACATGCCACTTTTTCATCTTGGAAATCCATCTAAGAAGAGTTTCAACATGAAAATGAAGCCCTAGTTGAGAGTGTGGAAGACAAGGTTATAGTGGAAGAGTTTCAAGAAGATAATGAAAATCATAAGGTACTTGTTGTTGAAAGTGACATATCTATAGCCCAACAAAACCTTCTTTCCCTCTAAGATTTCTTCCAAGTGTCTCCTTTCATTCACATTCCCATTCATGAACCCTCCATCACACCTCCTACTCTCTCAAACCCATAAACCTATTCATCAACCTCCCACCTCATCTCTTCTTTAAGGAGAACTTATCCTATGGGAGATTAGTAAAGAGGATCAAACTCAAATTACAACTGATCAAGAAGATGGCATGATAATTTATGATGGAGAGATCACCAAAGAGACTCCCATTGGTGAGGACAAGAAAAATGCATCCTTATTGGATAAAGAAAGAGAATATATTGATGGATTTGTAGCTGTTCACCAGGATCTTCATCAAGGTATGTGGCAGACTTACTTGAATATGTTCAATGAATATGAAAGTCTTGAGATTTTAGTCTTTGAAGGAGAGAAATATGAGTTATAGAGAAATAATGAAAAGTGATTATTGAAAAACCATGTCTTGAGGAACATCATGAGGAAATTTATGATGACTATGACTATCATGAGTATGGTCAAGAAGAATAGTTTGAATAATTTGTGCTTCTTGAGGAGAAAGAGAGCAAGGATGATTAGCTACAATAGATTGATCTTTTTGAAGAACTTAAAGAGATTTGAAAAGTTGAAGGTCAAGTGAACAAGAATATAGATCAATATGTCCTCATGGAGGATAACGATCAAGATTGGATGGACTATACAAAACTCCTTGATGAGCTTGAGGAGCTTTTAGCTGATGAGTAATCTGATCCTATTCAAAGTCCCATAGAAGTTAAAAAAACATGCCTAGTTGAGACATCATTGAATCTAGTTATAGCTAAGGAGTCACTTGAGAATATTGAGGTTGTTAGAGTGTAAGGAGAATTCACCTTCATAGGTAATCTATTTTTGGTTGCTATGGTTCCATTGAATACCATGCCAAAGATATTGTTAAACATCAAGAAAATGAAGACACAAATACCAAAGCCCAAAAGGCAATATGCCTCATTCACTCCTTCACTTCATGGATCAAATAATGTCTCAAATTTCCCCTATGAGCTAGGAGGAGGATCTTGCTTCAAGTTAGTTTGTACATAACTTAGTTTTCTTAAGTGTTGGTTTGTGTCTTTCCCTAAGTGTTCTTAAGCATATAAGTGTGTGTCTTTGTCTTGATTTGTGTGTTTATTTCCTATATTTTGTTTGGTGTATTTTGGTGTCTGATCAAAGGTTTATCAATGTCAAAAGTGTTGTATAGGTGACTCCATTTCCTAATGGAAAGGAGAAGGCAAATGGTCTTTAGAATAGCAGGCTTGTTACCTTTAGAAATCACTAAAATGTTGACTCATTTGACTCCCTGGTCAAATAAGTTAACCCCCTATGCAAGCTAAAACTTACATAGGGTCCCCTAGGTCCTAAAATGTCAACCATGGTCTTAAAAGAGGTCAAATAATGTCTTAACCTTAGTTACATTTGTCTAAATTTACCCTATGTCATATTATATCACTTTTGAGCCACTTTGATGAATTGTATAGTTTCCTTCTTAATAAAAGTGTGTCAAAGTGAAATTTAATGTCCCATGTGTCAGGTAGGTTTCAAGGAACTATTATATAACTAAAAATTGTAGGTTCTACATTTGAAACAAGAAGATCAATTGAAAAAGGAGAGGTTTTGTGGAGTTATATGGACTGTACAATAGTCCTAGCACATGTGGCTACTTTAGAGTGACCTTTAAAATCCCAAAATCTCATATCCATGCTTAGGTATTCTTGACAACTCCAAAAATGACAAGAACCAGCTTACCTATCCCATCACTCTCTTGTGCAATTCAAACAAGACCAACTGGTTTTATACTAGTATGGATAGAAGGAGAAGAACTGGTTTAAATGTTTTTGGTGGATGTTATCACTCTTAATGGCCTTAAATTCCATTCTCATATATTTAAAATTTATTTATTTTCATTCATGAACAAATTATAATAATGATAGTGACTTAAAACTATCTTCATATTCCTATCATTTACAGGTTTTCTTATTTGCTTGTATGATCTGACGTTTTCAAGTGTTGTGTGTGTGTTTTAATAGATCATATTATTCATATTCCTATTGTTTACAAGTTTTTTTTAATGTGTGTATCATGATAATATAGGCACCTCCACCCTTAACTTATTAGGAGAGACCACCATCGAAGTCTGCAAACATTGTTTCACCAATTGCGGAGTTCTTTCTCCTTGTCATTGGTTTCAAATCAAGGTAATGTGTCTATGTTTCACCTCCCAAACCATGGAAGCTAGTTTATCCATGGAAATTTTTAATTTGAAGGTTTACAAATTTATTGAGAGATTATTCCCAAGATAATGAGAAAATATTGTTAGAGTCCCAATGTTCACAGTCATATACAGACATGCACAGAACATGGAGGAGCCATCCAAAATTAGGACATAGGTTTGACTCAAATTTATGACTTGAATGAGTTTCTTAATTAATTCAATGTTCATAAACCTGTAGCCAATATTGATTCATTGACACCTATGGTAAGTTAGAGTAATAAAGCTACAAAATGGTAATAATTACCTTAACTTCTCTGGATAAGGTCCTACTCTTAAAAAGTGTCACCTGTGAGTAAGAGTTGATGATGTTTGAATAATCCCTATAGCTATATCCTAGTAGTCTAAGACTATAAGTCACTTATTATCATGATGAGAAGTTGTTAGATCAATATGAATGTATGATTAAGTGACTCCCAAATTATGCAAGTGTTCACTGTGGATATTCAGTGATACATAGTGTTTTTTAGCTCAAAGAAGCCTGTAGCTTGTAGTGGCACATAACACATTGGTAGTGAGAGATGAGAACCTAATTTTTAAGAATATATGTTCTAATTCAAGTGTAAATATTTCCATATTAACTTTAAAATTAATTAAAGGTGTGAAAATAAAACATTCAGGTCTGAATGGCACCTACAATAATTTTTCAATTCTTCCCTATTGCCACCTATAGGTGACATAGTTAGGATATATAGTGAACCAGTCTAAGCAACAAAGATGTTAATTAGATAATGAATAGAGGCATGGAATTATATGATCCAAATTACCTTATAGGGATTCAATTCAATGTAAAAACAATTCTCAAACATTTATAATCACCTACAAGATCCCATTGATCTCCCTAGTTGCCACCTACAGGTGATACCATCAAAATGGTCTACAAACTATGTCTAGCTCATGTGAGATGCATGTTTAGATGGTTAGTATAAGTATAAGTTGGATAACCATATTTAATACACCCTTATTTAAAATTACACACTTTCATGTGATATTCATAGACAATAAATAGATTAAAGGACTGGGTTTTGAAATTCCACACAGTCAACTAAATCATGCTTGTAATCATCAGACCTAATGAGCTAGTATTGAAGATATTGAAGGTTTAAGGTATTTATAGGTGTGATCTAGTTTCAAAATTTATTTTATAACATCCTCATGTTTCTATAAACCCCTTCATTATCTCAATTTGTTCATACCAATAGTATAGATACTCTTTGTTATATCACAGATAGAGATCACTCTAGTAGTGACACAGTCTACATACTTATGCATTCATGATGAAAGGATGAAATGAAGAGAATTGGATAAATTTATAATGATTCCTATAGTTGGTTTCAGGTTGGAAGAGATAGAAATGACACCTACAACCATTTGGAACCTTCACAGGTGGATACACACATTCAGACATAGACTAGGTCTATTAGGCCTAGACTAAGCCTAAACCCTTATGGCCTCTACCTTGTTTCAAATGATCACATGAACTCTCAAAAACATGTGATGGAATTAAAGGGAGAATATAAGGCCAACATGAACCATAAATTTGTAGATAATCCAAAATTGCTCATTTTGACCCAACCCTTTCTCAGGCCTACTTGAAATGGACAAAATGAGCTCGAAGGTCACTTTCATCTACTCATACCAGTATGTAAATTATGCATGGTGACCCAAGGAGTTAGGAATATTTTAAATGGGTCCTTATATTTTTTTCAATGTAATTTTGTTGGGAGTTAGACATTTGGTTTTTATGAATCATCACTAATAGTCCAAGACACCTAAAACCCTCTCAAAACCATATTTCAAACCCAATTGGAAAGAGATGAATGGAGGTACATATATAAGTGGTAAAATGACTAGGTAATTGTTTTTAAATTTTTTATAAATCTCATAGTCTCCTTAACTCTCAATTGGTTTAACTATCTTCTATACAGATAGACCTAATATAAGGTTTTCTATAATTTTTTACTATTTCTACAGGTATAGAGGAGAATTATTAATGACAATCATTGGAAGAGGTTTGTAGAGGATTATTCCCACTCTTCATACTCATTTATAATCATATTCAAGTATGTAAATGTCTCTGATAGCACATTTATCATAGATAGTCTAAGTGAGATAGTGAGAAGACAAGGTGATTGTCCAAGATGGGAAGTTAGAAGCATGTTTTAAGTTTCATAAAGATCTATATGATAGAACAGAGGACAAAAATATATTACATAGGTGTCCTAACACCTATAAAACACATCTCTTTAGCAAATATAGGTAAATTAAATGATAAATGTGAGAACAATCCTAGATGGGCTAGTGAGTGGCTACTTGATAATGGATGATAAGTGGTGTATGAAAGGCTATCAATTTAGGGGCATATGAGGAATGTTATAATCTTGTTGATACATTTTAATTATATTTAAAATATGAAAAATATACTTATGGAATTTTTGGATGGTTAATTGGAGTCCTCATCATCAAGATAGTTTCAAAGAGGAATGTGAAGAGCCCCTATGCCACCTTGAAAGAGAATGATGCATCTCTGATGGACACTTATCCAAGCCCACTTAATGACTTGTACTCCACCTCATTTTATTGCTTTGTATCTAGTTTATATATCTTGACACTTGGTTTGGTGACTCCTAAAATTCTCTTCTTCTCCCTCTTTTCCTTGGCTCTATAAATGCATGTCATTTTGGTAATTATATCTAGTACAAACCTAGTATGGTGAAGCCCAGTTGATTTGGTACCTTGTTTTGATTTTGAATAAGACATATGAATTTTATTTTATCTCTAAAATATTTTTATTAAGTGTGTTAAGTGATGAATATGTTCTCCTTGCTACCATGTTTCCCTTGCATGTTTTATGTGATGGATATCTCTTCTAATAGGTCTCATAAAGTGTATGTGTTTATTGAGTGTGTCTTGAAGTGTGAGAGGGACTAGTAGTGTCTAGTAGCAGACCTTATTTTCACCCACCTCTAGATATTCATATCAATCTACCTCTATGATAAATACTTATGTTATAAGCACTACTAGTCAGGGTCAGTTTTGATAGTCTTCATTCTTAGCTCATATCCAAGTGTGTTTGTATACTAACCTTTTGGTATATCACCTCATTAGCATAGGTTTCCATTGTTTTTCATTCTTCTATTTTCACCCCCAAATAAACAAGTAGTGTAGGTGATAAGCTATAAAAGACTAATCTAGGGAGCTAGCCCTTAAACCTAGAGGTTTACCTCTATTATAGGCAACCCACAATCCTAGAGGTAATCCAATGTTTCACTCAACATAGAGTAGGCTTAAAAAGCCACATCTATGGTTCAATATTGAGTGACAACATGTATTAGAGAATTATTGTTCATTCTAAAATCTCATTCTATGAAATTCACCTATTATTTTAGGTGTCCTAAGCGAGCTCGAGGGAAAATTGGGGTACTTTTGTCCTCCCATTCTAATATTTTTCTGAGAAAATCCAAGGCATGAGTTTTAGGTATTGGGATTGATTAAATATCCTTTTTGGAATAGATATCTAAGAGATGTATCACTACCACAAAAGATCCAATTCTTGTTTTCTCAGAGACATAAAACTTCTTCACAAATAACTAAACTAGTTGTAATATATTTACTACCCAAATTTTACTTTACTTCATTTCACAATTTATAAGAGAGGGGAAAGATCAATTAACAACAAATAAAAATCAAATGTAAAGGAGGATAATTAAAAAAAGGAAGCTCTTTATGTTATAGAACAATATCGATGCTTTAGAACTCAGGAACCTCGAGCTTTAGCAATATATTGAGGGAAATTAAGGTGAGTATTGAAAGCTTAATCCCAAAATAATTTTTATAAATAAAAATACATGGTACATGTTTCTAAACACATATATATCAATGTGAATTTTTAAAAAATAAAATAATTTGAGGAGGAAATGAGAATAACTCTAGGCTCATTCTAATCAATGCATACACCTACAAAAAAACACATGTTTTGGTTCCTTAACACTAACATATTCACTAAATCAGGTAAGTTAGAATAAATTCATGAAAATTAAACCCCTTTGAGTAGAAAAACAAAAATTTGTATTAATCTCTCGAGTCTTGAATTACAAAAGTGTTGACCCTAACAAAAGAGCTGTACAACAACATATATAGAAGAAAGATGAGGCCCACATCCTAGTAGTATGATATCCCACTCTCATCCATCATGGACCAAAGTAATTAAAATAAATCATTAACCATAAAACTTCCTAGAATAGACAAAATAGATAAGGGGATGGTGACATGCTGGTGTAGAATTCACCCAAGCCCAAAAAGAAAATCATATTTGGCTTGGTGGTGGTCCACTTCCAAGTTGCCTCTAATAACCTTGTTGAGATACCAATGATTAATATATGAGGATAAATTCTCAAGTGATTTTCTATATTTTTATATGTGGCTCTTATAAGAACACTAATGTTTGATTTAGTAGCATGATATGTGCCTTGAGAGGGCTTCTAATGAGACTTTCACTTTGTTGACTAGTTGATGGTCATTTTATATTAGGTGGTGAGATTTAAGATATATTTGGATCCATCCTTGTTTGATCTCACCACATTTATCATCATAGTTTCAATAAAATATGCCAAGTGGACCCAAAATTTATCTCGCCTAAACAAAGTGTCATCTGGGTGAAAGAGAACAATGATGTTAACTTCCTTGAAGTAAGCAAGGATATGGTCCCTTATCTTCTCCAAGGTCCTAATGGTGGCTTGATAATTTCTTAAATATTAATCAATGGAGGTTCTCATGACCCTACAAAAGTATGATATAAATTTAAGTCCATGAGGAGCATCAACTTCACATTTAGGAACATCCCCTTATGAATGATGAAAGTTATCTTCTTACACTTGCTGTCTAAGTGAATTATTTCATATAGGTAGGTTTGGGATCTTTGGAAAAGATCTTTTATTTCTTGGATAGAAATATTCACTTCACCAAGGGCCACAAACAATTGTGTAAGTATTTCCTCTACTTTTCTCATCAAGCCCATAAGGAATGTACTCCTCACTTAGGACTCAAAAGACAACCTACTATTTAATATCTTACATCAACTTCTTGGAGAGATCATTAGTGGCCCAAAGAACTAAAATTTAGTTCATGTCTACCTTCTCTTCTTCACTTATAGTCTTTAATTTGGTGAGGGAGAATATATCAGGTTGTGTTCTCCACACCATAGGGTTCTCATACTAAGTAAAGGTCTATGTGAGCACCCTCTTCATCCTCCCTAACTCCCAATCAAAATATAATTGGAAATATAGGTCCCCATGATATATAATATCTATTTTTTGTGAACCTAAAGTTATAATGGGCCCAATCCATGTATGCTCACTGTAATTCCTAGGGTGGTGCAAAATGAGATGGGAGGGGTGGTGGCAGTGAAAGTGGAATGTGGAGTAAAAGATGGAGGAGGTAAAAGTGGAGGGGGTATAGGGAATGGGATGGAAGATGGAGGGTAAATTGGAAATAAGGATGTAGGTGTAGACACCTAAAAAGTGTCTAACCCTTGGTCCTTTCTCCCTCCTAGTCCTCCTTGGTCCCTAACCCACCTAAGTCTTATTAATTGAAAATAATCATCTATTTTTAATTAAATAAGACCCCTTTGCCCTCTCCTTGCCACCTCGCCTAGGACACCTCACCTGGACACCTCGCCTTAGACTAATTCCTACCCCATGACTCACCCTAGACCTATTCTCACTCCTTCCAACTGTTTAACCATCTCTCACACGTCTTTATCCTCATCTTCGACCACTTCTTCAACCGATTTTGCACTTGGCGGATGCAGAATGGGCTTGCTGGCCTTTTCCACGTTCTGAACCCGCCGACGTCGATCAACTATCGACCGACACCGGTGGGATCGCCAACATCGATTTTACTTAACCGACTTGTCTTCTCCTTCTGGGCTAATCACGAATCCAATCATAATCAAAATTTCTCAATCACGAACGGCTAATCCAGAATCACTCTCCAGAATTAGCAAATCACATTTCTCATCTAATCACAATCACATCAAACTCTGAATCATAGAGCTAATCTAGGATCTGGAGTCTTCAGTCATCTGTCCATCTGCCAACCTCTTTGTGTCTCTCTCTCTCTCGCATCACCAGACTCTGTAACAGGCTTCACATCTGGCAACATCAGCAACAGGCACACAAGGTCTGCAACACCTTCTTCAGCAGGGCACAGGTAAGTACTCTGTTTGTTTTCTTTATGCTTTCTAGTCATTTCTAAACTAGATTTAGCACTTCTTTCCTCAGACCTAACTGTCACCCAGACCCGGATTCCTATCTCCCTGATTGGCTTCCTCTATCTCTCTGTCCCTCTCTGTCCATTTGACCCTCTAACCACCTAAAACTAGATTCTTAGCACTCAGACCTTCATCCACAGACCCCTCAAACCAGACTCAGACCAAGCCCTGACCAGGAACCTGACTAGACCCGTCTGGAGGCCATTGCCCCGATCGACGCCGGTCATTACCACCACCGACGTCGACAGACTAACCGACGTCGGCAGACTAACCGACGTCGGCAGACCAGACAACCGACGCCGATAGGACCACCGATGCCAATGACTGTAACCAGTTCGACAGCTTTTCTCAGGTAAGCCTTTGCTTCCTTTACTCTTTCACTCTTCTTATCATATCAATACTTTTACATTCTGTCTTTTTATCAGACTCTATCTTTATCAAACAGTGGGTTGACCTCCCTTAAGGAAGTTTTTATACTTCTGGGAACAAGCTTTCGCTTGGCAACCGACCACCTATCCATCTAATGCCTTCTTTTGTCCAAGTCTCTCTTTCTTTACAGGTGTCATTCCTCCATAGCCAAAGAGGAGTACTCACAGCGTCTGGATTACGGTGCGCAGACTACATCCAGGTACACAAGCCTTGACCATATTCTTAAGTTTCTCTTACTTCTTCTCTTGAATTCTAAGCAAAATTTGAATAGAAATAGTAGGGGGTGAAACATGGGCTAAGGGAGGAATCACAAAGGAGGAATCCCAAGGGAACATGTGAAATTTCCATTGGTATAGGGTCATAGATAACTTCAGGTTGATGGCACCTAGGAAATGAGTATTTAGAGTGAATGAGGAGATTAGATGGTTAAATCCAAATCATTATGGGGATAGGGTGATGGATATATGGGGATAGGAAGGATTTAGAGTAATTACAAGATGAGGTATAGGTTTCCTAGGGTCAATCACCTTCTTATTTTTTGATCTCCTACTCAGGTCCATCTATAATGCAAACATTGAAACTGAAGTAATAAAATCAGCCCCAAATGAAGTTTATGTAGGATGAGTGGATACTTTTGGGACAAATTACTTGGTATATGTAGTGGTATTTGTGAAAACTATAAAACTTGAAGTAATGGGAGCCATCGGATCGGTTGGAACACTTGGAGAGGCCATTGCTATTGTAACAATTACACTTGTTAGGGATGATAAGAATGTAAGAGAACTAGTAATTTGATCTCTACTAAGTTTTGATTTGACCTATGGGGATTTTTTGAGGGTCATGGAGGGCATAAACTAGGCTAATGGGGTAGGTGAAGACCAAAATTGGGATGTGGGCTGAAATGGGGTAAATTAGGTATTGAAGATGCCAAGAAGGATAAAACTAAAGCAACAAAAGGGAATTGGGCACTTGGGATCACCTAAGTGGTGGTATTCATAATATGGGGTTTTATTATGATGGATAAATCTAGGGGAGCCATCAAATAGTCCCTAGTTGTGTTGGATTCAAGACTGTTATCAAAATTAAGAGCACAAGTGACCTGGGGTTGTCTTACCTAAGGAGGTGGCACATGTGTAGTATATTTCTAAGCTGATGGAGTAGAAAATATTGGGATTACCTAAATGATCTAACTATAAATATTATTTTTCATCATAAGGACCTCAATGGTTTTTTATGTGGGTGCTTGATGTGGAGGATTTAGTCTCTCCTCAATGACTAGTTGAGTAGGAGCTTGAGCCTTCAGGTGGTGTGTTGCCTTAATATTAAGACCCACCTCCAAGTCATTATTAGTATTGAGGTGTAATACATCATCAAGGTGGTCCTTATGGTGATAATTAATGTTTATCTTTATCCATTTCTTCCCCACATGGGCTTGTACTACATTGCTAGGATCCCACTGCCTATTATCTATTTTGCCTAAATTATAAGAATCCATTTGTTGGGCCATATCTTTTAGTGTAGGAATATTTTTGTATTTTTGGTTCCATAAAACCATAGGGAATGGTGGATATGGCCTTTATTTTTAGATAAGGAAATGGCCTATTACACCATGGATGATCTTGAAAGTGATATCCTGTTCTAAGAGGTAATTTGGGACCATGTATGGTAATAAGAGAGGATCCTCTTGAATGCATTCCACTCTGATTATGGTACTATCCTTTTAGAACTAGTAGGTTCTAATGGGCTATAGTGAATCCTAGACCTCATCTGAGAACCTGGGCATGGACCTCCCATTGATCATGTGATACATGGCCAAGTAGAAATACTCACATATGTCCTAGATGTGATTCCAAAAATGGTGGATGTATAATTTTGAGAACACTATGTACACCATGGATCCCATTAGAAGACATTGAGAAAACATTGAGCATGAAAATTCTAAGTTGGTGTAGATGATATCCATTATATCTAACATCATACATAAGTCATCACTTGCTTGAACCCCATTCACCTATCTAGTGAGTTTGAAAGTCATGAGGATACCCAAATATTTAAAATACTCTCCCTTCAAGATGATATTGATAAGGGAAATGCAAAAAATGTTGACATGCACTATATCACTTTTTCCATACAGGTGGTTGAGTAAAATCACGCTTAGACCTTCTCTAAAGGTTATGAATGTGTATGCATTAGGTTCATCTTTTTTGACCTAGTGATCATGGTCCTTATCCCATTCCCTAAGGACATCATAGATTTTGTAGTTTAATGCCTAAGTATCCATGAACTCCTTGTTATAAGTTTTAGTATACTCTGAAAGGTTGTAATATTATTTGAATGTGACCCTGGATATATATATAATTTTGAACCTAGTGTTTAGTGACCTCATGATATATTGATTACACTAAGAAGAAAAAAAATGGTTGTTGAATAGGTATGCACAAGGGAAAATTTTAGTTTTAGCCATGACTATGTGTAGAAAGTTCTAGTTTATCCATAGTTATGTGTATGTTTTGATACAGATAAACTCATACATATTCGATATCATCATCTTTGGCCTCATCATCTATGTTTAGTCTTTGAATATCATAAATTATTTTAAAGATCTCATTAGACTACTTGAATTGAGTGATGCCTTCTAGGAAAGTAGTATCTCAAAACTCTAGTTCTTGACTGATATTTTAGGATGAAGCGATCATTACTAGATTATGTGATATTGATGCATATAATTCCTTAGCACAAGGTATTTTCTAGCCTCTATGATTAATTTCATGCAAAGGGATAAAAATTATTTGAGTGCGTAGACATCACATAATGGTAAATTTGGTTACGATGAGACCTTATAAATATATGATGTATCCTCATAGTAATGGTTTTGGTGGTTTTATGTCATGTGAATTACACTTTGAGTTTCTCATGTGAGTCTAGGATAGACATTTCCTAATTTAGCATTAATTATAGATTTCAAAAACCAACACCATTTATATTTGGTTGATGGTGATGAGACTCCTTGAGCAATTAGGTCATGATCTTCACTTGGTTGTGTTAATAAATACAAGGAGTGTGAGGAACACACTTATCTATACCTTGTGTTATTATGAATGATTATGGGGCCATCCACATATTTATATAATATTGGTGGGCTTGATGAGTGTTATGATAACTAGGTGCAATGGGGAGCCTAAGGTCTTGACAACTCTACATACTTGAGTTGGTGGCCTAGATGTACTATGTACACATGGCCTTTTATCATTGGGTCAAGATTATTGATCCATACTTGGTCCTAAGTTTTTTGAGAATTTTGGGACCTTTTTACACCTGATTTCACATATGTATATGTGGTTTTTTCTACTCATTTAGGCCTCCCAGGGGTCTAACAACTTTGACACCATGACATTAGTAGAAACATGTGACATATCCTCATTAGCTCAAGATCCCAAGGATATAATAGTTTTGTTATCATGGGACTAGTAAGAAACACTTAATACTTCCTCATTGTCTTAAGATCTTGAGGCCCTAACAATTTTGACACTACAGGACTAGAAAAAAACATGTGACATTTCTTTATTGGCTTAGGATCCTAGGGCTCTGATAATTTTTACACTGTGGGACTACAAGAAACACATGTCACTTCCTCATTAGCTCAAGATCTCAGGGCTCTAACAATTCTAATTCCATAAGACTTGTAAGAAACACATGGTGTTTCCTCATTGGCTTGGGTTCCCAGGCTCTAATAATTATGATGTCATGGGACTAGTAGGAAACACATGACACTTCCTCATTGACTTGGGATCCTAGGGTTCTAATAGTTTTGATGTCATGAGACTACAAAAATAAACATGTGGTGATTATTCATTAGTTCATTCTCCTAAAGCTTTGATAATTTTGGCATCTGCTATGTATGACATCATGTAGAAGTTATCACCTTCTCGAACACCATTCACCTATGTAATGAGTTCAAATATTATGAGGCTCCCCAAATTTGGGACCTCCTCTCCCTTCAAGATGATACTGAGAATGGAAACCCAAAACGTTTTGACATGTAGTATATCACTTACCCCACATAAATAGTTGATCAAAATCATGTCCATGCATACACCTTCTTTGAAGGTTATAATTGTGTATGAATAATTATTCTCTTTGTTGACCTAGTGATCATGGTCCTTAACCTAGTACCTAAGGACATCATAGATGATATAGTTTTGTGCCCAAATATCCACAAACTCCTTATCATAGGTCATGGTGTACTCTAGGAGGTCATATTATTTCTTGAATGCAACCCTAGAGATATCTAATATTTTGAACCCAATGTTCAGCAACTTCATGATATCTTGATTTCACTAGTAAGAGAGAAAAAGGTTGTCAAATGGGTCTATGCAAGGGAAATATTTAGGTTTAGTCATATTTGTGTATATTCATGATGCTCTAATAGAGATGAACTCATATACATATTATATATCATCATTTTTTTACTCATCATCTATGTCAAGGCTATGAATATATTTTATTATTTTAAATATCTCGTTATAATGCTTGAACCAAGTGATGCCTTGAAATAAAGTAGTGTCTCAAAATTATGGTTTCAATTTGGGATTTGAGGATGAACATCCATTATTATATTCTATGAGCCTGGTGCATATAATTCCTTAGCACAATGTATTTTATAGGCTCTTAGGTGAATTTGATGTAAAAGGCTCAGAATGATTTTAGTGCATAAACAATAGATAATGGTAAAATCAATATCTATAGGACCTTATAGAGCTCTGATGTATCCTTCACAATAATAGCTTAGGTGGGCTCATGTCATGTGAATTAAGCTACAAGTAAATACATGAGTCTAGGTTATCCATTTCCCAATTTAACATTAATTTGAGATTTTTAAAACCAATGCCATTTAGATTTGGTCGATGGTGATGGGACTCCTTGACTTGTCATGTCATAATATTCCCTTGGTCAAGGTAATAAATGCAAGGGGTAACACACCCCTATCTACCTCTCATGGTGTTATTAATTAATATGTGTCCATCCGCATGTCACTCTAATATTTTTGGGCTCAATGAGAGTTATGCTAACTAGGCACAATAGGGAGCCCTTGGTATTGATAACTCTACATACTTGATTTGGTAGCCTATATATATTATATACATGTGACATTTTATCATTAGATCAAAAGCCCTAATTTTTACTTTGTCATTAATTTATAGATGCATTTTTGGACCTTCTTCCACCTAAATGTATAGAAGTAAGTACAAATGGCTCTTTTCTACTCATTTGAGCCTCTTGGGGGTTTGATAGTTTTGACACTATGAGACTGGTATAAAACCCATGGAATCTCCTCAATGGCTCAAGATCCCAGAGCTATGATGGTTATGATACAATGGGACTAGTAGGAAACACATGGAACTTCTTCATTAGCTCAAACTCTTCAGGCTTCAACATTTCTAAGCTACAAGACTAGCAGAAAACACATGACATCTCCTCATTAGCTCAGGATCTTAGGGATTTGGCAATTATGATACCAAGGGACTTGTAGGACACATATAGTGATTTTGTTGATGGTGAAAAATGTCATGCTAATGAATCAACACTCTCTCCTATCATGAAGGTTAAGATGGAATTGTACCAGTTTAATCATAAGTGTGTAAGGAAATGAATAAGAATTGATTCCAAATATGCATAGAAGGATTTTTTTCAAATTTTTGGGGATCAATATGTTTAATATAAAATCTAGATCAAGATTACAAACATTATTAAATTGATCAATCATAACATTATATCTACCATGTGAAGAGGAAAAATATATATGAATAATGCTTTGATCTAATAAGTTAACCATTGTTTAATTGTATCGTTAAATCAATTTTAAATTTATTTTATAACTATTATCTGACCTATTCGACAGAGAAAATTCTATGGACTAGGCAATCCCTTAAAGGATATAAAAATTAGAATGCTGAAAATATGTATCTAATATGTATGCTCACACTACAAAGATGAAAGAAAAGAAATGAACAAAACATGAAAATAATAAGAATAAAAATAATAAAAACTAACCAATACTAATACAAATCTAATAAATAAAAACTAAGCAAAAAACACCTAAATAAAAATAGAAATTGACCTAAAGCTAATCTAAAATTTAAAATTAATTAAGATTTAAGACTATAATTAGTAAGTTAGAAATTAATAAACTTAAAAATCTACAACTATGACATAAGTAAAAGATAAAGGACCCTCAAATAAACTAAGTCTAAGAACAATAATAAAGAATAATAAACAAATTGGTTATTTAAAAGAAAAAGAAACTAAAAAATTAATCTAAAATAAAAAGGTATACTAAACTTAATAGAAAATAAAGATTGTGGGACTTGGAACAAGAATCGACTTAGAATAAAGTGAAAATATTTTATTGAGAAACAAAAATTTTGAGTACAAACAACCTTAAAAAAGACAACAATTTACAAATGAAATATCAAAAAAATATTGCATAAAGTGATGTATTCATCTTTATTCAATTTAAGTACATGGAGTTCTACATATATGACTACATATATGTGTTAAATAAGTGGGTTAACCATTATAGAATTTATTGTTTGATCTATCTGTATTGTTTCTCCCTCTTATAATGTATCTTCAAGTCTCTATTATAATGCTCCCTTAACAAAGTAGTTAATTTTTTAAGTTGTAATTACCTTTTGTCAACTTTAAAATATAAAGTTAACTTAAAATAAAAGTTATTTAACTTAAATAAGTCTAATACTTTATAATAAAGTATTATATCATAAAGTTTATATTTTGAACTTAATAAAGCTTAAGAAACCCAAAAATATTTCAAAATATATACCAACATGAATAATTCTAATGGGCAGGGCCCTCATACTTTTTTAACAACATTAACAATTCATTTACATGTTAATATACTTAAATGATCAATAAACCATAATTAATGATTTTAAACAATTCACAAACCATCATAATCCATAGAATAATATAGCATATTTTAATTGACAAAACACAATATGTTAAAAGTTTCAATGAGAAAATACGATCGACCATCAAAGATGTCATTGTAACATTTATTATAGGTTATATATTAAAACAACTCTTTCACCATATCCATTTTCAACATGAATTATTCAGCTTAAATGTTCATAAAAAAAATTGACTAGAGTACATGGAAGATGGAACTCATACCAAAACAAAACATCCTTTGTTTGGTTCAAAACAACCATTTTTGCATGCTTATGTACTAGGTTAATTTTGGCATCCAAATGGTCATCATACTATGTTAAATCTGGACTATCATGATGATCATTTGGCCATCAAATTTAACATAATTAAAATTTATGTAGGTGATCATGTTCAAAATTTAGGGTAGCAAGTCAACATTTCAACATGAAATAGTTTTTACTCAGAACTTTCCCCTTTTAAACACAACTTATAAGATTCAAAAGTATAAACTCAGACATATATGAACTAGCCAATAATTTAAAGCACAAGGCCATAATATTTTTGAGGTATTAACTAAGAAGACCATGCATGTATCATAAATGGCAAGACATGCAGATATACACAAGTAGTCATTCAACCATCAAGAGGTCACAAACCACTGTGTGAATCAAAAGAGGAAGTGATGAAAATATACAAATCCTTCAATATATATCAATATTCTTTAAAACTAAGATAAATGATAATAACTTCTTCATTTAACCACTTATCTACCATTATTTACTACACATAGCTATAAACAAAGCATTGATTCTCAACCAAAATGCATTCTTTGTCCAAAATAAAAATGTAAACATGAACAATCATACATGTCACTAAATCTGAGCATTTGAAATCTACCCAAAATCAAGTTAAATTTCTTGTAATGCCTCCAAAACTAGTTTCACAGGGTCTGCCTTCCATCAAAAAGCTTGAACCAAATAAGGGAAATTAAAACATAATCGAATGTTTTATTGTGGCTTTGTTGTAAAATGTGTTATGCCAACCTCTCCTCCAATTTGGCAGAGTAAATGGAACCTTATATAAATTTGATAATCAAACCAAAACTAAACAATGGATCTAATGGCCACTAAATGAATTTAGCAAGATACTTTTAGAAAACATTAAATCCCCAACCACTAATGTAGGTTCCAAATTTTAAAATAATCAGATTTGTATATACACCAAAATCTCACCAAATATATCCATTTTAATTTCCAATGCCTTTTGGAATAGATTCCTATTCTAATTCTTAAAATAATAATAATATGGTTCAAAGACTAAAAACCAAAGTATTCAAATTGGAAGTATGACCATTAATACAGTGATATGCCTTGCTAGGTTATGTTAACCATTTTAATACTAGCTAGGTCATAGGTGACCTCCAAAATATATATCAAATTAATTCTTCATTGGCTAAGGTTACCAGGGTTCTAATATTTATGATGCCACATTACTATAAAACATATAAAATTTTATAAGTCTTAAAATTTTCACATAATAAAAGAGATGTTTACTTGTCAACTGAAAGGCTTCTATAAGAATGTCAGATGAAACTACTGGACTATGGCTTCAAAACTAATAGTCTAGGAAAATCTTTTGCAAGGAGATTCTATAGAAAGATAATTAGCGCCTAAAAACAATGAATTATGAACCCTTTAAAATTACAATGAGATATTTGTTTCTTACACATGAAAAGTTATAAGAGGTTATTGAATGCAACACAAAATTGATGGTTATATTGCATAATACTCCATTGATCGGGATTGAGCAGACATTGGCATTTTTCTACGAGTAATGATTAATCAGGGCTTAATTTACATGATGAAAATTTTTAATTTTTTTCAATATGGAAGTCTCATTTTCTTATACAAAAATAGATGTGTTGGTCACAACAAATGGAATCTATATGGGGAAAACATTATCAATGTTTAGAATCAAGACTGTGAACCTCTATTATTGAACCATTAGACAAGTGGTTGGAATATATTTCAATAGAACAGGAGGAAGAAGAATCACCTAAGTTTGCTTCAGCATATGACATATTGGGATTTAATTCCTTCAAGAGATAATTTTGTGTGAAGAGTGACTTATTTCCATTATTTTATCTCTCTTTTGATTTCATGATCAAGGGTGCCTTAAGGGTGCAAAAATATTTAAAAGGTATTGACTCTTTTGAATAGATTGGTTTAGGAAGGGAAGGCTCAACCATTGCTCTACTGCTAGCTAGGTGTCCATAGCCATGGAAGAGATACCTTTGGTACTACTATAGGCCTTATTCCATTTCTATCTAGACCAAAAATTCTACAATGGAGATTGTCTAATTCACCCTTTTGTAAGAAGATATTTTTATATTTTCTTGACTTTTAGACATCCTTAAATTATGATGTCTTATTTATTTCAGATCTATGAGTATTGGGGACTAAATCTGCCAAGGTGATTTGTTGATTTAGTGAGATCTTTAGCACTAAAGGGAACTCTTTTCTCATTCAATGAATTCATAGAGCCTTCCTAATGTTCAATTGTTACGATGATATATTTTTAGAAAGAAAAAAATATCAATTCATATGCTAAGTTTTGAATCGATGGTTTCCTTCCTATAGGTTAATGTAAAATGAATTTCCCCTCGTGTTAGATTGTTCAACAATGGAGACCCATTTTACCTTTTCTCTTCCCTAAATTGTGTCTTTGATGCATGGCTCACTTTTGAAATGACCAAATCTAAGGATACAAGGACCAATGGTTGGCTTCAGTCCTACCACTCTACAACAGGATATCTACTTTATGATATTATGGGAATGGGGTCTCACTTTTGGGGTCAAGTAAATATTGTTGAGTCAGTGAAAAAAATGGTGAACGTGAGGTAAAATAAAAACAACCAAAGCAACAAAAGGAACAAGAACATGATAAAAACAAACACGTAACAGAAGTAAACTAAACTAAAACTAATATAATATTTACATTATCAACCTTTTCCCGAGGGTACTATTATAAGATTGCATTGGATGGAGAAATTGATAAGTAATGCTTCAATAACTACCCATTCACAAGCAATAAGATGTCATTTTTGTGGAGATCCTTTAGTTTAAAATCATTATGCCTGAGTAAGTCAAAAATCTAGTAAGGACCCACACAAAGTGGGTCTAACGTAGAATGTTTTCATTTCTTCTCATGGGATTTGTCCTAGAATTGGACTAGGTCTGATATTTGAAAGGATTTCACCTTTTTATTTTGTTTGAACCATCTCTTAAAAATATCCTAATGTTTACTAAAATTTTACAAGGATTTTTCTCATGCATATTCCATTTGAATGATATCAAGTAGCCTTGAATTTGCCTTCCCTCTATCTCCATGTATTCTTGCATGAACTTATAAGTGAGCATCATAAGGGTCAATGTTAATATTGGCTCCCAAATATATACCAATAAGAAAGGTGAACTCGTGAGAGTCTACTTGTACCTAGTGTGGTCACCCCAAAGGGAGTATTTCAATAGTACATGTCAGTACCTAGTTCTCCTTTTTGTAGACTTATTTATTATATTTATTAGGGTCTTGTTGGTTAACTCAGTTAGACCATTCCTTTGAGGCTTTTTATTTATAATAGCCTTAAGTTAATGCCATCATCATAAGCCCATTCAATGAGCTCAATTGACTAGAATGCAGGACCAATATCACAAACTAACGAAGCTAAAGTGTCAAACCACATAGTAACATTTTCCTATAGGAACACAATCACTTATTTATCTATGTCAAACCTATTTGTTTCTAATTTTGTCCATCTTTTTGCGTAATCAATGGCTATGAGTATGAACTTATGATTGACTGAAGAATTCAGGGTGATGATTCTAATGAATTCAAGCCCCCACTGAGTGAAATAACATTTTTTACCATAGGTTGAAGTGGAATTATTTCATAAACTTCCTTCTTGAAAAAGGTTTGGCATTCATGGTAGGTTCAAGCATGGGCATGAGCATCCATGGAGATGGTGGGATAATAATATCTATCTTATAGGATCTTATGGGTCATTATTGTTCCTAAGGGATGACCATTATCTAATTTCTCATGGAAGTTGATCATGGCTTATTTTTCTTCCTCTTTTGATAGACATTTAAGATATATGAATTCATAATTTTTTAAGTATAACACTCCCTTATTTAACATGTAATGGTTTCCTTTCAGTCTGATGACCCTTTTTGGTTTTAGCTCAAACCTAGGGGAGGATTCCCATAAAGAAGATAATGGATAATTGGATCATACCAATCCTAGTAGACCATTTTGGATCAATCAATTTTACCACAATGATTCTTGGGTTAATCATGATGATCATCTAAATGAGACCTTTACCTTGGACTAGATTGATAAGTTTCATCTCTAGGTTATATTCTTTATACTTATCCATCCATCAACCTCTATGCTCTCTTATCTTTTTATGTCCAAACATGAACTTTATGGCTAGATTTGGGATGATAACATGCACCTTATTTCTGAGGATGTAATATTAACTTTTTTCCACAGCCTTTACTAATACATAAGTGTGCTTGTCTAGAGTAGATTAATTCAAATTGAGATCTTTTAAGTTTTTAATCATAAAGGATATTTGATGCTCATCCCCATTTAATTTTTGAGTGAGTACCATAGTTATGGTGTGCTCTTAAGCAAAGGAATAGAGCTATAAGTCCTTTGCATAGTTTGGGTTGATCAAGATCAATGCATATATGTTGTCATCCTTGATGTCTTGAAAGGATTTATGAGCTATAGGGGTTCATTCCATTTTTTCTTCATATTTCAACATCTCATTTAGTGTTTTAACAATCTCGGTGAAACTAGATATGAACTTGCACACAAAGTTAATATTACCAAAGAAATATTTTAATTAATTTGTACTGTTAGGAAGAAATAGTTTATAAATTACATTAACACATTGAGGATCGATATAAATTCCTTCTTTGGCTATAACGTGACCAACTATGTTACCTTATGTGATTCCAAAGATGGTTGAGCTTCTTTGGATTGAGAGAGATACCATACCTTATGCACCTTACAAATATATTTTATAGATGGTGGATGTGATCAGCCCTACACTTTGACAAAATACTCAATTCATCCATATAAATAATTATGCATTTACCAATTAGACCCTCGAAAGTAAATTCCATAACTCTTTAAAAATTGGCTCTTGCATTAATAAGACTGAAAGGCATTCATTTGTAAACAAAATTGAACCACTTGGTTGTGAACATAGTCTTTATTATATCTTCTAAATTTACCAAAACCTAATTGTATCTCGATAATTCATATAAAAAGGACATTATCTAAGATTTGCTCACCATTTGGATAACCTCATCTAGGGAAGGAAAAGGCTAGTTGTCCTTATCAGAGGCCATATTCATATTTTTGAAATTGACATATAGTCATATTTCTCCACTATTTTTATGAATGAGAACTAGGTTAGCAACCCATGTATAGTGGTGGACTGGTAAAATGATCCTAGTCAAGAGGATCTTATGGACATCCTTGCAAATAAATGTATCTATAATTGGATTTAGGTTTATTACCTCTATCTAAAAGGTTTATGATTTAGTTTAAGTGGGATGGTATGTATGATTACACGTGGGTTGAAGACTTTAAAATATACATAGGCACAAATAGTAAAGTCTTTGTAACATGTCAATAACCTTTTTAGTTGTACAACTTATCAGGAATTTAATTTAGGCCAATATTAACCTCTCAAGGCTATTGAGTTGATCCCAAATTAATAGTCCTTCACTGTTGGTCTAGGTATAGTACTCTCTCTGACCTACCTAGTCTCTCTAGTTTATGTTCAGGGTTGTCAAGGTTGAAAACTCTTTCAAGGTAGATCATATCTTTTGGAAACCAGTTCTCTTTTAGGTTCATGATGTCATCTTGATCACAATCTTCATCCTTAGAATCATTTCTACTTGCCTCATCTATAACCAGGGTTTCAAATACTCCTAAATTACTAAGGAAATCTAATATATGGAAATCATCTTCAAAAACCTAAAAAAAATTTACATTGTTCAAGACTAATGGACACAAAATAATCTCTACCAAAAAATTATGCAAGCCCAGTTATCTAGGGGTGTTGATTTGCAATAGATGTTAGTGAATCAATTACCTATTTTTCCTCTCTAGGAATGGGGATGGCATTAAAAGAATAAAAAATTTATATCAAATCCCATGCCTTATATTTTAATTTCCTTAGATAAGATAACTTACATTAAAATTTTCTCCTAACTTGCTTGATTACTAGCTGAAAATCCCCAAACACTTTTAGTTACTTGACTTTATGCTTCAAGGTGAACTATAACCCTAGGATCAAAGTTTCATATTCCATAAGGTGGTTGATACATTTTAATTATAACCTATAATAAGCTAGGTGTCACTTTCCTTGTGGATCAATAAGAAAAAAAATGGGTCCAAAACCTTTATTAGAATAGGCCACATTTAAGTACAGGTACCATAAACCTTGTAACACATAGTCATCATAGGTTTTATTCTTACCACTTTTTGTAGATAGAGTGTAAATGCCCATGTTAGAATATTAAGTTTACCTTTTCATTGACTACATTATATTATGTGATCATATGTTTCATCATAGGCTCTCTATCAACATGGATTTGATTGGCCATGCCTCTCTAGGGAAACTATATAGGGATAAGTCTATTGCCATGTACCCATTAAATATTTTAGACCAATCCCTATGAAGTGGCATCTCATAAGCTTATAGGATCCCCAGCACCTGAATGTCCATGAACTGATGGACTCTAGGTTTACATTCTAATTGCATATGCACATTTAAGATCTCACCTACCAACTTAACCACAGACTTTTCCAACTAGACTACTATCTTGTCTAACTTAATGGGAGTCAACCCTAATGTATATAAATTCCTATGGGCATGATATTTGTTGAGGCTCCCAAATCAACTAGAAATTTATGAAGGTTCTTCCAAGACAACCTAACAATAAGGAGTAAAGGTGGAACCTTAACCTTATTCTTTTGTATAAACATGTTAGTATGCACAGGCTTAGGTTTAGGCTAAGTTAGTTTATCTATTAGGGACTTCAGAAGGATGTCTCTTTACTTAGTGATATGGGAAAGCTCATACAATGTAATGTTCACTTTGATCTTCTTTATGTCTTAAACTAAGTTATATCTAGTCTTGATAGAATCAGGTTGTGTCTTTTCAAGGGGATTTAGGCTATTAACTTTTGGATATGGAGAAATTTTTTTTGTCCTAGGATCAATATGGATTCCACCATTGTTAAGAGGAGGGGACTTGGTAAGGGGATATTGCTATGTCTTATTCTTGAGAGTATAGTTACTTCATTATAATTGATGAAAATCATGCACCTCATTGGTGGCATCTTCTAGTTCATTATCCTCTTAGTGAACTTTAAGGTCTTTAATACCATAGCAGTGATCAGGGATATTGAAGTGCTAGAGGAATCAATATTACTAGTGGTATTGGGATGGTTTGGGACCACCTCATATTATTCCATCTCTATTTAGAAGATGTCAAATACATTGAATAAATTGATATATTCTAACTCCCCATATTGGTTTGTGATATGTACATGACACCAGTTTCGCAAGACCAATCCACAAATATTGATCTCAAATATCTTATCAAGAGAGGGATCTATTTGGTTATTAGAGAGGTTGTGTGGATGATTGTATCTCTATTAGTTGAAGTTCCTATTTGAATTTTCACCACCAACATTTCCAACTTATCTTTAGAAGATTAATAATTCATTATTGAGCTTTTGTACCATGTGTTGTATGGCATCCAACTCATTCTTAGTATATTCTTGGGGTATGTCTTATATGTTATTTATAGCAAGGAACAATGCTTGACTATGGGAGTAAGGCACTATTTCATTATTGATTGGGATAAGGAGGCCTCCTAAGTGCTAGTTAGGAGTAGCATGCCTTAAGGGAAGATATTTTATCTCAAGCATAGGTTGTGGCATAGGTACATTCTAGTTGGTATTGAAGAGTGGATTTAAAGCAGGTAATTTTTTAAAATATATTCAAGATGGTTGATACCATTTGGCCTTGATTCAGTTTTCTATTCACTTTGATGGCCTTAACTTATTCTAAGGGTAAATCCACCACTAATGGGTCTTTACATAAGAACATGGTAGTCCAAGGGTCCAGCACATTATTCTACATTTCAAGAGCTAGTTAGGCATCTAATCTATATATCATAGTGACTCGACTATAAATATTTTAAACTATATCATTAAAATTATTAAAGGGATAATTTAGCTCTCTTTTGATACAGGAAAACTATTAGTATAACACATTTGGTTCAATGACTTGGCCAAAATAGGCCAGGAATGTGTTAATGAATTAGTCTTAATTTATAATGGATATCTCAAGTAGGTTAAGGAACCAATCATAGCCCATGTCCATCAAAGTGAATAGGAATAGTCTACAAGAAACATCCTCATGTTATACATTCAAAATCATGAGAGTAGTTTTGTATGAGGTAACATGTTCTTCAGTGATACACCCCATACTTTCTGTGAACCATAGGAGGTACCTCTCTAGGGTCCTAGGTAGATCATGGATGGCCCCGATAAAATTAATGGTAGACATAAATAATTATGCCACTAGTGCATCTATGGGTATATATCTATTAGGGGTGAAATAAGAGGATAAAACCAAAGGTCTCAATCTTACCTTAGCAAATCTAGTTCTCCTATGGATTTTCAAAGGTGAGATTATCAACTACTTGGGACCAGTTTGAAATCTAGTGATATGCATAGTAGGCTCTAAGTTTCTCTTTGATTGGGTAGTATCTTAAAAAATTATTTAGTGAGAAGAGGTGTCCTCCTTCTAGTGCCAATTATTTTTCTATCCAAGATCTCATTCTCTCGAATGTACCTATTGGATTAGGTCCATTGAGTGAGATCAGGAAATAATTGGGGGATTTTCCTCCTCTCATTTTAGTATTATTGTTGAGACAATCTAGGGCATAATTTGTAGGTATTGGGATATAATAAATATCCTACTTATAATATATCTCTAATAGATGTAGCGCTACCACCAAAGATCCAATTCTTATTTTCTCATTAACACAAAACTTATTCACAAATAGCTAAACTAGTTATAACATATTTACTACATCAACCTTACTTTGCTTTATTTCACAATTTATAAGAGAGGGGAAAGATCATTGACAAAAAATAAACATCAAAGGTAAATGAGGGTAAGGCATAAAAGGAAACTCTTTGGGTCACAAAACAATATCAATGCTTGATAATTAAGGACGTGTTCAGCTACATTTCTATAATTATATGTCGAGTTTCATAAAAGCTCAAGCTTCAAACACATAGGGAGGGGAATCAATGGGATTATTGAATGCTTAATCCCAAAATCATTTTTATAAATAAGCATACATGGGACATGTTTCTAAACACATAGATTAATGCGAGGTTAAATAAATTGAAATAATTTATAGAACAAATGAGAATATATCTAGGCTAGTTATAATCAATGCATACACCTACATAAAAACATGTGCTTTGGTTCCTTAACACTAATATATTTAGTGAATCAAGGAAGTTAGAATACATTCATGAAAATACTCTTATAAGAAAGACAATAAATTATATTAAGCTCTCAAGTGTTCAATTACAAAAATGTCAACCCTAAAAAAAGAGTTTCATGGTTTATATATAGAAGAGATATGGATCCACCTCTTAGTAGCATGATATCCCACTCCTAGCAATCATGTCCCAAATTAGTTGCAACAAATCATTGACCAAAAAAATTCCTAGAAGAGACAAAGTAGAGAAGAAAGAGGATGGTGTCACATTGGTGTAAATTTCACCCAAGCCCACAAAGAGAATCAACTTTGGTTAAGTGGTGGTCCACTTATGAGTTGCATCTAAGTACCTTGTTGAGTTGTAAATGATTGATATATGAGGATATATTCTTGATTGAGGTTATATATATTTCCATGTGGATCCTAAAATAGCACTTCCACTTGAGTCAGTAGCCTATTATGTGCTTTGAGAGAGGCCTCTAATAACACCTTAACTTCATTAACCTGGTTGAAGCTCATTTTTAGAGTGGGTGATAAGATCTAAGATAGTTTTGGATCTAGGCTTATTTTGTCTTGCTCCCTTTCTCCTCATAACTTCATTGAAATGTGCCAAGTGAACCTCAAATTCATCATGACCAAGCAAACTGCCATTTGGATGAAAGAGAATAGTGATGCTAACTTTCTTGAAGTAGTCAAGGATTCACTCCCTGCTCTTCTCCAAGGGCCCAATAATGGCTTGGGAATTTATAAATGAGTCTTTAATTGAGATTCTCATGCTCCCTAAAAAATTATAATATAAATTTAAGTCCATGAGGATCATCAGCTTCATCTCTAAGAACATCCCTTAATAAATGATGATAGTTATCTTCTTGCACTTGTTATCCACACAAATGATTCCATCTATGTAGGTTTGGGATATTTTGATAATATCTTTGATTTTTGATAGAGCATCATTAAATCTATGAAGGGTATGAAAATTTGTGTAAGTGTTGCCTTTATTTTTCCAATCAGGCCTGCAATGAATGTACTCCTCACTTGGGAATCAAGAGCCTTAACCTTTTGCTTAAAATCCTCCATCAACTTCTTAGAGAGCTCATTGGTAGACCAAATCACTGAGATAGGGTCCTCAGCTACCTTCTCTTCTCCACTTGTAGTATTCACTTTGGTTAGGGAGAAGAGATCATATTTTGTCCACATTATGGGGATCTTTTCCTGAGTAAAGATCTGTGTGAGCACCCTCTTCATCCTCCCTGACTCTTGAACAAATTATAATTAGACATTAAGGTCCCCATGGTATACCATATATGGTTTTTGTTTACCTAAATATAAAATGGCCTAATCTATTCTTACTCAGTTATAATCCCTAGGTGGTGGAAGGTGAGACATTAGGGGTGGTGGTAGCTGAAGTTGAAGGTGGAGTAAATGATGGAGGAAAAATTGGAGGGGTAATAGGGAATGGGATGGAAGATGGAAGGGGAAGTTTAAATAAGGATGGAGGGGTTAACGCATGGGAAAAGGGAAGAATAGTGAAAGAGGATGAATAAGAGAATATGTGAGATCACCATTGATCTAGGTTCATGGATACCTAAAGGCCAATGGTGCCTAAAAGCTAAGTATTCAGAGTGAACAAGGAGACTATTTTGGTTAAATCCAAATATTTGGGGGCCTAGAGTGATGGATAGAGGGGGATAAGAAGAAGTTGTAGATGTTTTAATAGGAAGAATAGGCTACCTAGAGAAATCACCTTCTAATTATTTTTGATCTCATGCTTGGGTCCATCTACGGTGTGAACACTAAAGTAGTAGTAGAATCAACCACATATGAGTCTTTTATAGGTTGAGTGGATAATGTCCAGCCTAATGACTTGGTATAAGTAATGGGAGCTATGAAATTGGAGAAATTTAGGTAATGGGATCCACTAGAGTGGTTGGAACACTTGGAGTGGCCATTATTATTATGGAAATTTCACCTACTAGTGCTACCTAAAATCTAAGATCTCTGTGAATTTGAGTATGTTAGGTTTTGATCTGGCCTATGGGGCTAAGCCAAGATTCAGGGAAGGAGAGACTAGGCTAGTGGGGGAACTTGGGAATTGGGGATGCCTAAGAAGGTTGAAATCAAAGGAGAAGAAGATAATTGGGAACTTGGTATCACCTTAATGGGTTGAGTCATAAAATGGTTAGGATGGAGAAACTTAGGGGAGCCATTAACTAGTCCCTAGTTGGGCTAGACTTGGGACTAATTAAAATGAAGAGCATGGTAATCTAGGGTTATCTTACTTGAAGAGGGGGTGTAAGTGTATTAAATGTTGACATTGGTGGAGTCATATCTATATAAATTCCTATAATATCTTCTTGGAAAGCCTCTTTGTGTTCATGGGGACCTCAATGGTTGGTTTCATGGGTGCTTGTTGTGGAAGATTTGGTCTCACCTCAAGGACTAGTTGAGCAGGAGTGCATAAGCCTTTAGGCAATATTATGCCTTAATTTTAGTGACCACCTCTACATTGTTATCAGGGTTGAGATGGAGTAAATCATTAGGGTGGTCCTCATGGTGATAAGTAATGTTGATATTTTCCTAGTTCTTTAGCACATGGACTTGTAATAGATTGCTAGGATCCCACTACCTATTATCCTCTTTGCCCAAGTTGTAAGAGTCCATGTGCTAAGCCATAGCTTGTAGTGTGAATATATTTTTTAATTCTTGGTGCCCTATAACTATGGGGAATGGTATATATAGCTTCTATTTTTAGCCAAGGTACTGGGCTGCTATACCATGGATGAGTTGGTAGGCAATCTCCTACTCCATGAGGTGGTTCAGGACCGTGTATGGCAACAAAAGAGGAACCCCCTAGAATCATTCTACTCTGATTATGGTATTATCCCTATAGTACCAATAAGCACCAATGGGTTTTATTGAATATCTAACCTCATATGAGATCCTCAACATGGGCCTCACATTATTTCACAATACATGATTGGGTATAAATATTTGTATATGTCTCGGATGTGGTTCCAAAAATTATGGATGTATAATTTGTAGAACACTATCTGCACCATGGATCCCATTAGCACCCATTGAGGAAATGTTTAGCATTGGAAGTCCAATGTGTCACAATCAATGTTTGTTATGTATGAAATCATGTAGAAGTTACTACCTACATGAACCCCATTTACCTATCTAATGACGTTGAATCAGATGAAACTCCCCAAATTGAGGACTTCCTCTCCATTTAATATGATAATAATAAGGGGAACCCAAAAAGTGTTGACATGCACTATATTAATTTCCCCATATAAGCAGTTGAGTAAAATCATGTATGTGCGTACATATTTTCTAAAGATTTTGATTATGTATGAATTGAAGTTAACTTTGTTGACCTAGTCATCATGGTCCTTAACCTAGTCCTTAAGGACATTATATATATTGTATGTTTGTGCCCGAGCATCCATGAAATTCTTGTCATAGGTCATGATGTACTCCAATAGGTTGTAATATTACTTTAATATAGCCCTAAATATATCTAATTTTGAACCCAGTGTTCAGTGACCTCACAATATCCCAATTATACTGAGAAGAGATCAAGAGGTTGACAAATAGGTATGTGAAATGGAAAACTTTAGGTTTAGTCATAATTATGTGTAGTCTTGATAATATGATAGTAATGAGTTCATATACATATTCTATATCATCACCTTTGACCTCATCATTTTAGCCCAATCTTTGAATATCATAGATTTTTTAAAGATCTCATTGTAGTGCTTAAATCAAGTGATGCCTTGTAGGAAAGTAGTACCTCAAAACTTAATTTGTAGTTTAATATTTGAGTATGAAATAGCCATTGCTAGATTTTATGAGCTTGATGCATAAATTACCTTGGCACAAGGTATTTTTTGGGCTTTGGGTTGAATTATATGCAAAGGGCTTGGAATGATTATAATGTGCAGACAACATATAATAGTAAAGATGATCTCTACATGATCTTATAGAGCTCTTAGGTATCCTCTAAAGTAATGGCTTTAATAGGCTCATGTTGTTAATGGCATGATTCAAAGTTAACCATTTCCAAATTTAACATTAACTTGAGATTTTTAAAACTAATGCTATTTATATTTGGCTGATGACAATGGGATACCTCAAGTTGTCAAGTCATGATATTCCTTTGGCCAAGTTTATAAATGCATGGAGCATTGGAAACACATGCCTATCTATCCTTCATGGAAATATGGGAAATTGTTGGGTTTTCCACATATCACTCTAATATTGGTGCACTTGATGAGTTTTATGATGACTAGGTACAATGAGAAGCCCTAGGTCTTGATAGCTCTACATACTTGAGTTGGTGGCCTAGATGTACTATGTACATGTGTCCTTTTATCATAAGATCAAGAGTCCTACTCTTCACTCTATCCTAAATTTCTTGGAGTATTTTGAGACCTTATGCCACCTGAGTGTATGAAAGTACATATGGATCTTTTCTACTTGCTCAAGCCTTTTATGGCCTTGACAATTCTAATGCCATGGGACTATAGGAAACATGCGGCATATCCTCATTAGCTCAATCTCCAAGGACTTTGATAGTTTTGACATCTTAGGACTGGTAGGAAACACATAGCACTTACTCATTAGTTTGAGTTCCTAGGGCTTTGATAGTTCTAACATCATAAGACTCAAAGAAAACATGTGGCATCTCATCATTGGCTTGGGTTCTTGAGGCTCTAATAGTCTAGACATTATGGGACTAGTAGGAAACACATGTCACTTCCTCATTAGCTTGGGTTATTGGGGATTTAATATTTTTGACACTGTATGACTTGTGGGAAACACATGGCACTTCTTCATTAGCTCCAATTCTAGGGAATTTGATATTTCTAATGCTAATGGACTAGTAGGAAACATGTGGCACTTCTTCATTGGCTCAGGTTCTCAGGGCTCTAACAATTCTAACACTACAAGACTAATAAGAGACATGTGTCCCTTCCTCATTTTCTTAATCTCTATGAGATCTAATAGTTTTTATGTCATGAGACTCACAAAAAACATGTGGCACTTCCTCATTGGCTCAGGATCCTAGGGATCTAACACTTTTGATGTTATGGGACTAGCCAAAAACATGTGGTCCTTCCTCATTAGTTCACGTTCCTAGGGATATGATAGTTATAACATTGTAATACTACAAAACATATAAAAATGTAAAATTCATAAAATTTCCCCATAAGTAAATATATGCTTAACTATGAGCCAAAAGGCTTCTAGGAAAATGCAAGCTTAGACTATGGGACTGAGACTCCAGGAAAATCTTGCACAAGGAGATTTCTATAGAAAGATAGTTATCACCATAAAATCAAATAAGTATGAACCCTTTAAAATTGAAATGGAATAATTTTTTCTTACATGCAAAAAGATATGAGAGGTTTTAAAACATAACATATAACTAATGGTGATATTTCAGAATACTTCATTGATTAGGATTGAGATGACATTAGCATTTTCATATGAGTAATGATCAATCAAGGCTTAGTTTGGGTGTTGAAAATATTATATTTTTTGAAATACAAAGGTCTCCTTTCCTTCTACAAAAAGGGATGTGTTAATCACAATAGGGAATAACACTAGTTGACACATGGATAGATGGGACATAGGAGGGTGGCTTTATAGTAAGTGTGTAGTTGTGAGGAACTTAAGAAGGTAATATTTTGATAGCTATTTTTTTTAGGGGTATAAGATGGAAATTTTGAAAAAATGAGACTTGGATATGCAAATTAACCAAAATCACTCAAAAAATCAATCCACCATTAAAATCTAGAACCAATTAGGAATAAAATGCAAAGATAAATGAAGCATTCATACTAACATTAGATCCTAAAAACTAATTGTTCCAAATCAAGGTTTAAATAAGAAAAGATTAAATGGCTATGGATTATGGATTGCTTACTAAAGAATCAAATTTTTATCATAATGCTTGCTTGATAAGATGACATGGATTCATAGACTCAATAATAGTATGAATACTTAGAGAGCTTATGAGAATGTTGATTAGTTTGTAAATGGAGAGGAGGTAGATTTAAATAGGACATAGAGGGAATATCAATGGCCAATATTCAAATTTGGGATGAAGAGGATCATTGGTAGAGGATTATCCAAGCAATTAAAAATTCCTTGGAAACCTCTAGAATAAATGTTTCTAGAGAGGAAGGGATAAGATAGAGAGGATTCTAGAATTGGAAAAATATATAATCCATTAGGAGGGATAAGCAATATTAGTATGTGGTTAGATAGGTGATTAGGGATGTAAGAGAGCCTAAGAATAAGGTAGTGTAGGTGGGATTGAAATATTAAATTCTAATATAATAGACAAGTGGGATTAATTAGTGGATAAGACATGATTAGAAGAATTAATAAGTTGGTGAGGTTAGTGGATGAAGAATAATGACTAGGGATGTTAGATAAATGAATATAAGGGGTGATATTATGATGGTATTAGAAGATATAATTAAGATAAGTAGAATAAATGTTGACTAATAGTCATATTAGTGATGATAAATTAAGAAATAAAATTTAGATGCATACATTTTTCCCCTCTTTGAAAGGGCATTACGAGTGGACGAAGTAGAAGGAATAATGTTCTTTCAAAGAAGAAAGACATGATATGTATGGATGTTAGTAGATGATGTCAGTAGAAATATGATTCCACTTCAAAGGGACTTACATAGAAGAATGAGGTGAATTTCCACTTAAAATAATAAACAAGGGGTGGGATGCAACAAGTAGACAAGGGATGGGATTATAGATGTGATATCGATGATGAATAAGATGAACTCAACATGAACAGTGAGCTAAAAATTGATTATGCCTCTGGAAAAGGCATATGGATAGGGAATGGAAATGATTGTGTCATGGTTTTTTACACATCCCAAGGAGGAATAAACCATAACATGATGATGATGAGACAAAAAGGACACAATCTTTCAATGTGTCTCAAGTAAGGATACATTCAAGGGAGAGTTGTAGGCTAGGATAAGATTGATTTGATAAGATTAATGATGAGCATATTTCAAAGCTGAAGTTGAGCTATATGATGAAGGATAAGAGAGATAATAAATGATATAATTAAGTGACAAAAATATGAAGGGGAATAATTAGACTACATTGCATCAAATAATGAGCCATAATGTGATCAATAGTGATGATTCCCCTAGCAAGGACACATGAAAGGGAGCAAGAAAAGATAGATTTACAATCTTGGTTATGCCCCAATCAAGGGAGGAAATTGTAAACTTTAAATTGATGAATTAACCTATCAGTGATAATGGAAAATTGATGGAAGAATAAATGGATGTTGTGATATGGTGGGCCTAATCAATAGGTGTGGGAAATTAACAAAAAAGATTAGGGAGATGATTGTGGGGATGATTATTAATCAATAGATTGATTGATTAATGATTGATATTATAGATCAAGAATTTTTACTAATGTAATATGTGAATATGATGAGGAACAAGATAGATGTGACAATGAATGATGGGGAAAGAGGGGAGAGTGGCCAAGCTGACCTTAGGCATGTTATGTGACTAAGCATTGCCTACATAGTCTAAAAAAACCTTAGGCTAATGTAGTTTAAAATAGATTAAAGGATGACAATGATGGATTAGAATATTATGATGATGATGATGAATGTTAGACATGTTATTTGTTAGATTGATGTTAGGTAGGATGATAATTGGATATGCCCATTGTGGTCGCTAAATGTAAGATGGAAATTTTGAGCAAATGAGATTTAGATATGAAAATTGACCAAAATCACTCAAAACATCAATCCACCATTAAAATCTAGAGCCAATTATGAATAAAAAGCAAATATAAATGAAACATTCATACCAACATAAGATCATAAAAGCTAACTACTCCAAATCAAGATTCAAAGAAGAAAAGATTAAATGCCTATGGATTATAGATTGCTTACCAAAGACTTAATTTTTTAGCATGATGTTTGTTTGATTAAGATGACATGGATTCATGGACTCAATGATAGTATGAAGACTTAGAGAGCTTATGATTATGTTGATTAGTTTGGGAATGGAGAGGAGTTATATTTAAATAGGCTATAGAGGGAATATCAATGGCCAATATTCAAAGTTAGGATGAAGAGGATCAATGTTGGAGGATTATCGAAAGAATTAAAATTTTCTTAGAAGCCTCTAGAATAAAGGCTTCTAGAGAGGAAGGGATAAGATAGAGAGAATTCTATAATTGGATAATTATCTAATCCATTAGGGGGGATGAGTAAGATTAGTAGGTGATTAGATAAGTGATTAGGGACTAAGGATGTAGGAGAGCCTAAGAATAGGTTAGGGTAGGTGGAATTGGAATTTAAGATTACAATATAATAGAGAAGTGGGATTAGTTAGTGGATAAGACATGATTAGAAGAATTAATAAGTTGGTGGGAATAATATAAGGTTAGTGGATAAATAATAATGAAAAGGGATGTTAGATAGATTATTGGAAGGGGTGATATTAGGATGGAATTAGAACAGATAAATGAGATAAGCAAAATTAGTTTCGAGTAATAGTCATATTAGTGAAGATAAATAAAGCAAGCAAATTTAGATGTATAATGTAGAGTGATAGTATGAAGACTTAGAGTCTATGAGAATTTTGATTAATTTGGAAATGGAGAGGAAGTATATTTAAAGAGGCCATGGAGGGAAGATCAATGGATAATATTCAAAGTTAGGATGAAGAGGATCAATGGTGGAGGATTACCCAAGGAATTAAAAATTTCTTGGAAGCCTCTAGAATAGAGGATTCTAGAGAGGAAGGGATAAGATAGAGAGGATTATAGAATTGGAGAATTTTATAACTCATTATGGGGGATAATTAAGATTAGTATGTGGTTAGATAGGTGATTAAATAGGTGATTAGGGACTAGGGATATAGGAGAGCCTAGGAATAGGCTAGGGTAGGTGGGATTTGAATTTAAAAATCAATATAATAGATAAGTGGGATTAGTTAGTGGATAAGACATACTTATAAGAATTAATAGGTTGGTGGGAATAATATAAGGTTACTGGATGAATAATAATGGAGGAGGTTACATAAATGATTAGAAGGGGTGATATTAGGATGGAATTAGAAGAGATAAATGAGATAAGTGGAACTAGTCTCGACTAATAGTCATATTAGTTATGATAAATGAAGAATCCAAATTTATATGTATACAAGGGGTAATCTATGAAAGAGGGGTTCCAATAAGAGTATAATTTCAAGTATAAAGTGGAGGCATGATAACAACCATGTGATTGAGAGTATTGTAAGAGAGAAAACTTATCAGAGCTTGGTAATAAATAGAATTATTTAGAAGTAAATGTATTTAACTTGGAATAGGTTGGTAGAAAGATAATATAATTTGAGTGGAAAGAGAATGGATCTGGTTATTAAATTTTGATGCAACTCATTCATTTTTTAAACATGTTTTAAAATAATCTTGGTTCTTTCCAAGTATATAATGCATCCCACTAAGGTAGATATGAGATCATTCACATTAGTAGTAGAGATTAGTTTGCTAACCTCCCTTACAAGAGGTTCAAAAGGAAGGGATAGTAACTTATGATGAATTGATTTATCTTTGTTTGTATATAAAAAATCAAATTAAATTTTTTGGTATGCATTTGTATATATTAAAATTTAGTATTAGACACTTGACAATGTCACTTTTGGCCTACCTTAAACATATATGACATGTGTTAAAAATGTGTTGTATATTTTCCATGATTGACACTCTACTAGACTATAGAGCCATAATTTTGACCATATTGGCATGTATTCGGATCAATTTATCCCATGTTTTATAAATTCAATGGTTTTGGTAACCATGGTATTGTATTACCACTTTGACGGTCACCTATTGATGTGCCTATATACTCACACATACGATAGTGGGAAAGCAAAACTTGAAATTTAATTATTGTATTTTAAATGGTTGATTTAATACAACAAATTAGTTATTAAGCTATTTTTTTACCCTAAAGGGTTTTTTCAAGTGAAATTATGTTTATGTCATTTTCATTATAATGTTAGCTTTGGGATTTTGTTAGTAACACTTCTCTCATTTTAGTTTATCAGGTGTATTATTCTCTTCAACATTTGCACACATATATGTCTCTAATTCACTATTTTATCATATCCACATACTTTTTATTAGTCTCACACTCCTGCTTTGTTTCTATTCACATACAAAAACCTCTCAATCTTTTTCAAACCAACTAGATATCTTATTCAAATATCTCTAGACCATCAAATTTACATTCTTGTCTCTTGGACATAAACTTTTAGGCAGAGATAGTTTCATCACTAAAAGTATCATGATGGTAACATTATTATCCCTCACCCCAGTAATGGTTATTTTTTAAACTTAATCAATCCCTATAGATCGACCCATTCCCCTAACGTGATGGTGGAACTATAAATTACCCAAATGGACTCATATATATACAAATTAAGGTTAAGCTTATTGATCCATTTGGTACACATATTGAACTCATCTATTAAAAATATATACATTATTGCATAATGAGAAAAACTTCCTTATTCTTCCTAATTACAAATCATTCACTAAGAGTAGTCATCAGCCAAGTCTGAAGCCCACCAAGCCAAGTCAAAGATAAATATTATCAAGTGTCAAAAGTTATATCACTAGGTGCATCCATAGAGCAAGGGAGTAAATTTTTACATTAACATCAAAGGAAAAAATATGTGGTTTGAATTCCATCTTTCAAGTATTAGATCCATGGGGATGGTCAAACGTCAACAGGGGTGATTATGGTCAACTCAGCCCATTACACTTCCTAAGTTTTTATAAGATTCATCATTTCACAAGTAGACCTAAGGTTTTGAGAAGGAGATTGATTTATAGAGTTTCACAGATAGTTAGGCATCAATATTACACATATAGAGCTATTTCATGCAAGCATAATGAAATATAAAATCATAGAGCCTATAAATTACCTAGGATAGAAGTGTCAACCTACAATAATATTTTTTGATGACTTTACCCCAGCTTGATGTTATTGACTATATGTGCATAGATAATCAATTCTAGATCCAATCAACCAATAGGCCCACTTCTATACCCTTTCTACTATCATAAATTAGCCACATTTAGGAAGTGAACCAAAAAATCTAAATATCTTGATCTCTTTAGTATTTGATATATTTATCACAGGTTACTTAACAAATCAATCTCAACACTTTACATTCATATTCATGCTTCATTGCTATATTCTATAATCTAAATTACAATCAATTTTATATCTTAATTAAGGTTGTAAAATTCAAACTAGGGTAAAACTATTGATGAACCTATATATTGTATAAAACCATAAAAGACCCTAGGTCCCCTTATGGTTTCCTCTTTTTGTCACTAGGGTTTCAAAATTTTAATTTGGATTTGATTGAAAATATGATTTTTGATTCCCCCATCATATCTTTCCCCAAACATAGAGCTTTCATCTCTTAAACCCTAAAATTTATATGTTTGTGTAGATACTAAAATATAGTCTTTGATACTTGATAATGGCAAGCTTAGCACACATTTACCATGCATGAATTTACTACAAATATTAGGTCCTCATCTGTAATTGTGTCACACTTATATGTTATCATATGAGTCAACCCTTATATTCTACTATTATACACCTTCATGAACCTCATTGTTTATTTTAAACCTACTATATATCTCTCATATACATCTCCAGACTCTTAATTTAGTATGCATGTACACAAGTATATTATGCTAGATAAATTCAATATAACCAGTCAATACTAACATGATTAGAGCAATGTTGGCCCATTCCCATAAACACCTATTTCATAAAATAAAAAATATCCTTAGGTTCAGCCCATTAATCTAACATGTTGATGGAATGAGAAATTATTTAATTGGATCTATATATAAAAATATCAAGGTCTAATTCAAAAGGGATAGGGAACTTGTATGGAATACATCTATACACTATTGTACATTGAGAAAATCTACCCTATTTTTTCTAAATTACAAACTCATCACTAGGAATATTCATAAGCCAAATTTGAAGCACTCTAAATCCAATTCAAAGCAAGCATTGTCAAGTATTAAGGTATATAATGTTTTGTATACATATAAAAAAGTGTTGAGAAGTGTTTCCATTGATATCAAGGTTGATTTCATTAATGTCAAGGTGCATCTAGTGAAGATGCATGGTGAATGGTCTATGAGGTATGAACTTGTGTGCCTGATATGACAAGGAAGCCATGTGAAAAGAGAGAATTTGAAAAAGAGAGAATTTGAAGGTAAAATAATTTCTCTCTATTGAAAGATAACTTTAAGGCAACCTAATGATTATTCTAAGTTTGATGTCAAGATTTAGGTCAAGGTAAATATGATTGAATACTTGTCCTTAAGTACAAGGTATTTTGAGAAGCCTAGTCATAACAGGCATAGTCATATCATGAGCATGTGTATAATAAGCATGAAGATATTTTTTTATAGGTATGACATTGGTTGAGTAACATGTAATGCATGTGAATAAGGTGTATAATTATCAAAGAGTGTTTTAAGATCAGTTGTAAAAGTTTTCAAGTGTTTGAACCTAGTAAGAGACTTGAGAAGGTTTGTGCATAGGATTCCTAGTCTTGTGCATGAAAGAGCATGGTGTCCTAGTGAGATAGATGCATAGATTCATAAGAGGTTGTATAAATTTTATTGAGTATATATATGAGGCATTAGATCACTCAAGATAGTTTCAAGGTGAGCCTACAGGGGTAAGACCTTAAGCCCAAGTCAACAACTAGACTAGTTCTAGAGATTGCTGACCAAATAAGGTGTCATGAGGTGTTGTCAAGGCCTATGAAGGATTTAAAATATTTTTTGATCATGAGAAAGGGTTTTTGAGTTTGTATATTATTTTTTAAAATCTTGGGCAATGGTTAGAAGGTTAGTTTCAAGACCTAATATGACTTTCAGGTCGAGGTCTAGAAAGCAAAGAGAGAGAATATGGACTAATGGGGTATGAGGTTTTATTTCCATGGATAACATGGGCATGTGAGAATTTATATAAGTTTTTCATATTTTTTTAAATATTTTTCCCAAGTTTGAAGTCAAAATCAAAATGTTAAGGCAAGAAAAAATGTTTTGAGGTCTCTTATGTGCACAGAATGAAGGGTTCTCAACCTGAGAAGAACTTTCAAGTGTTCATTGGCATGTGTAAAAAATACATGAGAACATAACCTATTAATGGTATATTTGGAAGGTTCATATATTAAATTTATAAGCATCAGTTTCTGTAATGAGTGGTTAAGCTTTATGAATGATCATTAAGACTAGAAGATGGTTTAAATCATCAAAGAACCCTAATATGAAATATCTTATTCTAAAGTGATAAAAATGGATTGGTATGGTTATTTAAGTGATTTTATTTTGTATTCAACTCTCCCAAGCACCTCCAAGTGTGATTGGTTTTTCATGTGAGTGGACCCTATAGAATTAGTTTTTCAATCCTGACTTGGTCAACTCTAATTACTATAACAAATCTCTAAGAAAAATATTAAGAATTGTATTTAATTTCCATGATGGTTTCTAATCAATTTATATCCCTTATTTGTGTTAAACTAGTCATACAAATTGACCTATCACTAAAAGGCCTAATAATGTAAACTATGAGAAACCCAAGCAAAAGAGAGAAGTTGATTAGGGATGGGTTATCATGGATTAGGGATGAATCCAAGTGCATGGAGAAGTTTTTCAATACTTTTAATACATGTTCATGTTGGATTTTTTTTTGAGTTCAGTGGATATGATGGAAACATTGCTCATAAGTTGACCTATCCGGTTTAGATGAGATAGTGTGATACAAGGTTGTGAGATTGGTCTGCAAGGCCAATATTTCCATATGACCATGTTATCCATCTATCTAAGATTTGTCTAGTTATATAATAAGATCATATAAATTCATTTAAAGTCTCTAGAAGTGGTCATATAGGTGATGAAGGTCATTCTCACCATAACTATGCTTTAAGGCAAATTAGCAATTCTAGGTAAGCAGTTACAATGATGAGTTTGAGGCACTATGTCCTAATCCAAAGTATCCAATGCACATGATGTTTTTATTTTAGAAATCTATTTCCTATCCATTATTTTAATCATGTTTAAGAGTTATTAAAACTAATTGAAATGATAAATCCAAAATGGGTTGATTGGTTCAATTTTGACTGTGTGTAATAAAGACAGCAGATTGGTTAAAAAACTAGTATTTGGCATTATAAATTGTGTCATTTATACTTTATAATGATATAGATATGTCAAATAATCTATTTAAATTTTCATATGTCATAGTAAATATTATTTTTGGTGTTTAATATCAAGTTTCCATGACTATGTTTTGAAGCTAGTTGGTAGTTCCAAGTGGGCTAGTTGCAGAGAAGGGTTTGAGTAATTTTTCCTTAAGTTGTGAAGTATAAATGATATGGTGATGAAATTGAGGTCATATATATATTTCATATTTTTTTTTTTAAAATTGTGTTTATCCTTTAGTTGTTCAAGACAAACTTTATGAGTATGCACAGGCCTAATTATGAGCAGTGTTAATGGTGTGCTTCAAGTAATGGTTGAAACTAAAAAGTGTTATGAAGCATAGACGAGACTATAAAATGTCTATGTAAGTTCATATGATATGTTCTTACTATTATAAGTTTTTTAAAGTGTTCTAAGTAAGTCAAAGTGTAACGTGTCCTAAATAGACCTAATAGGATTAGGTCTCCATGAGACCTAAAGGTAAGATAAGGATTAATTGAGGTAGGTTAGACAAAAGGGGAATCAAAGAAAATTTTAACCATATCCATGATATTTTATAAGATCCATTTCATGTCTGACCTAATAGGTTAAGGGTGTTTGGCTAACTAAGAAGGATAAGAGCAAGAGAATTGTATAAATACTAGGCAGTTTTAAGCATATGTGTATGTAGGATATAAGTGAATAAAATAACATATTAAAAAAAAATAAGGTATTTTATACCATAATAGGATTATATAGGATCAATTATGAAAATTTTATAGAGTTTATGTGTATTAAAATCAAGTTCATATAACCTAATCAAGTCAAGAAGAGGACTAGTTGAGTGAAGAAGCCTAGAAAGTAGTTTGAGAGGGTTTGAAGAGAGAAAAGAGATAAATAAGGAGATAATAATATGTTGTATGAGAAAAAAATTAATTTGAAGGTTATCAAGGGTTTTATGTGGCTGATTTGGTTCTGAGTCACTTAGGGATTTGGTGCTTCCTTTTAAGGGGGCGCTTATTAAAGCCTAGCTAAGTTGGTGCTTAGCTAGTTGGGGTTAGTGCTCCATGTGAAGTTGGTGCTTCACTAAAGTTGGTGTTTGTATTATAGGAATATATTACATTTGTATATATAAATTTTTTTTCATCCCCTTGAGGTTTTCTTACATAAAGTTTGTGTTATCTTGTGTTCTTATGTTGCATGCATATGTGGATGATTACTTAGTCATTATTTGATCTACATGCTTGAATGAATGTCCATGAATGCTTAAATGGAATTTAAATAAATTTTTTAAAGACTTATTCACCCACTCTTAGTCATCTTTATTCCAAAATTTGGTAGCATATCTTAGTCCTTTGAAGTAGGTCTAAAATCCTAAAGGAGATCCTAGAAGCATAGATGGTTAGTTAGCAAGATCAAGGTGGTATCTCTACCAGTAAGGCTTCATTATTTAATGGATATAATTATGAATTTTGTAATGTCAAGATGAATATATATTTTATGTCACAAGTTCATGATATTTTATAATCAATTATGGATGTCTATAGTGCTCCTCTTATTCCACCAATTGGTGTAGTAGGTAAGAACGCTAGTGAAAAAAACTCCAAGGCAATGAATTCCATTCTTTGTGGCCTTTCAAAAGAAAATATTATGAAGGTGATGAACTATGTCTCATCCAAAGATATATGGGACAAATTTATTACCATTTATGAAGGAGACACTAAGGTGAATATTGACCATTTGTAGACCCACCAAAGATAGATTGAAATTTTGAAGATGAGTGAAGATCAAACAATTATATCTTACCTATTGAAGGTTGATTAAGTTGTCAATGTCATCAAATGATAAGGAGAAGAATTGAAAGAGTTTATATTTATTAAAAAGGTATTAATATCACTATCTCCTAATTTTATTCTAAGGTATCTATAGTAGAAGAGATGCAAGATTTGTACAAGCTAGAGATAGATGGTCTTCATGGCATCTTGACTAGCTATGAGATGATAAAAAATGAAATAAGACCTCCTAAGAAGGAAGCAACTTTAAAAGTTGAGAAGAATTAAAAGAACAAGAAGGTCAAGGATGAGAAATTTTTAGATATTGATGATGATCAACTTATAACCATGTTTGTAAGCAAGTTGAGGTTTGGATCTCATAAGTACAAGGGCAAGTTGCCATTCAAATGTTTCAATTGTGGTAAAATTGGTCACTTTATATCTAAGTGTCCTAATAAAGATAAAATTGAGCATGAAGAACATTATTAAAATCATGGATATGATAAGAAGGCCTATAATCTTGACAAAAATAAGGAGTTTAGGAAGTATAAAGGTAGAAAAGTAACATTCAAGATTAAAAAAAGCTTCTATAATAAATAAGATAACTCTTATAATGTAAGTGACTAAAGTGCATCTGATAGTAATCATGGTAGTAATGAAAATAAACATGACAATAATAAAACCTTATTCATGACCATATAATCAGACCATTATTCATGACCTTAATTGATGAAGAAGGTCAAGCCTATATTTCAAATCAAGACTAAAAGGATATTGAAGGATATTCAGTCTTGTTAAAGCATGGAGATCTGGGAATCTCCTAAAATTGTGATGTTATAGTACCCTATGGAAAGGGTTAAATCTAGTATGATTCATGCAGACACACTTAAGGTTAGCAAAAGCATGGTAGATGCTTGGTGTGAGGGGGAACTATTTAGGTTGTTGATTGAGCTTGATCTATGTTGAAGTGGTCTTGTAATCTAAGTTCATTTTGAAGGAGGTATACATGGACTAAGGGGAATCATGTTGCCCTAATGCTTTATATTTTGTGTGTTGAACATTTTTTACAAATAAGGTATGATTCCAGATGATAGTTGTGGAAGACCTTTGTCATTAATGTCAAAGGGGGAAAAAGTTCAAGAAGGGAGATTGATCAGACTAGGGGAGATGAGAGTGTTTAGTTTAAAGAATGTTTTTTCATCAATGACAAAGGGGGATTTTTTTGAAAAGTTTTGTCAGTTATGTCAAGTTTTATTTCATTTATGTCAAGGTACATCTGGTGAAGATGCATGGTGAATGGTCTATGAGGTATGAGCTTGTGTGCCTAATATGATAAGAAATCCATGTGACAAGAGAGAATTTGAAGGTAACCTAATGTCTCTTTGTTGAGAGAGAATTTGAAGGAAACCTAATGACTTTTATAAGGTTTATTTCAATATTTAGGTCAAGGTACGCATGATTGATTACTAGTCCTTGAGTACAAGGTGTCTTGAGAAGCATAGTCATAACAAGCATAGTTATATCATGAGCATGTGCATAATGAGCATGAATAGGTTTGTGTAGAGGTATGACATTGGTTGAGGAACATTTAATGTATGTTAAAAAGGTTTAGAAGCATAAAATAGTGTTTTAATACTAGTTTTAAAAGTTGTCAAGTGTTTGAACCTAGTAAGAGACTTGAGAAGGTTTATGCATGGCATGCCTAATATTATGCATGAAAGAGCATGGTGGCCTGGTGAGATGGATACACATAGGCTTAAGAAGATTTATAAATTGTATTGATCATACATATGAGGCATTTGATCACTCAGGAGAGTTTCAAGGTAAGCCTACAGGGAATCCCAAGTTTGCAACTAAACTAGTTCTAAAACCTGCTTGACCAAATGAGGTATCATGAGGTGTTGTCAAGGCCTATGAAGGATGTAAAGTAATTTTTTATCATTGGATAGGTTTCTTGAGTTTTTATATGATTTTTTTAAATTATATACAATGTTTAGAAGGTAAGTTTCAAGACCTAATGTGACTTGCAGGTCCAGGCCTAGAAAGGAAAGAGACAGAACATGGCCTGATGGGGTATGAGGTTATGTTTCCAATGTTAAAATGGACATGTGATCATTTAAATAATTTTTTCATATATTTTCAAGTATTTTTACCAATTTTTAGGTCAAAATATGAAGATTAAGGCAAGGAAAAGTGTTTTGAGGTCTCTTGTATGCATAGAATGAAGGGTTCTCAACCCGAGAAGGACTTTAAAGTGTTCATTGGCATGTGTAAATTCTACATGAGAACCTAATATATTCATGGTATATGGGTAATGGTAATATTTCAAAGTTCCAATCATTAGTTTCTATAATGAGGGGCTAAGCTTTATGAATGATTGTTAAGACTAGAAGATGGTTTAAACCCTCAAAGAACCCTAATAGTGACCTAATATGAAATATCCTATTCTAAAGTGACAATAATGGATTTGTATAGATATTTAAGTGATTTTATGTCGTATTAAACTCTCCCAAGAACCTCTAGGTGTGATTAGTTTGTTAGGTGAGTGAGTGGACCCTATAAGAAAGGCCTTCTTTCTTAGAGATTTATTGTAAAAATTAGAGTTGACCAAGTCAAAGTTGATAAATGGGTGGAAGACAAATATTAAGACTTTAATTTAATGTCCATTATGGTTTTTTATCAATTTATAACCCTCAAGTGTGATAAAATAGTCATACAAGTTGACCTATCACTAAAAGGCCTAATGGTGCAAATAGTGAGAAACCCAAGCAAAAGTGAGAAGTTGATTAGGGATGAGTTATCATGGATTAGGGATGAATAAAAGTGTATGGATAATTTTTTAAATAATTTTAATACATGTTCATGTTGGATATATTTTTTGGAGGTCAGTTGATATGATAGAAATATTGCTCATAAATTGACCTATCTGGGTCTGATGAGACAGTGTGATATAAGGTTACGAGATTGGTCTGCAAGACCAATATTTCCATACGACCATGTTATATTTATATCTTATATTTGTCTAATTATCTCATAATATCATAAAAATTCATTAAAAGACTTTAAAAATGGTCATATAGGTTTTTCTTACTTCTATATACACTACCAATGCCCTTACTCACCAAAATTACTCACTATCTACTCAGTCATTTCTAGATAACTATGTGAGAGTCTGTAGACTCCTGCAGGTTTCTTAGCTTTAATTTCGATTTGGATATATACCTTAGACATTTCAAAAAATTATTATATCATGTTAGTTGTTTATATATTTCCACTCGTGTTTGGAGAGTACCAATCAATAAGGAACCTCTTTCTCTAGCTCATTATTTGCTTGTCCTACCTTTCACAACCTTATTATATCATGTTAGGTGTTTATAACTTTCCACTCATGTTTATAACTTTATATTTTTTTATTGTCATAATATAGGTGCATAATTTCCTATGTGTGGACATAGGTAGGTGGCCATAGGGCTTACAAGATTATACATAAACCTTTTATTGATAACCTCCATTCCATTTCACCATGATTGTTCTTTAAGGCAAACTAGCAATTCTGGATAAGCAAGTTGCAATGATGAGTTTGAGGCTCTATGTCTTGAGCTAATATATATAATTCACATGAAATTATTATTTTTTACATGTGTTTCTTATCCATTCTTTTAATAAGGTTTTAAAGTTATTAAAAGTGATTGAAATGATAAAGCCAAAATGAGTTGACTAGTTCCAGTTTGACTGTGTATACTAAAGACAAAAGATTGGTCTAGAAGAAAAATATTTAACATTAGACCTTGAGATATTTATACTTGAGAATGATATAAATATTTTAGAGTCTCTTGAATATTTCATAGGTCATAGTAATCATTTTATCTATTGTTTAATATCAGGTTTTCATGACTTATTTTTGAAGTTAGTTGGTATTTCTGAGTGGGCTACTTGCAGAGAAGGGTTTGAGTACTTTTGCCCTGAGTTGTGAAGTGAAATGTACATGGTGATAAAATTGAGGTCATTTATATTATATATATGATTTCTTTCCATATTTTTTTTTTAAATTTTGTTTATGCTTTAGTTGTTCAAGACAGACTTTCTGAGTATGCACATGCCTAATTATGAACAGTGCTAATGGTGTGCTTCAAGTAATGGTTGAAACTAAAAAGTTTCATGAGTTCTAGATGAGATTATCATGGGTCTATGTAAGTTTCATATTATATTTTCCTACCATGAGAAGTGTTTGAAATTGATCCAAGGAAGGAAAAGTGTAACATGTCCTAATTAGACCTAATAAGATTAGGTCTCCATGAGACTTAAAGGTGAGATAAGGCCTAATTGAGGTAGGTCAAACCTAAATGGACAAAAATAATGTTTTATCCATGTATATAAGATTTCCTAAGACCCATTTCATGTCTGAAATAAATGGTTAAGTGTGTTTGGCCAACTAAGAAGGATATAAATAAGAGAATTGTATAAATGCTAGGCAGTTTTAGGCCTATGTGTGTGTAGGATATAAGTGAATAGAATAACATATTGTAGAATAGAAAAAGGCATCTTATACCATCATATGAGTATACAAGATTGGTGATGAACATTAGAAAAAGGTTTTGTGTATTAAAATCAAGGTCATATGACCTAATCAAGTCAATAAGAGGACAAGTTGAGTGAAGAAGCGTAGAAGGTAGTTTGAGAGGGTTTGAAGAGATAGAAGAGATAAAGAAGGAGATCATAATATATTGTATAATAAATAAATTGTTATAAATTTTATCAATGGTTTTATGTGGTTAAGTTGGTGTTGATTCATTTAGATATTTGGTGATTCTTAGCAAGTGGGTGCTTGTTAAAGCCTAGTTGAGTTGGTGCTTAGCTAGTTGGGGTTGGTGTTCCATGTGAAATTGGTGCTTCACTAAATTTGGTGTTTGTCTTATAGGATAGTAATAAATTTTAAAATATCAGTGGGTTTTCATCCCCTTGAGGTTTTTCCACATAAAATTTGTGTTATATTGTGTTCTTATGTTTCATGTATATGTGGATGATTACTTAGTCATTGTTTGATCTACATGATTGAATGATTGTTCATGAATGCTTAAGTGGAATTTAAATAAATATTTTAAATATTGATTCACACACCCTATTATTCATCTTACTTCCAATATTTGGTATCGTATCCTAGTCCTTTGAAGTAGGTATAAAAGACTAAAGGAGATCCCAGAAGCATGCATGGCTAGTTAACAAGCTTAATGTGGTTTATCTACCAGTAAGGCTTCATTACTCAATGGATATAATTATGAATTTTATAATTTCAAAATGAATATATATTTTATGTATCAAGGTCATGATATTTTGAAATTAGTACTAGATGGTTATAGTGTTCTTATTCCACCAACTGATATTACAGGTAAGAAGGCTAGTGAAAGTAACTGCAAGATAATGAATGCCATTCTTTGTGGTCTTTTAGAATAAAATATTATGAATCAGATACACTATGTCTCAACCAAATATATATGGGAAAAATTTAAGACTGTCTATGAATGATACATCAAGGTGAAGATGGTGAGGTTGCAGACCCACCAGAGATAGTTTGAAAGTCTGAAGATGAATGAAGATGAAACAATTGCATCTTACCTATTAAAGGTTGATGAAGTTTTCAATGTCATCATAGGATTAGGAGAAGAGGTTAAAGAGTCTATAGTTTTTCAAAATTTATTAATATCACTAACTCCTAAGTTTGATTCTAAGGTATCTGTAGTAGAAGAGATGCAATATTTGGACAAGCTAGAGATGGATGGTCTTCATAGCATCTTAACTACCTATGAGATGAGAACAAATGAAGGAATACCTCCAAAGAGGGAAGAAAATTTCAAATTTTAGAATAATTAAAATCCCAAGAAGGTCAATGATGAGGTATTTTCAGATATTGATGATGATCAACTCATAACCATGTTTTCAAAGAAGTTGGGATTTGGATTTGGTAATTACAATGGTAAGTTACCTTTCAAATGTTTCAACTGTGGTAAAATTGGTCACTTTGCATCTAAGTTGCCTAAAAAGGATAAGATTGAGCATGAATAACATTATGAACATCATGGAGATGACAAGAAGGCCTATAAGCCTAAAATAAGAAGGATTTCATGAAGTATGAAGGTAAAAAAAGAATATTGAAGAACAAGAGAAGCTTTAATAATAAATAAGATAACTTTTTATGATGTGACTCAAGTGCATCTGATATTGATGATGGTAGTAATGAACCTAAACATGACAATAATGAAACCTTATTCATGGCCATAAAATCATATAATGAGGGTTTCTCAAATGGGAAAAGCCTTATGGTTGATGTAGAATCAAATGAAGAAGAATATGAAGTGAAACTTGAGGCAAAATTGATAAGTGCCCTAGAGGAGTTAAAGTTCAAAAGGAGAAAGAATCACAAACTAATATAATTAGTTAAGGACTATGAGGTGCATATTAGCTTGTTTGAGAAGATATTGAGTAACACTTCCAAGGAGTATTATGAGGTCATCAATCAAATTGAATCACAAATGGAGATAGTCAATACAAACCTAAAAGCTAAAGAGGAAGAATGTACCTAGTATGAAACTAAAGTGGAATCCTTGAAAGCTAAGTTGAATCAAACATCTAGCAAGGTGAGTGCCTTTTTGAAGTTTGAAAAGAGCACTGAGGCTTTAGATGATATCTTGAGTAGTTAAAAGTCTACAAGTGAAAATATAGGTCTTGGTATTAAAGAATACCAAAAAGAGGCAACTCAAGTCAAGGACAAGACTGTTGAAGATAAGAAGTTCAACATGGAAAGACCTATCAAACATCCTAATGTTATGAGGTATGTTAGTTCTTTTAGGGTTACTATTTTGTATGCAGTTAGTTGGTCATAAAGCAAGAGAATGTAGAAGACCCTCCAAGAATGAGTGCTCATGGGACTATGGCAGGGGTCATAGTTTACGTCACTCAAATGGTATGTATAAAGTGGTTTGCTACAAGTTTCATAATTTAGGACTCATTTCAATATTTTTTCCTAATAGAGTTATAAGGTCATCAAGTCAAAATATAAGGTTTGAATCCCCTAAAGTACAAGAAAGAAGGTAAATGAATATATGGCAACCAAAGATAGTAAAAATGAGTCATGATTAGTCTACAAGCTCAAGTGGATTATTTTTTGTGATAGATCATGATTCAATTATGAAATCAAGTTAGGAATGCATGTTGTCAGCCCATATTGATGATCAAATAGTTGATGAAGAGGTCAAGCCTATATTGTAAGTCAAGCCTAAAAGGATACTAAAAGATATTCAGTGTTGTTAGAGCATGGAGATCTAATAGTATCCTAAACTTTTGATGTTATATTTCCCTATGGAAATGGTTTACTCTATTATGCTTCATGGAGACACACTTCAAGTTAGCATAATCATGGTATATGCTTGGTGTGAGGGGAAACTATTCAAGTTGTTGATTGAGCTTGATCTATGTTGAAGTGGTCTTGTAATCTAATTTCATTTTGAAGAAGGTATGCATGGATTAAGGGGGAGGATGTTACATTAATTATTCATATTCTATGTGTTGAACTCTTGTTACAAACAAGGTATGATTCCATATGATATATGTGGAAGACCTTTGTCATTAATGGCAAAGGGGAGAAAAGTCCAAGAAGGGAGATTGATCAAATTAGGGGAGATGAGAGTGTTCAATTTGAAGAATGTTTTACCATCAATGAAAAATGGGGAGTTTTGTTGAGAAGTGTTTCCATTGATGTCAAGGTTTATGTCATTGATATCAAGGTGCATCTGGTGAAGATGCATGGTGAATGGTCTGTGAGGTATGAACTTGTGTGTTTGATGTGACAAGGAATCCATGTGATAAAAGAAAATTTGAAGGAAACCTAATGTCTCTCTATTGAGAGATAATTTTAAGGAAACCTAATGATTCTTCTGAGGTTGATCTCAAGATTTAGGTCAAGGTAAGCATTATTGAGTACTAGTCATTGAGTACAAGGTGTATTGTGAGACCTAGTCATAACAAACATAGTCATATCATGAGCATGTGCATAATGAGCATGAATAGGTTTGTTCATATGTATCACATTGGCTGAGGAACATGTAATGCATGTGAAATAGGTGTATAATCATCAAAAAATATTTCAATAGCAGTTGTCAAAGTTATCAAGTGTTTGAACCTAGGAAGAGACTTAAGAAGGTTTATGCATAGGATGCCTAGTCTTATGCATGAAAGAGCATGGTGGCCTAGTGAGATGGATGCACATAGGCATAAGATTATGTATAAGGTTTATTGAGAATTTATATGAGGCATTGGAACACTCATGAGAGTTTTAAGGTGAGCCTATAGGGGTAAGACCTTAAGCCCAAGTCTACAACTAGACTAGTTCTAGAGCCTGCCTGACCAAATGAGGTGTCATGAGGTGTTTTCAAGGCCTATGAACAATTAAAATTAGTTTTTGGGCATGGAAGAGGTTTCTTGAGTTTGTATATGAGTTTTTGAAATCTTGGAAAATGGTTAGAAGGTCACTTTCAAGACCTAATGTGACTTGCAAGTCAAGGCCTAGAAAGCAAAGGGAGAGAGAGAACATGTCCTAATGGGGAATGAGGTTCTAATTTCAAAGAATAACATGTATATGTGAGAATTAAATAAAAATATTCATATTTTTTCAAGTATGTTGACCGATTTTAAGTCAAAATATGAAGGTTAAGGCAAGAAAAAGTGTTTTGAGATCTCTTGTGTGCACAGAATGAAGGGTTCTCAACTCAAGAAGGACTTTCAAGTGTTCATTATCATGTGTAACCTCTACATAAGAAACTAATATATTCATGGTATATTGGTAAATTTCATATCTCAAAGTTCCAATCATTGATTTATGTAATGAGGGTCTAAGCTTTATGAATGATCATTAAGACTTGAAGATGATTTAAACTCTCAAAGAACCCTACTAGTGAACCAATATGAAAGATCTTGTTCCAAAGTACTCAGAATGGATTTTTATGTCTAGTTAATTTATTTTATGTTATACTCAACTCTCCCAGGCACCTCCATGTGTGATTGGTTTGTTAGGTGAATGAGTGGACCCTACAAAAAAGGCCTTATTTCTCAAAGATTTTTTATAGCAATTAGAGTTAACTAACTCAAAGTTGATAAATGGATGGAGGAAAAATATTAATACTTTTATTTAATTTAAATTATGGTTTATTATTATTTTATATCAATTAAGTGTGATAAACTAGTCATAAAATTTGACCTATCGTTAAAAGGCCTAATGGTGCAAATAATGAGAAACCCAAAAAAAAGTGAGAAGTTGATTAGGGATGAGTTATCATGGATTAGGGATGAATAAAATTACATGGATATGTTTTTCAATAATTTTAATACATGTTCATGTTAGATATATTTTTTTGAGTTCAGTGGATATGATGGAAATGTTGCTCATAATTTGACATGTCTGGTTCAGATGAGATAGTGTGATACCAGCTTATGAAATCGGTCTGCAAGGCCAATATTTCCATATGACCATGTTATATTTATATATAATATTTTTATAATGATCTGATAATATCATCTAAATTGATTTAAATTCTCTGAAAGTGGTCATATAGGTGATGAAGTTTATTTTCACCATGACTGTGCTTTAAGGCAAACTAGGAATTCTGGGTAAGCAAATTTCAATGATGAGTTTGAGGCTCTATATCTTGAGCTAAAGTATCCAATGGACATGATGTTTTTTTTTTGGATATGTATGTCCTATCCATTCTTTTAATAAGGTTTTATAGTTATTAAAAGTGATTGAAATGATAAATCCAAAATGGGTTGACTAGTAAAGGTTTGACTGTGTGTACTAAAGATAAAAGATTGGTCTGTAAGACCAATATTTGGAATTAAAAATTATGATATTTATACATGAGAATGATATATAGGTGTAAAATAATATATTTAATTTGTTATATGTCATATTAAGTATTCTTTTTTGTGTTGAAGATCAAGTTTCCATGACTATATTTTGAAGCTAGTTGGTAGTTCTGAGTGGGCTACTTGCAGAGAAGGGTTTGAGTAATTTTGCCCTAAGTTGTAAAGTATAATTCATGTGGTGATGAAAATAAATAAATATATATATATATATATATATATATATATATATATATATTATTTTCCATATTTATTTGTAAAAAATTATTTTTGCTTTAGTTGTTCAAGACAGACTTTTTGAGTATGCACAAGCCTAATTGTGAAAATTCTTAATGGTGTGATTCAAGTAATGGTTAAAAATAAAAAGTGTTATGAATCCTATATGAGATTATAAGGTTTATATTTAAATTTAATATGATATTTTATTTCCATGATAAATTTTTTAAAGTTCTCCAAGGAAGGCAAAGTGTAACATGTCCCAAATATACCTAATAGGATTAGGTCTCCATGAGACCTAGGTGAGATAAGGCCTAATTGAGGTAGGTATGACCTAAAGGGATTAAAATCACATTTTATCCATGTCTATGAGATGTCATAAGATCCATTTCATGTCTAACATAATAGGTTAAGTGTTTTTGGCTGACTAAGAAGAATATGAACAAGAAAACTGTATAAATACTAGGTAAATTTAGGCCTATATGTGTGTAGGATATAAGCAAATAGAATAACATATCACAAAATAGAATAAGGTATTTTAGACCATAAGAGTAGTATAAATTATCATTTATGAACAATTTATATCGGTTATGTGTATAAAAATCAAGGTCATATGACCTAATCAAGTCAAGAAGAGGACTAGTTGAGCGAATAAGCCTAGAAGGTAGTTTGAGACTGTTTGAAGAAAAATAAGATATAAAGAAGAAGATCATCATCCATTGTATGAGAAACAAAGTGTTCTAAAGGTGATCAATGGTTTTAAGTGGCTGATTTGGTGTTGAGTCACTTAGGGAGTTGGTGCTTCCTTGCAATTGGATGCTTGTTAAAGCTTAGCTTAGTTAGTGCTTAGCTAGTAGGGGTTGGTACTCCATGTGAAGTTGGTAATTCACTAAATTTGGTGTTTATATTATATGACTATATTCCATTTGTATATATAAGTGGGTTTTCATCCCCTTGAGGTTTTTCCACATAAAAATTGTGTTATCTTGTGTTATTATGTTTCATACATATGTGGATGATTACTTAGTCATTTTTTGATCTACATGCTTGAAAGAATGTTCATGAATGCTTAAGTGGAATTTAAATAAAGGTTTTAAAGACTTATTCATCTTTCTTCTAACACAAAGAATCATAGTTACACAATCAGACTAGGTGATAGAACTACGTGTGGATTTATTTCCCTCCTTTGAGTATCAGATACATAAGCAACGATAAATAATTATATGAGGGTTATCAAAATTAGCTCATCCCATTTCACTTTGTCTATTTTTTTGGTTTATGTCCCCCATAAACACAATTAGGGTTTCAAGGTAAGGGATATTGATTTATAGAGCTACACGTTGATTGAGCTTTGGGAATGTAAAATGCAAAGCAAATAGAGATAGGCACAGGAAACCATACACTCTTGGTTACTCATTTCCTCATAGTTAAGTGTCAACCAGCGTAAGTCAATATCAATCCATGATACTAAACCAAATCTTATGGAACTGACACCAAACAAATGAATAATCAATTCTAGAACCAAAGGAACTACAGACCTATTCTATCTTGATTTTAACTTCCAAAATATAGTCATAGTCATACAATCAACCTATAAAACTAAGTACACATCTCTTTGTTGTACTTACTATGTTTAACATATGCCACTTGTCAAATCAGTATAATCAATTCCAAGTCTTTACATTCAAATGTATGCTTGAATGCCATATCTTAATATCTGAATTACATTTCAAATTTAAATATTAATTAGATTAAATTCATCACCTTAACCAAAATTAGGGTAAAACATATTTATGAATACATACACATAAATAATAGTGAAAATCCCTAGTTTTTCCTTAGAGTTTCATTTAAGGTTTCAAATTTTTAATCCTAATGTTTCAAATTTCATTTATGATCTCCTCACACAAAAATATTTTTAATATTTTTTGTCTAAGGGTTTCATTGATCTAATTTTTTATTTCCATGCATAAATGATCTTTTCACATTTTTCCCTATATCTTCATTAGGGTTTCATTTTTGTAGAGTTTCATATTTCAGCCTTATGGTTTTATTTTCAAATATGATTTCTAATTATCCCTATCAATACACATTAATCATGACCTTATTGAATGAACATCATTGGTTAGCACAAGTTAAAAATTTACTTTGTTTATATTGTTTTATATGGATAGGATATCTTATTTGGATCAGTTATGCAATCAAACTAGTAACAAATATTAAACATAAGAACACTAATAAGATTGAAAATACCAATGAATAGTCCTAATTATATTGTTGTAACATCCAATCTCAGATCCCTATTGTTACTACTAAATGGCAAAGAGCATGCATACTCATCTTGTTCCTCCTAGTTTCCAAAGTGTTGATAGTTTCCATTCTGCTTCTAATCTTGACCCTCAACTCATATTATATATCGTGGTCCATGTTGTCACAACATAAAGGGGTAAGGTGACCCATCAAATATTACAAACTAAAGTACCTTACCAAGTCCCAACAATCTGCTAAATCCAAAGTGTATGACATTGTGGATCAACTAAAAAATACCCATACCAAACTTTCTTTGTTAGAATTACTCCAAACAATTTATATTTACAAAGATATTATTTACGCATCATTACACAATACAAATTTACCAAATGATGTACAACCACCTTATGTATCTTATATTATCAACATATAATGATGGATAGAGGAAAGTATCTCCTTTTAAAAATTAGACTTGTCTCCTAAGCACATTACAGATCAACATCTACCATTGTATATTAAAGTTTAGGTGTAAAATAAGATAGTTAAGTGACTTTTGGTGGATAATGAATAAGGGCTAAACATTTTTAAAATCTCATTTTTGAACCTACTTGGTATTCAAGTAGAGGATATTAACTATTTGAATATGAATATTTTAGGATTTGATAATATTCCATAAAAAGTATTAGGATAAACTACACTACATATTATTGTGGGTCCTCAAACAATAGCCATAGTTTATCAAGTTATTCTTAATTACCTCAATTATAATATTATATTAGAGAGACCATGGATTCATGAAATGAATTTAGTTCCTTCTACCCTACATTCACGTTTAAAATTTAATCATTCATGTGTGTGTGTGTGTGTGTGTGTGTGTGTGTGTGTGTGTGTGTGTGTGTGTGTGTGTGTGTGTGTGTGTGTGTGTGTGTGTGTGTGTGTGTGTGTGTGTGTGTGTGTGTGTGTGCATATGTATGTATGTACATGCCCTTCAGAATAATAACCATTCAAGTAATGTGAATTAATTCAACCTAAGGATCATTGCATTCCTCATATGCAACCACATTCTAAAGAATCCAAACAAAGTGAGACATAAATATCTTCTTTAGTTTCAATTTTTTCACCATCAATATATCTTAATAAATATGGTTTTGTACTTAAATGTTTACAAAAATAAGGTTATAAAGGACAAGGATTTTGAAAACATGCACAAGGCATTATGCATCCCATCATAACATCTACTCAAAAATGGTGACAAAGTATTTTTTATATATACTAATAAACAAATAACAAGAAATGAATAACCACAAAAACTACTATTTCTACACACTTATTCAAAATAGAGCCAAAAATAGCATGGGAAGTTCATAATACATCTATATTCTAGTCGGCATACCCTCATTTGATTGAGGACATAGTTTTCCTAGATATTTGGACATTAGATGAGTTTTGAAATTATGAATATATCCTATAATACCTTGTGGTATATGAGGATACCCCTTCCTTATATCCAAATAATATTTTTCCTCACACAACTTCTACCTCTGTATATTTTGGAAATTTTGAAGATACTAATGTCCATATCCAAGCAGATGGTCTAGATACCATCCCTACAACACCTTATATGGAATATAAATCAAATATAATTAATGAAGAGATAATATACTTTTGTTATGAAACATGTAAGGATCATAGGCCAATATTACTATCAGTTATGTTACAAAAAGATGAAGGAAAGGCACTTCTAAATTTTGTACATGACCACCTAGAAATATTCACATGGGCTTACTCAAATATGTCAAGAATTGATCCCAAAATCGAATTACATAATGTTATACTTTATCCAAATTCCAAGCTAGTACAACAAATGATTAAAAACATGTATCTAAAAGTAGATTTCTTGGTAAAATAATAAATATATAGACTGTGGGATTTATTCAATCCATTGATTGTCCTAAATGGGACTCTAACATAGTACCAGTTGTAAAACCTAGTGGACAAATTGGTGTTGTATATATTATAAATACTTAAATAATTCTTATCCTACAGACAACTTTCCACTACTATGTTAATATGCTTGTAAATTGTATATCTGGTTATGAGATGTTATCATTCATGGATGGGTTCTCTAGATTCAACCAAATCAAAATTAATCTAGAAGATCAAGAAAAGACTTCATTTACTACACCATGGGGAACATTTTTTAATCTGGTCATGCCATTTGGATTGAATAATGTTGGGTCTACTTATCATTAATTCATGACCCATATCTTTCATGATTATATTCATAAAATAGTGGAATATTATGTCGACAATATACTTGTAAAATCAAAGATCATGCTAGATTTAGAAAAAGAATTTAGCAGATACAATAATACAATGTGTGCCTAAATCCAAATAAATGCACATTTGGTGTCTCTTTAGGGAAATTATTTTAATACATCATATCTTTTTCAATGCATTGAAATAGATATTAAAAATTTCAAATCTATTTTATACATACCTCTACCAAAAGGACTAACACAACTAGGATCATTACAAGGAAATATCAAGCAATAAGATGTTTTGTGGCCTAACTAGTTGATAATATGAAACCCTTTACATGATTACTTAATAAATACACAAATTTTGAATAGGATTAAAAATGTCAACAAATATTATATGAAATTGAATAATATCTACTTGATCCACCCATTCTCATGCCTCTAATGCCATAAATACCTTTATTATTACTCATCTGGGCCACAAAACATGCTTTATGGGCTTTATTGGAAAAATATGATGACGACCATAGATAACATGTCATGTATTACATCATTTGTAAACTTGTTTACTATGAGAGAAATTAAAATAGTATGGAAAAAATATGCCTATCTCTTGTTTTTGTTGCACTAAAATTATGACATTACATGCTCAACAATCATAAACAAGTTAAGTTCATTATGTCAAAGACAAACTTTTCAAGATGCATCTACATAAATGGATAATGTTACTCGTATATTTTTATAAAAATCCATATCTCAAAAATTAGTAAAAGGACAAGTTATTATAGATAAATTAGTTGTAGTTCCATTGATAGACACACTACCAATCATTGATGACTTTTAGGATGACTTTACTTCATATCACACAGATGATGATATTTTGACCATGTAATTTGATGGATGCAAATTTGCTATAGGAACCAACAATGGTATAATATTCATTATACATTAGGGCCAACTTATGTCATTTGCATTTTCGCTGAGTTTAACATGTATAGATAACATAGCAGAATACAAGGAATTGATACTTGAGTTATGTAAAACACGCACATTGCAAATAAACTAAATATTAATGTTTGGGGATTCTTAGCTATTTTTTTATCAGGTTTCATACATCTACCAAGTAGAGTAAATTTTAATTCCATACAAAAAAAGGCACAACAATTCTAGACACACTTTGATCCTTTTTCAATACAAAGCATACCTCAAAAAGGAAATCAATGTGGTGATGCCATCACTAGCATAGATTATTTAATTCCCATCAACAATAATCATGATCACACATTTTTTACTATCTGATAGTTACAACATCCAATAGTCTCTACAACATAATTAAAGGCTTTCGAGGTCCTACTAATTACTCATAGTACATTAAATTCAAAATGGTAAAGTGATATATATATTTTTTATAAAAATCCTTTAATCCATAAAAGGATACACATGATAACAAGCACAAGCTACAAATGGATGCAATGTGTTAAGTTCTCATTGGAGGATATTTATTCAAAATATCATTATAAGTATAATTACTTTGGTGTCTTAGTTGTGATGAAGCTAAAATTACCTTACTCAAAGTACATGATAGTAAATTCAGAAGTCATTTCAGTAGAAAATTAATGTCTTATAAAATATTTAAACAAGGGTATTATTGGCCTATAATGAAACATGAATTCCAAGATCATTCTAAGTTATGACCATAATGTCAAAACATAGTAATCCAAATCATGTTACATCGTAAGAATAAGAATTTATTATTTCACCATGGTTGCTCTCACTTTCAGGCTTTATCTTGATCAGCAAGATAAATATATAATCTTAAAAGAGTCAAAAATTCATTCTTATAGCTACAAAATACTTCACAAAATGGGTAGAAGCCATAGAATTATCATCAACTATAAGCAAAGAAATATGGAAATTATTAATGATAAAAATCATTTCATGATTTGGATTACCATCAATCATTGTCATAGATAATGGGTCCTCATTCAAGAATAAAATAGTTAAGATATTTTGTGTCAAATACAAGATCCATCCCACATTCTCTGCACCATATTATCTATAAGGAAATGGACAAATAGAATCAACAAATAAAATACTTTCAAAGATATTAAGTAAAATAGGTACCAAGAATGGTTTAAATTGGCATAACCATATTATTTATGCACTTTAGTCCTATCAAATGAGTGTCCATACACCAAGGCTCTACCTTATTCTCTTACTTATGGAACGAAACCTATAATACCTTTAGAGCTAGATACCTTCTTTGTGTGCTTATTTGAAATACATCATCAAAGATAATGAATATTGAAAAAAGTGACTAAATGAATTAGAAACAATGGATGAAAGATGCATATAGGCTATTGTATATATTAAATTATACCAAGATCATATCAAGATAGCATATGGCAATAAATTTTTCAATCATGAATTTCAAAATAGAGACTTAGTATTAAAATAGAATTAGAAGAACACCAATGTAGATAAAGAGAAAAAATGCAAATTTAAGTCTAATTGGTTAAGCTCGTTTGTGGTTGCAGATAAGGTGGGTACAAGAGCCTATCGGTTAGATACAAAAGAAAGGAAACCTATGAGGAACCCTATGAAATCATGCACTCTCATCAATATTAAAAATAAGTTCAAATATTCCAAAAATACAAAAAATACAAAAACATTTAAATATTATAAAAAACTAAAGTCAAGACTTGACATGATATGATTGCTAGATTGCACTATTTACATAGGTTATTTATCATATGTTTGGTAAATGGTATATTCTTTACATACACACATATATTTCATAGTATCTGAGCATTATGCAAGACATACAGACTACACATGGACATACAAGTGTTGGTCTTACCTCTACCCAATGACCATACCAACACTAAGAGCATCATATTCCACATGTTTCACTATTATAGGTTATATCTTTCTATGACCTTTTTACCATGTTGAGTTACATATATTTCTTACACATGACTTGCTAGTTATTCATTTTTACACAGTGATACATAAGTATGTCATTTTAATACGATGTGACATTTATACATACGGATGGTGTAGACTACTTCTTTATTATATGTTCCACTATAGTTGTTACTCTATTACATGATAGGCTAATTTGTGTTTGACTATTATGTTTGGCCCCTGGGCCTTTCTTGATGTGACATACTTGATATCCCTTATTTACAATATTTTATGTCTTATTGTGTTATTTAGTAACACTTCTACTACGTGCTTCATTGATAGATCTATCTAGACATGACACTTACATGTCTTATATTACATGCATTACATATATGTCTTGATTGAAAGATACATTATTATGATGACATATTCTTCACATGTTCACATGATTATACATGATGTTATATTTATACATGATATGATATAGTTAACTTCTATTTTGAGATAAGTGAATTACAGGATACATCCCTCATCTCAAAAAGGACAAATAGACATAAGCCTCCATGAACATAAAATCATATTAGAGTATAGATTTCATATATTTAAAATAGTTTAGATATCATATGATTTAGATACATGACAAATATTGGCACATTGATATAGATTATAGGGACGTGTTCCATGCATATATACTCACTTCATAGACACTTGAGCACATATTCATGTACACTTGAGTGCGTATGCATGGTCATATGCTAAAAATTTTTAAGAACATGAGTTACATATTTCTCCATATACATTTGAGATACATGCTCTCAAATTCAGCATATAAATGCATAGCATTCTATATTAGTTGGAACCAATTCATGAGGTATGATATTGGTTCATGCACATACATGGCAACATAGTTTAATATTAAATGGGAAATTATCACCGTTTAACATCACACTTATCAAAACTATAGTCATGATGGGGGCATGAACATTGTACATTCCCTTTCAATCATGCATTATATTTTACATTGAGAAAAACTATATAATGAAACTTGTGTCATGATGGGGGCATGAGCATTATTCATTTTTTATTAGCATACAATTTTTTACATGAATCTAACTTGAACAAAGCATTAAAATTAAATTTTTAAGCCATATGTAGTAGTTGAGTCATTTTATTTGAATAAACTTGACCTGATGGTTCTCTCTTTTATGTACATAATTATTTGGGTTAGTACATTGTGTATTTTTAATCGCATTCATGAGGGTTAGGGTGTGTTGTATTCCCAACCCAAGAGTCTACATAGTTATACAAATTTGGGACACAATCACCCCAAGTCTCCATGTGTTTCAGCGAAGAAACACAAGTTTCTGTAGTATTTCAATAGAGAAATATCATCTCCAACAAGTTTTAACGGCAACATGGATTCACCAATAAAAAGGTGTACTCCAACACTTGTTCTTTTAAACTTACAAAAATTTAGTTTGAAATTAAAATAGTCAATTTTTAGACATTGACTACAAATGATTGTAAGTGTTTCTTGGGCTAATTCGCTTTCTACATTCGAAAAGTTGAATAAAGAAACTAGAGAAAATGGACGAGGTTAGGAATACCTGGATGTCGACTGCGCACCGTGATCTAGACGCTTGTGAGCACTCCTCTTTGGCTGTGGAGGAATGACACCTGCAAAAGAAAGGAAAACTTGGACAAGGGGATGTTAGATAAATAGACGGTGGGTTGCCAAGCGAAAGCTTGTCCCCGGAAGTGTAAAAACTTCCTCAAAGGAAGGTCAACCCACAGATGAAAGACAGATGAAAGACTGAGAAAGTATAAGATGCCAGAATACAGGAATGATGAATAGATTAGAAATGAAAGAAAACACCAAATGGTTACCTGGAGGAAGCAGCCGGGCTGAAGACAGTCGCCGATGTCGGAAGTGCTGCCGGTGTCGGTTAGGAGGTCTGCCGACGTCGGTTATTCTACCGACGTCGGTTGGGGAAGTGACCGGCGTCGGTCGGGGTAATGGCCTGTGGTCGGGTCTGGGACGTGTTCTGGACTGTGGACAGGTCCGGGATGCTGAGGATGTCGAGACAGAGTCTGGGGACGGGTCAGAATGGCCTGTGGGATAATCTTGCCCTGTACAGGGTCTTTTGTGGACAAAAAGGGGACGGGGGAATTGTCTGGAACTGGGATGAAGAGTGGGACAATGTGAGAGGAGGATGGACAGGGGACAGGTCCTGAGAAGGCCTTGCAGCCTCTCAGGGGGGAAGGGTAGAAGGAAGGCAAGAAACAATAGATAACTGAAAGCTCAAATAACAGAATCAAATAATAGACTTGCTTACCTCTTTGCCTGCTGAATGAAGAATTGAAGGAGCTGTTGTTGGAGCTAGGGAGGATTCTGCAAGAAGAGAACTCTGATGAAGAGCCTTTGCACCTGCTGCTGTTGTTGCACGAGGTTCAAAATGAAGACAAGACGAATGCCAAACGCCAGGAGAGTTCTGTTTGTGAGCTCCGGAGTCCAGGGGTTGCAACGGATACAGAAAGGGGTCTTGAAAGCTGCCGACGCCGGCAGTCTCGCCGACGTCGGCCGCAGGGTCGCCGACGTCGGCAGAGTCAGAATGGAGACAGAGGCTAAAAATAGCCTCTGCCCATTCTTGCACGCCGCTGGGTGGGGGATTGTGGGAAGAACGGTTATGAGCATGCTAAAATGGACGCGGGAGGAATATAATGGGGGGATTTTGGACAATAAATGCTAAGGGGGTAGGTGGAGGGATCCAAGGAAGGATCCAAGGTGGCAAGGGTGAGGTGGAAAAGGGGGCCAATTAAAATATTAAGTTATTTTAATCAAGTGGGTGGAAGGGACCAAGGCCACGGGTTAGGACACGGGTTCGAGACGGACAAGGGGGAGAACCAAGGTGCAGACACGTTTGCGGTGTCTACATTTGCCCCTTTTTGTCTTGTTGGTCGTTCTTGACGAACTGCAAGACAAAAACAGGAGTTGGTTGCCCCAGGAAAAGGATGAGGTGTTCCCCCCTCAAAGCGAGAGTCGAGAGAAGGGGACCGAAGATCGAGTGTCGATTTGACAGAGAAATGGATAGAAGAGAGTGAGTGAAAATGCTGTAAAAGTCGTGATTGCGCGTATACCACGTCACGGGATGGTCGGGTCAAATTGTCGCATGTCAAGGGTCGAGGAGTGCCAAAAATTGAAGTAACCAGGCCCCAGCATTTAGTCGTCTGCTGATCGGGTCACTCAATCTAAGCTGAAGCTCCAAATGGTCGTCGTGTTCTAGGTATCCCAGGCTCAGGAAGTGCTCCCAGAAACACGAAAAAGCCACAAGTAGTAGGGATCAACTGGCTCGCGATCCTATACTTGCGAATGGGTCAAAAATAAGGGTCTGCGGACAATTCTACTAACCAGCCGTGGAATAGCATACACGCAAAAACAACCAAGGCAACATTGTCTTGGAAGTGGTCGAAAGTCGAAGGGAAGGTTTGTCCATCGAAGAGACGAACAAACGGGGGTGGTTGAGCTAACCTCAGAGGATGTGGCATCTGAGTGCTGCCTACATAGCCCTGGTCATAGGGCCTCAGACCAATGTAGTTCGGACTAGGAGACAGAGTGATCGATGATTGGATGTGGTCAAGTGTCAAGATGATGCTGCAAATGTCACAAGAGTCGAGAGTCTTTCATCCCTTAACAAGTTTCCATAGTCGTGATGGATGCATGCTAAAGATGAATGGAAGTCTATTTATGTTTCAGCAAGTATTGGTTTATGCTTAACATAAATTGGGTCTGGTCGGTAGTTTCCATGTGTATTGGTGTCCGTGGAAACTATGTGGAATAGACGAGGATGATGTCTGAAAAATGATGAAAAATGGCTTGGTTTGAGTTGAGTCGCCAATTGATGCGGTTAAATGTGACCAAAGTGTAGAGAAAAGATGGAAGGCAAATTGCTCTTTCATTGACAAGGACCAACAGGAAGTATAGATAGGGGTTATTAGAACAAAAAGCCCCGTTCATGCATTGCGTCGTGGACCAGTGTTGTGTCAGAACGGTAAGCGAATCACTTTGACATTAAAGTGAGCTCGAAGTCCCTTGAGCAGGTGATGGGAGGAGGATAGGGTAACCCAGTTTAAGAGCAGGAATAACCTTGCCCCTTTTTAGAGGAGACCCTGAGACAACTACAAGCCAAGTCCATGACCCGTTTTTTTTTTTTTTTTTTTTTTTTTTTTTTTTTTTTTTTTGCGCAGGCTGATCGATGCGGGAAGCCTACATAGAGATGTCTTTTGATTTAGTGGTCATGTTGCTAAGCTGATCGATGCGGGAAGCTTCTAAGATAGGTTGCTGTTGGTAGCAAGATTTAATTATAGCCATCCTTCGAGGGAGTGGTCTATATCTTTGCTTTATATAATGTTTGAATAGCTGTCCTTCGAGGGATCAGTCTGTCTTTTTGGATTTGATTGTGTGACCTTGGATATGTTTGGACATCGTCTTTTTTTTTTTTTTTTTTTTTTTGAGTCATGGACAAGACTGTAGAAGTGCAAGGACTCCCTTTTATTAGGACAAGGTACCCATGCGCCATAAAAGGGTTGCAGAGGACTTGTTAAAGGGGAATAGGGTCGAAAGGAATAAGGAGCCAGAGGACGAGGATTGCTCAAGGGACGAGCTCAAGTTATGTGTCAAGTGGACAAGTACTCGACTAACAGAAGAATGGTCGAAGATGCAACGCATTAAGAGGCTCAGGTTCTGGCCGTCCGTCGAGGGAGGACAGACGATAAGTCCCTGATCCATACTTGTGCGTGATGATAAAGGGTCCAAGCCAATTGGGGGCGAATTTGCCTCGTTTACTTCGCTCCATATTGGTCACGTGTTGATTCTCTTTGAGGACGAGGTCTCCGATATTGAAATCTCGTTCTCGCAGATTTTTGTCGTAGGCCCGCTTTATGCGACTTTGGTAGACATGGAGATGATTGAGGGCAGCAAGGCGGTGCTCGTCAAGTAACTCAAGTTGAGCTAAGCGATCTTGACGAAAGTCGTCGTTTGAGAGAATGTCATGCAGAGAGATGCGGAGAGACGGGATCTGTACTTCGAGAGGTAAGACAGCCTCTGTTCCGTACACGAGAGAAAAAGGAGTAGCACCCGTAGAGGTTCGGATGCTAGTGCGGTAGGCCCACAAAGCGAAGGGAATATGAATGTGCCAATCCCTTCCTGTATCGTCGACCACCTTCATGAGAATTTTGGTCAGAATTTTGTTGGAAGCCTCAGCCTGCCCATTTGCTTGTGGGTAGTAAGGTGAAGAAAAGCTGAGTTTGATGCCAAATGAGTCGCATAGTTTTTGGATAGTCTTGTTTTTGAAGGATTTGCCATTGTCGGTGATGATTTTGTGAGGGACACCGAAACGACAGATGATATGGCTGCTGATGAAATCGACAATTTTGTCGGCTTTTATGGAGACTAGAGGAATAGCTTCCACCCACTTGGTGAAATACTCAGTGGCAGTGATGATGGACTGATGATGAAGAGACGAGTGAGGGTTGATCTCACCGATGAGATCCAAGCCCCACTGAGAGAAAGGCCAAAAATCCTGAGCGACTTGCAAAGCGTGGCTGGGGAGATGAAGCAGGTTAGAGTGTTGCTGACACTTGATGCAACGCCGGACATAGTCACTACAGTCTTGATGAAGGGTGGGCCAATAATAACCCAGGCGAAGGATGCGCTTGGCAACCGAGTTTCCACTGAAGTGTCCGCCACAAATCCCGTCGTGGACTTGTTTTATGGCATGAGAGGCTTCAGCAGAGGTTAGACAGCGAAGGAGGAGGCCGTCGAAGCCTCGCTTATAGAGAAGACCCCCTAGCATGGTATAGCGAGCTGTGCGCTTGATGAAAGCTCGCCGCGCATTGCTAGAGAGGTTGGGAGGAGTGATAGAAAGAGATAAGTAGTTCACAAGTTGCTTATACCAGTCATCTTGTGGGCTAGAATTGATAGTGTTGATATGGTCAATGTGAGGAGAGATGTATGAAGGCAAAGGTACGCGATGCACTGTGACGAAGAGTCGAGATGACGATGATGAGGACGGGATATGCGAAGCAAGAGAAGCCATGGTGTCGGCAAACTTGTTCGTAGAGCGTGGAACAGTCTGCAAGAGGTAATGGTCGAAAGATGCCAAAAGAGTGTCAGCACGATTTTTATACCTTTGTAAAATTTCATTTTTACAGAGGTATGAACCGTTGACTTGATTAACGACGAGCTGCGAGTCGCCGAAGATGTCGATAGACTTGATGTGGAGGGAAAGGGCAGTTTGAAGTCCCAAAACTAAGGCCTCGTATTCGGCCATGTTATTGGTACAATCAAAGTCAAGCTTAAAAGATAGAGGCATGGGTTCCCCTTCGAGTGGGATAAGGATGACCCCCGCACCCCCGCCGAGTTGACATTTGGAGCCATCAAAGAACATGGTCATTTGATAGACGGTGTCATCGGTGGAAAGTGTGGCGATAGACTCGTCAGGGAACTCAAATTGTGAAGGTTGATTGTCGGGAAGAGGGGCATCCGCCAGTTGATCAGCGATGGTTTGCCCCTTGATAGATTTCTGCTGGATGAATTCGAGGTCAAACTCAGCAAGCAGCATAAGCCACCGAGCCATACGTTGATTTTGATATGGCTTGGAGTGCATGTATTTGAGCGGGTCGGTGTGAGTGATGACAAATGTCTTGTGGTTGAGAAGATAGTGACGGAGCTTGGTGGCAGAAAAGACTAATGCCAAACATAGTTTCTCAGTATGAGTATACCGAGTTTCATAGTCGACCAGTGTTCGGCTGATGTAGTAAACCGCCTGCTCACGATGATGCTCGTCCCGGTGCGTGATCATGGCACCTAACGAATGGTTGGTGGCGGAGATATAAAGGTAGAAGGGTTGGTCGTCTTTAGGTGGAATGAGGACTGGTGGAGAGACCAGATAGCTTTTGAGGGCTTCAAAGGCCTCTTGACAGTCCTCATCCCACTTAAAGGAGACGTCCTTTTTAAGGAGATGATGAAAAGGTTGGCAGCGATCTGAGAGCTGCGAGATGAAACGACGAATGGACTGGAGCTTCCCTTGGAGACTGCGAAGCTGCTTGAGATTGGTCGGGGGTGGCATTTCGAGGATAGCACGAATTTTAGCGGGATCTATCTCGATACCACGAAAGGAAACGATGAAGCCGAGAAGCTTGCCTGAGAGGACCCCAAAGACACACTTCTTGGGGTTAAGGCGGACGTTGTATTGAAGAAGACGAGAGAAGATGATTGCGAGAATGGTCAAGTGGTCGCGGCGAAGCTTGGACTTGCCGAGAAGGTCATCCACATAGTCCTCCATGATTTTGTGGAGGATATCGTGGAAAATGTAGGTCATGGCGCGCTGATATGTGGCACCTACGTTTTTCAAGCCGAAAGGCATGACCCGATAGCAGAAAGTCCCCCATGGGGTGATAAAGGTAGTCTTGTGCTGATCTTCCGGTGCGATCAGGATTTGATTGTATCCTGAAAATCCGTCCATGAGAGAGAGCATCTCATGGCCGGCCGTGAGATCAACAAGTTGGTCAATGTTAGGAAGAGGAAAATCGTCTTTGGGACAGGCTAGGTTAAGGTCGCGATAGTCCGTGCAGATCCGAATCCCCCCAGTTGCTTTAGTAACTGGGACGATGTTAGAGACCCACTGCGGATAATCGATGGGTCGGATGAAGGAGGCAGAGAGAAGGCGCTGAAGCTCTTCTTTGACGAGGAGCGCAACGCGAGGATGCATCTTTCGAAGCTTTTGCCTAACAGGCTTAGCCTCTGGTTTGGTGACAATGTTGTGGGTAGCGATGGTGGGGTCGATGCCAGGCATGTCGCTGTAAGTCCAGGCGAAGGCCTTGCTATGGTCGGAAAGGAATTGGGCATAGTCAAGCTGCTCCTGGGCGTCTAGAGATTGGCCAATCTTTAAGACGTGAGGAACATCAGAAGAAGAAGGGAGGTTGATGTCAATGGTGGATTCATTTAACATAACCTGGGTCTCAGAAGGGAGGGAACGCTGGATGAAAGAGTCATCGGCACCCATATAGGAAAGGATGGCGTCATCGTCAACGCAGTGGACAGTGTGAATGGTTGCCGACTCATCTTCTACCATGCTAGGAAAAATGAGAGGGAGAGACCTGGGCACCCCATTGAGCTGATAGGTCAGGGGTTCCAGGCGGATGGTGTTTATGGAAAAAAAAAAACTAGGAGGGATGGAGACCACCGACTCCGTAGGTGACGAAGGAGAAATGGGCGAGTTTGGAGGAGATTGGTTCATGGTTGACTCGGGACAAAGGTCGAAAGGAGCCTGAGTGGGGTCATGATATCCCAGGCCATATCGTTTCTTGGCATCGTCATCATTGAGCGTCTCAATAGGCTGATGGGAGCCCTGCTCATAACGTCCGAAACCAAAACCCTTCCATGCACACCTGTAAAGGTAAGTGTGTGCAAAGGCAGGGTTGCCAAGAAACGAGAAGTCTGAGGTGAAGGGTCGGGGTGACGAAAGGGAATTGCCGTTGGTAGGAGCTTGATTGAGCCCTCCATAGACAAAGTTGGTTTGGAAGTGAGGAGGACCATAAGGTACGACCATCCCGATCCGATGGTCGTAATTCGGACTGAGGTGAAGGCGTCCATACTCTTGCGGAGTTTGGAGCATGTCAAGGGTCAGCAAGCGATATTCCCCAAGTGATAATCGTTGGAAGACGTCTTCCATGGGGTCTTTGGTTGGCGCTTGAAGAGGAGAGGTGAGGGCGACCGCCGATTGTGAACTGGTCGAAGCTTCCGCAGATGGAGGCGATGCCGGAGTTGAAGGTTTGATGGGAATGAGGACATCGTTGGGACGATAAGTCGTGTTGCAAGTCTTGAAAGGTGAGGGGTCAGCGGGAATGGTATGGACTTGCCCGTCATGTTTAAACTTCACACAACGATGCAGGGTGGAAGGAATACAGGCCATGGCACGGATCCATGGTCGGCCCAGCAGGATGTTGTATTGAAACTCTCCTTCGATGATGTAGAAGAGCTCCGGGATTATGCGTGGACCGACGCGAATGTGGAGGACGACTGTGCCAATGGTCGTGGCGGTGGTGTCATTGAAAGAACGTAAGATAGCGTCAGTTTTGGAGACGCAATTCTTGGGAAGAGATAGCTGGTCGAAGGCATGGGTAGAAATGATGTTGATGCTGGCGCCGTCGTCGATCATAACGCGTTTGATGCGTGTCCGATCGACATAGGCAGTGATGAAGAGGGCGGCGTCCTGATCTTCCGTGTTGGATGTGGGAATCTCAGAATCGCTAAATGTGATGGAGTTGATAGGAGATAAAGAATGGACAAGGGCAGCAAGCGGCTGGGGGTCTTCGGGTTGGACCTCTGCTGCTTGCAAGGCTTGGATGAGGGCTTGACGGTGTTGAGGCGAGGTTTGGATAAGGTCATAGAGGGACATCTTTACCGGTGTCTGATGAAGCTGCTTCAGCATGGAGTCTTGAATCGGCCCAGAAGATGAAGATGAAGAAGGCTGGGATGCGCCAAGGATAGAAATTTTGGGCTTGGGCGCAAGAGGTGGTTTGACGAAGGGATAGGTCCAAGGAATGGCAGCTTTTTCTTTTGCCTTGTCCTTCTGTGACCTAGTGGTTATTCGGACAGCATTGATTTCAAAAATGGGTGGTGAAGAAGGGGTCGTGTTTTGCTGATGAGATGTTGTGGCCGAAGGTGTAGGATGGGATGGAGTCGAGGTCTGGTCGAGAGTGTCCTCAAGGAGAAGAGTGTCCTTCTCCATATGGCGGCGGATGACGGCCTTGAGGGCACAGCAGGTCTCAGTATCATGTCCTGGTGCACGATGATATAAGCAAACTTTTGTATCGTCGAACCAGGAGGGTTTAGACCCGAGAGGTTGAAAAGGTCGGATGGGCGGAAGGGTTATGCTGGAGGTTTGCAGAAGTCGGCGCAATATCACCGAATATGAGCCCACTAAAGGGTCTGTGTTGGTTGATATGCGCGAGGTCGGTGACTTTTGCTTGGGTGAGGCTGGAAGAGGTTTCCGTACCACTTTATGAGTTGATGGTGCGGGGACAGATGGAGGTGACTCTGGTCTGCAGATTGAGAAAGGCTTTTTGGGAGAGGGACGGCTGGAGGTAGGCGGAGGAAGCAAAGGAGGTAACGAGTTCCGATTGGAGGCTGGAGTGGGAAGAATGCTGGCCAAGGTCGAAGGATGGGGGCCCAGAATGGATGGCAATGGTGACGGGGAAGAAGGCGTTCGCTTAGGAGGTCTGGCAGTCTTCTTTGTCTTGGTTGGAAGACTGTTGCTGGTCGAGGTCTGGTCTAGATCCACCTTCACTTGCGGGTGAGTGAGGGCGGAGATAGGACGAACGCCAAGTGATTTGATGGGTTTGGACGAGATAGATGCATGTTTTGATTGGTTTGGTTGAGGTCTGCGTGTCTGGTCTTTGTCGCGAGTTTGAAGAGATTCTGCCTGGGGAGGATTGGCAGCATGTGATGAGAGGGCGCGGGTATGTTGAAGGGCTTTGAGACGTTCCCACAGCACCTGAGGCGTCACTTTCCTTGAAGGGAGAAGCTGGATCTTCTCCACTAACCGGGAAAATGGCTGAGAAGATGATGTTGAGGGTTGCGGGGTTGAGGACGAGATGGGTGTAGTATTGAATGGCGAAGTTATGATGGATTTAGACGAAGATGGAGGGGAGACAGGATCTTCTCTGGGTGGAGAAGAATCCGAAAAGTGAGGCTCCTCTAGCGGGTAAAGGGCGGGGATGATGGTGCCCTCTACTTGCGGCTGAGGAGTAGGAAGGGTTTGGTCCTCCACAGGTAGTAGAAAGGAGGATGGCGAGACTGGTGGGACTGGTAGAGTCGAGGCGTCCTTCAGGATGAGAGAGGTCGGTGGAGAACTAGCCGGAGAAAGAGGTTCGTCCACATGTGATGGACTGATTGATGGACTAGCCTCTTGAGATGGATTGGGGACGAAAGGAGAGACCGCATTGACGGTTCGAATGTTGTGTTCATGGTTATCGTCAATTAAGGTCTGGACGTTGTTTTGGGTCGGCGGATGATTGGGAAAAGGTTGCTTGAAGATGTCAATAGCCTGATTAGGGGGCGCATTTGGATTGTCTAAGATAAGGTCCCCCTTTTCAAGCATATCTTGGATTATGTTTTTAAATGTTTTGCAGTTCTCCGTGTCATGTCCCTTAACACGGTGGAAGCTGCAGAAGTCATGCTCCCTATACCACGCGGGGATGGCGTGAGAGGGATCGAATTGTGGAGGAGGACGAGCCTGGGGGAGATTGAGGGCCCCCTGCTTAACAAGCTTTTCCAGCACATATGCGTATGATTCTCCGATAGGAGTATATCATCGTTGCACGTATCTTTGCTGGAACTGGCGGGTGGCGCTCTGAGATGTTGATGGCTCAGGCTGATTAGATGAGGGCGAGGAAGATGAAGGCCTAACGACTACAGTGTTAGCTGAAGCCTTGGGCTTAGAATTGGATGACGATGGCTTGGCTGAAGAGGAGTCATTGGTTTTAGAGCTGGGATTCTTGCTCCGCAACTTGACTTTATTCTCCTCGATGGCACGCAACTCAAGTTTGCGAGCCATCGTGAAGGCTTCGTCAAAAGTGCGGAAGGTTTGAACCCTCAGGGTGGAAGAGATATGTCTGGCGCAAGCTTGGGAGAAGAGTTCGATAAGCTCGGCCTGGGGTAAAGAGAAGGAGAGCTGGTTGATAAGGCCTCTCCATCGAGCTACAAAGTCGGCTATGGACTCGTCCTCGAATTGTCTGATAGAATAGAGGTCCGTGATGGAGACCTTCTTAGTGATGTTAATGGAAAAATGATCGAGGAAGAGCTGGGCCAATTGCGTGAATGAGAAGACAGAATGGCTAGGAAGGGAGCTGTACCAGTCAAGTGCAGCGCCCGAGAGAGACATAGGGAACGTGCGTAAGAGTAACGCATCGTCATGGCCGATGAGGTAGCAGGCATGTTTGAATGCCCGCAAGTGTTGCTGGGGATCTTCCTTGCTTTGGAAGCGAGAAAACTTCAGAAGCTCCCATTGGCTAGGGTATGGTCTGATTGGGATAGAAGGATGGATGGGCTCGTTGCAGATTTGCTCATAGGAGAGAGCGTTGTGCGAGCCAGAAATAGAAGTCTCAAGATGGGTCATCTTGTCCATCAGCATTTTAATGATGTCTGCCGACGGATTGACGGGTGGCGCGCCCCCTAAGTTGTAGGGCGCTTGGAAGAGGTTAGGGGATGCATACGATGTAGTCGGTTGTCCTTGTGAAGGGGCAACATAGAGATAACTAGTCGTAGAGGAAGAGGCTAGAGGTGGTTGAGTGGAAGGCATAGGTAAGCCCGATGTTGCCACGAGAGGTGGGATAGTGGTAACAGGGGCCAAGGGGTAGGAAGCCACCCTGGTGTTGATAGGGGCCAGGGCAGGCGGAATAGAAACGACAAGGTTTTGAAAAGGAGAGGATAACGATTGAGGGGGTTGAGGTTGACAAGGGGCCGGAACCCCGATGGAAGTGGGCCCAATGATAGAAGGGGAGGCCACACCTGTAGGATTGGTCAAAGTCTGAGTCTGGTCGGTGGTCGAAGTGACGGGTCGAGTGTCTGAAGGTTGAACTACGGGTGTTGTCGATACAGCCGTAGTCGCGGCAAGAGAGGTTGGCATTCCATAGATTGGATTGCCCAAGGAGTCTCGCGTTCGACTATGCGCGAGATAATGTTGCAAAGCCTTGACATTGAGGTCCAAGAATCGCTCGAAATCTTGGTCCCCTTCCTGGACAATAGGAGTCAAAGGCGGGGTTGGACGGGTAGGAGTTCTTTCGGTCTCCGAGTTGAACTCCATTGTAGGCTTGGTCACGGACGGGGTTGATGGAAGTGGTTGACGGCTAGCGTGGTTGACAAGAGCTTTGGCTTGGCTACGAGTCAAAACCATGCAAGGCAAGGAAGGTTCAGGTTTCAGAAACTGTGCTGTTTAGTTTCAGAAAACCGGGATGGTGTCTTTGACAGAAGATGGACAGGTTTAAGCTGCTGTGTTTTTTTTTTTTTTTAAAAAAAAAGAGACAGTGACAGAGACCGACGTCGGTTTAAAAACTGATGTCGGTAGGAAAGATGGCCGACGTCGGTCAGATAACCGATGCCGGTAAAAGAGGGAAGCCGACGTCGGTGGCAGAACCGATGTCGGTGACTGTGTTTTCCAGAGAACCAAAAGATTCTTGGAAAACAATGAAGAAAGCGTCCTCACTTACTCAAACAGACAGATGAGAAGAGAAAACAGAGAGAGACAGACAAGCCTAAGCGATAAATCCTAGGAATTAACCTTAGAAGCTGTGGCTTATGCCTTAGATGAAATGTTTGGAAAGATTGGCTGTCAAGAAGGTCCTAGAAGAAGAAGTCTAGAGCTGGTTTCGGGTTTTGTTTTTGGTGCTCAAGAAATCTGTGTTAGGGTCTGGTACGCGGCCTGGTGCTAAGGAGCAAGCTCCCCTCACTTCACGATTCCAGTGGTTAGCTGGTCTCGCTTAGCCAAGATATACCTCGCCTAGAGTTTATCCTCCGCCAGAGAACGGAGTGGGCTTCCCCCTTGGTGATGAAATCCAAGTAGGGTCACCGGGACGGGTAAGGTATCCGCTGGGGGATGAAATCCCAGTCGGGCCTTGTCTCAGGTAAGTTATATGTTTGTTTTGTGCATGTGAGTCGGTAGTGTAACATCAAGTGTCTAGATTTATTCAATATGCGTTTAAGTTACTAGATGTGGACTACGAAGATGCAAGCACAAGCAGAGATGAATGCAAAGTGTTTTAATGCCCAAAGTCGAAATGTGATATTGTTATGAAGACAATGTTTTGAGAAAGGGTCAAGAATATGACGTTTAGACTAGTCTAAAATGCACAAGGAAGAAAAAGAAGGATTCGTTTTAATTCTTGCTTATAGTGCCATTGAGAAGAAAAGAAGGAGGAGAAAAGGTAAGAACCTAATGCTCCTAAATGAATAGAAGAGAAAAGGAACCCAGGAGGAACCTAGGGTCCCACCGGGCGTGCCAGAATGTTTCTTGGGCTAATTCGCTTTCTACATTCGAAAAGTTGAATAAAGAAACTAGAGAAAATGGACGAGGTTAGGAATACCTGGATGTCGACTGCGCACCGTGATCCAGACGCTTGTGAGCACTCCTCTTTGGCTGTGGAGGAATGACACCTGCAAAAGAAAGGAAAACTTGGACAAGGGGATGTTAGATAAATAGACGGTGGGTTGCCAAGCGAAAGCTTGTCCCCGGAAGTGTAAAAACTTCCTCAAAGGGAGGTCAACCCACAGATGAAAGACAGATGAAAGACTGAGAAAGTATAAGATGCCAGAATACAGGAATGATGAATAGATTAGAAATGAAAGAAAACACCAAATGGTTACCTGGAGGAAGCAGCCGGGCTGAAGACAGTCGCCGATGTCGGAAGTGCTGCCGGTGTCGGTTAGGAGGTCTGCCGACGTCGGTTATTCTGCCGACGTCGGTTGGGGAAGTGACCGGCGTCGGTCGGGGTAATGGCCTGTGGTCAGGTCTGGGACGTGTTCTGGACTGTGGACAGGTCCGGGATGCTGAGGATGTCGAGACAGAGTCTGGGGACGGGTCAGAATGGCCTGTGGGATAATCTTGCCCTGTACAGGGTCTTTTGTGGACAAAAAGGGGACGGGGGAATTGTCTGGAACTGGGATGAAGAGTGGGACAATGTGAGAGGAGGATGGACAGGGGACAGGTCCTGAGAAGGCCTTGCAGCCTCTCAGGGGGGAAGGGTAGAAGGAAGGCAAGAAACAATAGATAACTGAAAGCTCAAATAACAGAATCAAATAATAGACTTGCTTACCTCTTTGCCTGCTGAATGAAGAATTGAAGGAGCTGTTGTTGGAGCCAGGGAGGATTCTGCAAGAAGAGAACTCTGATGAAGAGCCTTTGCACCTGCTGCTGTTGTTGCACGAGGTTCAAAACGAAGACAAGACGAATGCCAAACGCCAGGAGAGTTCTGTTTGCGAGCTCAGGAGTCCAGGGGTTGCAACGGATACAGAACGGGGTCTTGAAAGCTGCCGACGCCGGCAGTCTCGCCGACGTCGGCCGCAGGGTCGCCGACGTCGGCAGAGTCAGAATGGAGACAGAGGCTAAAAATAGCCTCTGCCCATTCTTGCACGCCGCTGGGTGGGGGATTGTGGGAAGAACGGTTATGAGCATGCTAAAATGGACGCGGGAGGAATATAATGGGGGGATTTTGGACAATAAATGCTAAGGGGGTAGGTGGAGGGATCCAAGGAAGGATCCAAGGTGGCAAGGGTGAGGTGGAAAAGGGGGCCAATTAAAATATTAAGTTATTTTAATCAAGTGGGTGGAAGGGACCAAGGCCACGGGTTAGGACACGGGTTCGAGACGGACAAGGGGGAGAACTAAGGTGCAGACACGTTTGCGGTGTCTACAGTAAGTTTTACTATTGAGTGACCTACACAATTAGAGTTTCATACCATAGACAAAATGTGTTGTACAAATGAAAGTATATTTTATCCTCTTACTCTAACAATTTTATTACTAGAATTAAAAAGAGACATTTGTAGATACTAAAATCTAGTCTTCGATACTTGACAATGAAAAGCTTGACACACATTTACCATGCATGAATTAAGAACTCAAACAAGGTCATAATCTGTCATTCTCTCACACTTAAATGTTATCTTATTACTCAACCCTTTCATTCTATTATTATACATGTATAAGAACCTCATTATTTATTACAAACCTACTCAATATCCTGCATAGACATCTCTAGAGTCTCAGTTCAATCCATATACACAAGTTGATTTCATAAGTGTTGGTCAGTATCATCAGTCAATACTAACCTAATTTGGTCGGTACTAATCCACTCCCAATAATAACTATTTTCTAAAAGCAATCATATCCTTAGGTTTGACCCATCAATATAAAGAGTTAGTGACATGATAAATTATTCAATTGGACCCATATATAAACAAATCAAGGTCTCGTTCAAAAGGGATTGGGCACTTATCTGGAATACATCTATACATTATTGCACATTGAGAAAATATTTCATATTCTTCCAAAGTATAAAACATGTCACTAGGAGTAGTCACAAGGCAAGTCTAAAGCACATTAAATCCAATTCAAAGCAAAGAATTTTAAGTATCAAGGGTAATCATTAGTTGTATACATATAGAAAATGAGCATAATTGCATAATCACAATAGGTGGAAGAAAAGTGTGTAGCTTAATTTTCCTCCTCAGAGTATCAAATATGTAAGGAATGGTCAATCATCATACATGGGTGATTGGGATCAGCTCATCCCATTACACTTTCCTCATTTTTACAAGTTTGTATCACTTATAAGCATAGCTAGGGTTTCAAGGTAAAGAAGACTAATTTTTGAAACTATGTGCATCATCAAGGTTTAAGATCACAAAATACCAATGTTCTATAAGGATGAATTCCCCATAAAAAGCCCATATTTTTGAGATGGGGACAACCCCAGGATATGGAGATGTTAGAGGGATGTCCCCTAGCCATCCCACCACCTCTGCCACGAACCTCCACCATCCTTAGGATGTTTCCCTCTAAGAGGGGACATATTTGGGGTGTCCCTTCAAAATGGGAACTTTGGGACATCCAAGGAATTTCCAAAAGTCCCATGACCCCCTAGGAAATGCCTACACATCTTCTGCATAGGTGGATACCATAAAGTGCATTTAAAAACAAAATGGGTTTTTGAGACCTCTACCCTAACCCTAATTGGTAGTGGGTCCCACACCCACCCCTCAAGACCTCCCAAAATCTTATAAAAATCCTTATCCCTCTCATTCCAAATCACACAAAAACTTCATTGAGTGAAGTAGAGAGATGAAACTAGAGGCAGCAAGCTAAGAGGGAGAATTTTGCAAGAGTTTTCAATGTTCAATATTCATTGGTTCAATGGATCAAATTTGAAAATTAAATAATTAAATCACAATGTTAAATTTTTGATGTTTAATGTAATATACTTATTCCTTATACATCTTTTTATACCTAATTTTTCAAGTACTATATGTATTTGCATCACTCCCCTACCCCCCCCCATACCCACCATCATCCCCAAACTTAGGCCCCCCTATCCCAAAAACCTATCCCTGCATCCCTCTGTTAGGAAACTCTATTAAATTATGAAAAGTATAGAGAAAGCATAAATAGGCACATGTGACTATACAATCATTAATCCTCATTTCTTCATAGGTTAGTACCAACTAGCACAAGTCAGTATCAACAAGCAATACTAACTAGATCCTATGGAATTGACCTTGCACAGACAAAGAATCAATTCCATGACTAAACGAACCAAATGCTTATTTTATCCTAATTTTCAATTCTAGAATACAATCACAGTCAGATAGTCAACCTGCAAAACTAAAAATTCGTCATTTTCTTATACTTACTATATTTAGCATATGCCACTTGTCAAATCAGTATAATCAAATCTAATCCTTTACATTCATATTTGTGATCTAATGACATGTCTTAATATCTTAATTACATATCAAAGTTCTATCTTAATTAGATTAAGTTCATTCCCTTAATCCAAATTAAGGTAAAATCGTTTGCTTTCCTATTAAGAGTAGGCCTTGCATTTGCCTCACTTGCTCTATCAGGGTTTGATAAATTCAAAATTTGTGACCAATCTAAAACCCCTTATATCCCTCATCCCATGGATTTCCTATTATCTATCAATCTTGTGTCTTATGCTTATGATAGTGAATAGGCAAATATTCAAGCTTTTATAATTCATGATGTTAATTATGTATATGAATATGACTATAAAATAAATGATTGCGACTATGATCATGAAAAGGATTGGTATAATAGTGATGGATATAGTGAATATGGAGATGAACAAACTAATTTTGAAATAGGAGAACCTAGTTCCCCTATTTCTTATTTAAATTTTTCTCTTAATCAAACATTAGAGTAAGATGAAAGTGATAATGAGTTATCCCATACACTCTTTTCTAGGACTACACATGGAATAAAATATAATATCACAATGTGTAGAGGATATACAATTGGATGCCCATGATGTTTTACCTTGTAATAATATGTCTCCATATATTGATACTCCTTATAACATGGAAAATGTGGACATGCTCTTTCCCCTTTTACAATGTCATACTAGTTATTCTTTGGAAATTAATTGTGATGTTTCTTCTCCTCCTCCCCTAGAAATGGAAATTGATACAAATGAAATAGATATTTCTTCTTGAGCTTCTCTAGAAATGTAAAATGACACACATGAGTGTGATGATTCTCTCTTATCTTGTGAAATGCAATGTCAAAATCATCCTCCTCCTACAAATAAAGGTGAAAGTATATTTTTACATAAGCCTGGTAGAGAAATAAAATGTGATCCAATGACTTTAGAGCCTACATGTAATGATGATTCTATGTTATGCAATGATTCTAAATTATGTAATGATATATATATAGAACATGAATCTATGGAAGACAAGGATAACACTATTTGTGATGATTCTCCTCCACTTATGTCTAGTATAGAAACACTTATGCCTAGACCATCTTCCCCTATTCAAAATAGTGTGCACATGGAAATAATTAATAATAAAATTCATCCATTGAATGAAACCCTTAAAAAAAATTGACATGCCTTCCCAAGAAATCATAACTTTAATCCACATTTTGGATGTCTTGCATCATAAAGTGCATCATCTTTATTTAGAAATTAAATCATCCCATGCTTGGGTGGATTCAAATACCATGTATGGGAACCCAATTGTATGAAAAATTATAAATATATCATAACCTAGTGATTGTTAAAACCCCACTAGGCTTACTAAGAATCTACTCCAAATATTTTTCATTAATAATTAAATGTTTATTAAATCAAAATTACATAATATATTTAAAATATTTCCATTTACATTAATAACATAATCCTATTGTATGTACATATGTACATTTTATACCCTAGTGATTATGCTTTGAGACATCTACTACAACAGTTACATCACATATAGTACTGCATTAGTAAGTATTAATTACTCTCAAAGATGAAAATACAATAAAATTATGCATCAACACATAAATACAGATTTTATGAGTACAACTCAGAGTAATAATTCAACCTCAAATACATCAATGTAAAATATAACATCCATAATCAATAAATGCAATCACTATTGAAATTCTATATGATAAATATTCATTTGAGTTGCAGCCACTGTTGCCTTGCCAAATAATATAGTAATGTCAATTTACACAAATGTAATAATACAATAGGGCTTTCAAAGTACAGCTCATCAAATCAAATATTAGTCATGAGTATATCTCTTAATAATCTGGATTCAACTATAAAGAGGGAGAGCATTATTTAGGTGTTTTTTCTTGAACCACAAATCGATAGTTTCCTTCACACCTCCCCATAGGGCGTGGCCCTTACCTTCACAAAGGAACAAATAAAAATGATGTGAATATCAAAAAATAATTCAAAATAATGTTATATAATTACTATCACATGCAACATTCATACAAACCATGAAATATGTCCTCTATCTAATATGACATCACACATGCATGCAAACTTTAAGGTATAGTGGAAAAACAATGTATATAGCTATATCATTATTTTGACTAAAGTTATTATTATAGTTTTAGTCTTCAAACCACATCGAATCTAGTCCACAACACAATACTCTCTATTGAATATATCATCATACGCATTAACTAGTAATGAGTAGAAAGGCCTCCTACCTTTCATTGCTTGTTATATCTTAACATGAAGGATGATTCATAAAAGACCTTATAAAGTAATTATACATAAGAATTCTTGCCAAATGGTCTAAGTAACTCTAACATGTTTTATGTAGGTCTTTACTAGTTTTCAACATCATAATAATTCAGTATGAAAGGTACAATCACCACAAAAAAAACTTTCTAAGAAATCACAATCTTTCCTCATATATAACTAATGTAAGTTTACCAAAATCCATACATCAAGGCACCATAATCTACATAAAATACCTAAATAATAATAACATAGGTAGTTACAATTATGCACCAAGTGTAAATTTCCAACATATATGTGTATACATTCATACTCAATTTTCAATGTTTATGATATTTTAAAACCACATAATAATATCAAACAAGACAAATTCAAAGCAATCTCCTTATTTTGGTTCTCCTTGGTGTCCCAAATGACTCTTTTCTCATAGTTCACTATAGCTTCTAGGTCCCTTGAGCTAATATAATTTTAAAAAGGGAGTATGCACTCAAAACACCTCATAAATACATTTATGAAAATGAGTTGAATAATAATATATTTTAACAACTGTAGTTCTAAACTAATAAAAAAATGTTCTAACCACACTCATACTAAGAAAAAATTGTACATAAAATCATATTCACCCATATTATTCAAAACTAAAGTTTATTCCAACATCACACATAATTCTCTAAACTGAATATGATATCACATAGTCGTCCTCTAACTAGTATCCAAAACTCCCCAAAAGACACTATGGCTCCAAGCTAAAAGTTATAGATGACTAAAGTCATCCCAATTAACTAATAGAAACGTCCATAACTTACTAATACATATTTATTTATAGTTGACCCCAATGACAATAGTTTGTAATTATCCTTCACCAAATGTTTATCATAGTGTAAAGTCGTTATAAACAAATAAACATCTATTCAAGCCAACAAAATATGGGATATTTATCTTAGAAAGACATTCACATGAATAACAATCTATTTATTTGTATTAAATCAATGATTGCTTTATAACCCATACCCAAACACTCATTTTACTCTCCTAATCTATTTATATTCAATTAATGATTCCTTCATAATACACAATCAAGCATTCATTTCCTAGTTTCAAATTAAAATTTTCAATATTTCCATATTCACACTTTATTATTACAACTTCAAGACTATATTATGTAATGGAAAATCCACAACATAGTTAATCATTAATAAATAAGCCATAATAAAAATTATTTAACCTTTCAAGTTAACAATAGCATGCCACATGCCTTAGTCTTTATTAGAAGGAGTGAAGGTCTTTTAAGCCCTTTAGGTGGTTGTTATCACCACCTACAAGTCTAAAAACAAAACTTTAATTTATCCTCTATGAACCCTAGTAGTGCCATATGCACCTATGTGTCTATGAATTGACTTCAAAATTTTCAAAAATGCCCCTGGTAACATTTAAAGTTCATTCAATCATTTTTACCATCAGAAAAAAAATAAGGTTCAAGTTATCCCTCATTATGGCCTTGTGGGTGAGGATGAACCCTCAACCTGAAGCCCATAATGAGGATTTTCTTTTTGTTTTAAGAACAAACTTAAAATAGTGAATAAAATGAATATTCTTACAAGCAAGAATCTATAACAACTCCCAGATCAAATCTTCAAATTTTTATTACTGCCATTAAACAACAAACAAAACCCAAAATCTATTTTTTCACAAGATGAAAGATGTCTAGAACCCCCAAGAGAATCCCAACCTCTACACCATTTCAACTCTTTCAACAAATTAGGGTTTTTTCAAAATTTTCATATTGCCAACAAGTAAAATCACAATGGAAAACTATAAACAAAAACCCAAAATCATTATAATAATGTGTTACTTGTCTCTAATAGAAAATGGAAGCTGATAATCCCTTCACACAACCACATTCTTCTTCCTGTTCCCTCTGCTAATGCCCCTTCTGATAAAAACCTCCCTTCTTTTACCCACCCTTTACTTAACAGTTGCCATATGCACTTATATCCTCTCATCCTTATAGCCTCTCATCCCAATGGCAGTTCACCATTCTCAAAACATGTCATGATTCCAAAACCAATATACTCCTTATTCTACCCAAAAGAATGTGTTGAGTTCTTCCATCGAATAGCCCCCAACAACTCCTCTTTCTTCATCCAAAAAAAATATTAAAAACAATATCCCTCGACTTTCAAACCCTAAAAATGTTTTTTTCCAATCCAATATAATTAATATTTTAATCATTATTAAACTACATAATAAAATGCATTCCCTTTCCATGCAATTTTCTTATAAAACAAACTAAATTTTAAATGAATCATAATATGTCATAAAGGTCTAAAGTTCACTTGGGGTCTAAGGACCTCACAAAGGGGCTTTTGGTAATTTTGCCAATTCAAACACACATTATGAACATCATACTCCAAAGAAGCATTAAAGAAAACCTTCACATGAAGTAAATGCTATTATTCACTATTTAATGAACTTATGCACTCAATGCAAGAAATTTATTATTCACATAACTAATTGCACTCAGTAACTCAGTGCAATCTAATAGTTCACCAAAAGAATCAGCAATTGCCATCAAAATTAATTATGTGTGCATAGAATCACTCAAGTAAAGACACACTAAACAAAACAAGATATAAAAAAATAAATCATGTGTGTGTCAGTATTTTAGACTTCATTCTTACTGCCTATAGCTATCGTGATCTGTCGCCCTCTCCCCTATGATGTCTTCCCTCAGAATCTTGTTGTGAGGGGTACACTATCCTGCATCCACCTCAACATCAAATGGGTAGTTAGTCTGAGCCATACGAAAGAGAAATAACTAAAGTATATAATATATATATAAACTAAAGAATATTATATATATATATATATATAATTATTTCAACATACATCTCCTAATATCATAATACTGCTACAAAATCATATATATGTATATCTATGTAAGCCAATATCATCATATAACTCTCATGTACCAAATCAAGAATGAAATTAAATCAAGTAAACAAGACATTTATTAGTATACCACATTATTAAATAATTAACCAAATCAATTAGTCTAATATTTGTTTAAAAATCAATGTTGTTTTTAAGTAGGACAGGATGTAATAGATTTCATCATGCCCACATTGAAATTATTTGATGGGAGAGGTGATCCTTTCTTACATCTTAGGGGTTTTCGAGCTTCTATGGCAAAATACAATAATAAAAATAATTACTTAAAACATTTCCCAAAATATTATTTGATAAAGCTTTGGATTGGTTTCATCATCTTTTGCGTGGCTCTTTACATTTGTATCTTGAGTTAGAGGAAGCATTATTAATTCAATACATTCAAAATAAATGCCCAAGGGTTACATGTGAACGTCTAAAATTTCTATATCAAAGGAACTTATAAACAATTAAGGATTACATCCTAAAATTTAGGATTTGTATGCATCCATTGATTTATCAACCAATTTTCTATCAAGGTCTTATTTTTCCTCTCAAGGAAAATATGCTTCATCGTACTTATGAAAATTTTCAATTTCTTTGCTTTGAGACTATTTCACTTGAGAAAGAGCTAGCTTATGAGAAAAATTATAATTATTGGCATACAAATACATAAGTTACTCACAAGGGTGTTATACATGAGACAATTAATCATAAAATACACACAAATGAAATTGCAAATATGGCCATCAATAAGAAGGTTGAACCAAGTGTGTTACCTATTAAGAGTCTAGTTAAGGTCCTACATAAAAGGCAATAATCAAAGGACATGAGTTACAATACCAATGTTACAATCAATGCACCTACTACAACTAAAATTCAACCACTCAAGTTTGATAGTTTCAAAGATCAACCTCATACTATTTTGGAGACATTGCTTGTTTAAAAGCTATTCAACTTACCTCCTAATTATTATCACCCTCGTCATTTCCTTTAATGAATAAAGGAAAAACTATTTTGCAACTATCATTGAATTAATGAACATCATGACAACCATTTTATGAATTATGACAAAATATTACATAACCTGTGGATAGCAGGATTATCACATTTGAAAAAGTTGACACTAGGTAACCAAGCTCCCCTTATCCATCTTCTACTACTACTCATCTGAAGAAAACCAAGACATCCCAAGACATTCATACAAAGTTTCCAATGGCCCATTTGGATTCTAAGAATGATGTTACTAGGAGAAGATCTTTTTCAAGTTCACGTTCTATATGTATTGATGTTTTTAGGGATATCTTGTCAAGGAACCAATGCTCATTCGAGCCCTTATTAAAGGTGAACATAGGAAGGCATTATTTTAGATGATAAGAAACAACCTAACACATGCATAATTAGATTTATTTAATATTTGGGATACAACAATCGATAACATGCACATGAGAATGTTATTGGACATGTTACCATTCTAAATTATTTGGGGCCTAAGACAATGACACATTGTTATATGTACACAAGACTATTTCACAAGTAAATGTTACATTAGGAAAATCATGGTTACAACATATGGGAGCATATTTTTATAGGATTCATATGACTATCTCCTTTGGAATCCAAAAAGGTTTACTTACATATTAGAATTATATAGAAAGTACAAAGATAGATACAATTACATTATCTCCAACGTAAATGTGGGTTCTAAAATCATCATCAATAGTTAAATATTAAGAAGTACAACAAGTAAACAACATTATATAACAAAATTAATAATAGAAACCATTCAAAATTGATGAGAAAAAAGTTTATCAACCAGTTTCAAATGATCACTATATTTTAATTCTTGAGTGGTTGGTCAATTAACTTTGTATACCACAGATGATTGATCCTAATGGTTTCATAGGTTAGTTCATACATACATGTATTGTGCTTAAATGTCATGCCATTATTCACATTCCAATACAACAAGTAGATGTATCTCCTCCTAAACCACCACCACCACCATATGGTTATTTCACCTATTAAGGATCATCTATCTATACACTCACTTCAGAGGGGGAGTAGCTAACTCTCTTAAGTATCAAGTCTTACAGTCATTACGACATCAAAGAGTCATCCATATCTTATAGAGGTCATTATCTACTATAAAACATACTAAGATATCACCACAGATAGTTTGACATGTTTTACAATAAACAAAGGCAATGAGATACTCACCTGCTATATAGTAGACCCCACAAGAGTCCTACACCTTCCAGCATTACTCATCATACACGACCCTATGTGTGATGTTGACAGTTCCATTACAGCACTAGATTCATTTATATATTATGATACACCTACATTTGGGAATCTTTGTTTGAAAAAGGTCCCCCACACCATATGATACAGGAACTCCCCATAACTATCTCATTGATGGGATCAAATTTCAAAATAAATTTGAAAATACAAAAAAATATGATAATTCAAAAACATTCAAATATTTCAAAAAATAAAAAATCATGACCTAAGAATGAAATGATTGATAGATTACATTGTTTACATTTTTTATTGATCATGTGTTTGGTAGATGGTATGTTCTTTTTATACACATGCATTTCAGCATATATGAGTTACATGGAAGACATACATGTCATTCATGGACATATGTTGGACTTTCCTATACCTATGGGTCATGCCAATGTTGGAGGCATCTTATTCCACATGTCACACTATTATAGGCTATATCTTTCGATAACATTTTACCATGTTGAGTGACCTAGGTTGATTACACATGGCTTGTTAGTTACTCATATCTTATACATTGTTACATGGGCATGTTACTTTATTATGATGTAACATTGATATACATGGATAGTGTAGACTAGTTTTCATTTGTTATATGATTCATTGATTTTATTAATCTTACATGATAGGTTATTCCTTGCTTGTATATTGCATGTGGCCCCTAGAGTTATATGTACAACATTCATTTGTCTCTTATTTATGACATATTTATGTCCCTTATTGTGGCCCTTGGCCTTATTTTTTATGACATATTTATGTCCCTTATTTTTGGCCATTGGCCTTGTTTGTTGCAACATATTTATGTCCCTTCTTTGTGGTCCTTAGCCTTGTGTGTAACATTATGTATCTATGAATGGATTATTCTAGGATTGTTTGTTGAGTTTTTTACACTTGTCAAACATGCTAAAATTTCTAAGTTTGTGGTGGTTGTAATTCATATCATGTACCTCCCCTTTGTGCATGGTGACATCATTAATATCATTTATATTTTTATTGCATAGACTTATTTAATTTTTATATCAATGTTGGTTACTATTGCATACCTAATTGATACATCTATCTTGACATGACACTTATATGCCCTATATTATATATGTTACATACATGTTTTGATGACATATACATTCCTATAATGACATACTATTAACATGTTGGCATGATTCTACATGACTACATCTTTATGCACAACATGACACAGTTAACTCTTTATTTTGAGATGAGTAACTTACAAGCTACACCCATCAGCTCAAAAGGGGGTATATCAATGGCCTTGTCATAGAGACCCAAACCTCCATGAAAAAAATAATTTTGGGACAATAATACATGTTTAATAAATTTAAAGTCGTTTAGATATCATGGTGGTTTAGAGATGTGATAGATATTTACACATTGGTGCAGATTCTGGAAGAATATGTCATGCATATGCACTCAATTTACCGAGATAAAAGTTAAAGTATATATTTAGATATACTTGAGTGTATATGCCATGAAAGTGAACACAGCCTACATGAATAGTTATTACATGTTTTCACATACAGATACATTCAGGATAAAGGTTTTCACATACAGATACATTCATGATATAGGTTTTTAGATTCAACATATCTATGCATAGTATTTTATATCAATTGGAATTGATTCATAAGTCATGATATTTTTCATGTACATTTACATTTTTTTTACAGTAAGAACTATTACAATTGTATATTTATAAACATAATTAATGGCATTGGGTTGTGAACAACCTTGAATCCATAAGTTCATTTGTAGTGGTTGATTCATTTTTTTGAAGTAATGTACATTGAGGTTTAGTGATGCTCAATTACCATGGCATTATTCATAGTGAACCTAATATGTGGTTGCCACCTTACCATCTCCACATACAAGATCAGAGCTAGATTAATTATTTGAGTTAGTGAAATTGAGGTTCAACAATGCTCAATAGTCTTTGAACTACTCCATATTCATGACGGTTGGGGCAATTATGTTCCCAACCCAATGGCTTGTATAGTTATACAAAACTAAAGTTTGATCACCCTCAATTATCCAATGGTTCAACATGAGAAACCATTCTCTACTACTTGAAACCAAAAGCATTATCTCTAACAACTTACAGGGCAATCCAGTTTTACCCACATATAAGTGTACTCCTTCCTTACTCTTAAGTTTCAAAATTTGAATTACAATTTATATTTTAGATTTCACATATGGGCATTGATGACTACATATTAATTTTAGGTCTTATTAGAGCAAATTTGCATATTTGGAGCCTTCTCCCAAAGACAAAGTGTGTCATACACACTCAAATATATCTTTATCATTTTCTCTAGTATTTGTATTACATTTCAATACAAGAATAAAAGGAGGGAATTTTTAGATACTAAAATATGGCATTAGACAGTTGAAAATGTCACTTTTGACCTACATTCACCATACATGACTTGTGCCCACATATATGCCTCTTATTTTTCATTCTCTCACATCTACATGCTTGTTTTGTTGTCAATCACCTACATGAACCTCTCAGTTTGTGTCAAACTATGTAAATATATTACCTAGATATCTCATGGACATAAACATCGAGCTCAAATAATTTTGTCAATGAAATTGTTCTAAGGGTGATGTTAATGTGAGCCCATCAATGACTATTTTTCAAATCTTATCAATCCATATAGGGCACCTTATTTCCCTGTCATGTTAGTGGCATGAGAAATTACCCAAATGGACTCATATAAATATAAATCAAGGTCAATCTCTTTGATTCATATGGCACTCATCTGACACTCATTTATCAAGCATCTATACATTATTGCAGCCTTATTCTTCCCAATTTGCAAAGCAGGCACTACAAGTAGTAATCAACCAAGTCTAAAGCATACCAAGCCAAGTCAAGAGTAAAAATTATCAAGTGTTGAAATATAGATCAATAGGTGTTTTCATATAAAAAATAATCACAATTTTAAATTCACACTAAAGGGAAGAACTATGTGTGGTTTGACTTCTCTTTTCATAGTATTGGATATGTAAGCAGTAGTTAATCATCAATGGAGGTAATTGGTGTTTGCTCAGCCCAATATACTTTCCAAGTTCTTACAATTTTCATCCCTTCACAAGTATACCTAGGGTTTCAAGAAGAAATAAACTAATTTCTAGAGTTGTGCATATAGTCATGCATTAGTATTGCATACATATAGCTATTACAAGGAGGCACAATAGACTATATGTTCTCAAGGACCTCAAAACAACCCATCGCAATAACATTATCCTAAAATCATGTCCATCGACAGTTTTTCCCCAACTTGTGTTAGTGCCCATATGTGCATAGACAATCAATTCTAGATTCAATCAACTTACATGCCCACTTCTAGCCCCTTTCCACTATAAAAAGTCATTCACAATCAATTGGTGTACTAGAAAAGTTAATCATCTTTATCTCTTTAGTATTTTCTATATTTATCACATGGAACTTATCAAATCAATTTTAACACATTACATTCAGATTCATCCTTAATTGGCATATTCTACAGTCTAAATTACATTAAAGTCTTTATCATAATTATGGTTGTATAATCTAAATTAGGGTAAAATAGTGTTAGATTGGAAATATTTGAGCTAGAAGGAAGGGGAGGCGCTTACATTCTAGATAATCCTTTTTCTATGGTTTCAATCATTTTGTTGTATTGATTGAATCTTGTGATTCTCTAAGAATTGGGTGTTTGTAAGCTAATACGAAGTCGAGTTAAACTTTGAGGCTATAAACCACCTCAACTAGTCAAAGTCATACCATTGGAATTGTGGTGACTATTGTAAGTCTTTAAGGAGTCTCATATCTCTTCCAACACCACATTAAATTTTGTATGTGGGACGAAAGAGGAAGAGCTATAGGAAGGAGATGGATTGTCAATCATTTGATTATTTTGATCTTTGAAACTATCCCAACCGGACAATGAAGGTTCATCTTGGATTCAGACATTGTTTCTAAAGGCATCCAAGCCTATGGATCTGATATAATCTTCACCAAAAATATTTGGGGGTTGTATGACCACCCATAAAATAAATGAAATAAAAAGAAGAGAAAAAATGAAAATCAAAAGGGATAAGCCTTTCACATTAGGGTCACTAGATTTCTATGTATAGAAAGTGACACAGTAACCTTGTATACTCAAATTCTCAGGGTCAAGCTAAGATAGCCAAAAGAAGGATTATGTCAATGTTGATAATGGTCTTGATAAATAGGATAGGCTTATTGAACTTGAAAAGTTTGTGCAATAGGTTGAGCTACCCTAATAAGATAATGAATTATGCATTCTAGAGGTTGACCTCTCATGTACCAATATTATTCTAATACTTCATAATATTTGTTTAATGTAGTAAATTATCTAGAAATAAGGTCTCTAGAATAACCAAATCATAAGAGGACTAGATAACATAACTCTTGATCAATTTTTCTTTATTTAAATAGATAGAATTCAAGTTGGATTATTCTCAGTATTTTGCTGACTCTATCAAGTTAATCTCATTTAGGTAGTGTCATTAACAAAGGTGAATAAATGGGACAAGGATAGACCCAAGGAGGGAAAGTTAAATCAAATACATTGGTCAACCAATTGGCAAGCTAATAAATGGATATGCTAAGCTGGTTTGATATTTTGCTATTCTAGTTTGTTCATCTATGGTCTCAAACTAGTTGATTATTAGATGTGGTAGTGGAGTTGAGAGAAAAACTTCTAGCCAAAACTCAGAGTCGATATCATTTTTTGTGTTTTCTATCTAAATAGGGGAAAACACACATGGAAAATCTAATTTCTTGTGTGAATGCATTTATTCTAAGAGTGTCATCCAAGGATGTTGAAATGAATGTGTTGATTAAAGGTTTAAACATGATTTTTTAGTTTTCAAATGATACATCTTGTTTTCTAGCTAATGTTTACAAAATTGGAGATTAAAGGAAATAAAGGAACTACAACTTGCTCGACTAATGTAAGTAAGCATAAACAAATTATTTTTTTCCTTCCAATTGAAATATTTCTAGTTCATTAATTACCTAATTCATATGTAAAGGAAATGCAAGCAAAACTATCTTCTCATTTTTTGTCTTTTAAATGTTTATACGAAAATGAAGGTAATTAAAATGCAATGTTAGAAATGTGAAACAAAATAATGTATTTGTATTTTTCAGAATGTCTATGCAAAATCAAACTATTTAATTGATTGAGGTGCAATGATGGGAATGCATGACAAAACAATTTTTTTATATTTTTTTGAATAAATAATGCAAAGCTGAAATTAAATTAACTAAATGATATTATGTTTTTGTATTATAAGATTTTTGGATGATTGCAAAATTGAAAATGCAAATGTTTTAAATGCCTTTATTTTTTTAAGTTTTTTTTTAAATTTTTGTATGCATGAAAAATTGAAAATGAAGTGATTTGAATATATATGTAATTGTGTATTTCAAATTTATGATTGGATATAAAACTAAAAATGAAATGATTTAAAAAGCATGAAAGTGTGAATGTTAAATACAACTAAAATTGTTGGTAGTTGTAATTTTCTAGATTGATTTAAACATTTGTTATAGTTTGGTTGGTAGAAAATCAAATCAACATTTTAACACAATAATCTCAATATGTTGTTGGAAATAAAGAAAAGATGCATAATTTAATGATATGTGTGAGAATATTAGAAGAAATTTGTTTTAAGTGACATACAAACATGTGGTGATGTAGGTAGATCTCTTATGTGTGCAAAAAAATGAAAATCGGATCATTACATTAGTGGGAAGCTACAAGCAAAGAAATAAAAAACCTACAACAAACAATTTGAAGAAATGATACTGAGGAAGGTTGCTTGTGTATGCATGACTCACACAGTCAATTTGTCCCAATTTTTTTAATAAATCAGTACTAATTTCTTGAAGGGGATCTATAGGGACAAAGAATGAGACAAAAATAATTCCAAGAATGTTGCCTCTACATGAGAGGCACAGAGGCAATATCTTCAAAAAAATTTACACACACACATATAGAAGTTGTGAATAAATGAAAATATATAAAAAAGAAGCTATGGAAGTTTGAAGAAACGACAAATACATAACATACACCTAGAAAAGGATAGATCAACTATGTGGAAGCTTATGTAGGATGAAGAAGCAAGGGTGAAGATTATGAATAAATATTCCTTGAGACTTATATTGTTCATTGATTTTACAGAGTGTAATCTAATTCAAAGTTTTAACTATTGATAAAATGCACATTAAATATTTTTGTTTTATCTTTTAATTCAGTAACAAGTTTTAACTAAAGATATATAACCTAAGAAAAAATAGGAAGACTAAAACAAACAAAATGTCCAACCTGTCAAATGCAAGATGGCAATTCGGAAGTGTGCAATAGGTTGCGAATATTCAATATTTGGGGTGAATTTTCCATGCAATTACTCAAATTGTCCCAAGAAAGTTTCTATCAATAAGAAGGATGTAGGATAAAAAAACTAAAAGCAAAAGAGTGAAGAGAAAAGTAATAGTTGTGGTAGGCTTTCAAAAATGACAAATTGTAGGGTATTAATTCACAAATTTTCTAATCTAAATTCCAATTGGAATAAGCATATTTTTAAAAAAAAGAGTAATGGGCAATTAATTAAAGTGATCGAGGAGTCAATTAGAGTAGTGGGGAGTTAATTGGGATGATTGGGAGTTAACTAAGGTAGTGGATCAGAATTAGAGTGTCAGTTGAGAAAAACATTTTGAAACATGTGTTTTTTGATTTGATGTAGGAGTTTCAACAATAGTGACCAAACTGTCACTTTAAGTAGAGTGGCATTTTTGAAATTGTCGTAGCAATTTGCACAATCATTGTGGCCATTTAAGAAACCATTATAATATTTTTTCTATGCACCATGAAGCTCCAGGTATCAAAATTTTTGAGCCCATATTTTTAATTTGGAGTATTTTATGAATGTTTGAAAAGTAACAAAGGGAAAAATGGGAGAAGAAAGAATATGAGCATTTTATATTTTAATTTGGAGGATTTTGCATCATCGTCAGATTTTTGAAATTTTGCATCATACAAATTTTGGGTGCGTACATGTATAATCTCAATAGAAACCCCATGGCAAAAAGTTTATTGGGGTGTAGACCTTGACAAAGAGTTTATTTATTTTTAGGTTTGAAAACCCTAAACACTACATCATTATACACAAACATGACCCATGTTTGTTTTAGAAGCTCCTTGCTTGTGTTTTCTCCTTGGACCCATGACTATGTCATCTATGATAACGTCAGGCTCAAGGTCTCAGTTTGGGTGAATTCCTTAGCTTACCCATTCCACTTTTGCCTTTTCTAGAACAGTTGGTTTATCCTCCAAGTTTGTTCATTTGCTTCGAAACTGACATATTTTATGTTGTCAGACCAAAATAACATGTCTATGTCGAAATTATCTACAAGCCCTCTGTAAGACCATTTATATCTAAATTGGAGGGCATTTTTTCACCCAATGAGTTAGATACATCAACCTTCCTAACACTTGCTTCTAGTGCCAGACTTCAAACCAAGGAATGTCTACTCATAGTGGCCATGAGTCCGTTGGCCAAAGCCATGGTTGGATTCTCTCATCTCCTTGTTGGAAATAATGATGGATGGAAAGTGATGGGTCATCAAAAAAATCAAATCACCCATAATAACAAGGAACCCATTTCCATCCCTAAACTATCCATAGCAAGCAGTATGGCAAACCCACAACTTATTGCCCAACACCTAGTTACTTAGGTTCCCTAAAAAAACCCTAGCCCAGTTGTAATAGGTACTCCAAGGGTCGCTAGTTGGTTTTTTAAGACATCTATGACTCCTATTTTATCATTTTTTTATTCACAATAAGAACTCATCACAAAAATCCCCTATTGTGGCTCGAAGCTTAGGGAAATTCCCCTCCCCCCATCATCAAGCTACATGATGTTCAAAAATCCCTTCCTCTGGCAGCAACAAGGAGGATTTTGTGCAGAAAAAGCAATGACCTATTATGCTCCAAAATTTTCTTGCCAAAGTTCAACATAATAAGTTCATGACTAACCAATTTGCAATGCTTAAAGGCCAAGATGTAAAAACCATGAATATTGATGGTTTTCTATGAATGTTTACTCAAGGAATGTATGCAGTTTAAATAACTCAATATAAAAGTACATGGTTCAGGCCAGCCATGAGACATTTGTAGATTTGCATATTCTTTGTATGCAAGAGATGAATATTAATAGTTTTTCTCTCTAGATGGTAGTTAAACCATCTACCCTGACACTACAAGTCACATGTTTGACTATGACATGGGACATGGTAGAGTTATCATCACGATAACGCCCTTTTTGCCTTATTTTTAATAAATTAGGGAGTGGAGCCATCTAATTTTAATCTTTGGATGGTGTTTTATTTTTATAGGCAAACCCTTGGGTTTGTCAATATATATGCATTCAATGATGTATTGAGTGGGCAACACTTTGGTAATAGCTAGTGGAGGAACTTCCTATCGTCCTCTTGTTAAATCATAGAGATTTTAATATGGTTGAATTTGTAGAAGACATATATGGAACACTACCCATGATATGGTGTGCTAGAGAATGAGAGGAAAAAATTTACATTTGGAACAAACTATGGTTATTTGACCCTTATCATTGTTGCAGATCCTTTCCCCCAATCCCTTGGTTTACTTGGTCTAACTTTTTCCAAGGGAATGAAAGGGTTCTTAAAAGACTACAAAAAACCCTCATTTCCAAGCATAATGTATTGTTCCTTTCATATAAATATGAAAATCCCATTAGTGTGTTCTAAAATATACTTCTGTTAGACCACCAACCCGTTAAATTTTCCATTGAATGGTTTGTTCCTCCGTCGAAGATTTTCAATAATCAATTTCTTCTCAACATTTTGCATCTATAGCATAAGCAATCCCTTACTCATATCAAATGGGTTTGGAACCTTGTTTCTCACCCCTCTAATGCCTTTGGTTGGATTGATTAGTGGGAGGCTTCCATTTCACGCACACCCACTTTCTTAGAGTGTTTGGCAAACAATTAGTCTAATTTAGGAAAAGGGCCAACTCTACTTATGTAAGGGAATTCGATTGAGATTCTTAAGAGCTTGAACAATACCCTTTGGATGAAACCTTACAAAATCAAGTTGTTGAGCTGAGAAAAAGGCTTAAACTAATAGAGTTTCATCAATCTTGAACAACCCAAATCTGAGCCTGCATTCATTGGATCAAGAGTGGGGACCAAGTTTCCAAATTATTTTTAGTAAGTTAAGATCTCATCACTCTATTGTGAAAATCAAGGCTATAAAATAAGATGGTGACAGCATCATTCTCTAAGCACTATAAGCAAGTTTTCCAAGATCAATCCCACCTTGAAGAAAGGGTAGATACCCTATAAAACTACCTTGATGTTATTCCTTGTAAGCTCACACCAAGTCAAAGGATGACATGAGAAAGGCCTCTCTCTATTGAGGAGCTTCACAATTCAGTCACAGGCATGGATTAGGACAAATCCCCAAGATTGATAACTCTCCTTGTGAGTTCTACCAAACATTTTTGGACTGTGTGGGACCTAATTTGCATAATGTTTATTTGGAAGACATGCATAATGTTTATTTGGAAGACATGATGAATGATTCTCTAGGCAAGCTTATTAACAAATGCAACATCAAATTTATTACTAAGGTTGGGGTTGAGCTAATTACCAACTACAAGTCCATAACCTTGCTCAATGTCTCCTAAAATATTATCGCCAAGGCCTTAGCACTTAGAATTAGATATATTCTTCATCTGGTGATAAATCCCTAGAAAACTAGATTCAACCATGTTAGATACATTTTGGATAACATTATAGCAATTTGGGAGGAGATGGAATGGGCCCACATCTCCAATAAGATGGCCTTGTTTGTCAAGATCAACTTTAAAAAGGCATATAATAGGATTTAATCAACCTTTATTCTTGGCATGTTTCAAGTGCTTGGATTTGGTCCCAGGTTTGTTCACTCTATCAAGACTCTCTTTCAAGATGCCTCTACTTATTTCACTGTCAATGACCATTAGTATGAGAATTTTGGGCTCTTATGCTCTATTAGACAAGGTTTCCCTCTAGCTCCCTCCATGTATGTCCTTGTTATGGAAGGTTTCAGCTATATGTTGTGAAATTAGGCCTCTATATGGTTACTCAAGGGAATTACTCTTCCCCAACCATTTGCAGACCAACTTCTAAATAACCACTTTGTATACAACTCCTTATGCTATTGGAGGATGAAATAGTGGTTCACAATGACATGGATTGTCTTCAAAAAAAAATCTTGGCTTTAAGCTCTAGTATTCAATGGATTAAGAATCAATGTAGGAAGAAATCCCATAGCCTTATACCCACTTGGCTAGGGACCTACCAATGGAAATGGATTTCCCATGGGGAAATTTTTAAATTCATGGGCATTCTCATTGCCTTTCAAGCCTCCTAGTTTGAGATATGGAACCATATTGTCTAGAGAGTGGAAAATAAATTTGCTTATTGGATCACTAAACCCTCATTTCTTGCAAGCAAATTCCAAATATGCTTTAAGGTCCTAGTTGTTACTCATTTTTATTACTCCTCCTATTGGGCTTCCTCTAAATCATCCTACAAGAAACTCAAAATTTTCTACGAGATTTCCTTCAAGCTAACTTGAAAGGTAACAATGGACTTCATAGAGTTGCATAGGACATTTGTTTTAACCCCAAGGATGTTGGGGGGCTTGGACTCTTTGATATTGCGAAACATGTAAGATTATTTGTGAACCTAGATGCTCCTGCATCAATATCCTACACATAGGGTTGAAACAAATATAGACAAGATAAAGGTTGTATAGTGTGCAACATCAACTATCTTAGTGGACATTCCCACCAAAAAAATGGGCATTCAACATAGTTTACAATCTTAATAAAAATTTACACCATAAACATTATCTTATAATGTAGAATGGACAATGGGACTAAAAAAGTATAACTAACAAAAAAACATACCACAAAAGTGCATCATGGACTTGAGGAAAATTCTAAAGAAATAAAATTATAAAAGTAATGCCTAAAACACAAAACTATGTTAAGTAAGCACTCTCCTAACATTGAGACTAAAAAAATATACAAAAAATAAACCTAACATATATGTTGCACAATTGCCTCAAAAAAACCCATGTCTTAGCCATTGCTAGAACAGGAAGGGGCAAATGTCCATGCCATGCACTTTCCCATGATTCTAATCTTAAAGTTGCTTTAATGAGAATAAATACCTTGACCTCAAATCTTCTATGCTATTGAAATTTTCTAGTGCCAACATCTCATCCTCTTCTTCTAGAATTCAATGCAATGTACCTTTAGTTGTGAACCATTAATTTTCAAAGATACATTGTACCATGCCTATTTGAGAGATTTGGACTCTAACAACAATAACACCTATTATACTTTTCCATAGTTGAATAGTTTTTCAAACCACACATAATTTAACTAAGATATCAAACATACACGCTCTAACAACCCTCATATATGGAATTCTTTTTTGCGGGGTAGCTTGTGTATGCAACCCTTCTAGCTTAATGTGCATTAAGTTTGTGACAACAAGAAAGGAATTAGGGTTTGGGATTGATGTTAGTTTTTTCCTATTGTAATATATCTGAATATTTGTAAGGTGCATTTTGTGGGTATGACTAACATGACTTATTAGTTGTTTTACTTGTAATAAGTTACCGCCTTTCATGCTTGGTGGAATACTATCCTAAGGTCATTTTAGGCTTACAACAATTAGATCCACACAACATCTTTGCATTGAAGCCATCAAGGCACTAGGATGAGTCAACGTCCTTCCTTTTCTTGTAGGGACATGCCCAGAGTTATAATTTTCAATGATATTTTTTAAAGTGAAATTTTTCGATATATTCCAATATAGCTTCATTTGGACATAAGGATGAGTGTGTTGTTAAAGGTCCCTCATTTTCTTCTAGTGACCCGTCACAAAGGTATAAACTAATGAGATGTAAAAATCTATTTCTTTTATTTTATTTTAATAGAGTTATATAAATTATAAAAAAGAGTATCTTATAATTTCTAAATTTTGTAATTGTGTATATCGACAGACTATGCATAGTAGTTAACAGCCATATCAATAAAGGGACAAGGAGGAACTCGATTACATTGATGTCATGAAAGAGGATGATGAGGACATTGATGATGGCATCTAGTATCTTGAGGTTGTATCTCTTTTGCTTTGTAATTTGCATTACAAGATATCTTATATTCATTTCACTTTCTTGATATTGTATTAATATTAATGTCTATGAATTTTTTGAATTTAATTCTTGTTATGTTTGATTGTTTAATTATAAATTTTGATTTTGAACTCTTCAATTTACAATAATATTATTTAAAACATAAAATAAAATAAAAAACAAATTCATAATATAATAAAAGTATATTTATATAACAATATAATATTAGAAAATATAAAAAATATTATCATTTTAGTTAATTTAAAAAACCAATTAAATAATTTATTTTGTAATATATATTTATAAAAAATAAAAATCAATATAATATTATTATTTGAAATTACAAATAATTGTGATTGTAAATAATTATATTATATTTATATTTTTTTTTGTGTTTTATTTACACCAGAAGTTTGTTTTTAATTGAAAGTTTTTGTAGTGTAAAAAATGGCACTATTAATAAAGTGAAATAGTGCCATTTTTGCATCACATTTGCATAATAAAAAATGATGCTAACTCCCCAAAATCTTACATCCAAAAACATCAAAAAGTGTCAATTTGTGATGCAAATTCAACCCAAAATGCAGCACAATTTGCACCTTATGTAGTAGTGTGGATTGACTACCACTTGCTACTATCTTCCCCTCATTCTCTATTGAGTGCACATGCTTGATTGCTCCATAAGGTTTTAGGATTCTCCTTTGCACATGAATTTGAATAATCCTCTCCAAGTAAATGTTGCATCATAATTGGTTGCCACATTGAGAGTGTGCCACCTTCTTCCATCTTCTTCCACTTTTACAAGGATCCTTTACAAAGATGCCACTCTAATTCTAAAGGGATACCTTTATTCCATCTTTGGAGAATTATACAGCATTATCTACAAATTGGTCAGGAGTGGATTTAACCTTTATAATTTCAACTTCATTCTTAGGATCAAAGGCTGAAGAATAGTCAATAATTTTTAACACTAGGGTTCTATCACCTACCAATCTGCTAGATCTTCTGATGCTCGACCTCCTACCAGAGCTCCCCAAGATCTCATTACCAATATCTTTATTAACATCCTCCTCCCCTTGTTCTTGGTGATCAGAATACTCCTTGTCCATAGTCGAACTGCCAAGCTTCTCAACCCCAACAACACTTTTTAGCTTTTTTCTTACTCACCTTTTTGGGAAAAGATTGCTCCCGAGTGTCTCCCTTCCTCTTCTTCTCACTCAAGTGTGATGGGTTGTTCTTAATTTCACACAACCCCTCGGCCACTATTTTTTGTAATTGGCCAAGGGACCCAGTTGTAGCACCCTTCAGAGTCAAAAAAGTGGTTCCCTATAGAAGAGGGGATTTGAAGCCTTTTTTAGAGCGGGGTCACAAAACTGGGGGATTTTTGACTAAATCCTTGGGCTTAAGGAGAGATCCTAAGGCAATCAAGGAATATTTTAAGATAGGGCTAGATGCCATGTTTTTGAAAGGGGTACTAAATTTGACACTCAAGGTAATGTTATCATCTAAATCACTCATGGGAATCATCAACCAAATGAGCTTTAATGGGTTTAGGTGGGCAAAGCCCTAGGCAGAAGTGATAGAGATGGAAAATTAGGCCTTGGTGGAGCAAGATGGCAATGACTGCAGGTTTGATTTCAAGTGCACTCTTGGTAATTTTGAGAGAGGAATAAAGAGAAGACAAAAGGTAGTACAAAAAATTCATAACTTATGATGAAAATGGTTTAACAAAGCAAACTGATAATGATAGTAACACTTAAATTCACCTTCCAAAGTAAAATATTTCTTAATAAGAAAATAGACCTTGTTTCAAGGGTAGATGAGGCTCTCCCTATCAAAACCACCTTGAAGTCAAATCGATGTCTCACCTTCTTTGAAGAATTTTTTATTCCTTTGAGGTCCTGGACTTTGGTTAGTTTCTTCAGTCTTCATCCCTTACAACACAAACCCGTGCTTTTAGAAATAGTATCTTTGCTTACTTCGAATTGGATTCCATAAAATCAAACCTTACGATCCCCATCCCAAGGTGAAACAAATTGGGCTAAAAGATATTTTTCAAATCTATTGAGGCATTCCAGGAAAGGAGAAATACCTCCCTCATAGAAAATGCTCCATATCATGGCATCTGCTTTAAACTCATCATAAGATTGTGGCTAATTTCTAACCTTGTGTCCACCCATGATGAAGATCTTCCTGATATTGAGGAGAGGATATTTCAAAGCAATTTTTAGCACTCAAAGATAATGTAGTTTGATGCAAAAGAGTCCAAAAATAATGGTGTGGATATTTTCATTTAACTAGTACTTATTACCACTTGAACCCCTGAGCTCAACCTTCAAATCATTCATATTAATCAAGTAATAATTGTTAGTGTTGTGTAACTTGTGCGAGATAATAGTTCGAGAATGCACCTCTAGGAACTGGCACTACCTCATGTGACATTTAGGTATATGTCTCAAACTTTTGCCAATATGATTTTTACTAATGTGGCATTTCCCTTCACTTAAAGTGTACTCATGCATCATCTTTTACATGTTGATGACCACACCTATTCACCCCTCCAAGTGGTAATTGTCTATCATGAGGCCCTTAATTAGAATATATATTAAAATATATTCTAACCAATAATGTTTTATAAAGGTCATTGATTTGAATAAGGTTGGGCCTCCAATTGGAGGCGATCTCTAATATTGGTAAGTAGATTATTTGGGTTCTTCCAAAATCTTAGAAGGAAAAGATTGCTTCCCAAATTGGCCATTGCATCCGCCACATGGTTTCCCTCTCTGTAAATATGCTTAATCTCAATTCCCTCAAAACCAAGGAGTTTCCTAGTGTCTTGTATAATGTCAACAATCTTCCAACCCACCCATGATTTCTATTTAACAACATCAATAATAAGTGTTGAATCACCTTTGATTGAGAGATTTTTAATTTCAATGGCAAGAGCCACCTTGAGACCCCAAAGGAGGGCCATAGCTTCAATAACATTATTAGTGTTTTCTCCCAATCCACCAGCATAGGTTGCAACAAGCTCTACTTTTTTGGATCTCAGTACTCCTCCCCCACTTGCTTCACTTAGATTACCTTTATCAACCCCACCAAAATTGATCTTTGTCCATCTAGAAAAAGGGGGAGTCCATTTAGTATAAGCACGATCAATCCTCTTAGAATTATTAGTTCTACAAATATGGACCAGGTTGCTGCACCGATTGATTATGATTTCTTCCAACTTGTTAGGAGGGAATTCTATAGCTTTTAAAGTGCTTCAAGATATATTCTCTTGTAGCAATTTAATAAACCTATGGAAAACCTCCTTCTGATCTCTATCTTTATCTCTAAATATACTATTATTACGCTCCTTCCAGATTTCCCTGATTAGGATGGGGGGAATTTGAGCCCATATATATTTGCATAAAGGGTGAACAAAGGGGGACAACCAGCCTTTAATGACATTTGAGAGGTCATGATTCATGTCATGCTCTAGTAGAATCCTTGGTTATGCAAAGCTAGGTTCCACACATCCTAAGAAAATTCGTAGTGCAATAACAGGTGGGAAAATGATTCTTCCTCTTTTTTACATAGTGGACAATAGTTAGGAATTTGAAAGCCTATGATCTGGATATTATCTATAGTAAGGATCTTATTATGAGTGGAAAGCCACCATAAATGATTGATTTTGGGAATAAGATTGTGATTCCAGACCCTTCTCAAATAGTTTGAGTCCTCATTAGACTCAAGGAGCAGAATATATGTTGAACTAACTGTGAAAAATCCCATTTTATCATGGGCCCAAAGTAATTTATCCCTTGAGGGGAATATATGAATTTTTTAGTCTCTGAGAAGAAATTGTAATTCCTTAGCAATTAGGATAAGGTCATTGTGGTCTTGATAGTAGGCTGACAGTTGTTTCCAATCACTATTACCAAGCAGAAGATAATCATCAGCTAATCTCCCAAAGTGAGCAATGGCTCTATCATCAAGTATTTAGAAGTTATGTATCTTATAGAGAGGGATGCCCTTTAGCCAAAAATCCTTCCAAAATTTAATGTTTCTACCATCCCCCAATTTTCACTTAATGCCCTATTGTAGTAAGGTTTTGATTTTTAATACATTATTCCAAATCACTAATCCTCTAAGGATACCATAATTATGAAGGAAATCCTCAAGGTTGTTATTTGATAGGTACTTTGCTCTCATAATACTACTCTTCTTACTGCAACTCATAAAGTTCCACCCAATTTTAGCTAATAGGAATTTATTGGTTAGGTGAATTTTTCTAATTCCCAGTCCTCCTTACAATTTAGGTTTGAAAAATTTATGCCACCTGACTAAGGCCATTCTTTTTCTCTCTTCCACCCCAGTCCATAGAAAATTATTCTGAATTCTTTCAATTTCTTTTGCTATATATTTGGGGATTTTGAAGAGGGAAAAGAAATAAATAGGAATTCCCTAAAGAGAAGCCTTCAAAAGTTGATATTTTCTAGCTTGACTCAATAGCTTTCCTTTCCATGATGTCAAATTCTTTTGAATTCTTTCAAGGATAGAATTCTAGTATAAGGGGGAAACATCTTTAACAACTAAGGGTAGGCTGAGAAAAATACCTGAGAGCTCACCACTTGAACAACCAAGTATCCTCATGATTTTATATTGAAGGTATAAGGATGTGTTAAAAAATTAGACTATGCTCTTATCATAGTTGATACATTGGCCAGAATCATCCTCATAATCCTTGAGAACTTCCATCCATTTCCTAGCTTCTACCACTGAGGTAGCTCCAAATAGGATAGTGTCATTAACAAATCATTGTATGTCATCAGGATCCACTGTTGAAGTAGGTTTAATACCTTTGATTTCCTAGGATCTCAATAACTTGATGAGACTTATGCTAAGAACCTATGCCATAAGAATGAATAGGTATGGGGACAAGGGTCACCTTGCCTAAGATCCCTTCCTATATTCAAGAATCCCCTAAAAACCCCATTAACAAGGATAAAGTACTTGATGGTAATGACACATGTTTTGAGGAGATACATTACTCTATCCTGAAATCCCATTTTCTCAAGTATTCTGAAAAGAAAGCTCCAATCCACTCTTATCATAAGCCTTAGAGATGTATAATTTGAAGACCATCCCAGAAAAATTCTTTTTATCCATAGAATGAATGTACTCATGAGTGGATATATCCACATCCAAAATTTATCTTCCTAAAACAAATCCCTTCTGGATTTTACTAATTAATCGATCCAATGTCGGTTGTAGTCTACAAACCAAAATCTTAGAAAATATCTTATAAATAGTATTACAAAGGCTAATGGGCCTAAAGTCCCCCATACAAATAGGATCTAGTTTATTAGGAATAAGCACTATAAAGGTGTGATTTAGTTATTTCAACAATTTTCTAGACTTAAATAAATCTGAGGCTGCCTTGGTAACATCCTACCCCACAATTTCCCAAAACTCTTGGAAAAAGACCGAAGGGAAACCATCTGGGCCTAAGGCCTTATAAGCCCCCATCAAAAAGAAGCAAGTTTTAACCTCCTCTTCTATTACAAGTTTTTTTAGAAGGTTGTTATCTTCATCATTCAGTTGAGTAGGGATAATATGAATTAACTCTTATTTTTCCATTCTATCTTGAATTGTAAGAAATTTTTTAAATTAGTTGACATCCACCTACCCCATTTAAATATCCGACTGGACCAAATATCCATTCTCATCCATTAACTTTTTGATGTTGTTTCTCTTCCTATGCCTCATGACAGATTGATGGAATAAGGTAGTATTCATATCCCCTTCCTTAAACCATTGCACTCTATATTTTTGCTTCCATAATATTTCCTCCTTTTGCAAAAAATCACTCCATTCCTTCCTCAAAGATTCCTCTTGCTTCACCATATCATTATTGATGTGTCTATTTTCCATTTGCTATTGAATATTAGAAATATTGGAAGCTATCCTACTTTTATTCTCAAAAATGTTACGAAAAGTTTACTTATTCCAACCTTTGACTTTGTTTCTAACAATATTTAACTTATATGCTAGCCTAAACATGGGGGATCCTTGAACAGTGATATTCCACCAGCTAGCCAACTAGTCTTTAAAGCTCAGATGTTAGATCCACATACATTCAAACCTGAAGGGGAAAGGTGTTAAGCACAAGCTTATACTGAGAGGGGGGGTGAATCAGCATAAGATATTTTTTAATATTTTTACATTTAATCAACCACAACAACCATAAACATTCAAGATCTAGCAATTAATAACATAAGAGAACACATGATTTACGTGGAAACCCTTTTGGGAGAAAACCACAGAGAAATATTCCTTTTATATATATAACTCTTTTATAATGTTCACAGGCACCAACCTACTGGAGACACCAATCCCCAAACCAAGCACCAACTTGGTCAATTTGTGAGCACCCACCCACTGGAAACACCAATCCCCTTCACCAAGCACCAACTTGGCCAATTCATGAGCACCAACCCACAAGAGCACCAACCCCTAGACTATGACACACCAACTCCAAGCTAAATCGATTTCATCATTTGTGATTGCTTCTTCAATCGAATGATGACTTTGTTTCTCTTACACTTTCTCTCTCATTAATTTTATTGTATACTTTCTACTCTCCTCTCTTTCACAATTCTCAAAGAATATTCTTCATTAAAATAAATCTAACCTTCATACTTCTTTTCTTAAGTGATATTCTATTTCATTTTCTGCTCTTCCTTTTCTCTCCCACTTATATGATCTTCATTCAAATCGAATGCTTGTTATACTTCCACATCTCTTCTCCCTTATATAGCCTTTAAAGGATGCGTCCCATCCAAGATATACCTCTTCACCAAAATATGTGACCGCTGACATTTTCGTCGATAATTTTGTTAACATTTCCATCGACATTTCTGTTAACATTTATGTTCACTTTTGGAAACAATTCCATTCACTTCCAGCAACACTTTTGTTCACTTTCAGCAACAATTTTGTTCACTTCCAAACACTTCCATTTACTTTCGACAACAATTCTATTTGACATTTCCATTCATATCCGTTACAGTTCATTTGACATCAATGACAATTATTCCAACAATCTCCCCCTTTGTCATTGATGGCAACCTTCCAAAAAGATCTTTTTTTTTGCAACTCCCCATCTTCTTTTCTGCAACTCCCCCTTATTGTAACTCCCTGTACTGCCATTCTCCCCCTTTGACATCAATGGCAAAGGGTCATTCAAGGAGCTAAAAAAAATTTAGCTCCCCCTTAACCAATGCTTCTCTCTAGAATATATCTAATAACTTAGATTCATTCAACATAGTTGTAACCATCTCTTGAACTATTCAATTTTTCCTTTCCACCAGACCATTTTGTTGTGGTGTCCTTATAGCTGAGTATTATCTCTTGATTCCATGATCTTCACAAAACTCAATGAATTCATTTGAAATAAACTCACCTCCTCAATTTGACATTAGGCATTTTATTTTCAACTTGATCTGTTTCTCATTAGCTTGACACATGACTCCATAGATCTCCATCAGTGCTTGATCTTACCTAAACCCATTCACACCTTGTCACTTGATCCTTGGACCTGACCTTGATTATTCCCTACTAAAATATCTCCTTTGGGTCAATCCAAATTGAAGCTTACCTATAACTGATATACAAATTGATCTATTAACTCACCTTCATGACTTTCTTGTCATGCAACATAGCCAAGACTCAACATGCATCCACCATGCTTCCTTTTCTTGTAAAGTGTCTCCTTAAAGCCTAAAAGAGACACCCCACACAAAGGGTCCTAGAACAAAGTGAACCCAGGAGATGCCCACAACTCCCCTATTACTTCCTTGATCCTCTTGCATCCATGAGACTGATTTCTTTCTCTTAGAATCCATTTAGGCATGTCTAACTTCTTTGACTCACTAACCTCAAAATCCATGATGTTGTTCATTTTCTCAACTCTTGCAACTATCTTACCTTACAACACACTATCATTATAAACTAATAATAGGGAATCTTAACAAGGCTCATGCTCAATTGTAACAAGAGATTCTCTTTGATATGCAGGTTGCTTAGGACTAGTATTCACTATCTTTTCTACAACTCCTGATAACAAGAGTTTCACACAGTCCTTCCTATCTGATTCTTTCTCTACTTTAGAAACTAATCCATTCTCACTCTTAGACTCAATCTGATCAACCTTTACTATCTTAGGTCTCCAAACCTAAGTTTGGCCCTTCTCATATCTTCTAGGGGCTCCATAGCATTTGACATACCTTGAGGATCTCTTTACTCCACTTGGACATAATTCAACAATATGGCCAACCTATGACACCAAAAGCAAGAAACATTTCTCATACCTTTTTCTTGAAGGTGATTGATATCTCTCTTTGACAGATTGCTTCTCCTCAAATGGTCTCTTGCCTTATGTCCAACATGATGACAAACAAAACAATGGCCATGAAAAGAACTAGAAAACTTGAAAGCATTGGGATGCCTGATTGGCTTCTTCAAATTGCCCTTAAAACTTGCATCCTTCTCACCTTGAACTGATATCTCATGATCTTTCTTAACCTTGATTATGAGCCTCTCATGCTTATCTTTCAAAGAACCTAACTCAGTCTTCAACTAATTACACTCTTCTTCTTTCATTTGTAGCTAACTTCTCAAATCTTCCTCAACTTATTTAACTTTTTCAATTTGATTTTTTAGATCAACGATTACCTTGTTTGATTCCTCAAGGACTTGTGATGTCTTCGCTTTGAAGTCTTGATTCTCTTCATATTTTTAGAGATGTAACTTTAGTTTCTGATTCTTCTTCCTAAATGCTTTCATTTCTTCCAACGTGCAAATAAGTTCTTCTTCAAGGTTCACTTCACCTTCTTCTTCCATGTCTTCGTCTTCCTCCAAAATATATTCGCCAGTGGTGGCAATTTCTTCAGTAGACATGAACAAAATCTCTTCATTATCACTCTCAACATCACTTTCTTTTTTTTCTTCAGATGAATTGTTATACCTCTTGGAGTATAGGCTTTTCTTTTGTTTCTCAAATCTTTACTTGTCTTTACTCAGCTTGAATCCCATTTTGTACTTTGGTTTGTTTCCTTCATCATCGTTATTTCCTTTATTTGGAAATTTGGATGCAAAATGACCAATTTTACCATAATTAAAGCATTTAAATGGTAACTTTCCTTTATATTTTCCTGATCCTTTCTTTAGCTTTCAAAGGAATACAGCTTCATTTTCATCTTCTTCACTACTTGAATTTTCACTTGATTATAGTTCTTTGATCTTCTCTTTCTTTGAGACCTTGAATGATGCTTCCTTCTTCGACTATCTCTTAAATTTGATTCTCATTTTGTATGCCATAAGAATTCCATGGAGCTCTCCATTTTCATCGTGTCTAAATCCTTCATTTCTTCAATGGCAGAGACCTTTGCATCAAATCTCAAAGGTAGGGATCTCAGGACTTTTTGAACGATTACAGATTCTTCAATTTTCTCTCTGAGTCCTCAAATGACATTAAAAATCTCATCAACATGAGAAAGATACCCAGCAATGTTTTCATCACTCTTCATTTTTAAACTTTCAAACTACATCCGGTGGGTTTGGAGTTTTGCTTTTCTCACCTTACTATCACCTTCATAAATAGTGTTGAGTTTATCCCAAATCTCTTTTACAGATTTACAATGTATAACCTTAACAAACTCATTTTCTGAAAGCCCACATAATATTTCATTCATAGCTTTCACATTGTTCTCGCTGGACTTTTTTTTTGTGGCATCCATTGGTGCAATTTGTGGCATTATGTATCCTATGACCACTGCTTGCTAAATATCGAAACCTAAGGCCATCAAGTAAGTCTTAATCCTTATGCTCCAAAATGCGTAATTCATTCCATCAAACAAAGGAGCCTTGTTAGTGGAGAAACCATCCAGCACTGGAGATCCTGCCATATCTGCTTTTCAAGATCTACCTTCTATCAGTTGTGTTAACACCGAAGGAATCAGCTCTGATACCAATTGTTAAGCACAATCTTATACTGAGAGGGGGGTGAATCAGTATAAGATATTTTTTAATTTTTTTACATTTAATCAACCACAACAACCATAAACATTCAAGATCTAGTAATTAATAACACAAGAGAACATAGGATTTACATGGAAACCCTTTTGGGAGAAAACCATGGAGAAATATTCCTTTTATATATATAACTCTTTTACAATGTTTGTAGGCACCAACCTACTGGAGACACCAATCCCAAAACCAAGCACCAACTCAGTCAATTTTTAAGCACCCACCCATTGGAGACACTGATCCCCTTCCCCAAGAACCAACTTGGCTATTCACGAGTACCAACCCACAGGAGCACCAACCCCTAGACTATGAGGCACTGACCCCAAGCCAAATCAATTCCATCATCTATGATTTCTTCTTAAATCGAATGATGACTTTGATTCTCTTACACTTTCTCTCTCATTAATTTTCTTATATACTTTCTACTCTCCTCTCTTTCACAATTCTCAAAGAATATTCTTCATTAAAATAAATCTACCCTTCATATTTATTTTCTTAAGAGATACTCTATTTCATTTTTTTCTCTTCCTCTCTTCCTTCTCTCTCACACTTATATGATCTTCATTCAAATTGAATGCTAGTTATACTTCCACATCTCTTCTCCCTTATATAACCTTTAAATGATGTGTCCCATCCAAGAGATACCTCTTCACCAAAAGATGTGACCATTGACATTTCCATCGACATTTTCGTTGACAATTCCGTTAACATTTCCATCAACAATTTTGTTAACATTTTTTTCGACATTTTCATTCACTTCCAGAAACAATTCCATTCACTTCCAGCAACACTTCCGTTTACTTCTGACAACAATCTCGTTCACTTCCAAACACTTCCATTTACTTCTGGCAACAATTCCATTTGACATTTCCATTCATATCCGTTACAATTCCTTTGACATCAATGACAATTATTCCAACAAAAGGGAACTTAATTTCCCTATCCTTCCAAGATAAAAGGAGAGGGTTGTGGTCAAAGGTTGTCCTAGGGAGAGCTTCCAAGTGATAAGCATTAGTGTAACCCCAATTGGGGGATACTAGCACCCTATCTAGTCTAACTTATATTAAATTCTCACCTCTCTTTCAATTAGACCAAGTGAAGTGATGTCCTTGAAAATTGAGATCCATTAGGATCATGTTATTGAAGAACTTAGCTAAGTCAATCATGATATCAATGTAATATAAGATACCACCAATCTTGTTTGAAGGATAGAGTGGTGAATTGAAATCACCAGCAAGGATCCAACAATCCTCCTTGTTACTTTCAATCCAAGCAAAGAGGGGATCCCACAAATCCTTGTATTTATTTGATTAGATGCATAAATGTTTATTAGATTCCAAGACTTATTATGAGAATTCATCTTAATACTCAAACTATGATTGCATCTATAAATAAGACTTCCTTTCACAACATTGTTATTCCACATAATGACAATACCCCCTAAAGCTCCTAAGGCATCACTTATACAATACTCTGCATTTGGTCATACTTTTTTGAAAATAAGATGAAATCCTTCATCTTTCATCTTGACTTCCTACAATAAATGGATATCAATTTTATTATCATAAATGCAGTTCTTGATAAGGAACTACTTTTGAGGGCTATTAATCCCTCTAATATTCCATGACAGGACCTTCATTTATCATGCAATTCTTTGGATCCAATCTCTAGAGTCCTCTATTTGCCCATGATAATGTCCTTACTAAAAACCTTCTATCTAGTTTCTCTTTGGTTGGGTCTTCCAGCTTTGGAATTAACACCCACATCAGTAGTTTTACTTCCTTGGCCTTTACCTTTCTTTTTAGCAATGGTCCAACCTTCAAAATATAGGTCCTTATCATTCTTATTGGATCCTACACCTGGGGTTAGAATAAGGGATTTATTCCCTAGTGAAATGAAACCTTGTAGTTTGCTATTAGTTCATTCCCCTTTGATTGGGCTTCTAATCCCTTTAAAGACGTGTTTACTGCCAATATCTACATTGGACAACTCAGAACTCCCTAAAATTATATCAGCACTATACTTATTTAGTTGATGTATCTCTCCCTCCTCCAAGTTTTGTAAAGAGGGGGTCATTATCTCACACTGGCCGATTAGTTGTTTCTTTGAATCGAGATCAATGTCTGGGATGTTAAGATCCTCCCTCCTAGGGGTAGAAATCTTAAGATCTTTCTCCTTATTACCTGACAAGGCTTTGTCTTCTTCCCCAACCATACCTTCATTTTTCTCCTTTTGGGGAGTACTGATGATGTTTAGGATATCCTCTTTAAAAGGATAGTCCTCATCTTATCCATTGGTTTGTCTATCTGACACAATGGAGTTATTTTTCTTGGATTTGCATTATGTAAAGAGGTGCCCTTTCTTGTTACAATTTTAACAAAAAATCTCGGCATTCTCATATTGAATCAGCTATGTCCATTTTCCAAATTTTGTCTTCAGTGTGATGAAATTAGGTAAAGTTTTATTCATGTCAACACTAGCATAGAATCATATGAATACTAACCTAGATTTGTTTTTGGTGGTATTGTCCAGAGCAATGAAGTGATTGAAAGGATTTGCTATCCAAACAATGACTTTCTCATCCCATTATTCCAATGGGAGACTTGGAACCCTGACCCAAACTAGGGCCATTTTATTCAAATCAGTAGCAGCATCAAACCCCAATTTCTACTTGAAAAAAGAGAGGTTGTGCATTCCATACACCCATAGTCACCCCACAAGGACTTGGGTGAGATATTCACTAGTCATAAAATTGAATAAGAACATCCCCCTAGCCATGGAACTAACTAAAGCACTACCTTTCACTTTCCATTTAGTATCAACCCATCTCCTCACTAGATCAATATTTGGTCTGAAGTCAAAAAACTTACCCACCAAAGTGCAATCCATTGAAGAAATAATTCTTTCCACTGTTAGATCAAGGAGTTTAAGGGAATCATCCCCCAAATCTAACATTAGTGGGACAACCTTCTGACTCACAATTCTTGTCCCCTAATAGGACATTATTCCATGCATTAGGAACCAATGCATCACCCTAGGCCACAAGTTTAGAATGGCATCCCATGATATTCTCATGTCTAGCTCGTACTGAAAGGGAGAGGGAAGAGGAGTCTGGGGGTCCCCCATAGCCATGGCCAAATTCAAACTTATCATAGGTGAGAAAGAGTGAAGAGTGTGGGACTAAGTTTATCATGCACTAAGTGAAGAGTTTTGGTGTTTTCTTTATTCAATCAGCCTTTCGAGGCAAGTGTACAAATATCAATGGCGACTCTGAGTATTAATCAACTGGTATAAGTAGTCTAGGTGCCTAATCACCTTTATTTGGTATGTATCATCACTCATTTGATTAAAATGCATGTTCTTTCATTCCTTATCCTTCATGTCATGTTATCAATGTTCATGGCTTCACCCCAAGTAGCCCTCAAGATTCAATGTATTAGCCTTGTCAAAATTTGCCTCTCTCTAATCAACTAAAAATGAGAATTAAAGAGATGATGCTTGATATTTAAATAAGGTTAAGAGAGGTTGATAGGGAGGAAGATTACTATAGGAAACAAAAGAATCTTGAACACCAAGCTCATGTTCAGGAGCAAAAGTTGAGGTTTCAAAAAGGGTGTTTGGTTAGGCAAGACCAAGCCAAGAGAGAAAATGACTATCAGTTATTCTTGGGATAGAGAACAACCAACCCTAGACCCCAACTACCCTCTGCTACTCCTATCCATACTTAGATCCAAACCCCTAACTCAACTTGTCAAGTCTCATCCTCATCAAGATCCAAACAAGCCACAAAAAACCATTCAGTTGAAGAACATCAATCCATCCCATCATGGATATTTTCCTATGTACATGACCCTAACTATGTCATGCCCTCTCTTGTGAAACCATCCTCTCTCATACTCATTTAGGAAAAGGAAAAAGTAGACAAGCCTCAAACCTTCCCTTCTTAAAATCAATCCAAGGAAACCTTGAAAAAAAAGGGAGTGTTATAGAGAAACCTATTGTTGAAACTCAAGATTTCACTTATCTCCTTCATGAATCCCCTAACCATCTCCAAAAAGGGATTTTATAATAAAATATGGATAGACAAATCAAAGAATTAGAGTTAAAAATGATGAAAGAGGAGGAAAGTTAATATCAAAAGAAAGTATCCAAGTCTTATGCTTTCCCCTTATGGAAATTAATCAGTGAGGACACATAAAAATGAGAGGAAGTGCTAGCTTAGGTAGTTCAAGAAGCAGTCTTAAAGGAGGAGTTAGTTATGCTAAAGGTAGATCAAGCAATCATAGCTCACCTCAATGAGGTCGGTGTCCAAGGTTTCCATGATCATATCCCCCTTCTCAAAGAGCCACCTAAAAGAGCCTTCGAGGTCCCTAGTTGGAAGGATACTCCCCTGAGCTACAAGCAAGGTGAACATTTTCACCCTTCCACCATCTCCCTCATGGAGAAAGAGCCTATTCTAAAAAGGATACAGGAGGATCCTATAGTCAAATTTGAGCTTGAAGAGGACAACATAAGTGTCTATGATGAAGAGATCATGATAGGTAGTCCACTTCATTCAGAAGGGAAAGAGTTAGGTTTTGATCTAACTTCTTGGCATGGTTTTGAGGTATTAGAACTTGAAGGCAGTACCGATGCCTTCACATTTGAAGATATGGATAGAAAGGATGCAACTAAGATTAAGGAGGAATTTTTTGGTCTCAAGAGCTTCCTTTTAACATAGTTAAAGATGAAGATGAGTAAGATGCAAAGATTTATATAGTCAATCAATTAGCTGACCATGTTGGAGATGTCATAAATGAGCATGAGGAAGAAATAAAGGAAAAGGAGGATCAAGATGAAGTATGGAAATAGCTGTACCATTACTTCATGGAGTAGGTAGAGGTTCTCAATCAGCCCATTCCTCTTCTAAAAGATGAAGATGAACTTGCAAATTAGGCTATAGAAGCTGACCAGTATCAAGATGAATTGTCCCTTGAAGATAGTATTGATGTCTTCAACAATGAAGGAGAATGATCAGGACCAAAAGCCACAAGAACATGACATTTTGGGACTTAGGTGGGTTGATGAGTTACCATATGGCTACTTTTAGAGAAATTAAAGCAAAGATGGTTTTGGATTTGGAATTATCTTAGATAACCAAGGGGAGGCTACCTTTTGAGATGACTTGGAGCTTCTCTGCCTAAGCCTAGACATTCAACCAAGCACAAAATCAAAGGAGCCATCAGATGAGGAGGATGAAGGATCACCTATAGTCCAATTTGGAGCAATATTTGAGGAAATCAACTAGTATGTCTACATTGGAGACATGTTTTTTCCATTTCATCCATTTGAGAGCATGCCAAAAGAGTCAACAGTCAAGAATCTTAGCTCACATGTCATGAGCTCTCAAAATCAAGGTGTCTTCCATCCTAATCCATCACCAGTAAGTGATATTAAATCTTTCCCATTTGACCCAAGTGGAAAATACTTATGAATTATAACCTTGTATATATATTAGAGTGGGTTCATGATTTTCTCTAAGTGCCTTTGTGCATATTTGTTTAGTACGTTAGCTATTTTTATTTTCCCCAAGTGCCTCCATGCACTTGCCCTTGTTGGTTGTTGTTCTTATTGTCCTTTTCTTCAAGAGGAATTTTTGGAAAGGGTCAACCTTGTATTTAGCTTTAGACCATCTCAATTGTAGAGGTAGGGGACTCTATGCCCAATAAACTAGAAAAGCAAACCAGTCTGGGTTCTCAAGCATAGCAGGCATGCTTCCCTATGAGTCACCAAAAATGTTGGCCAAATTTGGCCCACATACCAAGCTTATACCCATATGGATCAGGTTGTTAATGGATGATATTGATGATATGGACATGTTACAGAGACCCTATGATGTGTCAAGAGTGCTTGGAATGACTATGGAAGTGCATGGTATTCATTTGGTTCTTCATTGTATTCATCGAGACACTTGGGTCTAGCGGTAAAAAGAGAACCAAGTGAGTAGTTTGCTGGCATTATCATTACCACATGTGGGTCACTTAGGGATAATTAGTCATATGGTTATGATCGCATTAGTCCCAAGAACATATGCACTAAATTTTAGGCCATGCATCTAAGCGCAATAAAAGTTATGCATGTTCAAAGTTGGCTCCTCGAACAAAATTCACTAAGTTTCCATACTTAGCCATTTTTTACCATGATAGGGACATGGATGTCATGCAAGAACACATAGGTTAGCTCACTTGAACATTTTTTAAATACACTTATAAATCTCTCAAAGCCAATGGATCAAGTGGGCACAATGTTTTTGGTCTTAGGAACATCTCCAACAAATTTGGTCCCTCCATGATTGTTGCGCTTCAAGATATAAACCTTTAAAGTTAGTCAAATTTAAACCCTGTAAAGTAGTCATTGGGGTTTAAATCTAAGAAAATCCAACAATTGGCATTGAGCCATGCATTTAGATCTGACAATGTGAGGATGATCTAATAGTGTAAGTGGTTCCCCAGAAGATCAATGGAACGTATTCAATCATACCAAGGATATCGATGATATGCAATCAAGTCGAAGGGTCAATGGATCTTGAGTGTAAATGTGAAGGTGCCAAGTGTTAAGACCATCTTAGCTCAAGTTCAAGATCAATGATTAGTGGGCATTTGTACAACTTTAGATTGATAATGTGAGAGGTCATTAGGTCAATGATCCGAGTTAACTTTCGATGGCTAATTAAGCAAAGTCAAGCCCAGGACTTTCAATGAAAGTCAAAACTACAAGTTTTTTACTCAAGAAAGTTAATAGAGAAAGGTGTCAATCTCAATGATGATCCAAGAAGAACCATAATGGACCTTTTAGGGTTGAGGGTCACCTTTAGAACTCCATGAAAGATTAAAAGCGTCTTGTAGACCTAATATAGGGTAAAAAGTGATAAACATAAGTGTCAAGATTATAAAAAATCAATATAAATTGGTTTTGTCTATGGTGGACCCAGTATCATGTTTCAAAACAAGGCCACAAAGGTAGACACATCAAGGTTCATTGTCAAATCCAATAGCGTGATCATGACCCTTTTCTCCACTCTCTCATGACAATCAAACCACTAAGGGGCAATCAATACTAAAATAGGAGCATAACAGATTGATCCAGCTATTATAACTACATCAACACCAACACTCAACTTGAAAATTACTTGATCTCACGATTGTAACCAAAAAGAGCATTAATGCAAAAAAAGTGGGAGAAAGAATAAGTGACTATTGTAATTTTTTTTCAAGGTGGACCTAACCAATTGAGCATTTTAAAGGAACATAAACACAAGGCAATTGTAACTACTATTGAGAGTGGAGCTGAGATCAATAATGACCCCTTCAGCACCAAAAACTTCCTCTCTCTCATTCCATTCTGCTATATATTCAGGGTTCTAATACTTGATTTTCACCCCTCAGGTTGGTACGACTAGACTCTACCAAAATTGTATTATGCACCTCTTGGAGTAATGAGAAAGACATTGTATAGTGTTTGTCAATCTATGTTTATTATGTTATGTTTGCTTGATATGTAAAGTGGTCTAATCTTCCCTTTGCAATCCAAGCTCAACCTAAATGTAAACAATCTTCTTTGCAGGTCATATAGTGTGTCATAACATTGATATCTCAAGGATAGGATGGAATGTTGTCTATAAGTGTCTTCAACCAAACCTTATCTTCATTGTCCTCTAGTATTAGTACATCAAATTGACCCCTATGTAAAATAGTGTTGCTTAGAAATCACAATAAGCATTGTATTATTTTTATTCATGGTCCTTTAATGTGTTAAGGGTTCAAGCTTATGAGTGGATATGAAAAATTCATGGTGCATCACCACATGTTAGAATAGGTCTTATTTTATGCAAATTCTTTACTCTTTTTATTCCAACTTGCTTAGGTTTTAGAAAGTGAGATCCAAATTATCCTATCTAATGAGTTAGCCTCATTAAAACCCCTAGAGGTTTGACTCAAATATAGGTAACCCACAGCCTAGGGTCATTCCCATGTTGGACCAGGTTTGAGAGTAAGACTTGAACATTTCTTCTTTTAGCTAGGGTGCAACCTGAGTCTAAAACAACTTCCATTGATGTTTGTGATATACTTGTTGGGCATCCATACATGCATAGCCATAATTGTATATACAATGCCAATACTTACAGCCTAGTTGTGTCAATAAGCAATAAGAGATACCAAATTATTGAAGTATTACATGCTCAACACATTCCATAATGTCAAATCCTTAGATGAAATAATTGACATAGACCCCAACATTCTAGTCAACAACACACAAGTAACCCCCATAACACCAGATGCCAAAGTAGAACACATGTTCTATTCATAGATGTGTACAATGATAATCACTGGATTTTTTGATCGATGGTAGTATCATGAAAAATCTCATTTTTGGATCAACCATTAAATGACTAAATTTTCCAACCATGCCTCATCCACAATCATATAAATTAAGATGGTTCAATTCCTACAACAACCAAGTTATATATGTCACCCTTCAATGATGTTTCTCATATGCCATTCATCCATTCAGGGAAGATTTAGTTTTGATGTAGCTCCCATTGATGATTGTGATGTGTTCCTTGGGCATCCATACATGCATAGCCACAAGTGTATATATAATGCTAATCCTCATAGCCTAGTTGTGTTAATAGGTAGTAAGAGATACCAAATTCTTGAAGTGATTCCATGCTCAACACATGCCACACCAACTCCAAAAAAAATGTGCCATACAACTATGCATACTATGTTTTTTTACATTTCATCGCCAACTGACCCACAACCTCTAGTAGTAAAGACATCAGATTCTGGAAACCATGTTTATGAAAAATTTTACTATGCATGTGTACTGAGATGTCAAAATAGGTCAACTCCCACAACAATCCAAATGATTCACCAAGCAGCAGCTAGAAGCCAAGGTTCAACACCTACTTCCTAGACTTAATGCAATCAAGACTATTGCTTTTGAAGGAGGGGTAACTCATCCAGGTGGAATACCTCAAATTTGAATCATATCCAATATCAAGTTGCATGTTTCCAAGTGTCTTTTGCCATGAAAAGGAATCATTTTCTTACATTGGTTGAGAATATAGGGAGAGTGAAGAAGGTCTACATAGAACTACATGAACCCTAATTCATATGGATATTTAGTGCAAAACTCTCATTGGAATTCCACTGAGAGGACATTTTAGACCTAATCTAGTGATCCAAAACTCAAAAGTTGTGGTTGATAAATATTTCAATAGCATAGAAATAACATAGTAATAATGAATTCTCTGAGAAGAGATGTAGTATTACTCAAGATCGCAATACAAATATATGCTTATCTCTGGGAAGAGATGTTTGTCTTCAAATTTCAAGTTACCTCTTCATTTATACACATTTTTAAATCATGGGAAGGATGTGTAAGGTCATCAATCTTGAGGGAGATTAATTTTTTTGACCTCCAATATTTAAAACAATACAGAATTCGAGGAATTACTATTTTTAGAAACTTACTATTTTTAGACTGCACAACTAAAATTGAAATTTGGGAAACTTCCATTGGGTTTTTGGGCGTCAAACTTCATTGAGTAGAGCTCATGCCATGTCATGACATTCTTCTCATTCTTATCTTTCCAATGGTTCAAACGGTGAGTCAATTGGAGCTACGGTGCAAAAGTTATGGCTCCCAAAAGTTCCGTCATCAATTAGGGTGGAACTGTCAGCCGATTTGTCACCTAAATTGTTGCCCGGATCATTCCTCCCTCCTTGAAAATCAATGGTCCCCATTGCATCAATTTTCCCCATCAAGTATGGTAGTTTTTTATTGATTTGATTCTCTGTAAACCACTCACCTTGGTGGCTAAGCTAGCCCCTTTTGACCACGCGATAAAGCAGAATAGAGTGTCTTCTTGTTGTCTTCATCCAGGTATCCACAATCTGATCCACTTCCACTGGAGAAAAACTCTATGGATCAAGCTCATTAATGTCTAGTTGTTTTGATACAACTTAAGTGTCCAATAGAGGTAGGTGATATGGTTTGAGGAGCTCCACATTGAATATTGGATGCAAACCAAGATAGGCTGGTAGGTTCAACTCAAAAGCTTTTTCTCCAACTCTTCTGGTGATGGTGTAGGGACCATATCACAGAGGTTGAATCTTTTTGTGTGGGCTTGCAAATCAATCCTTCTAAAGCCACAACCAAACCTTGTCACCCACAGCAAAATTGTGTGCAATCCTATGTTTGTCATGGCATTGCTTATACTTCTGATTCATCTTCTCCAAGATGTCATGAACTTGTTGCTGGATGTGTTAATTTGTTCAATACACTTTGTTCCTTTTGTTGCCTCAGATCTTCCATGGTGTGTATTCCATGGTGGAAAATGGAACAACTATATCAATTGGTGCCATGGGTTAGAACACAAAACATACTTGGAATGGACTGTGCTTGGTCAACTTGTGCAGTGCCCGATTGTATCCATGTTGTATGAAAAGAAGTCCCTCATCCCATGTGCGTGGATGTTTGGAGTGATACATCTGAATCATGTGAACAATCAAGCAGTTTACCACCTCTGTCTGACCATCAGTCTGTGGATGGAAGTCTGTGGACTTCATCAGCTTAGTATCCATCATCTTCCATAGAGTGGACCAGAAGATGCTCAGAAACCTACTATCTCGATCTGACATAATGGACTTGGGGAGACCAAAATGGAGCGATACATGACTAAAATATAGTTGAGTATTTTCCTCAACAGATATATTTTTTGTACAAGCAATCATGATAGCCATTTTTGAAAAATGATCAACTACCACAAAAATATATTCCTTACCATGTTTTGAAGTGGGCAAACCTGAGAGAAAATCCATTGAGACAAATCCCTAATGCCTGGTTGGTTCTGGCAATGGCATGTATAATCCTTGCTTCTTATTTGTCGGCTTGGCTATTACACATGGGGTGTAATATTTGAGATATCTTTCCACATCCTTTCCCATATGGGGCCAATAGAAGTGTTTTTGAAGAACTGCCAATGTCTTTTCGATACCAAAGTGTCTAACTATCCTACTAAAGTGTGCTTCCCATATCATCTTTTGTTGCTCTATAACTGGAACACAGATGTGTCCCATATGATAGAGGACATTATCTTGAAAATAGAAATCAAAAACATGTTTACCTTTTTTAAGTGCTTGATATGTATTAGCAAAGGTAGGATCTGCTTCATATAGAGCACCCCAAGTGGCAGTCTCATGTCCGCACAGGTCAAGAAATGTTGTGAATGTAGTAATTGGTGGGTGGCTCAGACAATCTATAGTTGTATTTGATCTCCCCTTTTTGTGTTTTATTATCAAGTGGAATTGCTGAAGATATGTGGCCCACTTTTGGTGCATCTCATTTCCTAGTTTTCTTTGCATCTGGATGAATTCCAATGGTCTGTGGTCAGTGTGGATGACCGTATCTTTCCCCAAGATGTAGTGTTTCCGTTGTTTGTAGGCTTGCATTATGGCATAGAGCTCCTTATCATATGTTGGATATTTCCTGACTGTATCAGTGAAAGTTTCACTGTGATATGCAACAAGATGGCCATGTTGCATAATGACAGCTCCCATGGCATATTCAGATGCATCTGTCATCAACTCAAAAGGTTGATGCAAATCTGGCAAGGCAAGAATAGGGGCTGAGTAGAGTCTATTCTTCAAATTCTCAAATGCCCTTTGTTGTATTTCACCCCACTAAAATGTCGCTTTAGTTCCTCCTTTAGTCACTTAGGTTAGTGACCTAGCAACATGTGAAAATCCAAGAACAAACCTATGATAGAAATTTGCAAGACCCAAAAAACTGTGAAGCTCTGTGAGGGTCCTTGGTGTGGGCCATTCTTGAATAACTTAAATATTTTTTGGATCAACATGGACCCCTTCCTTTCACAACGTACCCGAGGTATTGAATTGTTCTCATCCCGAATGTGTAGTTGTCAAGATTTTCATACAACTTGTGCTCCCAAAGAGTCTGAAGCACCTTATGAACATGTTGTAAATGTTCTTCCCATGTTTTCCTATAGATGAGTATGTCATCTAAGTAGACAACCATGAATGAGTTGGTGAAGGGTCTTAGGATGTCATCCATCATCCTCATGAAGGTTACAGGTGTGTTAGTTAATCCAAAAGGTATAACCAACCATTCAAAGAGCCCCTCCTTAGATTTGAATGTAGTCTTCCAGACATTAGTGGGATCAATGGGAATTTGGTGATACCCAAATTTGAGATCAATTTTGGTAATGAACTTCGCACCATGAAGCTGGTCCAGCAAGTCATCAATCATGGGGAGAGGGTAGCAATCCTTCACAAAGATTTTATTTTGGGCTCGGTAGTCAATGCAAAGCCTCCATGTTCCATCTTTCTTCGGTGCCAAGACAATTGGGCTACCACAAGGTGAAGAGATTGGCTTGATGTGACCCTTTTGGATCAATTCTTGAATCTATCTTTTTATCTCATCATTCTCCAAAACTGATATGTGATACACAGGATTGTTAGGCAAAGGTGATCCAAGGATAAAATCGATAGAATGTTTTACCTGGCAATGCAGTGGAACTCATGTGGGTGACATGAATAAGTCATCATATTCTCCTATGATTCATCCTATCTACTTTTGTTGTTGTTTTGATTGTGTAGTCAGGACTGCAACATCGGCCTTCTTGGACTTCTGTGCTTTGACCACCATGAGAACAAATTACTTTGTCTTCTACACCAATCTTTTGCATTACTTAGCACTGATTAGGGAGACAGATGTGGGAGGTGGTACCTCTGGTACCCTATAGCATCATGTTCCAAGAGTGATGGTGATCCTTTAGGTTTGTGATTCATAGATGCCATGTCGCTCATACATGAATGGATGACCAAGGAGTACATCACAAACATCTATATTGAGCACATCACACAAGACTTCATCTTGGAATGGTTTTATATCATATGAAAGAAGACATTGATGGGTGACATTGAGGTCTCTCCCTGGGCTCAACCATCCAACATTTTAGGGCTTTGGATGAGGCTTCATGGATAGATTTAGACTTTTCACAACTTTAGCAAAGATTAAATTCTTTCGACTCCCACTATCAAGAATGAAATGCAGAGGATTACCTTTTACCCATAATTTGGAGTGAAATAATATTTCCTTGTCATCTGGACTTTCCTCATAGGTCTGTGATGAAGTGATGATGGTGTCAGGCTCATCATCTACAATTTCTTATTCATCCTCTTCCACTATGGGTTGTGTATGAGGCAGAGTAGTAGATGTCGAGTATTGTGACTCAGGAAGCAGTGACTTGATGGCTTGACATTATTATTTGGAGTGAGTTCCAATTTTGTGGTAATCACACCATTTTCTAGCCTTCCCCTTCTAGGATTTCTTATCCTAAAACTCCTTTTGCTTCCAATTTAAGCCTCATATTTGACCTTCCTTGTCACTTTTCCATTTTGAGGGTTGACTCTTCATATTCTTTCTGCCATGCTTCTATTCAATCTTCACTATGAATTTGTATGCCTCACCAAGGGTTTCCAAATTGAAGAGTTCCATTTCCCCCAGTATGTACCATTTTAGTCCACCACAATATTTGAGATTCTTATGTTTCTCACTTTTTTGAATGCCCAATCTTACAAACAAAGAATGAAAAGTGTCCATGTAATCTTGAACAAATTTGTCCTTACCTTGGCAAAGATGTTGCCACTGTATGTATAGATAATCATATGCTCTGATGGGATAGTATTCTTCTTTCACCACTTCCACAAAATCATCCCAGGTAGGTTCCACCTCAAGGCCAATGTCATCTGTACTAAACCTCTTTTTGTACACTTCCCACCAGTTTTTCATGGGCAATGATGATTTCAAAAGAGCAAAAGTAATCTTTTCTCCATCGATGAACTTATTTACAGAGAAGTAGGAAGATAGTTGATCTAACCAATTTTATACTACATCATCATTGATTTTTCATTCAAATGTATGAATATCAAAATTTACCTTAACCTTGAAGGGTGTTGGGGCACTAAAAGGATGTTCCCTGAATGAGGAGCTAGGAAGTGTAGCTGCAGAGCCAGAATTTCCCATCAAAAGTGTTTGAAGAATTTGGGAAAATTTTTGTAGCATTTGCACTTGTTGCCATTGTAGGGCTTCATTCACCATTTCCTTGAAATGATCGGATGTCTCAATGTCGTCTGCCATTTGAAGTCGTTTGGAGTGAACAGGTGGAAAATTTGGAAGCTCTGTTGTTTCCCACCCAAGCTTCTTATAGCCTGACCTCATCCTCAGGATCATACACTCTCAAGACAAACCACTCTGATACCAGTGATCCAAAACTCGAAAAATTTAGTTGATAAATATTTCAATAGCATAGAAATAACATAGTAACAATGAATTCTCTGAGAAGAGATGTAGTATTACTCAAGATCGCAAAACAAATATATGCTTATCTCTTGGAATAGATGTCTGTCTTCACATTTCAGGTTACCTCTTCATTTATACAAATTTTGAAAGCATGGTCAGGATGTGGTAGGTCACCAATCTCGAGGGAGATTAAATGGTTTGACTTCAAAGAGTTAAAACAATACAAAATTCAAGGAATTACTATTTTTAGAAACTTACTTTTTTTAGACTGCATTAATAAAATTAAAATTTGGGGCACTTTCATTAGTTTTTTGGGGTTCAAACTTCATCAAGTTGAGCTCATGCCATTCATGACATTCTACTCATTCTTATCTTTCCAACGATTCAAACGGCGAGTCAATTGGAGCTACGGTGTAAAAGTTATGGCTCCTAGAACTTCCATCATCAATTGAGGTAGAACTGTCACCCGAGTTGTTGACCGGATCATTCCTCCCTCCTTGAAAATCAATGGTCCCCATTGCATCAATGTTCCCCATTAAGTGTGGTAGTTATTTCTTGATTTGATTCTCTGTGAACCACTCACCTTGGTGGCTAAGCTTGCCCCTTTTGACCACGTGATAAAGCATAATAGAGCGTCTTCTTGTTGTCTTCATCCAAGTATCCACAATCTAATCCTCTTCCACTGGAGCAAAACTCTGTGGATCAAGCTCATCAATGTCTAGTTGTTCTGATACAACTAAAGTGTCCAATAGAGGTGGGTGATATGGTTTGAGGAGCTCCACATTGAATATTGGATGCAGACCAAGATAGGCTGGTAGGTTCAACTCAAAAGCATTTTCTCCAACTCTTCTGGTGATGGTGTAGGGACCATATCGTAGAGGCTGAATATTTGTGTGTGGGCCTACAAGCCATTCCTTATGAAGCCAAAAATAAACCTTTACACCCATATAAAAATGGTGTGCAATCCTATGTTTGTCATGGCGTTGCTTATACTTTTGATTCATCTTCTCCAAGATGTCATGAACTTGTTGTTGGATGTGTTGCATTTGTTCAATAAACTTTATTGCTTTTGCTACCTCAGATCTTCTATGAAGTGTGTATTCTATGGTGGAAAATGGAACAGCTATATCAATTGGTGCCATGGGTTGGAACCCAAAACATACTTGGAATGGACTGTGCATGGTCGAGCTATGCAGCGCCCGATTGTATCCATGTTGTATGAAAAGAAGTCCCTCATCCCATGTGCATGGATGTTTGGAGTGATACATCTGAATCATGTGAAAAATCAAGTGATTTACCACCTCTGTCTAACCATCAATTTGTGTATGGAAGGTTGTGGACTTCATCAGCTTAGTATCCATCATCTTCCATAGAGTGGACCAGAAGATGCTCAGGAACCTGCTATCTCGATCTGAGACAATGGACTTGGGGAGATCAAAATGTAGCCATACATGACTAAAATATAGTTGAGCAGTTTCCTCAGTAGATATATTTTTCTTACAAGCAATCATGATAGCCATTTCAAAAAAATGATCAACTACCACAAAAATACAGTTCTTTCCATGTTTTGAAGTGGGCAAACCTAAGAGAAAATCCATTGAGACGGATTTCCAAGGCCTGTTTGGTTCTGGCAATGGCATGTATAATCCTTGATTCTTATTTCTTGGCTTGGCTATCAGACATGGGGTGCAAGATTTGAGATATCTTTCCACATCCTTTCACATATGGGGCCAGTGGAAGTGTTTTTGAAGAACTACCAATGTCTTTTCGATACCAAAGTGTCCAGCTGTCCTACTGAAGTGTGCTTCCCTTATCATCTTTTGTTACTCTACAACTGGAACATAGATGTGCCCCATATGACAGAGGACATTATCTTGAAAATATAAATTAGAAACATGTTTACCTTTTTGAAGTGCTTGATATGTATCAGCAAAGGTAAGATCTGCTTCATATAGAGCACCCCAAGTGGCAGTCTCATGTCTGCACAGGGCAAGAACTATTGTGAGTGCAGTAATTAGTGGGTGGCTCAGACAATATGCAGTTATATTTGAGCTTCCATTTTTGTGTTTGATTATCAAGTGGAATTACTGAAGATATGTGGCCCACTTTTGGTGCCTCTCATTTCGTAGTTTGTTTTGCGTCTGGATGAATTCCAATGGTCTCTGGTCAGTGTGGATGATCGTCTCTTTCCCCAAGATGTAGTGTTTCCATTGTTTTTAGGCTTGCATTATGGCATAGAGATCCTTATCATATGTTGTATATTTCCTGACTATATCAATGAAATTTTCACTTTGATATGCAACAGAATGGCCATGTTGCATGATGACAGCTCCCATGGCATATTCAGATGCATCTGTCATTAACTCAAAAGGTTGATGCAAATATAGCAAGGCAAGAATAGGGGCTGAGCAGAGTTTTTTATTCAAATTCTCAAATTCCATTTGTTGTATTTCACCCCACTGAAATGTAGCTTTAGCTCCTCCTTTAGTCACTTGGGTTAGTGACCAAACAACATGTGAAAATCCAAGAACAAACCTGCGTAAAAATTTTGCAAGACCCAAAAAGCTACGAAGCTCTGTGAGGGTCCTTAGTGTGGGCCATTCTCAAATAACCTAAATCTTTTCTAGATCAACATGGACCCCTTCCTCATTCACAATGTACCTGAGGTACTGAATTGTTGTCATCTCGAATGTGCATTCGTTAAGATTTGCATACAACTTGTACTCTCGAAGAATCTGAAGCACCTTACGAACATGTTGTAAATGGTCTTCCCATGTTCTGTTATAGATGAGTATGTCATCTAAGTAGACAACCATGAATGAGTTGGATAAGGGTCATAGGATGTCATCCATCATCCTCATGAAGGTTGCAGGTGCATTAGTTAAGCCAAAAGGCATAACCAACCATTCAAAGAGCCCCTCCTTAGATTTGAATGCAGTCTTCCAGACATCAATGGGATTGATGGGAATTTGGTGATACCCATATTTGAGATCAATTTTGGTGAAGAACTTTGCACCATGGAGTTGGTCCAGCAGGTCACCAATCCTTGGGAGAGGGTAGCGATTCTTCACAGAGATTTTATTTAGGGCTCGGTAGTCAATGCAAAGCCTCCATGTTCCATCTTTCTTCAGTGCAAAGATAATTGGGCTACCACAAGGTGAAGAGCTTGGCCATATGAGACCCTTTTTGATCAATTCTTGAATCTATCTTTTTATCTCATCATTTTCCAAAATTGATCTACGATACATAGGATTGTTAGGCAAAGGTGATCCTGGGATCAAATCGATAGAATGTTTTACCTGGCAATGTAGTGGAACTCCTGTGGGTGACTTGAATAAGTCATCATATTCTCCTATGATTCATCCTATTTTATTTTGTTTTTGTGTTGATTGTGTAGTCACGAATGCAACATCGGCCTTCTTGGATTTATGTGGTTTGACCACCATGAGAACAAATTGCTTTGTCTTTTCCACCAATCTCTTGCATTGCTTAGCACTGATAAGGGAGATAGATGTGGGAGGTGGTACCTCTGGTACCCTATAGCGTTGTGTTCCAAGAGTGAGGGTGATCCTTTGGGTTCGTGATTCATAGATGCCATGTTGCTCATACATGAATGACTGACCAAGGAGTACATCACAAACATCTAGATTGAACACATCACACAAGACTTCATCTTGGAATGGTTTTATAGCATATGAAAGAAGACACTGATGGGTGACACGAAGGTCTCTCCCTGGGCTCAACCATCCAATACTGTAGGGCTTTGGATGAGGCTTCATGGATAGATTTATACTTTTCACAAATTTAGCAGAGATTAAATTCTTTTCACTCCCACTATCAAGAATGAAATGTAGAGGCTTACCTTTTACCCATAATTTGGAGTGAAATAATCTTTCCTTGTAATGCAGTCTTTCTTCACAGGTCTGTGATGAAGCGATGATGGTGTCAGGCTCAGCATCTACAATTTCTTCTTCATCCTCTTCGACTGTGGGTTGTGTATGAGGCAGAGTAGTAGATGTCGAGTATTGTGACTCAGAAAGCAGTGACTTAATGGCTTGACATTCTTCTTTGGAGTGAGTTCCAATTTTGTGGTAATCACACCATTTTCCATCCTTCCCCTTCTAGGATTTCTTATCCTGAAACTCATTTTGCTTCCAATTTTAGCCTCATGTTTGACCTTCCTTGTCACTTTTCCATTTTGAGGGTTGAATCTTCATATTCTTTTTGCCATGCTTTTGTTCAATCTTCGCTGCGAATTTGTATGCCTCACCGAGGGTTTCCAAATTGAAGAGTTCCATTTCCCCCATTATGTACCATTATAGTCCACCACGATATTTGAGAGTCTTATGTTTCTCACTTTCTTGAATGCCCAATCTTACAGACAAATAATGAAAAGTGTCTGTGTAATCTTGAACAGATCGGTCCTTACTTTGGTGAAGTTGTTGCCACTGTATGTACAGATCATCATATGCTCCGATGGGATAATATTCTTCTTTCACCGCTTCCAAAAAATCATCGCATGTAGGTTCCACCTCAAGGCTAATGTCATCTATACTGAACCTCTTTTTGTACACTTCCCACCAGTTTTTCACAGGCAATGATGATTTCAAAAGAGCAAAAGTAATCTTTTCTCCATCGATGAACTTATTTACAGAGAAGTAGGAAGACAGTTGATCTAACCAATTTTCTACTGCATCAGCATTGATTTTGCCTTCAAATGTAGGAATATCAAAATTTACCTTAACCTTGAAGGGTTTTGGGGCACTGAAAAAATGTTCCCTGGATGAGGAGCTAGGAAGTGTAGCCACAGAGCCAGGATTTCTCATCGAAAGTGTTTGAAGAATTTGGAAAAAAATTTGTAGCGTCTGTACCTTTTGCCGTTGGAGGGCTTCATTCACCATTTCCTTGAAAGTATCATATGTCTCAGTGTCATCTGCCATTTGAAGTCATTTGGAGTGAACAGGTGGAAAAATTGGAAGCTCTGTTGTTTCCCACCCAAGCTTCATGTAGCTTGACCTCGTCCTCGGGATCATACACTCTCAAGACAAATCGCTCTAATACCACTGATCTAAAACTCTGAAGTTTTGGTTGATAAATATTTCAATAGCATAGAAATAACATAGTAATAATGAATTCTCTGAGAAGAGATGTAGTATTACTCAAGATCGCAATACAAATATATGCTTATCTCTAGGAAGAGATGTCTATCTTCACATTTCGAGTTACCTCTTCATTTATACACATTTTTAAAGCATGGGGAGGATGTGGAAGGTCACCAATCTCGACGGAGATTAATTGCTTTGACTTCCAAGATTTAAAACAATATAGAATTTGAGGAATTACTATTGTTAGAAACTTACTACTTTTAGACTGCACTACTAAAATTGAAATTTGGGGCACTTCCATCAGATTTTTGGGGGTCAAAATTCATTAAGAAGAGATCATACCATCTCACAACATTCTCCTCATTCGTAGCTTTCCAACGGTTCAAACGGCAAGTCAATTGGAGCAACGGTGCAAAAGTTATGGCTCCCAAAAGTTTCGTCATCAATTGGGGTGGAACTGTCACCCAAATTATCGCTTAAATTGTTACCTGGATCATTCCTCCCTCCTTGAAAAGTAATGGTCCCCATTGCATCAATGTTCCCCATTAGGTGTGGTAGTTGTTTCTTTATTTGATTCTCTGTGAGCCACTCACCTTGGTGGCTAAGCTGGCCCCTTTTGACCACGCGATAAAGCATAATAGAGCGTCCTCTTGTTGTCTTCATCCAGGTATCCACAATCTGATCCTCTTCCACTAGAGAAAAACTCATTGGATCAAGCTCATCAATGTCTTGTTGTTCTACTACAACTGAATTGTCCAATAGAGGTGGGTGATATGGTTTGAGGATCACCACATTGAATATTGGATGTAGACCAAGATAGGCTAGTAGGTTCAACTCAAAAGCAGTTTCTCCAACTCTTTTGGTGATGGTGTAAGGACCATATCGTAGAGGCCGAATCTTTCTATGTGGGCCTACAAGTCATTCCTTCTGAAGCCACAACCAAACCTTGTCACCCACAAGAAAATGGTGTGCAATCTTATGTTTGTCATGGCGTTGCTTATACTTCTAATTCATCTCCTCCAGGATGTCATGAACTTATTGCTAGATGTGTTGTATTTGTTCAATAAACTTTGATGATTTTGTTGACTCAGATCTTCCATGAGGTGTTTATTCCATGGTGGAAAATGCAATAGCTATATTAATTGGTGCCATGGATTGAAACCCAAAACATACTTGGAATGGACTGTGCTTGGTCGAGCTGTGCAGCGCTTGATTGTATCCATGTTGTATGAAAAGAAGTCCCTCATCCCATGTGCATGGATGTTTGGAGTGATACATCTGAATCATGTGAACAATCAAGTGGTTTACCACCTTTGTCTAACCATCGATATGTGGATGGAAGACTATGGACTTCATCGGCTTAGTATCCATCATCTTCCATAGAGTGGACCAAAAGATGCTCAAGAACCTGCTATCTCAATCTGAGACAATGGACTTGGGGAGACCAAAAATAGAGCCATACATGACTAAAATATAGTTGAAAAATTTCCTCAATAGATATATTTTTATTATAAGCAATCATGATAGCCATTTTTGAAAAATGATCAATTACCACAAAAATACAGTCCTTAACATGTTTTGAAGTGGGAAAACCTAAGAGAACATCCATTGAGACGGATTCCCAAGGCCTGGTTGGTTTTGGCAATGGCATGTATAATCCTTGCTTCTTATTTTTTGGCTTGGCTATCGCACATGGGCTGTAAGATTTGAGATATCTTTCCACATCCTTTCACATATGGGGCCACTAGAAGTGTTTTTGAAGAACTGCCAATGTCTTTTCGATACCAAAGTGTCCAGTTGTCCTACTGAAGTGTGCTTCCCATATCATCTTTTGTTGCTCTACAACTGGAACATAGACGTGCCCCATATGACAGAGGACATTATCTTGAAAATATAAATCAGAAACATGTTTACCTTTTTGAAGTGCTTGATATGTATCAGCAAAGGTAGGATCTGCTTCATACAGAGCACCCCAAGTGGTAGTCTCATGTCTGCACAGATCAAGAACTGTTGTGAGTGCAGTAATTGGTTGGTGGCTCAGACAATCTATAGTTGTATTTAAGCTCCCCTTTTTGTGTTTGATTATCAAGTGTAATTGCTGAAGATATGTGGTCCACTTTTGGTGCCTCTCATTTCGTAGTTTGCTTTACGTCTGGATGAATTCCAATGGTCTCTGGTCAGTGTGGATGACCGTCTCTTTCGCCAAGATGTAGTGTTTCCATTATTTGTAGGCTTGCATAATGGCATAGAGCTCCTTATCATATGTTGGATATTTCCTTACTGTATCAGTGAAAGTTTCACTATGATATGCAACAGGATGGCCATGTTGCATGATGACAGCTCCCATGGCATATTCAGATGCATCTGTCATCAACTCAAAAGGTTGATATAAATCTGGCAAGGTAAGAACAGGGGCTGAGCAGAGTCTATTCTTCAAATTCTCAAATTCCCTTTGTTGTATTTCACCCCACTGAAATGTAGCTTTAGCTCCTCCTTTAGTCACTTGGGTTAGTGACCAAGCAACATGTGAAAATCCAAGAACAAACCTGCGATAAAAATTTGCAAGACCCAAAAAGCTATGAAGCTTTGTGAGGGTCCTTGGTGTGGGCCATTCTTGAATAACCTGAATCTTTTTTGGATCAACATGGACCCCTTCCTCATTCACAACGTACCTGAGGTACTGAATTTTTGTCATCCCGAATGTGCATTTGTCAAGATTTGCATACAACTTGTACTCTCGAAGAGTCTGAAGCACCTTACGAACATGTTGTAAATGCTCTTCCCATGTTCTGCTATAGATGAGTATGTCATCTAAGTAGACAACCACGAATGAGTTGGTGAAGGGTCGTAGGATGTCATCCATCATCCTCATGAAGGTTTCAGGTGTGTTAGTTAAGCCAAAAGGCATAACCAACCATTCAAAGAGCCCCTCCTTAGATTTGAATGCAGTCTTTCAGACATCAGTGGGATCGATGGGAATTTGGTGATACCCATATTTGAGATCAATTTTGGTGAAGAACTTCGCACCACAGAGCTGGTCCAGCAGGTCATCAATCCTGGGGAGAGGGTACCGATTCTTCACAAAGATTTTATTTAGGGCTCGGTAGTCAATGCAAAGCCTCCATGTTCCATCTTTCTTCAGTGCCAAGACAATTTTGCTACCACAAGGTGAAGATCTTGGCCTGATGTGACCCTTTTGGATCAATTCTTGAATCTATCTTTTTATCTCATCATTTTTCAAAATTGATCTGCAATACACATGACTGTTATGCAAAGGTGATCCTAGGATCAAATCGATAGAATGTTTTAGCTGGAAATGCAGTGGAACTCCTGTGGGTGACTTGAATAAGTCATCGTATTCTCCTGTGATTCATCCTATCTGCTTTTGTTGTTGTGTTGATTGTCTAGTCAGGACTGCAACATCGACCTTCTTGGATTTTTGTGGTTTGACCACCATGAGAACAAATTGCTTTGTCTTCTCCACCAATCTCTTACATTTCTTAGCACTGATCAGGGAGACAGATGTGGGAGGTGGTACCTCTGGTAACCTATAACGTCATGTTCCAAGCGTGAGGGTGATCCTTTGGGTTCGTGATTCATAGATGCCATGTCGCTCATACATGAACGGCTAACCAAGGAGTACATCACAAACATCTAGATTGACCACATCACACAAGACTTCATCTTGGAATGGTTTTATATCATATGAAAGAAGACACTGATGGGTGACACGGAGGTCTCTCTCTGGGCTCAACCATCCAATACTGTAGGGCTTTGGATGAGGCTTTATGGATAAATTTAGACTTTTCACAACTTTAGCAAAGATTAAATTCTTTTGACTCCCACTATCAAAAATGAAATGCAAAGGCTTACCTTTTACCCATAATTTGGAGTGAAATAATCTTTCCTTGTCATCTGGTCTTTCCTCACAAGTCTGCGATGAAGCGGTGATGGTGTCAAGCTTAGTATCTACAATTTCTTCTTCATCCTCTTCGACTGTGGGTTGTGTATGAGGCAGAGTAGTAGATGTCGAGTATTGTGACTCAGAAAGTAGTGACTTGATGGCTCGACATTCTTCTTTGGAGTGAGTTCTAGTTTTGTGGTAATCACACCATTTTCCAGCCTTCCCCTTCTGGGATTTCTTATCTTGAAACTCCTATTGCTTCCAATTTTGGCCTAGTGTTTGACCTTCCTTGCCACTTTTCCATTTTGAGGGTTGACTCTTCATATTCTTTATGCCATGCTTCTATTCAATCTTCACTGCGAATTTGTATGCCTCACCTAGGGTTTCCAAATTGAAGAGTTTTATTTCCCCCGTATGTACCATTGTAATCCACCACGATATTTAAGAGTCTTATGTTTCTCACTTTCTTGAATGCCCAATCTTGCAGACAAAGAATGAAAAGTGTCTATGTAATCTTGAACAGATTGGTCCTTACCTTGGCGAAGTTGTTGCCACTGTATGTACAGATCATCATATGCTCTGATGGGATAGTATTCTTCCTTCACCGCTTCTACAAAATCATCCTAGGTAGGTTCCTTCTCAAGGCCAATGTCATCTATACTGAACCTCTTTTTGTACACTTCCCACTAGTTTTTCATGGGCAATGATGATTTCAAAAGAGCAAAAGTAATCTTTTCTCGTTGGGGCACTGAAAGGACATTCCCTGGATGAGGAGCCAGGAAGTGTAGCCGCAGAGCCAGAATTTCCCATCGGAAGTGTTTGAAGTATTTGAGCAAATTTTTGTAGCATCTGCGTTTGTTGCCATTGGAGGGCTTCATTCACCATTTCCTTGAAAGGATCAGATGTCTCGGTGTTGTCCGCCATTTGAAGTCGTTTGGAGCGAACATGTGGAAAATTTGGAAGCTATGTTGTTTCCCACCCAAGCTTCTTGTAGCCTGACCTCGTCCTCGGGATCATACACTCTCAAGACAAATAATACCACTGATCCAAAACTCAGAAGTTCTGGTTGATAAATATTTCAATAGCATAGAAATAACACAGTAACAATGAATTCTCTGAGAAGAGATGTAGTATTACTCAAGATCGCAATACAAATATATGCTCATCTCTGGGAAGAGATGTCTGTCTTCACATTTTGGGTTACCTCTTCATTTATACATATTTTGAAAGCATGGGGAGGGTGTGGAAGGTCACCAATATCGAGGGAGATTAAGTGGTTTGACTTCCAAGATTTAAAACAATACAAAATTCGAGGAATTACTATTTTTAGAAACTTACTATTTTTAGACTGCATTACCAAAATTGAGATTTGGGGCACTTCCGTTGGGTTTTTGGGGTCAAAATTAATTGAGCAAAGCTCATGCCATCTCACAACGTTCTCTTCATTCTTAGCTTTCCAACAGTTCAAACGGCGAGTCAGTTGGAGCTATGGTGCAAAAGTTATGGGTCCTGGAAGTTCTGTCATCAATTGGGGTGGCACTGTCACCCGAATTGTCGCTTAAATTGTTTCCCGAATCATCTAGGGATTTCCTTTTCATGTTCCTTTAATTTTTGCTAGGGTATCAAGCAAGAAGAAGAATCAAGTTGGGTCTTTCCCTGGCCAAATCTCCCAATCACAGTTCCAAATCGCCAAATTTGCAAGGTCTATTCCTGACCCTGTTCTGAGCTTCTTAGTCATTAACACAATCACCAAATGTCAGAATCAAGTTGGGTCTTTTCTTATTGGAACTCTTGCACTCTCTCTTGTTAATTTCTATCAATTATACACTATTTAAGACCCTGAGTTTTTGAACATTTTAGTTTATCCTTAGAATCAAATTTAGTTCAATGTTTTAACTTGCTTATGCTCGTGTGCTCAAAATAGTTAAAACATCCAACAAGAAACATGAGTTATTTTTAATTAATGTTTGAGTACACTTTGGTTTACCCAATTCCATTACTTTCAATACAGATGCAAAGTTTCAAGGTAGGTTATGGACCATTTTGTGGGATAAGATGAATACTAAAATGAAGAAATGTACATCATTTTTTTCAAAAATTGATAGTCAGACTAATTTGGTCAATAGAACATTTAGTTCAGCTCTTAAAAGGTTACAATAAGAAGTAACTTAAGACATGGAATGAGAACTTAGCATATCTTCAACATTCCTACAACTTGGTTCTACATACATCATCTAGTAAGTCTCGTTTTGAAACATATTTTGGATGTTATCTACCTAAATTTTTGATGTTGTAATGAGGCGGAGGATAAGAAGAATTAAAAGTACCAAATATCTCAAAGGTTCATTGAGAAAGTGTGGCAAATCCAATTAAAATTGTAAGGTGAGCTCAAAAGGTCACAAGCACAATACAAGGCTATTCATGATCAGCATAGGCCTAAACACAAATTCCAAGCGGGGAACAAAGTATGGCTGTACTTAAGCAAAGGTAGGCTACAAGGGCATCCAAGTCCTTAAAGCATGGTCCTTTTGAGATACTTGATAAAGTAAATGTGAATGATTTCAAATAAGACCTTCATTCATAAGCATGTATACTGCAGCCGATGTGGAAAACTTAAGACTACCCGGGCATTCAATGTTAGATGAAGAATACAAATGTCCTTTGCACAAGAATAGTTGATAAAAAGATATGGTGTTGCACCAATAAGTAAAAATAGAAGAGGAGATCAGGATTATTGGCAGGTAGGACAGAAGGGTCAGCCAGCAAGAAAAGCCAAATGGTACTACAATGAGAAAATAAGGGAGTTGTTCCCTCATCATATAAAAAGTTACAATTTTGAAGACCAAAAGCCATCTAATTGGGGAGCTATGATCCAAATTGGATCACGGTGTAATCTAATTCACTTCACATGTTGTAAAAGACTCTAAGAGGCCTGCATGATCCTTAGAGCATACTTTTGTTATGTAATATGTCTCCCTCTAATGCTTGTAACACTAAGGTACAATTGTATAGGTGTTATAAACATTATGCAAAGGTCTGGAAATCATTTGAGAGGTTCAAGGAAGCTTCCTGGAAGTTTTATTTGGTCATGACAAGCTATGTCACAATGTTCGGTGATTTTTCACATGAAGTTTGAAATTCACCTAGCTTCTGAACTAGCTGGCAAAATCAACCAAATTCGTTAATGTTCAAAAAATGTATGGAAAAAATGTGGATAGGAATGTAGGTAAAAATGTGGCCAAATAAATACAGGGAAAAATCATAGCCAAAAGAAACACAATATTTATCAGTTAGTTCTACTGAGAAGAAAGCTGAGCAAAGGATTGTCAATTGAGGCACTTGGGTATGCTGGGTTTGCCCCGCTCAATACCTAATAAAAGTGGAGTCAAAAAGTAGGAGGTCCAGTTCCCCTATGTTGCCTGCCCTCCACCGTGCTCTCTCTCCCACTCGCCATTTCTGGTCTTCTTCTACTTCTTCTCCATCTATCAATATTGACTTGCCCCGATCTGTGTCACTCTACAGAAATATGCAGGCCTAATCATCGGTTCATTCCGTTCTATTTAAGGCTGGCCACAGAGAGCCCATTTCATCCATTCCATCCAGGAAGATGTGCCTATGCTTGATTACCTGTTGAAAGGGTCCATGCCACGTTATTTATAACCGCATTCATAATTTAAAGGGGTCACAAATTTATGCAAACTCTCTGCAAGTGCCACGTGAACATTAAATCATGTTGTCTTTAACTTTATCTTTCTCTTTCTTTCATCTTTATCTTTATTTTTCTCTAACTAGGAGTCTTAATATGTTGGCACCATAAAAGTAAAATATAGATATAGGATACACGGAAAGAAAAAGCTTTTGAATATCTATATTTTATTTTATTTTATTTTATTTTTTAATATATTTTTTTATATTTATTAATACATTATAGTTATTGATATTTTTATATTTGTTATTATTTTATATCTATTAAATTTGTATTTATTGGTTAAATTTAATGTTAATTTTTTTCCGATCTTTATTCATTGTCAAGTTTAAACAGATTTTTATCCTCATCGAACTCAAATTTAAATGTTGTGACTTAGACGGCAGGTATCAAAAATGGGTTCGTGCAGGATCGAAACCATCTTAGGAAATTCACAAGAGGTGCATCCATGACTAAACCTATCCCCATAATAGAAAAATACAAAAAACAAGTTTAGATGTGAACAAACATGTCACCAACATGTTCGTTCACTACCAAACTCATTCTAAATAAGACATCAGTTGAAATGAAGCACCCATCTTGGAATATAGATCCACTAGTATACCTTCTATTGAGTTGGTTGATCGTTTGGAGCTTTTTGTATTGAATTTTGACCATGTCTTGGTTAAAAGAGGTCCTCGGGAGGATGCTGAAAGGAAATCTAGAGTTCAATTTGCAAAGAAGAGAGGAAGGATAAGACATCAGATAGTAGAGTTTGGAGATGTAGAACAAGGGAGATAGGATTGTGATTGTTTGTCATAGCCTTGTGAGCTTGTAACCTTGTATTTCTCGTTGATAGTGACTTGAAATCACAACCCCACTTGTTGCAGTTCTCCCACACCAAGTTTCTCTAAGATGGATCTTATTTGTTACACTTGCATTTGTGCTCAATTATTTCATTTCCATGTTTGCATGTTCAATTCTCATTTCTTTGTGCAATTTGTGCAATATGGAAACTCTATGAATAAATGAGCCTATGCATGTTACTAAATCTACCAAACTAAAGATCAGTTCAGTGATTAGACTAAGATTGGTGCTAATGAATTCGTTGAGCTAGTTACATATCACTTCAACATGTTCAACAACTTTTCAAATATTTTGTCATCACAAATTGTATGCCAATTTGGAGAAATGCTTAGTTGGTTGAGTAGGATTCAATCGTTGGGATACATCACTGATGAAAACAGAAAGCACTTGGGTCCAAAAATGATTCAATTAATTTAAGTTTGGCCTATTTCAAAGACATTCACAGAACTTTGCAACTTCTATTGCTAATTTCTATTGCATGTTCATGTTGGGCTTCTCCCACATTGCATGGCCCTTGAACCAAGCAACAAAAGGAGATTAGCAAATTTGCTAATATTATCCCAAACTTGTAAACAACTTGTAGGGTTCTGTTACAAAGGGCCCAAAAGGGGACTCTACAATTGAGAGAGAACTAAAAAGCTGGAAAAAGACACGTGGAAACTTGACTCAAAATGATGTTCTTTAACAAATCACTAATCTTAAAGGGATACTTCCAATAAAAAATGCCCAACTCGACATTTATTTTACCCTAGTAAAAACTAGGTATAATAGGATTGAAGTTAGGTGAATTACCCTTCAAGGGTGTTTCACCAAAGGAATAAATGGGCCTCTTTTTCATTCCCTCTTCCATTTTTTTTAGAGAAATGCTTCTTAGAATATTTCATGGGGCATATATTTACACCAATCTCACAATAGGGATACATGGACAGTCTCTCACTGAAAAAGCTAGCATTTGAGCCTATGCTCTAAGGGGAAACTTCTCAACATCTTTCGAGAAACACTAAAATGTAACTTTGACCCACAAAGATCCAACCTACTTCAAAATCCTCAACTCACCTAGGCTAAGAGGGGATGGGTCCTCATTATAAATAGCCTTATACCTTGATTTCACAAAAAATCCAAAAGTGATAAATTGAATTGTGAGCCATAACAATTTGCAGTTGTCCTTGATCATCCAAGTGTCCCAAGCAGGGGTTCGCTGCAAGAAAGGGGAGAGTGAATAAATATTTAAATTCATCTTGAAACCGTGCCTAAAAAGCCTTAAGAGACTAACATCTCCAAAATACATGATTAACCACTTCATCTCTACCACGCAAACTGCAAATAAAATCCAACAAGCCAATTTTTTTAAGCCATTACTTAATAGCCACTCTTTGTTGAAGCATAAACCACCCCTAAACACCATGTTTGAAATAAGAATGCAATTTACAAATAGATTGGCACCTCCTTTGCCAATGCACTAATGGATCCTTCATCCCCCACCTTTTGTTCAATTGTGCAACAATATCTACATTGTGCATCACCACTTTGTACAAATATTAAGTCACAATTGTAGGAAGCCATCCCACTTATCCATTTCCAATCTTTCTAGATAGGACCTTTCTCTTGGAGTTGCATTTAAAAAGGCAACATTCAAGCATGCATCAATCTACAAAAGTATTGAAAGATTGGTTTTTCAACTCTATTCGACCTTGTGCTCGAATTCAATCACACCAAGTGTGTCATTGCTGACACTCATAAGTCCACAGATCCCCACAATGCAAAACCCCTTTTTGGCCAATCTTTTACAATAATACCTTGGCAAGAAACCAAGCTAGATGCTTGAATAATAAAATGTCCAAATATGTCTTATCCCAAGATCCCAAGCATCATCTGACCCCTCAAACTAATATTGGAGAAGCTCGGACACCATCTGCCATGCAGCCCATGCTCATCTAAGTAAAACTAAACATGAAAGCATGAATTCCTTTGCATTATCACTAATGCTAGCTTAAAGGGTCCCCTGATACCCTAAGTGTGCTAAGCAAGTTGGGTTCAATGGCAAAGTAAAATTAGTCATGGCACATCCCCATTCACTGCTCTCACTACCCATTTTTTAAGGACAACTCTTTGAGCCCTTATGTCAAATATTCTCAACCCTCTTGATCCCCCTTGGGGAAGAATAGAAAAAATTCATACCACTAGTGAATACCTTTCATCCCATCAGGGTTGCCCCAAAGCAAGTTTTTAAGCACGTTTTCCAACATTTAGTAGGGCCACATCAATAATCAAATAATTAATCAGTAGACTTTGTAACTCATCATTACAAATGTAAATCCTATTCCAAGGCTAAAAAAAATTGCAAATAATGAAATCTTCAAATCTCAACAAACTAAATAAATTTTTGGAGGCACAAAGACAATCTCAATGGAGAAAAGGACACTCAAAATAACTATAAGAGTAGAAATGGGAGTGAAAAATATTAAAACATGGTAGGGGATTGACTTGGAATTCATTGGTGAGTTCTTGTTAGTCGAAATGGGTTGACATAACAGTACTTGGGTTTTTAAGTGTCAATTAAGAGTCATTCAACTATGTAATGTCATAGTATATGCAGTCTTTATTGTCAAAGTTGTAATGAGAATTATGTGAGCAAGTCGTTAGAAGGTCCCATATATATTTTGTCGATGCATGCATAAAAGATGACATAAAATATTCACAAATTAGTCATTGAATAATATAAATATAATTTTGAAACAAATGCATGTGAATATCATAGGTTACAAGAAAAAAATATCAAAATCAATCACTAAGATACCAGCTAGTAAAATATTACATAAATAAAAAAACCATTTACAAAAACTCACATTTCTACAATTTGTATATCAATTTTCCACTGACCACACAATAACTCCTAATTCTATTATTAATTTCCTATGAATTGTTTAGTGTCCTTGTTCTTATATTTCTAAGAACAATTTATGTCCAAGATGTACTTGCCATTCTACAAAGCTTACCCAATTCATGTCACTTATATCTATTAGACATCAATTTGTGGACGAGAGATGGACTCCCTTAAGTAAACCCAATAAATACTAGGAAAAGTTGTGACATGATGGAACAATGGAAGAATCTAAAAAGTAAATAAAGAAAAAATTAGCCTAAAAGCTAAATGAAATCAATGAACACCCAAAACATAGAGTGGCAACAATAATCCCTGCTTTGACCACACCATCTGATTATTTTAAGTTCTCAGCTTAATTTAGAAGCTTGTCAACAATTTAAATAGCACTAAATTTGACACATGTAACATTAACACAGTGGCAAGATTGCTAAAAAGTTAGTAAGATATATAATGGTATCCAAATGACACCTGAAAGAGTTGCAAATATAATTGTAAAAGAACTTACACAGTGATTACTTGTGGAAGGAAGAATAAGACAAACAAAGGGAGAAAATGGTGGATGGTGAAGGCCCCCACAAAGAGATTTGTTGTAGCCCAAGATCCCATGTGTAAAAGAAAAAATCAAATGCATTATGGATGTACAAAGACTTTTAAGGCTAATAGCAAATATACATGCAATGAATAACTGATCTTATAATGATTAAGACAACCCTAAGGTCATAATAAGCATTAAGATAGGTTTAAATTCTATAAAACTTTCAAAATGCAAAGGAGGCCCTATCGACCACAGAAGGGGAAAAAAGCTTGAGACTATTGATTTTAAAGTGCAGATCAAGACCTTGACAGCAATATATGATGGGTATATACTCAGAGTTAATAGGAGTTAATTACTGGCCTTAGCCCATTGTATAGGTCGTGGCTTACATCCCCAAACACATTAGCATAGATTCAAATCCACTTATGATTACAACAATCCGACTTGAGTTAGACAGTATTGGAATGGGTAGTAATAAGGCCAGCTTGCAATTACTGAGCTTCCTGTGCACAACAACTATATAAGCCCCTCAAATTTGGATAATAATTTGATTTGTAGAAGATCTGAGTGCAATAAATGAGTACATTTTAGAAATTGGACTATAAAAAGGCATTTTGATCTACAATATTGGTGCAATGACATGTAATAACAATAGTTTTCAAGCATATGATCTATTTTTTTAGGTTAATGAGAATGAAGAGGAGTAATTACAAGTTCTAAGGCTTCAACATGCTGCTAGGAATGAATGTTGATAACTAGGAGGGTTTGGAACAATTAAGGCATATAATTTTTGGATTTTGATATGCTTTCATGAACTTGTTTTGAATATTTATGACAAATAAATTGCCAAAAAAGGGGTCTTTCTTGTTCGAAAACACATTTCTTAGGCCATTTTTTACCAGCAACAAACAACAATCCAAATTTTCAAGAAAAATAAAGAAAATCAAAAAATAAATTATATCTATTATGCATTAAACATTTCAAAAAAGCTCCATAATAATTCAACTTTTTGATTTGTCACCCCGAACTCTCTAATGAGATGGATTTTGTTCAATCAGCATCCTGGTGGAGTGCTTCACACATTTTCTACTATAAAAAATCGCTTTCCAGTATGCTCTGATTGCTTCTAATAGTCTTGATGCAAAATTTTCTAGGCATCCCAATAAATTTAAACTATTTACCAAGTGGATCCCTGGGAGTCGTTGATAGAGATATTTTATTAAATGTTGTGCACGCATATGAATCCCTTCCAAATGAGAGCCAAGGTTACTTATTTCAAACCCATTTTCACTTCTTCACATTTCCCACATTGGATAACATATCCCTAAACTTTCATTACCAATAGGAAATGAGTAGCTTAATAAACAAAATACAAGGCTTTAGGGAGAAGAAAGAAAAGAAGAAGAAACATTGTGTACATTGATGTCAAGAAAGCTCAAAGAGAGAGAAGGGTCATTGAAGATCAAAAGTTTTCCAATAGAATATAGCAGTATATGTGTGCATTTCAGTAGGGAGTTGTGTGAAGCAATTCAAAATCCTTGTAGACCATTAGGTAAAGATAAAGCTAGTTGTTTAGGTCATCACAAACAAGCGAGACATAAATTTGGTGTATGAGCCTACAAGGGAATTGTTTTTCATTTATATTATATAGTACATTTCCTATCCCATCTAGTTTCAAATATCTAATAAGTACACAAGCCATCACCAATAGGGTTTGGCCCTCGCAGGTTGTACAAACCAAATAGACAAGGGCATAATTTCATGAAGGAAAACCAGGGCCTGCATAGTTTCTTTATGTACTTTCATATCTTAACAACATCATCATCATGGACACCATAAATGCAAAGGATGAATAAAGTAACGTGAGATGAAAATGAATTTCAATGATTACAATATTGTTAAGTGTAAAATTAGTAGTTATGCAAAGCAAAAATAATAAAAACATGATGAAGGAAAAATAAAATACCTCTATTTTGACAATCTAAGAACACTTAGGCCTGAACAAGGGAAATCTCATTGGAAGGTCCTTTATTTCTTCATCTTGATGTATGCTATCAATTAAACTCCATGTTATATTCCTCTCAATCTCTACCTGCCTCATATTGATACACCCGTGTGTATCAATTAAAATTTCTGTCATTTCTTTCTTGCTGAACGAAGATAAAGAAATAAGCATGTTTCTTAGTTCATGCCCAAGGCATGAAAATATACCAATTAGTTTTTCAATCAATGAATGAAAGATTTTAATAATGACCATGAATAGTAACAAGATTGTTCCGAGCCAAAACAACCACTTGTCATAAGGGTTGCCCCACTAGTCTTGCAAAATGTCCCATATTTTTCATCCAATTAGACCAAGCAAAACATGATAATTTTTTTAATTAATTAACTAGTTTTTTTATTTATCTACCCAATAACGTATGTCACGATGGAGGTATGATATTATATCAAAGTAGTAATGTATCTTACACATTATAACTATGTATTCGATGAAAATAAACATGTGATGTAATTGATCACCTTTTAAAGTAGCAGAAAATTATCTCATTGTGATTCCTTTAAGGTTTGGTCCAATTTAGTTTCCCTATCTTAATTTACTTGTGAGGACTAATTTTGTTCAAGCCTTCCCATACTATACTTGAGTACAATCATGTGGATCTTTATTACATACACCAAGATCTGGATGCTATGCATATTTTATATATAACTACAACCTAAAATACATCATCATTGGTATATACATCTCACATTTCCTTCCATACAACCCTTATTAGCATTGACAAGAATGCATCATCCATTATTTATAAGTATATAATTCAACACCAAATCCTTTCATAATAGTGACATACAAACATTTACAAGAGAACACTATACCCTTAATGGGTTCTTCAAGATCACCACACAACATGAGGACTCATTTTAACAATCACTTTCATTATTTTCACGTAGGGAAACATACAAAAAACCATGGGTATAAATAAGACATCATAACAAAAAGAACTCTTTAAAATATATATTATTTTTTAAAGTGTATGCATGTAAAATAATATGTAATTATCTTAAGGGAAATCATTCAATTATAGCATTAAACACACAAGTCGATCATCAATAGGGTTTCCACATCGTGGCAACCATATAAAGTCTTAATTACAATCCTTCGCCAAACATCGCTTCAAGCAATCACATATACAAAAAATATGTTACTCAATTACAATCAACACATAGACTTGCAATCATCATCTCATTATATGTATAGAAGTGAGGTCAGTAACACTTAGAACTTAGATTGAACATAAATGTTTTTATTTCATTCTTATACTGATGATCCTCAACAAAGAGCCTCAGCCTAACTCACAGGTTAGCAATATGACAACCATAACCTACCCTAAGACCTAAAACCCGAGGCCCCCACAATGGGGCAGTCTACATATCCATTCATCATAATCAGGATTAGATGTAATTCTCCACTTAAATGAGTGAATCATCTCCTCCGTGAGACATCATATTTGAAAGAGCTGGCTAACTAACCTAGTGCAGGGGATAAAAACTATTGCTATCCTAATAAGCTTCTATAAGCTCTAAAAATCTAACACTAGAACATTAATTATTTGCCTTCATTAAAACCTAGAATTTATTTCCATCTTTTGATGTTGGTGACAACAAGATATAAGGCACTCCAACATCCTAAGTTCATTGTTCTCTCACAAAAGTACCATTTTACAACACCAATAATTTAGTGTTGCTACAATTATCAATGAAACCTATACTTAATCATCAAACAATTATAGTGTTCTAACAATAATTAATCTCATATCAACTCTGAGTCATTATACATCTAAGAGAGTTTTCATCAATGACAATGATTATTAGTTATTGCCATGATTCCAAGTTGTACTCATCATTATAAATACTCAGGCCACCACCCATCCATATTGTTAGGGACCATAAACTGATTTGTCTTACATCCTACATGGTTAAAAACGTATGGACATCCTTGTTTGACACTAATTTTGCTTCCACATCATTCTAACATTCGTTCACTTGTTCTGATTTTGACTCAGACATAATCTTAAAGCCTTTGTACCATTACTATATACCCATCTATAATTCCTAATTCCTCCATCTTGCTATAAAGTTTGCTTCTAGGTATCATTTCAAATGCTTTTTTGAAGTCAACAAAGCAATAGAAAGTGTCTTCTCCTCGTTTATCACACACTTTTTTAATAAAGTGCTTGAGAATGATGTAGTGGTCAATGGTGGAATGCTTAAACCTAAAACTTGCCAATTCTTTTGCTCTTTTCCCCTCTTTTTCTGTCCAACTGCTAATTATGCACTCTACCATGCTTCCAAATAGTTTTCAAAGAAGAGGATTTACCATGATAGTTTAGTAGTCTGACGAATTATTGATATATCCACTTTATAAGAGAGGAATTATGATATTGTTTGTCCAATATGTCAAGAAGCCTTCTATTCCCAAGTGCATTGGATTCTATTCCAAAGATCTAGACGTGTGATAATTTTAGAAACCACTTGTGTATTTTACCTCTACTTTTTATAGATGCATTCATACAAATTAAATTGGGGTAAAATGTAGACACCAAAAAATGGCCCTATGGAATTTATTAGTCACCACATTACATGATTTTAGTGTGCTTGTCTATTTGTTGATAACCGGTCCAAATTAGATGTTATTGGCATTTTTGTGATTTGTTTCGAATTTAAACACACATTGTCTAGAGTTGTTGCCCACATTCCTAGGTCTCTCTCAAGCACCACCAGTGTCCTTGGGTTGGCCTTTGAATCCTTCCCAAATAGGATGCACATGTCCCCTATGTCTTGTCTTTCATTTTTAATCGTTTGAAGTCAATTTGGTGACAATAGTGTCGTAATTTGAATTCAATGTCTCTATAAATACACAAGCATTGTAGTTCATTTAGCATTAAGAAATACATTGAGCACTCTTAGAGAATCTATTAAGCACTCACATGCATTCTAGAGAGATTAAACAATCATTACTGCATTTATCCTTGTCTAAATCAAGCATTTTTATCATGCATCACATTTGACTTGCAATTTAAGATTTTATATATCAATGGAATTGTTTTTCAATTATGCAATTTATTATTTTTGAAATCTTATTTATTATTTAGGAGCTTGATAATTAGATGACGCTTCAAAATCTTGCAAATCCTTAACAGAGACCTTTAAACATTTGTTGTTTTCTTTGAGATTAAGATATTGGTGCCAATCTATAGCAAGAGAAAGAAGAGTCTATTTTGCATGTTACAAATATCGCAATGCGAAGATCATAACAAATGAATTAAAGATTCAACCCAGGGAAAGACAACCATCAATTCAGATGTAGGCTTGTTAGTTAGCCATCGGGAGCACCCCTAATGCTTTGTCCCTATCCAGTATGTAGTTGTCGCTTTGTACAATTGTCCCTAATCACTATCAAATTTATGGACGGGGTAACATTAACTTTTGGGTGCACATTTCCACATTCAAATTCAAATGGTTGTCACTAGATCTCTTGATATTCAAGATGTGTATCCAAACCCTATGCGAATGCCATAATTGTAATTCATTTGTCTTTAACATAGAGCAATAGTTGTGATGGGATATGACAAAATAACTGACTTTTAAATAAACTAAAATGGAAAGTTCCTGTTCGATCCTCCAGCAACGTAAATGAGTCCTTTTGCCGAGTCCACCGCGCAGGCGAAAAAGCTTCGAACCCTCGGCATGTTGGTGCCTCGCTGCCATTTACCCGAACAAACATTATAGATGAAAACAGCCTCCACTGCTCTCATGCTACCCTCGTTATCTGAATTCAAAAGCCCCATCACAATCAATTTGTAATTCACTGAAACACAGTGAGAAGAGGCATCGGAGGGTCGTATATAAGTACTATACAACCGCCCCTGCAAAATGTTTTTGGGACCGCCTCAACTATAACTATCAATTCCTCCGACAGGCCTATTTTTTCTTTCCTGTCCTGATGAAAATTAGGGTTGCTAACCACATTCCTCCAGCTTTTACAAACAGCTCTGAGGTTGAAGTGGGATAAACATGGCACCCTCAACAAGCACTCTCTTCCCATTTCGACTGGAAGATTGGGAAATATCTCTGATACGCTTCTCTCCAAAATTGGGCTCTTCGAACATATAATTTATATTACAACTTTATTAAAGTAATCAACATTTTTGTGAATATAATATATATATTTTTTATTACAGAGGTATAAAGTGAGAATCAAAGTATTAAGGCAGACTCATGGAGTTATAAAGTGAATATTAAACTTCAACATATCTATATATCTCATTCAAAAGTTAAGAGTAGAATTGTGGTCTTTGTTGATGTGAGTGAATAGGAGGAGGGTATATATCTCAAGTGGATTGACCGCATAAAAAGTTAGAAGTGAAAAAAGTTCACAACTTTAAATGGGTTACTCTACGCAAGTCATTCCACATAGTCACAATATATCTGACGTTGCAAATTATAAACTCTATAGGAAAATGAAGGCGAACTATAGCTAATAGATACATGCAATTGATAAAGTCATTTACAAAAGCTAAAGTGACTTTGTGAACTCTATAACTTTACGATCAATAGGAGAGTGACACGTGTCACTCTGTAACTAAACAAAGAAAAAAGTGAAGGGGAAGGTAGAGCTAGAAATTAATGAAGTTGTATTGAGCTAAATTGGGTTTCATGTTAGATATTGATGCTAAGATAAAATAGAAAGGTGAATGGGTAAATTATACAATCCCACATAGTTTATTAGATATAAGATGATGTCCATATAAATAAAACATTTGGCAACGGTGAAAGTGGGACTTTTTGAACTCTATGAAAGATGCCTTTATGATTATGACGAGTGGATGGTTCAAGACAAAATTCATAGATGGCCACTATTGTTGTTATCACTTTGGGGAAATATAATTCATAGTGATCATATTCACCATTTAATTCATAGTGATTATATTCACCATTTAATTCATAGCAGCAACACTATTAAAATTGTGATGCATCAACGAGGAAATATTATTAATTCACAATGGCCAATATGGAATTTAGTTTATAGTGGAAGAAAATATTAAAAGGTTGATAAGTAGGAGGTATTTTCCACAACAAGTCAAATCATGGTATTGCTATCAAGATTCAACTGTATATAATCCCTTATCTGTTGTACTGAAGTTCTATTCATAACTTATATTTGTTGGTTGGCTTGAGGATGTAAAGTTGCTCTTCTTTGAAGATTGCTATCCATCTTGCTCCATTAGGTGGTCCAAAACTTTCCAACAAATCTGGGATCTTTGTTTGATACAATGGACTTAGGCAAACCAAAGTGCACAATTATAAGAAAATAACAATTCAATTGCTTGATGTGTTATTATTGTCTTATTACATGGAATCAAAATACATATTTTTGTTGAACTTATCTACAACAACATATATATAGTCATGCCTATGCTTCGACATTGGGAAAATTGAAATTTCCCTCAAAATCCATAGAGATGCTTTCCCATGGTCTAGTATGCATAGATAGAGACACATACATCCCTTATTTCCTAACCTTAGGCTTACTTGTACAAACACAAACTACATTTTCTAATGAATCTAGCTACTTCTTCATACATAATGGGCCAATACACATACCTTTGCAAATGGGCTATGGTATTTCCAACACCAAAATGACCTAGAAATTTGAAAGAATGCACTTCCCTCATCAATAGAAGTCTTTTTTGCTTTGGCACATATAGTTTGTCCAACTTGTAGAGTAGCCCATCCTTGAAGTAACATTTTTTGTTGCCTTCAACATCATTTGTCCGTACCTAGAATACTTTTAGGGATCGAGTGATCAAATTTTGGTCAGGAGATGAATTATACAATCAGGTCAAAAAAGCTTTATCAGAGAATGCTCAAAATCCTCACTATAAAAGATATATTTTTGAGAGTGATGGTCTTTTATGTCTCAATAGAAGGATGTATGTGTCAAATCGAGAGAATATATGGAGCACAATGCTAAAGGAACTGCACAATGCCCCATATTAAGGACATCTAAGAGTAACTAAGCTCATGGCTGAGCTTAGACCACTATATTTCTAGAAGGGAATCAAGAAATATGTAGCAAACTATGTGTCACATTGTATAGAATGTCAGTGAGTGAAAGTTGAGCATGTGCATCCAGTTGTGTTATTAGATTTGCATGAAATATCATAATGGAAGTGCCAAGTGATTAGTATGGACTTTATCCAAGGTTTACCGATGTCACAAAACATGTATGATATGATATTGGTAGTAGTTGACAAACTAACCAAGGTGGCTCATTTTATACCAGGCAATTTGATAAATGATGCACCTACTCTTGCAAAGAGGTTTGTGAAGGAAGTGTATAGGTTGCATGGATTTCTAGAGAAGATAATTTTGGATTGTGATCCAAAGATGATTTATAGATTTTGGATAACTCTAAATTCAGTTTTAGGTACACAACTAAAATTTAACATTACATATCACCAAGATACTGACAGACAGACTGAGAGAGTTAATTAGGTGTTCGAGGATCTTCTTTGTATGTATTGCATGGATAAATAATACAAGTGGGAATATTATCTTCTATTGGTTGATTTTGCTTACAACAATTCATACCAATCAACTTTGAATATGGCATTGTACAAAAGGTGTAGGACACCAATCAGTTGGGACAGGTTGGAGGACAAGGTAGTTTTTAGACCTAAGACGCTTTTAGAAATGGAAGAGTAAGTCAGATTAATTAGGTAGAGATTGGTTGAGGCCAATGATAGGCAAAAGAGTTATGTTGATTTGAAGAGGACAAATAGGTAGTTTTCAGTAGGTGATAAAGTATTCTTATGGGTTAAATCGTAGAAGATCTTGATTAAATTTGAGAAGTTAGTGAAACTATCACTGAGATATGTGGGACCCTTTGAGGTGTTAGAAGTGGTCAATCTTATAATGTATAGGCTTGCATTGCCACCAGATCTATCTCTATTAAATAATCTCTTCCATGTTTCTTATCTTAAAATGTATAAAGCTGATCCTATGTATGTGTTGGATTGGAATGTTTTGCAAGTTATGAATCTTGGGGTGGTCATGGTAAAACCAATCAGAGTAATTGATACTCATAAACATAGTTTGCATAATAGAGATATGTTATAGTGCAAGGTCCTTTGAGACCAATACTCATAAGCTAAACTCTTGGTACCTTGAGCCACAAATCATAAATCCATAACCTTTAAGCATAAAATATAAATTATAAGCCCTAAATCCTAATCCCTAAGCCATAACACTGAAACTTGAACCCTAAATGCTAATCCCTATACACTAAATCCTAACCTGTGAATCTTGAACCATCAACCATAAACCTTAAAACCTAAATTTAAAAATCCTAAACATGTAGCCATAAACCATAATCTTGAGTTATCACCTATATAGAGAAAGGATAAGGGGCATTGGTTAAGCCATATTTTGAAAGGATAGGGGTCATTTTAACTATATAGAAAAAGGAGTGACTAGGGACATTAGTGTAAAAGGCTTGAAGGTGGATTTAAGATGAATTCCTAAATAATTTATGTTTTTTTAATCAATGGGTTTATTAATATGCATAAATGGCTAGCCTGTAGCATTCAACCTATAACATAAATGTAATAAAGATACAATCATTCATACATTACATCTACCCCATACCTAGTACTACATTTAGGTATATTTTCACTCATACATGACATATTCTTGTATTCACAATATAGTCACTCATACCAGACACAAATGTAGCTAATCACCATAGTACACTCCATTTACACCTAAACCATTAACCCTAAAAACCAAATCCCAAACCCTAAACACCATAAACCTTGAACATTGAACCCTAAACCTAGACCCTAAACACCATGAACCTTTAACACTTAACCCAATATCTTATCCCTAAACACAAAACAATAATACCCAAACCCCAAAACCTAGACCCTAAATATATAACCTTAAACCCTAAACTTTATACCGTAGACCCTAAGCCCTAAAACCTAAACTTTAAGTCCTTAACCCTAAATCCCAAACCATAAGCCCAAAATCCTAAATCTTAAACACTAAACCATAAAACCTTAACCATATGCCCTTAATATTAAACACTAAACCTTAAGTACAAAATTCAAAATAATGAACCTTAAACCCTAAACACTGAACCCCAAACCTAAAACCTTGACCCCTAAACTCTTAACACTAAACCCAAATCCTGAAACCCTAAACCACAAACCCAGAACCATAAAGCCTCAAACCGAAAACCATAGACCATAAATCCTAAAACTAGATAAACCTTAAACCTTAAAACCTAAATGCCATAACCCAAACAATCAACTTCAAACACTAAACTATAAACTTTAAACCCTAAACCCTCAACCCAAAACCCTAAAAAGGAAACCTAAATAATAAACACTAAATATACATTATGGAGACCACACCACAAAGGAATGATGCAAGCATTGGTAGTTCAGCTCAACCCCCTCTCCACTTTCCTATCATAATTCCTACACAAGCACAAAGATTTCAATGCAAGGAGAAAACATGCCATAACAAAGTCAGCTACATAAATGCCAATAATTAATACTCATGACCCACATCATTATTTGATAATAAATTACAAACATGAGAAGATCCAAAATGCTTCAACCCTTTCGCTCAATGATTTAGAAATAACTATGTCTAGAAGAAGGATTTCACCTCATACGAAGCAAGCGCAAAGAGGTACTTTTTGATCTATCATCATTTTTTATCATCCCTCATCATTCAAAATGAATTTTAGCCTTGCAATTTCAAAGAGGATATTATCTTATTTCCACCATGTAAATCATTCAACAATCCCCATAGAGTAATCCATCATGACCCTATCTAATCTACTAGACAAGTACACTATAATCAAAACAAAAATAATTGAAACACCATTCAAGATTCATCTAAAAAATATATTTTTTAGTCTAAAACAAATTTATACTGACTATTAGATTAGAACACACTCTACTAGATGAGGGAATGACTAGTGATGATGGAGTGGTTAGGTATGATGAGGGATAATGAGGGATGAGGACAAATGAGGAGAGGGTGATTAGAGATGATTAATTATGATGAGGTTTAATGAGGGAGTGATTAGATATGATGAGGGACAATGAAATATGATTAAGGATTGACTAAAGATGATAATAAATGATGATGGTTAATGAAGGAGTTAGTGATGATGAGGGATGACAAGAGTGTGACTGGGTATGATGAGGGATGATGAGAGAATGATTAGGTATGATTAGGGTTGATGAGGTTTGATGAGGGACTATTTATGGATGATCACTAATAATGAGGGATGATGAGGGAGTGACTAGGGATGATGAGGGTTGATGAGGGAGTGATTAACAACAATGAAGGATGATGATAGCCAATGAGGGAGTGATTAGGGATAATGACAATCGATGAGGGAATGAATAGGGATTATAAGTGAATACAAGGTTCGATGAGGGAATGATTAAGGATGATGAGGATCAATGAGGAAGTGTCTTATGTGAATTCAGAGTGTTAGAATATGACTTTATTCTATGTGACGTTGGAATAATGCATGAGATTGGAATTAAAGAATGCATGGATTGACCATCTATCTGACATTTGTTTCAGATTGAATGGTATATTTTTAGAATGAATTTGAATGGTGTTTTGATTTATTTTATTTTTAATAGATTCTATTAGGGTGGTAATCTACATTCATGTCTAGTATCAGTTATCATATCATGACTATAGATAGATGTCATGTATCAGTGAATGCATACATATATGTAATAGGTATATGATAGATGTCATGTATGAGTGGCCATAGCATAACTCTAGGTATGTTACATGTTACATGATATAGGGTAATCATTTATGCATATTGATAGACCCATTGATTGAAAAATTTAAGAATTTGCCTTCAAGCTTGGGTATTCAATCAGGTAGGGAATACTCAAGTAGGTAAAGTAGGTAGGGCATACTCAATTAGGTAAAATATGGGGCATAATCAATGGTATAGATCTATTACATATGTAACATGATTTGTAACCTCATTTCTCATTCTATCTTCTAATCCTAAAATTTTAAAAACTAAGTATTGACTGGAATGGAATCTAAAAAACTAACTTCTAGATGGTAACTCTTATAGCTCTGTAATCAATTTCAGAAGATGTTGAGTGGTCCTAATTTTTTATATTTAGTAAAAGAAATTTAAAATATAAGAATATAGAAATGTAATATAATATTAAATGTAAACTTATACTTGACATTTATTTTACTAAATATATCCTTGAAAAACACCAAACATGGCCAAAAAATTGTAGTTTAAAGTGCTTAACAACTACCTTTAATTGCAATATATATATATATATATATATATATATATATATATATATATATATATATATATATATATATATATTTATATTTCAAAAGGGCATATGCCCTTTACATGGGGCATATGTCTTTTACATAAAGTGTATTTCCTTTGCATAAGGTGTACGCCCTTTCAACATTTCAATATTTCTTTTGCATTTTCCCTCCAAATTTGACTTGGGTACAGGCTTGGGGAGGTCTGAACCTAGCTTGAAACTGGTCATAAAGAAGCCCACTTAATTTCTAAGAAATTTAGGTGTATTTTTCATCTTTGTTGACACATCTAATCAGGTAGCTTTTATTATCATATATATATATATATATATATATATATATATATATATATATATGGGTTTGTAGAGGAGAAAGTGTAGTTTTAGAATATATAATTTTTTTAATGTTAGAATATTATTTATAATTATTACTTAATTTATACATAACATACCTCATTATTGACTATATACATATCGTCATAAATTTCCTTACTAGTTTTTGAATATTAACTGAAAGTTTATAAAACTTATATCTCGACAATCTACACATTGTCAACTATGCTTTAAAAAAAAAAAAATTCATGAAGTTAAGGTCAAAAATTTATTTGCATGCTTGCAGTTTCAATTTTTCAATTGTCTTGACTTGTAAAACTATTTAAAAACTATATATATATATATATATATATATATATATATATATATATATATATATATATAATTAAAAAATTAATAAAAAATATTCTCAACAATCTTCGACATGTCACCTATCCATATATTAAGTTTCATACAAAAATTCAATCGTTTACTCAAAAAAAGTGTGTTCATACACATGTACTTTCCTTATCTTTTCATAAAAAATGACCAACTTATTGTCATAAATACATATATTTCACACACTTTTATAATCTAGATATTGAAAATAATTATATATTTAGAAACTACATTCAAAATACCACAATTCATATCCTTATGTCATTGTCAAATTCATTCTCGAAGTGTCTCTAATATTCTCTCCAAATTTAACTATTGTTATTTTCAGAAAAAAAAAAGTGTCACTTTATACCCACCCTTTTGTCCCCCATTATCCTACATCTACCCTAAACTAGGAGGTACAATGGATGGACAATGATAATACCAATACCATAAATTTTCATAAATCATTTCTTACACCCACATAATGGTTGGGGGGCGGGGGCACGAAGGGGATCCACTAGCATAATAACAGGTACAACCCTCTCCTAGATGGGTCAACAATGTCCTAACCCACCATGGGTCTATCTAAAATTATGCGGTATCATCTTGCATTTTTATCCTTTAGGTAGTGTTGGCTAAAAAAATTGTTAAGGGGATAAAATGTAAACTTTCGGTCAACACTATGGGGACAGAGTCCCTCTCCTATTAACAAGTAGAACTACCTTTATTGAAAACAAAATGGATGTAGTAAATAAAGCTATTTACATCAAAATTTGTTTTCTATGGGAGTTTTAATTTTAACCAAAAAGTATGGAAAGGTGACAGAAATAAAAAATGTAATGGAATAATAGAAAAGAGGAAAAAGACGGAGAATGGGATAATTCTAGCTAGTTAAACATATAAACTCACTAGAATAATCCAAGAATTGAGATTTTAACATAGGAAACCTTTATCATGAAAATAAGATGAGAAAGACATATTCTGAATATACGAACAAGATACATACACTAAGGAAATTGGATAGAATTATAAATAAGTATGTATAACAACCTTGTATTTCCCAATAAAAATAGACATAAATTCTATTTTCAATCTCACCTAAGTTTCACAATGGCAAAATTTTCTAATGTACATTTAACAGAACTTTTAAACTAGAATATTTGCATTCATTAACTATATAACAATATTATTTTAGAAAATTAAAAGAAGAAGAATCAAAATTGAATAACATACTCATGCACATCATTTATCCATAAAAATTCATGGCACAAAGACTTGTAAATCAATTTTGTACTGTGCCTTCGTGGGGTTGAACATACAAACTCCTTCCTTTTCATTTTTGCCAAAAGTTTTCATATTATCAAAAAGTCCTTCTACAATGCACACATATTTATAGCTTGAGAGAATGCAACCACCTTGTAACCGCACAATAACCACCTTTTTAGTAAAATAATTATATTGTATTGTTAATTTTTTCATTTACAACTTAAAAAACTAAAACATAATATTTTTAAGTTATTACAAAAACTACAATGGAGAAATAGAAAGTTGGAGAGAGGAAAAGTAATCATGAGCAGCTATCAAGAAGAAGAAGAGTATTTTTGCTAAGAGGGACCTTTATCAATTGTTGTAACTAAACCTAACTGCTCTTTTTGTGATGATTTGGACCTATGAGAATTTCATTACTATGCATGAGTGTGGCATAGTTATATATCTAATAAAACATTATTAGTGATTGTTCATCCATTAAAAGTTTAGTTAGTTCCTTCATTTTTCCATCCAGCTTCAATACCTCTCTGAATCTGTCTACTTTGGTTGTTATGTTTCTTTTGGTTTCACTTGATTTTTCTATCACTTTTAAAGTGATACCAACATATCATAAGCCTATATGTTGAGTCCTTGCTTATACCTCAATTGGATTTTCCATACCTTGGCCATACTTTCCAATCCCTTCATATTCTTGACATTCATGAGCGTAGCCATTATGGACCATCAAAAGACGATGAATTATTTTCAAGCCAACCATGAAAATATTCAAATATGATACTCCTATGGGGTCATCAAGCACAAACTTCTCAAGATAGTCATCTAGAAAAGTAAGCAATTGGAAATCATCTAGTGGGCCCTGACCCTGATGTATTATGTTATGGGTCACAAGAACACATTAGATATACTTCATCAAGTTTTGTTCATGTTAATATGCCTCTAGATATACTCATAATAATGTTGTATGCCAGTCATTTATAATGAAGATGAGGTTACATCTCCATAACATGCACCACCATAAAGCACATGCCATAAAAAATGAAAATTTTAACTCCATCAATATGTGAATGGAAATAACCAACCTCCATGTCCTAGTTAGTTACCTTATAACATTTGTGGAACTATGTGTCTCATGATTCAAAATAATCATTTTATTTTGGAATAATAAATATCACTCTATAACCTTGTTTAGCTAAATCATTGGATAGTGCACCAACAAAATCACCTAATCCAAATTTTTAAGACTAGGGAACACACTTTGATCCTACCATGATAATGTTCATCAACTTCCAAAGACGTTTTTTTCACACATCCAACAAGTTCTTATTTAGTTCTACATTGGCTTAAAATGTTGCCTCTCTAGCTTCATATGCACTAATAAAAACAATCTAAACATAGTTTGAATGATACTATATTTTAATTCCCAAGTTTTTTAATTACCCAAATTTCACAAAACATGTTTTCATTTTTGCTTATGATGATAAATTAAAACATTGTTTCTTCCATGAATTTCCACTGTTATTGTTATTATCAAATGAATTTACCACTTTTGTCTTCTGTCAATACTACATTTAGCTTTCAAAACTGCCTTCCATTTGATCAAAACCATAAATAGACAACAAGAGCCTATTTCAAAAAGGGTAAAAACCATGAATTAAATGAGAAACCACTTTCAAACAACTTCATGAAGGTTGATGCCATAGGTTTTGTGCAAATACCATGAATTAAATGCATGAAACCAACTTTTGAAAAATAAAAACCATGAACTTGGATTAAAAACAACCATGCAAAAGTCTCTTATGAGATCTAAGACTACCATGTGGAGGGATAAGAGGAATTTGAAAGTGATTGGTGTGTTTTTAAGCATAATTTTATATGTTGCGGGTTTAGAATGTTTATTTTGCATGTAAAATGCTTGGTCAAAGCTCGTAGCTACAAAATATCCTTAAGAAGGCCACAATAAGTGTTAATAATTTGTTATGAAGGAAAAACACCTTTGAATGTGAATGAGGTTATTAGGTAGAAGGTTGGAAGTTTCACGTATGATGATAATTATTTAACATCTCAAAACCATTTTATTTCAACTTGCAAGACATCAATCAAAACTACCAAGGATAAAAAATGTGGTATTTCAAACCACCATTGAAACTATGATTTTTTATTTATATTTTTTATATCTTTTTTATGGGTAAAATCCTCCCTTGAATACTAAAAACTAAGTTGTTAGCCTCCTTATAAAAACAAATAATAATATGTATTTCAAGTGAAATTATTTTCTTCAACGAGTGATAAGAATTCATATTGCATTTGTCATGGAGTCTATGGAATTCCTGGAAACATATCATCTTGTGGAGTAAGATGAGTTTGTCAAATTTCATCTATTCAAATTGCAACTTGAATCTCTCTCTGTAAAGATTCATCTAAATCATGTTTCTCATCTGGAGTACTATATTTAGAATACAATTGAGACAAGCAATTCTGAATTTGAGCATGTTTCTATAACAATGACCTTCGAACTAACTATGTTGAGTGTGCATTCAAAACTGAATCAATTGTCTAATTATTCATAACATAAAAAAACATCTATGGGAGATTTTCAAAACTAGTATACAAGCCTTTTAAAATTCTCTTCCAATTTTGATTCAATCACTGTCAAATTCTCATTTGTAAAATGTCATTTTTTGTGTTTAATTATGCGTCAATGAGCAATATGAACTTCTTCAGCCAAAATTTCTAAATTAAGTACATGAGAAAATGAGCTTACCATAACAATAGAATCCCCAAGATCTAAGCTTATTGATATTTTTCCCAACTATTTTAGCTTTCTAGGATCACCCTTTCCCTCATACTCTCCAGAAAGCTCATAACAATCTTGGATTGTCTCCTTGATCTCTTCACCTTGTAAGTCTTGTAAGATGTCAAAAAACTAATCCAAGAGAAGGGCATCATATTCAATGTGTATACAAAGGGAAATGCACTTGACCCATTAATCAATCTTAGCTTGGAGAAGATAAATCCTACTAACACTTTCATTTATTGATACATTAGATATTCAAGGTCATGACTAAGATGGATCCACTGAACCTAACTAAGGGATCTCTTACCATAATAACATCACTGGAGAGGGTTCCAAATCCTCTAGTCAAGCAACACTATGCAATAACCCTAACTATGTCTTATTATTTCATATTCACCTAGTAAATGACAAGTAAAATAAAATTTAATCTATTGTTCACCAAAGCTTGTGGCACAAAGTGGGGGTAATAAACATAAAAAATAAACATACATAGGAGATCTATACTCAATTCAATGTATAAGAAATACTAATGCATGAGAGATAAGTAAAAATGCTAATCTATCTACTTTAACAAAGGAAGAAAAAAATTATGAATACTTACCTTTGAAGATGAACCTGTCAAGCCTCAATCTCTCCCTTGGCCAAGGTGCTTTGTAAGAGGTCATTTTGGTAAGGATAACAAGGATAAGATAGATTTAGGTTACATAACTTCTCTATGTATCTAAAAGACTTCTCTATGAGACAAGATCCATATCTCCAAATAAAGTATTGAAACCCTAAGCTATGCTCCTCAAGTAAAATGGTGGATAAGCAGATGCACAATATAATATTCTTCTTCTTCTCTTCCTAATAAATGATAGAAATAGATGTGTATATATTGCTAAATCTAACCCTAAACCTTTCTAAAAGTTTATCTGAAAGGGTTATCCCAATTCCACTTTGTATCATTATTTGATAAAAATAAGTTAGGTCCCAGTCTAGGTTAGCCAAGGTCGATCTAGACCTGTAATGTGTAGAAATCAATAAGAATACAAGGTCGACTTAGGCCTAAAAGTGTATGGTAAAAGTCAAAAGGGGGTTTTAGGCTTAAGTAGGCACTGAGTAAGGTGATGAATTGCTTGGAGGAGTGTGTAAGAGAAGATTTAAGGCTTAGGTAAGTGTATAGGATATGGTTGCGTACATATCAAGTGCTGGTATAAGGGACAATAATCCTATGAAGCACCAATGGTTTGCCCACCCCTTTTCCAGTGTACCCTTTGAGACATGCACTCAGAGAGATTGAGAATCGATGGGTTCTTACAAGAGAAAAAGTATCAATAATTGATAAAGTCTGAAAATATTATGTGTATACATATGCCCCACTCGAAGCTCATCACATGTCACATAGGTGCAATAGTGGATGGTGCTTCGAGAAAAGAGCATAACAACACACAACACTGAAGTTGAATAAATTACAATAAGAAGAAAAAAAGATATATGTAAGGACATAATTAAAAAGGACATACCTTTATTTATCTTAGTGTTGTAGATAAGATACAAAGTGAAATAAATGTGAAGGTGTCCAATGTAGGGAACATTAAGTGAACCTGTAAAAATTTAGCAAAAAAAAGAGAAATTTTGAATTTGTGTAAAATATATATGTAATATGTGAAAAGATAATCTACAATGTCAGCATTCCAAAACATCTTATGATTTGAAAAAAGAACAAGTAGAAACAAAGATATGATTGAAAAACATAATCCGATTGTAAATATGTGTTAGGTAAATAATTTTGAATAGTAAATATAAATAGGGTGAAAAATAATTCATTCGTTATTTTTACTATCCTAAAAAAATTGTGCTCTAAGAGACCTAATTTAAGTCTAGAGAGCAACCATGGTGAGGAGATGACAGTTATGAGTGGAGGATGCATAGCGGCAACAGCTAGTGCAACATCGGTAAGAAAGCATGAATTTCAAATTTTTGAACAATTTTATTTGAAATTAATATAAATATATAAAATTAGATGGTAGGCAAAATTTAGACACTGAAACTGACCCTAGGAAATTTTTAGGTAAACTAGGGGTAGAACAAGGTACTAGGTAAGAAAAGATCAGACCAGTAAATGCTTGACATTTATGGTAAATGTCCAAAAAGTCTTTGTAGATAAAGAAAATAGTGTAGAAATGATTACAAAGAAATTTAGCAAACATTAGTCAAGAAATCATGAAAAATGCATTAAAGACATAACGAAACTTAGCCTATCTATTCATGCAGGGTTTGTTAATGACAATGAAAGATATATGAAATAAATCAAGAAACTTATACCTTCCCAAGTGAATCCACCATCCAAGAGCGGTTCATAACATGTTCTCCCCTTGATCAAGAGCTCTTGCCTTTATCAACAACGGTGGCCAAACTCCTCCAATGCCTCAAGAATTCTTTACATAACATAGGCTCAAAGTAGATAAAATCTCTAATCTAGCCTATCAAATGAATCTTGTTAATGAAACACAATATTCAAAACAAAGGGTTGTGGAGACAATTTAGAATTATAACATTGCACAAATCAAGCTTAAAAATGATGTTCATGGCTCTTCTATTTATAGATTTTCAAAATGGTCCTTGATCAACCATGACCATCCATCTCAAGATTGAGATGTGTGGCCATGAATTAATTTAATATTTGGAAATAAATACATAAATATTCTCATAATAATTTAGGATAAAAAGGCAATAAATATGCATGGGAGGCATTAAAGAGGTATGGGAAACCCATAATCTTGACTTTTTTTGTATTTATGGCTTATGGATGCCACCCCATAGATGATGTCACTAGGCGATGCAAATATTAAGAATCAATTTCCAACATTGTGATATTCAATAAGTTCCATAGAATTCTTACTTAAGCTCTTAATTTAGATTAATTAGCTTAAACAAGGTTAATCAAGTTTAGCGCAATTGTTTGGAAATTGGCTCTCAATTAATCAAAATAGTCATAAAGTCAAATTATTGGGTCACAATTTGACTCAAAAAGAATTAAAAGGTGATGTTAGATGTATTGGAACCATATTCTCATTTAAAATGTTTCCAATATAAAATAACAATGGTACAAAATGTGTACTAATGAATTATAAGAAAAGAGTGATCTAGAGCAGAAAAAGGCGAAATCATCATTTTGAATTGAAATGAATTGATCAAAGTTAGGTTTCTCATAAAATGCATTGCCCTATTTAGGGATACTTTGACCAAAATTGGCACTTGTAAATGAAAAGTTTGAACTATTTAGGGTGTTTTAATGATTTTGACCTACAATGTGCATTTGAGTGCAATTCAAGTAAGATTGACAATTTCAACATAAATGGTGTTAGGAATTGGATGTCTACATTTTGCCCCTATTTGAGAAGGTGTAGCAAGATGTTTAGGTGAAGAAACATCTTTTTAAAGAAAAGAGTTGTCAAAAACAAATTAGAAATGACTTGTGATGCCCCCTTGAGAGGACATATTAAGATGAAAGAGAAGGATGAACTCTTAAAAAGAGAAGGACAATGAGAGATTAACCCATGGCATAGATCACATCCAAATGAGCTAATGCTTACATGCGTGGTTACCATCAATGATCAAAATATAATTAGAGGTATAATGGGCCCTAAATATGGGGGGAATGGGAAGGATTCAATCCAAACATGTAAGGGACACACTTGAAATGTATCCAATTTGAGAGTGCAAGCTATGCACTTATGGCATTGATCAATCTTGAGACAAGTTGCACACTAAAATATTGCCATCATGGGCATTAGTGTGGAGAGCTTGGAATTAGAGGAAAAATAAAATGTGGTCCCCAAAAAGATGATAAGAAATACCCCAGTAGAGAAAATTTGATCGTGATAAGATAGTTGTGCCCCAATAGGGCTAATTTTGATCACTGATAAAGAATAAATAATGGTTTACCCCTGTAGGGCTGATTTGATCTGACATTGTTCAGATGTTATGACTTAGCATAGGTGATTGGCAAGAAAAATAACACAAGGAAATAACCTATTACATAGATTAAAATGAGTGAGCACAAACATACATGTGATGGTAGAATGGCTTGAAAATCCATAAGAAACCAAGTAGATGAGAATGCACAAAGTGATGAGAGAGATGAAAAGAAGGGAGTTGATCGAGCTGACTCTAGATGTGCTAGACAATTGGATGCTACCTACATAGTTATATGGACTCATGTTCCAATATAAACTTTAGGCCAATGTAGTTCACCCAAGTTTGGGAGAGAATAGAATGAGGGATGATGAAAACTAACCAAGAATTGATTAGAATCATAATGTATGCAAAGATATGCACGTCTAAACATAGAGTCAAGTCCTAAAATGCATGATACCTAGATGCCTATTTTCATATTAAGAGCTTAGATTATGCATAGTGTTCTTGAAAACTATTCATCAGAGCGGTGTTGACGTTAAGACTTTAAAACTTGAGCACAAAGTGCTTGCTATAGCAAAATAAATTAGGAATCATAAGTACAAATAACTTAGAATGACATAATATTCCAATTGCACTAAGCTAGTTCAAATGTGAATACTTATAACTAAGGATAATGGTAAAACAATTTCAAAACCAGAGTTACAACTATTTACATTTAAACAAAAAAGCAAAGACAAAGATAAACATAAATGAACCTAACTTAAAATTAAGATATGATTAATCAAGACTTAATTACGAACAAAAATATTTAAAAACAAAACAAAAAAAAAAAACTCAACGATATGAGACCAAGATATAAATAATCAAGATCCATGTGGACCATCAAGACATTCTTGAACACAAAAGAGAAAAGCAAAATCAAATAGAAAAATAAGACACCAACAACAATCAACTACATAAAATGATCTAAGAACAACTTCATAACATAGGATCAAGATATAAATAATAAAGATCTATGAGAATCATCAAGATATTTTGAAACACAAAAGAGATAAGCAAAAACATACAGGGAAACATAAGACCAAGATGAGACACGAAGTAATAAAAAGATAAAAGGAGAAGAAATAAAAGGAGAGGTGCAAAATCACAACAAAACACCAAGAAAACTCAAATAAACACACACAAACAAAAACTGAGTTAGTGTGATTTAAATACAATTGTTCATGCACATGTGGGAGAGGCGTTACTTTCCACCACAACGTAACAAATAATAATGACACAAAAGTTATTCCCTAATTAAATATGAACAACGATAAAAGAAATGGGGGAAGAGAAGAAAAAGGAAGGGGTTGGATGAGATGACTCCAAATATACAATACAAGTGGTTGATACCTACATAGTTTCATGGATGCATGTTTCAACATGAATTTCAGGTCAAACATAGTTCTCTCAGAAAGTGGGATAGAAGACATGATAATGATAAAAAATATATTATTAATGTTGTAGAAGAAAAGGGAAGATTTGAAAAATAAGACTAGACTTGCAAAATGGCAAGGTGGTGGGATGAGAGAAAATAATCTTACAAAATAGCAAGTGCATGGAACAAGCTGACTTACATAGTGAAAAGTTAGTAGGATAAAATGCTTTCAAAATGGTAAGAGCATGACAACTTAAAATGCTCGTAAAATGGTGAAACCATATGATTAAAGTTACTAAGTTAACCTCAACGTGAATCAAACATGGCCCACATAACCCCACAATAATCCATCATGGTGATTCTGCCTACACAAAAGGTGGTAAAAAATTGACTAAGTCATAACAAGTTCACAAATAAAGGATAACGACATGAAAAATGATAATAGTAATGACCAGATGATGCGACATTACATGATAAAAAGGCATTGTACCTGATTTTCCCATAGGTAGTTATAATTAGGAAACAACATTATAATTTTGATTTGCCCAAAGGCAGTTATAATCAGTGGTGTCAAAACAATGTTGATTTACCCATAGACAATTATAATCAACGATACCAAATAAGATGATAGATAAAATATAACTTGCCAAATCAAATGTCACACTACTCCCAGAGACTGTCATTCAACATAGAATTCTAAAATTATTGAAACTAGATTGGAATCCCCTATAAAAAGTGCAGGATAAACCAAGATCAAAATGGGATCGGTAAGACGATTAAAATTAAGCCTTGGTCAATAGTAAACAAATGGTATAATGAAATTATCAAAAGATAATTGGTTATAGTGGCAACAAGGCTTTCCCAATTTATGATTAGCTTAGATTGCTCTCAAAATGGCGAGAGTGTCCAAACTTAACAATTGATCATAAAATGATGAGAGCGTGGAAAAGGGGTGACCGAGCTAACCTTAATAAAAATTGAGCATTGCCTACATAGTCCTTAAGGACCTCAAGTTAATGTGGTTCAAACAATATGGTTCATGGATCACAATGGTATAATAATGCCTATAATAAAATGTCATATGGGGTTGCCCCCAAGAGACTAGGCAAGGACAATGTTCAATGGATAAATGGTAAATGAAAAATAGTTATGTTGATCTTGTTGACATGGAGATGTTCATCCTAGTTAACAAATGAGACAATCAGAATGATCAATTTATAAAAATTATTACCTAACTCCTCATCGGTAGTGTTGCTCTATCAATAACTGGCTACAGATCTAGACTTGATTAATGTTGTTATGATCCCCATTGGCAATCGATTATGCTTCCTTAAAATGTCAAGATAAGATATTCTTATAGCCTCAACAAAGGAAATTATTTCCAGTGATAGATGATATAAGTGGGTAATGAATGGGTGGGTGATAATGGAATGTATAATGAATGGGAAACAAATGAAGATCAGGACTTTCAGTCACACATAATGTTGTTGATGTTGAAGTTGACATAATTTTGGTTATTATGGGGCTGAAGAACTCTAAAGATGTTCTTGATAGGACCACCAAATATTTCTATTGTTTGATCTTGAGAGTAGCTATCATCTGATTATGTTGTAGATTGGAATCTATTTTGAGTTTATCTTGAATAATATCTTTAGTAAATAGTGAAGAAATTTTTTGCTCAGCTATTGGCACCTTGATGAGGTTTTCACCAATGAATTTGTTCTAATTATCCCTTAGCACCTTTGAGAAGGTTTCATGAAGAGATGCTAACATTTGAATCTGATTGTCTTATAATGCCTTAGAAAATGTTTCATTAAGATATTGTTCTTCTTCTGAATGAATGGGGTCTTCGTCTTATTGATATTTTGCACCTGTTATGTTGCCATGGATGCAGTTCAATAAAGTGTGATTATGTTAGTCCTAATTGATGTTTGTGGGAGGTAGAATATTAATATAATGGCTATGTTGGGTGGTAATAATGGTGGGATGATGAAAGGCAGCACAATCCTCATATAAAATTCTAAGAGAACTTGTGTTGATGATGAATTAATCATCCTCAAAAATGATAGAAGGATCACAAGTATATTCAAATTGATCTGCAAGGCAATTGTAACCAATGTTATAATAATCATGACTATAATCTATTTCTGAATTTGATTCCAATGCAAGGGACTCCGAATCCAATGTTGTAACTGATGTTGATTCTATTTTTGATGCTAAATTTGATGTTGGTTCAAAAATGAAACTTGACTCTAATATTGATTCTTCATCTGATGTGGTTGTTTCTTTAATGTTCAGTTGAATGCTAAATGTTTTACAAGTAATGGTCTATGATGGCATAATGGGCTCAATAAAAATTGATTCATCTTCGAAGGGTTTAACATAGAATAGCTCATCTAAGTGAAGCCCCTCTAATAGAGGGAACTGCTCAAGGGATGTCTCAACAAAATTGTGTTTGTCAAAGTGATACTCCTTAATGAGTGGAAAAAGATCAAGAGATAACTCTGTAGAGACTGGATTGTCGAAGAGATGACGCTCTTTGAAAATAGGTAAAATATGAATAGATAACTTATCATAGGTTGAATTATCATAAATGGATGTTTCAATAATAAAATTTTGGTTTTAGTTCAAAATTGGTTGCAAAATATAAACTTTAAACATATTATGACCCTCATAAGATGGCTCTTGAAGAGGTAATGGTTTTTACTTTGGCTCAAATATCGGCACAAAATTGATAAAGTGGGGAACATTTGGTTTAATGGGAACAATGGTTTGTAGTTCAATAATGGGATCTCCAAAGATTAGAATATTGAAGAAGGGATAAAAAATGATTGGTTCATCAAATGGAGGTTCTTTAACAATAGGTTCATCAAAAACTGGTGATGGGCCAAGAATGGTAATGACTAGATGTTTCATAGTTTTGTTACTTGTGCAAAGTAAAGGAGGAGGTCCTAAAATGGTAACATTTGTATGAGCTTGATTGTGAAGCTTGATTGTTCACTCGAGCTTGATTATGGAGCTTGATTATTCATGTGTCAAAATTTAAGGAGATGGAGGACATCCTAAAATGGTAACCTTCATACGTTGTGGAGCTTGCTTGTTTGTACAAGCCAAAGGAGAAGAAGGATACCCCAAAATAGTAACCTTCGAGTGCAGAGTGTAAATTGAAGGGGATGGATGAGGATGATGTACAACAATTGGCATGGATGTGATTGGTTTTCAATAGATATGCCCAAAAGGGGCAACATCCTTAAGAAATATGGAGTGTTCATGTCCATCATAAAAATGCTCTACTTTGCAACTATGGACATAAGAAACCCCATTACAAGTGTACCTTAGTGTCATGTTTAGAAAGGTTATTCTACACGTTTGACAAGATTAGGACAATGTTTTACAAATATTTAAATAAGGTATGGATTTTGATCTTTCTTTCAACAAATGACTAAGGTACCAAAGATACTATAAAAGGAAGCTATCTTAGAACCACACACAATTAAAAGAATGAGTTCATGAATTTACTCAAATTTTGGTAAAGTTGAAATCGTATAGATTGAAAGAGGGTATGATAACTAAAAAATCCAAGGTGAAAACTAGTATACTAAAGCCTAAATCTTTATGATATGTCATTACCATAAAATCTAGTTCAACTTTGATGAGTTAACACCAGAAAACTAGAATAAATTTCTTTGGATTATGAAGAAGACAATGCAAACTAAGAAACTCATTATGTGAAAACATACAAGAATTCTTAAGTATAAAACTAAAACCAAACGGGCAACACAATGCCATCATATGGTGATAGGAAGGGGGATAGCATAAAATGTGTTCTAGGACTCAAAGTGCAAGTGATGTACAAGATGAATTGAGTCCACTAAGGATGATAATGTGATGATGAGTCTATAATTGTCCCTCAATTCAAAAAAATATAAAATTAAACCCAAGTTAAAACAATTTTAATGTGCAAATGGTGAACCCAATTTAACACATCAACCCTTAGAACTTAGAAAGGTTCAATTTTGAATGTGAATTATCAATAAGGGACTTAAGAAAATTTGGAAAATAATTTAGACTCGAATGGATAGCATAATTTCACCAATTAGACTAATGATGACATAATGTTTATGATGACAAATTTGAACAAAGAAAATATTGATTTTCATTTGGACAACGTAATGCCTCCTTGTTTAATAAATTTGGGGACAATGTGTTTTGGATTATGACATTTATGTTAACAAGTAGTTTTGATCCAAAACAAGACCAAGTAATCTAAGATAAAGACAAATCATTTAACTAATCATCTTAAGTCCTAAACTGACAAGATATGGCAAAGTGGGGTTAACTAAACTAATTATTTTTTAAACGTTCTAGATTGATCAATTGCGTAGGACTTTCACGTCCAATGTGCCAAAATAATCTCACATCATTTGGGTCTATGACACTTGGCTTGTTGTAAAAAATGTCTTGCCTTTTTTACAACCACTACATCCATTGCTCACTCAGTATAGTGTGATGTCTAATGTACTCATACATCCTAGGCTTAGCCCCCATGCTAGGAGAAGGTTTAACCGCTCAAATATTTGATTCTAGTGGGGTGATCCCAATTTATATACCCACCATAGAGAGGGGTTGAAGACAATGTTAGGAGATGAATTCCTGGGTTAAGGCTTCTCTAAAGAACTCATGAGAGGTAATGAATTCCTCCTCAGAAGATAAGATGTATGAAATAAATGACATAATATAAAGACTTTATGATTGCCTCAAGATCACCCAATACTATTACGAGTTTTTTGGGAGGGCTTTAAACGATGTTCTTTTTATGCCTTGGACTAGGCTCAAAGTGCATTGAGATGGTGCTTTTGATCCCAAAATTTCCCTAAAAGGGATAGATGGGAGAGCATAAACACATGTCTCTTTTCATTAAAATACACAATCAACAAGCAAGTTTGTAAATAACTGAAGTGAGGTTAATTTTGTTGCACCAAATTGAAAGTGTTTTATTATATTCATTACTAGCCCCTTGGATTTAAGATGTGCAAATAGAAATAATTGTAAACCACCCAAAAAAAATTTGACGCTTTTGATCCCAAAAGTTCCCTAAAGGGGATAGATGGAAAAATATACATGCATAACCCCCTATTTACTCAAACAAGTTTAGACTAAACAAATAATGAAAATAACTTGCAAAAAATTTAAAGTTTATTCAATTTTATAGCACTATACAAAATGTGGGGTGGTGTTCTTTTAGCCCCTTGTATTTAAGTTGTAAACTTTGAAAGAACAATCAAAACATTCAACACAAACATGAAAATTTTCCTCTTTAAATCTAAAGTGAAAATGACTAATTCTTTTTAGAACATAAAAAAAAAGTGGGAAAGTACTAATTAGGCTTATTTTAGCACTTGTTCAAGTAATTCCTACAATAAAATGGTTAGCATTTCTTTTAGCTTTGAATCATTTTTCCAAGTTAAATAAATAACTTTGTAAATTGAGCTCTCAAATTGGGTCGAGCTACACAATCAAGTTGGGTTGGCAGTCGAGTCAAGTTGGTAGCCAAGTTGGGTTGGCAATCGAGTCAGGTTAGTAGTTGAGTCAAGTTGGTAGCTGAGTTAGGTTGGTAGTGAGTCGGGTTGGCAGCCGAGTCGGGTTGGCAACCAAGTTGGGTTGGCAGTCAAGTTACACATCGAGTTGGGTTTCATAGTCGTAAAAATAAAATCATGACTTATTAAAAAATGGATTTTTGCTCAAATTTCCATCTTATTTGCTTCCACACTCCAAGATCCTGCATGATAATGGTTAGTATGTTGCTTGTAGGTACTATTTGATCAAATTCATGGGGTGTGGTCCCACCGGGTGTGCCAAAATATAGAGGATTAAAAAGAAAGTTAGTCAAACATTAGTCAAGAAATTATGAAAAATGTATTAAAGACATAACAAAACTAAGCCTATCTATTAATGCAGGGTTTGTTAATGACAATGAAAGACATATGAAAGAAAGCAAGAAATTTATACCTTCCTAAGTGAATCCACCATCCAAGAGTGGATATAATCATGTTCTCCTTGTGATCAAGAGCTCTTATCTTTGTCAACAATGGTGGCCAAACTCCTCCAATGCCTCAAGAATTATTTGCATAACCTAAGCTCCAAGTAGATGAAATCTCTAATCTAACCTATCAAATGAAGCTTGCTAATGAAACACAATGATCAACACAAAGGATTGTGGAGACAATTTAGCATTATAACATTGCACAAATCAAGCTTAAAAATGATGTTCATAGCTCTTCTATTTATAGATTTTCAAAATAGTTCAAGATCAACCATGACCCCATCTCAAGATTGAGATGTGTGGCTATAGATTAATCTAATATTCTAAATTAAATACATAAATATCCTCATAATGATTTAGGATAAAGAGGCATGGGAGGCATTAAAAAGGCATGGGAGACCCATAATCCCAATATTTTATGCATTTATGGCTTATGGATGCCACCCCCTAGATGATGTCACTAGGTGATGCAAATATTAAAAATCAATTTCCAATAGTGAGATATTCAATAAGTTCCATGGAATTCTTACTTAAGCTCTTAATTTGAATTAATTAGCTTAAACAAGGTTAATCAAGTTTAGTGCAATTCTTCGAAAATTGGCCCTCGATTAATCAAAATGGTCAGAAAGTCATATTACTAGGTCATAATTTGACTTGGGAAAAATTAGAAGGCAATGTTAGATGCATTGGAATAGTATTCGCATTTAGGATTTTTTCAACACAAAATAAAAGTGGTATAGAATGTGTACTAATGAATTATAAGAAAAGAGTGATCCAAAGCACAAAAACACAAAATCATCATTTTAACTTGAAATGAATTGATTAAAGTTAGGTATCTCATAAAATGCATTGCCCCATTTAGGGGTACTTTGCCCTAAATCAACACTTGTAAATGACAAGTTCAAACCATTTAGGGTGTTTTAATGAATTTTAACTAAAATGTGCATTTGAGTGCAATTCGAGTAAGATTGATAATTATAACATAAATGGTGTTAGGAATTAGATGTCTACACATAGTCAACCCTATCGACTCAATTTGTAAGATGAGAGAGAAATAGGGGCTGACTGTGTAGTAGCAGACCAACATAGTATTGTTGAAGGTGGTCGACTATGTCACAATAGTTAGACATAGCTTGGAATAGGAATATGACTAACATAGTACCCTAAATTTGATGTAGTTGGTAATATGTAGTCGATATAGTTTGCTAAAGGTGGTCGACTGTATATTAGAAGGCTAATGTAATATGCTAGAGCTAGAAAAGGGTTGATTTAGTATTAAATAAGTTGAGACAATCTAAAAGGAAAGGGTCAACTACATATCAGTGGGTTGATATAGTATAACAAGACTGTAACAGGGTCGATTTAGTATCAAATGGGCTGATAGTGTAGAAAAATAAAAAATTAGAAAACATAATCAAATAAACTGATGAAGTAGTTAATTTGTAAATTTTTTAGAACATATTTTAATTATTATGATATTTAGATCTAATACATCCTCTATCATTTGATATTTTATAGAGATGCCAAAGATTTTGGTGCTTGGTAGATCCATTGTGGTTATCAAATCTATTAGAGTAATTAACAAATGTGGATAGGGTTCGACTAGTCATCTTGGGATTCAATAATATTATGGAGATAAGATGCATCCCTCTGAGTGTTGATCTCATTATCATGTTCCTAGGATCATGGGAATGATTGACCAACACTTTTCGATGGGAGGTGGAGGGGGAAAACATCAAGGTGGCTATTACTTTGGAGGGCACCATATATTGCATGGACTTCAGATAGGTGAGACATCAGTGGTCACTTATACACCAGAGTCAAGGGATGAGAGACAAGCCTTAGCCAAGTGGGATACAAGCTTAAATAAGATCTACCTTATATTACAAGTGCACTTATTTGATGTATATCCCATAACCATTCTAAAAATCTAGATGGTGGTAATACGACATGTGACAACATGAGTGTTGTGTCACAAGTTAATGACAAGGTACCATTATACACGATAGCCTTATGCCAATCGATATTATATTAGGGAGTGATATATGATTTTAGTTCTGTAATCTAGGTCTAGATCATGCATGATATGTATGGGATGTTTTCCAAGGAATAGAAGATCATGGGATCGATTATACTCTTGAGCGCATGGATATATGAGAGGTTCCCTATGTATCGGCCAGCTGGGTTACCCCATGTGGTTAATAATAGGTTGCCTTAGGTTATGCATTAGAGGTAGGACCATGTAGCACAAGCCATGCCCCATGTTCTAGCTTTGTAGACTGTCACACAAGGATAGATAGTGTGGCAACCATATACTCACATAGCTTCCATATGGCCTAGTTGGGTTACTAATGCTATAGGTTTGACATGTATGTGGATCACATGTCACTACACTTCATAGGTGGAGCCTCATCCAGTAGTTCATGTACTTGGTAAACTAGGACTTCCCCATCTGATGACTCCTCCATTAGTGCCTACTTAGTAGGCATGACATGCTAGAGATCTGAGAGGGGAGGAGGCAGAGGAGTACTTGTGGAGATAGCAATGATTAGGCCTCAATGGGCTAGATCATGGGTTGGTATCACATGACAGTAAGAGGTGACAGGGCCAAGAAGAGATGTTATGGATGTGGATGTTAGGGAAGAGGGAAAATAACATGCACCACAACAAAGGTGATAGCAACCACCATGTGATCATCAAAGATGAAGACACCATCAACATGAGGAAATACAAGTGTTAGCTATTGCGTAAGGGGATCCGATAGCATCTCCAAGACATAATTGGTTTGTAGAGAGACCATTGAGGAGAGGACCATGGTAGGCTTAAGTGGTGACTCCTAAATTTGCCTTGGTGTGGAGGTAGTTAATGGAGGAGGTGCTCAATGAGCAAGCAAATGATGAGACCATGGTCGGTGACACTGCCACTAGTTAGAAATGTTTTAATTTTGTTTAAGTTTTTATATATAACACTAGTTTCATTGTTGATTATGGTAGATGAATGATTTGAGATATATATGTGATTTGATGCCTATCTAATTTTTGGTTTTGTAGATCCTATGATAGAGAAGGTCAGATAGAGAGCCCTAGTTATGACTGCACATCATGATATTTTAGACAGGGTGCTATCACCATATGAGCCTACCACATTAGATGATCTTGTGGTTCTGTTCACTCTAAACCAAATAGACTAGTTTAGACTAGTGGGAGAGGTTGCAAGATAGTTGCATGTACATGATGATGAGTTACAACTGTCGATAGGGGTTGGAGCAGGAGAGGCTCAGACCTGGCAGACCTTAACACAAGAGCAAGTTGAACACATGATAATGACCATCCAACTAGGATATTTACAAACCCAAGTGGCTAATCTATAAGGATAGGTTGTTGGTTTGAGATCTTAGATTACCTCTTTATAGTGTATTATTCAGAGAGATCAGTTGTAAGCATCCATGGGTAGCATGGCTAGGCCACATGACAAATAGGATGGAGCATAACCATAGAGCTATAGCTATTATATTTTGTACTTTATATATATATATATATATATATATATATATATATATATATATATATATATATATATATATATATATATATATGTTGACATTTTTATTTATCTCATGAGTTGTACTTGGATTTGGATTTGGATACATGGATATATTTCATTTCTAGCACATGTATTTAGCTTTTGTTGTATATGATATAAGAAATATGTGATGTGTGTTTTATTTTCTAGCATTATGTGAGACACATGCATGGTTAAAAATTTAAAAAAAAAATGATTTGAAAAAGTATAAGTAATCAAAACAAATGTAATACACACTAGATCACGATGGGAAATGTGTAAAAAAAAGATGAATAAATATAATAAACCAAAGATGGTAAAAAGGGTAACAAATATTGTCAAACCAAGTAAAGATTTGCATCAAATTAAAATAAATAAAGGTCACACTATATCATGTTGGGAAGTATGAAAACTATTGTAAAATAATGGAAGGCACATGAAAAATCAATGGTATAAAAAAATGATTAAGGAAATCAATCATACTAAATCAAGTTGGAAAGTATTAAATGAAGACAAAATGTAAAAGAAAATTAAATTAATCGCACTAATTCATGCTGGAAAGTATGAAAATTTTAATAAAATGATTTTAAGCATATACGCAATCAGAAAATAAGAAGATAAAAGTGAATGACTTATGAAGTAAGCATAAAACATATTAAATCAAGATGAGAAGTATGTCAATGATGTGTAACTTATAATTGAACATTACTTATCTCAAATTTGATGCATGTAATTTCATTGTGACTTGGTTATAATAGGAACTGGGTATTATAATATTTTGTGAGGAGGGCCTAGTCCTATCCATAGTCTAACACTGCAACTCACAAAGGGAACACCAATGAGGTGAAAATAAATGTGAAAATGATTTTAAAAGATGTTTTTAATGTGGTAATTTGTGAGGAGGGCTTGGTCCTATCCAAGGTCTTACATTGCAAATCATAAGGGGAACACCAATGAGGTGAATAGTAGTAAGAAAATACTTTATTATGGTATTTTGTGAGGAGATCCTAGTCCTATCCATGATATTACACTGTAACTAACAAAAAGAAACCCTAGAGGGGATGATTAACTAACAAAACAATATTTTTCAAGCCTAAATACTAGTAATGTTGTAATGAAAGAGGGAATGTAAAAAAAACATGGCATAAGCATCTATGAGAAGACTTTAGGATACATGAGGCATATTAGGTACAAAAGAGGGATACTAAGAGTCTAATGACCATCAAAATACAAATGATACATGTTAACAATAAGCACAAAGTTGTATAGGCAAATAGGTGAGATACTAAGATCGACTCATGCTGGTTATATAAACAAGAAAAGTAAAATGGACCTACCTTCCCACAACATGTTCTCCATTCCTTAAGACCTCTTACAGATTCATCAGTCTACTGTGAAGATTGGGTATTTGTGTGAGAAATTAGGTAACACTAAAAGATTTTTTTAGTCTTCTTTCCCAATATACTAACCTACCACACCCCAATGGACCTCAACTCTATTATAAGGCCAAATTTAGAGTTTGAGCTTCGATTATAAATAAGAGATGTGTTATGAATCACATCTTTTGGTGTGATTTGACTTTTGAAGTTTTATTGTATCATTGCCTTTTGTTTAAATGATTTGGATTTTAAATGTTTTTATGCTTTTATGATTTCTCCTCCATACAGATTTGGAATAACCAACATGAGTGATAGAAGTGATACAAACTAATGAGCTTTAAACTTTCATTAAAGGAAGCTAAGTATCCAAAGATATGACTGACTAAACACTTACGCTTATCTATGAACCAATATGTAATCTCAAGTTTCAACCATGTGTATGCTTAGTATGTGAAATAAATATAAGAGAATAAAGGGAGATCCAAATTAGATCAATAAATAGAAATATAATAAGACATCTTGTTTGCTAACTGATCATATGGTAAAGAAAGATTACTAAGGGGATCAAGGTTTGTAACCAATTCACAATAATAATTATCTGAGTTTAATTGAGATAAGATAACAAACAATCATTATAAAATAATATAAATCTATGAAAGAAATGAACTCATAAACATAAGTGTGCAATCATGAAAAGAATAATAAGAAGCCACAAGAAAGAGGAAAGTAAATAAAACCATATGAAACACAAAACATAATATAAAGATCCATGTAAAAATAGATAGGTGAAACCAAGTTTGACACATAGTCAAGTGTATAAGATATATAAAATTGGATCATAAATCCAATCCAAAACCATAATGAATAACAATGTGAAAGAACACCATGTCTTATTCACAAATACTAATAAATTTTTCCACAAATATTATCCATGACATCTGAAACATCTCTATGAAGTTGGATCCTAACGACATCCAAAGTCTCATCAATCCTCATGGAAAGGTTGAAGAAAGACTTATCTATAAATATCCTCAATAGAAAATGTAGGTGTAGTTAAAGGATCATGATCATGAGGGATCTCTTGTGTAGAATACATCAAGGAGAGGAATAAGTGCTAGAATAGGAATATTATTTGCAGGGCAAGAAGGAAGCACCATTGGTGGAGAAGGAGCCATGAATGGAGAAGGAGGTGCAATTGATGAAAAGTAGGAGCCTTCTTGTGTGGGAAAACTATAGAAGGAGGAATAGTGGGTGCAGGTATCTATTGAAGATGATCATGAAGGTGTTACTGGAGAAGTAGTTTAACAGTAATAACAATACTAAGTGAATGACATGTTATGTAGACATCTATTGATAATTTAACATTACATTTCCTAGGCTATGTAGCATTTAAATATCATTAATGTTTGTTGCCACATGTTGTTTTTATATATTTTTAAAAGCATGTGTAATTTTTGGATTCTGTTTTGTCATATATGAACTACAATATCTTGCTACAACATATGGATTTAAAATAAATTATGTGTCTATGTTGGCTTGCCATAAGTATGACATGTTTTTTATGAATGCATTGTTCCACCCCTTAGATGGCCTGTATTCAAGAAAAAATGTGGGTTTTTCAATTGTGTTTTGTATTGTTGTTATGTATTGACATTCATATATTTGAAGATCATGAAGAAAACTATCAAAATTATTCAAAGCATTATATTATTTTGTGCTTAGCAACGAGTAAATTCACTTCAATATCACAAATGAATGCTTGATTTTTATTTCACATGGTTCAAGTATTGTTGTTTGTTTCATTGAGAGTTGTGGAAGATTGTATCTACATTATTTTTATTTCTTTTTTTTACAACTATTGGTATGATAATGAATATGCAATTTTGATAAGTCATTTTCTAGAACATAAGTATTACAAGTTATGTATCTATCTATAAAAGTTGTAATTTATGAATTCTAATTTTTACCATATGTACATACATCTTTGATCCATACCAGCCAATGATCATGATCATTTGCTTTGCATTAAAATTTTGTCACACAAAAATAATCTATTATTTTGCATAGCAATAATTTATCTTCACATAACATTTGAATCAATGCATTGATATGATATCTATAATAATGGATACAAGTGACTAGATCAGTTTCCACGAGTAAAAAAATATCATTTACCTTATCTAATTAATTCAATTGTGATTTTAACTTTTTGTAATATTTTTGATACAATTGTTTCAATGCATTTGTTAATGGTTCGCAAGAATGTTCAGCACTTGAGAAAGATAAAAAAAATGTCAGAGGCCCTAATTGATGTATCATTTCAAAGATTTTTTTAAGACCTTACATGTAATTAGGTGAAATATGGATTTTTTTGAAATCAATATATCCAATTTTTGATTTGAGCAACTTTTTCAAATTTGGCTTGTATTTGACATCTCTGGCTAAAATCGTTCTTCCTTTTAACCAATTTTTTCTAATTTAAATATGTATTGTCTTTCTCACTTGATCTATGATTATTTTGATTGCTTTGAAAAATAAATTTGTAACATACTATGTAAAATAATGATTACTTTGCAAATCTCCCATTGTGATATTTTTTTATATGAAAAGTTTAACACAATGTCATCATCGTGAGGATTGTCAAAGAAAAGTTTTAGAAAGTTCATTTCTTCTAAAAATTTATCTTTGAAAATCTAAAGAGGATGGTTTCCTATAGCTGACATTATTGCAATTAGCTTGTCCTCAAATGCAATAATATATGTTGAGTTAACAAAAGCATGTCACAAAGTGTCATTGGACATATTTTATTTTGTGTCAAAGACACATTGTTTTCAATATCACCATAGCTTTGAGATTTATTAGACATACTACTGGTATTTACATTTTAAACAACATTTGTTGATATAAAGGGTTTCCAATCAGACTTAATTTGCACATTATGATTAAAGTATAATCTATATACACATAGTTATTGCAATGCCTCCATAATAAGTTTTGAATGAACTCTTCATGTTTGATATGCATTTATGTACTCTAATAATCTCTTTAAAGCCATTATAATTATTGATTTTTCATCTATGGATCGTGGTAGCATTTCTTGAATTATATCAACACTTGATGGCACTTGACAATTGACCTTATCAAACCAATCTGTGGCTTATTGTATCCCAAGTTTCTTATCTGAGCAAATGCAATTCTAAATATAACAAGCCTTTCTTCAAGATCTATTAGCATGCCTACAAATTGTAATCACTTGTTTGGTATAATATTAATGGGTGTTGTAAATGCAAGAATATTTCCATCTCTCAATGACTAATTGCATTTCAAACATATTTTTTCCTTTGAGTGGTTGACAATTTGGCAATAATTCTTTGCATGTGTTCTTTTCAGGTTGATCAAAATGCTTCATTCTATGTTTGAATTGTAATTACTTGAAAACACCACGAACATGTATGGGTGTGTTTGCAATTTTTTTTAGTAAATATTTCTATTGATTTTATTATCAATAGTTTTTCTTTGTTTATTTTTATGTTATGTGCATGTCCTTCAATCGATTTAAAGAGATGGCATGAATACATGGTAATGTACGCATAGTGGAACCGCAAGGGTCAAATTATGGATTTATATCCTTGTCTATTATCAATGATTTATAATGCATATGTTTTCTTTTTGTTTCACATGCAATGTTCTTTATTCTATGTAAAGATGATCTATTTTTTCGGCAATGTTTCTAAACAACCACCAATAAGACAGATCATTGCTTCAATATGTTCTTGCACATATAGCAGTTTATAATGTACATATTTGGTATTTGTTTTATAAAAATGATGTTATATGAGGCTTGTGATTGAGTACAGTCATTATAAGTATTGATTATTTATTGACAGGTTGATGACCATAGGTAAATGCCAACTCCTAACAAATTTGAAATTCATTGGATGGTGAGCTCATTACCTTCAATTCCATCCTCATCATAAATAAAACCCATATTTACAATGTATGTTTGCCAATTTATAATAGTTGGTATGTTTTTAATGACATTATTTGTCAGTCTATCTTTCAAACAACTATATGCTTTTATATCTCCAGAATGAAATGCATTGCAAAAAGACTGCACTGAATAACGAAGCAAAGAACATATGTCAAAAGTATTTTTTTTCAAATGACAAATAAAGTTAAATATGATATCACCACAAAAAGATGTAGTTTCCAACGTTATTAACAGCCTGCATAATATTAGTTTCTTTGTATTTATTTTCCAATAAAGAGAAAGCAGAGAACAGGTTCCCGATATATGTGTTTATGACAAGGGACCTTGATAATTGTTTAATTTTGTATAATATAATGGTTCATAATGTCCAAAGACAAGATTTTGATATGAAATAATATGTAATATGTTGGTGTAAGGATATCCTCATTAAAATTAAAATACTTCTATTTTCTAGTTAAAGACCAAATGTAGATAGAAATATTCAACCACTTATAAGGTCAATTTATACATAAGTTGTATCCCCATGGGCCATGTTCACCGTTTGGTGTGCATGAAGTCACAGATAGCTAGATTTTATGGAAATATGTTTTAGTATCTTGTACCTGATGCAGCCTCTATAACTCCTTAGGATCTAATTTCAATTCAAAAGACCTTATTGCACGGGGATCATTTTCCCCGAATAGTGCACAAAATGCTCTATAACTCATGTGTGTAGCTCTATTGATGTGTATCAAAAATACAATAGCACATGAAAATCATCAAACAAGCAATCACCTACATTATTTTGAAAAGATTACTTCTAAAAAAGTTATTTACAACCAGAGCAATATCTGTTATTGCATTGATTTTTTAACAATGACGTGTATTCTTCAACATAAATAACCTATTGTCTACGGTGCTTATGCATTGTTTTTTGTTTTATGTTTTTCAATTCCATTCTAAAATTTTAAGTAAATTTAAGACAATAAAAAATAAAATAAGCATAAAGCTTGGAAAATTATCACCAAAACCATTACAAACATGTTGATTCGTCGAACAATCACCAATTCTAAAAGCTACAATTGTCCTGTTTGATAGTTTTTAAAAAAAAAATACAACTTGATATTTAATCATACTATTATTTTTTTGATTAAGCAACCTACACATAACTATGTATGTAAAGTGAGGATACAATATCATGATTGTATATGTTTTATTTGACTCAATATAAAAGTAAAAAAATATCAATTTTTTGAATCAATTTAAAAGTGCAAGATAGATAATCAATTATGAATTATGTTTTTAATGAGACAATGTTTTGAATCCAACTTTTTTTTTGTTAGCTGTAACATCCCCACTAGGATCCACATAGAAATACATGATTTTTTTAATTATTTAAAGAACATACTCTTTTATTAGACTTCATCACAAGAATATAATTAGTGATCTAGATAAAACATTCTAATAAGTCAATTATAAAATAAGCATGTGACAATTATCTGTCACTGATCACTATCATCGTGTAAAATACATCATAATTGAATATAGAAAGTGATTATAGATGTCCAACCACAAGTAGTACAAACATACAACCACCATTATCAATGCACGATAAGTAATTAATTACATCCCATCAGATTAATGTCTCAATAATAATAAATACAATACAATTTAAAGATACAAAGCTCCATGGATCATGCATTCCCCAAACTCCAGTATTTATGGCAATCTCAAGTGTTGTCTCTAAAGAAGTACTGTTGTGGAGAGGGAGAGCATCATCTGAGTACTTTTCCACACTAACCATGGACCATTGATCTCACACACAATCTCCCATTAGGGAATGGCCCTCCCTTCATAGATGAGTAGATAATGACTATGCAAAAATCTAGAGAGACAAGCTAGTACCCATGTGTTATATGATTTCTAAGAACATGCAGTGTACCATAAAGAAATATGTTTTAACATGATATCACACAAATATGTAAATCATCCGCATGAAATGACAATATATAACTAACATTACTTTGTCCAAAGTTTTCAATAGTTATTGATCTCTAAGATCAGTCAAATTTATACACACTACTTGATTGAATTACCTTTATCTGACATTGTGATGTTAGTAAGCTAGTGAAGTCCGTCTAACTTCTTACGCAGTACCAACAATCCAAGATTTAGTTAACACATATAAAACCAACAGATTCATACATATTACATTTTTTACAAAAAATAGTAAAACATGCTAAACAAAAGAATAATCTAAATGCATACATTTAGTATATCAAATGTATGAATGAATCTCCACAATATTATTTATCATCTAAATAATAAGCAAACAATTGTAGATTATACCAACTAGGTATGATATATATATATATATATATATATATATATATAAAGCTACATATTCTATTTTTCATAAGCAGACATAATACAATATTTTCCACTAGCTATCATAAAACATGCTAAACATAAAAATAACTAAAACACATACATTTAGTCCCTCAAATGTATGAATGTTCACAACATCATTTATAATCGGTATAAAAATTACAGTTTGTATTCCCTGGGTATAATATACATTTAGACTGCAATTTTCTAATTTCTATAAGTAATTTTCAAATATAATATGCTCGATGACAACCCATACTATCATAGCTTAATATTCATGAGTACAACTACTCAACTACACACAACCAGTCTTACAATTTCAAAAACTAAATGTCTCATAATCCTAAATAATAACCAAATAAATACAATTTATACCAATCAAGTATATCCTATGTTTAAAATGCATAATCTAATTTTTGTAAGTAGATTTAAATATAATATATTTTATGATAAGCACTGTACACACTACTCAATTTCAAACAACTAATCATAATACATAAGTCACAACTCTCATGACCATGTAATCTTTTGTTGAACAACTTGTTATATTTTAAAGAGGTTGTATGCTTATAAAAAAATACTATCTTATTCTTTAGGAAATTATAACTTAGTTTTTAACAATCCATAGAACTAAAGGTATAGGCACATGACCCATTACACTAATATCTAACAAACTTCTATAGGAATATCTAAGTCTTCAGATAAATATATTCCTTAAACATGTGTGAGTATACAATATGTGGACTATTATAGCTATGGTCGCAACAAACATCTATACATAATATCACTATAGATATAAAGGATCTAGACAAAGCTTTTACATAGACTCTGAATAAAGCATTATTAATCTAAATTAGTGATCAAAAGGAGGGCATCGTAGAGCCTATTAAATATATGTTCATACATGCTACCACATGTAGTTTATTAGTAAAAAACACATAAGTTAAGTAGATATCTAACTTATGGGATATACTTTCAAACTAATATTATCACTTAAGTTAGCAAAATCCACATAAGTCTCATACTTTCGAGCTGAGAATCCACATAATACTATCACATGTATTAAATTTGCATATATTATGGGATATACATAATATATATAGCATTCAAGGGATGCATCATATACTACATTCAAACAACATATCCCAATGATCATAAAATATATCTTTACTTGTTAATATGTCCTATTGCCATATCTATATGTTAGTATTCTGAGTATGATATTAATAATACCATATTATCCATATGATTACCACATCTTTCTAGTTTATCTTTCTACTTCTCAAACAATAACTAATAATACCATACAAAATTCATATGTTGGCATGAATGTAATAATAACAACTTCATATGGATATGGATATGTTAATGTTGGTGTTCATTAGGGATAGAACAAACATATGGATATTAACTAATATTGGGTATGTAATTAACTAATCCACATGTAATAATAACTAATATTAACATATATCACGAATATATGTTAACATATGAAAATTTATATTTGACACTCATAATATATCCTTCCAAGAAATATATATTCTTTCAACAACTGAGAACACAACCTGCATAATTAAATACTTGTTTTCAGGAAAACATTAAATAAAATACTTATACAAATATAAAATAGAATATAATATCCATACTGTTAACCTATAAAATACTGACTGTAAATAGGTCGACTTATTTTATACCAAATAAATACTTGTTTTCAACATACTTGTGAGTCGTTTCATTAGATATATAAACACCTCACTATTTTTAACTCTGTAGAAAGATATTTTCAGTCACTACACAAACTAAGTTTGTTGCATAATAACTCATGTTTAAACTAAGTTCACTGCATACCTATTATATACTCACTATATATAGATATAAATTGTTGTATTCTACAGAGGACTAAACATGTAGATCACCATACCAAAATGTCTACATCTATAATGTATCAAGTTCTCTATATATAAATTATAGATATTAGTCGCTACAGTTTGCAATTCACCATTCATAGATACCCCTCAGAATCTATATAGAAATGGATATATTATATTATAATCTGACTATCCATTAATCTGTTATATTGATCAGTGATGTTTATATCGCATAATTAATAGAAAAAAGAGGAATAGTTATATCAAAGACATTATATCAAGGCTTATTATACAACTATCACCGTATCATATATAAGTGTTTTATATATCTACATGGATCTACTTATAGCTGTAACATCCACTATAGTGGTTGGAATTCATGTAACAGGGGTGTTATAAGTTATATAGATGATATGTGTCTAATGCATGTATTGTCATACCACTAGAGCACTGTAGTAGGTTATATAGCTGTAGTAATTCACTAATTAGAATTATTTATATATATATATATATATATATATATCACTGTAGTAGGTTATATAGCTGTAGTAATTCACTAATTAGAATTATATATATATATATATATATATATATATATATATATATATATATATCACTGTAGTAGGTTATATAGATGTAGTAATTCACTAATTAGAATGTGATATCACTGTAGTAGGTTATATAACTGTAGTAATTCACTAAGAATGTGATATATATACATATACATATACATATATATTGTAGTAGATTATATAGCTGTAGTAATTTACTAATTAGAATGATATATATATATATATATATATATAAAAGAATGTGATATATACATAAACATATCCTGACTTATTATATTAACATCACCAAATAAATCACTGTTGATAAAATATACATTCCGAGTATTATATATAAGGTATTAGCATATCATGAAACATGTTAGCATATCTAAATTAATATTATTTAACAATGTGTAACAAGTATAAATTTTAAAATTCTCTCTAGATCCCTCCATTGTGCACTAAGTTACTTAGAATATTTATAACATGCATCATTGTCCATATAACAGTTTGTTAAATTACTCAGAATCTTTAATGTCAGAAATCTAATAGAGTAATAAGAAAGATAGACATACCCCCACTATCAATCTATTATTTCGCTAAAGTCAACATTTGGTCCATATTTCATATTATTTCTATAATATATGTAACCACTAACGTGTAAGCATGGACTGGAAGCGAGGCATGATAGAATTCCTATTTATCCATCTTTTATATTGGTGAGTGTTGAATACTGCTCAAATTCATGGCCTGGACAATGTATGTCAAATGCTCAGGAATAGTCATAGATAGATTCTCTTTCATCCATTCTAGCCTCCCGCTCTTCCCACACCGTATACCTCCTCTCCTCCCCCTTCCATAAATAATTTATTCCCCGCTTTAAAGTCCGCCTAGCTTTCTTTAAAGTTTTTTTTTTAAAAAACTTTATCTTGTTTTTGTCTTTCTTTTTGCTTTCCATGAATTTTTTCTAATTATATATTTTCCCAAATATATTATTTTCTTAATTATTACTTTATTCATTTTTTATTTCCTAAAACTTCTAAGTAAATGTTTATATACTAATTACATGCAAACAAGCTTGTTATTAGTAGATATAATAGTCAATAACTAAATTTAGTAGATACTCATGTTATAGTCATATAAATCGGGTTATTGCACTAATGAGCTAGGTAAACAAATATTATTAGATGAGTGAAAGGTCATTGCATACTTGTAAAATAATTTATTATTTATTTAACAGATATTCCTCTATTCAAGAAATATATGTGAGTTGCTGGTTCACTATACTATTCATGCAAATTTGTATTTTCAAAAACATTAATAGTCATAAACACATTAACACAATATAAATTCAATCACATAAGATTAATTCCACATAAGCGTTAAACTGAGCTAACACACATTCAATCATCAAAATGCAGTCAATCATAAAAAATATACTAATACTAACTATTCAAATTATGTATATAATCACTGCTAGTTAAGATGGTGTGTGCAGGGTTCTAGTCATTCCTCTGTCATCCTCCAACAAATCCATCTACGTCATCCTCTTCAATGATGCTCTCCCTCTATCATGCTTTGAAGGATGAATCTCTCCTGAGTCGAACTCACAACAAGCAAGTAGTTAGTCCATACATCATGACATGTATATCATAAAATACTATTGAATAACAAGTCAATATGAACACAATATAAAGAATATTTAATACAACTAACTCATAACAATGTTATCATGAAATTAAAGCAATATTTAATTATTTCATAACAACATATAACTCATAGCTTAGTTAATAATAATCAAATCATCAACTATAAAAAATTCACAGATAATCAAATAAATTTACTTAGCGAGAAATCAGGATGTAACATTAAGACTGTATTAGTTTCATAGGCATTCTTAAATAGAGTATGGCAATGCACACATGAGAGAAAATTTCATGTTTCAATAAAGATAAAAGCATACATATTTCCTGGTGAGAATATTCTATGTAAAAGATATCAATCAATGTTTAATATATAAACTCATGCGAAACAATTTTTTATGTTGCTACCTATTAAATGCCTAATACAAAGTAAAAAAAAATCACTACCAAACAAGGTGAACGGATTCCAAAAGCTCACCGGCAGTAAAGATGACTGCATAAAAAAATAATACATACATATGAACCTAACTATCCACTGCACAAGAGCACTCTAACAATTTACAATGCATAGTGAACATAATTGTTTGGAATGAGAAAATGCATTAAATCATTTTATGCATGAGTTATTAGACGATAACTGTGCATTTAATTCTTAGGACAATCATTACATGCCCATTATATGAAGTAAAAGATAGTTAAATATTCACAGAACATTCTATCCTCTAGCACATGTCTGCATAGATTAATTCACTGCCCCCCTTGTACCTTTACATATTCAAACTTACTATTGATGATGCCACTTCTCTACCCCTAAATAAGATGTAATTGCTTTTGACCAATCACAATATAAATAAATGTATCTTTTCATGATTTTTATTAAAAAATGCATAACTTGATTATTGAGAAACTATAGATTTTTCCATGTACAAAAAATTCAAAATTCTAATTGGTCCAAAAGACATTTTAATCGAGAATTAAAATAAAATGATTCCTTTAATTTATCCTTCAATACTAATAATATAATTAAATCCACGTTAAATTTATTTAACAATAAATATATAATTTTTTTATCAATAGTTGGGAATTTCAAGGGTCTTAGGCCCTTTATCATAAGAGATACAAAAAGAAACTGATATGATTTGGCTTAGCATATATTCATGCAAAGGCATAGGACCAAACATACAAAACATGTTTGAAACAAAAACCATACTTAAAGACTAACAATTTCATACATTACCATCTAGAAACATACTAAAAATAACCAAAACATTTCATAGACTGAATATAGACATATTCTAAAATTACCAATGCTATCATCTTCCCTTGATTGGGTCACTTCTTCCCCTTCTTAGTCACTTGATCTGGCCTACCTGAAACATTAGTCAAGACGACGTGATTCTTAACTTCCTTCATTCTTCCCAACTTCACCAACTTCTTGCTAGCCAATTCTCCTTCGACCTGCTTGAAGGCAGAAAAAATCAACTTTTTCTGCACTCATTTAGAAACATCTCAATTATGTTGTTGCTTACCCTTCCACCATGGAGGCTCTTTGAAAAAACCTCTCACCACACCTTTACCCAACCATTTGATAGCTTTGACCCTATCTGAAGAGTGCCTGATAGCCCTCCATTCTACAAGCCCGAGATATGTTTAAATAGGTCTTCGATGATCGGCATACTAACTCCCTGAATCTTTGCAACATTCATCTACACCTCACAGGCCGCTTCTACATGCTTCACAAAATCCACTAGAGCTAGGGAACGAAGCTCCAATTCTCGAAACATAGCCAAAGGGGTGAAACCCAAGAAGTCTCTATCAAAAAATGGTAACGTTGAAAAAGGCCCTAATGGAAGAGCTTCTAATTCCTCTACCAACTTCATTCTATACTCGGACCAAATGAAAAAATCGATCATAGCTAACACTTGCTCCTTATCTAACATTATCAAGCATAAATTTGTTGTAAAAAGAGAGGCCATGTTTGAATTAACTCTGATTCTCCTATTATGTGCTAAAAAATCTGCATCCAACACCTGTTCTATTACTTCCACCACCTCTGATTAAGGAACCCAAAATACATTAGACAATCACATTTTTGACACAGACCTGACAAAACCCATTTCATGACTCTTGGCTCTTCTAAAGGCCAAAGGCCAACCAACAGATTCCACGCTGAACCGATCCATCGCACTAAGACCAAATGCTAGAACTCAACCAAACAAGATAGCCATGCAACTGCTCAGCATGAATGTCACTCATTTAGCGAAGCTTACCATTAATAACCATGTTGTAAAATTTCCATCATTAAAAGGAGCGACCTATCCAATCAATAAATACCCCGAGTGGCAATGTCGTCAAAATATCATCTTACTAGCGTTGCTCGACATCATCCGTCACACCTGAAGGATGTTGTCACATGATTATCCTGCCATCCATGCACTTGTAAATAATTTAGAAAATTTGATAATGATTTTACATTTTCAAATAATCTTTTTTTTACTTTTTTTTTAAATTAAGAAAAACCAAGGAGATTTGTTTTAAAAAAACAATTTAAGAAAGAACTTTATTAAAAGACCAAAGCCAATCAATTATATCAACATTATAAAATGCTTTTATTTAAAAGCATTTTAAAAATTAATATATCTGATCAAAATTTAATCTGTTCAAAAAGCTTGTAATCATCCCATCTCTTGTTAACATTATCCAACCTTTCCTCCTCACATTGATCAATAGCGGTATTAACCAAAAAATTTACAACTTTATTACTCTCTCTAAAACAATGATGACATTTCCAACTTTAAATAATTCTAGTTTAAGCCATATAACATCTAAAATATTTGCAATCTTCTAAGATTTCTCCCTCATACTAGATAAAGCTAGTATAATCAACTACGAATCTCCTTCAATTTCTAGAAAGGAAATTCCGCAATTCAAAGCCATATTAACTTTTGCTGTTAGAACTTGAACTTCGGCTTCATTATTAATACCATCAAGAAACTTAAGAGACATAGCTCTTATTAATGATCCACTTTAATGTTTTATCACACATCCTACCTTTGAGATACCTAGATTGTCTCTACAAACTCTATCAAAATTCAATTTAAACCCTCTGACTTTTAGAAGAATCCAGCTTACTTCCTTTTTATTTTTCATATTTCTCTTATTAACTATTAACCCCGAGGAATAGGTAATATACCGTTACTTAACACATATTAACTGGTCTTTAAATTTTTAGTTAAACAACTCAATTTTTAAAAAAACAACAAAAAACCAAAACAAACAATTACTTAACACAAATTAACTCGTGTTTAAAATTTTAATTAAATCATCTCGAAATAACTTTCATAAATCAAATATTAATAATGCAAATAAATTGGCGGTGGAACCGTAATACGGGGAAGTCTACAATTCCTTAACACAAATACATCACACGTGTCAATTGCAACGATCAATCCACCATAACGGGTTGCTGTCATCCGACGTGGCTGGATAATATCCATCTTATACGAGTATGTCCGCAGGCAGATTGATAACCACCATTACAGTCTACAGATCCTGAAGCTCAAACTTGGCTTCCATGGCTGATAGAAGAAAAGGAGACGAGTACATCATCACTCCTGAAGAAAAAGAAATGTACGAACAGAATGGATATGTGCATCTCAAGGTACGAGAAATTTAACATTTCTTAATTTAAGCGCCTCTCAAATGGAGGCTGGACTCAATATATCAAGATTACACGTTCAAAACCCTGGAATTACGACTACTCCACAACCCCTTAGACCACTCTTTTCAGATTAGCCCCAAGAAAATTTGTGAATTTAGTAATGAAGCCGATAATATGGGTTTCTGCTGTTCCAAATTACTGGAAAATACTTCCTTATTGCTCTGTTGTTAATCTTTGCATGTTAAAAGTTAAGGGGGCTGATTCTAGGTTTTTGCTTAGAATTTTTTGCTGTTTCCAAATGTTTGCACTTCTCTGATTATTGCTTTATCACCCCTGACGCGTGGGTACATCGGAGACAGTAGAGGACACAGTAATGGACATTATTCGGGAGGGGACATCTCGCGGTGTCTCATGATGCCAAAAGCTTGTATTTCGACTATCCAAATTATTTCTCTCTCATTGAAACAAATAAACCACGAATCAGCGCGAAATTCAACAGCATGTAAAACACATGCACAAGATTTTAAAAAATAGAGATTCAGAGTAAAACAATTTGCAGATTTGGACGGCATAGATTTGCAAGGAAATTTATCTGTTTATGCCGGACCGTTTTAAAACTCTGAAAGTTGTATGTTTGAGGGTATGTGTGTACCCTATACCTAGAGCCCTTGAAAAATTACCCCAACAGCCCTTGAAAATGACCTTCCCCATCCCTGTGCTCTTCTCCATACTCGTTACATGAATCCATGTCTCTGGATGACTGCGTTTTCAATGTCTTCTTGTTTGCCCTGCTTGTCAAGATTCTCTTCCACATCCTCCACAGTCCAATTTTGACTTTGTGAATTTTTTGACTAGGATCATTTTCCACTGCTTGTAAATCAAGATGCATTTTATTTACTACCTGCTACCCACAGGAATCTTAAGCTATTCTGCAGAGTCGGGGTCCATGTAAGTATTAATAAGATCCGTATCTTGTTCTGCTTTTTAATGCACACATGGATATCTACTTTAACAATTTCAGAGATGGTTTCTCTGATTTAATATCTGCAAATTTTTAACGTATAATCTATTTGAAGATACAGGGTGTGTGCAAAACTACTTTTTAATGAACTTCGATTCTGAATTATCTCCTTCTATCCCAAAATGGAGATTGTGGTTTCCATAGCTGCTTTTATCTCATTTTAAAGCATGTTCCTTCTGTGCATGGAGAAAAGAATACGGTCTGTTGGCTTTATTTATACCATATATTCAAAAAATTTAATTTATTTGCCATCTGCTTCTGAGGATCTGTTTTCTATTTAACAAGTTACGTTCTTGGCTCATGATATAAACAGAAAATTGTGCTATTTTATGGAATAATGATTTTACCTAAACTATAAGTTAGATGTTTTCTTGCTTCTAGATAGGAAGATGAAATTTTACCTTTCAGTTTTAATCTACCATGCTGTCATGAATAAATGAGGTTGTAGGTTTAAAAATGTTTTGTAATGGTGGTGTTACTCACATGAATATTGACAGCCTAACAGTACAGGATTGAACTAATTATGAGAGTTTGTTTCAGGGGGTCTTGTCAGAGGAGGAAATTAGTGACTTTGAAAAGGAATTTATGACATTTATCAGGCGCGAGGTTCCTGTTGAAGGGAAGGACTTCTGTGACATGTCAGCAGATTATTCAAAGCCTGTTGAAGAATTTTCAATAATTAATGTCATGCTTCCATCAAGGTACAAAGCTGCAACCCTTCAGTTTAAGGACCCTGCAACAAATGCAATTTCCTTGATAAAAAGAGATATAAAAACATCACTATCAATAAACTTCTCTCAGAAAATAGCAAAAGCATAAATTTATGTCTTCATTTTTGGATAAGAATTGAAGATTAACTGGAAATCACCTGTAAATCTTTGTGCGAATTTTAACTTAATGTTGAGTTTCTCATAATCTCATTCTGTTCATTTCCATTATTATAATATTTTCTTCTTGTATTATAAGTTCCGAAAATTTCCCCACTATTGCAGCTTGTCTGCAGGGACTTGTCCCCACCCCAGTCCCTCATCCCTGGTCCCCTCTTCCAGTCCCTCGTTCCCATGGTATTTTCCTATTCAAATATCATTTCTAGGATTCTAGGGAGATTTACAGGCATCCCCTTTTATGTCTTCATGTTTCTCCATCTCCCCTAAGAGGGGACTTAGTGGCATGTAACTCATCCAAACATGTTAAGTTCTCATATTTTCCCAACTATTGCAACTTGTCTGTGGGGACTTGTCCCGACCCCAGTCCCTCATCCCTGGTCCCCTGTTTCAGTCCCTCGTTCCCATGCCATTTTCCTATTCAAATATGATTTCTAGGATTTTAGGGGTACTTCCAGGCCTCCCTTTTTATGTCTTCATGTTTCGCTGTCCCCCCTAAGAGGGGACTTAGTGGCATGTAACTCATCCAAACATGTAGAAGCTGATCGGTGAAAAGTAGCTTTTGTTTAAAAATATATTTGTACTCTTTCTTACGAAGGTGATTTTTATGTAACTTTGTTGTCTTTTGTTATGGCTTGAATAATGTGAGAATTTAGTTTTAGCTGCCCAAATATCTTTCTATTTCTTAGAAAAGGTGGACACAGAATCTATGATCTTGTGGATGTTTTTAAAAAAAATATTTGTTTATTTAAAACTCTGTTCTTGTGTATATATAGGTTCATATATGATACTTTGATTTTCAATGTGTACTTTTCTAAGGTTTAATTATGTGTACAGCATGTATGGTGTAGGTTTGAAATTTCTCAGCATTGCAATTCCTTGGGAGATGATAATTCAACAAAAATGATCATTATTTACAATCTAGAATGTAAAATCTTAAAACTGCTAATATGGGTACGATAATATCAAGGTCTACCTTTAATCTTTGTGAATACCCACATGTCTAGCATAATCTATAAAGACATCAATCTCCTTAATCATTATGGAATACATTACTGGGAATTCATTACCTTGCTTTGTGGCATTATTTCGAATCCCTGGTTCTACGGAAGATACAAAATGCGCACACAAAATAAGATGCCATTGGCCTTTTCCATTTATGACCAACATTTAACATGTCTCAACTTTAGTTATATAAAAATGCTTGAAGTTTGAGATCCACATATGTATGTGGTATTTTGTTCTATGTAAGATTTTGTCAATTTGGCCTTATACTTGCAACCTATTTTCTGTAATTGTTGCACTTGCCCTTTACATGCCTTGGCCTACATACATTTTTGTCTCTAGTTGTAATTGCTTCTTCATTTGGTAGTCGAGGGAATCAAAGACCATATAACTCTGCCAAGGGTTTGATACTTCCATCCTTTCACAACTTTTCACCATTCGACAATCCACTTGCCGTGTGTGGTGCTAGTGTTGTTTGATGCTTGTGCAGTTTTCTATATGTATTCTCTTTAGATTGATCACATGTTTGCTGACATATTATGTGGTGATATGGTTGTTGATGCGGTCGCTGACATGGTCCATTGGTATTCTACATGCTTGAAATGGAAGGCAATGGAATAGTAGAACTCCATCTTTCTTATGCCTTTTGTTAGTCTGTTGCACTTATATTTTGAAATGTGTCCCAATTGAATTATGATAGAGTCATAGGTAGTGAAAAACTATGGTGTGTTAAGATGCATTTGGTTCCCCTTTCTCTTATGATAGAGCCATAGGTAGTGAAACACTAGGTGTGTTAAGATGCATTTGGTTCCCCTTGCTCTTATCTATTTCTTGAGATGGCATATGCTAGCATCTAAGTATTGCATCAGTCTATCGATTTTATAGTGGGACTACGGAGTGAGAGATCATATTATATTTGCAATCCATTCCCCGCTCTCTTTTATATTGTGGAAATTGTTGTCATCTCCTCATACATCACCATGGAGATGGATGAATGACTCAAATCTTGGTAGGTAAGCAAATCTCTGTCCGTCAAAACATGTCTTGATTCCATAGCATTGCCAATTGATAGTGTTGACATTCTAGATTGCAATGGGTCTATGGAGTGATTCAGTCATTCCTGCTTCATCTACAACGCTCTCCACTCTTTATGGTTGCACGTGGCAAGAGCAGAGCATCCTTGAGCCTTTAATTTTTGAAAACTTCTCATGCTAGTGCGGTGGTGGAGCAATCGGGATTTGTCCATTTAAATTGCTTATCTCTCTTTGTTCACCAAGAACTTATTGCTTTTTATCACACAATGGAGTGGGATGGCAGAGTTGAACAGATAATCAACCAAGCTACCTACATTCCTCGCTCTTTGTTCCACATTGTTCACTATGGTAGAGTGGAATGTTGGAACATACAAGTGTCTTGCTGTGCCCCACTTTCCATGTGTGTTGCACACTTGGCATCATTTGATTGCAATGGAGGAGTGGCATTCCTTACTCCATGTTGATTTTTTCATGTTGCTCCATTGGTTTTTGGACTTTCTCGTTTTCCCAAAATTATTATAGTTAAACCAAGAGTACCACCTTAGGGCTGGACATCCGTGTATATAGTTTACTGATGTTGGTGATGTGTAGCAATCTTTACTACATTCTCAAACTTGTTTGAATTTCATTTGTTTGTGCATGTGTGATATATGAAATCAGGCCCCGTGTCTAATATTTGTCTCTCCATTTTTGAGTTGATTTAGTGTAGGAAGTTTGTTGATTGCTTTCTTTGCTAATTGAAAACCATCTTTCTCAAATCAACCATTTTTAAGAGCAACTGTGGGAAGTGGAGTACAAGCGTTACGCTCCTACCTTATTACATAGTACATACTATTATTATATGGTTGGGTGGTTAGACTTGTTAATGAATTTTGTGCATTATTTATTGAGATCATCTACTCTATATACACTTGAAAAGTGATTTAATTAAAACTTTTCTTGTCAAGGGACTTGTCAGTGCTTTGCATCTCCCATGATGAGATCGAGGTGGGTTTGGCTAGAGCAACAATGTTACATAATACTAATTCGCTACCCTTAGCATGCCCTAGGTCCTTATATATTTCACTTCAATGCCTACTTACATCATGATGACTTACTTATTTCCCTCATTTAGCCTCCTTCGTCCCTCCTATTCCCTTTATTCCCTTATGGGTCCTTTGAACAACATCATGCATCTTAAGGATGATGCCATTGGCCATGGTTGGTGGCGTCACTCTTAAGATGGATGATGTTGTCCATTTGTTTTTTTTGCTTTAATAGAAGCCAACTACATTGACGATGATCGGTGGTGTCAACTTCTAGGAATTGACACATAAAAAACTGACACCCATATATATATCTTAATCCCTAGTCCATTTCCAATATTAGATTTGACAAATTGTCTTTTCACTAAGTTCTTGGTTTGGGTTTGGTACGGGTTCAGGGTCGATGAATCAAGTTTGCAGGTATGGTGATTGTTTTTGCCTTGGGTATGGCTTGGCTACGGCCATATAAAAAAGTATATATAGAATAAAAAAATAAAAAAATTCTATCTAAATACTCTATACTAGAGTTGTTTTATGCTGTCTTTTTAAGTTTTTTGCAATTTTTAGGGTGTGAAAGTGTTGTTTTTCAGTATTTAAATCTAATTGTGAAAAAAAATTACTAAAAAAAGGCAAACACTTGTGGGTTCGTTTGGGTTTGCCTCGGGTTCATTTGGGACAAACCAAGTTCTTCTGCTAAAGAACCCAGGTGGCCTTGGGCGCTCCCTTACAAATCGAGTCCGAACCCACAGTGAAACCTGAAATGTACCTAAACCCAGTATAGATTGGACCCGAATCAAGGCAATGGGGGAATCAATAACCTAATATTTTACATTACAAATTACAACAAACCTACATATGGGACTCTAAATCTCATTAGGAGCAAGGAGATTCACCTATAGGAACACACTAGCATAAAGGACCTTAGAGACTTTGAGTTGAGGATTTACTGTAGACCAAAATCAGAGACTTGGGCACGTGCACCTACCAGACTTACTAGGTTACCTCTTCCCTTCCAAAATTTCAACCTAACCCATTGAACCTTGCGACATGGAAGGGGGAGATAATTGTGCCAACAAGCTCCCCGCAGGTTAGTATCCCTTTTTCCTTCCCTTTGTTCATGTTTGTTATTTGCATTGATTGCTCTTTCGTCACCTTGCATATTGGCATACTTTTTGCCTTGCATTTATTTTAATTTATTTTATTACATGGTATGGTTAATTTATGCTAACATGTTGATTCAGTACTTCATGAATCCTTTAGTGTGCTAAAAGAGGCCTTCTACCTTTACCTATTTAAAGACTTTTTTAGTAGTGTTCCTTTGTAACATACACATTTTGGTGAACCCAATGTGAATTACCCTACATGTGGTTGGGGCCCAAATCCCCCAAAATATAAAGGATATCCTATCCCTTACATTTTTTGAACCGGATGTGAACCTAATCTAGTTGGGTCCATGTTTCCTTGTCTTCCCAAACATATCTCCCTTCAAATCCTTTCTAGAAAATCTTACACCTTATAAGGATATCCTATCCCTTGAATTTTGGTGAACTTGATGTGAACCTACTTTAGTTGGGTCCATGTTTCCTTGTTTTCCCAAACATATCTCCTTTCAAATCCTTTCTAGCAAGTCTTACACCTTTTAAGATCCCCAAAGATTACTCAATTACTACAATGGAATAATTAGGTTGCCCCATCTTTGAAGATACTACCTCTTGGAATGACTTTACCCAAGCTTAATCAAGCCCAACCGTAGATTGCTTTATGACAGGAGTTATCAAACCTAAAAGAACATCCACCAAGAAAACCTATGCAATCTTAGGTCCAATACCAAAAATTTCCTCAAAAAATTCCCAAAATCAACCCTTGTTAGAAGACACAACACCAACTTGTGAAGATGGCTATGAGGATCCTCAATAACACACACCTGACATCCAAGATTTTCTCCACCTTCACCTCAAAGATCTTGGCTTAACACCCATGCAATTGAGATCCCTAATGGATACAATAATTGAAACAAACATTGGTCAACCTAAGGCAACCTCATACACCTGCGCGTAGAGTCAAATTTATGGCCTATCTTTGGGCATGAGTTCCACTTTAGCTTCTATAAGCCCAATTTATACAATTGTCCCTATGCCTATGCCTACACACTCAACCATGATGAAGAGCATTTCAACAAGCTCCACCATGGGGGCATCTGGAGGAATTACAATTGGATCTACCTAAAGTAGTACCCCTTCAATCACCCAAAAATTTGTTCTCTTATTTAACTCTACGCCTCTATAGAACTTGAACCTAAATACAAACTTAATTTCCACAACCCAAGTGGACGCGCTAGCCATCATGTTTCAATGGATGAAACAAATGCAACAATCACACATTGATCAAACGTTGCAAATGAGAACTAAAACGAATCAAATGATCCAAGTCCTTCAAAACAAACCACCACAACAATTACATCTAGGAGATTCTCCTTCAAATGATCCAAGTCCCTCAAAATAAACAACCAAGACAATTACATCTAGGAGATTCTCAGGAGATTCTCCCTCACTTTGTCTGCGAAACCCCTCACCCTTGAGAGATGCACACAATCGGACCATAGAAAAGCCTCCCATTCAAAATAAGATATTACAAACAATCCAACATTGTCCTTTAACACCATACATAGTTTCTATCGACCCTGGAGGTATTACACCTACTCTCACCTTCGATAGATATCAAGGTCTCGTAGATCACATTAAAGCGTTTTAAACACTTATAAAGACTGTATTTAAGCCAACCAATACACATCCACGAAATGTTTTTGCTGAAACCCTAGTAGGAGATAGCATAGAATTGTACAATCAATCTAATTCCATTTTCAATTCTGAAGACCTACTCAATGCTTTCGATAAAGAACTCTCAAGTGAAACCTTGCTCGGTGACAATATAGGAGATTTTGTTAAGATAAAGTAATAGGACAATGAATTCACCCACGAATTCATCAAACGTTGGAAGGACTTCAGACACAAAGCGAACCAAAACCTTGATGAGCTTGTTGTTTACAATTTCTTTCTCTTAGCTTCGCAACCAAAACTTGCACACAAAGTTAGGTCCCCCTCACAAAAAATGCCTAGAATTTTTTTTTGAACAAGCCAAATGACAAGATCCACAAATGAGGACCTATGAACCTTAAGTACAACCCCAACCTAAGGTTTTATTGTGAAACAAAATCTTACATGCCATGGGAGATGGCATATCTGACAAAAATGATCCTTGCTATGACCCATGTCATTGTATTAATGCCAATGATACACAATCTCCTATTGCACAAGCTAATGCAATTGCAAAACTAGAACAGCCTCTACCATTTCCAACATTGCCATCCAATGAATTTACACAAGTTCACTTGGCATGAGATAAAATCCTACAACGTTTGCCTCCTTTGGAACATTAACTTTGGATAAACTAAACTTGTACCCCAGTGGTACAACTCCAACAAGTTCTGTTGGTAGCATATGCCAACTGGGGGAGTTCACATGAAAATTGTCACAACCTTATGAAGTTTGACCATGAAGCCATGGTTTGTATTTAGATACAATGATTTTCACAAAGCACAAGCAACCATATGAATGCATGATAAACATCAAGCGATTCACCAAGCAAATGCTCACTTAGGCATATATAGTAACCCATTCCTAGACCACAATGCTAAACAAGGACGAACAAATACTCAAGCCAACAATTAATCCCATAGTAAAGACAACAAATGCAGAAGCCATCCCTTTTCCAAGTCACCACTACTCCCAAGAAAACCATTTATATCAATGGAGCTAGATGGGTGCTATTGAAGCTAGTTATGATGAAAATTTCACTACCTTCCAATATTTTAATTCTACCAAAGTCAACTACAAATGAAATCCTAAACGTACATATCTCATACAAACTAGCACTATAGAAAAACCTAATAAAACCTCTCAATAAAAAACCATGGACTACACAATAGAACTCACTGAATCTGAGACATCATCTACACCCAAGGAAACTAAATCTAAGGATCAACCCATAGTCTCCAAAACCATAAAAGACTACCCAAACCAAAACTATAAGCCCAAATATTGATGTGGTACATACCAAAAATCCAAACAATGGAACTTCCTTGAAGAGCTCACCACTATGCCTTGCAAATTCCCATTAATGGAGCTCATGCATGTATCTATATACCATAGGTCCATTCTCGTCAAACAACTACTAGACATGGAAGAATCCCCCAAGGATGGAACTATCAAACAACCCAAACAACCTATGCAACATAACACCAAAGCACTTGAAATAGAGGTTGTCAAAGATACTAATAAAAAAGACAATAGAATTCCCAATAAGAGTTATGGTCAATGATGAAATCCTCTTTAGAGCTAATGATCCCTCACTCATCATTAGGGTCCTCATCAACGATATCCAAGTAAAAACAATCCTCGTCGATGAAGGATTTGGCATTAATGTCACTTTGCTATGGATTATCAAAACATTGGATACTCCAAAGGCAATATTAAACAAACACAACTGTATTGTTGCAGATTTAACAAAAATATTTAAAAACCCTTTGGATGCATTTGGATTCTAATCGAAGTAGGTCCCAAAACTCTCTTTGAAGCTTCCTAGCTTGCACCTAGAGATTTAAGCTTCCTAGCCTGCTCTTGAAGCCTCTCTTAGCTAAAATATGTCCAACCTTATCTCCTACTTTTAGCATACGCTTCTTTTGGTACTAATCATGTCTAGTCATGTACTTGGCTTGAGACTTCAATTGTTCTTTCACTTTGAGATGGATTTGACTTATCCTCTCAATGAACCTTGCTGCTCTTGCGACCTCTGAATATAAATCTTCTCATTTTTTCTGTTCCCTTGCAACATCAAGCGGGTTATTAGGCAAATAGCCCAAACAAGCTTCAAAAGGTGACTTGTTAGTGGATGTATTTACTTGCTCTATTGTACGGTTGTTGGATATATGCCTAAGAATCATCTCAAGTCATTAGATGCTTGCTGTTATAATCCCTTATCTGCTGTACCAAAGTTCTATTCACAACTTCTGTTTGTCCGTTGGTTTGAGGATTTAACATTGCTCTTCTTTGAAGATTGCTATCCATCTTGCTCCACAAGGTGGTCTAAAACTTTCCAACAAATCTGGGATCTTTGTTTGATACAATGGACTTAGGCAAACCAAAATGCACAATTATAAGAAAATAAAAATTCAGTTGCTTGATGTGCGATTATTGTCTTATTACATGGAATCAAAACACACATTTTTGTTGGACTTATCTACAACAACATACATATAGTCATGCCTACGCTTTGACATTGGGAAATTCCCCTCAAAATCCATAGTGATGCTTTCCCATGGTCTAGTATGCATAGATAGAGGCACATACATCCCATCTTTTCTAACCTTAGGCTTACTTGTACAAACATAAACTACATTTTCTAATGAATCTAGCTACTGCTTCATACATATTGGGCCAATACGTATACCTTTGCAAATGAGCCATGGTATTTCCAACACCAAAATGTCCTGGAACTTTGAAAGAATGCACTTCCCTCATCAATAAAAGTCATTCTTGCTTTGGCATATATAGTTTGTCCAACTTGTAGAGTAGCCCATCCTTGAAGTAGCATTTTTCGTTGCCTTCAACATCATTTGTCTATACCTTCAATTGCTGAAATGTATCCCCAAAGTTTGCATCTTGTGCATATGATTCTTTCATAAGCCTATTTTGTGAAAGGCTCAAGTTGTGAAATTGCTCTTGGAGCTAAAATTTGCTTTGAGATTGGTGACCTGGATAACATATCTGCCACGAAATTTGTGCTTCCTATCTTTTACTTGATCACCAATTGGAACTGTTGAAGAAAACCCATCAACTTGTAGTGTCTTACTTATTGCAATTTATTTTGTGCTTACAACTATTGAAGAGGTTTGTGATCAATATACACAATTGTTTCTTTGTTGAACAAATAATGCTTCAATTTATTAATTGCTTGAATTAGTGTGTACATTTCCTCCTTATATACATGAAACACTCTTATTGCTGAAGAAAATACCTTTGAAAGATAACAAGCTAGCTTACCTACTTGCAACAAAACTGCCCCCATAACATACTCACTTGCATCCATTTCAATCTCGAATGGCTGCTTCAAATTAGGAAGAGCAAGCACTGGTGAATGGCTGATTTTGTGTTTTAAAGAATCAAAAACAATATCATGTTCCTTACTCCAGTGAACACTCTTACTTTTTATTGCAATGGTATGTAGAGGTGTTGTAATTTTGAAGAAAGTTGGAATGAAGCATCCGTCTCAATCTCAAATGGCTGCTTCAAATCAGGAAGAGCAATCCTTGGTGATTGGCTGATTTTGTGTTTTAAAGAATGAAAAGCAATATCATGTTCCTTACTCTAGTGAAAACTCTTACTTTTTATTGCAATGGTATGTAGAGGTGTTGTAATTGTGAAAAAAGTTGGAATGAACCTCCTCATACACTATACTACTTCAACAAAGCTTCTGTTCTTTGTTGTGGGCCAACAGATGATAGCCTCAAATTTGATTGGATCCACTTTTAGTTCTCTTCCAACCACATGCCCCAAATAGACTAGTGATTGTTTTGCAAATTCACATTTCTTTATATTGCACATATGTTTTTCTTTCAACACTTACAAGACTTGATTCAAATGAGTTCTATGTTCTTCCCATGTGGCACTGAAAATCAAAATATCATCTAGATAAACTATACCACTTGTATCTATGAAAGGACTTAATACATTGTTCATAAATCTCATAAAAGTAGCAGGTGCATTACACAAACCAAATGGAAGACCAATTGTTCATATAAACATTGTTTTGTTTTGAAGGTTGGTTTCTATGCATCCTCCATGAGAGCTTGATGGTACCCATATTTGAGATCGAGCTTTGTGAAATATTTGACATGTTGAAGTTGGTCCTACAAATCATCAGTCCATGGAAATGGATCCTTTTTTGACGGTGATCTTTTTCAAGGCTCTATAATCTATGCACTTTCTCCAAGAGCCGCTCTTTTCTATCATCACAATGGGTGACTCATGTGGTGAAGTACTTGGGCACATGACCCCTTGTTCTAACAGTTCTTGAAGGTGAAGAACTTGGGCATATGACCCCTTGTTCTAACAACTCTTGAAGTTGTTTCTTCTCTTCATTACTCTCCAAAAGTAATTGCCTATACAAATCAATGTTAGTTAAAGGAGATTTGGGAAGCAATCGATTCTCATGCTCTCTCCCTTTTTGGTGGCAAACCTTTAGGAATTTGATTTTTTTTGTAAAATAATTTGACAATTCATCCAAATCTTTCAATTCCATGTTAGCACACTCAACTTTATAAATTTCCAGCCCATACTCTTGCTTTTCCTTAAAAATAAGTAAACAAAATTTCTTATTTGCTTGAATGAGTCTCTTTGCTTGGTTGGAACTTACCATGGCAAGCTTGTGCTTGCTTTGATGTGCCTTGATGATATAATTGATATTGACCCATCTGTATTTGTTAGCCCTTCTCATGAAAATAGCATCCCTAAGATACAAGTAATGACTTCCAAACACCACATCAAATGCATCAAGTTGAACTACATCAGATTTTATCTCATCAACGCATTGTGGGTTAATACCAAATTTGAATCTAGACTTTTTATGACTTGAATCTCTACACCCCTTTTTGCCCAAACCCAAAGGATACGGATAAGTTGATTGCAAGTTTTCAAACCGAACCTCTTAACCACATCATCCAAAATCAAATTAGATTGTAAGCTAATATCAACAACTGCATTTACCTTGGCCGCCTTGGTTTGGATTTTGATTTGAAAAAGCTTGCTTATTTCCTCTCTCTTGTTCCTTGCTAGCCACATTGGTAGCAGTGCAGCCCACATTTTCATAACTTCAAAATTGTCCTCTATCTCCACCTCTTTGATTATTCTTTCAAATATGCCATGGACTTCTTAGGGCTCTCCTGGATTGATTCTTGGGATGCAATTCCATATGCAATTTCGAACATTCTGTGTCGGTATTCCAATCTCTTAACACTGACTACAATGATTCTTTTTACACTTTGCAAACAAGCGTGCATGAAGGAGGATGCATAGAATGTGCATTTAAAAAGTGCATAAATATTAAAATATCATATGAGTTTGCTAATAAGGTGTCTGTTGACATGCAATTTCAGGTAAAAGCATGTTAAATAGATTTTGAACCGATTTAGTACAAAATAAGTTGGCCCTAAAACCTGTGAATGGTATTCTAATAACCATGCAGCCCCACCATTCACATACCCATGCAGCCTATGGGGCGTGTTGGCATTGCCTCTTAGGAACTGTTATTGAATACAAGTTGAACAACTATTAGTACTACTTTATTTCAAAATTGGTACTTTTATGAGCATGTCCATTCACAGCTGTTGTGTCATATCACGGGTATATGGTCCTTTCCCCTAACAAGGGTGATGAATGTGCATTTAAAAATTGCATAAATATTAAAATATCATGAGTTTGCTAATAAGGTATCTATTGACATGAAATTTCAGGTATAAGCCGTCTCTGAAAAACAACATATATGAAAGGAGAGCAGCATCAATATCAAAGCAGCTCTTGGGACCTGATATGCGTTGTGACTATGATCAACTGCTAGCAAAGCCACCAAATAAGCCTGATGCCATATTTCATTGGTAAGTTTCTTTTCCATGTATTCTCCAAATTGGCTTCAGTACCCATTACATTGTATAAGAATTTATGTAGATCATGTTTTAGATGAAGGCTTCACGATCACAGACACACCCACATTTAACAGGTTTTTTTTCCTTGACCAACTCTTTTGTTAGTAAATTAACTGGATTTTTCTGAGCTATTTGATGGCATGCCATTCGGCCCTACATGCCCTGGATTTCCTTGTCTGTTATTTTAATGTTATTTAAAGAGTTTCTATTACTTTTACATCTTACTTATGTTGAGACCTTTAATCTTCATATTTACTTCTTTTTTCAGTTCTTCGTATGCAATGTCCTTGTTCCTCCTTTCTGGTCCAGTTCAGGTATATCACAACAATGGTAATTAGCAACTTTAAAATGTGAAATGCTACAAAGAGTAGACTATCCTTACGTATGCAGACTAAATTCATTCAAAATTTGATCTCAAAATAGGTTGAAAGATCAAGATTCATAAATTTTTGTTGTTTGAGGCATTTAATAAACATGAATTCCTTCCCTAAGGGAAAGGGAATATGACATAAGAGCAACTCATCTTCATTTAGTCAACAATTACCACAACCCTGGATGTAATTAAATTGTCAGCTCTCAAGTTTCTCATGGTAACCTAGCTCCATGAATGACAACCTAACCTTTCGTTATTGTTCCCATCCAGTATGTGTTCAGTACAAGTTGGAATATGTTCTTTTCTTATTTTCAAAGCCCTCATCACAATAGTGGATAGGTAGGTGATGCAGCTCAAGGGTATCATTCCAACTCCACCATTGGCAATGAGCAAACCATAGTTTTCATTTTGAACCAACTTATTATCAACAGGGTTAGTTATTATCACTAGGCTCATCTCTCATCTACTGTAGCATATCAATGCAATATAACAATAGGATAAATCATCTATTAGTAGAGAGTGGTTGATTAAAAAACGTTTTATTGTATACCCTTGTCCTACCTCCTAGTGGGTCTTCTCTTTATCCCTTACAAATTTCATTCATCATCATTATTATTAAGGGTTCAAAAGGGCCTTTAATGTTTTAAGGAATGTTGGTCTTCAATAATTGATCTCTATCCTACACCATGGTAATGGACTAGGGGCTCCCAACAACTCTTCCCCATCACTTCCTCCCTCTCATAATTCATATAATATTCAATCTTTGCTGATTAATAAGGCCATAAAATAAGGATACAAACATGAATATTCAACATACTTTATGTGGCATAGTCAAGAATGTCTTCTCACAAAATATATGTGAGAAATTAGCAGGAAAATTCTGTTAGTGTTTCCACTCAAAACCATGGATCATATATGCAATATGTAATCCATCATGATTACAAAGCCAGCATACACAGTCCGCTCAGCAAAAATATAGCAGATAAATATTGTACAGATACTTGCACTGCCCCTATATGCCTTTATAGATGTTAGATGGTACTAAATTCAATCCATTTCTATTGCAAATATATTTATCCTTCAATAAATTGCACTGCTAGCATTTTTAAGTATCATATGTAGGAGTCTGTAAGCCATTGATGCACATGTTGTTTGTTATCCCTCAGATTGATCCCTTTCCCGAAGAATCAGGATCAAGAGCGAATGGGACCCCACAAGCAACCTTCCAAGCAGATTTGTTCTACTTGAGGTGGCAGAAACCTAGTGCTGTCATCAAATATTCAAATTTGTACCATAATAAGCACAAATTATCCTTTATTATGATGAAATTTGTTATTGAAGGGGTTTAGATTGCTTATTTCTTAAGAGATGACCACGATTTGAGCAGTGCCTTTCTATTTTCCAAGAATTAAATTACTGCTAGCAACAGAGAGAACATTACTAGTACAAACAAACGATGTGAGAGAAACATTATTTCCACAATTTATGTGATCCTATAAAGAAAGCTAATCCTTAAGGCATCAATACGTAGACAGAAAATTGTAAATGCACCATTACTAGTACATTGTAAATGCACTGCGAACATGATGATTTTTACAATTTAAACATAACTAAGTTTGCAGCAAAAAGAACATAAACATTGACACTCACAGCTTAACTGAAGAAATGAAAAAGACTCTTCATTCATTAATATTTGAGAAGGCAAAATGAACTGTCATTAAACTCCTCAATTATATTGTTTTACAAAGCATTTCTCAAATGTTTGCTACAATTGAGTGAAAGCTTCACCACTAATCTTGCAACAAATCCCTAGTCTATAACAACCAGACAAGAAAAATGACTCCATCATTGCTCTTCATTTGGTCCATTACTATGCTGCAACCTGAAACGGAAAAGAAAATGGAAAAAAGTGAAAGAAGATTGCAAACAAAGATAATACATAACAGAAGTAACTAAAAACTACACAGTTTAGGCTAAAAAATGATCATGAGTGTGGTCGCATTGAGTCTTTTTATAAAGCTGGAGTACAGTTGACTGCAGTTGATTGATCAGCTCGGGCTAAAGGTAACCTCACTTGTGCCTTATGCAATCAGCAAAATCTGGGCTAACTTTAGCAACCTGAGCAGAGGGATAGGCAAAGGACCCCTATCAAGAGGATAAGTGGGACCAAAAAATCTTTCAAATGCCCTTTGCACGGTATGATTTCCAGAAAATAGTGGGACCACATACCTACATATCACATACGATTTATGAAAAAACATTTTTTGAAAACATTTGAAAAAAAAACTTTGTAACAATCAATTCAGGATTTAAATTTTCAAATAATGGTGAACCAAGTTTTTGACTTTCAGTTCACACTATTTGGAAGAAGATTGCTTCGTGGAGCCATCTTGGTAGGAGAAGGTAGAGGAGGCAACTGTTTTTGACTATGTTGTTTGGAAACAGAAACGGAAACGTTTTTGAAACACGGAAATGCGGATTTTCAAAAATCCTTGATTTGGAAACATCCGGACTCCATACCACACACACACACATGTATGTGTGTGTGTGTATAAACAATGCATAATACTCATTTTTAGTCTAAAAAAGATAAAACACTTAAAAATATACAGTATTCATTCATTCATAACGTCAAAGAAAAAATATACATTCAAATCTAGAATAAATCATCTAGTTTGTCCTCAAAATCATGAATGCCACTCACTATTTTCAATTTGATCATTTATAGACTATAAATCATCTAGTTTGCAGGGGTTTCCCTGTGCATTGAATCTTCCTGAGTGCATGCCTTACAGGGTGTCTTTGGGAATGGGGTGGGATCAGCTCGTGCCACTTTGCGAGAGATGTTCTCATACTATTCTATCATACCTACATCCCTTCCTACAGCCTTCATACCTCCTATGATGTCTCCTTGAAATCTTGAAACCTTGAAATATGGCTTAGTCTGAAATATGATAGGATCCTCTAAAACCTAGAATTTGCATTATAGCTCCTAGAGATTCGAAACCACTCTCAAACATCTTGAAAGCGTATAATAAAATATTACTTAAAATGCAAACTTATACTTAAATGCTTATTTTATATATATATTGTTTGCTTCAGGCACCTCTGGTCCTTCGCGGGTATGTATACTATGGTTTTAGGGTTTGTTATTTATTATTTAATATATTTTTTAATTTTTTTGTTGACTTTGACTTTTTTCTGCTGGAATCCCTTGGAAACATCGGGAAACACCCCGAAATACCCAGGTGTCTTGGAGTTTCCTGGCCATTTCTAGTACGTTTCCTAGTAGTTTCCATACCAGAAACTAGGGGGTGACATTTCATTGCAACACGGGTTTTTGAGCTAGAGTTCTTAAAACTAGTGGTGATTGAGCCAGATGATTGAGGACATTGGAGAAAGCATGCTTGATATTATTCCACTTGTCGAGGGTCAAGGTTTTGATTTCTTAAAGAGCTACTAAAATAGGATACTTGTATACTCGATTTACTTCTATGACTTTCCCCCTCATAAAATCCTTAGCGTGCAATTAGCATTGCTTTCTTAAAAAAATTATTCAACTCAAAATCTTACTCCTTTCTAAATGTCTCCAGCTCCTCATTTTATTTTGTTTTTTCATCTCATTGTTTACTTTGTTAGTCGTCCTTAGCTAGTTGTTCTAATGCTAGGGGCTTGATAGGTTCCTCTTCACTAGCTCATCCTTTCGTGGCCCTATACTACTTTTGCATAAGCTTCATCGACCACCACTTTGCATCGTCTGGAAGCTTCTTTTCTCTGATAAGTCAACCTCGGAAATTATGGTGTTTAGAGTTGATTTCAGAATTATATGAATTTGTGGAAGGGGAACCTTATGAAACCATGACAAATAATCAAAATCCTCCTCTATATTTAGTCATCTATGTGCAAACTGGGGAGATTGCATCCCTCAACTTGTTAGCTCTGGACTTCATTCAGCTGATGGCATGACAAATTCTGATTATCCGACATACTACAATCCCCAATTCAGAAAATTGATGCTCAAGATAAGTGGCATAACGCAACAAATAATCAGAATCCTCCTCTCTAGATTTAGTCATCTATTTGCAAATCGGGGAGACCGCATCCCTCAGCTTGTTAGCCCTGGACTTTAGTCAGTGGATGCCTTGACAAATGCCGATTATCTGACATACTACAATCCCCAATTCAGAAAATCAATGCTCAAGTAAGTGGCATAAACGTTAACCTCGTCGACCTTCTTCCTTTTCTTATCCTTGGCGAATTGCTCAATCTTAAATTGAGCCCGCGATAAATCAACTATCGTCTTGAGATCGACCACTATTATATAGTGCATTTGAGGGGTTGAATTTCGAAGTTCTTTACTTTATCCTCATCCACCTTCAGCTCCTCCCTAAGATTGTCCACCTCCTCCTTTAGCTCGTTGGCTCTTATTTTGAATTTCTCGTTTTTAGTATGAATTTCCATTTGGCGGGTGGAGGCAACCTTTTGAGTGACATTCTACAATTTGGTAACCTGAGCCAAGGGTGCATTCTTAAGAGATAAGTGTTAATTTGCAAAAGCAACGTCCTTGCCAGTTAATATTTGTCATGCCTTTTTCTTCTTCACCTTGGTTGTCATCCATTTAATAGCTAGAATTGACTCATCAAAAGTGCATTTTATTTTCTTTCCTGGTGTCACTTTTCAAAGTCTGCCATTGTTGCAACTTCCCATTGGCTCTTTTTTTAATTTCATCAAAGAAACCCAGGATTGGCCTTCCACATTAGGATCAATTTTATTTTAAGATTGCTTAGTAGTGGTTAATGTCTAGCCACTATCTTCACCTTATAGTACTTGATTTGATGGATTATTTAAGGCCTCATCACATTAAATTATTCAAAAGGGAAGCTCCTTATCATATTTTGTATCTCTTGGCCGTTGTTTTCCAATCCCCTGTTGATCTTGCATAAATTGAGCATAGGAGATTACAGTCCTGAAAGCACTATTTTTGCCTTTATTACCATCATTGCCTTATTTGTTATTATTAACGTGCAGGCCAACATTGACACCTTGATCCTCGCCTCCTTGCTTGTTTTCTTTATCACCTTTAGGAATGCCTTCAACAATACTACCTATAACTTCATCTTTCTTTTCTTTATACCCCTCATTAGGTTTGGTCTTACCGGTTTGTCCCATTGGGTCCTCCAAAGTCTCTTTGGCTACTTCTTAATCCATAATTCAATGAGCAATTTCCTCCATGAAATTAAATACTTGATCCATATCCCATACAATACCTTCATATTTACCTTGCACCTCAATATTGGCTATATCTCTAGAAACCTCGTGAGTTTCTTTAGGAAGTTCCTCTCCTATCTTTTTCTCAATAGAGGTCGAAGGTGCTCTAGACAATGATGCATTCACAACTATGTGTCACATCCTCTATGCATCCACCATGTGTCCCTTTTCACACAAAACTCTAAAGTCACAGTAATTTTCCTTCCAGCAACTATCGGATTTGGTTTTCGGGATATTTTCTTGTTTCTTATTTGATAGAAATGCTAGACTGAAATATTTTATACTTATCCAGTTATATCTTTTATCTTTGTTGAGATCAAGTGTCAAGTGAATTGAGAAACCCTAGTTACAAGTTTTCAATCCAAAGTTCTAACACAATCAATTCTTAACACATTTATTTTGCTTTCAGCATTTGGGAGTTATACACAGCTTCGTTGAGAAACATCAAAACCCAAAGCCGATATTTCCTTAGCGATATTTACATGTTTCCTTTCTGCATTTAAATTTCATAGTTATAATGTTAAGGATCATTAAGGAGTACTGAAATCTGGAGTGGAAATGCTCTTCACTTAATCCTTTTCAACTTTCCTTGGTTGACTCATCACTTTCAGTATTTGGGAAAATCACAATACAATGGCTTTTAGAAAACCACAAAACTCCATCACTTTGCCAATTTTGGGGATTCTTTTTGTGAGTTGGCTTTGTAAATATTGAATATATGTATCTAAATCTCTTTTAAAGCCGAACCCAAAATTTTAAGTACTAAGACAAATTTTCACACTTCTCTTTTCAAGGAAAGACACTTATTTGATTCTTTCATTTTCTGTGCAAGGACACAACAGTTTAGACAACTGATAAAATGATGACGTAGAATACATGAAATGCAGGGTTCTGACAAATTTAGTAGGAAAGTCTACATATTATGGAACGCTTCTTATCATAAAAAACATTGTATTCAAACACTTTTACCCACATTGCATTTCCTATCTTGATTGAAACTTGAAAAACTCTGAGGAGAACGTGACTCCTGGGCAGATTTGCAATTTTTTTTGTTTTGTAGTCTTGGACTTGAATACTGTTTATTTAATGCTAACAAAGCTTCTTGTAGTATAAATGAGTTCTCTTTAAAATGCAACTTGCAACATAGAAAAGAAGTCCCAACACTGCACAAGGGGACCAATTTATGAAACTACTTGTCGTTATGACCAAGCGTGGAATTCGCTCCTTCCCATATCCATCAGCCTAAATCTTTATGATGTCCACTTCACAATGCCCTTCATAAATTGTTTTCATAAAAATGTTTACCGTCATTAATGGTACTTTTCAAAAATACAAGTTGCATGTTAAACTTAAATAACATTTTGCTTAAAAACTCTACCCTTGTATCATTTTCAATTTAGAATTAAAAAATTAGTAAATGAATAATATTATTAAAAACTAAGAAGCTAGGCTTTGCCCGTAGACCACCCTGATCTTGGTCTGGCTAGAACTAGGTACCGACCCTGGTTTGGCTTGGCCCCGGGTTCACACCAGGTACACCGCTGCTTTCCTGGGCATGCCCTGGATTCAAACTGATAGTCCCTTGACAGTTTTAAAAATATATATTTCAATGCTTTAAAAATATCAAATTTTGAGCATTAAAATGTAAAATAAAAACCCTATAAACTAAAAAAACCAAACTGACCTCTCATTTCACCAATAGCAGCAATGAAGAGGGGCATGAGACTCCTATGCATGACTTGTATAGCGCTACTAGTGGGAGTAGCACTGCAGGTTCGCATCAGGTACACCACTGCCTTCCCAGGCATGCCAGGGTGTGAACCGATAGTCCTTTGACACTTCAAAAAAAAAAAAATTCAATACTTTAAAAAAAAAAATCAAAATTTGAAAATTAAAACATAAAAAATAAAATCCCTATAACCTAAACAAAACCAAATTTACCTCTTATTTCACCAAATCATCAATGAAGAGGGGCATGAGGCTCCTGTGGAGGACCTATATAGCACTACTAGTGGGAGTGGCACTGTGGGTGCTATAGCTTGTGGTTCTAATGAACTAAATGATGATGTCGACAATCTTGATAAAGAGCAATATGACGATTTATTTTGATTTTGCATGTGCCCTATCTAGTTTGACCACTGACTATTAATCTATTTTGAAAATATACTATGAACCATTTTTCTTTGTCATGAAATTTGGCATTGAATTATTAATTTTCTGTAGTATTTTGTGTTTAATTTTATATATTCTATGCATATTATGGTTAATTTTGTTTATTTGGCCATTTTTTTTTATATTCTTAATAAATATTATATTTTTTGTACGGCCATACGGAAGCTGTACTGAATCCAGGGCCAAATAAAATTGGCGAACTGCCATACCCTATCCCTGCACCTGAACCAGAAACTTAGATTATAATCTATGTTTTTTTTCCAGACTGCAATCCCTTGAAATTTTTAGAAGACATTTTTTATATATATATTTTTCTCTAGGATATCATGTAGAACAGCAGTAGCTCCCAACTCATGTAGATAAAATTGCCCTTTATTAGATGTATCTGATTGCTCTTCTGATATGTCATTGACTTCTTTGAGGAAAAGACAACCAATGTGGATTCTAAAGTGGTTTGAGTCTTTAGTCACTGCTCTCCTGAGATTCCTTAAGTGCATTTCCTACCTCATTTTCACTCCAGATTCCATTAACCTTGTCACTGGTTTTGAGGTAGGCTATTCGTTTTGTTTTTCCAGTACTTGTGGATAAGTTTTTCCCTTTACTGAATCATTTTTGCTATTATCCCCATGTTTTCCAGACTCGATGATTGCTTCAATGCTCAAAATCTGATTTGATCTTGTATTGAATGATCCAAATCTATGATGTCCTACAAGACATACTTAGATCAATCTTCTTCTCTTGACCAATTTCAAATGAACAAGAGATATGCTGGGAGTGCACAAATTAGAATTGATGGTTATCAAGTGGGACACTATATACAAGTTCAAATCTGATGTTATGCTTGCAAGCAACTTTTGAGTTTGGATACCATAGAGGTCAGAGGCAAAAGAGCTTTAGACTTAGAGAATACTTTTTCAAAAGTTCAGTTCACATGAAATGAACAATTGACCACCCAACCAGTCATTAGACTGATGACACAATATTGCAAATTGAGGGTGAAATAAGGCAGGGAATGCCCTTAAGTGCATGAGGAGAGCAATGAGTTCAAACCACCTCAGAAGTCACTGTAGTTGTCTCTTCGTCAAAGAAGTAAATAACAGCTCACATGAACCATTGCATCAGTTTAAGTCAATGCCAGTTTTATCTGTAAAATTTGGGAGTTTATGCTTCATACATCATCCTTTAGGAAAAACAAATATATTATAAATTCTTCAAATAACTTCAAATCAGTGACTCATGAAAATCAAATATTTCATTAAGCCTTTCCTATACTTAAAAGACACAGTCAGAAAAACCAAATATATCATCCTTTAGGAAAAACAAATATATTAGAAAGTCTTTAAATAACTTCAAATCAGTGACTCATGAAAATCAAATATTTCATTAAGCCTTTCCTATACTTCACAGACACAGTCAGAAAAACCAAATACATCATCGTTTAGGAAAAACAAATATATTGGAAAGTCTTCAAATAACTTCAAATCAGTGACTCATGAAAATCGAATATTTCATTAAGCCTTTCCTATACTTCAAAGACAGTCAGAAAATCAAAAACCAAATACATCATCCTTTAGGAAAAACAAATATATTAGAAAATCTTCAAATAACTTCAAATCAGTGACTCATGAAAATCAAATGTTTCATTAAGCCTTTCCTATACTTCAAAGACACAGTCAGAAAAACAAATATTTCATTAAGCATATATTTGTTTATGCTTCATACATCATCCTTTAGGAAAAACAAATATATTAGAAAGTCTTCAAATAACTTCAAATCAGTGACTCATGAAAATCAAATATTTCATTAAGCCTTTCCTATACTTCAAAGACACATTCAGAAAAACCAGGTATGATATAATATTACCCTTTGTAACACAATGATTTAACAGTAATGTTTGTAAGAAAGAAACTCCGAAAGAAGCAAATAAATGTATTTGATAGTAATATTTGAAAGTTGTAAAGTGAAAACAGTAGATTTTATCATCCTTTTATGTAATTATTCCGTTCATATTTATAAAATTTACCCTTTTTTTTAAAAAGAAGTGAAAACAGTAATTTTTTAGACAAAATGTCATTTGACGGGAAATGTCTTTGGAAAATCAGAAGAATAATTTTAGAGAATCAATTCTTTTAGGGGCAACATTTATATGAAGGGCAATGCAGAAGTGGACAACATTACAAATGCCTAGGATGGCGATTATGGCGATGGAAAAATTCCAGTCCTGTTGGTCTAAGTTATCAGGATATGGAAATGGGTATGGGTATGGGAATGGTTAGGGGAGACACCACTTTTCCTTGAACCCCTGGAAAATAAACATGGAAACATTTGTACAGAAACACTCGAAAATTAAAAAAACATAATAAATAAACAAAAATACAGATAAAATTCTTTTTTGTGCATAAAAGGTCCAAAGGATTGAACACAGACAGATTAAGACCTTTTTTTATATTGGAATAAGTTTCACAAAAATAAGCCTTTTTAGAAAGGCAATCCATCAACAAAACACGAAGAAAACTAAACATGTTCACCAACATCTAAAACTTAACAAGTCTAGTATCTACTTTCCTCTAAAAGAAAGGTCTGGGCACAGCCAGCCTTGGGATAACCTCTTAAACATTTACAATTTCCTGAAATAGTCATCAATTCTCTTATACTTGAAATCAACTTTAGCAGCCTTGTCTTCATGGTCTTCATCAAGAACAGTTGGAGGAACCAGGACAGTATCAGATTTTTCTTCAAAACCTTTCCTACAAACATTGATCAGCTTGGGACAAGGTGCGGAAGGAAGAACTGTATTGACATCTCTACTCATTTCTGCAGATTTTCTTGTCACATTCTGATTTTTTGGCATCCCTAACCAGGTTATAACATATGGTTTTGGAAACAGTGACATATTACCAGCATGCATGTACAGTGTTGTCCCTATTACAACAGAGACAGCACGATCAACAACATTCATTTCAAAAGGCCAGCTTTCTTCTGCCTCTTTCTGGAATACACCCTGTTTTGCTATCCACATTTGCGCTTGGGTCCAAATTGTTGCATGCTGAATTATTCTTCTCCTGTGGTTTTGGGCAGGAAGCTTCCCCAGATTCAATCTCCATATCTGATGAGGGCTTGATAGAAAAACTTTCTTGGCCTTCCTCAGGCTCAAACAACACATTAGCTCTAAAAGCTCTAGAAGCTCTCAACCTTCTCACATTCTATCTCCGTCCTTTATCCATAATTTTGTCCAAAGTTCCCATCATCACCCACCCACTTTCCTCTTCTTAGGGGCATGTATTCTAGAAATTGCACCTTCTCCATGAAGGAGCTGAGGTGGTTTTGTTGAGATCGGCCTCTTCATTTCAATTATTACTTGGAACACCAACCTGCCCAGCTTCAACATTATTTTGTCGTTTCATTGTTCAAGACCAATGGAAGAGCTTCTTGAGCTTGCGTATCTTCAACAAAGATAAGTTCATTATGATCCTGAAACGCATTGGGAGGAAGAGGTGCTCTTGGGAGCCTTCTGCCTACTCTCTTCTACCTGCTCCCTATAGGAAAATGTTTTGTTCGAAGAAATTGCCTCAGATCTCCTTGTTGGATGTTCGGCTGGGAAGAGACCTGCACAAGAATGGAGGACAAAGAGAAGTCAGTAGGGTCTCTGCCCTCATTGTCAAACAAATATTTATTCCTTCTATTCTACAACCACCAAAGCACTTCAGTGGATCAAACAAAGCCGAAGAGTATCAAAGAAGTTAGAATGTTTAACATTTTCAATAGACGCAGTCCAAACATCATTTCATTCTATATTTATTCTTGCAAAAATTGACCATCATTTCAAAATATACAGCCAAGGATTTTTAGCATGCACAAGGTTGAAAAACACATTGAATAGTTTTAGGCTCACCACACACTAAGCAATTTGAAACTTGCATGCCTCTTCTTCTTAATGTTTCAAACACTGCCAATTTTTCCAAAGTAAAAGCTGTCTAAAACATGATTTTTTTGGTTGAAGAACAAGGGACTAAATTAGTTTGAATCTAAGTTTCAATGCTTTTTTAATGCCTCTTAACTTTCTTGGTTTCATTCAACTTGAAATACCAATCCAGTCAGATTCTAAGCAATAATTGATAGAGCTCCTTTGTATTCATCTCCTGCAAAGGGGTGCCATTAATCCAGTTGACAATCTTCTATCCTCCTCATCCTCATAGAACACGACAATCTTCTATTCTCCTCATCCTCCTAGGACATGTACAACTCAGGATGTTTCTTAGTGGATAGACTTAACAATTTAAGTGTAAGTCCTTTTGTTATTCTCACGGAGAGTGTATTTTGCTTTCAACTGTTTCCAATTCAGCCATTCACTTGAGGCAAAAAAATCTCCAAAGTAATTAATCCCTCTTTTAGCCCAAGATGCAGCAGAGCATCCCCTGATATTGCTTAACCTCTTATTTTTATTGGAAAGGTTCCACCATATATGTTTGCAGGCCTGACATTTCTTCCCGATTTGAGAAAAGGCTAGGATACAAAATAAATGTTTCCTACTTAGCCAAGCCTTCCATATTGACTTGAATATGGCAGATCCTCCTTGAAATCACCAAACATGATATCAATTAGGTGCAAACGAGCCCACTGTTTGTTACCTTTTTAAACAAGCACTTAGTAAATTATTATGAATCAGGACTTTCCAAGGAGCATTACCTTCCGATGCCTTAAGAATCCATTTTATTGCTAAATCTATACCTTGCATCTATAAATCTGTTAGTCCCAGGTCCCCCATCTCCTTGGGTCTTATACAAATATGCCATCTCACTACATGCCTTTTTTTGTCACCTCTGCCATCAGACCACAAGAAGTCTCTCACAATACCATGCAGTCGATCAAAGTAAATATTTGTGCACATCCAACATGAGTAAAAATAAATTTTATATGAAGATAAAATCTTCTGACAAATTTGAAATCTGCCTGCTGAGGACACAACAAATTTCCTTGCCATTTAACAATTTTTTTTATCATTTTTCTTCACAATCCACACCCAAATCTCTTTGAAGGATGGAATAAGGGCAAAAGGGATACCCAACTATCTTACTATATCATGAGGTTCATTCAATTGTCAACCTTGATCTTTCAACCAGAGAGGAGGATTCTCTTCCGAGCCTAGAGCATGAGACTTTACTAAGGTCCTGAAGCTTTACAATATATTTGCATTTACTTTAAAAAGTTTTCTTGCTCAAGAAAGGGGACATCGCAGTGCCATCTACAAATTAAACATCAGTAAGACTTTCTTGGTTAGGCAGAGTGATTCCCTTTACATGGGGTCAACCCTGTTATAGCCTCAACATCTAACCCAAAAAATGAGGGATCTAATGGACATCCTTGTTATATTGACCTCTGTAAACTGAAATAATTTGACATGTTTTTGTTAACATCAACTTGAACCAAGGTGTTATTGAAGAGAACCATCACCAAACTTGCAAATTTCTCCCCAAGACCCCCTGTTAACATAATTATCTAAATAAATCCCTATTCTATTCTGTCATATGCTTTCTCAAAATCGAGGTCATCCACACATTTTTCCCTATTTGTTTAGCCCAAGCCATACCTTCCCAATTGCTGGTCATCTAAAATATATCTCCCCTCAACAAATATTGTTTAGGTTTCAGAGACAATTTGAGGTGGAACTCTATTCAACATGAAGGCTAACACTTATGTTAAGTTTTTATAGAAAACATTCATTAAGGTTATTAGCCTCCAATTCTTTATCTGATGTCTACCCTCTTCTTTAGGAATCAATTTAATAACCCCTTTGTTAATTTGATCGCCCAACATTCTCAGCTCAATAGCATTTCTATATAATACTTGACATTAACTCTTTTACCTTAATTAAAAAAAGAAATTGCTTGATTTTTCACTTCCCGTGTACCCACGCCTGCTACCCTTTGTATCAAGTTATCAACACTACATCTCTAAAACTAGAAATTTCAGATCTGTTTAAACAAACTTTGGAGTTGGCCAACGCCACACTTTCCCTAAGGAGGCCATGGCCTCCTCAACTCCAACTGATAGATCAATAATAGATCAAAATCAATCATTCAAATTTGTGACAACCCAAGAACAATCTAGCTGAAGAAAAGAAGACCTGCAAAGATTCATACAATATCACGTGAAGAAATCAGTCCAGAAACCCTCCTTTTCAGCGCCAAAAAAAGGGGGAAAAATTGTGGTATTTAAAAGAAGAGCACTCATCTGCAGATTAATGGGGGCATACCCAGAACCCAAGACCCTGAAGATCTGGATTCAAGGAATATGGAAGCCCAATTGATTAGTTTAAGTCAACGAAAAGGATATTTCATGGCCATTTTCGTCCACCAAATCAGAGACGAGGTTGGTCATGGTTTATGAAGAAAGTAGGTATATTTATGAAACATTGGTCGCCTGCTTTTAACCCAACCAAGGATCTCCCTAACACAGATTCGGCTTGGGTACAACGCCCCCTTCTACCAATCAAATATCAGCACAGAAATGCACCGAGGAAGATATAGGAAGAAATAGGGGAATACATCACAACATCAGAGTTTACAAAAATGTGCGGTGTCCATAACTATGCAAGAATTTGTGTCAACATAGATCTTGAACAATCCTTTCCACATAGAATACTATTAGATCTGGAAGGAATGGAATAGGAAAAATCCATATGATTTTTTTTTCAGATGCAGATCCTGCCACAAACATGAGAAATGCACCAAGGAAGATATAGGAAGAAATAGGGGAATACATCACAACATCAGAGTTTACAAAAATGTGCGGTGTCCATAACCATGCAAGAATTTGTGTCAACGTAGATCTTGAACAATCCTTTCCACATATAATACTATTAGATCTGGAAGGAATGAAATAGGAAAAATCCATATGATTTTTTTTTCAGATGCAGATCCTGCCACGAACATGACCATTTAGCAAGAGTTTGCCCACCACAACCATTTAGCAAGAGTTTGCTCACCACAACAGAGCAACACTCATTCTGACAGCCAAAAACTTGCAAAATTAACCCGAGAAGCTGGAAAGAGGGATGAGAACCGAAAAGATTCAGAACAAACCAGGAGAAAAATTGCAAATAAAAAAAACAAATGTCAAATACCCTACACAAGGAAAGGTAAACCAAAGGAGGACCAGAAAGAGACAATGGAACTTCCTAATCCATTCCAAACACTCACAAAACAGGAGGATGTTGAATTGGACTTTGTTGCTACCACCCCAACCCCTATAAACATGGAAAAGCTTTTTGATTCGTCACATGTAGAAATATTAGATTCTCAGAAACAAGGACACAAAGCAGTGGTCTTTCAATTCACAGCAGAAAATTCCAGCCAAACAAAAAATAACAAAAGAATGTTCAGCCCAACCAAGAGGACTCAATCCCATCCCATATCCAAATATGGGACTCTTAAAACAAATAAAAGGAAAAAGGAAACCCACAGAAATGATCACATAATCAATCAGTGTAAATCCTGGAAGAAAGTTCCTAGAAAGAAAACCTCAAGTGCGAGAGCGGAAAAATCAAAGAAATAATGAAACAAAGGAGGCAGGTACCTTCTTTCCCATGCAGTCTTAATATGCAAATTTTATCATGGAATGCGAGGGGAATAGGAATCCCAATAAAAGCCTATTACTCAAAAGTATAGGAGAAAAAGACAGGCATGATTATGTTACAAGAGACCACTACAGTAATGGTCCATGGATCTAGCTAAAATCGGATACGATGACTTGGGAACTAAAGAGTGTATTTTTGCTCAAAAACAAAGACCACAATCCAGTGGGACCCTACAAGGTATGCTATCTGTAACCATGAAACTCATATTTGGGGTGTTGTTTCCAAATTTTTTTCTCATGAACTACAAGAGCATTTTCCCTGTCCACTAGATACACTTCTCCATATGGTGATATCAGAATACAATACTTAAATCAGCTAAGTATTCAGCCTACAAGCAGAAATCAGGAAAATCTAAAAATAATAGAATATTTCAACTCCATAAAATCACCATATGAAAAGGAGGTAGAGGCTTCAAACAAAGAACCGATGACGCTCTAATTAACATTAATAGAACAAATGATTAATAGATATGGATTGCACATGGTCTCTACACTTGGTCCAATCAACGGAAAGTGGAGAAATGGGGGTTTACTCATTTTACAAAACTTGAATTGGATACTCCTGAATTTGCAAACCAATCAGCTCTTCGATTTCTTTCCTTGTAGATATGGCTAAAGGATATCTTTTTAAAATATTGTAATAACCTCAAAGCATCAAACACCATATTTCTGATTGTCCAACTAGGGGGGTTTAACTTTCGGAGGCAATTTGTGATATTGTGTGATTCCCATTCAATTGTAAGATATTTGAAATTCATTTCTATGGCGAGTTGAGTTCCCCATAAAGCAGCCATGGCTTCTGCAAAGTGGTTGAACTGAACACCAAGAGATCCCGTATAAGCCACCACGAAAATCCCGTTACTATCTCTAATCCCACCCACTCTCCAGCCAGGCCAGGATTCCCTTTTGAAGCACCATCAAAATTAAGTTTGACCCAGGAAGGGGGTGAGGACCATCTAGCAAAACTCCTATCAACCTTTCTGCCACCTTTGTCTCCAACCTCTGAGATTCCTAGGTCCCACTTTAGAGCTCATTTTCGTTCCTCTTCCTTCACATTCTCCTTCTTACAACTTTTCGTTGGGAGAAAATTTTCCTTTATAGCAGCAACTATCTTCATGGTCACTCTATTGATACAAGTTTTCTTGTTCTGAAAGATCCTTAAATTCCTTTCTCCAAAGACCTCAAAACATGTGAGGCATGGAGAGCTTCCAAAAAAAATAAGACGAAAACTTGAGAAGGGAGGAAACCACTAACAGATGAAATAAAAAATTGAATTCGGCCAAACCTTGGAAACTTTAAATTTGGAAAGAATTAAGCTAAGAACATTGTAAGCAAAGGGACTAACAATAAAGAGGTGGGGGATTGATTCAACTTCTATTTCACAAAGGATGCATCTATTAGGAGTCATGAATCCTTTCTTAATTAAGTTATCTTGTGTGAGGATTTTATTTTGCGCTGCCAACTAATAGAAAATGTTTACTTTAGGTATGAGATTTTTATCTGAAATGAGGTCCCAAGGAAAACCATTTGGGCAAGAATTCAACTCAAGAAAATAACATGTTTTAGCACTAAAAGTCTCATTCATCTTTTCTAGGGAATTGGCAAATGTGAAACCTTTAAGGCGTTCATTTAGAGATCTTAAACCGGCAAGATCCTCAGGGTTTGTGGAGTCTATTGAGATGGTTTTCCAAGATTTTCCAGAGGCATTCTCCTCAAAGTAGTTCATAACCTTCTCACCCATGACTCTTTTAATCATTATACTAAATCTATCCCATGATTCAGTGGAGCTTAATGAACAACTAGTTAGCTAAGAGTCATTTTAAAACAAAGCTTTATTGCCCGCTCCAACATTCTATCTATAGGCTTTCCACAACAAATTCCTGCTATTCGCAAGATTATTCGAGAATGCAGAACCCTGTAGCGGTGAGACCATAGTTAATAAACTATTAACTTCCCTACTATCCATATATTTAGTCTTGACTATGTTTGTCCACATGTTATCTACATTCATAAATCTCCATCCCATTTTGGCTAAAAGAGCTTTATTCATCCCTCTAATTCTTTTTAAACCTAGACCACCATGTTGTTTAGGAAGACAAACCTTGTTCCAAGCCACTAGGGGAAGTCTGCGTTTCTCTTCAACCCCTAACCAAATGAATCTTTTTTGAATATGCTCTATTTTCTCCACGATCTTTTTAAAAATCTTAAAAATGGACATTAAATAAATTGGAAGGCTTTGAAGGGAACTTTTGAGCAATTGCAGTTTACCAGCTCGACTAGGGAGACAACCCTTACATCCTACCAGCTTGTGTTGAAATCTATCAAATAGAGAATTCCAGCGATTGGTATCCTGTTCTTCCTTTGAATAGGGGCATGCCAAGATAGGTCAAAGGAAGATCTTGAATTCGACAACTCGAGATTCTAAAAATTCTATATCACCTCACAGCCAGCGTATTGATGAAGAAAAGTGATTTTTATTTCTAAATTGACACATTGCCCAGAAACTATGAGACCGAAGAATCTCCTATATTCTTTGGTCTCCTAGGTTAATGCAATTTTCCCTAAAGGGGTGTGTTAATGTGGCTGAAAATTACCTAACCACCAGCCTGTCTCTTACTTCACATATTTGTGACATTTGATTTTCTAGCCAACTTCCTCTTGCAGATCATGGCTATTTGGTTGTTAATTTGTCTCACCCTTTGTTGCCTCCTCTTGCTTGTCACATTGTGAATGAGTATGGCTCCTCCAATGCCCCTGCTTTTGATGCCCAATTTACCTTGCTACATAATTCATTTGCTTTTCCCAATAGAACTGTCAAATTTGGCTTTCCAACCTGCATGTTTTTGGGAGGAGACAAGAACTCAGGTGAATGTGACTTTCGAAGCCTAAAAAGGATAATAATGTGTTGGCAATCAATACTTTGATGTGTTGCTCAATAGCTTACCTGATAAGCCTCTTGTAAAAGAAAATAGTTATTGAGTGCGTTATCAAAGTTATAATTTCTACGCTTAAGAGCTATGGAGGAAGTGATACCCACACCCCAAGCAAATTCATTGTGCATTTTTTCTTACTTATCCATGATCTTATTTGTATATCTTTTTTTGGTTCAATGTCTGTTTTTTCTTTCTTTGTGCCAACATCTGACCTTTTGGAAGGCTACATCTCGTTCGATAGGCTAGTGAAACAATACTCATCAATCCTTGATGTTTGGAATGGGTGGGATCATTTGTATAAAGATTTATCAAGCCCTATTTAAATTATATTGAATGACATTAATCTCATTCGATAGACTACTGAAACAATACTCATCAATCCTTGATGTTGGAATGCACGGGATACATTGAATGACATCTATCTCATTCGATAGACTACTGAAACAATACTCATCAATCCTTGATGCTTGGAATGTGCGGGATCATTTGTATAAAGATTTATCATGCCCCTTTTAATTATATTTAATGATATTTGATTCATGAATTAAATCTTTTAAGAGTTTGACCTTGTAAATTTTGCGGATATATTCGGCACAAGATGTTAAACTATTTTTTAAGGCTTAGCTTTTACACAACTTCTCATGTATTGAATTTGATAAAGGAATTGTTTGCTATTAGTATTTTAGCTTCTTGTTTTTATAAGATTCATTAGATTATTCTTTGTAGATCCTGTATCATTTAGATTCTGAAATCAAGGTTTCATTTGATGATCGTCAGGCATCAAGATTTGGGTTACTGGCCAATAACAAAAGATACCAGGACTGCATCATTTTGGCTTGCCATTGACAATTCAACAATTGAAAATGGGTGTCTCCATTTTGTTCCAGGGTCACATCTTGAACCAGAATTACGAGACCATGGTATTCTTCATGTTGATCGCAACAAGTCACATACACTTTCAGCTGCTCTTTCCGAAAAGGACACACCCAAACCTGCAGAATTGAAGCGTGGGGATGCTACTGTGCATCACGAGCGAATATTACATGGATCAGGTGGCAACTACAGCAATTCTAATTGGAGAAGAGCATGGGTTATAGCATTCAGATCTCAAGAAACTGTTGAGGAGGAGCGGAGGAGGGGTTTTACTCACTCTCACAATGATCCCCTCGAAGTGTTAAACGCAGTGGGAAAGCAGAGTTGAAAGAATTCAAATATAGAGAACGTTTGTTAAAAGTCATGGTGCATCTTTGCTTATCATTTGATGTTAGTTCTTCAATATAATAGGGCCATTGTTGAAAGACTCGGGTTAAAATAAAATACCTCTAAATCATACAAAGGCGGCACATTTGCTTAGTATATGTTTGATGGATGGAGAATTATTTGAGAATGTGGCATCTTAACGTATCCATTTCAAATAGAAGGATGAAGAAGCAGCTTAATGATTCTGTTGGTTTCCTTGTAGAATAGTTGGTAAAAAACATCGGCAAGTTACCTTACAGAAAACCAGAACTGCAATTTCATCCAATTCATACTTCATGATCCTAGGAGCTTAGGAGATTTTGAATCCAGAAGACCAAAGGCTAATTTTGTTTGTCCTTGAAAACGCATGCAATTCTGCTTTCTTGGTGAGGTTATTGGCAACATTCTTGATTTAACGGATCAACATACTCGAGGATTGGAAAAGTGTGATGAAATTGAATGAAAAGTGATAAAGAGAATTTTAGCACATTAACACGAGACAAATATTTTTTCTTGGCTAGAGATGTTGTTCCAATCAACTACTTAAAAGAGGCAGGCAGTGCTTTTGAAAAACTTGTATCTGAGATTTAGGGAATATGTCATGTTGTAAAAATTTGCTTCTGAGGTTTAAGGTTTGTACCTCTTCGTATGTTATATGGAGGGAACAGACAATGTTACACCAAAGGAATAATGTTTGATGAGGCTCTCCGAAAATACATTCTATTCTGATTGCATCGGAGGACTCACAAGACATCTTAACTGGATAATTTGTATGGAGGCATTGAACTTGCCATATATATTGATTTGATTCGAGTAGTTGGTCATACAACACTCAATGTCCCTCTGATTCGACTCCAATTAGTTTTTGTCATCATCCAGATCAAACAGGATATCCTATAGCTTCACAATAATTCTATTGACCATCTAGCCAACAAAGGAAACCACAACAAATGCAACATGTGTTCAGGCGTCAGCTGCAATAGTCAGTCATACAACACTCAATGTCCCTCTGATTCTACTCCAATTAGTTTTTGTCATCATCCAGATCAAGCAGAATATCCTATAGCTTCACAATAATTCTATTGACATATAGCCAACAAAGGAGACCGCAATTAATGCAACATGTGTGGAGGCGTCAGCTGAAATTGCTCTTACATCATCTTAGATCTTCCGAGCCAACATAAATTTGCAGGAAGAACATGAGAAATCATTAATCGCAGCATTTCCTTGAGAACCACAACCAAATACTTGTACGTCCCATTCTTGATGATGCTGCTTTTGAAAAAAAGCGCTCAAGATTTCATAGACCAAAGAAGAGCACTTAGTCCTACATTTTTTGCGATCAAAAGCTTCAAAGGGTTTATGAAAAACACAAGCTAATTGTAGTAGGAAGCCTCCACGGCTTGAGCCTTGACCAAAAAGACCATCTACTTGCGGGGCCTTTGAAGCTACGCGTTCTGATTCCTGAATGATTGTTGCAAAGCTTAAAATTTTTGAACTTCAGGTTGTTTGTCCCACATTGATTGCGGTGGAGAAAAAGAGTACTTATAGGGCTGGGTGGCCGTGACCGTAAAACTTTAAAAAAACTTACAAGATTAAGCCAGAATGCAACATGTTGAAGGCATTGGAAGGTTTATTTTGAAAATCACCAAGTAATATGAAGGCGACGGGAAGGGTCTAGGCTTCGTTGTGTGTAAGGCCATTATCATTTTGATGTCGTCACAAGTAGCAGTGATTAGGGGGTACCCTAGGGGAATGAAGCTTACTTGTTTTGTAAGTGTGAGCAAGTTATAGAATAACATGTGGCGACCCATCACATATTTGCTAAATAGTGAGGAGAGGAGGCAAACAACGAAGTGTTAAATAGTGACGAGAGAGGAGGCAAACAATAAAGTAGCAAGCAAGGATAATTTAATTTGGACATGCACCAACAAACGGAGCAAGATCAAAGAGCTAACCCTAAACGTGTGACAATGTCACACGTGGTGGCTCGTTAGAGATTTGTAAGAGGCATGGGACCCGTAGGGTTAAGTACGAGCAAGCAAAGGGAGGGTATGCTAGTTCGGATCGCGGATATGAATGGTAAAGATGCAATGCAAAGAGTGAATAGACAAATATGGGAAGTGCCTAGCCAACACATTTGTGTGTTTGCCCATCTTAACGTGTGAATCTCATGCAAGGAAGGTGAATGCTCGGTTGTGTGCCACCCGGCACACAAGGGTGGAGATGGGGATTGATAGGGTTGAGATGGAGATTGACAGGGTTATTGAAGATGATTAAGATTTTAATTTGTTGGCTTTTGGCTATGGTCATGCATGGTGAAGAATTCAAGACAAATGTCAATTAGTTTTTTACTCATACCTTTTAATTTGGAGGTCTGTTTTCAATTCTGTTTAAATTGTTAGAAAACTCGTGTACATAGTTGAAGGTAAATTTGGAAGGAATTAATGCAAAATTAAAAAATTGTTCATGTTTGAGTTCTGGTGCTTAATGTCTCCTCACAAGGAAAATATTGATACATGTGATTTGGATGGACTAGAAATGAAGTGGCATTTATATGATGATAATACTCACAAGGTGTTGGCATTGTTATATGCTCTACCATTTGCCCACGATGAATTTTTAAATTGGGAAGGACCATGCCCATATGTGATGATTTTATGCCCAAGGCTTTGATTGATAACCTACATGACTTCCTTGATTTATCTATTCGCAAATGTTGTTAGGTCTTCCATTTATCCCAATAATGACTTGAGACAACTACATAAGATTAACGTTTCTTAACATTGTAGCACAATGTAAATGGCAGTTTTAGAGGCCTTCAGAGCATTTTTGGAACTTGGAAAGCCCTCAACACATCCCTAACAATATGTGAACTTCTAAATTGTAGGCCAAGCTTTCTAGAAAGATAATATATTCTAAAATGAGAGAATACTCATGTGGCAAGTTGGCCCACCTTGGATGCTACACCTGTAACCACTAGTGTGTATTGGGATAGGTATGGCTAACTTATGCATAGCATAACTTTTTACTTAGTCTTATGATAATTTATATATCTCTATATTGGTAGTAGTGTCGGCCAATGGAGTATTCATAGCCTTGGTAGAGTTTACATATGAGTAGTAGTTAGTATTAAAAGTTCATATTATCAATTTGGTTCTTATTGCAAGGTTGTGGAGGTTGCCCCTTCAAAGTGGTTCAGTCATATATTTTCAATGTTCTCTTATGCTATCAATCTTTACTGTTGATATGTTTTATTTTGTTCTACTCTTAATATTTATATTAACATCCATTGCTTTGATTTTTTTTTTAAATTATATATATATATATATATATAGTTTCATTACAAGTGTTATTAAACTTTCAATTTGGGCAAGATTTTTTTGGCTACATTTTTGCGGTTGAAATCAATGTTTGTTCGATGTTGTTGAAGGACCTAGAAAAATAAATTTTGATCTGAAAAGAAATTAAAATTTTCATTGGCATGGTATTGTTTATATATATATATATATATATATATATATATATATATATATATATATATATAGTTTCATTACAAGTGTTATTAAACTTTCAATTTGGGCAAGATTTTTTTGGCTACATTTTTGCGGTTGAAATCAATGTTTGTTCGATGTTGTTGAAGGACCTAGAAAAACAAATTTTGATCTGAAAAGAAATTAAAATTTTCGTTGGCGTGGTATTGTTTTTAGATTTATTTAAATAAGGAAACAAAGTCTAGAAGTTTTCCAAACCTTGGTGCAATATAACAGCCATTGAAATTGTCTTGGCAAGGTGATCAAAATAACATATATTTTTGTCAACCTTATTTTTCAAGTTTTAAAAGTTTTTTCAAGGTTTTTGTATCCTTGCACAATATACCAGTCATTGCGTTGGAGATGATAACGACAATATAATTCTTTGGTAACACTATTTTTGAGCCCTAAACCTTAAAATATTTGTGTTGACAGTCTGCATACTAGGGGCCTAAGCAAAGGTTTCGAGACTCCAAGAAAAATGCCAACTAAAGAAGAGATGGAATATGAAGTCGGTAGATTTTTTGTTCTAAGGTTTTTTGGTGATGGATCATATAGTGAGCTAGATTGATTATAATTTGCAAAATATTTAATAAAATGACCTATAAAGGAGATTTGGATAAAATAAATTAACGAGTAGATGAGATTGGGTAGAGATTCAATCAATTTCTTGCCTCATAATAGAATTTGTTAGACCAACTTCAGTTCACCAATGCTTGGCCCAATGAGGGTGGATATTTTGCTTAACCTTCCCAAATCCAAATACAATGTAGCCCCTACCTTTGGTTGGGTCCAATTTGTGTACTCGGAATAGGTTGCTCGAAGTGGATGTATAAGTTCAATGGAAAAGATCAGGTCACTTGGTTCAACCAAATGGAGAATTATATTGATGGACATTAGATCCCATGTGGATAGGAGGTCACAATGGCATCCTTTATTTGAAACCTACAAAATTCATTTGGTATCAATGGTTGTGCGCTCAAAATAAGAAGACTCTTAGTGTCACTTGGTCAATTTTTTTTGAGGAAATGTAGACGCACTATCACATTAGTGTGATAGAGAATTATTTCAACGAGTAAGCAAAATTACATCAAACATGACCAATAAATAATTATATTTAGCAATTCCAAAATCTATCGTTGTGTGTGGAGACAATTCCATATGAGAACGTGAATGACCTATTTCTCGGGGGATTCAAGGATCATATCCAACATGAGGTATACATGTTTAATCTACTCACTATATTTGATTTTATTCATAGTTTGTAAGGTGGAGGAAAAAACATTGATCAATAAAAGGCAAGTCTTCACAAACATCAAAGATCGAAGCACTCCAACACCATCATTCCCTCAACATATTAGATTGATTCAACAAATAGAAGAGAAAAAGGAAAAAAGGTTATGTTTTCACTGTTATAGCAAATATAGTTGCATGTATAAATGTGCTGAAAATAAGTTGTTTTACATTGAAGGCACTAATGAAGGAGATGATGAAGAAGTAGAATTTGGGGTTAATGACCCAGATGAGGAGACAACAAATACCCAACCAACTATTTATTACCATGCACTTTTAGGTATTAGCACCCCAAAAACATGAAGGTAGTGGGTTTCATAATGAAACATATGGTGACTATTGATTGACTCAAGAAGTACCTGCAACTTAATCAACAATAAGTTAGTTGCTCGCTTGAACTATTTTTTTAATCCAGCGCTAGAATTTCAAGTCATGATTGCAGATAATGGTACAATTAGTTGTACAATGAAATGTCATAGTATTAAACTCACTATGGGAGACTACTAGATAAATTTTCATATTTATGCCATTCCCATTGAAGGTGCAAACATTGTGTTAGGATTTCGATAGCTCACTACCTTGGGAATGATTGAGTTGAATCTCTAGGAGTTGTTCATATGTTTTTATTTAGAAATAAAAACATTTGAATTGCATGTGATATGCATAAACTCCCCACAATTGGTTAGCTCTCATTAGATGTAAAAGATCTTAAAAAGGGAGCAGACGGGTTTGTGGCATAACTTTTTTTATTATAAGAACTACTAACAAAGGCGCCTACATTGTTATATCTATAGGAAATTGTAAAGGGGCATGTAATCGTGATTCTTTTGACTTATTCCTCCCAATGATAGTGTATCTATTCGTCGTGAAAACTATCATCATTGTGAGTCCTATTTGATCCTACTCGGACACTTGGAGAGATTCCCATTCCATTGTGCACCCCTTCGGACCTTCCCACACTCTATCGGAGCTCCCGCACATTGCATAATCCTTTATGTGTACCCCAAAGATCCTTCGAGAGTCTGGATGGCCTAGGTCATTGAATTTGGAAAAAAATCTACAGCCTAGGTCACATGTTTTGGCCAAAAATTCGCAACTTAGGCCGCAACTGTTCCATATTAGGGTTTTTTGTGTTATGTCCATTGCCAAACGTTAAAAAAAAACCACTTTTTGGGAGATCTGAGCCTTACGCTACCTTATTTGACTTGCAAACATTCATTCCAACCCGTCTTCCTCTCTTCAAGGGCTCTCTTGATCTTCTTGACTCTCTCTTGATTCATTCTTGATCATTGAGCTCCCATTGTGGATTTCTGCTCTTCCTTAAATAGAGGTTCACATATGCGCTTACTGGGTTGGATACACCATTGCTACTACCAGCGGTTCTTGCTTCATTGTTTCTTGCTCTTGGCTCCTTTGATTGGTATTGCACTTGATTTGTGCACTTGGATTGGCCCTTACATCCCTTACTGCTACTTCACCTTCTCTCTTGAATTGTTGACAGTGGATTGGATAGAGCTGTATAGTAGAGCTTAGTCTTCCTCCACACTAGATCAAACTTGGATTCATGGTTGGTAGAATAGTTGCATTGTGTTTGAGCATGATCTGAGGGCACCTTGCTTGTAAGGCGAAACCATTTAGTTAGTGTAGTGTAGTATATTTGCTAGGGTTAGATATTACTTGTTAGGGTTAGTTTCATTTTAAACAAGCATTTAGCTTAGATTTCTAAATCGAACATGCATTTATCCTTTGAAAACGTCTTTTGTTAGCAATTGTATTTCATTTCCATAGGGTTGCATTTATGAATCATTTTCTTTGCTTGGTAGTGTCTCTTTGTTTAGATATTTTACTTTCATGTTCTTTATGCATTGTCTTTTTCCTTCAACGACTTGCATTAATGTGGTTAGATCACTTAGAGATATCGGTGTCTTTTGTTTGCTTGATCACCCTATCCCTAACCTAGTTTATGAGTCAGTGTTTGGCCTAGTGCAAGCTGACAAACCAGATAACTACCTTAGATTTCTAGTGGCTTCTTACATCCTTCAACCTAGAAGGTGTTTGCTTAGTACCCTTGGTACCCCCTCAACCAAATCCCAGTGGCTTTTTTGGATTCTTAGAGTTGCATTTTGGAATGCCTGATGGGACCTTCTACAAGGTTTCACACTAGTTCTAGCTTGTTTAGAGCTCTCTTAGCCCATTCCCCGTTGATAGACGCGAGGCTTTGTTTTGGTTCCCTTCTAGGTTCTTTGAACTTGCTTTGGTTTTGTGTCCTCCTCCTCACTGGTTTTCTGGGAGTTTGCCTTTTCTATTGCCTTCGTAGATGCTTTTGTTTTGTTGCCTCCATGGTCGGCCTTCCACCTTTGGGATGTTATTCCTGTAGGATTTAGGGTCTTGTCCCTGAGCTCACTCATGAACACGTTGAGGCTGCAATGGAATGCCATAGACACCCCAAGATCCAAGAAGTAAACTTGCCCCAACATAGTGACCTTGACCCTTTCATGTTCCACAGGGAACAAGATTGGAAACTCTACAACCAACAGGGTCACTCACCTTTTTAGCAATCTGAGCTTAAGTTGTTTGAGGATACCTCTTTGAGACTTGAGACCTGTTTTCATTTACCTATTAGAAGTGAAAATTACCCCCTTTCACGATTGAGGCTTGATGAGCTATGCACAATCATTGACGATTATCGCAAGCAACTTGATGTAAATGAAGAGTACTGTTCTTCCCATAGGAGTAGATGACGTGCTTCCTTTGGAGATAGAGCTAACACCTATTCTAGTTCGGGTGCCTCAACTAGCTCTCATGTAAGTCCCCCACCTCTTTCTTAGTTGGAGACTCTACGACGATAACCCCTATATTCCATGTTGAGAGACATGGGCACCCAGATTCGGCTCAACACCTACCTCATATGGAGCCTTCCCATCCTCCTAGTCCTTCCTTTAGGGTTTTAGACGAGCACACTAATTTTGATTGCCATTTGTGGACTAGGAATCCATGGGATGAATATCTTGAACATCAATGTTCTTGTGTGGCCCCTCGTTTTGCTACATGTGGCCAACACCGTGGGGATTTAGGTCATTGTGACTGTTCCCCCATGCATGTTGCATCATCTTATCATACCAATGTGGAACAATATCCTTCCCATGGCCATTCGCCACTACATGTTTGGGAAGATCCTTCTCATGCGCATCTCCCACCTTGGGATCCACCACGACATCAATTCCTACATGCCCAAGGTTATGGTGACCCCTACTTACACAAGTAATATCATGAACCCTAAAAGTCTCCTTGCAAAGCTCGTCACCAACTTGATATCAACCATGCCTATGAGGATCTCCATAGAAATCCTCTAGCCCCATGAGTGCGTGTTATTCCCTTTCCTACTCCAATCCCCAAACTGCCTCAGTTCAATGGGACTCAAGACATTAGTCCTACGAAGCATATCATGACATTTACGATGGCGTGCATGGATTGGGAGCATGATGAAGGCATGTTTTTGAAGCTCTTCACTCGCACACTGCAGGATGAGGCTCTAGTCTGGTTCCACAAAATTCTACTAGATTTTCTTTCAGCTTTCTCGACCTTGTTGGATGATTTCATTAAATAATTTTATATCTCTAGATCGTTTAACTTCAACATCCAATCACTCACTTCCATGGTCTAGGCCAAGGGTGAGTCAAAATTTGACTTCATGTGTAGGTGGCATTTAACTGTCCACACGTGTATGACTAGGTTCATGGATGATCAACTCTACAACATGCTCAATCAAGCATTGAGGTAGGAGGTTCACCTTGAGATCCTCTAGTGTGAACCCACTCTTACGATGAAGTTGTTAACAAGTGTCTGAAGATCTAAGTCTTCAAGGTTCAAGTGGGCATTCGGCCCATGCTAACTCAAAAGTCATCCTCCTCCTGTGATTGCAATTGAAATGTGGTCGGTGATGGTGTCACTAAGTCTTTGTTTGAGATGAAGGGAAAAAAAGATGATTGCGAGGTCAACACTCTAAATTAGAGGCCAACTGAAAATAAGGCCCTTGAAAAGAGTGTATAAGGGTAGTAGGTGTCGTATCCCTAAGACCTTGCCAAATTATGTAACTTCCACAAGATTAAGGGGCATTCTGACAAGTAATATGTCACCCAATAATTTGGTACGAAGACCTTGTATGCTCCCTAGAACACTCCACTTGCCGAGCCCAACCGCAAGTTGGATATGTTCACACAGCCTCTTCCCGATCAAACAAGGAAAAGAAGAACAAATCCAAGGCTAAGACCCATCGCTCTACTTCTCCCTCTTATACCTATTTTGGTTCCTCTTCCTCCCCTGACCTGAAAGGGAAGGCTAAGCACAAGAGTAGCAAGGTCATTGTTGCCATTGACATAGCCTTTACTGGATATGAGTGCTTTGTCAACACACACTCGGGTCAGATGACTGACCCCATTAGAGATACTAGTGGAGTTGGTCTCATGGGCCCATCCACAGGGGTAGGGAATTTCAAAGTTATATTTGACTTTTAGCGAAACATCCCTCCCCAAGCTAGGCAATGCCCTTACTCTATCATAGAGGAGTTATAGTCCCTTTGTTAAGATCTCCATCTGGTACCTTCTCCGCCTGTACCCAAAGTAAAGGGAGCTCATCTTTGATGATCTTGGTCTCTCTTGTGAGGCAACACTACAGGATGATGTTGAGGTGTTATTCAACTTAGACATTCTCGATCGACCTTATTCGCCTACTTTGTCCTTTGACCTTGCCTCTTTTGAAAAACCTTCCATTCTATCAAAGAGGGCTCGATTACCATGCTACATAGAGACCTTGGTTAATGGATTTTGAGTCAAGAGATGCATTGTTGATGAGGGTGTCATGTTGAACATCATGTCACTACGGGCATTCAATGAGCTGGGTATTAGCCACAAGAAGCTCTATGACTCACCACAACTGTGTTAGTTTCAACAATGACATAGTTGCACCAGTGGGTAGTTTGAAGCTTCAAGTAAAGTTCAGACCTAAGATGATCAAGATCGAGTTTTGTGTTAAGACAGATCTCTCATACAACACGATCCTTGGCCATCCCTAGATCACAACCACGTAGGAAAAAATGCCGAATAAAAAAACCCAAAGGGTCCTTTCCCTTCAAAAAAATTACTTTGCAAGAGGCTGAAGGGTCTATTTCAAAAGCCCAAAAGATCCCATCGAAGCAAAGTGCTCCAAAATAAATAAATATGAAAGGTACTTTCTCTTCGAAAAAAAACAAATGAAGAAGTCCAAAAAAATCCCACAGGAGAAAAGGCCCAAAAGAAAGTAGCCGTTGGCATTCAAAACCGTCAAAGGGATCTCTGGCCAAATGCAGAGACGATGCATGGTAGCATTTTAGGAGCTAGATCCATTGACACAATCAAATCTTACATTGAAGATCGATGACAAGTGGATGTCAAAGGGGTTAGCGAATCTCAAAGGCGAAAGTGTGCATGACAAGTGTCAAAGATGCATTCAACTAGCAAGAGATCGACGACTCGCGGACATCCATGCACAAGCAGATCAACAGACATGCAAAAAATCAAGGACGGTGTCGATTTTAATCTATAGAGACCATATAAGTCCAAAACAACATTAAGGAGCATGCCATGCTTTAAATGCAAGAGATCAAATCATGTACACTTGGCGGGAACATGCAGCAACCCACAACATGGCTCTCTCAACTCCAAAAAGGGAAGCCTTGAATGCGCAAAGGGCTCAAGGAGATTTATGGTGATCTTGGACAGTTCATTTCATGGTCAAGCAGTTGCATGCTCTAAAGGCAAAAGGAAGTCAAGGACATAGTGGTGGTTGCAGCGATTTATGATCCCTCTCTTCATTTTCTCACACAAGTCCCCCCTTCTCTCATCCGTTTCTGCTATATATACAAATCTTTAAACCTTAAAAGGGATCCCTCGATTGGTGATAGAGTTACTCTATCAAAATTGCCTTGTAACACTCTCTTGAAGCAATGAGATAAATTTTTTGATTCCGGTTTGAAGTCAAGTATACATTATTAGAGTTTAACTTGTAGATGTATGTCCCTTTTCATCATCTATAGACTCTCTACCTATCTTGCTTTAATTATTTTGGTTCCTTGCAGGTTGTGTGAAGTGCTAGACATTGGTTTCTTGCTTGAAGTGTCACAAGTTATAGTGTCTCATACAGACTTGCCTCTTTCTGTCTTTCAAATTGCAGGGTTTCCTTCGACCTCTACACAAAATATTTATGTTTGTGGCCTTGAGATAGGATCAGATTAGTCTGTATCTTGGTTAAATTCATTAGTAGTTATTAAGGCTTCCAGGTTGAAAGTGGATCATTTCATTTTTAGTGCATCACCATCCTTAGCTTAGGTTTCCCTTTCATGTTATTTTTCTCTCCCTTTTCCTTCGTCAAAAATAGGTTGTAGTGTGTGGGAACACGATGAAATAAAGCATGAGGAACTAACCTCATTAAAAAGCTTAGAGGTTCAACCTCACTACAGCATACCCATAGCCAGAGGTTGTCCCAATGCTTGTAGTTAGGAGTGAGAGAGCTTGAGAAACTCTCCCACAAAGGGTGCAATTCCAGCCTACAACAATTTTTGGCATGCTCGGTGGGACCACTTTCAAAGAAGATCGATCAAGTTTGATGTTGATTTGATCAATTTTCAGCAGTTATAGCTTTCATCTTTCAGTATCTGGCGACTCTGAAGAACACTCAACAATCTGAGGACAGAACAATAACTATATTTCATGCCAAAGGTGACTATAAGATCAACTTCTGGAGGTATTCCTTTTGAATTTGTTGAATTACTTTTAAACTCAACAAGAAGGTTAAGGTTTGCCCATACTCACCCATACGTAGGAAACTATTTTCCTAAACTAGTTGTGAGGTATACCTACGCAAGAAGACCTTTGTTAGCCCCTTTTGTTACCATGATTCCCTAAAGAGCTTTTGTAGACTTCAGTGGCCAAAGCCCTTTGAATTTGCCACAATATGATCCTATGTCGGTAGCAACCCTCAAAAGCGTCCCATATTTCATAGGAGACCAAGCTGTAACTTCTACTGAACACATCACAGACAGCGAATTTCCGCAATATCCATAATGTCATAGTAGAAAATGTAGCTATCAAACTATTGACTATATCCTTTAAGGGAAAAGCTTTAGATTGGTATAGAGGTTTAACTCCTAACTCTATTCAATCATGGGATTAGCTGGGAACAACCTTATGTAAGAGATCCGTAGACAAGAGTGATCATTTGTCACTATCAGAACAGTTGATCACAATCAAGAGAGCTCCTCATGAAGTTATGCAAGACTTCAACATAAGATTCTAAAAAGCTTGGGATAGAATTCCAGCCACTGTTAGACCATCCTCTAACTTTGCATTCTTATACTATTTGAAGGCTCTAAACAATGACATAACAATAATGATCCAATCCATGGGAGGAGATATATTACCAGAGGCTTACGAGATGGCTATTGACGCTAAAAGTTGTCTAGTTCAGGGCAACAAATTTACTCCTAGGCCCCCAATGCGTCTTTTCCTTGAGATCAGACTACCCCCTACGGTTATTCCCTCGCTTGATGTTATTTTTCCAACTCTAGTAATTGCTTATATGCCTTCACCCAAGCAAGAAAAGGCCTCCACTAGCAAATCGAGTGATTCCCAAAGGCACAAAAAACTAATTGGAACTTAAAAGCATGCTCCTATCCTTGGAAAATGTAGTAAATGTAAAAAGACAAGCTTAGTTCAATAAACTTTATCAAGCTCCATATAAGCCTCAACAACAGTCTTATCAAGCAAATAGGCCACCCTACAAAAGAAATTTCTAAGGACAAGGTCAAGGATAGGGGAAACCTAACTATGATAGACAAAACAACTATAATCCAAATGTTGTAGGCTCTTTCAATTCCTTGGTTCTTGTTCAAAACAATATGGCTCAAGAGGCTGAAGGGACAATGCCTTGGAATCAATCTTTTAGGCAATCCATTGTCCCAACTAATGGTTCTAACCAGGCATTCAATGACCAATGGCAACAGCCTGTTGCTTATGGATATAATCAAGCTTTAATGGCTCAAAGCATAGAGACTCCCATGAGGATAAAGCCAGAGTAGTCTCCATAAGAACGAGGATTGGAACAGGTACTAAACCAACTGGATGCTACAATGGTCATCAGTGAGTAGGAAAAGTGTTATGCATCCAATCAACAAGCTCATGTCCCAGTGGTAACAAATACAAGATTTAAAATTAATGTGGGTGACAACGAGGGAGCATTCAAGGAACCCCCTGCCACCACTCCTTCATTGTCTAAGCCTAACGTGCCTGTTGTCACTGCAAAGGTCTTGACACCTCCACAAGGCTTACAGATTCAACAAACAACAGTAGTGGCCCCCAAAACTCAGGCGCAGGTTGGTGGTCCACCAATCAACATTGTTGAACAAATGAAAAAGTCCAATGTGAGTGTGCCGATGTGGGACATGCTTTCCATGCTCGATCAAGTGGACATCCTTCAAGAAGGTTTATCCAAGATAGGTGTTACAACAATTGCAGGTAAACAACCAAACAAAAGAACCGAGGTCCTCACCAATGCAACCCAATGTCCTTTGGGAGAAGGATCAAGTAAGGTGGTCAAACCTCGTCCATTCTACATTTCATTAATCATTGGTGATTCTTTGGTACATAATTGCTTGGTAGATAGTGGAGCTAGCACTTCAGTAATGCCAAAGTCTATAGCTGATCAGCTGAACCTCAAATATGAGCCACATACTAAGGGAGTTCTGCAGCTTGACGGTTCTTTTACAAGGTCGGCTGGTATCGTCAAGGATTTGAGTCTAACCCTGCATACTTGTCCTAATGTTTCGGTGGTTCAGGGTGTGTTGATCCTTGATGTAACTCCTCAATTTGCATTATGTTTCTCTAGAGAATTCACAACCAAAATTGGGGGTTATCTAGCAACAGATCGGTCCTACATGGCATTCAAAACAAGGTATGAGACTAAGGTATCAATCAAGGCTGAACCCATGACATAATTTCACTTTGAGCCCTATCAACCAGATAGCATAAACCTCAATTGTACTATCCTTGATGAGGATGAATTTACAATTGGTCAAGAACTAAATACTTATCTTGAGGAGATTCCAAACTTATTTTTGGATGAGCCATGGGAAGATAATCAATTTCTCAACCCTCTGGAAGGTGTTGAAGAAAGAGACATGGGTGTCTATTTTCTACATGAAGAAAATCAACTCATGCCTTCCCTCATTGGACTTAAAGAAGACCTCAGTGGCATGTGGAAGTTGTTCTTTGATGGTTCAAGGAGCAAAAATGGAGTAGATGCAGGGGCAATGCTAGTTTCCTCTTCAGATGGTAAGTTTTTCTCTTCTTATAGGTTCCATTTTAGTTGCTCCTCCAATGTAGAAGAATATGAAGGCCTAATCCATGGCCTCCAATGGGCCAGTAAGAGGAGAATCAATTAGTTGCAAGCATAGTAGTGAGCTTATAGTGAACCAAGTCAGGGGCTTGAACATTACAAAGAATCCTTTGATGAGGTCCTATAAAAACAGAGTGTGGGATCTAAATGAAGATTTTGAAGCCTTTAACATTCAAGATGTATTAAAGAATCAAAATCATCATGCTGACAGGATAGTAGCTGTTGGAGCCCAATTTGATATTTCGAGTAAGCTAAAAGAGGCCAAGGTTCAACCACACATCAAGGTGGTGGTGAGGTCATTAGTGCCAGATAATGAAGTCCATTGACAAGTTTTTGAAAATGACAAACAAATTGCTTGTTTCTTACAACGAGACACTGAGTTCTCCGCCAACCAAGGTAAAATTCAACATCAGTATGTGGATCAAATTGTTCAACTAAGGTCTAACAAATTTCCTAAAGGACTGGTTACACTTGAGGGCCTTTTCCATGAGGGAGACCATATGAGAAAAGAAAAGGCGGTAATGTCAACCAATAAAGAAAATTACAAGAGAGTTCTCATGTTCAAGGATAAGCTTCTCAAGCTTGGGAAGGTAAGCAACAAGATTGAAAGGCATGATTTCATTGAACTTGGTAAAGAATTTTAGACATCTTTGCTTGGGAGTATAGTGATCTAAGAGGCTTTGATCCAAAGTTAACCCAACATAACATAGAGCTGGAGGCTAATGCTAACCCTGCAAGGCAAAAGCAGAGGCCTGCCAACCCCAAAATAAAAGAGCTTATGAGGAAAGAGCTAACCAAGTTAATTGAATCCAAGATTATCTTTCTCATCAAACACTCATCATGGGTAGCTAGTTTGGTGTCTGTAAGGAAGAAGAGTGGGAAGATTAGGTTGCGTTGACTTCAGAGATTTGAACAAAGTCTCCTTGAATGATCATTACCCTCTACCATCCATGGAGCAACTTATTCAAATAGTTGTAGGGTCAGAACATTTTTCTCTTTTAGATGGATATTTAGGTTACAACCAAGTATTGGTAAAAGAAGAAGATTGATACAAGACTGCCTTCACCACTAAATGGGGCACATATGCATACCAAAAGATGCCCTTTAGTTTGTCAAATGTTGGGGCAACTTTCCAAAGAGCCATGGGCATGGCTTTCCAAGGATTGCTGAATCAAATGGTGTTGATCTACTTGGATGACATCATAATTTTCTCCAAAAATGTCGATGAACACATGGACCACCTAAGGCTAATCTTTGAAAGATGCAGGGAGTATGGGATCTTGTTAAATTCTAAGAAGTGTGTGTTTGCAGTACATGAAGGTAAGCTATTGGGCCACATTATTTCAAAAGAAGGGCTGTCTATTGACCCTGAAAGGGTAGATGCCATCTTAGCACTCTCTCTCCCTAAGCATAAGAAATGAGTTCAGAGCTTCCTTGGCAAAATAGACTTTGTAAGAAGGTTCATACTGAGTTTTGCAAGCTTGGTCAAGCCTATTACTGCCATGTTAAAAAAGAGTCAAGTTTTTTCTTAGCCAAGAGAAGGAAAAGATGCTTTTGAATCCATCAAACATGCCATTGCCCAAGCACCCTTGCTCATAAATCTTGATTTTTCCAAGGATTTCATGTTATACACTTTTGCCAATGTTGACAACTTGTCAACTATGTTGATACAAAAGAATGGTGAGGGAATGGAGCAACAAATTGCCTTTTTTAGTCAAGGGCTAGAAGAGTATGAGGTGAGGTACACTTTTATAGAGAAACAAATTCTTGTAGCAGTGAGGAGTCTTAAGAAGTTCAAACCAATGCTCTCCAACAACAAGATTTATCTCATGGTACCCTATCTTGGAGTAAGGGATTTCCTCCTTAACAAAGATTTGAATGAGAAAAGAGATGGTTGGATCACCAAAATCATGGAGTTTGATGTGAAAATCAAAGTGACCAAGTTGGTCAGTGGTAGAGGTTTGTGTGAGCACATGGTGGAAGAGCTTCAAAAGGACAAAGGAGTTGCCATGGTGATTCAAGACAACTCACAAGTAGAGGCACCTCTACTTCATAAGAGCTGGTTCCATGATATGGCACATTTTTTGCTAACAAGAGAATGCCCCCAAGGTCTAAACAAGGTGAAAAGAAGGTATTTCAGACTTCGGTCCATACCTTATGCATTGGTTGATGGGGTTTTATTCAGAAAGGACCTCAATGGAGTGATCCTAAGGTGTATAGATGATGACCAAGTGACAAGGCTCTTGGAGCAATTCTATGATGGGCCTGCAAGAGGCCATTTTGCTCCAAGGACTACAACATCAAATATAATGAGGGCTGGTTATTGTTGGCCTAGCGTCTTCAAAGATGTTTATGCATGGGTAAGAAAGTGTTAAAAATGTGCCCTCTTTATGGGTAAGCAAAGATTAGCAACTTTTTCTCTCAACCCAATTCAGGCAGAGCAACCATTCATGCAGTGGGGTTTGGATTTTATAGGAGTGATCAACCCTCTATCAAGTGCGGGGTATAAGTGGGTGCTTATTGCAACTAACTACTTCACCAAATGGGTGGAAGCCATTGCATTCAAGGAAGCTAATGAAAGTGCAGTCCTAGACTTCTATGACAACATTATAACCAGGTTTGGTGTTGCATCCACTATCATTTCTGACAATGCATTGGCATTCCTTGGTCTAAAAACAAGTGAATGGGCTCTCAAGATGGGCATCTACCTCAACACCTCTTCCAATTATTATCCTCAAGGAAATGGACTGGCTAAGTCCACAAATAAGAATTTGTTGAGAATCATCAGGGGAACTAAAGAAGAGAATCAGAGGACATGGCATACCAAATTAAAGACAACCTTGTGCACTGACGGGGTGACTCCTAAAGCTACCATTGGCAATTCTCCATATGTCTTAGTATATGGGAGGCCAAGTTACCCATTTCTCTTGAGTTGCTTGCATTAGAGTTAGCCCATCAGTTGGAGCTATTGGAAGATGAGCCCATGAATGTGAGATTGATAGAACTCATGGAGCTGGAAGAAACAAGAGACCATGCAATGAAAACATTAGAGTCACATCAAGCTCAAGTTAAGAAAGCCTTTGACAAGAGAGCCATAGCAAGGAACTTCAAGGAAGGGGATATAGTCCTCAAGTGGGATTCAAATAAGGCCAACCCAAGTAACCATACCAAATTTGACATCTTGTGGAGTGGTCCTTATTTGATCCATGGATGCAAACAACATAATGCGTTTCAGCTGGCTCAATTAGATGGAGAGATACTACCCATCCCAGTCAATGGGATTCATCTAAAGCCATGTTATTAGAAGAGTTTGCAGCCATTGTATATATTGTATATTTTGTATAGCTTTTCATGTTTTCCTCTAAGTGCCTTGTGCACATCTTTTTTAGTTGTGTGTTTCCTTTCCCGAAGTGCCTTCGGCACAATGTTTATTTTGTTCTGGTTGTCCTTATTGCTTCAAAAAGGAGGTTCCAGTTTAGTGAAAAAATCCCTTGACTCCATTCCCAATGGATGGATTTGACAAGGCAACATTGTCTAAGTTCTCTTGCATCGACAGGCATGCAACTCCTATGAGCCACCAAAGATGTTGGCCATTTTTGGCCCACATATAAATCTCTCACATGGTTTGATGAAACAATGGATCAAAGGGGGCTTAGAGAAGAATCTAAGCAAGGTTTTCAAGGGTCAGCCAACAATGTTCAAAGATAAGCTTGCAAGCCAAAAAGCTAAGTGTAAAATCTCTTTTAGCTAAGTCTTTACTTGTTCATTCTTTTGGACTTTGTATGGAGACTAAGGAAAAGATAATTCTTTCGGGCCTTTTCTAAGCTAGGTTCAATTTCTTTTTGGGAAAATTGTCTGCACAATTTCCTGAAGGAATTTTTTTTCTTTTTTTGGTTAAGTGTTCTCTCTTCGGGAGTTTTGTTTTCGACTAAGTGTTGGAATTCCTTCAGACAATTTATCCGAAGGAAAGGTTCTAAAGGATCATCTTTTCAAGCAAAGTACCCTAAACAATTTCTTGAAAGAGTATTTTCTCAGGGAAATGGTCCACTTCCAAAGTTCGAAGGGGCACTTGCATTTTTGTCGAGGGGCACTTCCAAAGGCAAAAAGGTTCTTTTCAAAGTTTCAAAAGATATCTTTTCTCAGGGAAAAGGGACATTTTCAATTTTTTTTGAAGGGTACTTTCCCTTCAAAAAAAGGCACTTTTCAATTTTGCCGAAGGACTATTTCAAAGAAGCTGAGGGAAAAAATTATGAAGGAATTCCTTCGATAAAAAATGTCGAATCAAAAAACTCGAAGGGTCCTTTCCCTTCGAAAAAATTACTTTGTAAGAGGTTGAAGGGTCTGTTTGAAAATCTCGAAAGATCTCATTGAATCAAAGTGCCCCAAACAAAAAAATCCGAAAGGTACTTTCCCTTCGAAAAAAGCAAATGAATAAGTCCAAAAACATCCTGCAGGAGAAAAGCCCTGAAAGAAAGTAGTCGTTGGCATTCAAAACCATCAAAGGGGTCTCCAGCCAAATGCAGAGACGATGCGTGGCAACATTTTAGGAGCTAGATCCAATGATGCATAATCAAATATTACATTGAAGATCGACGGCGAGTGGAGGTCAAAGGGGTCAGCGAATCTTAAAGGCGAAAGTGTGCATGACAAGTGTCAAAGATGCATTCAACTGGGAGGAGATCGATGACTGTGGGCATCCATGCACAAGCAAATCAATAGACATGCAAAAAATCAAGGATGGTGTCGATTTTAATCTATAAAGACCATATAAGTCGAAAACAAAAGTAAGGAGCATGTCAGGTTTTAAATGCAAGAGATCAAATCATGTACACTTGGTGGGAAGATGCAACTACCCATGACATGGCTCTCTTAGCTCCAAAAAGGGAAGCCTTGAATGTGTGAAGGGCTTGAGGACATTTACGGTGATCTTGGACGGTTCATTTCATTTTCAAGTAGTTGCACGCTCTAAAGGCAAAAGGAGTTCAAGGACATAGAGGCGGTTGCAACCATTTATGACCCCTCTCTCCATTTTTTCACGTAAGTCATCTCTTCTCTCATCCCTTTCTACTATATATACAAACGTTTAAACCTTAAAAGGGATCCCTCGATTGGTGATAGAGGTACTCTATCAAAATTGCCTTGTAACATTTTCTTGAAGTAAAGAGATGAATTTTCTGATTCTGGTTTGAAGTCAAGTATATATTATTAGAGTTTAACTTGTAGATGTATGTCCCTTTTCATCATCTGTAGATTCTCTACGTATCTTGCTTTAATTCTTTAGGTTCCTTGTAGGTTGTGCGAAGTGCTAGACATTGGTTCATTTTTTGAAGTTTCACAAGTTATAGTTTCATACAGACCTATCTCTTTCTGTCCTTCAAATTGCAGGGTTTCCTTCGACCTCCACACAAAATATTTATGTTTGTGGCCTTGAGATAGGATCAGATTAGTTTGTGTCTTGGTTAAATTCATTAGTAGTCATTAAGGCTTCCAGGCTGAAAGTGGATCATTTCATCTTTGGTGCATCACCATCCTTAGCTTAGGTTTCCCTTTCATGTTATCTTTCTCTCCCTTTTCCTTGGTCAACAATAGGTTTTAGTGTGTGGAAACAAGCTGAAGTGAAGCATATGAGGAAATAGCCTAATTAAAAAGCCTAGAGATTCAACCTCACTACATGATACCCACAGCCTGAGGTTGTCCCAATGCTTGTAGCTAGGATTGAGAGATCCTGAGAAACTCGCCCGCAAATGGTGCAATTCTAACCCAAGAACTATCACTGCGGCTTGGACTATTCATGACCCACAAGGCCACAAGCTTGCTACAATTAGTTTCTTACTACCAATGAGATGAACAATGTTTCCAAGTATCATGCGATCATTGGATCCTTGATCAATGTTTGTGTGCTAGGTATGTGCTATGTGCAATTTTCCTCCAACTCACTCATGGCTTTGTCTTAGCTCACCAAGGTCTGGAATGTCCTTAACACTAAGTTTTTCCCCCTCTCACCAAGGTGGGCACACACTTTGCTCTCCCCTTTTGAGGACTCCAACACCTCCCACATCCCTCATTTCATCTTGGATTTTTTGGTTTGATGTCACTTTTTGTCCCTTCTATGTAGGAGTTGGAGGTGGAGCTGGATTTGGATTTCATAGAGTTTGCATTGGTACCCATTGGATCAATCTGTCAACTGTTCTGTCACCATTTCGATTTAGTGAAGGTAATGTTCTCTTTTTTCCTTTTTCCTCTCTTTCTTGCTTTTATGTGGCTTCTAGGTGCAAACACCTAAATTTCGCCATTTAGTGTCGAAATTCACTTTGACACTCTAACCCTTCACTATATTTAATTGAAGTTTATATTAACATCATTTCCCTCTACTTTCCGAATAATTGATTAATTTTTAGTTAATTAATTAAATTATGCACACTTATTTTCTTCTAAAACTAATAAAAAATTTAGATTTGCCATCTCATCTAGAGATCCTCCACATTTGTTTCGACCATGTGTTGACTCATCCAACCAATCCATCAACTTACTCAACCACCTTTGCGTCATTTTAGAACATTTCAACTGCTTGGATGACTCTACCAACTAACTTGACCCATTCATGCTGAGTCACTCAACTACCAACTAACTTTCCCCCTTCTTTTCAACACATGGGAATTAGCCATCAACCATTGGAATGAGGACTCAAATCTAACTATTGATTATTTTAATAATTTAACAAATTTACATTTTTATCAACCGTTTATCTCACCACCCTCAAGACTATAAATTAATGTGCAATCCTCCACTCAAACAATCCAGCTTCAAGCTAATGAAGTGCTATCAAAATTCTATTGCAAATCAAAGCCATCCAAATAATTTACATCTCAAAACACTGCCCAATTCTTTTTGCCTTGGAAAGGAATTGAGCATCCACATTTAGCATTCAAGAGCATATCTCCATTTGATCACAATGGAGAAGGTGGTGAATACGTCACGTTCATAAGTATTATTTAGTTATTAATTTCTTTCATTTGCTACTCTATCTTTAAAGTTAAGTTAAAAATAGATTTCATTATTGGAGTTTTAGCTAGCTTGCATGCTAAACTTTTCACTTATACACCAAGTACTACACAACACTCGTTCTGTTGAACACCACTTGCTTATACCTCAGGGCATATATAATCGTGATTCCTCTAACCCTATTCCTCTCGATGATTGCATATCTGCTTATCATGCATATTGCCATCATTGTGAGTCTTATTTGATTCTGTCTAGACATTGGAGAGATCCTCATTCCATTATGCACCCCTTCAAACTTTCACTACAATGTATCAGAGCTCTCGCACCCTGAATAACCCTTTATGTGCACCTAAGAGACCCTTCTGGTGGTTGGATGGCCTAGGTCACTAATTTTGGAAACCACACATTTTGGACAAAAATCTACAACCTGGGTTGCAACTCTTCTAGATTAGGGCTTTATTGTGTTTTGTCCATTGCCAAATGGTAGAAAATAATCACTTTTTGGGAGATCCAAGCCTTTGGCTGCCCTATTTGACTTGAAAACATTCATTCCAACCCCTCTTCCTCTCTCTTTAGGGGCTCTCTTGATTCATTCTTGATCTTTAAGATCCCATTGTGGAGTTCTACTCTTCCTTGGTTAGAGGTTCACATACACAGTTGTTTACTGAGTTGGATGCACCATTGCTAATCTTAATTGTTCTTACTTCACTGTTGCTTGATCTTGAATGCTTTGGTTGGCATTGCACCTGATTTGTGCACTTGGATTGGTCCCTACATCCCTTGTTTCACCTTCTCTTTTGGATTGTTGATAATGGATTGGACAGAGCTCTACACTACAACTCAGTCTTCCCCCACACTAGATCAAACTTGGACTTACGGTTGGTAGAATATTTTCATTGTGTTTGAGCATGATCTGAGGCACCTTGCTTGCAAGGTGAACCATTTAGTTAATGTAATGTAGTATATTTGCTAGGGTCAAATATAACATGTTAGGATTATTTTCATTCTAAACAAGCATTTAGCTTAGATTTCTAAATCGTACATGCATTTCCCCTTTGAAAACATTTTTCATTTGAAATTATCTTTCATTTCCATAGGGTTGCATTTTTGAATCATTTTCTTTACTTGGTAGTGTTCCTTTATTTAGATAGTTTACATTTTTGTTCTTTATGCATTATCTTTTTCCTTCAGCTGCTGTAATGTGGTTAGATTAGTTAGAGAACTTGTGTCCTTTGTGCGCTTGATCATGCTAGCCCTGACTTGGTTTACAAGTCAGTCTTTGGCCTAGTGCAAGCCAAAAAACTGGATAACTACCTCATAATTCTAGTGGTTTCCTACATCCTTTAGCCTAGTATGTGTTTATTTAGTACCCTTCGTACCCCCTATGTCAAACCCTAGAGGCTCATTTGGATTATTGGAGTTATAAGGCACTCAATAATTTTTGGAGATATGTCGAAAGGACCACCACCCAAAAGGGATCATGATTATGCCATTCAACGAGTACCAAGGATTTAGCCTCCCAACATCTGACCTTATGGTATCCATATGTGCAAAAGAGTGAGATTGAGAATATGATACATGAAATGCTCAAGGCAAGAATTATCCAACATAACCAAAGTGTTTATACCTATCCAATGGTAATGATGCATAATAAGGATAACATTTGGCACATGTCGAGATTATAAGGAAATAAAAAAGTACACCATCAAATATAACTTTTTAATTCTTGTAATGATTTTCTAGATGAGTTACATGGTGTTGTATGCTTTATGAAACTTTATCTTCGCTGTGGTTATCATTAAATCAAAATCAAAGATGAGGATATACATGGGATAATGTTTATAACCCATAAGGACCACTATAAAGTTTTGGTGATGCCCTTTGGCCTAACAAATTCACCATCTACATTTTTGAGTTTCACAAACTTTGTCTTTTGACCATTTTTACAAAAAATTGTCTTAGTGTTTTTTTATGACATCTTAATATACGAAAAAGGCAAAAATTATGTAACATGTTGGATATTCTAGCACAACATGAGTTATACACCAAGCTTTATAAGTGTGCTTTTGGAGTCAAGGAGGTGGAGTACTCAAGTCACATTATTTCTTATGACGGCATAAAGGTGGAATCTCAAAATATCAAGGCCACAGTCAAGTGGCAAGTGCCTAAAACCCACAAGCCCGTACGAGGCTTCTTAGGGCTCTCAAGTTGCTATCATTGATTTTTATAAAATATGGCAACATAACAACAACACTTATAGCATCACTGAAGGAGGGCTCTTTCCATTGGAACAAGGCAACAACTAAGACATTTAAGACACTGAAGGAGGCCATGTGCAATACTCTAGTTCAAGCTACCCCAAATTTCTCCAAAATAGTCATTGTTTAGGGTGATACTTCAAGGTATGGCACAAGGGTAGTACTCATTAAATAAGGAATACATATTGACTTATTAGAGTTGTTAAATCAAGGGTGATAACTTGTTAAAGCCCATTTATGAGATGTAAATGATGGATATTCTTCACATAGCCAAACAATGGAGACCTTATTGATCGGAAAACAATGGAGACCTTATTGATCGGAAGTGTTGGGTATTTTCCTATGCCCAAACATCACATTTGTGTCACTACTCTTACCCTAACATGTGATATTCGTTGCACTAGCATATCATGCAAGTGAATTTGTACGCTCACGCAAGGCAAAAAAGGAGAGACTATGATGAACCATAAATGTTGTTAACTCTTAAAACATGGGTGCGAACAAATACTTGAATGTCTTAAGCATTATATGCAAGGATTCAATAGATAATTATTAACATAAACATTATCAACTCATTAGTCAAACATGAACGATGACAAAAACCACTAATGAAAGATCTTGCCTCTTTTCATTGACATTCAATATTACATGATTGTTCAAGATTAAATAATCTCAACTATGGTAACAAGTTCAACAACTTAGCGATAAAAACAATAACATAATAGCAACAACAATGTCATTAACTCATGGCATTGTTGCGTGACTATTTTGTCATCAATGAAATGGTAACATAATGGTACTTTTAGCCATAGTATGATGAGATTAAATATCTCCTCAAGGAAAGGGGAGGTGCCCTTCATATTACTAACTAAAGTCAACAAGCAATTGATTACACTTATTTACAATAACTTTATCACCTGGGTGTTTCCATATCATCCAATTCTTTTTTTTCAGAATTGATGTTCACTTACAAACTTATACTAGAAGCCCTTTTGATTCTTATAATGTAACATAAAAATGTAAAACTACTTATTATATCAATAATAACTGATATCCAGATTAGCTAAACGTAAGAATAACTAGAAAAATACCAGTGAGTGTGTATCACAAGAAACCCACAAAAGTCAAAGAGTGTTGTTTCTTCTTACGTTGATCTGAAAATAAAAATGGATGGAACAAAGTGGAGCCCAAAGTCTCCACTTTATTGCCAATGAAGATTAAATAATCAAAGAAAATAACTCACAGCCCAAAGTTTCCAAAGTCACTTCCAATCATGAACACAATACACAAATCCAGTAATGATATCGGAGCTCAAAGACTTCAAAATCATATTTTTGGCACCTTCCAATTTATGTAGATTCACACTACAATTTGATCAAATTAAAAAGAAAATACAATGGAAAAATTGTAAGAACATTCCCAATACACCACAAGCTTATTCCAACACAGATTGAATGGCCACTTGTTTTTCTTATATTGATTGAATAAAGATTTACAATTAGAACACAAAGTTTGAAAGTTGTTTCTCAATGCAGCAACATTTCACCTCTATAGCCAAAAGATCTTTTTTACAAAAGAGAATCCTCTTATTTATAGAGAGGAGCCATGAACAAAAATATGAAAATCCCGACTATCCTGACTCATTTTAGACAGAGTTCAATTTTGCTTAGGACTCTGTATGTTTCCTACATGTAAATTACATATAACAAAACTACATATGGAAATATTTGAAAATAATCTAAGTGTGCGAAGACACATGAATTTCTTCCTTTTTAGTCTTCTCTATGTAAGCTTCATATCTTTTTAGGGCCACCTAAACTTCATTGCTATCTAGTCCTTGTTTCTAAAATCAGCTCAGCTCATTTTTTGAACAACCCTTATGAAACTTGTTTGTTTTGCCTTTTTATCTCTAAGTTCATTTTTCGAGACGAGTTTTTCTTGTTCTCATGTTTGCTCAACTGGCATCGTTCGAAGTTTGTAACGTCTTTTTTTTACGTTTTCTCGAAAACGCGAAAGTTGTTACAGTCTCGATGCAACCAAGGGACAAATTTCTCTTTTCCAAGAGTTAGTCTTTTTCTTTCCATTTTCATGCAAAGGTGGAAAATTTTGCCATCAATGCATTTCTTTTTGTTTTTCTATGTAGGAGCAGCAAATTTCGCTGCCCTTGCATTTGAAATGCAGGAGCGGCGAAATTTGTCGCCCCTGCATTTTCTCCTTCACATGCAGGAGCAGTGACCGCCTCTGCATGTCTTTTAAATTTCAGTGTAGGAGCGGTGAATTTTACCGCCCCTACACTGTCTCATTTTTTGTGCGTGACATTTATGGCTGCACTCGTCGAGTGGTTGGGGCCAATTTTGCCCCATTTAATCTCATTTTGGTTCTTTTTTATTTTAATTCTTTCGATCTTCCTCCTGCTCTCTGCCTCTGAACGATCCAGCAAGCGGGAAGAAGTGTGTTTCATCAGATTTAGGTTTTCATCACGCATTACTTTTCAAGTAGGTCTTTATTTTTACATTTTGTTTCTTCTTTTCAAGTCTTTTTTGGGTTTTCTTTTTCTCCTCTTCCTTTCCTCCCGTCGGGACGCCTTTCTCCTCCCACCGCGCTCTTTTCCTCCTCTTCCCTTCCTCCCCGTTATCCTTTTCATCTTTTTCCTCCATGCCACGGAGGCAATTTTCGCTGCCCTCCTTTTTCCTAAAGCCTTCCTACTTGTGTAAGGGCGACGCATTTTGCCGCCCTAACACTGCGTTTCTCTCTTTTACATCGGTGATAAATTTTGCTGCCAATGCAAGTCGACCCGACCACGATGTAAGCGCAGCAAATTTTGCCGTCGTTACATTTTTTCCTGAGTGAAAGGGTGGCAAATTGTGCCGCCCTTACACGTCCATTTTCCAACATGCATATGCGGCAAATTTTGTCGTCGATGCATTTTCCCATCTCGCATGCACGAGCGACGAATTTTGCCGCCTAGCATGCAGACCATCCCACATGCCAGGGCAGCAAATTTTGTCGCTTTTGCATTTTTTTCTCTGTTTTCTCTAACTCTAGAGAATTTTTATTCCTTTCATTTTCACGCCTTCCCATCTTTCTCTCGCTTTCTAACCCGCTCGCATCTCGGCCCTGTCAAGTGCCCTTCTTTGGTCATGATCACCCGACGTGCAATTTCCCTAAATTACCAAATTTTTCCTAATTGCACGATCATGATTCTTATCGCAGTTCCCTCTAAAGATCCTCCTTCATCGACCTCCTCTCAACAAAGGCTCGTCTCGATGACTGAAGCTTCTCCGCAGAAGTCGAAGGCCATGAAGTACCAGTATCAAGGTGTTTTCTCAATCACCTAGGTCACTTCTAATATCGATGATATTAGAGACACAGAGATCGATCACGTGGATATGACCGAGTTCATAGAGAGGACCAAGGCGACAAACCCAAACTTGAAGATGAAAAAAATAATCGATAACATCCATCTAGTCTCCTCTTTCCCTGTAGCAGTGCTTCACACAAAGTTCGTCTTCCAGTGTGCCCAGTTCTATAACAGAGAGACTAAGATAGTGTCAGATGCCAGTGGCAACACGATAATTTGACTAGACTCTGAATTTATCAATAAAGTTTTTATGTGCCCTCTTGCTACCGAAGTGCTAAAAATCGACTTCATTGAGACACATAAAGAGTACGACAAAGATCTTGAAAGGGCAAAAAAGGTGATGAACAAATGGCTCAAGACTCCCACAGCCAACTTGTCTAGATGGCCACGAAATTTTTTGAGAAGTGATTTTATAGAGGAAGTTGGTGACTTAATTACTCTTTTCAGCAGAGTACGAGGTCTACTGTCTTCTTAATTTCACAAATGGATGTATCCCTTTATTAAGATAATTTTATAAAAAAAATAAGTCATCTTTTGGGGTGAGCAGATCAGCAACACTCTTCATGAGCAATTGACAAATGTGTCTACTACTTTGAAGTTATATATGACTTCATACTTAGTATACATTGCAGCTTCAATGCGAACCTTTCCAAGTTTGACAATAGAAGGAGACAGAAGAACCACCCCGGTTTATTCATATTACCTTCAGCTGACGCTAAAAAGATCAATATGTCATTTTAAGAGGGTAAATGATGCCTTTTTCGCAGTATTTTTGTGTCTTTTCGATTCTCAGCAATAACAGATAAGATTATCAGATGAAGCCTGGACAGTTGTCAATGATTTTGGCTGCATATTTTTACAATTCCCCTTTTTTTGCTATCTACAGGTTGGTTTTTTTCAAAGCTATCCCTATATGCTCTTCAAATTTCTTTTTGACAAATTAGTTGTAATAGAGCTGTGTAGACAGATTGCTATCGTACACACTAAGCAAATAAAACTGAAAAAGCCAAGTTTCAGATTCTCAATAGAAATTGGTAGATACTTGATTTTGATTGCTGCCAAAGCAAGGGTAATGGAGACAGAAATGCAACTGGTCACCATGAAGCATTTCAAAAGAAGACCCAATTTTGACTATAGGGGTGTCAAAGATATGATTAGAAGAAAGACTCAGTTTCATGAGCCCATGATTGAAGACATCTAGATAGACTTGAGAACAACGGAAGAGATTAGAAAAATAGACTACAACAGACTGACTCTAAAACAGATTGAATATCTAGGGCTTGAAAATATTCCCTTTAATTTGGTTGATGATAAAAATATAATTAACAACAGATACCTGGCTAGAAAAGTCGCTAACTCTCCTCTTCTTTCAATTCAGTGGTCCTAAAAAGAGTTGACTTCTTTAAAGATGAGATTTGAACTAATATTGGCTAACACCAATGATTGGCTAGCAGTCAAAAGAATCACATTAAAAGAATTCATCACAAGATCAGAGGCTAAATTTTAAGAAGAAACTAAGAAGAGAGCAGAGAATAGAACTAAGAATAAAGAGGACGTTCCTTCTCTTTCTAGGCCTCACAAATCTAGGATCATCTTTGTGTCAAAGAAATCGAAGGGTGCTGAGAAGGAGCCAGAATCAACAGCATGGGGGTTGGAGAACAAAGCACTCAGAAACAGGCAACAAAATAGATGGAGACAGATGACAAGCCTTCAGAGCCATAGAGAACTGAAACTCTATCTCCCCAAAAAGGGGCACAACCATTTGTAGTTGTTTTTTCTTCGCCACCCCAATCCCCTGTGACATCTCCTTTGCCTCTTTCTCCCATTAGCATTTCTTCTTCTGGAGTCGCCTCTCTTTTTGAATTTATTTTTTGCGATCCTCAAGGCACTTCTGAAGACGTCATTCACTCTTCAAAATCTATCCCTAGTCTCTCATCTCCTTCTTTCAATATCAGAGACAGTTTCGCCATCGACCAGCCAATAGTGGATACAGTTTCACCTGCTACACCCACTGCGCCCGCTGTTCCCACTAGTAGTGCAGATGTTACCCTAGTAACACCAGCTGTAGGGATTGTTGCCATAGAAGTGCCTCTGCTCTCTCACCTTGGTTATCAACTTTCACATCCAAAAGGAAGAAGCAAGCCATCTCTGCAGATGACTTTGATTGTGATAAAATAGTGTCAGTGAAAGCTAAGACCCCTAAAAAATCAAGAATCTTTTCAAAAATGGTGGAAGAAAAGGGGCACAAAATTTTGGAGATAGCCAAACCTCCACAAGATGCAACCTTAGAAGATTTTGACATGAGCAATTATTTCATTTCTCGTGTTGAGTTGGGGAAAATAACTCACGAGGGTGCGAAGAGTGACCTACAATTGGTAATGGATATCATGGTCTAAAAATTTGACAGGGAGAAAGAGATGAAAGATCATTACAAGGCAAAGACAAAATAATTGATGGCGGTAGTCAGGGGATTCACTTTTGCTCCTGAAGTAGCGACCTCAAAAGCTTTTTTATAGATTATCCTATTATCCAAAAAGTAGAGAAAACTTACATGAAAGGGAAAGTAATTGAAGATTATATAGAAAAGATGCATACACAAAAAAATTTTGCTTACAGAAGTTGCTGAGAAGATAGAGAAGATGAAGAAAATAAGGACAGATTTAAAAGATCTCGTCTCTCTTATTTTTCAAGATATTGACAGTACAAATAAATATCTTAGCTAGTGGGTAAAGATGAAGGCTTTGAAGAAACACACTTTAATATCGATTGGCATCATTGCCAACAAAGATTCTTTTGTTGAAATCAAAGAGTCACTGAAATACAGAATCCAGGTACTTAAGGCATTGATCGAAGATCTCGAGTCTTTTGAGGACGCTAGTAAGAAAAGTAACACCCCTTGTTGAACATAATAGAGGAATTGCCTTGCGAACTCACTTCTAGAGATAATTGATATCTAGAGATTTTGAAGAGAAAGTGTTTTCAAAGACTTCTGTGGATAATATTTTAGATACTCAGTTAACTCTGGATAATCTAAAAGCCAAATTAACTAGTCATGCCAAAGTAATCACAGCATTGAAAGACGCTACAATCAGAGTCAAAGTAATTTTCAAGAATACCATTGCACCAAACAATATAAGAATTCAGGGATCAATCACCATGTATGATATTCATCTGAAAAAGTCTGGTGGCAAGAGTTGAATTATTCCTCCATTCTCTCTTTTTTCTTTCTTCTTATGTACTTTTGTCATGTAAAAATACATGCACTTTTGTAATATGTAATTACATGTAAAAAATTTAGAAATATCTCAAAGTCAAAGATGACTCATTTTTTACTGGATTTTCAATATTTTAATCTTTTTCTAATTTTAAAGGTTTCTCCCTATATATAGAGGGAACCTCTTTTGTAAAAGAGCTCTGGATAATTGAAAGCAAAAAAATTACTGAAATTGAGACACTTCTTGAGACTTTGTGCTCAATTTATAAATCATATTTTGTCGAATGAATGAGAAATATGTTAATTTCAGACTTTGTGTTGAAGTAATTTGTGTTAGGAAATATTTTATGTTCTCTTTTCTGATAATCTCTCATCTGTTCGATTTAATAAGAAAAGTGTGTGTATGAAAATTATCTAAAGACATTTCTAAAAGATAAAAGAAAGACTTTGAGCTGCTTTTATCTTGGTAACCTTTTTATCCATTGTAGTTTTAGGCAAAGACTTTGGATTTTGTTTTACTCTACTGTTTCATGTGTTTCGAATCAATGGAGGCAACGAAAGACTTTGTGCTTTCATGGGTTTTCTTGTGGACCTTGTTACTACTCCAAAAAAAATTTTGCTATGCACTGGATATCATTTCTGAAAGAAGAGGAATGCTTTCAACGATCAACCGGGACCTCTTTCTTTTGTTCTTTGAACATCATCTCTGAAAAAAGAGAGATGGATAGTGGTATACTACTATGAGTATTTTATATATATATATATATATATATATATATATATAAGTGATTCATAGGGAACCTCTTCTTGATGAGAGGAGATATTTATCTCATTAAGATGTGGTAAACCTATATTTTTTGTAGCATAAATCTTTTTATACTGTGGTTGATATACCTATTTTGTCATCAGTGAGTTGACGACAATATTTACTTAACAGCTTTTGGCGACTCCGTTGACGATACGAACATACATTTTAAAGCCTCAAGCTTTAACTTGAAACGGTTTCAGTTTTTTTTTATTTGACACTCTGGCAGATCCATCGTACACATGAAGCCATAGAGCTCAGGGTATTGTTGATCTTGTATTCGAGTCAGTGCGACAAACTAATTTTGAGATTTCTCCTCCAACATCTCGCCTTTAACGAACCAAGATTTTTTCTCCTACCAATGCCAGATCTCCCATATCTGGTGAAGCTTCTAGTCTCAGTTCTGGTAAGGCTTTGTCTTTATTGACCCTGCTAAGATTTGTTATCTCGTCATTTAACCATCCTATCATAATGGCCTAAGGTCTTTGGGGCAACTCTTTTGGTCCTCTCAATCTGACCCCACCTTTACATGAACTACCTCGTAGTTCCAAAAAGAATTTTTTAAAATTCTTTGGTGATGAGAAAGTTCACCCTGATGAGCATATTGTTGCCTTCTCTATAGCATGCAACGTAATAGGTGTAGAATTTGAGGAAGTAGCAGTGAGACTTTTTGTAAAAATTTTGCAAAGTGCTGTCACAAATTAATTTTATCACCTTCAAGCTCGAACTATAACTAATTGAAATACACTCAAGTCCAAATTTGAAGCTAGGTTTAAATCTACTGAAGACGTGCATGTCTTGTTAGCTCAGCTTACGCAAATGAAAAAAGAACTCCATGAGCCCATGAGAGATTTCATAGCTAAATTCAATAAGTTAAGGAATCAGATTCCTACCATCGTTCAACCCACGTTGAAGAATCTTAAGTGTTTTTTCATCAACTCACAACATCTCGAAGTAAGTTTTTTATTGAGTCGGGCTAGCCTTATGGATCTCGCGATAGCTCAAAATTTGGCTACTGAGATTGATGTTAGGTTGTGGAGCTAAAAGCTTCAACAGGATGCAAACAGGAGAAGTTACGGAGGATGCAGAGTTGCGGGGAGTTGCAGGGAAACCGGCGTCGGTCTGATCAACCGACGTCGATTAGATAGCAAAGAGGAAGCAACCGGTGTCGGTCACCAGTCAGCCAACATCGGTCATGTAGGAGCCGACGTCGACAGCCTGTGCTAAAATAGACAGTTCGCATGTTGATCCCAGAGAGTCTATTTTGAGACTGATTGTTTGCATGTCAAAGGCTAGTTATAGTCTTGAGTTGCGCATCTAATTATTGTAATTAGGTTAGTCTAATTATTGTAAGCATGAGATCTATATATGGACTCATGGGCTATATTGTAAACTTGTAGCTAGTGAGTAAGAGAGCAATAAGCTCCTTCAGAGAGAAGAGAGTAATGGTGCGTTCCTCCTAGTGCCACAGTACAAAGGTGGGTATTGGATTGGAGAATCAGAAAAGTTCATGTGTGTATGATCTTGGTCAGCATGTGGGCTTGATTTTCTATAGGAGATCTACAATGGTGAGTAAGGTCTAGTGATTTGCAAGTAGTAGCAGAGAGCAGGAGATTTACTTAGAGTACAGTTGTGTACTTGGTGAACTGATAGCGTGTTACTGACTGGTTGGAGAGGTGAACATCAATTCTGTATTGGAGTTGATTGTTGTGACCAAGAGAGAGAGGGAAGAAGGTCTTGAGGTGTGGCGAACCTTTGAGGTGGAAGAAGAAGTGGCATCTTCTTTATTGTATATTCTTCTGAGTGATTATTAATACAATTGTGTATTGTCTCTCAATTTCTTTGTTGTTTCATATTTTTAGTTACTTTATATTTCTGGTTAAATTTCGTGTTTAGTTGCTAATACGAGAAGTAATCATATGTGCTCTAATTGGTAGAGCAAGATCCTGACTTAGTAGGGATCAGAGCATGTTTATTGTTCTGTAGGTTCCCCTGACAAGTGGTATCAAAACTTTTGGTTGGATTGACTAACAGGTGGTTTCAGATCTGGTAGTATTTTTGATTACAGGTCACTCACAAGAGTTTCATATTGAGTGGGAGTATAGCAATGGCAGAAGAAAGTAAGCTATGAATGGAGAAACTGAATAGTACGAATGCTCTGATTGATGGAAAGAAAGAGCAGGTAAAAAGAGATCGTTGGTCGGTAGAAGATCAGCTTGTGGAAGCATATGTTGCAGGTAATATTGCACAAGATGTTCTGAATAAAGTAGAATCTTTGATTACAGATTCTTTTGCCTCTTTCCATGCAGCCCGAAATAGAGCATCTTTTCATAGGTATGTCTTTGGAGACTTTGGAGAGATTTATTTAGGGGTTGGAGAGCCTTGTCAAATGATTGACGAAGGGGAAGTGAAGCTGAAATTGCAGGCGAATGACACACAGTGGTTGAAAGAAGTCATGCAGGTACCAGTCTTGGAGATGAATCTAATTTCTTCAAAAAAATTTGGTGATGAAAGATGCATTGTAACTCTCACAGCGGATACACTTGAATTAGATGGTGGTAAGAAAGTAGGTATCTTTTATCTATCTACTTATATTGCTGATTCACCTTTTATTGCAGAGATGTGGCTTTATGGGCTTGGTCACATATGTAGAAAGAGAATGCAGGGTTTGAAGCTGAAGTCAGATGTCTTTGACAAGCTAAAAAACTGGAAAGCCTTGGTGTTCATGGAGGAGATGATGAACAGAGATCAGGGGAGGAAACTGAATTATTCTGAGCAGAGCAGGGTTGATTTGATTAGGATTTTGATCCATGGAGAGCTTGCGGGTAAAAAGTTATCACTCACAGACGAACACAAGTACCGGCGTCGGTTAGACAATAACCGACGTCGGTAACAAGAAAACGACGTCGGTCATGAAGGAACCGACGTCGGTAGGAGGGACACCGGCGTCGGCCAGGGAAATGACGTCGGCAGTCAGGGTTAGTACAGAGAGCCGACATCGGTCGAAAATAGACTCAGAGATGGCCGAGATCGGTCACTAGTACGGATAGTGGGCGGATAACAAGTCTCAAACGCTCATGTCGAGGTCAGAAAGGGTAATTGAACCTCATATTCATTGTTCACCTTCTTTATATTGTTTTTTTGATAGTCAAGAACCAGGAAGATGGAAGAGGTAATGCAAGTAGAGTCCAGATACAGTGGGAGCTTGGCATGGATGAGGAGTGTGAGTCCTTGGAAAAGAACCAAACAAGTATTTGTTGGTAAAGTTGTCAGTTGGATGTAAGCACTGAGAGATGGAATGGATTCTCATTTTAAAGAAGAGAGTGGATGGATACAAGAGACAGAAGGCCAAAGCATATGGTCTTGAAGAAGCTGTAGGACAGTGGTACAGGTTTGACAGGTGGATGACTAAGCATGGCTTTAGTCAATGTCAGTGTAACTATTGTTTTTTTATCTTGCCAGGTAGATGATGGTCGCAACATCATCTTGTTACTGTATGTGGGTGATTTGCTAGCAGGTTTGTACATACAGGGATTTGTTGAGCTAAAGGTAAGGTTAGCTCAGAGGCGTGTCATGAAGAATTTAGAGCAGCAAAATTCTTTGGCATAAGAGTCATGAAGATTTGATCTCCAGTGGGAGCTGATGTGAAGACGGTGTAGAAGGGGTTCTTGATGAAGGATGCAGAATCATAAAGCACACCAAGGGCTGGACAGTTCAAGCTTAGTTTGAAATAGGGTTCGAAATCACATGAGGTCTAGTGTAGACCTGAGTTTTCCCAAGCAGTGGGGGTTGTCAGAAAGTATGGAGCCAATTTGGGAAAGGAGTACTGGAGGGCAGTTCAGTGGGACTAGCAGCAGGGATTCTTGTTATGCAGGGTCAAGTTCTTCACTACATGGATATGTAGGTTCAGATGTGGTAGGTTACTTCGATGACAGGTGTAGCATCACAGGTTATGTGGTGGTTGGTCTTCAGGATTGATCTTGAAGAGGAATACAAGCCAGAGAATAATTTAGATGGTGTATAAGTACAGGTACAGGGGCAGCTATTTATCTCCAAATGGGAGATTGTTAGGTTGTGGAGCTAAAAGCTTCACCAGAATGCAAACAGGAGAAGTTACGGAGGATGCAGAGTTACAGAGAGTTGCAAAATCAGTTGCAGGGAAATCGGCATCGGTCTGATCAACCGACGTCGGCCAGATAGCAAAGAGGAAGCAATCGACGTCAGTCACTAGTTGGCCGACATCAGTCATGTGGGAGCCGACGTCGGCAGCCTGTGCGAGAACAGGCAGTTCGCATGTTGATCCCGGAGAGTCTATTTTTAGACTGGTTGTTTGCATGTCAAAGGCTAGTTGTAGTCTTGAGTTGCGCATCTAATTATTGTAATTAGGTTAGTCTAATTATTGTAAGCATGAGATCTATATATGGACTCATGGGCTGTATTGTAAACTTGTAGCTAGTGAGTAAGAGAGCAATAAGCTCCTTCAGAGAGAAGAGAGTAATGGTGCGTTCTTCCTAGTGCCACAGTACCAAGGTAGGTATTGGATTGGAGAATCAGAAGGGTTCTTCGTGTGTGTATGATCTTGGTCAGCATGTGGGCTTGACTTTCTATAGGAGATCTACAATAGTGAGTAAGGTCTAGTGATTTGCAAGTAGCAGCAGAGAGCAGGAGATCTACTTGGAGTACAGTTGTGTACTTGGTGAACTGGCAGCGTGTTACTGACTAGGTGGAGAGGTGAACATCAATTCTGTATTGGAGTTGATTGTTGTGACCAAGAGAGAGAGAGAAGAAGGTCTTGAGGTGTGGCGAACCTTTGAGGTGGAAGAAGTGGCATCTTCTTTATTGTATATTCTTCTGAGTGATTATTAATACAATTGTGTATTGTCTCTCAATTCCTGTGTTGTTTCATATTTCTAGTTACTTTATATTTTTGGTTAAATTTCGTGTTTAGTTGCTAATACGAGAAGTAATCATATGTGCTCTAATTGGTAGAGCAAGATCCTGACTTAGTAGGGATCAGAGCATGTTTATTGTTCTGTAGGTTCCCCTGACAATTGAGGATGATCTTATCCTGGCAGGTAAGATCAGAAAAGACTTCAGTAAAAATAAATTTTTTTCATCTGCTGAAAGTTTTTCTACAAGCACTACAGATCTTATGGTGCAAAAATTGACAAATGAACTGATAGCTTTGAAAAGACAAATGGCTCAAGGTATGTCCGATCTCACTTATCGAGATATGCCAAGAAGAACATTTCAGAATCAGTAATATCAGGGCAATGCTGCTCAAAACCAAAGGCAACTAAATCGTCTGCCTCCCCCACATGTGAAACTTACAATTGAAGTAGCACCTGCCAATTCAGTGATCAGTTATCTGAAGGCTGAACACGATTTCTCACTCCAACTTGAGTTGGACCAACAAGATGATGCTAATCTCTTTGAAGAGTAAGAAGAAGAATTAGCTGGTGACTCCAATATCAGTTTTCTAGATTATCAAGATGACGCTGGAAGGAAAGAAGAAGGGTTTGATGAATCTTATGCTATTTTTATCAGATTTCAAAACCAGTCAACTCCACAAACTGATAAAAAAATAGAAGAAGAACCTCAACGGGTGGTCTCCATCGCTAAATGAGGGACTCCATTACCTTCCTAACTAAAAGATCAGGTAACTAACAAAAAAGTAAGTACCTCAAATCGTCCCATATTTTCCACTTCTATTTCTCAAACTAGTGCCACACCTACTAATGATCAAGATGATAGGCCCTCTTTTTTTGTCTCAAATTCATTTCAATTATTTGATATAATTGATCATGCAAAAAAGACTAAGATTCAAATGACTGAAATTGAATATTTGCAAGCCAATCCTAAACGATTTGATAGGTTGGCAAAATATGTAAAGAATAAAGTTTTTCCCACAGGACAAGATTTTTCAAAGGCAACTCATGATTCCTCTAAGGATAAATCCATCCAAAATAATCTTGTCGTGACTCCTCCTGTTGCTCTAAAAAAAATAAAACTTTTTTATGTTTTCCTACTGATAAATGGTTATAAATTGAGTAATTACATAATAGACTCTGGAGCTTTTGATAATGTTATGCCTGCCAAAGTGGCAGATTCTCTTGGTCTAACTTTAACCAAGAATTTTGGGAAGTGTTTTTATATGGAAAAAATAAGTCCCACTCCTTGGTCAAATAAAAGATGCCTAATTTGCGTTCATAGCGTTTCTAATAAAAAGATAAAAATGACAGTTCTGGTGGTTGATGTTTTGGTCTCTTACGACATCTTTCTTGAGCAAAATTTATACAAAGATATTGGTGGTGAGCTAAGCATGGACTTGTCTAAGGCAAAGATCACAATTCAAGGTATTATGAAGAGATTGCTTCTTAAAAAAGAGATAAAATATGCAGTCACCCGATCATCAGCACCAGAGGCTCAAATTTTATTTGAGTCTTCAGGCATGGATAACTACTTCCTATCTACAAATAAATTTCATGAGGCCTCTGATAAAACTCTTATAGGTAACAACTTGAAAATGTATTCAATTGAAACAACAAGAGAATTGGTGAAGCAAAATGAACGCATAGAGAAATCTCTTTCTTCAAATGAAAAAGTTTTCAAAGAGAAAATGACATTTAGTGAGGTATAAATTTTAGAATTCAATGGCAGCTGCTCTTCAATCGATTCAGGAGATAGAGTTGTGTTGGTATCCCCTCAAGGAGATATTATTCTTTTATCCTACAAGTTGTAGTTTAACAACACCAACAACACAACTGAATATGAGTCCCTATTGCTTGGATTGCAAGTTGCTAGAGAAAAATGCATTAAACTCTTTCATGCTAAAAGAGATGCCATATTGGTGGTTTTTCAGGTAAAAAATCTCTATCAAATTAAGAACAAAAGATTGTGCCACTACTGCAATCTAGTCTAGGACCAAATTAAAAATTTTGATGCTTTTAGCATCTCTGTCATTTCGAGAGAATTCAATGATCAGACGGATGCATTGGTTATTTCTGCTACTCTCTTGATTCTCCACCCAGACTTTAAAAAAAATACGTACACTATTGAACTGATCTTTCGATCAAGTGTACCTGATAATGCCTGCCATTAGCAAGTATTCAACAATGACAATCAAATCATTGCCTTTTTGGAATAAAAATACATCTTCGAACAACTGCATTTTGAAGGTAGTGAACTTTAGAAATGCGAGACAACTTCTGAATCAAATATAGACGCAAGTGAAGAGTTCCTGCAACTTAAAGGGAATAAGATTCTCAAAGCCTTAATTTTCTTAGAGAAATTATTTGATAACCATGATAGATTCATCAAACAATAGCGAACGAATTCAAACTCCTCTCAAGAGTTTGATCAAATAAATTTGGGAACTAAGAGAGATCTTAAGATGGTGAACATTGGGAAATGCTGCACTCTTGAAGATAGATTCAAGTTCGCTACTCTACTCCACTAATATATAGATGTCTTAGCATATTTTTATGACGACCTAAAATCACTCAGGCCTGATAAAATTTGCCATGACATTCCTCTTAAGGCTAACTCAGTGCTTTACAAGCAAAAGTCTAGATAATATAATTCAAAAATATCAAGTACCATTTTATTTGAGATACAAAAAATGTTTGATGCCAAGATAATTTTCTCAATCTATCACTCCACATGGATTGCCAATATAGTGCATGTGAGAAAGAAGAATGACAAAATTTGAATCTGCATAGATTTTAAGTACTTGAATAAGTTATCTTTAAAAGATAACTACCCTCTCTCTATCATGGATCAAGTTCTTCAGATGGTGACAAGTTTAGAGATGTTATCAATACTGCATGGTTTTTCGAGATACAATCAGATTGAAGTTAGAAAAATAGATCAACATAGGACTACCTTCACCACACTTTGGGGCACTTTCGCTTATCGAAGAATGCCTTTTAGTCTGATAAATGTAGGTGCCATATTTCAAAGAGCAATGGACCTCACTTTCAAGAATGAAATGGGTAAGTTCATTATAGTATACCTGGATGATTTGATGATATTTTTAAAGCATCGTTTTAACCATGTTATCATTTATAAAAAATACTAGAACGCTGTCGTCAGAATGGTATTTCTCTAAATCTCAAAAAATCTATCTTTAGAATGACAGAAGGGAAACTTCTCAAACATATTGTGTCCCAAGAAGGTATAAAAATTGACTCAAAAAGAGTTAAGTCCATCCAAGAGCTTACTTTGCCTACTAGTAAAACTACGATCCACTCTTTCTTCGAAAAAGTGAATTTTTTTCGAAGGTTCATCTTTGAGTTCACTAAGAAAACTCGCCACATTGTTAATATGATGAAAGGCAAAACCACCTTCAGGTGGACTACAGAGGGCAAATCAGCGTTTAAAGATATCAAAGAGGCAATCGCTCACGCATCAATTTTGGTTTGTCTAAACTACACCAAGGACTTAAAATATACAGTTATGTTTCTGAACATACACTCAACTATTTAGTTCAACAAAATTAAGAAGATATGGAATCTCTTATTTTTTTCATGAGTTGTCCGCTCAAAGCTCACGAGCTGAAATATTCAAATATGGAGAAGCATGCGTATGAGGTGGTCAAATCAGTTAAGCACTTCAGATTTTATATCCTGAATTCACATACTGAGGTTTTAGTGCCTGATACAACGGTGAAGTCTATTTTGACTCAACAGAAGTTTAGTACAAAGAGGGATAATTAGATTGCCAAGATTCAGGAGTTTGATTTAGACATCAAACCTACTAAACTTGTGCAGAAAAAGGTCTTTGTCAGTTGATTGTTGACAATATTTCTAAAGAAGCAAAAAATGAAGAAATGAAGGTTGAAGACATACCTATGGTCCTCTTTGTTGCCACTATTGATGAGTGGTATTCTGACATCGCCCATTTTCTGACTTATGATGAGTGTTCCACTCATCTCACCTAAAATAAAATAAAATGTTAAACTAAAAACTACTAGCTATGTTTTGTGGGATAATAGTTTGTATAAAAGAAGCCTAGATGGGGCATTTATTTGTTGTGTCGATAAGGTTCAATAAGATAAACTTTTCGAGTCTTTTCACAATTTGGCTTATGGGAAATATTTTTTTGCACCAATGACAGTGCATAAAATTTTGTGAGCAAGGTACTATTGGCCTACGCTGTTTCAAAATACCTATAAATGAGTGCGTAGATGTGAATTATGTTAACAGTTCATCGAAAAGCCTAAACTAACTGCATTACCCCTTAAGCTAGTAATAATCAAAGAGCCTTTTCAACAGTGAGGTATTGACTTTATTGGCGCAGTTAACCCATCCTTAAGTGCTGAACATGATTATGTCTTCATGGCAACTGATTACTTTACCAAATGGGTGGAAGCCATCCTAATTAAGCACGCTGCTTCGGAAGTGGTGTGCAATTTTTTTAAGAAAAATATCATCTCTCAGTTTGGAGTTTCATTTAAAATTGTAACAAATAATGTAGCCTATTTTTCTTCACATAAGATTACTCAGTTTTGTTTTTACTATAAAATTACCCTATCCCATACTTCAAATTATTTTTCACAAGGGAATGGCCAAGCAAAATTGAGCAATAAGAACCTGGTTACTATTATCAAGAAATTGGTAGATGACAATCAGAGAACTTTGCACAAAGCATTGTTTGATACTTTATGGGTAGATATAATCACACCCAAGAGGGCCATAGGCATATCGCCGTTCCAACTTTTATACGACTTGAATGCGGAGATACCTATCACTCTAGAACTACCAGCACTCAGGTTAGCCAAATCAATCGAAGATTCAACTTTCAAAAATTCAATCAACAAAAAGATCATGTGTCTAATCGAATTGAGTGAGTAGCGAACCATGGTGGTAGACCGAATTATAGCGCATCAGAATCAGGTGAAAAAACTTTTTGACAAAAGGGCTAAGGTTCATAATTTTTAAATTGAAGATCAAGTCTTGTTGTGGGACAAGAGGAGAGCACCAAAAAGATTGCACGACAAATTTAATTCTTTATAGAGAGGTCCGTTTACCTTTTGACAACTCTGTGGTGAGAATAGTTTCTTGTTAGAGTATCAAGATGGAGCACCGTTTTCACTGCCCCACAATGGGCAGCACCTGAAGCATTTTAATCTTTGAAGATTAGATGGATTCACTTGTATATTTGTATAGTTTTTATGTTTTATTTGTTTTTTTTAATTTTTAGCATGACTCTGTAGCCCAATGGCTTGGATGAAGGCACTTAAAGACTAGTTTCTACTCCCATTGATCGATTCGTCAAACAAAAGTTTTCCAATAAGAGCCAGCTGTTGTTTCTAAAATCAGCTCTGCTCATTTTTAGAACAACCTCTACAAAACTTGTCTGTTTCACTTTTTTCTTTCTAAGTTCATTTTTTGAGATGAGTTTTTTTTTCTTGTGTTTTTTCAACTGGCATCGTTCAAAGTTCATAACGTCTCTTTGTTACGTTTTTCCTAAAACACGAAAGTTTTTAGTCTCGATGCGATCAGGGGATAATTTTTTTCTCAAAATTAGTCTTTTTCCTTCCATTTTCATGCAAAGGCGATAAATTTTGCTGTCAATGCATATTTTTTATTTTTCTATGCAAGAGCGATGAATTTTACCGCTCTTGCATTCGAAATACAGGAGCAACAAAATTTGTTGCCCCTGCATTTTATTCTTCACATGCAGGAGCGGTGAATTTTGTCGCCCCTGCATGTGTTTTAAATTTTAGTGTAGGGTCGGTAAATTTTGCCGCCCCTACACTGCCTCATTTTTTGCATGTGACATTTATGGCCATGCACATCAAGTGGTTGGGGCCAATTTTCACCCAATATAATTTTATTTTGATTCTTTTTTATTTTATTTCTTTCAATCCTCCTCCTGCCCTCTACCTCTAGATGATCCAGCAAGCGAAAAGAAGCGTGTTTCATCGAATTCAAGTTCTTGTCACGCGTTATTTTCCAAGTAGGTCTTTGTTTTTATGTTTTATTTCATTTTCTTTCCTCTTTTCAAGTGTTTTTTAGTTTTCTTTCTCTTCTTTTTCTCCCATCGAGAAGCCTTTCTCCTTCCACTGTGTTCTTTTTCTCCTCTTTCCTTCTTCGTTATCTTTTTCATCTTTTTCCTCCATGCTAGGGCGGCAATTTTCACCGCCCTCCTTTTTCCTAAAGCCTTCCTATCTATGTAAGGGCAACAAATTTTTTTGCCCTAACACTACATTTCCCTCTCTTGCATCAGTTGCAAATTTTGATGTCAATGCAAGTCGACTTGACCACGGTGTAAAGGCGATAAATTTTACCACTGTTAGACTTTATTTTTCCTAAATGCAAGGGCGACAAATTTTACCGCCGATGCATTTTCCCATCTCGCATGCACGAGCGGTAAATTTTTTCACCTATGCATGCAGACCGTCCCACATGCCAGGGCGGCAAATTTTGCCACCCTTGCATCCTTTTTCTCTAACTCTAGAGAAATTTTATTCCTTCCATTTTTTATGCCTCCTCCCCATTTTTCTCTCACTTTCCAACCCGCTCGCATCTCGGCCATCTCAAGTGCCCTTCCTTGATCATGATCACCCGACGTGCAATTTTCCTAAATTACCAATTTTTTTTAATTGCATGATCATGATTCTTATCACAGTTCCCCCTAAAGATCCTCCTTCGTCGACGTTCTCTCAACAAAGGCTCATCCTGATGACTGAAGCTTCTATGAAGAAGTCGAAGGCCATGAAGTACCAGTATCAAGGTGTTTTTTCAATCACCTTGGTCACTTCTAATGTCGGTGACATTAGAGACAGAGATCGGCCATGTGAATATAGCTGAGTTCGTAGAGAGGACCAAGGCGACAAACCTGAGCTCGGAGATGAAAAGAATAATCGAGAGCAACATCCATCTAGTCTCCTCTTTCCCTGTAGCGACGCATCACACAGAGTTCATCCTCCAGTGCACCCAGTTCTATAACAGAGAGACCACGATAGTGTCAGATGTCAGTGGCAACACAATAATTTGACTGGACTCTAAATTTATTGATAAAGTTTTCATGTGCCCTCCTGCTATCGAAGTGCTAAAAATTGACTTCATTAAGGCACAAAAAGAGTATGACAAAGATCTCAAGAGGGCAAAAAAAGTGATGAACAACATATGGCTCAAGACTCCCATAGCCAACTTGTCTAGATGGTCACGAAATTTTTTGAGAAGTGATTTTATAGAGGAAGTTGGTGACTTAATTACTCTTTTCGATAGAGTACGAGGTCTATCATTTTCTTCTCAATTCCACGAATAGATGTATCTCTTTATTAAAATAATTTTACAAGGAAAACAAGTCATCTTCTGGGGTGAGTAGATTAGCAACGCTCTTCATGAGCAATTGACAAAGGTGTCTACTACTTCAAAGTTCTATATGACTTCGTACTTAGTATACATTGTAGCTTCAATGCAAAATTTTTCAGGTTTGACAATAGGAGACAGAAGAACCAATTTGGTTTATTCATATTACCCTCAACTGACACTAAAAAGATCAATCCATCATTTTAGGAGGGTAAATGATGCATTTTTCATAATATTTTTGTGCCTTTTCGATCCTCAGCTAGAACAAAAAAGAGTATCAGATGAAGCCTGAATGGTTGTCAATGATTTTGGCTGCATATTTTTACAATTTCTCTCCTTTTGCTATCTACGAGTTGGCTTTTTCCAAAGCTATCATTATATACTCCCTAGATTTTTTTCTGACAAATTAGTCATAATGGAGCTATGTAGACAGATTGTTGTCGTACACACTAAGCAAATAAAACTGAAGAAGCTAAGTTTCAGGGTATCAATAGAAATTGGTAGATACTTGATTTTGACTACCGCCAAAGCAAGGGTAAAGAGACATAAATACAACTAGTCACCATGAAGTAGTTCAAAAGGCCCAATTTTGACTACATGGGTGTCAAGGATATGATCAGAAGAAAGACTCAGTTTCATGAGCCCATGATTGAAGACATTCGACTAGACTTGAGAATAGCGGAAGAGATCAGAAGAATAGACTACAATAGATTGACTCTAGAATAGATTAAATATTTAGGGCTTGCAGATATTCCCCTTAATTTGGTTGATGATAAAAATATAGTTAACAATAGATACGTCTCTGAAAAATTCCCTAACTCTCTTCTTCCTTCAATTCAGTGGTCCCAAAAGGAGTTGACTTCTTTAAGGATGAGATTCAAACTAATATTGGCTAACACCAATAATTGGCTAGCGGCCAAAAGAATCACATTAAATGAATTCATCACAAGATCAGATGCTAAATTTTAAGAAAAAACTAGGAAGAGAGCAGAGAACAGATCTAAAAATAAAAATGACGTTCCTTCTCCTTCTAAGCCTCACAAGCCTAAGATCATCTTTGTGTCAAAGAAATTGAAAGGTGTTGAGAAGAAGCTAGAATCAACAGCTATGAGGGTTGGAGAACAAAGCACTCAAGAATAGGCAACGGAACGGATGGAGACGGATGATGGGCCTTCAGAGCCACAGAGAACTAAAACTCTATCTCCATAAGAAGGGGCACAACCACTTGCAGGGGTTTCTTCTTCGCCACCCCAATCCCTTGTGGCATCCCCTTCACCTCTTTCTCCCATCAACGTTCCTTCTTCTGGATCTGCCTCTCTTTCTAAATTTATTTTTGGTGATCTTCAAGGTGCTTCTAGAGATGTCTTTCGCTCTTCAAGGTCTATCCCTAGTCTCTCATCTCTTTCTTTCAATATCAGAGACAATTATACCATCGACTAGCCAACAGTCAATACAATTTCACCTGCTACACCCACTGCGCCTATTGTTTCTACTAGTAATGCAAATGTGACCCCAGTAACACCAGCTACAAGGATTGGTGCCACGGTAAGTGCCTCTACTCTTCTACCTCGGTTATCAACTTTCACACCCAAAAGGAAGAAGTAAGCTATTTCTGTAGATGACTTTGATTTTGGCAAAATAGTGCCAGTGAAAGTTAAAACCCCTAAGAAATCAAGGATCATTTCAAAAATGTTGGAGGAAAAAGGGCACAAACTTCTAGAGATAGCCAAACCTCCACAAGATGCAACCTTAGAATATTTTGACATGAGCAATTATTCCATTTCTTGTGTTGAATTGGGGAAAGTAACTCATGAGGGTGCGAAAAGAAACCTATAGTCAACAATGGATATTATGGTCAAAAAATTTGATAGGGAGAAAGAGATGAAAGATTATTACAAGGCAAAGACAGAACAAATCACTGCGGTAGTCAAGAGATTCACTTTTGCTCCTGAAGTAGCGACTTTAGAAGCCTTTTCCATAGATGATCATGTTATCCAAAAAATAGAGAAAATCTACATGAAAGAAAAATTAATTGAAGATTATATAGAAAAGATGCATACACAAAAAATTTCCTTGCTTGCAGAAGTTGTTGAGAAGACAGAGAAGATGAAAAAAATAAAGACATATTCAAAAGACTTTGTCTCTCTTATTTCTCAAGATATTGACAGTACAAATAAATATCTTAGCAAGTTGGTAGAGATGAAGGCTCTGAAAAAACACACCTTAGTATCGATCGACGTTATTGCCAACAACGATTCTTATGTTGAAATCAAAGAATCACTGAAATACAAAATCTAGGTACTTAAGGAGCTGATCAAAGATCTCGAGTCTTTCAAGGATGCCAGTGAGAAAAGTGACACCAGCCTATTGAACAGACTAGAGGAATTGCCTTGCAAATTCACCTCTAGAGATAATCGATTTCTTTCAGGAGAAGAGATGATTCAACAATTCAAATGTATGATCTAAAAGAATTTTGAAGAAAAAACATTTTCAAAGACTTCTGTGGATAACATTTTAGATACTCAGTTAACTCTAGATAATCTAAGAGCTAGGTTAACTAGTCATGACAAAGCAATCACATCATTGAAATATGCTACAATCAGAACCAAAGTAATCTTCAAGAATATCATTGCACCAGACAGTATAGGAATTCAGGCATCAATCGCCATGTATGATGCTCATCTGAAGAAGTCCAGTGGCAAGAGTTGAATTATTCCTCTATTCTCTCTTCTTTCTTTCTTCTCATGTACTTTTGTCATGTAAAAATACATGCACTTTTATAATATGTAATTACATGTAAAAAATATGGAAATATCTCAAAGTCAACGTTGACTCATCTTTAACTAGGTTTTCAATATTTTAATCTTTTTCTAATTTTGAAGGTTTCTCCTTATATATAGAGGGAACCTCTTTATTAAAAGGGCTCTAGATAATTGAGAGCAAAAGCTCTGCTGAAATTGAGACACTTTTTGAGACTTTGTGCTTAATTTGCAAATCATATTTTGTCGAATGAATGAGAAACATGTTAATTTCAGACTTTGTGTTGAAGTAATTTGTGTTACTTAAGAAATAGTTCTTATGTTCTCTTTCCTGATAATATCTCATTTGTTCGATTTAATAAGCAAAGTGTGTGTATTGAAATTTTCTAAAGACGTTTCTAAAAGATAAAAGAAAGACTTTGAGCTGCTTTTATCTTGGTGACCCTTTTATCCATTGTAGTTTTAGGTGAAGACTTTGGGCTTTATTTCAATCTACTGTTCTTTGTGTTTCGAATCAATGAAGGAAGCAACAGAAGACTTTGTGCTTTCGTGGGTTTCCTTGTGAACTTTGTTACTACTCCAGGAGATTTTCTGCTATGCGCTGGATACCATTTTTGGAAAAAAAGGAATGCTTTCAGTCATCAATCGGGACCTCTTTCTTTTGTTTTTTGAACATCATCTCTGAAAAAAGAGAGATGGATGGTGTTATACTACCCTGAGTATTATTTTCTGTTTATTTATATACATATATAGCATATAAGTGATTAATAAGAAACCTCTCCTTGATGAGAGGAGAGATTTATCTCATTAAAATGTGGTAAACCTACACTTTTTATGGCATAAATCTCTTTATACTGTGGTTGATATACCCATTTTGTCATCAGTGAGTTGACGACAATATTTACCCAACAGTGCTGATGTGTTTTTAGAAATGGTGAGGACTGTTGTGATGGAGTTTGCTATGTTGATAGGTATGGCTTTGTGCTTATCCAAAATTCTCTGTAACTTATCCATAATCACTTGGAACTCAACCAAATTATCAATGGATTTCAATGTGAATGTCCCTATTTTGACTTCAGTGTGAACCAAGGAAGTGAATTCTTTGATAATTGTATATGTAGGAAGGATTTTATGAGTGTCATCCATCATTTGGCAAGGAAGTTCCTTAATCTTGTTTGAAAGATCCAACTCCTTGTCTATGCACATGTTTAGGGCTTTTTCAAGATCCTTGATCCAATTTTGGAGGACTTCTTTTTTGTTCTTCATTGCCTGCTTGTATTCCACAAACATCTTTCTGTTAGGAATCACCTTTTGTTCAACCAAAAGTTCTAACTTGAATTGACATAGGTGGGTCCACGTATGGATGCCATTATCTATCAATTGCAAGTCTTGAGAAAGTGTATCAAGTGTCTGTTTCATCTCAATCTTCACTTCACTCAAGTTTTTAAGAAGCTCACTAGCAGAATGTATCCATTGAGCACCTTGTGTCAACCTTTTTATTCAAGGATTGACTTCCTGACCTTGTGATCCAATCTTCTTTGCTTGCTGAATAGCCTTTTCAGTAACCTTACTTCCAATAAGCTCTATTGGTTTAGAAGATTGAGTAATTTTTAATAGAACTGAGGTCAATTGTTCTACCTAAAATTTAAGTTGATCCTTGATTAACTTATCCTTGTCACACCTTTCGAGCAAAGATGCCATTGCCTCCTACAGTTCTTCTTTAGCACCTTCATGCATTTGTTTCCCAAGTTCTATTCAACTAATTGCATAGTTAGACGCTTGGATATCTTCAATATTTTTATCCTTTGGAGGCACTACAACCTCGACATACTTGTTACAAGATGAATAAAAAATTACCCTTGATATTACTTTGACTTTCTTCGCTGATTTAGAGTTCACTAGAACTAGTTGACCAAAGTCAAACTCATCTGGTGATACTGCTTGATTTTTTCTCTTTGGCATTTGAGACATTAGCTAAGGGGGAAGGGTGGATGTATCTTCTTGCATTGATGATGCCAAAGATTGGGATGATGGGATAAGATCAATGGTTTGTGAGGTGAGTGGAATGAAAATATCTGGAATGGAGTAGATACCGATGGAGTGGTGGTAATGATATGCAGTGTTTGGGTCGATATGGTAGAAGTTTTGGTTTCCACTAGCATATTGGGCATGGGAGTGGATGAGATTTCATTCACCAATTTGGATGATGAAATAGGCATGAACTTATCAATGTCCAACTGGGTGATATATAGATTGGAAGGTGATCCTGACAATATTGTAGAACTGGGTAAGGAAGAAAGTGATCCAAATACTTGATCCAAAGTGCCATGAGAAGGAACTTGAAAGAGTGAATCACTGGTGGGTGAGGAAGGAGATGACTAAATAGTTTGCAGGGGTACAATAGGGATAATTGATACAATATGAGTGACTAGGGGGAGAGAAGAAGATAATCCCTGGGAAGCTGTCAGGATCCTACTCTCCACAATAAGAGTATATATATGATTACCTCTTGTATTAGCAACTAAACACGAAATTTAACCAGAATGATAAGTAACTAGAAATATGAAACAACACAGGGTATGAGAGACAATACACAATTGTATTAATAATCACTCAGAAGAAAATACAATAAAGAAGATGCCACTTCTTCTTCCACCTCTAAGGCTTGCCACACCTCAAGGACTTCTTCCCTCTCTCTCTTATGGTCCCAACACACAACTCAAATATAGAGTTGTTGTTCACCTCCACCAATCAGTAACAACGCTGCCAGTACACTAAGCACACAACCGTACTCCAAGTAGATCTCCCTTTCCTTGCTGCCACCTACAAATCAATAGACCTTACTTACCATGTAGATATCTCTACACCCTGAAGAACCCTTGTCCTTGCCTCACCAAGTCCTTATGATTCTTCAACCAATACCCTGATAGATCTCCTAGTAGAACTTGCATAACCTGCAACTCTCCCTGATCATACACACTCAGCACCCCTTTGAAACTAGGAGGAGCTACTCTAGCTCTCTCTTCAAGCTCAATGGCTTTCTAGCACACTTTTACAATACAGATCATGAGTCTATTATATAAATCTCATGCATACAATAATTAGACTTTCTTAATTACAATAATTAGACACACAACTCAAGACTATAATTAGCCTTTACATGCAAACTCTCAGTTCAACGAACTAACTGTTCGTGCAACGAATAGTTCTGAAACCGCCACAGGCGACCGATGTCAGTCCCTGTCTGCCTGGAGGTGACCGACGTCGGCTGACCTCTTTCTGATGCCAGTTGTCTTCAGCTCACACTTGTCGATGTCGATTTCATTCTACACTGCAATCTGTCGATGCTGGTCTCCCTAGAACTCAGCAACCTCCTCCATGTTTGCAACAGTTGAAGTTTTTAGCTCCACAACCTAACAATCTCTCACTTGGAGATAAACAGCTGCACCTATACTTGTACCTGTATACCGTCTAATTCATTTCCTTGTTTGTATCCCTCTTCAAGCTCCATCTTGAAGACCACCCACCACACACCCTGTGATGCCTTTCCTGTCATCCAAGTAACCTGCCACATCCGAACCTACATATCCATGTAGTGAAGTCCTTGACCCTGCATAACATGTTAACTTGCTGCTAGTCCCTCTCAAATACCTAAGAATTCACCTTCCCCGAATTGGCTCCAAACTCTATGACAACTCCCACTGCTTGGAAAAACTCAGGTCTACACCAGACCTTATGTGATTTCGAACCCTGTTTTAAGCTCAACTTGAACTGTCTAGCCCTTGGTGTGCTTTTGGATTCTGCATCCTGCATATTGAACCCCGTCAACACCGTCTTCACATCAGCTCCCACTAAAGACCAAAAAATCTCCATGTCTCTTATGCCAAATAATTTCGCTACTCCTAAATTCTTCCTGACATACCTCTGAACTAACCTTACCCTTAGCTCAGCAAATCCCTGCATGTAGGAACCTGCTACAAGCATACCATCCACATACAGTAACTGGATAATGTCGTGACTCATCATCCACCTGATAAGACAAACACAATAGTTACACTGACATTGACTGAAGCCCTACTTTGTCATCCACCAGTCAAACCCTGTACCACTGTCTTGCAGCTTCCTCAAGACCATATACCTTGGCCTTCAGTCTCATGTATCCATCCACTCTCTTCTTTAACTTGGTAATCCATCCGTCTTTCAGTGCTTTCTTCCAGCTGACAACTCCACCAACAAACTCTTGTTTGGTTCTTCTCCAAGGACTCACACTCTTCATCCATGCCAAGCTCCCACTGTTTTCTGGATTCTACCTGCATTGCCTCTTCACATCTTCTTAGTTTTTGACCATCAGTAAGCAACAAATAAAGAAGGTGAACAACGAATATGAGGTTTACTTACCCTTTCTAACCTCCATATGGGTGTTTGAGACTCCTTGACAGCTTGTTGTCTGCCCAACATCCATTTTAGTGACCAATCTCGACCATCTCCCAGTCTGCACCCGACTGATGTCAGTTCCCTGCACTGACCCTAACTACCGACATCATTTCTCTGGCCGACGCCGGTATCCCTTCTGTCGACATTGGTTCTTGTCTGACCGATGTTGGTCTTCCTGTTGCTGACGTCGATTACTGTCTGACCGACGTCGGTACCTGTGTTCGCCTGTGAGTGATGACTTTTTATCTGCGATCTCTTTTTAGGTCAAAACCCTATTCAAATTAACACAGCCCTGCTCAGAATAATTCAGTCCCCTCAACTGATCTCTGTCCATCGTCTCCTCCATGAACACCAAGGCTTTCCAGTTCTTAAGTTTGTCAAAGATATCTATCTTTCACTTAAGAACATGCAATCCCCTCCTACATATGTGACCAAGCCTACAAAGCCACATCTCTGCAACAGAAGGTGAATCAGTAATATAAGTAGATAGATAAAGGATACCTACTTTCTTACCATCGTCTAATTCAAGTGCATCCACTGTGAGAGTTACTGTGCATCTCCCATCACCCAATTTTTTTGAAAAAATTAGACTTATCTCCAAAACTGGAACCTGCATGACCTTCTTCAACCCCTGTGTGTTACTCGTCTGCAATTTTAGCTTCACTTTTCCTTTGCCAACAATCTGACAAGGCTTACCAACCCCTAAATAAATCTCTCCAAAGTCTCCCTGGACATACTCTTAAAAAGATGCTCTATTTCGGGTTGCATGGAAAGAGGCAAAAGAATCTGTAAACCAAGATTCTACTTTATCTAGAGCAACCTGTGCAACATCACCTACAACATCTGCTTCTACACGTTGATCTTCTACCGACCAACAATCTTCTTTTACCTGCTCTTTTTTTCTATCAATCAGACCATTCGTGTTATTTAGTTTCTCTATTCGTAGCTTACTTTCTTCTGCCATTGCTATACTCCCACTCAATCTGAAACCCCTGTGAGTGACCTGTAATCAATAAACACTAACCAGATTTGAACCACCTATTAGTCAACCCAACCAAAAGCTCTGATACCACATGTTAGGATCCTACTCTCCACAATAAGAGTATATATATGATTACCTCTTGTATGAGCAACTAAACACGGAATTTAACCAGAATGATCGTAACTAGAAATATGAAACAACACAGGGTATGAGAGACAATACACAATTGTATTAATAATCACTCAGAAGAAAATACAAGAAAGAAGATCCCACTTCTTCTTCCACCTCTAAAGCTTGCCACACCTCAAAGACTTCTTCCCTCTCTCTCTTACGGTCTCAACACACAACTCAAATATAGAGTTGTTGTTCACCTCCACCAGTCAGTAACAATGCTGCCAGTACACCAAGCACACAACCGTACTCCAAGTAGATCTCCCTTTCCTTGCTGCCACCTACAAATCAATAGACCTTACTTACCATGTAGATATCTCTACACCCTGAAAAACTCTTGTCCTTTCCTCACCAAGTCTTTATGATTCTTCAACCAGTACCCCGGTGGATCTCTTAGTAGAACTTGCACAACTTGCAACTCTCCCTGATCATACACACTCAGCACCCCTTTAGAACTAGGAGGAACTACTCTAGCTCTCTCTTCAAGCTAAATGGCTTTCTAGCACACTTTTACAATACAGCCCATGAGTCTATTATATAGATCTCATGCATACAATAATTATACTTTCTTAATTACAATAATTAGACACGCAACTCAACACTATAATTAGCCTTTACATGCAAACTCTCGGTTCAACGAACTAACTATTCGTGCAACAAACAGTTCTAGAACCGCCATAGGTGATCGACGTCGGTCCCTGTCTACCTGGAGGTGACTGACGTCGGTCGACCTCCTGCCGATGCCAGTTCTCTTTAGCTCACACCTGCCGATGTCGGTTTCATTCTACACTGCAATCTGCCGACGCCGGTCTCTCTGGAACTCAGCAACCTCCTCCATGTTTGCAACAGTTGAAGCTTTTAGCTCCACAACCTAACAGAAGCCTCTAGTTGAGAATTCACTGAATGTACTAACGCTTCATCCACGATAGGATTTTCTTCTACATTAGCTTGAATATCTTTCCATTTTGTGTCGGTGCCTTTGCCTTTGCATTTGAAAACAAATTTCACCTTTTGTGTAGAGGTATAAGTATCTTATTTTTGGTTCTAACTCCTCTTGCGTCCTGGAAGTTTCTTCATCATATTCCTTTTCGGATCCAATCTTGAAGGGTTTTAGCTTGATGTCCTTTCCTTCCAACTAGGTGTTGGTCTTAGCAAGAATGAGTTGGAATCTATCCCTTATAGAATTAGATTATTTTATTGACCATTGTATTGGTGTGAGAGGTGTGGAAGCCACTTGACTATTCTCATACAGAGGATCCAATATATTTTCATCATCTTTCATACCTTCAAGAATATCAGCCAACTTCAGATTTATGATTTGATCCAGAGTGAGGTGGCTATAATCGAGTTTCTTCACTTCATCTATTCTGCAATCATCCCAAATATCTTCCATTCTATGCACATGAGTGTAGTTTCCTTTGAGCTTATCCTTCATTTTCCTATAATCAAAATCATTTTAGCTCTTGAATTTCTTGTGGGTAATCCATTGCAACTCTATTTCCATTGTCTTGGCCTTATGAGTGGAAGATAATGTGTATCAACCAATACTGATTGGAAACTTAAATCCAGGCTTGTGAGCCTCTGATTATTTCTTATTGACACTCATCATTTGTTACAACATTTCCATTAATATCATCATATCACTTGGATATCTTGGCAACATATATGGTTGCTCACTAAACCCTCCTACTATAATGTAGGTGAATGTTGGAAATTGCAAGAATATACAACCAATTTTATTTACCTACTCCCATGCTGCATCTGAAACCTTTATTTTTTCAAGGTCCTTGTTAAAAATACAAATATACTTATAGAAGAAGGCATCATTGGCCCTTCTATAATGCTTTAGGCTCTCCTTCAGGGTCAATTGGGGATAATATTCATAAACTGGAACTTGCCTTCTATCACCAATGAAAGTTAGATATGAGAAAGTTTTCATGCTTGTCACAACATACACTAAATAAGAAGCCATGTAGAACTTCAGGGAAGAAGTCATCTCAAAAATTTGGTGACAAATGGCATCATTGATTTGCTTCCCCTAGAAGATCTACTGTGTGTTCCTCTTAATGATCAAGATGTACTGATACATCCACTCTTGAAATATGTTGGATGTAAGAAGTCCCTTGACTCTACTTAGAAGAGTGATCAAATCTCCTACTTATTCAAAGAATTCACTGTGATAGATCTTCTTTGGACATATAGCAATGGAATGTTAAGGAGTCTTGAGCCAACGGGAATTTATATTCTTCTTGCATTTGTCATAATCTTTGTCATAATGCTCTTTTTCTAATCTCACGATTATATTTGAGTAATCTTCTATATCAAGAAGATGAAAGATCTTGTCAAATATTCTTCGTCAAGCCAGATCACAACTTTGCCATCTACATCTTTTATAGACCTACTTTGTTTATCAAAATGAGCAACAACTGCCAGGATAAATTCATAATCTTGTGCCAAAATTGGGAATGCAGCTACCAAGTGAATCCCACTATTTAGGACGACTTGCATGTGAGGTGCAACTGGGTCCTTGTTTAATCTCTGTAGGAATTTCATCATGTCCATGTGTCTAATCTCCATATCCCTGATCTGGTCAACATTTGAATCAATCAAGGTTAAAGAGACCACTCCTTGGAACTTATACTTCATGACTCTTTTTACAGGAGAAACCTCTGTCATTGGTTGAGAAACTACATGAAAGTGTTGAAAATATCCAGAGTTAGCATATTTTTCATTTGGTAGGTAATATGCAAAGGCAGAGAAAATATACACTTGTGCATTTGATTAAAAATTATGTAGTTTGGAGAAAATTCTCTAAACTGTATGGGGGTAGGAAAGGGCCTCGTGTAGTCTAACAAAAATTCTTCGCACTACACGAGGTTGAGTGATTTGGGTGTAGTCCAGAGAAAATTCTTTGAACTACACATTGGTAGGTCTTTGAGGTGTAGTTCAGAGAAAATTCTCCAAACCACATGCTTTGTGTAAGTCAAAAAATTCTTTGGATTACACTGGGTTGGGAAGGATGTTGGCCAAAGATTTTTCTTCGAATTGCATGTCATTTTGATGTAGGTTGGAGAAAATTCTTTGGCCTGCATTTAGGTAAAATGCTTGGGTGTAGGTTGGAGAAAATTATTTGACCTAAATCAAAACTTGGGTAGTACACGGGTAGGTCGATGATGCATGCCAGGATGTGCTTCAGAGAAATTTCTCCAAAGTACACACAGGAAGGGACTGTGTTGCTTGGAGATTTTTCTCTGAAGCACATAGTCACTTGGAATGATAGGGTTTCAAAAATACACTAAGGTTGATGCTCAAAAATACAAAAAGGGGTATCAAAAATACAAAATGATGCAAAGGGGGTTTCAAAATGAAAGGATGGAACAAAGAAAGCAAGCAAAAAAGAAAACCTAGCAAGAGAAAAACATTGATGAAACTCACCTGAGATCTGCAGTAGAAGGAAAAGCCAATGGACAAGTTGAGGTAGATTGGAAGAAAAATGGCGAGTGGAGATGCAACAGAGCATGAAAATGATGACTGTAAAGGAGGCAAAAGCAAATGGTAAAAGTAAATTAGCTAGGTAATTATTTATAACCCTGCTGTAATTAATGCCCATTAATTATGACACATGGTGGGCTAGCATGTTTGAGTGGAAAAATTCTCTGGCCTTGCATGTGTAGGGTCAGGTTTTTTCTCCAGCCTTGTATGTGCAGGGTCAGGTTTTTTCTCTGGCCTTGCATGTGCAAAGGGGAAAAAATGATAAGTCAAAAAGACAATTTTTTTAGGGGCAAATTAATGCATGAGGCCAATTGATTTGCCTCATTTTGCATGCCTAGAGCTTGTGGGATACGAGCTGGACAAGTTTCCTAAGGGTTATCCCACAAATTGAGTCAACAAAATTTGAGGATAAAAGACATCAACAACAATAACTTCTTCAACACTATTAATAACCTAAAACTAGATGAAAGGTGGGATTTTATATGTTAAAACTACCACCTTGTGGGTACATTCGATAAATATGCACTTCATGAAATGTCCAATAATTTTCTAACTATAACAGGGCTTAACTACTTTATATTGAATTTATTTGACTAACAAAATCCTATATTCGTGCCATACTATGTCAGATCCACTTAAAAATAGTTCATGTAACGGTTTGCCTTAATTTTGATCTCCTTGAAGACTAATCCTATTTGCTCACTCCATATATCTGTGCTCCTCATTTTGTGCTTCATGGTTTGCATAACCTCCTTTCTAGTCACTGCATTATGTATTTCATGTTGAACAAACTACCATCATTGACACATGTTGAGATGTAGTAGGTCATTTTAATCTGAGTGCTTCCAAATTTCTTGGTACATCTATGCAACCGCTTTTTTGTGCGTTATTCAGCATGATGGCACTCTATTGAACTTCATCAGAATTGGGGCCTACTTTGATCTGCATGTGTTTTTCACCGCTTGCATTTGTGTGTTAGTCATCTAAAATGTGCACATATTTTGCATCCTTTTAAGTGCTTAAAATAAATTAGGAGCATTCCTATACTTGTCAAAGTTGGGGATTAACATCATCCTACATTGGACCTATTGTTTGTCGTTAAACAACCCTTCAATTGCACATTGGTCTTCCAAATATTCTTGCCTGACCTTCCGGTTCTCTACTTCAAATACGCTCCATCTTTTGAAAGTGGCCTAGATTACTTGTATTTTATTGGCCATCTCCATGGGACATATCCTTGAGCATGGATGGCCGGTCTTTATTTTATTTCACCTTTTGCATGGTTGCATGTATTTTTGAGGCAATCTCTTCATGTGTTTCATGTATTGTGATTTCTTTGTGCATCACTTAACATTAAATAAATTTGAAACCCTTTTTTAATTCCCGCTGCTTTTCTTCAATCTGCTCTCACAGCTCCTCAGTGTCCTTAAGGATTTTGATCCTTTTGTCCGTATCCTTTTTTTGGAATACTTTTGTCTCTAGATCTTTTATCTTTGTCTCATTCTCGAGTAGGCACACATTAATGAATTTTGTTTGGTGCACAAGTCTTTGGAATAATTGATTTGCTAAATATATTTTCTCTTAGAGCTTGGCCAACATCCTCTCACAAATTTACAATTACTCATCAAATTCTTACCATGCCTTCTCCTGCTTGTCATTCCCTTTCAATGCCAATGCTCTATCCCTTCTTTAATAATCATTTGACCATCATGACTAGTTGGATAATCTCTTTTATTCCCTCAAAGTTGGTTACATCCATCAATTTTGGTTCTCGAGTAATCCTCATGAAAAGTTTCAACATTTTTAGATCCATGATTAATAGTTTCTGTTCTACTATTGTGCACTTCTTATCAAAATCTTCTAATTATTTCTTATTATTTATTGCAATCATGTTATTTAAAACATTTCAACATGAAACTTTAGATTCCAACCTAACAAGTGCAAACCTTGCTTTAAATTCCATCATTTTGTGTGGATCGATGTGTATGATTTATATTTTCCAATCAATAGTGCATGGTTATTTAGACCATACCCAAGTCTTTGATGCTTAAAATTATGGCTCATCTAGACAAATGTAAAAATTGAATGACATTTGTTTGCGCATTTTTTTGACACATAGTGCCCTCCATAAAAATATATCCTCATAAGGAATGAAATTTTGGATATATTCCCTTATTGTATTTTATTTTTCTTATGTGCTCTCTTCTTTTGTCAGCACATATTTGGGCATATCTTTTGATGTTGAAGGTATATAACCCAATTCATGTGGCTTACTTGATTTCTATGCCCCATTTTTTGTTCATTCATGCTAAGATGTTTCAAAATTATACACTTAGTTCTCGTTGACTTGAATAGTATCTTCCCTCGCTACCTCATCCTTCTTCCCTTCATCATCATAGTAGACACTTAAATTAAGTGTTTGACAATGTTTAATCTTGACATCTTTAGCTTACTTGGTTTATTCGCCATTTCATTAACTTAAAATCTCTATGAGAGCCTTCACTATTCTAATCACTATCTTGCAACTAATGAAAACATCATTTAGACACCCCTATTTTACTTACAAGTTCCTATCAACCAAGTTCCAAGTCTTTGGTCTCCTGGGACAAAACCAGACTAGGTTTGATGGTGTCACCCACTAGTGCGGCCTTGTCTCCCACACTCTAATGGTTACTTTTCAAATTTGAGGTGTTTCATAGTGCCCCTCCCAAGATTTTAGCAAATTTGGTTAACAAAAATATTTCAAATATGCCACTAGATAAGCACATCAAGGTCATTCAATACACACCCGATAATCACTTGGAAAAATTCTACCGAACATTGAGAAAAAAAGCACTAATCTTTCTAGTTCAAGGTATAATTTATTATAACAGTCATAGGCCAAGTCTAAAGCTATTTTATTGCAGGTCAAAGAATTCATTGTCAAACATTCAATTCAAATTACTAGTTACATACATATAGCGAAAATATAAAAATTCACACACTTACCCTAGGAGGGAGAACTACATCACCCTAAGGCCCTTTGTGCTATGTAGGCAACACTAGGATTACATGAGATTTTTTGAGGATAACATGGTTGTTTAATTCTCTCCTTTGAATTTGATGTCTATTTGGTTTATGTGTAGGAGATAGGGTTTTATATTACCCAAAGTTCAGTGTAAAAATCAACACACGCAGCCAATTGACATGTCACCTCAAGTAGGCACATGTGCATAGACATAAAATCAATTACACAATCAATGCAGACACGACCTTAGTCAATAGACAACATTGCAGTACACCCATGTCTGCCCTAGTGTAGTCATGTCTTAGTGCATTGTAGGATTCTATTTTTAGGTACAACATAGTTCACATATCCTTCCAACTAGTTTTATATTAGCGATCTACTTGCATAGTCAAAACAAGTCAGATGTGGACTAGGTTTACATATTCTATTAGAAATTACTATTTATAGCTCATTTTAGTTTATGTATTTTACTATATTTTACTTTTAAGTTATTTATATTCTATGATCTAAATCAATATTTCAATCATTTGGTGTTTATTATATTTTATTAGTAATCAAAATAACCATTAATCATTCTTATGAAACTGTAATTTTTTTAGAATACTGGTTGTTGTTTGTTCTAGAATTTCATACATTTTTTGTAAATTCTTGACATTGAAAGAAAATAATATTCAACGTTGGATATAAATTTGACACAAGTCATTCTTCTTTGACCTTGGATCTAAATCTGAGATTGAAGAAATTATCTTGTCACTTTGGATAACATCCGACATTGATGCATTTAATTTTGACCTTGGGTTGAAATTTATTGATATCTATTCACAAATATTTCAACTTTTCTTTTCTCTTTATTTTTTATTGCTTGTTTCTTGTTTTTATAAAATGTGTTTCTATAGTTGTAAACAAACATAGAGAGCTATCATTTTCGGCTAAGTGGTGACCTATTTTTCTGACACTACAAAGTGAGAGATATTGTCCCAATACTCAGGGCCTTGATAGCGTTATACATATATTTTAGTTTCTTTATACCTCATGATATTTTGGAAATGCATATGATCTTTTATTTACACCATAGTAAATATTTGGTGCCCTTGAGAGGAGCGTATTTCTCAAAGATGTCACTCTCACTGTACTCTTAGATATAGGATAGTGGGTTACAAGCACAATTCAGTATTTATAGTTAGTGATCTAAAATATTGAGCTGACAATAGGTTATGAATGAGCAAGTATATTTAAGAGCCCCCACAATCATTCAAACCCTTGCCTAGATCACCCATTATACCTTGATTTTTTTTGAAACATATTCATATTCATTAGCTCTTTTGTACATGCAAAATTACTTGACAGTAATAAGCATTCTATTTGATGCATTTTATGTATTAAATTCATTATATATATCATAGATAGTTAAAGTAAATATCATAATGATGTTCATCCTCTACACAATTTGTTCTCTACTCATGATATGCCTTTTACTTATGATGATTAATAAATAAATTGTCAAAAGCAAAAACTTATGGAAGAAACATATATCGATGATCATGATTTTGATGACACAACAATGAATTGGCAATTTGTTTTGATGAAACTTGGGAACATAAGTTGATATAAATGAATTCACCCCTAGATTCTTCTTCAGTTGCACCATAGATTCCTCTTTGGATTCGTATTTAGTTTCCACTATGGATTTACCTTTAGATTCCACTTGGAATCCTTGTTCACCTTCTTCCTTGACTAATAATCTAGAACAAAAAGAGAATTCTAAAAATGAATATATTCTCTCTTAAATTACCAAATATCATAAAAAATGAGCAACCTTATCCTTGCACACCTAGCTTCTCTTTCCACCTTGCTAATGTGTCTTATCATTTTCATTCTTATCAAATAAATACACATAAAATAATCTAAAATAAGAATGATATTAATCATGAAAAAATACTATTTCTCCTTCTTTTGAAGTGCAAGTGAATACTAATCATAATCATGTTATTTCTTCCTCTTCCCTTAGCACATCCCAAACTACAATTAAAAGTCATGATATTCCTTCTAACACATCTTATGATGTTGCCTCTACTTCCACCTCATTCTTCTCTTCACATGATGTTACTTTTGCGCCATAATATCATAATCTTAGCATAGAGTTACTACATGATGACAATGCATCTCTTGCTATCCTTTCAATTGTATCAATCAACAAGAAGTAACTCATATATATTGATTGAATATCCTAAACCAAAGGAAAATCATATCCCTCCCACACCTCCTCTTGATGGTGTTAGTATGCATATTCAATTAGATATACCTAGGGTTTGTTCTTGTGAAGCCTTCCAAGATCAAATCATTACTACGAGAAAATCAATAGAAGAGTTGCAAAAGTAAAATCAATATTTGAGTTGAGATATCATATCACTTTAAAATAACAATAAATATATAAAGAATCTAGAGTATGTTAGTGTCAATCGTGTATCTACATCTTCATCTAGCTATCATGTGCCTCACAAGCAACATACATCTACAATTAATGCTTCAAAAAGTATACAAAAGACAAGTAAGATTCCAAGTGAGCTTCTATGAGAAATGCTTAGAAACGAATTGATTACATTACCTTCTATACATTCTCTAAGAAGTTCAAAATATATTTGTGCATATCATATAATGCATGGGTATCATACAAATAATTGTTTGGCTTTGAAGAAAAAAATATAAAATCAATTAAGAAACCCACTATATTGCATCTCCTAAAAAATAAGTGTTTTGGTCTCAATTTGTGAACCACAACAGAAATAATTATTGGACTAACTGATTTGATGAGAGAAAGGGAGGTAACAATACATGGGACACAATGTCCCCTCATTTTTAAGATTTAGATGGTTGAATCCAAAGATTGGGAACTTTCCAATCAATTAGTTAGGTGAGCAATGGAAATTAACCACCAGAAGTTCAATCCACTCCATGTTGACCAAGAAATCTTACTGATGTTTGCTTAAGTCCTTCACTTCCTCATTCACATAGATATCACACTATAATACAATGGACATAATATTCACCACAAAAAAGATAAAAGAGGAGAAAGAGTAAGGCAAGGAATTAAGTGGTTCCTTGACTGAAACAAGATTGTTAATGCTGAGAGTCAAAAGTATGTCCAATCACAATTATACCATTTTATACCAAGTTTAGTTGTAACACAAATCGAAGTAACTCAATGCACAAGATTCTAAAGAATTAAGATAAAGAGTAAGGTAGGAAATTAAGTGGTTCCTTGATTGGAACAAGATTGTTAATGCTGAGAGTCAAAAGCATATCCAATCACAATTATACCATTTTGTACCAAGTTTAGCTGTAGCACAAATCGAAGCAACTCAATGGGCAAGATTCTAAAGAATTAAATGAACATATTACTTTGAAATTGTATTAAATAAAATCATATGAAAGGCCTATCGCTACTACACACAATGACTTGACACAACTTCAAGTTAAACAAAATATATATTCAGAACCAATCATAATAGCTTTTGCACAATCTAACTACATATTCATTAGTAAACAAGCATTGCAGTCTCTTCTTAACATTAATCTATGCTATTCCATTATGAAATGAAGGACATTACTAAAGAACAACATGAATTTTAAACTATACTGTTATCTATTTCAATGTTATTATAAAAGCATTTTAAGTGTGCCCTCTAGGCAGACAATTGCAAGCCAAAACAAAATAATAAAAAAAGGGGATTGAGCCTATCATAATTTTTGTAGAGTTTTGGTGCATGACATCTCCTCTTTCTATAATAATGTAGACTACATTTTATAGAAAAGAGAATGGGACTTATCTCCAAGTAGCACAAGGATCCCATCTCTAACCATGATTGCCACTCTAAGCCACTGCAACTGTGATTAATTAGAATATTCTCTCCTTTCTCAAAAGAAATCCAAATTCTATTTGTTTTTTCTCCATGATTGTGACACATGGCCAATTGAAATGATCCTCCACTTCTCCCTTTTCAACCAAGCATTTTGAATTGTTAGGGTGTGGAGCTAAAAGCTTCAACTGTTGCAGACATGAAGAGGTTGCTAAAGATCCGGAAGTACCAGCGTCGGCAGCATGACCGACGTCGGTCAGATGCAGTGCAGAAGGCAATCGGCGTCGGTAGGGAGTCGATCGACGTCGGCCAACACCAGACAGACAGGGACCGATGTCGGTCGCCTGTGGTGGTTCTAGAACTGTTGTTGACGAACAGTCAGTTAAGTGAAGTGAGTGTTTGCATGTTTAAGGGCTAATTATAGTCACGAGCTGCGTGTCTAATTATTGTAATTAGAGTTCTATTTTTGTATGCATGGGATCCTATTTAAAGACCCATGAGGCATGTATTGTAAATCAAGAAGGCAAGTAAAAGCATTGAAGCAAGGAGCAAGGTCAAGGAGATCTACAGGTGTAAGGTCAAGGAGATCAGCTGAAGCATTCAAGGAGGGGATAACAACTCAGGTTGTTGAGTTGGTTGTGGTTGAGCAAGAGAGAGAGGGAAGAAGGTCTTGAGGTGTGGCGAGCCTTTGAGGTGGAGGAAGAAGTGGCATCTTCCTTATTGTATTTTCTTCTAGTAGTATTTAATACAAGAGTGTATTGTCTCTCAAATTCTTTGCTGTCTCAAGTTTCTAGTTACTTAATCATTCTGATATAATTCCGTGTTTAATTGCTTATAAGAAAGGTAATCAATTGTGCTTTTGTTGGATAAGGGGTTTCTAACAGTTGGTATCAGAGCTATGGTTTGCAGGAAGCAGGTTATTGTTTGATTACAAGTCATTCACAGGGATTTCTGTTTGAGTGGGAGTTCAGCAATGGTAGAATAAAGTAAGCTACGAATGGAGAAGTTTAACGGCAAGAATTATCAACATTGGAGGATGCAGATAGAGGATTATCTATATCAGAAGGATTTGTACTTACCGTTGGGTGGGGTTGCATGCAAGCCCACAGATATGAAGGATGAAGAATGGAACGTTCTTGATCGGAAGGCTCTAGGTTCCATAAAGTTGAGCCTTACATCGTCTGTGATTTCCAACTTATCACAGTGCAAGACAACGGAAGAGTTGATAAAATCCTTGGTGAATTTATATGAAAAGCCCTTGGCTTTTAATAAGGTATTTCTTATGAAGCAGCTATTTACTTTGCAAATACAGGAATGTGGATCGGTACATACTCATCTTAGTGATTTCCATGGTTTGGTAAACCAGTTAGCTTCAGTCAATATTGTTTTTGATGATGAAGTAAGGGCTCTCTTGATTTTATTTTTTTTACCTGAAAGTTGGGATAGTTTGGTTATGGCAGTAAGTAATTCTGCATCTGCTTCTAAAATATTTAAAGTTGATGATGTTGTAAGTGTGATCTTGAATGAAGAAATACACAAGAGAAGCACAGGTGAATCATCAGGGAATGCTCTATGTGCAGAAAGTAGGGGAAGGCAAAGAGAGAAGATAGAGCAAGGGAAATCAAGGTTGAAGGTGGGAAGGAGATCCGAATCCAAAGGTGTTACCTGCTGGTTTTGTGGAAAGAGAGGACACACAAAGGAGTGTTGGTTGAGGGATAAAGAGAATCAACATGAAGGTAATAAACAAGCAAAGGATGCAAATATTGTGGTACAGGACGCTCTCATACTTTCTTTGGATAGTCAGGTAGGATCATGGGCTTTAGATTCTGGTTCTTCTTTTCATGCATCCCCAAACAAAGATTTATTCCATGAGTATGTCCAGGGAGACTTTGGAGTGCTTTATTTAGGGGATGGTACGCCTTGTCAAAGAGTTGGCAAAGAGAAAGTGCAACTGAGATTGTAGATGGACAACACATGGGTGTTGAAGGAGGTCATGCATGTCCCAGTTCTGAAGCAGAGTTTGGTTTTTGTAAGAAGGTTGGGTGATGAGGGATGCACAATAACCCTCACAGTAGATTCTTGGAAGGTTACCAAGGGTGCACTTATTTTAGCAAGAGGTAAAAAAGTAGGTACTCTTTATCTATCTACTTGTAATACTGATTCTACTTCTAGTTTATCTACTTCAGCTGTAGATTTGAAGATGTGGCTTAATAGGCTTGGTCACATGAATAAGAAGGGAATGGACGTTCTTGATTCAAAAGGTATGTGTTCAGATTCGGAAAGCATATATAGAGTTCATTGCAGGAAAAGGAAATTTGATGCTTTTGACAGGAACAAAGAAGCCTTGGTGTTTATGGAGGAGATGAAAGACAGAGATCAGTCACAGGGGCTAAATAAATCTGAGCAGGGCAGTATGGATAGGGTTATGATCCAAGATGAGCTTGCGGATGAAGAATTCATCACTTACAGGAACACACAGACACCGATGTCGGTCACTTGGAACCGACGTCAGTCAGGCAGATACCGACATCGGTCATGTGTAGACCAGCAGGGTCGGTAGAGTCAGGGAGGAAAAGTCTGACGTCAGTCAGGCAGGAACTGACATCGATAGAGGGGACACTGGCGTCGGCCAAGGTAACGACGTCGATAGTCAGGGTCAGTGCAGGAAACTGACATCGGTCAAGAGCAGACTGGGAGATGGCCGAGATCGGTCACTGAAATAGATGTTGGGTGGACAACAAGCTGTCAAGGAGTCTCAAATGCCCATATGGAGGTCAGAAAGGGTAAGTGAACCTCATATTTGTTGTTCACCTTCTTTATATTGCTTACTGATGGTCAAGAACTAGGAATATGTGAAGAAGCAATGCAGGTAGAATCTAGAAACAATGGGAGCTTGGCATGGATGAGGAGTGTGAGTCCTTAGAGAAGAACCAAACAGAGATTTGTTGGTGGAGTTGTCAGTTGGAAGAAAGCACTGGATGAGGGATGGATTCCCAAATTAGAGAAGAGAGTGGATGGACACGTGAGACAGAAGGCTATGGTATATGGTCTTGAGTAGGCTGCAGGACAATGGAGGTTTGACCATTGTATTTTTCTTTACCAGGTTGGATAATATTAGCTACATTATCCTGTTATTGTATTGTGTTGCTTGTTGCAGGGTTACATAAACAAGGAGTTTTCTGAGCTAAGGGTAAAGTTAGTTCAGAAGTATGTCATGAAAAATTTGGGAGCAGCAAAATTCTTTTGGCATAAGTGACAGGTATATCATCACAGGTTTTGTGGTGGTTGGTCTTCAAGAGTGACTTTGAAGAGGGATAGAGAGCCAAGGGAACAAAGTAGATGGTGTACAGGTACAGGTATAGTTGCAGCTATTTATCTCTAAGTGAGAGATTGTTAGGGTGTGGAGATAAAAGCTTCAACTGTTGCAGACATGAAGAGGTTGCTGAAGATCCAGAAGTACCAGCGTCGACAGCATGACCGATGTCAGTCAGATGCAGTGCAGAAGGCAACCGGCATTGGCAAGGAGTCGGTCAACGTCGGCCAGCACCAGACAGACAGGGACCGACGTCGGTCGCTTGTGGCGGTTCCAGAACTGCTGTTGATGAATAGTCAGTTAAGTGAAGCGAGTGTTTGCATGTTTAAGGGCTAATTATAGTCATGAGCTGCGTGTCTAATTATTGTAATTAGAGTTCTATTTTTTTATGCATGGGATCCTATTTAAAGACCCATGAGGCATGTATTGTAAATCAAGAAGGCAAGTAAAAGCATTGAAGCAAGGAGCAAGGTTAAGGAGATCTATAGGTGTAAGGTCAAGGAGATCAGCTGAAGCATTCAAGGAGGGGATAACAACTCAGGTTGTTGAGTTGGTTGTGGTTGAGCAAGAGAGAGAGGGAAGAAGGTCTTGAGGTAGAGGAAGAAGTGGCATCTTCCTTATTGTATTTTCTTCTAGTAGTATTTAATACAAGAGTGTGTATTGTCTCTCAAATTCTTTGTTGTCTCAAGTTTCTAGTTACTTAATCATTCTGGTATAATTCCGTGTTTAATTGCTTATAAGAAAGGTAATCAATTGTGCTTCCGTTGGATAAGGGGTTCCTAACATGAATGATTCTTCTACTTGGCCCACCTGGGAGAATATTTCAGTCAACAAGTCACTAGCTCGCTCCATGTACCTCTTTTGACTAGTCATAATCCTCAAAATCCAATTGACTAATTATTCTATTTCTTTCCTCAATGTGAGCCATTTCAATGCTTTGAAGACCCATCAAATTTAGGCTTGTGCCCTTTATGATGACTTGGTTAGTTGACATGGTTTGAGTTCATCTTATTTTATGTCCTCGAGCTCTCTTTACCACTGGGCTTCTTTTCAATTTCACACTCCTTTGATATTGGCTTTGTTCATTGGGTCCCACTTTGCCACTTGATAGCTTGTCATTTCCCTTGGGCTTTACTTTGATATTTGCTTGTCATTGTCATGGACACATGGCCGATCTCCCAGGCTCTTCATGATTTAGGTTGATGTTGTAGTCTCTCTAGGGTCTTAGGCTCTTGGGAGTGCACCACATGATGTCTTCTAGAGGACTTGTGGCCATGGGCCTTTGAGCTAATGTTGTAATACCCCTGAGGTTTCAAGGTTCTAAGCTTCTACGATTTTGAGATCTTGGGATAGTGCCATGTGTCACCATCTTGGGGCCTTAAAAGGACTTAGTCATTTTTTCAAAAATATTTGACTCTAAAATCACACATTGATGAGATTTAGACATGTGGAAGGATTTGGGGGACCCTATGAAGTCTTCAAAACTTGCAGAAAAGATAAGACAACAAACAAACTAAGGGAAACAAAGCCATTAGTAAGCCAAAAAATGATAAAATCCACCAAGGCGAAAAACAAAGGTCAACTTTTGAGTTAGGACACATCATAAAATTCGTCAATCCACATCAATGAATTCATATTATTTTCAAAGATCAAATAATTTCTAAATAGCCAAGTCAAAAACTGAATATCGACCGAGTATTTATGATGGTAAATTATAAATACTTGGTCATTTTTTAATCAAAATAAAACACTTTGGAGGCACAATTAGATTGGTAAGATCAGACATGGAAATTATTACGTTCAAAAGACTTGAATTCAAACTTAGTTAAGATTTAAAAGCATTTAGAAGATAGAACTTCACATCTAGAAACCTACAAATCAAAGACCAAACTAGAAAAAAAATTGAAATCTGAGAATGGAGCATACTGGACCCAATAAATGGTGACCTTTGCATGGAGAATTTTGCATCAACATTTAGAACCTAGAGTGTAAATCTTCACACCTAGATAAAAAACATAAACTGCAAATAATCTGTTAGATAAAATTAGAAAGAAGAAGGCACTAAAGTCTGCTTCAACATGTGACATAATAAGTTCCAATTTAGCTTTAAACCATCAATGTGTGTAAAAGTGATTAGTTCTTTTATAGCTCTTGAATTCAGCTGAAACAATTCAGGTCTATCTAAGCAACCATAAATTCTAAGAGGGACAATATTGGTTATTCAAATTAGAAGGAATGGCACAAACATTACTCTACGGCCAACCAGGTGTCTATAGCCCCGACAAAGATACCTTTGGTCCTACTCAAGGCCTTGATCCACTTCTAGCCAGGATATAAAGCCTATAGTAGATATTGCATGAATAACCCTTTCGGGCAAGACTTGGATTTTGTATTTTTATTCAATTTCCTTCAAAAATTTCCTTAAAAATATTTTATAGTTATTTACATTGAGGGTTGGGAACCAAGCCATGGGTATAATGATAGACTAAGAAAATTTAGATCACTAAGATAAATTCAAACTAAATGAGTGATTCCTTTTGATTTAGATGTTCAATTAAGTTCAATTGATGGCTTAGACAAGAAAATGAACTATTCTAAATTCACAAGTTCTATTTTGAATCACTAGCCTTCAGACTTCTAGAAATGTACAAACAAATTGCTCCCAATTTATGGATTTTTTCAAGAATGACTAACTGTCTAACTTATGAAATCATTATGATCCTCATGCACTACTCACCATTTAAGTGAACAACTCAAAACAAGGTGAGAACATCTCAATTTTACATACTGTTATTTTGTATTCTACTTCTTCTTGACCTAGTTTTGGTGCAACGATGGTTGTGTGCAGGCTTTGTTTTCTAGGTAGAGTTTTAGTTAATCTATTGCAAGGGAAGATCCAAAATAGTAATGCCAAGAGACTACCTATAAAAAAATTGATTTCCCATGATATGGCAAGTCATTATCCCTAATCAATTTCGATTTAAAGAAACACACTGAAAAGACACCAAGGGCTTGGACAAAACAAGCCAACTCAAATGAGTTGGGGGGAAAAAATAAAAAATCAAAGAAAATCAAAGAAAATAAATAAATAATAGAAAGCAAACCTAAACTAAGGAAACATGGAACACTGTATAGTATATACATACAACAAACCTTTTGAACCATTCTAAAATGGTGTTGGATGGAATAACTGAGAAATAATGCCTCAAAAACTGTCTGTTGACTAACACCTATAGGTCATTTGCTTGAATATATTTTAATCTAAAAGCATTATGTCCTATAATTTCTACAACTTGATAAGGACCGATCTAAAGAGGACTTAGATTAGAATGTTGACCTTTATTCTCATGGGCTTTGTCCCATAATAAAACCAAGTCTGAAATGCAAAAGCATTTCACTTGTGCTTTTCTATCAAACCATCTTTCAATAGTTGCCTAGTGCTTGTTAAATTTTTTTAAGGCTTTATCTCTCATATCATCTATATGAATTAGGTTGAACAACCTGGACTAACCTATTTCATTTACTTCCATGTAGTCATTGATGAACTAATATGCGGGTCTTGTTGACTAATTTTAACCCTAGGTCAAATTAAGTCAACCCCTTGCTTATCCAATTTTTTCATGAGGTATTCTAGGTTTGAACATGGTCAAAATGGTCCTAAGAGAGGTCTAGTCACATTTTGAGGGTCACACAACATGTTCTAACATTGTCACATTTGTCAAGTTCTTCTCATGTCTTATTGGCCACCTTTTGGTCATCAAAATGAATTGTACAGTTTCCTATCAAAGGACAAAGGTTGTTAAGATTAAATATAACATATCCTATGTCTTAAAATGTTAGAGGAATAGTTTGAAACTAACATGTTGTAAGTTCAATGTTAGAAGCAAGAAGATCAGTTGGAAAAATGGTAATTTTAGTTAGTTGTACGAACTACATAGCTCAGCTGGCATGTGGGAAGGCCTTAGGGAAGTCTCTTGAGATATCCACAATTCAATTCCAAGATTAGGTGGTAAAAATAGGTCCAAATTAACCAAAAATGGTTCTTATCTCTCATCAATCTCTTGGGCAGGTTAACAAGGTCAAACAATTTGCACTTGGTATGGAGAAAAGGAAGAGAGTTGAGATGAGTGCACTTAGTAGTTATTAGTAGTCATTGCATACTTCCATTCCATTTACGTAGTTGCAATAATGGTGTTTTTTACTCTATGAAAAATCTTTAAGATTGTTCATGCCTGCAAACTACTTACATAACCCCAACACCTCAATTTTTTTCATCTTTTGCATCAATTTGTGTGAACCAACTGGGGTATGCAGGTTGATAGATCATGTTCATCCTTTTCATGTTATTTCTAACCTATTGTGGCATTTGTGATCATGGAAGGATATTAGAAACATCTCATTGTGATAGCAATGAACACCATTGAAGTTTGCAGATAGTCTTTGATAAGTGCAAGGTCTCATCTTTCTGTAAATGGCTTCAAATCAAGAATAACATACCCATATTCAACCCTAGAGCATGGTGATTAGTTTCTCCATAGAAGGGTTGCCTCAAGAGGATCATTGATGGGAGGAAAAGGCCTAAGACAGTTGATATAGTCAAGTATCCTTAAAAGGGCTATCTATAGGCTTATCTGAAGATCAATCCAATGTCAACCTGAAGAAAGGAAGTATAGTGGTGTTTGAAGGTTTTAAACCTAATTGAGATCTCAAACAAAGTCCATGAACCTGGTGAAAGGTTATTAGAGTGTTGATGAGATTCTAACCTAGCGCACAGTCCTACATCTAATAACACTTACAAGGAGTCTCAAATAATGGTCTGAAGCCAATACCACAGAGGTATGAGTAGTGATGAAAGGGCTTTGGAAGTGTTTAGAATCCAATTGAGATTGCCAAGCAAGTTTAAGAGCATATAGTATCACAGTGATAGTGGTAAGGTCACTACATACATCCAGACTTAGATCCATGTTCACAGAGTTAGGAAAGTTGCAAATGAGACAACCTACCTTAATTTCTCCAAAAGAGGATTTTGCCTCAAAAAATGCCATATGTTGGTGAAGGTTTATGAGATATAGGTGGGCCTAATGGTTTCACCCTTACAACCTAAACCTAATAGGTAGCATATGAACATAGAAGGAGGTTGTTGTGTCAAGAGAAACTGATGTTTGAGCCAATTTCAAATATAATAAAGTTTTCACTTTAGACACTCAATGAAATACAATGATTTTAAGCCAAATGAACATGGAACACTATCATGACAACTAATGCACCATAGTATATTGATGAGAGCATGGTTCCAAGGCATGATATGAGTTTATCCAAGTTTGAGATGCTCTTAGTGACCTCAAGATGGATCGGAAGGATGAAAACACAATATCAAGTATATACAACCACCTACAAGAGTCCTTTGAATTCTTCCTAATTGCCACCTACATGTGACATGGTCAACACATACTACATACTAGTTCTAGATAATGGAGAGATATAGTTTGAAAGGTTGGAAGAGGTATAAGGTGGAGAACCACATTGAATTAATTCTCATAATGATAATATCACATTCTATGTGATTCTTAGACAAATGAAATAGGGTAAATAAAAGTGAATAGACAGGGTTCAATCCTCAACTTATAGTAAACCAAAACCTTGCATAGTTACTAGGCATAAGAAGCTAGTTCTGGGATTTGAAGTGTTGAGAGATTTGCAAGTGTGATCTAGCTTTCAAACTTGGTACAAATTGTCATAGGAACCTAAGTTATCCATCCATGGTCTCACTTTGGTTAGAAAAATAGGGAGATGCTCTTTGTTTTGTCTCAGACAGAGGGCACTCCATAGTCAAGACCACTAAGACCACATACAAATTTAGTATATGAATGTTGAAAGGATGAATGAGGAGTATTGGAATGATGATGGGATTATGTATATAGTTGAGTTGAGGGTGAACAAGTACAAAGGAACACCTATCGCCACTAAGACCACTCAGAGTTGGTCACATATGCAGATACATAGTCTAGGCCTATTAGGCCTAGAACTAAGTAATAAACCAACATGTACATAAACTCATCAATATGACCATGATATATTTCCAAGCCATATGGAATCCTTCAGGGGAAAGTGGAGGGTTGATAAGGCCCATTGTTTTGTAGAGAAATAGCTCAAATTGGTCATTTTGGCCTAAACTTGTCTCAGGGATACCAAAAATGCCTAGAAGGAGCTCGAGAGCCATCTTCATCTGCTCATATTTGTATGGACATGTTGTATGGTGTCTCAAGCAGCTAGGAAAATTTGAAAGGGGGTCCTACATTTGATCTCATTGGAATTTTCTTAAAGGTTAAGTGTCTAGATTTTATGAATCATTGCTAAGAAGCTAGATGACTTAAAACCCTCCTAAAACCCTTGTATGAACCCGATGGATAAAAAATGAAGGGATATGCATCTTGAAGTGTCCAATTTTCCTTGAAAGTGTTTTGGACATGTTTATCACTCTCCCAGGCCCCTTGACATCCAATTGTTCCATACTATTGTCTGCACAAACAAGCCAAAATCTATCTTTTCTACAAGATTTGAATTGAATTACAGGTGCATAAAGGAATGGATAGATGAAAGTCACTATGGAAGGTGTGTATAGACTTAATATAACTCCCCATACTCATATCTCACCTCAGTTAAGCATGGAAACCCCTCTACTATACTATTCATTGTAGGTAGTCTTGAATGACATAGTGAGAAGAAAAGTGGTTATCTAATGTGAAGGTGAGAAGTGTTGTTTGAGTTTCATTGAGGTATATATGATATAGTAGAGGAAAAATAAAGTCTAAGTGAGTTACCTAACACCTCATCAATGAACCTTATTGAATATCTACAGGTCACTTAAGTGATAAGTGTGAATATTGAAGCCTAGAGAGCTAATGAGTGATTGCAAATAGTGAACACAAGTGTTAAGAGGAAGATCATCAGTTGGATAAGCATACAAAGACCTACACTAATTTCATTTCCATCTTCTCATGTCAGATAATATGTGTCAATACTTTTTAATTAAGTGCAAGATATATGGACTACTCATCATCATGAGGGTAGTTTCAAGGACCATGGAGATTTCCACACCAACTTCAAGGAAGGTGTCATGTTTGTGATGGACACTTGTCTAATAGGACTTCATGAACTATTTTACACGTCATTATCTTACATTGTAACTAGTTTCCAAGTCTTGACACTTGGACTTATGACCCTTCCACTTCTCTTCTTCTCTCTCTTCTCCTATGCTCTATATATACAAGCCTTTTTGGCTTTGTAATGGATCCACAATTGGTATGACGAAGCCCTGCTAGTTTGACATCTTGATTTACATTTGAATAAAGATTCTGAAATTGATTTTGTCTTTGCAAATCTTGCCTAAGTATGTCAAGTAGTGTACTTTGTTGACAAGTGATGAATGTCTTCTCCTTGCTTCCATTTTGCCCTTGTATGTATTGTGTGAGTAGTAGCTTCTCTTCTAATAGGTCTCATGAAGTGTATGTGTTTGTTAAGTGTGTTTTAAAGTGTGAGAGAGACTATTAGTGTTTAATATCAAACCTATTTTTCACCCACCTCTGGATATACATAGTAACCTGCCTCTATGATAAACACTTATACTAGAAGGACATTGAGTTGAGGTCAGTTTTAGTAGTCTTCATTTTTAGTGCAGATGCAAGTGTGTTTTGTGGACTTATATTTGGTGTATCACCTTCATTAGTTTAGGTTGATTTATGTCTCCTTCTTCCTTTTTCACCTCCCAATAGTGATTATCCTAGTGTAGTGTGTAAGCCTAAAAGATAGATCAAGGGAGCTAGCCCTTTCAAATCTAGAGATCTATCTCTTATATTAGCTTGTCTATAGGAGAGATAGTTCCATGTTATCCCAAATTGAGAAGGTCTACTTGAATTCTATAGGGTGAAAATTTGGTATATAACATGTCTTTTAATTGTCATTAAAAATATTGGTTCCACACCATAAACTTGCATGAAAGAATAGCTTTTGAGATTTTTCTTGTGCCTTGTCCGATCAACTCATAAAGCATACTTGAATAGAAGATACCAATTGTGTGGGTTCTCCTCTATTGATTTATTAATGACATTGAGTAAATTATTATTTGTGGACTCAACCAAACCATTTCCCTATGGGTAATAGTTTGAAGATAACTTCAATGCAATTCTATTTTGATTTTCCCATTTATTCAACTCAGGTTATTAGAAGGTAGGCCCATTGTCACAAACAAGTGCCAGAGGGGTGTCAAACTTGATTGTAATGTGCTCTTCAAGGAATATAATCACCTCCTGAACAATGTAATTCTCGGTTGCTTTTGTTTCAACCCATCTTGTGTAATAGTTAGTCACTGTAATAATGAATATATGGTCAACTAAAGATTTTGGATTTATGACTCCAATGAAATCTAGGCCCCATTGTGCAAAGGGATGCTCCTTAATTATTGGTTGAAGGGTCATAGCGACATGAATTTCCCTTTTTGAAAATGTTTAATAGAGATGACATAATCTCACATGAGTATGAGCATCCTTGAATAATTTTGGTTGGCCAATAATAACCAACCCTTAAGATGTTGTGGGTTATCACACTACTAGAAGGATGGTCTGCTACCTAATTTATCATGGAATTAAGTCATGACATCTAGTGCTTCCTCTTATGTTAATCATATTAGGAAAATCCCTTCATGATTTCTATGGTACATGACATCTTTCTTTAGCATGTAGTAGGCAACCTTCAACCTTTTATTTTTTTTCATGTCCTACCCAAGCCAACCAATGGAGCACCATAAAACAACTAATGAGTAATAGAGTCATACCAGGGGATGTGCTTCAGTTTATAATGATTCACTTAGACAACAAAAATACCAGGGTTAATTTCAAAGATTAATTGTGATAGACCTTTTCTTCCAACCAGATTTATGGGCCTAACTTCAATGTCATACTCTTAAAGTTTTGAGACCCAATGTCCTTTTCTTTCTCCAAGTTTATTATGCCCCAAAATCATTTTGACAACATGATCTAGAACCATAACATAAACTTTGTTCCTTAAGATGTAATATCTAGATTTATTTACTATCTTTATTAGTGCATAAGCTTACTTATTTAAAATATGGTACTTTAATTCAACTTCCTTCAAATTGATGCTCGTGAAAGCTAAATTATGCTCTCCATTATCCAATTTTTGAGTAAGGACAACAACAATGGTATGATTCGATGCAAATGAATACAAGTAAAAATATTTTATGTAATCAGGGTTGACTAACATAGGGGCCTACATTATGGCATGCTTAATTCCTTGAAATGCTTTCTTTGAGGTAGGTGTCCACTCAACTTTATCTCTCTATTTTAACATGGAATTCAATGGTTTAGTTATCTCAGAAAAACCTAAAATGGATTTTTATACGAAATTAATTTTACCACATAAATATTTTAGTTCTTTCTTACTATTTGGTAATTGAATTTTAGAAATGGCATCGGCTCTTTTAGGGTCAATTGACATACCTTATTTCATAATTATGTGACCAAGGAGCTTACCTTTAGTTGCATATAAAATACATTTATTTGGATTGAGTGCAATACCAAACTTACTGTAGCATTTCAAGATCTTTTGCATGTGTCTTAAATGGTTTGATTTTCATTTGGAAAAAACTTTTAAGTCATCCATATACACAACAATGTAATTTCCAATCAACCCTTCAAATGCTATGTCCATGGCTCTTTGGAAAGTGGTGTCAACATTGATTAGACCAAGGGCTTTTTCTTGTAAGCAAATGTGCCCCATTTTGTGGTGAAGGCTATCTTAGATTGGCCTTCCTTGTCAACTAAAAAATGATTGTACCCTGAGAACCCATCTAAAAAAGACATCATCTAATATCCATTGACCTTTTGGATGACTTCATTTAGGGATGGTAGTGGATAATTAACTTTGTTTGAATCTTGATTTAAATTTTGAAATCAATACAAAGATGGATATCTCCACTCTTTTTTTAATTGGTACTAAATTGGATACCCAAGTTACATGTCACACAAGAAATATTATGCTATCTAACAACAAAATCTGAGCCTCATTCAAGATGAGAGGTTCAAGAACAAGGTTAACTAGCCTTTGGCATTGTCTGAATGGCTTCTTATAAGGTTTCAATGGAATATTATGTGACATGATGCTAAGATTAAACACCTTCAGGTTGTCATAAGTCCAAGAAATGATGTCTTGGTAACAGAGTAACATCCTTTATAAACTCTACATTTATTCATTGCTACATTCTAGACTGACGATGATGCTCCAAGGCTGATCAAACATCTCCATGTTAATAACTCATGACCTCTGATCAAGGCAAACAACTCTTTCATGCCTATCTACAAACATTTTTAAGTCAAATAACCTTTCTAATGATATCATTCCGTTTGGAATTTGATTGTCCTTAAGGTTGAGAACTCCATCAACATCACAATATTCTTCATTCAAATCAGTCATCCCATCCTCGTCAACCACATGCACATCAAAAGCATTGGAATTAGAGAGGAAATACAGAATGGGTCTATCATCATCAAACACATAAAAATTATTCACATTATCATGCACAAATGGACATAAAACTAATTCAATAGAAAAGTTTTTCAAGTCCATATTATCCAAATGTGTAAGGTTAGTAGTAGAAACAACTAGTGAGTATGTCATGGCATTGTTAATTTTAGAAATGGTAACAATGTTAACTACATTTAAGGGTTCCATCAAATCCTGAGCATAGTGTTTATACTTTTTTAAATGAGAAATCTTACATTGGAATTTATTCATTATCTTATTGACGACTAATTTAGAGTCACCATATATCTTTAATTGACAAACATTATACTCGGCTGCAAATTATAATCATGAGATTGAAACCTCATATTTTGCTATGTTATTAGTATAGTGGAATTACAATCTCTATGCAACTAAATATTTTTTACTACATGGATCAATAATTACAATACCTACTCCTGACATTTGTTTAGATCTAGCTCCATCAAAATACAAAGACCACATACCTGAACTTTGATCTAGATTGAGCTACTTCTTCCTTGTTGGTTTGGTAATTAGGGTATAGATACCTAAATATGTGTAGGTAAAAATGAATTTTTCACTGACTATATTGTATTCCATAATCATCAACTTCATACATGGCTCTCTATCAATCCTTATTTGATTTTTCACTCCTCTTTGTAGCACCCACATATGGGAGAAGTTTGTTGTCATATAACCATTAAGATATTTGGACCAATCTCTACTCAACATCATGCCATATGCCTTTGGGATTTCAACCATTTGTATGTCTATGAACTACTACATTCTTGGTGTAGCCTAAATTATATATGAACATTCAATAATTATCCTACAAACCTGACTTTAGACTTATCTAATTGGACCACTGCCTTATTTGATTTTACAGGTGCCAGTCCTAGTTTCCTACAAATCCTTACAGGCATGACATTTGCTAAGTCACCTGAATCAACCAAAAAATTGTGTAAATTATTGCCAAAGATCTAGACTATGAGTAAGAAGGTTGGGACCTCAGTTTTGGCCTCATATATTACAACATTGGTATTGGTTGCAAACTTATTTTTGGCCTGAGTGCTCTTGTCTAGAAGAGACTTAAGGAGTAAATTCCTTTGCTCAGTAATTTGCTCCAAATCATGGAGGTTTATATTAGCTTTTATCCTTTCCATATCCTTGATTATGTTGTAGCTAGTCTTACTAGTGTTGGATTGATTGTCACCTAACTTTAGTGGGGGTAGATCATTCCTAGCTTTTAGGTCAGGGGGAGTAACAATGTTGTGAAGTGGTGTTGAGGTTTTCAAGGGTTGGTGTGCCCTACTCCTAAGGGTATAATTTCCCCTCTAGAACTAATACACAACTTAAATATCATTGGTATTCTTCTCAAGTTAATTTTCTCCTTCACTAGGAAAGTCTAGGGTCTCCAAAACCATGGTTTTGGGTGATTTGGATGAATTAGGAACATCAAGTTCACCCATGGTATTCTGGTTATTTGGAATAACCTCATATTCATCAATCCCCTTTTTCAAAATTTTGAAGGCATTATAAAACTCAATGTAGTCAAATTCCCCATGCTGGCCTATGTTATGGACACAACACCATTTGGGTAGGATGATCTCCATGATGTTGATTTCAGACATTCTATTAGATGGAAGCTCGAATTACTTGCCTTGCCTATTGTTGGGTCTATAATTGTGCTGATAAGTAAAATTAAGGGCAGAATTTCCATCACTTGAACTACCCACTTGTTTTTATAAACTAAGGAAATCATTGCTCAACCTCTTGAACATCCTTTGGATTGCATATAACTCAGGGTTGGTTGATTCTTGATTAGAATTCGATGTGTTTTAGTCATAACTAGGACTATAGCTTGCTTATAAGCCCACGGTATAGCTTCATTACTAGTAAAATTTATAAATCTCAAATTTTGATTGGGAGAGGCATGGAATAGAGGGAGCTAATTTGTGATTTGGATAGGTTGTAGCATTGGGACATTATGATTTACATGCAGGATTCGATTCAATGTTGGCAGGTTTGAGAGGATGTCAAGGATGGGGGCCAACATTTATCCTTGTGGATTTAGCTACCTGTCCACTTTTATTTCCTCTACATAGGCGAGGGGAAAATCCATGATAATTGGATCCTTCCTTAAGAACATGGATGTCCATGGGTCCAAAACATTTTTAAACATTTTCAATGATAACTAATCATTTGGTCTATGTAGGATTGTCACCCTAATATATATATTTTGAAAGTAGGCATTAAAATTGTGTATAGGTTCATTGGGTTCCCTTCTCATGTAAGAAAATTGATAGTATAACACAATGAGGTCTACCACCTGACCAAAATGGGATAAGAACGTGCTACTCAATTGATCTAGCTTCTAATTGATTTCTTGGGGAAGTTAAGGAACCGGTCATAGGTCACATCAATCAAGACGAAGGGAAATAACCTACATGATACGTCTTCATGCTCAATGTTGAGTAACTTGAGGGCAATTTTATATGATGTGACATGTTATTCTACAATCCTCCTAGTACTTGGGCTAAACCTTGGAAGGTACCTCTTAGTGTTACCAAGTAGATCATGGATGTCCACTAGAACATTTATTGTATACCCTACTAACCAAGCCATGGGTGAAACAATGGGTGGGGGTTTGTTCTAGGTAGGTTGATAGGATGAAGTAGTAGGAGTGGATAAGGGTCTTGGTCTCCCTCTAGTAGTTTTTTATCTCCTAAATATTTACAATGGGGATACAATCAATCTACCCTTGATTGCCTGGGATCTGGTGATTCACTCAATAGGCTCCAGATTGTTTAAGATATCAACTATGAGTTAGAGATATTTAGATCAATAACCTTAAACCAATAACATGAAATATGGATAATATGACAACTCATAGTAGATAATGAATCAATGCCACACAAGGTATCTATAATTTCAAACTAGATGGAGGTTCAGGCCTTGCTTTTGATGCTAGTTTTTATTGGTCTCAATTTATGACCCACAACAGAAACAATTATTAGATTAACTGATCTAATGAGACAAAATAAGATAACAACACATAGGATACAATGTCCCTTCATTTTTAGCATTCAGTTGGTTGAATCCTAGGGCCAAAAACTTTCCAATCATTTATTTGGGTGAGCAATGAAAATTAACCACCGAAAGTTCAATCCACTATGTGTTGATTGAGAAATCTTACTGATGTTTGCTTAAGTCCTTCACTTCCTCATTCACATAGGTATCACATTGTAATACACAATGGATAACCTATTCATCACAGAAAATATAAAAAGGGAGAAAGAGTAAGGTATAAAATTAAGAGGCTCCTTGATTGGAACAAGATTGTTAATGTTGAGAGTCAAAAGCATGCTCGATCAAAATTATACCATTGTGTACTAGGTTTAGCTGTAGCACAAACCAAAACAACTCAATGGGTAGGATTTTAAGGAATTAACTAAATATATTACCCTGAACTTATATTAAATAAAATCATGTGAAAGGCCTATAACTATTGCACACAATGACTTGATATAACTTCAAGTTAAACAACATAGAAATTCAGAACCAATCAGACTAGCTATTACAGAATCTAACTACATATTCATTAGTAAAAAATTATTACAGTCTCTTCTTAACATTAATCCATTATATTCCATCAAGAATTAAAGGATATTACTAAAGAACAACATGAATTTCAAATTAGGCTGGTATCTATTTCAGTGTTATTATAAAAGCATTTTAAGTGTGCCTTCCAGACAGACAATCACAAGCCAAAACAAAACAAAAAAAGAGAGGACTGGGCCTATCATAATTTATATAAAGGTTTGGTGCATGACATATCCCATTTTTACAAGAATGTGGACTGAATTTTATAGAAAAGAGAATGGAACTTGTCTCCAAATAATGTAAGGCTCTCATCTCTTTCCATGATTGCCATTCTAGGCTGCTGAAACGGTAATCAATTAGAATATTCCATTCATTCTCAAAGGAAATCCAAAATATAATTATCTTTTCTTTGTGGTTATGACACTATCCATTTGAAATTATTCTTCACTTCTACCTTTTGGACCAAGTATATTAAACGATTCTTCTATTCGACCCACTCAAGAGAATATTCAGTTCAAGAAGCCACCAGCTCACTCCACATATCTCCTTTGACCAGCCAAACTCCTCAAAAACAAGACTGAATGATTATTCTATTATTTCCCTCAATTTGAGCCATTCTGATACTTTGACGGGCTGTCAAATTTAGGCTTGTGCCCTTTAAGATGACTCAACTGATTGACATGGTTTGGGTTCATCTTCTTTTATGTCCTTAGGCCCTCTTTTCCACTTGGATTCTTCTTAGTTTCACACTCATTTTCCTTTATTTTTCCATTGGCTTTATCCATCAGCTTTTCCACTTGGTAGCTTGTTGTTTCCCTTGAGCTTTACTTTGATATTTTCTTCTGTCATCACCGCGACCACATGGCATCTTCTTGGGCTCTAAGGCTCTTTATGCTTTCGGTTAATGTTATAATCGCTCTGAGCTCTCGGGCTCTTGGGAGTGCACCATGTGGTTTCTTCTTGGGGACTCAAGGCCATGAGCCTTTGTGCTAATGTTGTAATACCCATGAGGTTTTGAGCTTCTAGGATGGTGCCACGTTGCACCATCTCGGGGACATATGGATTTAAAAGGATGTAGTCATTTTTTCAACAAGATTTGACTCCCAAGTCATACATGAATGAGACTTAGATGCATGGAAGTATCTGGGGGACCTCTGAAAGTCTTTAAAGCATGTAAAAAATACAAGGTGACAAAATAACTAAGGCAAATGAAGTCATTAATAAGTTATCTAAAAAATGAAAAACTTACACCAAGGCATAAAACAAAGGCCAACTTTTGAATTAGGACACATAATTGAATTTGTCAATCCACATCAATGATTTCGTATTATTTTCAAAGCTTGAATAATTTATGAATAGCCAAGTCAAATATCGAATATCGACTAAGTATTTGTAATGGGAAATTATAAAGACTCAGTCATTTTTAAATATAAATAAAACACTTTAGAGGCATAATTAGACTGGGTAGATCATACAAAAAAATTCTTACATTCAAAAGACTTGAACTCAAACTTGGTCAAAGTTCATAAGCATTCAAAAGATAGAACTTCACATCCAAAAACTTGCAAACCAAAGACCAAACTAGAACAAGAGGGTCCCATTTGAAATCTAAGAATAGGGTGTGTTGGACCCAACAAAGTGTAAAAATACATTAAAAAATATGGATACAAAAGGTTAATTTAAAATAATTAAAAAATTAAAAAAAAAAAATAGAGCAAGCAAGATTACAAAAATAACAATGGCCAAAAAAAAAGTTGCAAGAACAAATTCATGATAAGCAAGAAATCACTTTTTTGAAAAAGTTTTTCATGAAGAAATTTCCAAATAAAAATATTCCTACAAAGTCTAATGATACATATATGGTTGCTAAGGAATCAAACATTATATCTACTTCATACATAGAGAAAAAAAGATCAAATGTATAAAATATATGGCTACACATTTAAATAACAAAGTCAAAGTACAAATTACTTCTCTTCCTAATGTTCAACAAATAACACATGATTATTCTTTAGTTTAACATGGCATGAAAGATCATAGCAATGATGCACATATTCAAAAACAACATACTTTTGAAAAAACAACTCCAATGTATGGTGTAGTGAGTTTCTTATACACATATACAAAATATGATCAAAATGACATCACAATTTCAAGCACAACCTAAGAAGTTAGTTCTTACCTATGATAATGATTACATTGCTTACTATGATCCTAATTCTACATAAGATTGGTAAGATCTTGATGATACATAACCTATACATAGGCATCGCCTTGATGCAATCCTTGGGTTATAGTAACATCATTTCTTGAATAGTTGAATTATGATCTTGAATATCTAGATCATGGTTTTTGCTTCTTTGCTATTTCTTATTTTCCCCATCTAAGCATTATTTTATCTCTTGGTTTTATTTTTCACTTTGGGCACTTTCCCTCTTAATTTTCAAATTGATTTGAACAATCCAAAATAACTATCTTTTAGCACTTTCAATGCACATTTGTCTTGGCAATCCACTTTCTTACTATGACATATCTATCATGTTATGGCTTTCATTGCGCTTACATGATCACATCTTCCTAATTTTACACACTGCATGTGTACACATAGTCTCTTGCCCATTGGAGAGGCATGTACATTTTTATCTATATCAATTGTTTGTGTTACATTAGTATGACTCATTTACACATGCATCAGGGGCATATTGCTTACCTTTTTTTCTTGCCACATTATGCTTTATTGCCTTGTTTTAGATTGTTCGAATCCCTCCCATTTATTCTATATTTGAAACCTTGCTTCTTGGTACTTTTCAAATATTTTTAATTTCCAATTTTGAAAAAAAAACCTTCAAATATTTCAAAAATCCAAAAAAATTCAAAATATATCCAAAACTTCAAAATCAGGACCTCAAAATCATTTTCAAATGTTTCTAGTTTATATATTTACATATGTTATTTATTTCAGTGTAAGTAGATAACATATTTCATTTTTCATATACACATCAATTTTCATGAGGTATGTGAGTGTGATACAATACATACTATTACATGGTTATTCAATGTCAAGCTTCCCTTTTTATCCAGTAGCCTTACTAAGCTTGATGCATATCTTGTTCTCCTTGAACATTTCAACAAGTTGTATCTATCCACAACCTCTATACCATGTTAAGTTATATAACATGCAAATGATTTGATAATCACTCATAATTTACATTGTGTTACATGTATATATTATTTTCTAACACTAACATTGACATATATGGTTGATGTAGACTAGTCTCCTTTGCTATATGCTTCTTTTCAAATTCTTACTTTACTACATGATAAGTTAGGACTTGATTGCTTGTTATGCATGGCCCTTGGCCTTATGTGTGCAACTTATACACATTCTTTCTTTTATGGCATCCTCATGCCATTTTCATGTGGCCCTTGACCTTGTTTATTTTTGTGACATTCACAGATCTCTTGCATATGGATTTTGGACCTTGTGTGACATTCTATGCTAATTGCGTAACATTGTATGCCATTACTTGCATGGTCATTGATTGTTACTATGGTTCCGTGATTCATATCATGCATTATTTATATTTTCTACTTTTTCTATTGTGTCATGATGCATATCATGCACATGCTAGTCTTGTGTTTCAATATTATATCCATCTAACACATGTTTCATATGCAATTCAATGCTATATTCAATACTATGATGCAATATATTTTAAATGTTTAGATACAACTACAAGATTATATATTTCACATATAATACAATGTTATTTTGATCATAGTGACTTACATGCTATGTCCCTCATCTCAAAATGGGGGCATAACTATTGGCTTGCCTTGAGAATTAAAGCCCTCATGAGCAACAAATTACAAATTTATGGCAAAATATAGTTTTTAGATTTTCAAATTTTCAATATGGTTTAAATTTTTTAGATTATGGGAACATATGACATACATGTGCACTCATTATTAAAGTTACATGAATATATATTCACATATACTTGATGCATATACATGGGTGGTACATTTTCATTTTCATCCTCATCATCCATTTCTTGTGTGGATGTTATGCACTCCAAATATTTGGTGTCACCTTGTGCCTTTACTTAGATTTTTGTTCATTTCTTGCATTGTGTTTTTGTTTCTATCCTACTTGAGGATGCTATATTCTATGGCTATTACATGCATGCATTTTTGGGCATTCATATGGGGTGATCCTTCATCTACCTCAACATATACCACTGACTCAACCCTTAGAATCTTCTCTATTATTTATAATTCCACTTGAATTATCAGTGCACTATGCTCTCTTTTATGCTTCCTAGGCTTCAAGGCATAAGAGATATGGTAAATATGGAGGCCTTTATCCATGTCTATCATCTCCACAAGGATAGGATTGATCAATTTCAAGTATTCATTAAATTTCTATCTTCATATAACATACCTTTTAGGGTATTTTTACACTGCCTTAAGGAACAAAATGTCTTCATTAATCTTTTTGGTGTTTACCAGGTTTCACAACATGTTGTGCACTCTATTATTTGCACTATAAAATTAATGCACTAAATTACCATATGTAAAATTTATCCAATATAACATATTATTGCTCTCCAATATTATATTTGAGAGAGATTGGTGTGTCATAACTATAAATTCATCATAAGTTCCATATGCTTCTCAAATTCCCCATGGAGTGCACTACTCAGCGCTAAACACTGCCATCATATTATCACACCATCGATCCATCTTGATTCTATAATTTTTATTTACATAAACCAGAACATATGTGATTTCCATCACTTTGTAGTTGTGAATCATCCCAAAATGGGTGAAACCACACCTAAATTCGATACCCATCTGGGATGCCAATTTCATCAAATGCAAATAAAATGACAATCATGCCCTAAATTAATGTGTCAACATTTTTGTGAGCTTTCTTAGCACTTTCAATAATATCATCATAGATAAATTTTGTGGTGTTGAATTGTATGTCTTAGCATCCATTTTGTTCATGATGTAGAGGTAGTGCTTATTAATATTGTCCTAATGGCTAGTTGTGCATAACTTAGTACTGACAAGGCATGTTGTCACATGGGTTTCCCAATCATCTAATTGCTAAATGGGGAATGTAAATTACTACTCCTTATATTTTAACATTTGGTAACATTTTTCACCTCCTTGGTGTTTTCCAACATGTGTTTGATATCCTTGAAGGTGCAAGATAACCCTTTATATTTGCTCACAAGCCAGGGTGAAATATTCATTTTATGACCCATAAAGTATATTCAATATTCATTTACATATGAGAGGAGGAACCATATAACTTTTTTTAGCTTACCAAAATATGGTATTTTAAATAACTGCAACACTCCTATCTTCTCTAAGGTGATTTTTACTCACACAACAAACGTGATCATCTTGTTTGTGCCTACTCTCATGTTCTCCACAATGTAGTCCATATCTAACTCATTTTTTGACATTCTATGGTTATATTTTTCAATACTACATTGGTCGACCTTGGAATTCTAATCCTTTCCATGAAAACACAAGGGAATTTCAACTCCACTATTTCTTCTATCACCTCTTCACTTCTCCTTTCCAATTGTTATGTGGTCTCTTCTTCAATGATGTTTGAGTCATGTTGTTTAGCAATGCAATCACTTTTTGTTTATTTATTACATTTAAATTCATTTAATTTTGGGTGACATTATAGGTATTTGTCCCTTGTGGCACACTTTTGGCTGATCTATCCTCCTTTATCCTTCAAATTTATCTTTGGATCTAAGATTTTGTGAGTTTTAATGGAAGATACCTTGTCTACAAATACATTTTTGTTTGTATTCGACCAAGTTTCAACCCCTTACTCAAATTTAGTTATCACTTGATACAAAATTATTATTTTTCATCCAAATCTCACCTTGATTTCAATTAATACCTATAATTTATTTGTAAATTTGTGTGCCCTAGGGTTTTAATGTGTTTTTCACTTTTTGGTTCATTTGCATTTATAGAAAATGAAAAGTGTGGAAAATGACATGTAATGATAAATTTATACTACTTGTCGACATTAATTGCCCTACTTTCACTTGCCATTCCATTTACTTCATCATTAGTACAATTTTTGTACCTTCATCTTATCTCATGGTGATGGCATCCTTATGGCTTCCTTTAGGCACAACCTTTGCCCTTTCTTGGGCATATTGTGTAGCCCTCTTATTCACTCCCCTATGCCCCATAGATCTCACATATTCATATATTAAATCAATTTTGTGCACACATCCACAAGATTCCCCTTGATAGTATGAGCCTTTCTCTTCATCTTACCCCACTCTAATTATGTGCATGGTTCTCTAATGCATCAATTAGTTTACCATGTCTTGTTTTAACCATGCCCATATGTTTTTGCAGAGACTCATTTCCTTTATTCTTCATAAGCACATATTCATGTGACCACCTTTGAAATTTTTGAGGAAATCTTATTTTTAAACATAACATACATGATATGCATGTCATAAATGATCTATGTTACATGTGTATTAAAAACTTATGTAAAATAGTACTTGATTTTTTTTTAAAGATCTTATTAGAAACATACATAAACAAAGCCTTTTATAAAATAAATGGTAAAACAATTCCCTCCTAAAACTACTTAAATGTTTGGTATAAGGATCTTGAAAAAAACATTTACTCCATTCTCCCTATGGGAGTTATAGGGTTGTCCACTTTATTACCATCCCACTGGCAAAAAAAAAATTGGCGCTTATTTGTAGAATTCAAACATTATAACAAATATTAGAAAGTAGAAAATGTTTTTTATTACAACTTGGAATATGCCTTATTTTATTAGCTCATTATATATTACACTTTGAAATGCTTGAGCCTACTCTGATTGAAATGCTCATGGAGTATTTTGCCATATAAAATGCACAGTTTACATGTACCTATCTCCATAAAATCATGAATAATGTAGGGTCCCATCCATTGGATATGAATCTTCCTTAGGTGCTTTGCATGTATTAAGTCACACAAGAAAACATGTGCACGTTCGTGCAAGTATTTTCCATTTTTGTGCATATCGTGCCATGCCTTTTGCCTCACCTTCTCAATTCCTTGACTCTATTTTGTGAGGACGCAATTCTCATCAAGCTTCATGAGCTCTTCCAACTATGCATAAAATTATTCTTTATCATATTTCCTTTTGGCACATACAAAGTGTAAGGAGGGAACAAAAAACTCCATGGGGAAAGCCTCTTCTTTATCATACATGAACTAGAATGGAGTAGATTTGATCAGTCTTTTTTAAAGTTGTTTAGTAAGACCAAAGCATTGTAGAAACTCAATTATGCCAATCCATGAACCCTACATTGAATATCTTTGCACCCTACATTGAATATCTTAGTTAGGGTCATTCCAAGAATTTTGTTTAAGGCCTCAATAGTCCTATTGTGTTATGGTGGTGCAAAGTGGTCTTATGGTGTGCCACCATGAACTTTGTTAGTAATATGCACATTGTTTTGTTCAAGATGTGTGTACTCTGATTGATTTTAAGACTCAAGGGGAATCCATAACTTTTGATAATATTTTACCACAATAATTATGCCATCATGGCAATAGTAAAATTATTTTTTGGAGTTGATTATTCCCATCTTGTGAAGTAATATGTGGTTTTGATGATATTATGCACACCAATCCTTTGCATGGTAGGTGAAATGGGTCTAATAAATTCAATGACCCATTTCTCAAATGGTTTTTAGGAAATGACAGGGACTAATGAAATTTCGTCCCTTCTATTTTATTTTCCAAATTTTTGACATGTCGCATTTATACACAAACACCTTAGCATCTTATTAGAGTGTTGTACACTAAAGGCCAAAAAATAGAATTTTGCATGAGGTGGCCTCACCTACATAGTGACCATTGATGGATCCTTCACAACCTTCACACAAAACATTTGCATGATTCTGGTCTAATACAATTTGGTGCAACACCTCATCACTCCCTAGACTGTAGAGTTCGTCACCAATAAGATGATAATGGGAAGAATGAACCATCAATTGCTTATTATTATTCATTTTCTAATAAATTAGGACAACACCTAAAGTGAGAAATGCCTCTATATAATAAAAATCCTCAATAATGTGCTAAAACTTGTTCAACTAAGTATAATGTATTCCATATTCAATGTTATATGCCTCTTCCCTTGATGTGATGCATTACAAGTGATCTAGTCCATAATTTTGCTTACCTAGCTTATTGACCATTGAAAATTCAAATTATTGAAACAACACAATATACCTATAGACCCTTCCATGCAAGACATGCTTATTAATAAGGTACTTTAATTCCTCCTAATATTTATAGAACACAAATGGTAAGGCAAGCAAGTACTTCGATTTTTTTTTGGAGTGCATATACCATTGGAAGGGGTTTGTATTCAATGGTAGTATAGTTGCACTTAATTGATGTAAACTTCTTGCTAAAAAATTAGATGGGGTGATCCACTTTATTAGCTCTTGGTTGAGCTAATATAGAGTCAATAGCTAACCCTAATGCATTGATATGTAGATGGCATAGGGTATTCTAATCCAAGAACCATTTATTGGTGGACTAACAAATGTTTATTTCAATGTATCAAAGACCTCTTACTACATGTCTGTATAGATGAAAGAGCCATCCTTGTGCAAAATATTTTACAAAGCTACAACAATATTTTCATAGTTCATGTTAGAATTGTGTGACCTAATAAAATTCAAAAATCTCATTGAGTGCAAGGTGTCTCAAGATACAACATGAGCATAGTTTTTATGGGATCAATAGGCATCCCTTCTTGGTAGATAACTGGTCCAAAGAGTGTTCCAAAAATATTTGGATCTTTTGACATCATTCAAACATTAACATGAGGCATGTTGGGTGATATTTAACTCTCATAGATAGTCTAATCATCGAGGTAAACTTTCAAAAATCTATGGATGAAGCCTTTAAACACTGCATCTATGACACATGAAACAGTACTAGAACATTATTTAGCCAAATGAAATCACATTGTAGGAAAAGGAACCCCATTTTGTCACAAAGGTCTTCTTGGGATTATTTCCTCCTAGATTGAGATTTGATGGTATATTGAGAAACCGCTAGTGAATGTGTAAATCTCACACCCTGTACACAAATTTTGATGCACACATCTTTTTTCAATCCAATTACCATTATACTTACCTGTTCATATTCATCAACAAGAAAAATGACCCCAACATCAAGCATATTACCAATATCCTCTAATTTGACATGAAGATTGGGATTCATTCACTAAGGTCTATTTTTAATCAGTCTTGCACATTCAACCAATTTAATCTTCATTTTCCATAGAGAGGGGCATCTATTTTACCTTATTTTTTAGTTTAGTGTTCTAAGAAGGATAAGAATTTTTAATATTTAGATTGTATGAAATATATCTAAATTAAGTAAATCTAAGTGTAATAGTAGATATTACTAGTTTATTGTAATTAGTATTTATAGAAGTATATAAGTGGATAGGGTACTTAGTTTGTTTAGGTTTTATTATGGTCAGTGACAATATACATTTGTTAAAAAGGCTCTACATGGACTATGTGTTAACTTAGATCAGGAAATATAGTGTGAAAGCCAATATGACACCTCTAGTACAACTTAGTTGCCTAAGACAACCAGATACATTTTCACTTTGCTAGAGTTATGTAGGAGACTTGATTTGATTTGTGATAATTTGGATCATTGTGCCTATGTCTGCAAGTGTATCTTATGTATTCAAATAACTTTATACTTGTGTGAATAAATTTGTTTTCCTTCTGTTTGCCTCAAAAGCCTAGCTTGCACTCTTGAGACCAATGTGATTTGAAAAAATGGGTTATTAATTTGGGTCAAGCTTACCCCAACCACCCCTTACTAAGTAGCTAAGATTACTTACATTCTAGTACTATGAGGAGGGCTCAAATTGCATGTAGTTCTCCCATTGAGGTGTATTGTGTCCTAAGTAGTGCTATGATATAATGTATGAAATTATTGGTATGGATTTCAAAACTTGAAAATCATGCTTTTGACCTTGCAGTGGTATTCAAACTTGGCTCAAGACTTGATCTATAAGGGGTTTTATATTTGGAAGATTTAGGGAAATTCCTCCAATGTGATTATAAATAATTGATGTTATCTTGATCAGTGTTAGATTGATTCCAGATTTTGGATTAGGCTTAACATTAATGTGTATAAATAAGAGACTCATTGGGTAATGCCCATCAAAACCAACATGAAAAATATACGGATTGATCTAAAGGAATATTTTAAATTTGGGAAAATAGTTGTTGGAGAATTTACAAATAGTTCCATCCAAGGTAGATGGTTCTAATAATTGGAGGTGTGCAGGAGATAAGAAATAATGATTTGAGATCATGTGACAGTCTAAGTAAGATGATAAGTTGTTTAGGTAGAGACTAGGGAAACCTTGTGTGTGCATAATGAAAAATTAGGAAGGTTGGGCCCATAGATAAGTGAATGATTAGGATAAAATTGGAACAAGAGTCATGTGTGTATGCACAAGTCATGTATGTTAAGAATTGGTTATAAACACACATTGTCAAGTGTTTAACCAAATTTGAGTGTCTACATTTGCCCCCCTTTTCTTATAGTAATTTGAATTTCTAGATGAAAAGGATAGAGTAAGAAATCTTGTACCTGAGTATAACCATGTATGGTGTCATTAGTTAAATCCAATATATTTAGATTTGTTATATGCAAATCTATAATAAAACATGTAGAAATCAGAGTCTCCTTATGATATAAAAAATGAATTAATGTTAGAAACATCTAAAATTAAAAAATAAAGGAATGAATACACCTATATGTGCACAAAAGAAGATGACTTATATAGTCATTGGAGAATGGGGTGATTATGCCAAAGGGAGATGCTTGTGTGGAGTCCATGGGTTGGGAACAATATGCCCCAACTCTCACGTGGTGATGGAGTAGTGCTTAGGAATTTGAGTCACACAAAATCTCCTCCACATTACTCATTGTAATTTTTTGAGAATGGGACCTAAATTAGGTTCTAATGTAAATCTAAGTAATGATTGAGTAATTTCTATGTAAAATATGAATCAATGATTACAAACATATTTTAGATTCAATTTGGGTAATGCCAAGGTATAATTAAGTAAAACATGAGTAAATGTGAATAAGTATGGGAATAAAATGACATAATCTATCATCCCCATATGATAACCTATGCAATTTGAGTGATATAACCTATGAAATATCTAACGTATGTTGTGCATATGACCCTATTTTGTGTCAATTTGTGTAATCTGATCATTGCAAATCAATATGTGCTAAATTTGAGAAAATTTGAACCAATCTAAGCCATTCTAAACCAACATCTATGTATCAACATGTGCCCATATATAAATTATCTGTCTCTGATGGATTAAAAATATATGATAAGCCCACTATGTATTCCCCTTTTGAGGTGCAGGATTGGCATGTGAATAAATCATCTCAAAATAAGGAAGTTATACACATCATGTTATGTAAAAAGAGATTAAACATGTAATGCATGTACTAACATGAGTATATTATATCATTATAGAAATATTAGATTGTTCAAGCATATATGAAACATATATCTTAAGGAATACAAGTGTGATGTATAGTAGATGTAATAATGAGGTCTATCATATAACTGTCAAAATAATGATCATATGAACACTAAATAAAAACGATATAGAAGATGCATGGTAATTATCATGGAATCAGACACAAGGAGACTAATGCATGGTATGGATCATGACACTGTAAGCTCAATAGAGAATGCATATAAATTCACACACAATGTCATGGCCATGATGCACACAATCTATCATACAAAAATGCAAGATAATAGGCAATCTCATAGAGATAAGAATCAGTGCCATACAAAGTTTGAGTCATACAGAGAAATCATTATGCAAAGTAAGAATCACACAATTCACAATAAATAAGAGGCAATCAAAGGAGTCACATAATGTATTACACAATGAATGTCACATCAGGTAGCATAAAATATCAACAAACATGCATAGAACAAACATGACTACTCTACAATATGAATGTATGTCATCATCACATATGGTAAAGTATAGTATCCATAAAATGTAACACTATAAATAGTATACATAAGAGGAGGTCATGTGTAATCACTCTAAATGTGTCAATATGAGAAATGTAATGGACATATAAATAACCTATTTAACTTTGCCAAGATGCCCCAAGTGTATGCATGCCCCCAATATAGGAAGCAATATCCTTTGGGTGTAGGAATGTCCTGCATCTGTGAATGTCCATGCCATATATGCCCCTATATGTCCTGTATAAAACTAATGTACACTTTTGAAACATGTGTATATATATAAAATAATATGGATATGTAAATATACTATTCAAATATAAATAACATCTACTACATATGTAACTAACAATACAATTTAGCATAGGTCATAATTTGTTTTTTTGAATATATATATATATATATATATATATAAATTTTAGAATGTAAATAATGTGAGACTCAAGGCCCTAAGAGTGCATTCCAAGGGATTCCTTATCTCTTATGGATACTCTGGTGATAAGATACTCAAATATAGATTTATTATCTTACCTAATGCCAAAAATTTTCATTGTTATCATCATCATAATTATATATATCAACCACATTCAGTTTTTCTTTTTTTCTTTCCCAAATTTTATGCATGAATATTGATTGTTTTCAGTTGTGTATGAGGGCTATCATGTTGAACATTGTTCTTGTTGTTGAGGTTTGGCATTGATGTTGTCATTGATGTCAAAGGTTCTTGAGAAAGGTCTTCATAAGGTCATTGAAGAATGTAGCTATGAGAGAGGATATTGATCAGTTTTGTAGTGATTCTAAGAGTATAAGACATGAATAGTAAATGTTATTATGAATACATGAGTGATGTGAGGGTCAACATGGAAGGTCCTTGTCAAAGTTGTCAAGTGCTTGAGCCTAGTAAGTGATTTGAGAAGGTGTGTGCATAAAATGACTAGTCTTGTGCATGAAGGGCCATTATGGCTTGTTGAGATGAATGCACGCAAGTATGAAAGGTTGTATGAGGTTTATTGAGCATGTATATAAGGCATTGGATCACTCATGTGAGTCTTAGGGTGAGTCTATAGGGGTTAGGCCTACAGACCTAGTCTGCACCTAGACCACTTCTAGACCCTACCCGGCCTAATGAGGAATAATGGTCTATTTTCAAGGCATATGAAGGATGTAAATAAAATTTCAAGCATGACATAGGTTTCTTGAGTATGTGAGTGAGGTGGAGAGTGCATGGAAAGAGGCTTGAAGGTCAGTTTTAAGGCCTAATGTGGTTTGCAAGTCAAGGTTTAAGAGAGCAAAGAGAGAGAGTATGGGCTAATGGGGTATGAGGTTATGTTTATAAGGAAAACATGGATAGGTGAGTGTTTTCAAAGGTATGATATGTTGTTTCAAGAATGTTCACAAAGTTTGATGCCATGATTTGCAAGAAAAAATCATGAAAAGTGGTTTTGAGGTTTCTTGAGTACATAGAATGAAGGCATGCAAATCTGAAAAGGACTTCTAGGTGTTTTTTGGCATGTGTAACCTATAAATGGGAACTTGAGTTGTTAAGTAGTGATGGGAAAGGTTCCTATCTCAAAATTATAGGCATTAATTTTTGGATTAAATGGTTATGTTTTATGAATGATTGTTAAGAGTGGAAATATGTTTAAACGCTCTTAGAATCTTAATAAGGACATGATGTTAAATATGTTGATCAAAATAATCCATAATGGTCTCAAATGACTAGAAAAATTATTGTATATTGTAGTCAACTCTCCCAAGGACCTCCAAGTGTGTTTGAGTTATCAAGTGTGTGGGTAGACCCTATAAGAAAGTGGACATTTCTCAAAGATTTGTTGTAGTAGTTAGAGTTGACCAAGTCAAAATATGAAAATCATTGGTTGAATAATGTTGATAATTTTATTTTATTTACATGGTGGTTTATGTATTGGTTCTATCCCTCGGGTATGCTAAACCGGTCATCCAAGACAGTCTGTCACTAATAAGCCTAATGGTGGAAACAATGAGAAATCTAGGCAGTAACGAGAAGGTGTTAAGGAATATGTTATCATGGAATAGGGATGAAACCAAGTGAATGGAGATTTTTTTTATGAATTTTAAGAAATTTTAATGTTTAGTATAAGTTTTTTAGGTCAGTGGTTATAATGAAAAAGTAGTTCACAAGTTGACCTATCTGGTTTATATGAGATAGTGAGATATAAGGTTATGAGATTGGTCTGCAAGAAAAAAATTAAAATTTAAAGATATTATTTTTCTATCTTATAATGGTATAATGATCTCATAGAATCATTTAAATGAATCAAGTGTCTCTGAAAATGGTCATATAGGTGATAGAAGGTCATTGTCACCTTGACTATGCTTCAAGGTAAATTGGCAGCTTTGGATAAGCAAGTTACAACGATGATTTTGAGGCTTTATGACATAAGTAGAAGTGTATAATTCACATTGTGTTGTTTCTTGGGACATTTATATCCTATCCATACTTTGTATAAGGTTTGGTATTAAGTGAAAGTAATGAAATGTTGAATTCAAAATGGCTTGTCTGACTGAGTAAGGTCTGTGAGAGAGAAGGTCAACAAGTTGGTCTGTAAGACCAATAGTTTCCATTAGAACTTATGATATTTTTATTATAGGTTGTTATAAGGATGTTTTAGGATCATGTTCATTAATTTTAAGTTCCTTATTGTGTTTTTTTAGCTTCCAGAAGTTCAAGTTTTCATGATTGTGTTTTGAGGCTAGTTGACAATTTAGAGTGAGCATTTTCTAGAGAAGAGTTTGAGCATGTATACTCTAAGTTTAAGTATCTAATTAAGTTTGTGATGAACCTGAGGTCATGATATTTTTTAATATGTTATTTATTGTTATTTTTATTTGGAAAAATTATGTTTATGCTTCAGTTATTCAAGATAGACCTTTTTGTGTATGTGAAGGCCTAATGTAAACAATACTAATGGAGTGATTTAAATGGTAATTGGAGCTAAAATGTGTAATGGACCTAATATTAGATTAGCATGAATCTATTTAAGTGGAATATTAAGTTTTTTTTTATGTTTAATTTTTTAAATTTACTTCAAGAAGATCAAAGGGTAATGTGTACTAATGAAGGCTTAATTGAATTAGGTCTCCTTAAAGCCTAATGAAGGATTTGGACCATTTGAGCTATGGCCAAGCTAATTTAATAATTGATTTATGTTTGTGGCATGTACTAATTCCTATTGTGTGGAAATTCTAAGTGGACAAGTGTGTATGGCTGACCAAGAGGTGTATGATCAAGAGCCTAGTATAAGAACAAGGCCTAATAGGCCTAATTGTCTAGCTAGGGAGTGAGTGAAAGTGAAAGATATAGTACTTTAAAAATATAGAGGAGGTATTTTTGAAAAACATAAGGGTAAATAGAAACTATAATGAAGATCTAATATGGGTACATTACATAAAAATCAAGGTCATATGACCTAATCTATCTTGAAGAGACCTAGTTGAGCGAAGGATCCTAAGAGATAGTTTGAGACGGATAGAAGAGAGAGAAGAAATAAATAAGGTGATCACCATATGTCTTATGAGAAAAAAGGTATTATAAATGTGATCTAAGGTTTTAGGTGGTTGGGTTGCTGCTAAGTAATCTAGGGTGTTGGTACCTCCTTGCAAATTGGTGCTTACTAAAACCTAGTTGGGTTGGTGCTTAACTCATTGGGCTTAGTGTTCCATGTCGAGTTGGTGCTTCACTAAATTGTGATATTTTGAATTATAGGACTATAATCCATTTGCATGGATCAATGGGTTTTATTCCCCTTGAATTTTTCCCACTCATGTGTGTTTTCTTGTGTTATGCTCATGTGAATGACTCTTTATGCATTGCTATATCTTTGTATTGCTTTGTTTTTTAAAGGAATGTTAAAGTACATGTGAAAGAAAGTTTTAAGATATTGATTCACCCCCACTCTTATTCATGTTTCTAAAAATTGGTATCAAAGCCTGGTACTTTGAATCAAGTCTAATAACTTAAAGGTGATTGTAAGAAGCACAAGATGTCTAGTGATCAAAAGGAAGAAGACAACATGTATGATGAAGAAGTCCACTATGACAATGAAGAAGGAGAATATAAATTAGAAATTGAATTTGATCTCATAAGTTCCCTTGATGATTTGAAGCATAAAAATAAGACTAACAAGGATCTCAGGAATCAGTTAGAAGGTGTTAATACAAGGTTTAAATCAAAAGAAGTTGAGTATGACTGGTTAAAGATAGAGTTAGATTCCTTGAAGGTTGAGCATAAGCAACTCATAAACAAGATGAGAAATTTTGAGAAAGAACATGAGAAGTTAGAATAAGTCAAGAGTTCTAACATGAAAAGAACAATCAGGCAGACCAATGCAATAAAGGATAAGTCATCATGAGACCATGGGAAAAGGAGTAATCAGTCAAGAGGTAAGTATAGAAATATTGTTCGCTACATCTGTTATAATATATGACACATTGTAAGATTCTATTCTAATAGAGTTAGAAGGCCCTCAAGATTTAACAAGACATATGAAGCTCCTAGAATGCATGATAAGCATCAAACATTGGTATGGAAGCCAAAGCAAGTTATGACTGATCATATTGAACTCAAGAGTAAAGATGAACTATTTGCCAAGGAGGAATAAAAGACTAAAAAGGATTTTATGCTAGTTTAGACTATATTTCACATTTAAGATGAAGGCATGAAATGGTATGTAGACAGTGGATTCTTAATCCACATGACAGGAGACATAAATAAGGTCATCTCCTTAAAGAAAAATGTTGCAGGAACAATGAGGTTTGGAGATAACACAACTACCAATATAGTTGGCAAGGGTGTCTTGAGTTTGGACAATGGCAATACCAAGACACAAAATGTGTTGTATGTAGAAGGTTTGAAACATAACCTACTTAATGTAAGTCAAATTTTCAATCAAGGACACACACTAATCTTTGATGACATAGGGTGTGAGATAAGGAGAACCTAATCAGGAAGGTTAATTGTTAATTATAAGAGGACTTATAACAATCTATATGTCTTGAATGAGATCAAGAAGGAGATATGCCTTATGATCAAGATATATGAAACTTGGCTATGGCACAAAATTTTAGGTCACTTAAACTTTAAATTTTTTGTCAAGATAAGCACTAAGAAGTCTATGAAGAACATGTTAAGATCACCAAACCTACAAGCATATTTTATATGCCATGTCAACATGGTAAGCAGACTAGAAGAAGGTTCAAGTCCAAGGAGTACACTACTACAAGACCCTTTGATTTAATACACACTGATCTATGTGGGTCTGCAAGAATACAAAGCGTTCAAGGAGATAATTACTTCATGTTACTCATAGATGACTACACAAGAATGACTTGGGTTGCATTCTTGAAAGAAAAGTTGAAAACTCTTGAAAAATTCAAGGAATTCAATGCTCTTATTGAGAATGAAAAGAATGGGAATATCAAGTGCCTAAGATATGATAGAGGAGGAGAATTTTGATCTACTGAGTTTGATGACTTATGTGAGGTTTATGGAATGAAGAGACAATTCTCAATAGCTAAGACACCTTAGCAGAATGGGGTAGTGGACAGAAATAATATGACAGTTCAAGAGATGGCTAGAACTATGCTAAATGAGTCTATATTATCTTATAGATATTGAAGAGAGGTAGTAAGCATTGTAATCTACATTTTTAATAGAGGACATATAATGACTAATGGAAATAAGACTCCTTATGAACTGTGGAAGGGCAAACCTGTCAATGTGGAACACTTTAGAGTGTTTAGAGTGAATGTTTCATCAAAAGAGATGACAAAGACTTAAAAAAGTTTGACTTTAGATATGATGAAGGCATATTCTTAGGATATTCATCAATGAACTTAGCCTATAGATGTTATAACAGGGGGCTACAAAAGATGTTGGAAAGCACCAATGTAAAGATTGATGAGACATGGAAATCACACTCATAATCAAAAGATACTTTAAAGAATCTAGATTTTAAGAATGAAGAATAAACTATAGAGGTTGGTGAGGAATAAGAATAAGTTTAGGAGAGACAAGACTCAAAAGGTCCCTCAAGGCAGATTCAAAGAGATCACCCTGAATCTCAAATCATTGGCAATAAGAATGCAGGCATGCAAACAAAGAAGATTGATAAGTAATCTAAATCAAGAGAATGTTGTTCTATTATCTAAGATTGACCCTAAGAATCTTATAGAAGCAAGAAAATACAAATTTTGGATAAATGTTATGAATGAGAAGTTAAACCAAATAAAGAAGAATGAGACTTGGGAACTAGTTCTTATACCTAAAGACAAGAATGTCATTGGCACAAAGTGGGTGTTTAGAAACACATTGAATTAAGATGGAGAAGTCACTATGAACAAGGCTGGATTGGTGTGAAAGGGATATGCACAAGTTGAAGGGGTAGACTTTGAGGAGACCTCTGCACCAGTAGTAAGATTGCTTGTCATCAGATTGCTTCTATCATATGTAGGATTCATAGGGTTCAAGGTATACTAGATGGATGTCAAATCTACATTTTTAAATAGGAATTTGGAAGAGGAAGTGTACATTGAGCAACCTGAGGGGTTATCACTATCAAATGACAAGGACTATCTATGCAGATTGAAAAAGAATCTCTATGGTCTAAAGTAAGTTCCTAGAGCTTGGTATGCTAGGTTAAATAGGTATCTATTAGATCAAGGATTTAAAAGAGGAGTTGCAAATAATAATCTATACATAAAGACAAAAGATGACCATTAGTTGATAGTAGTTGTCTATGCGGATGACATCATCTTTGGTGAAAATAATAAAAACATGACCAAGGCCTTTGCAGAAGTGATGAAGAAAGAGTTTGAGATGTCCATGCTAAGAGAATTATCATTCTTTCTTAGGTTGTAAATCACTCAATGTGAAAAAGGTATATTCATCTCACAAGATAAGTACATAAGAAAGATGTTGAAGAAGTTTGAGATTGAATATTGCAAGGGATTTAGTATACCCATGATCACAAGCTGTAAGTTGAACAATTAAGATGAGTCTTCAAAGGTCAATCAGACATGATATAGGTCAATGATTGGAAGTTTTTTATACACCTCAGACTCTAGACCTAACATCATGCAAGCAATAGGTCTTTTGGAGACGTTTCAAGTAGATCCAAAGGAGAACCAGTTGCAAGTATTCAAAAAGATACTCAGGTACCTCAAGGGGACTATGGAGTATGGGTTTTGGTATCCAAGAATCAAGGAGTTCAATTTGATAACCTATACAAATGTAGACTGGGCAAGAAGTCTAGATGATAGAAAGAGTACCGATGGAGGAGCTTTCTTCTTAGGTGGGTGCCTAGTTTTTGTTAGAGTATCTTTTACTTATGCTTGCTAGGTTTGTCTTATGTGGACTTTAGTCCCACATTGGATATTTTAACTTGCATTCTATTTTGCCTTGCCTATATAAGCAAGTTCTCTCATTGTAATATTCATGTTTTTATATTTATATCATTTGAGTATAACAATTATTTTGTTAATTGATTTCCTCTTGTTTATGTTGAAGCATCAAGCACTGTGGTAATGAGCCATAAGAGAGATCTTGGTTGAAGAGTTTTGATAACTCTTTCACAGTACCAGAGCCACCCTCCAAACAACCATTACTTAGCTTTTATGGTAGCCATTACTCAATGATTTGTCTATTTGTGTGCAAGCCTTATTTAACATTCTAACCAAATTTGTGTTTATTTGGTGAAATTACCTCTTAGTTATACACATATTTAATTCTGAATTCATCCTTTTGGGTTGGGTTGTGCCCTATTATAGAAGCCCTATTAGTTTGGCCATACAATCATGTTTTGGCCTCTATGCACGGTTTTGAAGCATCTATTTGGTGGCCATACATATGTTTATGTCTTTGTTTGTTTTTGGGCCATATTATCAATTTTTATTTTTGTCGGGTTTCTAAAAGCTCCTTGGATCCAACTTTATTAAAGGTTTGATCTCTAGTATTGAGATTCACTGCAAAAGTGTTAGATCCCCCTAAATCAGCTCCTTGTTTTGTCTTAGATTTATTTTTAGATCTATTGATTTTTTTTGGACATAGGAGTTGTCTTTCAGATCTGTTATTCTATAACTTGTGTTGGAGTTAAAAAGTTTTGGCATTGGAATATCAATTTGGTGCTAAGAGGAGAAGAGGCATTGTCCATTGGAGGCATTGAAGGAAGACGTTAAACCAGAAGGCAAGGCATCCTTTTTTTTCTTTTTTTGTCCTTTCCAACTTTGATGTCCATCCTTGGACCCTAGATTTTCTAGGCATTGGCATCCTTATACATCTTGAAATGATTTTTTTATCTCAAATCTACAAGTTGGTGTCATACTTCAGATCTAAACTTGGCATCTTGATTTATGATTCCCTTTGGTGACTTGATTTATCTGCCTTGGAATTCTGGAATTGTATTGCAAATTCTTTGCATACTATTATGTGTTGAAATTTATAGCAGCTTTTGTGGAGTGTGGAAGAGCAGATTGGTGTATTGCAAGCCAAGGAGAATCACATTAGATCTGAGAAAAGGCATTACAAGTAAAATTGGTGCATTATTTTTTCTCTCTCTTATCTTAGATATGTTGATAACGTTGGCTAAGGAAGAGATTTGGTGTTGGAATCTTTTCTTCAGATCTGAGCATTGTTGAAGGAGGCTTTGAAATCAACATTGAAATCTACATTAGATTCTCTATTTTATATTATTTATCTCAAATCTACATTGGAAGGATACTATTGTCTTTTGTATGTGGAGGTCTGCATTGGAAGAAGGCTATTATATTACTACATAGTGTTTTCTTTATCTACAAAAAAGAACACCTAAAACCTGCACTTAATTATTCCTTTTAAGATCTTGATTCCACTATTGGATCTACTTGAGATCTATTCTTTGCTATGTTGGAGTTCTTGTTTAGATCTGGAGTAAAAAACAAACAATATTCTCCATTTTTTCCTCTTTACATAGCTAAAAATTAATTTTTTTACCTTATTAAGTTGTATTTTTTGCTTAAAGAAGAAGTCAAACTGACTTGCATGCATACCAAGGTAATTGGCAAGCCTATTTTTCACTTTGGTTGACTTTTTTAAGTCCATAGAAAATTTTAGTTTCAATCAGTGGTTACACGCATATGTTTGTTTCTAATTTGGTCTCAAAAACTAGTTTGTGTTTTTTTTTTAAATTGTTTTGACCCATTTTTATGGGAAATCAAAATGCTTATAACTTTTAAACCATAACTCAAATTTGAGTTCTATTTTTTTCAAAAGTGCATGTTTTTCAATTATCTATCCATTAGTGTCATTAAATTGTAAAAACACACTATTTTATAAAGTTCCACATTTTGGGGTGTCTCTTCACATTGGATGTGCTACCATATGCTTACGATTTGTGGTGACATTTTAGTGGTGACGTCTTTGTTATATTTTGAGAATTTGTTGAGGGATTATTCATTTTTTTCTGCATACCTTATCTCTTTCATTTTTTAGAGATCAGAGGGTGAGTTTGGTTTGGAAGGTAGTCAGACCCCCTCATAAGCAATACAAACTTCCTTCTTGCTTCTTCTCGATTGCATTATCATAGTTTGTTGCACTCATGGACACATTCACGGTTGAGTCTGATGTCTTATTCTTGAGTGTACATTATCACTACTAGGGGGTTTTCTTATACTGTGGGCCCTATATTGTACTTCATGCATGCACTATCTTAGACGTAATTTTGATTGAGATTGATGTCTTTTTGTAGGTTCTTTGCACATTGTTATTTTTTAGCTATTGATTATCTTTTGGTGTGTTTGCATACATCATAGATATTTTCTCTATTTGCCACACCCTTCTATCAGCCCATGACATGCATTAGTATTTTGACGCATTGATAGTTGTGTCATGTCTCCTTGAGGCCCCTTTCTTAGCATCTTGCCTCTTTTATAAAGACACCTCTTCACTCCCTTGTTTTTAGAACATCTCTCTTCATGGATTATCTGATAGGTCGACAATCTCCTCATTTGGAGCTATTTTGATGAAGCCCAATGTTTTGCTTATATTGATTTGGTATTTTTTGTGTATGGGTTATATTGTATTCACACTGATCTATAAAGTGCCATGGGGGTTTTTTTGTTTCAACCTTGTTTACCTTCATGCATTTATGTGCTCTATTTTGGGGACCTTTTCACTTTGTCAGTTGCTTGTCTTTTCTATCACCACTATGGGCCATCATATTTGAGAGACTTGTCTATATTTTTGACATTTTTTTTAGATAGTTGGCAGTCTACTTGTTTGGAGCTATTTTCATGTATATAGTGTCAAATTATTCGATGTTCGAGTAGTGGATTCAGATCACTTGTGCAAATTGAGTTCCTTTGTGACTTGTGAGTATTTGGAGTGCGGATTACTTCAACATCATCTTTAGGGGGATTACTTGCTCTCTTTTTCTTATCTCTCTTTTGGGGGGGAGTTTTTCCTATGGATGTTCTCTCTTTTTCTCCACTTTATGAGAGTTATGTATATGTTGCACTCTTTTGAATTTTTTTTGGATTACTCATTTGTACGTGAGTATCTTATTCAGGCACTTTATTTGTCAAAACCCATATGAGAATTTTTTACTTGACTCTATGGCCTTCTTAGTGATTCCTATAGTGACACTAGTGTGGTATCCCTACTAGTGACACTAGTGTGGTAGCCCCATCAATCTTTGTGTTCATTTCTCACCATCATGTTGGAGGGTGTTCAAGCTATGATTCTTTAGGTTATCATTCTACCTAGACTTTGGAGCACAATGTTTGTAGTCAATGATATTCATATTCAATACCATTAATACTTTGACTTGTGGTTACAATGACTCGACATCCATGTACTCTGACATGATGTATTGACATCCACAGGGACACATGACTTCACACTACATCCTCTATTTCTATCCCCTAACTTCACTTGAGGGGGGAGTTAGAGTATCTTTTACTCATGCTTGTTAGGTTTGTCTTATGTGGACTTTAGTCCCACATTGGCTAGGTTAGCTTGCATTCTATTTTTCCTTGCCTATTAAGTAAATACTCTCATTATAATAATCATGATTTTGTATTCATATCATTTGAGTCTAACAATTGTTTTATCAATTGGTTTATCTTATTTATGTTGAAGCATCAATGGCTGTGGTAATGAGTCATTAGAGAGATCTTGGCTGAAGAGTTTTGATAAATCTTTCAATTTCATGGATAAACAAGAAGCAACCATCAATAACATTATCTACGTGTGAGGCTTAATATATTGTAACAAATTCATGTTGCACTCAGGTCCTATGGATGAGATAGACCCTAAAATACTACAAGGTGGAGTATGATGGTCCTAGCCCTATCTATTATTAAAATACAAGTGCTATAAGCATCTCAAAGAACCCTATCATGCACTGAAGGACCAAACACATTCCCATCTTCTATCATTTTCAAAGAGAGTAGGTAAGTGAATAAAGTGTCAAATTTGAATATGTTTCTACATAGGATTAGATTGTAAACATTTTGACCAAACCATTTCCAAAGGTAACATTTGAACACCTAAGACAAGAATTGCATGTAATTCCTACCCCTACAATCGTTGAAAAAGCCAAGTAATTAGGGGGAGATAATCGTGCTCATTAGTTCCAATAATAGGTGAGTTTTTTGAAGAAGGTATGCATGGAAATAGGGTGAACATGTTTATATTATGTCTCATAAACTCATAGTTCTATGTGTTGAGTATTTTGGATGCAAGTAGTTGATCCAAGGATTTACAGACATCACTTTGTCATTTATGTCAATGAGGGAGAAAGACTAGAATGGGGAGATAAGAATGATTAGTTTGTAGTATATTTTTCCATTGGTGACAAAAGGGGAGATTGTTGACCATTGTTCTTGTTGTTAAGGTTTGCCATTGATGTTGTCATTGATGTCAAAATTTCTTGAGAAAGGTCTTCATGAGGTCATTGAAGAATGTAACCATGAGAGAGGATATCGATTAGTGTTGCAGTGATTTTGAGAGTGTAAGACATGTTTGATATATTTTCTTATGATTGCATGAGTGATGTGAAGGTTAGCATGGAATGTCTTTGTTGTCAAAGTTGTCTAGTGCTTGAGCCTAGTAAGTGACTTGAGAAGGTGTGTACATAGGATGCCTAGTATTGTGCATGAAGGGTCATAATGGCTTGGTGAGATGAATGCATATAATACATTGGATCACTAATTTGAGTTTTAGGATGACTCTACATGGGTAAGACCTACATACATAGTCTACACCTAGACCACTTCTAGACCCTACCTCGGCTAATGAGTAATAATGGTCTATTGTCAAGGCCTATGAAGGATGTAAAGCAATTTTCAAGCATGAAAGAGGTTGATTTTGTATTTGAGTGAGGTGGAGAGTGCATGGAAAGAGGTTTGAAAGTCATTTTTAAGGCCTAATGTGGTTTGTAGGTCAAGGTTTAAGAGAGTAAAGAGAGAGAGAGAGTATGACATAATGGGCTATGAGGTTCTATTTGAAAAGAAATTATCGGTATGTGAGTGTTGTAATAGGTATGGTATGTTTTTTCAAGCATGTTCACAAAGTTTGAGGTCATGATTTACAAGAAAAAAACATGAAAAGTGGTTTTGAGGTCTCTCGAGTACATAGAATGAAGGCATGCAAACCCGATAAGGACTTTTACGTATTCGTTGGAAAATGTAACCTCTACATGGGAACCTAAGATATTAAGGAGATATGGGTAAGGGTCCCATCTCAAAATTATAGGCATCAGTTTTTGGATCACGGTGCTATGCTTTATGATAGATCATTAAGAGTGGAAACAGGTTTAAACCATCTTAGAACCCTAATAAGGACATGATGTTGAATATGTTGATAAAAACAACCAAAAATGGGCTCAAATTACTAGACAAATTATTGGATCTTGTATTTAATTCTCTTAGGCACCTCCAGGTGTGTTTGAGTTGTCAGATGTGTGAGTAGAACCTACAAAAAAGTGCACATTTCTCAAAAATTTGATGTAACAGTTAGAGTTGACCAAGTCAAAGTATGAAAATTATTGGTTGAATAAGGTTGATATTTTTATTTCATGTCTATGGTGGTTTATGTATTGGTTCTAGCCCTTAGGTGTGCTAAACTAGTCATCCAAGATAATACGTCGCTAACAAGCGTAATGGTGGAAACAATGATAAATCTAGGCAGTAGTGAGAATATGTTTAGGAACATGCTATCATAGAATAGGGATGAAACCAAGTGTATGGATATGTTTTTAAGTAATTTTAAGACATTCTAATGTTTGGTAAAAAATTTAGAGGTCAGTGGTTATAGTGAAAAAGTAGCTCACAAGTTGAACTGTCTGGTTCAAATGAGATAGTGAGTTACAAGGTTGTGAGATTGGTTTGCAAGACTAGTATTTCCATTTGACCATATTATATTTATATATTATAATGGTATAATCATCTCATAATATCATATGCATGCATCAAGAGTCTCTGAAAATGGTCATATAGGTGATATAAGGTCATTGTCACCATAACTGTGCTTCAAGGTAAATTTGTAGTTCTTGGAAAACAAGTTACAATGATGAGTTTGACACTCTATGCCCTAAGTGGAAGTATATAATTTACATTGTATTTTTTTTTGAGATATTTATATCCTATCCATTTTTTTTATAAGGTTTGGTATTCAGTAAAAGTAGTGAAAATATTGAAGCCAAAATGGCTTGTCTAACTGAGTAAGCTCTCTAAGAGAGAAGGTCAACAAATTGGTCATCATGACTAATATTTGCCATTCGATATTATGATATTTTTATTTTAGGTTGTTCTTAGGATGTTTTAGGATCATGTTAATTCATTTTAAGTCCTTTATTGTGTTTTTTTAGTTGTTATAAGTTTAAGTTTCCATGACTTTGTTTTGAGGCTAGTTGGCTGTTCAGAGTGAGCATTTTATAGAGAAGAGTTTGAGCATGCATACCCCGATTTGAAGTATTTAATGAAGTTTTTTATGACACTGAGGTCATGAAATTTATCAATATGTGATTTATTTTTATGGTTATTTTACAAAATTGTGTTTATGCTTTAGTTGTTCAAGATAGACCTTTCTGTGTATGTGAAGGTCTAATGTAAACAGTACGAATGGCATGATTTAAGTGGTCATTGGAGCTTAAAGGTGTCATGGACATAGGATGAGATTATTAAGGATATATTTGAGTAGCATATGAAGTTTTTATATCATGTATAAAGTTTTAAACTGCTTCAATAAGATCAAATGGTAATGTGTACTAATGAAGGCCTAATTTAATTAGGTCTCCTTAAGGCCTAAAGAAGGATTTGGTCCATTTGAGATATGGCTGACCTAATGTAATTATTGATTCATGTTTGTGGCATGTCCTAAGTCTTATTGTGTGTAAAATATAAGTGGTCATGTGTGTATGGCTGACCAAGAGGTGTATGAGCAAAAGCCTAGTATAAGAACAAGGCCTAATAGGCCTAATTGTCTAGTTAGAGAATGAGTGAGTGAAAGAGAAGGATATGTCACTTTGACGAAATGAAAGAGGTATTTTAGAAAATAATAATGGTGAATAGAAACTATCATGAATATATAACATGGGTAATATAGATGAAAACCAAGGTCATATGACCTAAACTATCTTGAAGAGACCTAGTTGAGCGAAGGAGCCTAGAAGGTAGTTTGAGAGGGATAGAACTAAAGAAGGTGATCATCATATATTGTATGAGAAAAAAGTTGTTATGAATGTGATCAAAGGTTTTATGTGGATGATTTAGTGCTGAGTCATCTAAGGGGTTGGTGCCTCCTTGTAAGTTGGTGCTTGTTAAAGCCTAGCTGGGTTGGTGCTTAGCTAGTTGGGGTTGGTGCTCCATGTGGAGTTGGTGATTCTCTAAATTGTTATCTCTTTACTTATAGGACTTTAGTAAATTTTCAAATATAAGTGGTTTTTCCTTTCCTTGAGGTTTTCCCACTTATATATGTGTTTTCTTATGTTATGCTCATGTGAATGACTCTTTATGAATTCCTATATCTTTGTATTGTTTTGATGGTTCAAGAAATGTTAAAATACATGTGAAAGAAAGTTTTAAGAGACTGATTCACCCCTCCTCTTAGTCATTGTGTTTCCAACATATCACTCTATCTTTGGAAATAATAACATTCCATTGTGATTTGACTCCTTGACTTCTGGTGCTCATTATGTCTGTCTTATTGAATTTTAACTATATTGTCCTCATGGAATAATGCAATACACATATAACTATTTTGGCATTTCAACTATAGCTTCTAGCTATTATAACCACCATTTTCAAAGTGTAGTCCATAATGGATCACAAGGGCACATCAAAAAAATCAATATATTAACCACCTTTGGCCCAAAAGTGATGGGTAATGTAATATGCGTGATTAATCCCATAATATATAATGTGTTGTAACTCATTTGTGTTATGGGCCAACTATTTTAATAATGAAATTCTACAGGTATTTGGTCCCACTTCCTAATTGATATGAATCTCTCATCAATATTTTTATTCAATGTATACTTGAATAGTCAAGAATGCTTGTAGCTTCCATGCGATTTGTTTTTAGAGTTTATAGTGGACATCATTATCGGTGGCCTTTGTTGTACCTATATCACTATAATTATCCCATCATATTTGAATTTTCTAAATCATTTGTTGTAATGTCACACAACCATATGTGTCATGCCAAATTATGTGATGATATTCATAAAATTATTTCACATCATGCTTTGATAGTGGACCCACTTCTCTATGTCAAGTGGTAGGTAAAGGAAATTTTTTTTTTCAAGAAACATCTATAATATAATGTTTGGTTTATACTATGTATTAGTAATTTGTAATTTAATAAGAGATTTTGTATTCATGAGCTATATATTGTTGATTGATTCTATAAAAAATACTAGATATTGAGCTCTACAATGTTGATTGATCATGATTTGATACATTGTGCAATGTGTTGAGCCTATTATGGTCTAGCTATGTTGAATTCGACAAAGTATCTCATTAGTGGAGCATTGAGTGTATAAGAGTTTGGTCATGAATTATTACTAAAACAAGTGTTTATATTTATGTCTTCATTAGTGATATGAAGGGATGTCTTTCTTTTATTCCATTTAATAGTATTAATTATGGTTAAATCATCTTTATATTCGCCTAACTCAATAGGTGTAAAATTTAGATGAGATAAGTATTAATTTATGTTTGTTATAATTTCATTCTCATCATCATCACTTTTATCTTCGATAATAAATTGAGATGGATATTCAGAATTGACCAACAAAGAAGATATTGGATCTCTTATTCTTATGCTTTGGATACTTATGGTGGATCTTTTTCTTCCTCTTAAATAAGTGGTATATCTATAGGTGAATATTTCTCATTAACCTCACTTGATTCTCCAGTTTCATATGTATGTATTTTATACATTGGTATGATCTATGATGGAGGTATTATGTAAGAATGAATGAGATCTGATTCAGGAGTGCATCCATCAATAGTTGTTATTTTAAAATATTTAAATCACTAGTCATTTGCACAAACATGCGTATAAATGTCCATTATGTACAAACATCCAACATCAATGTAAAGTAGATGGTCCAACTTCCATTCCATGAATCCATGATATACCTAGGATCATGTTGTAATGCAAATGGCTTGGCATGCCATGAAACATAGTAGAGAGTGTCTTAGGAAACAAATGTGACATCAAAAGTTATAGACCCAAGAACTTATCGAGGGATATTATCAAATCTTATGATATTATTGTTATAGCTCAAATTTTCACCCTTGAAAGTGTGTCTTCAATCCCTTTCACTTGAGCTAGACAATGGCATTAGTCTTAGTTTATGGGTGACCTCTAAGTGTACTAAACCTCTAGATTATAGGGATATCTCCCCTTGATCTATCTACAAGGGTAAGACCTACAGACCAAGTCTACACTTGGACCACTTCTAGACCCTACCTGGCCTAATGAGGAATAATGGTCTATTTTCAAGGCTTAAGAAGGATGTAAAGCAATTTTAAAGCATGAGATAGGTTGATTTAGTATTAGAGTGAGGTGGAGAGTGCACGAAAAGAGGCTTTAGGGTTAGTTTTAAGGCCTAATATGGTTTGTAGGTCAAGGTCTAAGAGAACAAAGAGAGAGTATGGCCTAATAGGGTATGAGGTTCTATTTACAAAGAAATTATGGATAGGTGAGTGTTTTCAGAGGTATGATATGTTGTTTCAATCATGTTCACAAAGTTTTAGGTCATGGTTTGCAAGAAAAAACATGAAAAGTGGTTTTCAGGTCTCTTGAGTACATAGAATGAAGGCATGCAAACCTCATAAGGACTTTTAGGTGTTTGTTGGAATGTGTAAATTATACATGGGAGCCTAATATATTAAGGATAGATGGAGAAGGGTCCTAGCTCAAAATTTTAGGCTTTATTTTTTTTATTAAGGGGCTATGCTTTATGATTGATCTTTAAGAGTGGAAACAAGTTTAAACCCTCCTAGAACCCTAATAAGGAACTAATGTTGAATATGTTGATCAAAAAAAATTATAATGGTCTCAAATGATTAAATAAATTATTTGAGCTTGTAGTTAATTATCCTAAGCACCTCCAGGTGTGTTTGAGTTGTTAGGTGTGTGAGTAGACCCTACATGAAAGTGCACATTTATCAGATATTTGCTTTAGTAGTCAGAGTTGACCAAGTCAAAGTATGAAAATCATTGGTTTAATAAGGTTTATACTTTTATTTTATGTCCATGGTGGTTTATCTACTATTTCTAGCCCTTAGGTGTGCTAAACCGATCATCCAAAATAGTTTGTCACTAACAAGCTTAATGGTGGAAACAGTGAGAAATCCAAACATCAGTGAGAAAATGTTTAAGAATGTGTTATCATGGAATAGGGATGAAACCAAGTTTATGTAAATGTTTTAAAGTACTTATAATACATTTTAACTTTTGGTAGAAGTTTTGGAGGTCAGTGGTTATAGTTAAAAAGTAGTTCACAAGTTGCCCTGTCTGGTTCAGATGAGATAGTGAGATACAAGGTTATGAGATTAGTCTGCAAGGCTAATATTTTGATTTTAAAATATTATATTTATATATTATAGTTTTATAGTTGTCTCATAGCATCATATACATGTATCTGGAGTATCTATAAATGGTAATACAGGTGATAGAAGGTTAGTGTCACCATGATTGTGCTTCAAGATAAACTTGTAGTTTTAGGTAAGCAAGTTGCAATGATGAGTTTGAGGATCTATGATCTAAGTGGAAGTATATAATTAATATGGTGTTTTTTTAATACATTTATATCCTATATATACTTTTTATAATTTTTTTTAGTCAGTGAAAGTAGTGAAAATGTTGAAGCCAAAATGGCTTGTCTAATTGAGTAAGGTCTGTGAGAGAGAAGGTCAACAAATTGGTCTACAAGAAAAATAGTTTCCATTATAGATTGTGATATTTTTGTTTGAGGTTGTTCTAATGATTTTTTATGATAATTCAATCAATTTTAAGTCCTTTATTATGTTCTTTCAGGTATTATAAGTTCAAATTTCCATGACTATGTTTTGAGGCTAGTTGGCAGTTCAGAGTGAGCATTTTGTAGAGAAGAGTTTGAGCATGTATACCCTAATTTGAAGTATATAATTAAGTTTTTGATGAACCTAAGGTCATTATAATTATCAATATGTGATTTATTTTTATATTTATTTGAAAAAATTGTGTTATGCTTTAGTTGTTTAAGACATACCTTTATATGTATGTGAAGGCCTAATATAAACAATACTAATGGTGTGCTTCAAGTGGTAACTGGAGATAAAATGTGTCATGTAACTAGGATTATCTTAGGAGGGATCTATTTTAGTGTAATATTAAGTTATTATATCATGTATAAATTTTTAAAGTGCTTCAAAAAAATCAAAGGGTAACATGTACTAATGAAGGCCTAATTTAATTAGGTCTCTTTAAGGCCTAAAGAAGGATTTGGTCCATTTGAGCTATGGACAACATAATGTAATTATTTATTCATGTTTATGGCATGTAATAAGGCTTATTTTTTGAAAAATATAAGTTTTCAAGTGTGTATGGCTGACCAAAAGGTGTATGATCAAAAGCCTAGTATAAGAACGAGGCCTAATAGGCCTAATTGTCTAGCTAGAGAGTGAGTGAGTGAAAGTGAAGGATATATAAATTTTAAGAGATGAAGTAGGTATTTTAGACCATAATAATTGTGTAGAGAAAATATCATGAAGATATAAAATTGGTATTGTAAAAAACCAAGCTCATATGACCTAAACTATCTTGAAGAGACCTAGTTGAGCAAAGGAGTCTAGAAGGCAGTTTGAGAGGGATAGAAGAGAGAGAAGAACTAATGAATGTGATCATCATATATTGTATGAGAAACAAGGTGATAAAAGCTTTTAGGTGGCTTGGTTGGTGTTGAGTCATCTATGGGGTTGGTGCCTCCTTGCAAGTTGGTGCTTGTTAAAGCCTAGTTGGGTTGATGCTTAGCTAGTTGGGGTTGGTGCTCCATATGGAGTTGGTGTTTCAATAAATTGTGATATTTTGATTTATAGGACTATAGTAAATTTTCAAGGATCAATGGGTTTTCTTTCCCTTGAGTTTTTCCCACTCATATGTGTGTTTTCTTGTTTTATGCTCATGTGAATGACTCTTTATGCATCATTATGTCTTTTATTGATTTGATGGTTCAAGAAATGTTAAAGTACATGTGAAAGAAATTTTTAAGAGATTGATTCACCCCCCCTCACAGTCATTGTGTTTCCAACATATCACTCTATCTTTGGAAATAATAACATTCCATTGTGCTTTGACTCCTAGACTTTATGGTGCTCATTATGTCCATCTTGTTCAATTTTAACTACATTATCCTCATGGAATAATGAAATACACATATTTGGCATCTCAACTATAGATTCCATCTATTGTAACCACCATTGTCAAAGTGTAGCCCATAATTGATCACAAGGGCACATTACAAACATCAATATATTAACCATCTTGGGTTCAAAAGTGATGGGTAATGTAATATGCCTGATTAATCCATCACAATTTATAATGTGTTTTAATTCATTTATGTTATGGGACAACTAGTAAATAAGTTATACAGGTATTTGGTCCCACTTCCTCATCGATATGAATCTCTCACCAGTATTTTTCTTCAATGTATACTTGAATAGTCAAGAGTGATTGTAGCTTCCATGCGATTTACTTTTGGAGTAATTTATATTGGACATCATTATCGATGGCCTTTGTTGTACCTATATCACTATAATTATCCCATTATATTTGATTTTTTTGAATCAATTGTTGTAATGTCACACAACCATATGTGTCATGCCAAATTATGTGATGATAATCATAAAATTATTTCCCTTCATGATTTAATAAAGGACCCACTTCTCTATGTCAAGTGGTAGGTAAAGGCAACAATTTTTTTTCAAGTAACATCTATAATACAATGTTTGGTTTATACTATGTATTAGTAATTTGTAATTTAATAAGAGCTTTTATATCCATGAGCTCTACATTGTTGATTGATTCTATAAAAAATAATAAATATTGAGCTCTACAATGTTTATTGATCATGATTTGATACATTGTGCAATGTGTTGAGCCTATTGTGGTCTAGCTATGTTGAATTTGACAAAGTATCTCATTAGTGGAGCATTGAGTGTATAAGAGTTTGGTCATGAATTAATATTGAAACAAGTGTTTATATTTATGTCCTCATTAGTGATATGAAGGGATGTCTTTCCTTTATTCCATTTAATAGTATTATTTATGGTTGAATCATCTTGATATTCACCTAACTCAATAGGTGTAAAATTTAGATGAGATAAGTATTAATTTATGTTTGTTATAAATTCATTCTCATCATCATCACTGTCATCTTCAATAATAACTTGAGATGGATATTCAGAATTGACCAACAAAGAAGATATTGGATCTCTTCTTCTTATGTTTTGGATAATTGTGGTGGATATTTTTCTTCCTCTTAAACAAGTGGTATATATATAGGTGACTATTTCTCATTAACCTCACTTGATTCTCTAGTTTCATGTGTATGTATTCTATACATTGGTATGATCTATGATGGAGGTATTATGGAAGAATGAATAAGATCTAATTATGGAGTGCATTCATCAATACTTTTTATTTTACAATATTTATATGGTTGGTCATTTACACATACATGTGTATAAATGTCCATTATGTAAAAACATCAAACATCGATGCAAGGTAAATGGTCCAACTTCCATTCCTTGAATCCATGATATACCTAGGATCATGTTGTAATGCAAATGGCTTGGCATGCCATGAAACATAGTAGAAAGTGTCTTAGAAAATAAATGTGACATCAAAATTTATAGACCCAAGAACTTATTGAGGGATATTATCAAATCTTGTGATATTATTTTTATAGCTCAAATTTTCACCCTTGAGAGGGTGCCTTCAATCCCTCTCACTTGAGATATACAATAGCATTAGTCCTAGGTTTTGGGTGACCTCTAAGTGGACTAAACCTCTATATTATAGGGATAACTCCCCTTCATGTATCAATTAGGCTCACAACACTACATTATTAGCTTGCAAAGGAAAAGGGGGATGAATAACATGAAAGAAACCTAATGAATAGATAAACACACTCAACCCTTACACATCATTTGAACACTTCACATGACTTGTAAGATAAGGTTTCAAACTGCATATAGGTGTTAGAATAGGACAACATGTCAAAAAAGACTAGGCAAATCACTTAACAAGATCAACTATCCATACATACACACTAAGTATAGTCATAGGATAAGGCAAAACTAGTAGTCTTCATTGATCAAAAGCATACAAATGGGTAGGGATTCACCATACTCAGGTGGAGGATGCTATAAATGCCAAAATTAGACATATTATATATATATATATATATATATATATATATAGAGAGAGAGAGAGTTCATTGGCAAGTGTCACTATTCCAAGGTCAGTTAGAAGCAAGAAAGGAATTACAAATAGCTTTATAACCTCCTTAATATGTGTCCACTTACTTGATGATGATCTCTTCATGGAATTGGTGTAGGAATGAACTATAACTCTTCTCTTCTTCTTGATTAGAAGTAACAAGTGGTATTTTTTATCATCAAAGTTATCTTGAATTTCCTTCTTCCCTTCTCCTTGACACTTTGCATATGTTTGAGAACCCTTCATGTTGATGTTATAGTGGTAATGATGTTTTATTAGGTGTTGTGAAACCCATCAATCTCACTGTACCTCTCTCACAAGGGTTTTTTAATGATTTACCAAGATATCATGCTTAAGTCTAGTGATAGTTACTTGATTGGAATTGTTCATTATCTAATGAGACTCAAAATGTCATCAAATAGTCCTATTTGTGATGTTACAAGGACTATCCAACTATCCATAATCCTCCATATGTCTGCAATTAGGCTCCTTAGGCTCGATAGTAATGCAGTCACTTTTTTCGCCCAAATTATTGATTTGAATAGCTCATATATTGATTTGAGAGGTCCTACAAAGGATTAAAGAGGTCCATAGAATATCTATCTAGGATTATAGATCCTTCTCTCTTGATTTTTAGACTTTCCACCCTTCTCATGTGCACAAAAAGACCTACAACCATGCCTTTTAGGCTATTTCCATACAATAGTGGCTCACACGTGCCAACATTCTGCACAACTAGGTACTTAGGGGAGTCATGAACACCATTCAAATCATTTTAATGCTCATATAATTCATATGGGTAATTTAAGAAGTTAAACTCTTCCATTGGGTCATTATGGAGGGCTTAGGCAGGGTTTGAGGCTCTCCCACTCTTAAAGATTGTTCATAGAGTTGGGGGCCTAGATGAATGAACCAATGCTAGGGATATTGAGTGTATAACCCTTTTCACTTCTCCCAAAGATCTAGGAACCTCATACACTTTCTCATGGATGTTCACGCATAGAGAAGATGTTCCTTGAGTAACCAGGCCTTCACTCTTGAGCTCGAGAGAGAGGAATTTATAGAAAAAATGAGTAGGGGTGTTTGTTTTGAGTAATAAAAATTTCCATCAAGTTTGTACAACCTCACATGAGGTAATAAAATGATTTATCTCTCCATCCTATTACCCATCTTCATTGAAACCTTTGTGCACCCATTACTAGGGTTTATAATCATTCTTGCACTCTTGGCCCTAACAACTTAAGCACTTTTTTTCTTGCCTAAAAAGTTAAAACTCATGAAAAACATCTTATAACATGTTGTCTACCCTCCTGAGACTCTTCAATCCTTAGAACAATTCCATACTTGCAAGGCTTCTTGGATTTCCCTACACAAACCTATGTATGCCTATTTAGGCCTTTTGCCATCTGTGAGACTCTTGTTAGCATCTAGAATAGAGTGTACGAGTGTATTTTATCTTTGATTTTCCTTTGCAGACCTATAGACATCCCTTAAACACCACATAGTCTATGTTTTCCTCATTTTGCACACACATGCCTATGTATGCCTAATAGGTTTCTTGATGATGCCAATAGAGGTGGATACATTTTCCTTATTCTCATTACCCTTTAGAACATATTGGACTCCCATTCAATCAACATTAGTCATTTTATTCTTCATCCAAACCTATGGCAAGCCTATAGACAATGTTTAGGTCTATCCGGGTTGTAGTTTGAGTGTAAACCTTCTTCATTGGCACTTTTAGATGTTTTGAATGATATTAAAATGGGTATCATCCTTCTCATGACTCTTTAAATTCATTTCAAACTTTATTTCCATCACACACCTATCCTTTTACCAAGTTTGCCCATAACAAGCCTGTAGGTAGCAATTTGAGATCACTATATGGTAGGCTTTTGGAAATGGGATGTCTTGAATTAGTCTCACTCTTCTTTGTTGATCCCATCAACTGAAGGTATCTTAAAACACCTATCTCATATCTCTACCATGTTAGGCTTCATGCACAACTTGTCCATTTTCTTCCCATCTCACTGACATAAGTCTATATGTCTGTGTTTGTATATGTATTGACCATTGTAGTGTCTTCTTGACCTTCTCAAAGAACTCAACATTTTATTCTTGTTGTTATGAGATTTATCATTTATGTGTAAAATTTATAACTCTTTAAGTCACTATAAAATCCTCCTTATTTGCTTTAGTCTGTACCAATTCATAGTCAGACCTGTACATGACTATTTTAGGTCTTCTCCCACCTCATAACTGAGATCTTGTTTGCCTAGATGGTATAATGGTAGGTGAATTAAACACAAACCTTCTTATTAAGTCTACCTCCATGATTGAACACATAATAAATATCAAACACTTCTATTCTCATGTGTAGACCTGCAAGTTATTGGCATACTTGTGATTCTCTATAGTCTTTTCAAGGCAGTTTTTTGTCTTTCAAAGAACTTTGAATGGTTATGGTGACTTGACCAAGATTACTCATTGGTATGATCATTACTATGGTGTAATAAAATTTAATCATCATTGTAACCTCCTAATAATATAGTGAGGGTTTATTTAGTAGTGATAGATCTGTATTCACACCTCTATTTAATAACCATGAAGTTTTATTGAGAGAAATAAGGCCAAAACCCTCATGACCTATTGTCCATCACTTCAAGTGGTGGATAGAAATATTGAATGACTAATAGACACTTTCTTGGAGACTATTGGGGTGAAGAAGACCCAAGACAATCAAATATCCTGCCTAGATCTTGTTGAAACATGCATGCCACCCATCTAAAATGAAGTTTTTGCTCCATCCGTAATTTCACGTGCTAACCAAGGGTTAATAAATGATGTGAAAGGGTGATTATAACCCTATGTGACCCTCTAAAATTGTATCCTTTCATTCATTGATCTTAAAAACTTTGAAATTGTAGAAAACTTACCCTAGTGGGGTTTTGAGTCCTTAACTTCTTAACAATTATTCATAAAGTTAAAGAGATTAACTGGGTAACTAATGACCCAAAGTGGAATGGCATAAGGATCTCCTATTATACCCAAGATCTTAGATCCCAACTTTCTCTCTCCTCCCTATACCAAGTGAAAACTAATGTGCCTTCTAGAGCTGCCAAGGAGATTGATAGGAAACTAAAAAGGTTTTTGCTCTGTTTGCAAATATAACTCACTCAAATGCATGGGTTTATACATATAGAGGATGGATGAAGCCATGGATTTATATATAATTGATCCTTTCTCTAAAAACCTGTAACCACTCTAAAAAAACCTCTCTTTTTCCATGAGAACTGACATATTATATTTGGAAAAATGATTGAACTGATACAAGTGTTCCTTGAGCTTCCTCACACTTGTATGAACATGGGGAAATGTTCCTTAACTTACCTCTACTTCAAAACTACCACTTTCTTACAAAATTCATTCTTGAATGTTACAAATGATCAAGAAAACACTTCAAGATGAGTTATAATGTTAGTAAGGAATATTTGACTTCTTTAAAGCACTTATACGAACCAATGGGGCATGACATGACTTTTACATGAGTTAAATGACATAACAAAGACCTCTAAACTTTTGACACTCTTTAAACCAACTTAAATATGACATGTCATGACTAGGCAAACATAATGCCAAAATATGCCATTACCTTAAACTTATCAAAATTACCTTAATCTTTGCTAAACATGACTTACAAAGAAATTTGTAAGGTAGTCAATCAAGGTGTAGGATTTATTAGCAAAGTTTTTTGTGAACCTAACTAATGGTAGCCAAAATTTGGCTAACAATTATTATTTTATTTTTGAATGGAATCCATGTTGATACCCAATATTTATAGAAATGTGATTTTGAAAATAATCAACTTTGATACATTGTCTATCAAAACACACTTAACTCCATTGTTTATGATTTTTACTTGATTGAATAATGGGAGATTTTTATCAATGGTATGTTAAAGAAGTAAACCTTCTGTCTAAAAAAAAAACATATTTGCATTATTATTTAGTGCATTGACAATGAAGGCAAAATAATATGATTCTGGATCATTTAGCATAGTTGTATCACATAAGGTTTCATATATGATATCCTTATAGATAGTTAACTTGTTAAAGAGCTCTAATATGTAAATTTTAGCAAGGATATTTATGAGTTGGTATTTGATATCATATTTTTGAGTTGGATTAGATGGCATCATGGGAGGTGGAATATGGTGAGGAGTAACATGTCAACTACCTTTTTTATGTTGCACATGATGGATCATCCTATCTCTTTAGGTTTTAATAGAATGGACCATGAAATACCTTATAAGCCCAGGTTGAATAGTGGATGCATGATGGTTTCTATTAGTACCTTGATTTCTAGGAGGAGGATGAATAAAGGGATTCATAAATACCCTTTTATGTAATGTGGTAACTGGAATCATCTCAAATTGGATATTTAAACAATAATAACTACTAAGAAGGTTAAGGATTCGTCATGATTAATTTTATCCTTAGTTTCTATTACAAAAATATTGGACCAAGTTCACTACATGGTTTTGAAAGATATTACATGTTTCAAGCCATCAACATTTAATAGTAACTATCATAGATTAAATTAGAAAATATAAACTATGTATATCTGCTATAAACATGATTTATGAATGTTATTAAGGGGAACTCAAAAATTAAACTTAAAATTCATATGTGAATACATAAATATGAAACCATAAGGAATAAGGTTCAAACCCTAAAGGAGCCTATGGTTTTGGAAAGCTATAGGAATGAAGGGTCCACCAATATCTTGTACCTTAATTTTTAATTTATTGTTATAAATAAGATAAGACTTTTGATTATTCAAATTATATAAAATATGACTAAATTAAAGAAATCTAAATGTAATAGAAGAATATTACTGATTTATTGAAATTAATATTTATGGAAATATACAAATGGATAGGGTACTTAACTTGTTTAAGTATTATTTTCGTCTATGATAGTGTACAGATTTCAAATAGGCTTTGCAAGAACTCTATGTTGACTTAGATCAAGAAACAAATTATGAAACTCAACAAGACACCTCTGGTACTACTTGGATGTGTATGACAATCAAATACATATATGCTCTATCAAATTCATCCAAGAGACTTGCATTGATTTTTGAATGTTTGGATCATTGTGCTTATGTGTGCAAATGGATCTTGTGTATTCAAATGCCTTCAGACTTATGCAAATAGCTCTATTTTCCTTATTTTTTTCAAAACCCTATCTATCAATATTGAGACTAATATGACCTAGAAAAATGGGTTAATGATTTAGGTCAAGTTTACCCTAACTAAACCCCACTAAGTGGTTGAGTTCTACCTACATTATAATACTCCCAAACTACACATAGCTCTCCCACCTAGGTGTATTGTGTCTTGAGTAGTGGTCTTCTCGAATGAATGCAATCCTAGGTATTGATTTCAACACTAGAAAACATATGATTTTGACCTTGTAATGGTATCTAGACTTGGATTAGGGTTTTCTCCTTTAAGGGGTTTTAGATTTGGAAGATTTAGGATAGTTATTCTTAACATGTAGATAAATAATAGATGTTCTCTTGATTAATTCTCGATGGATGAAAAATGGGGAATGGACTTAGCCTTGATGTGTATAAATAGGAGACTCTTTGGGTAACTATTTTATGAACCAACATGTGAAAAATATGGGTTGATACAAAGGAAGAGTTTGAATTTGAGAAAATAGTCATTGGATAACATGAAAATAGTTTTGGCCAAAGTAAATGGATTAGGTAGCCAGATCTTTCCACTGTGACTAGATGTGTCCAAGAGATAGTAAATAATGATATGAGATCAGGTGATAATTTGAGTAAAATGAGAAGTTTTAAAGGTAGAGATTAGGGAAACCCCATGTGAATAACAAAAAAATGGGCAAGGCCAAGCCTATAGATAAGTGAATGGTTAGAAAAGTATGTGAACACAAGTCATGTATGTACGCACAAGTCATATATGTTAAGGATTGGGAAAAAATGCACATTTTCAAGTGTCTAATAATTTTTTTGAGTGTATATAGTGTAACCTTTAATTTATTTATAATTTCATAGGAAAATATCTTGAAATTCATGCAATAACTCCACACTACGGGCCAACTCCTTGTCTAATCAATAAAACCCAATGGTGGATATCTTTGGCTCTTCTTTTGTATGAATGTAGACTATCATTTTCTTCAATGGTCCCTAGTAATACTTATTTTTATTTCCTTCCACATATACAACCTCTCACTTTCCATAAGAGGTTTTCACCTTTAAGTGATCCACTATATCTTCAGGTTGCATCTCCTCAAACTTATGAAGACATTCTCCTTGTGCTTAAATTTCCAATTGTAATTTAGCTAGACCTCTTAGTTGGATTCAGTTGAGTCATTATCTTTGTTGCATTCTTTGAAAATTATTGAGAGTGAAATACTTTTCTCACTATGCATTTTTCATACATGCTCTTCCATAACAACATCATCCTCCATGATGGATTTGTTCTTGCACTATAAGGGATTAAAAATCTCTAGATTAGATGAGATAAAGGATATTGTGTGAACAAAAATCATCATCATCCTTTCCCATTCAATTGTCTTTGTTTTCATCTCATAAATGATGTACCATATGCGTGTCTAAGTCTTCAATGCACCATAGGAGGTATGAACACAAAAATTAACAGGAAGGCAGTGAATACTTCTTGTCTACACTTCCTCACAAATTTGTAGAGCATGCAATCATTCCTTTTCACTGGGTAAACTCCCCTCTAAATCATTTACATAAGCTGAGGTGCTTTCCAAGACATCATAATGATGAAGTATACAAATATTCCCCTTGTTGAGTCAAAATAACCTTTCACCTTAGTCACAATATGGGTACCCAAAATTTTGTAGTTGGAGTGTGTCTACCTTTTACCTTGGTGTCTTTCATACCTTCATGTGCATCAAACTTCCTAGATTATATATTTGTTATGCTCCAGTTATGTTCACTCACCTCATTATATTCTTGGACCCATCAATTGCAAGAAATAATGGTGGAGTGAGAGATGGAGTTTACATCACCCTAACTATGGACTCCATCATCATGGGGTTCCAAATGCTCTATTCCTTGCCCAATGATGTTGTAGATATGGTTTAATTCCTCATTTCATGTCTACACCCTCTACATACATGGCTCATGATTGTTATTCGAGGGGATGACAATGTGTTATTCCCCATTTTCAAAGCTCATGTAGTGATGATTAAAGTGTATATTATAATTATTGGTATAAAATTAAAGTCTACCAAGAAAGGGAAGGTCTTTTTTTTCTTTGTCCAACTCAATTACTTTAAAATCGGCTCTAGTTTTTTTTCCCATAATGTGTTTTATTACATTATTCAAAAATTCCTAGGGATCACACATGGGTTTTGTTAGCTATGAATAGAACCTAAGGTTTCCCATCTTGTGTTATGATTATATTGCAACAATGTTTGATATTTCTCTAGTGTCAATCATAATGTCACAAATTGACCATCCATCAAAATTGGCATCATTCAATATTTATTGATCATATTTGATGTTTTACACATGATTATAACCTTGCACCTCTTGTTTGGAATGCTTATGGATGTTATTTAACTAAACTCACAATGCTCTAAATTAAATAGCTCTTGAGAAAATGGATAATTCCTTATGATCACAAATGATTAAATATTTTAGAGAGTTCATCAACCTCTTTTGTACTAGCCTTCTATTGGAGTTCCTCCTTTACCTTAGCTTCCATATCATTTACATGTTGGAGCTCACCTTCACTATTTTAGATCATATCCATTTCCTCTTGATTTATTATATTCTGGTTAAGGCCATCAACATAATCAATGCCATAGGGTTTATCATAGTGGACTTTCTCTCTAGGTGTTTCTATGGCTTGTGGTTGAGTAATGGCACCATTATGCATTATGATATTCACTCTTGGACCTTGAGGTAGTTTGCACCCACCCTCCTTAGGGATCCGCCAATCACCTTAGTGTGTTATCTAGATCATTCTTGCAACATTTTTATATTTTTCCTTTTACATAAGCTTTACATATAAATCAATGCATTACTCAATCTTATGTTCCCCTCAACAATATGCACTAGTGGGGAACTTTAGAAAATAGCTCTAGTAATGTTATAGTGAGTCACACTTGAAGTAGACACATGGGGAAAATTTTCCACCTCATCCTCTGCCACCTCTTTTTTTATAAGAGTGTTCAGTGCCATATATACCACACTCCTAGTTTGTAGGTACCATACTTTCCTATCACTTCCCTCATCCACATGCTTCATGGATTTTATCAATTACCTAAAAATCTCCAGTATTATGGATAGATGATTCATATATTTTACAATGCAAATATATTTTCACCTATGTTTCCTTCTACATGAGTAGTGAATTGACACTATGCCTTGGACAATCATTTTTATTATGACATTTCACTTCATAGTCTATACAACATAAATCGATGTGGGTATCATGCACATTTTTGGTAGTCAAAATTTGCAGTTGTGAAGCCATTGAGGAAATTCATGCCTCCATTAAGGGACTAATCCCCGCATCTATATTACCAATTTCCTCAACTCTCAAAGCTTATTCTTGAGCCTCTCATGGATTTTTAAAAGTATTCATAGACAATGCATGCCTGAAGGGTAAATTTAAACCAATAGAATACCATTGTATGTGTTGCATGGGGTGGATTTCATAAGAGAGCTTAGAAATCAAGATTTAAACCTTTAATCATATGCGCAAACACTTTAAGTAAGCTTTTATTTAATTTCCTTAAGCATAGAGATGAACTATTTTTCAAACTCAGGAATATAAAATTCATTTAAAAACACTTTCTTCAATTGGTCATAATCCACTATATCCTTTTGTGGATTGAATTAGCAATACCATGTATGTGTATGATATATTAGTGTAGTCAAGAATTAGATCACTTTTCCATCTATTTCAATGACACCTTTCATGTGTTATATAAGTTCTTATTTATGGACATGCTCAAAAACATTTTCCAGTCCTGTATACTCTGATATGAAATATATTTCTTGTTGTGGGTAGTTGATTTATATGTTTTACAATATAAGGATATTTCACTTACATTGCCTTGTACATCAATGGGGAATTATGAACATAGTGATCTTCATGGAAAATATCACATGATTTGAGTAGTGTGTTGATATTTTGCATTGGACAATTATTTTTATTATGACCTTCCACTTCACATTCAGTACACCACAAATCACTTTCAGTATCATGCATACTATCAGTAGTAAAATGTTGGAGTTATGAGGACATCGAGGCAATTTGTGCCTCCATAAAGGGATCCATTGCTATATCTAAATTGATAATCACCTCAACTCTCAAAGCTGATTTTAGAGCCTATCATGGCTCTATAAAAGTATTCATAGATAATGCACACTTGAAGGGTAAAAGAAAACCCCAAACAAATAATTGCATATGCTACATGGGGTGGGTTTCATAAAAGAGGTTAGAGATCAAGGGTTCAAAGCTTGCATCATATACACATGCACTTTTAGTAAGCTATTGCTTACTTCCATTAAACATCGAGATAATCTATTGCTTGAACTCATGAATATAAAATTCATTTACTAACACTTCCTTGAGTTGGTCACAATCCAATATAACCTATTATGGATCAAATTTTTGGTACCATGTATGTGGGTGATCTAGTAGTGTAGTCACAAACTAAATCAATTTTCACTTTGGTGCATTTACACCTTTCATGCACCATATTTCTCATTTGCAGACATGCTTAACAAAATTTTCCAATCCTCTATATTATTATATAATTAAAGACATATCACAAATGAAATGATATGGGATATACATTTGAATGATTGGTGCATTACTTATTGCCTACACATTTTAAATATGACTACCTCCAATAACAATTTCGCTTGTGCCACCCACAATTCCTCATGGTGGGGGTGAATTTTTGTCAACCCTAACATTGGGTTGTGTCAAGTCTATATTAGTACTTGGGTTGGCTATCACTTCCTCAGAAACCATTTTTATGCTTGATGTATTACTACTAGCTTGTGTAGGTTGATTACCACCCCTAGTCTGTGGCATGCCCAACATGACTAGGCTCTTGAATTGTGTTGGTGTTGATACTGATCCTAAGGGTTTATAAGTTATAAATTACTATAAAATGTTCTTTTTTCCTCTTGTATCACAAACACTATTATTTGAGAAAAATATAAATTAGTTCATTTGCTTCCTTCCATCTAACTATGAAAGTGTTGAGTGAGTGCTTTAGGTAAATTTTAGGTGGGTACTTCCTCAACTTCCATGAAAAAAATCATAATTTTATGGTCCCAAGTTATTTTAGTTTGCTCCTCTCTATTTTACCTTGATTAATGATGTATGCTTCACCCTCACTAGAGCATGTCTCCTTAGTATGAGAGTCATCCTCATGCCCTTCCCATCCTATGAAAGTATTAGTAACATATTCCCAACATAACTCTCCCCCCTTCCTACAGTCTATGGTGGAAATATCTTTTTGCTAACCTTCATCATATTTATGGTGTCTATTTTCATGATCATATAGGCTCTCCATACTAAATTTCCCTACCTCTCCATGCTTCACAAATGCATCATGTCAACCTTGCTACCCAATCTACTTCTACCTTTCAATTAGTCCATGCACAAGAGATTTTAGTCGTCTATGGGTAGATTCTCAATGCCTCAATCTACAATCATCTTCTTAACTTCCATGGGTAGCTGCATTATATAAGACCCTCTAGGATCTTGTAAGAATTTGTACTCTACATGTTTTGGGAAAGAATATGTAGACATAGAAATATCCTAGAAATAATTATTAAGTGCACCAATCTAACACATCCACTGATCTAAACCAAACTATATCCATGCGTTGTAATTATTTAATACACACCTTTGTCTATGAATTTTTTATGACATAGATTATAATTTGTCCCATAACATACATAGCTAGTCACTCATGAAGATGTCTAAGAAAATCATAAAATAACACTTTATAGATATGATCATACAAATACTCCACCCAATACTTAAGAGTTATATTTCCTAAGCTGGGTGCTTTCTTATAAAGATGTGCTCTATCTCTTCTAATCACCTATCAATATTTTCAAAAAAAATAAGGTGAATCATCTCCAAACATCAACTAGTTCAATATGGTCCCAAAAATGAAACCAAAATGTTAGGTTATTTTCCTATGTGACAAACATCATGTTTGTTCCACTATGATTACCCTAAAATGTGATTCATTGCATTGGCATATCACACAAATGATCTTACATGCTCACCTAAGGCTCAAAGAGAGAAATTATAGTGGTGCAGTTGGGTTAGTAACAAAATATGACAAACCATAAAGGTTGCTAACTCTTTAAACATGGGTGCAAACCAATATTTGAACCTCTTATGCATTATATAAATATTATGCAAGTATTTAATAGGTAATTAGTATCATAACCATTATCAAATCAATAGTCAAACATGAATGATGATAATCACCATTAATAAAATATTTTTCCTCTTTTCATTAACACTTAGTAGTACATGATGGTTTCATGTTTAATAAACTCAACGATGGTAAAAGTTAAAAACCAAAAATGTTGTCAAATCATGTCGTTAATAACAATAAATTCATCAACATTTTATCAACAAACTAAAATTAGAGGAAAAGTGGGATTTTATAGGTTTAAGCCACCACCTTGAAATTACATTCTATAAATATGCGCCCCATGAAATATGAAACAAATGTCTAATTATAGTATGTTTTAACTACTTAACATTATTTTTTTAGCTAAGAAAAAATTATATCCAAGCCATATTGAGCTAGATTATCTCTAGACTATATCATGTAATAGTTTGCCTTAATGTCAACTTACTTGAAGACTTACTCTACTTACCAGCTCCCTAGATCAATGCACTTATTTATGCTTCATGGTTTTCAAAACCTCCTTCCCATTGAATGTGCTATGTGATTTTCACCTACCAAAATTATTTCATCAACATATGTCAAGACTTAATTTGTCCTTCAAATATGAGTGGTCTTGAGTTTCTTGGTACTTATGCACAACTACTTCCTCATGTATCACTAAACCTAATGGTGATCTATTGGATTTCATAAAAATATGGGTCTCATATGATCTGCATGTGTGTTTCACCCCTTTCATCTACATGTTAATCATTCAAAATGTGCATGTCTTTTGTTCCCTTTAAGTGCTTACAATAATTAAACACATTCCTATATTTGTCAATATTATGGGCCAACAAGAAGCCATTTTAAGGTGAATAAAAATCATGATAGTCTCAATTGATTTTTAGAATATAGGTTATCACTAGAATAAAAACAAAAATGGTTCACAAATATGTTGGGATGTCACTTTTAGATTATCTACAAGAAAGGTAAGGAGAATGTATTCACTAATGCACTATCCATGATGGATGAGTCCATAAATGTATTATCCATTTTACATGAGATTGGGTGAAGGATGAGAAATTGGAGTAGGAAAATGACAAAGATACACAAACTCTTATTTAAAAGGTCCAACATGATCTGAGAACTCTAAAAATGTTTGTATGGAAAGGGGATGCTCTATGGTACAAGGATCAATTACACTATCAAATAACTCAACCCTAAGCAAAAGGTTCTAGTAGAGATATATGCTCTAGCAATTAGTGGGAACTTAAGGTTAATTAATACCTATAATAGAATGAAACATGAATTATTTTGGGAAGGGATGAAATGAAATTACAAAAAAAATTAGTATAATGCATCATGTTTCAACAAAATAAGGGTGAGACAATTAAGACCTCATGTATTATATAACCATTATCTATTCCTAGCTAGAGGTGGGAGGAGGTGTCCATGGATTTCATCACAGTGTTTCCAAGTTTGAACGAAAAAATGTCATCATGGTTGTCATGGATAGACTCACCAAATATTCCCTTTTTTGTCTTGTTTCATATTTTTTAGCAATTATAGTCACACCAAATTTTATGGATATAGTTTAGAAGGTACATGGGACACCAAAGATCTTAATATGTGATTATGGTCATATACTTGTAAATTTTGGATTGATTTATTTTCTTGTTTGGATACTCAATTGGCTAGTAGCTCATCATATCATCCCCAATCTCATGTAAAAATTGAGGTGGTAAACAAAATTTTGGAGGGTTATCTCCAATGGTTTGTTTTAGATAAATATGAGAGATGGGTTTAATGGATACCACTAACAAAATGTTGGTATAACATTTATTTCCATAATCCTTCCAAAATGTCTCCATTTTTGGCATTATATGGATAGAAACCACCATTCATCACCTTATCCATGAAGGTTAAACCAGAGTTTCATGGAGTATAATACCCCATTAAACACTACTAAGAGGTTCCCTCTAGTCTCAAAAAGACTGTAGAAATGACACAAAATCGAATGAAGCAATAAGCTGACCACCACCACATGGAAAAACATTTGAATTTAGAAGATTGGGATTTTGTGTGGTTACATTTGTATAATAAAAATGTCATTGAAACAAAAAATAAGTATAAAAATATTTCACCTAATTATTATAGGCTATATTAGGTCTTATATAAGTTCAAAAGTGTAATATATAAACTAGAGTTACCTCATTCAACAAAAATACATTTAATATTTCATATTTCTTACTTAAAGATCATTGGAAACAAAGTTTCAGCCTATAAAAATTTACCAAAACTTGAAGAAGAGGGATGAATTATTTTGTAACTTGAGGAAATCCTTTAGACATGCATAAATAGGTTGTAGATGAGGGTGATTTTAGAGTATCTCATCAATAAAAAGAATTTGGATAGTGAGGTTGCAACGTGGAGGATAAATCATTCTTGAAAATGAACTTAGAGATTTTTAACATTGTTGGGTTTCTAATTATTAATATAACTTCAATGCTAAAGTCTATCACAATGAGCTAGCGCACTAGCCCTTTCACACAAGATTGTGGTCTTACGTGTTCACCCAAAATGCGTAGCTAGAGACTGGCTCCCATAGATTTTGTTGCACAATAATATTAACTTAGTCATATTCTTCCCTTTATTATGTAGTTAAATAGATACTATATAAAATCAGAGATAATCTACTTTTATTCTAGGATTACGAAGCTCGGCCACCATGATTATGCAGACTAATGCCATTTCAATTTAAAGTTGTTACTTTAGAAAAAGAAAGGATCCATTTGATTTCATACTAAGTTCCAATAATTATGCTCTGCTCAATGCTTCAAATTCATTCATCATGAACACAAGAATTTATATAATATTTGTAAATCATATATTAAGCATAAGCATCAATAAGCAAAAATCCATTGTCCTAGTGCTTTACAACAAGGTATTTATACTTGTTTATCCCTAACCAAGTATTTACAACACTAATGACATGAGTAATTAACCAATTAACTCTTAATAAATTGAGAGTCATGGCACTCAATCAACTAACTTCTCCTAAGGACTTGGGCCTTTGTGCCCCCTATATACTCGCACTATGTTGGATCTTTGTTTTCATGTGTTTCTCTCCTTGTAGGATGGTACAAAAATTCTTATGAATAAGGTTTGGGTGACCCTTAGGAACTGCTCCCACTTCCCATGCGCTCCCCAAGTATTTTGCTATCATTCTAAGTCTTATGATTTTGGGTTCCTCATGACTAATTCTCCTTTGACTAGTTCCTCTCGCACTAGTGCCTCTGTGCCTTTGTCCTCTCATGCCCTGTAGGTTACGTGCCATAGTGCTTCTACACCCATCAAGTTTCACACCATAGACTTTATGTGATATTATCCTTCTGTGTCATATTCATGCTAAAATGGACAAAACAATTATCCAAAATTGGGGCCAAAATCACCCCACACCATGCTCTTAGTCCATCCTAGACTAAGTCTTGATGGTGACCTCTATATAAATTCAGGCCCTGTCTACTCGATCTACTTCTTGGCATTGTCCTAATGCAATAATGCATCAAGTAACTTAGCAGTTATTTCATCTATGACCTCCTTGGATGAATTCATCTCCTTGGGTTGGCTAGATACCTCATTAGCCTTCTTGACCAATTCATCCAGGACATGGTGGCATCCTTTTGGACATCCTCAAGTGTTGAGACTTTTTTGATAACCTATCCTTAGAGGGATAAAAAACTAGCATTCAATTGTTAATGGTGTGTATTGATCATTTTATCTATCATCTCCACATCCATGAATGCTTTGGTGCACTCGATGTGATCCTTTATTAAGAGTGTAACATCAACCATCTGCTCCTTTGGGCTTCCTCTGCTTGGAGTTGAGCCTCCAAGATTTTATTTGGGTGTGATAGCTATTTAAAAATTCCATCCAAAATGGCGATAAATTCCCCAATTCTCTTTAGGTCACACTTGGAGACTTCAACTACCTTGGTGAATTGATCTGCTAGCTCTAGTCCTTCATCTTTCAGTGTGGGCTACTATTTGCATCACTTTAATAGGAGGTTCACCAAGGTTTCCAATCTGCCTATGGTGTCCCCATCAAGAGGTATGCCATCTATCAGTGTTGGATCCTAATCCAAAATTGTTTTGTAGAGTTTCAATGTTCTAACTTTTGCCTTTATGGCCTCTTTGACCTGCTACTTTAGAGCAACCACTTCCTCGATGAGCCCCTGTTTGGTAGCCACTTCCTTAATATACATACCCACCACTTGGGTATGTTTCTTTTCCACACCACATGCATCATAATTTGATAAAATGTTTTGGTGCATGACCTCCAAAGCCATCTTCAAAAAATTTGCACTTTTTTGCAAGGGGGTGATCTTTTGGGGATCCACCTATAGTGGTTTAGGTATCATAGGATCATTAGGTCCCAAAGAGAGGTTGTCTTGGGGGAACTCACATTAATGCTCCTCATTGTACATGTCTATCAAAAAAGACACTTGTTTCCTTGTCTCCAAGGTTTCATCACAGGGAATGAAGCGTGGTCATAGGTATAGCATCCTATTAAGGATTCAAAATTCATATTGATCACACAGATTGGTAGATGCATTAAGGGTAGGCTATTCTATGGATCTAGTCAGTTCATTCTCTTTATTAAGGTCACACTCTAATTCATCAACCTCTATGTTGGTATCCATAAAAGTGTTATTGATGGCCATCTTACTCATTTCTTCTTCCTCACCATCCCCCTCTTCACCATAAAGTTATTCATCATCAAGCGGTAAGTCATCAAAGGTGGCCTCCTTCTCTCGCACTGGGGAGGGTGTCTTCTCAAAATCAGATTTAGATGCTTCTACCTATATCGTAGGGACTTCTTGCTTGGGTGCTTGCTTTGAGGCTCATTGATATGGAGTTCTTGCAGTAAAAACATTAGGTGGAGATGGTAATGGAGATATTTTAGGGGGTGAAGGTGGAGTTGGAGGAACGTATGAAGGAGAAGGTGGAGGTGGAGGTACTTGTGGCAGTGGTGATTTGGGTGGAGAAGGTTGGGGAGGGGAAGGGTGTGGTGGAGAAGGGAGAGGAAGAAAAGGGTTAAGTGGAGATGGGTGTGGTGGAGATGGTCAAGGAGGTAAAGGGTCAAGTTGAGGTGACTAGGTAGTCTTTTGCCACTTTTGTGGGGCCTAATGTCTACTTGTACTGACATCATGCCTAGCTCGCTTCTTCTCCTTCTTCAAAGGAGGCATTGATGGAAGCTTTTCCTTAGGGTCACTACCCTTTGGATCCTTTTTGGGGTGCATCATATAGAACAAGTTGTGTACTTGTTCTCCCACCATTATTTTCCTGACCTTTATATCTATTAGGTCTATTTGTTCTCCCTGTATGCCTCTTTACTTGGATATACATGCATTTTTTGGAGGGTATGAACCTCTAAATCTATATTTTTACCCTCCAAGGTAATGGGTTATGCATCATGAATCTAGTTCATGGAGTCCACAAAGTACCATGCTGAGAAGGCATACATTAACTTCAACCATGCAAAGAGCTCTCCAAAAGGGGCCAACCTGATGCGCACAAGGGAGAAGTGTTACTTCACTATAAACTATGCTTGCTCATCAGCCAAAGGGGGAAGATCCTTAAAGATGTTCCATTCATTTCTAAATGCATCCTTCATGTCATCAAATTAATATTTCATCTTGATTTTAAAAGAGGGAGTGATGTGTTGTGGGCATGTGAATGCGTTGTAGTGCTTAGCAAGGGACCTATGCTCAAGTAGGTATGCCCACTTCAACACTCTTATGGTGTAGTTTGATCTCATAAAAAAACTTCAAGAGTAGAAATAATCCCCACGAAAACCTATGGTTGGGTATCTGATGGGTCTTCTCTGCATCCTTAACAATCTTCAAGCTAAAATGCATTGCCCAAATGTATTTTAAACCCTGAGTGACCTAGTGGGTGATGTAGAGGTGCACCATGTCAACCTCCTTCCAATGATCAGTCCCATTGATCTTGGTAATAATTATCTATGTTGTAATCCAAAGGGAGATATCTTGTAGGTTTTTTATATGCATGGCATGGCCTTATTTTTGGTACATTAGTGTGATGGTGGTCTTTTGGACCTCCTCGATGTTTGTCAGGTCATCAGCCACATCCAGCCCTGAGCACTGTAGTCCTGATACTTGCTTATTCTCTCGAGCATGATCTTCATACTATGTCCAACAAAGTAGATATAGTCCTCATGGATGGGTGAAAGAAAGAACTTGATCACCTCCATGGGTTTTTCAAAATAAGGCAAGTTGAAAAGTTGGAATAACCTAGTAACATATAATGCATTGAAGATATTAAAATCAAACACCATCTAGTTCTTGGTGTTTTGGCACTCGACTCGATAATCATTATGTAACTCAAACTCATTCCCAGGTTGATTATGGTTGTAGTAAAAAATTGTATAAGTGGGGAGTTTGGAGACCTAGTTCTCCATGCACAACACTGACTCTAGAACCACATTTCCTCAATCAATAGAGGTAGGGGTGGGGACGATTGAGTTTTCTTAGCCACCATGCCATAGTTGCTTCCTCCTTTTTTGTGATCTTCTAGTGTCTCCTCTCTAATAAAGACCAATTTTACTCCAAGTACCTCCTCTTCCTCTGGTATTGCAGGTAATAGATCCATCTCTTAGGGCCTTTTTTTTAGGCCACATTACCCTTCGAGGAGCTTGAAGGTTGATACACAACCATCCAACATTTCCAAATGAATATGTGATTGTAGTTGAAGACTTCAACTTTTTGAGTTTGAATTCCCTTTAATGGTGGATTTATGCAACCTATAACCTATAATCTATTTCTATCATGGCCATGTCCCAGAGTTCCTTTGTGTTTTCACTTGCAGGTGTGGATTGATGCTTGCCTTAATACCTGTTTCAACTCATGTTTTTTTTGTATTCTAGCTCTGAATTCAATTGTACTATTTTCTCTCAACTTTGGTATTCTCTTTATTCTCAGCGCTTATAATTTGTAAATAAATGCTATGGTAAACTATAAAATTGAGCTAACTTATCTATTTATAGGCTCAAGAGGGTTCATCATAATTATTATTCCTTTCCCTTCACTCATCACTTCTCATCATACATGCATTCTTTAATGGCTACCACTCTTCGATTGTCACTTCTAGAAATTAATTCATTTAATGGTATTGTCACATTATGACATTGGCATATTTCTCACCATTACTATTATTTTTTGCATTAATGGTACATCATGTCTCGTGCTTTCCTTTGAGGTGGAGGATAGTTGTGTCCCACACTTTTCTTGGAGTGGAAGACAGTTGTCTCTTTCTAATTTTCAAAATTATAGTGGGAACACTCTATCCTTAGGCTATGTAATTTACGTGATTTAAATAACTTGCACACCTTAAACACCTTGTGTACCCAAGTTCCTTGCACACCCTAAAAACCTTGTGTGCCTAGGTACCTTGTACACCAAGGTAACTTGTGTGCTTATCTTTTAATCATGAATTCATATCTCTTACTCCAGACTAAAATGAGTCATGTTCCTCCATGAAAAGATAAACAATACTTTTAAAAAATTACATTAAAGAAATGTTGCACACAACAAAGGTAGCATTTTTATTGAAAAATAGGAAATCCTAAACTAATGGCATAAGTCTTAATGTTTTGAAATATGTATATTACTCAGAAGTGAAATATGATCAGAGTTGGATTCCATTGAAATGTCTAGGAAAGAACTGGTCATCCAACCTTTGTAATCGACAAGCTCCTGTAGGCTAAATGTTATGGATAATAAATGGGCCATCTTAGTGTATCCTAAGTTTTTTAGAATGGTACACAAACTTGGAATCGTATAGCAATACCTTCATTCTAGGGGAAAATGTTTTGTGATTTATGTGGTGGTCATGCCATGATTTCTATTTACGCTTTTCCATGTATTGAATCCAATGAGTGAGGAAACGAGCTTCATTAAGTTGTAACAAAGTATCTAGGCGTGCTTTCAAGGATGACTCGTCCAATTATCCTATGCATGATATATAAAGATATGGTACTAAGAACTCATTGTAAGGACTACCTCTATATCATATACCAAATTGAATGGGGTATTTTTGTTTAGGTGCTTGTAAGTTACTTGGTAAGCCCATAGGACCATAGATATGCTATCATCCCAGTTAGTTCATCCCATATTACAAATCTTCATCAGGGTGGTGGCTAGGATCTTATTGAAGGCCTTAACAATGTCATTGGCTTGAGGGTGGTATGACATCATTTTGTGTTATGCAATCATGAACTCATTCAATAAGATGCAAATTATTTCATTTAGGAAATGGGTACCATGATCCCTAGTGAAACCTAGAGGGCATCCAAAGTGAGTTATGATATGCTCCCAAATGAAGTGTGCAGTAGTGGTAGTAAAAAAATATTTTGTAAGCAAAAATTTAGCCTAATGCATGAGGTAATTAGTTGCTATGATGATATATCGAGAACCTATTCTTTGTCCAACTAGAGTGATGGTGCCAATAAAATCAATGGCCCATTTCTCAAATGGTTCCTAAGAAGGAATTGGTCATGATGGCATGGCATCTCATTGGTTAGGTTTACCTATGTGCTGACATATGTCACATTGTCTAACATATGCCTTAACATCTTGAAAGAGAGTGAGCCACCATAATCTAGCCAGTAAAACTTTACGTATGGTAGCCTCTCCAGCATAGTGTCCTCTAACAATACCTTCATGAACTTCTCTAAGTACCTCAGGATGTTCATGTTACATAACATAGCATTGAAGAATCTCATCATGACCAAGCTATAAAGATCCCCTTCTATGAGTGGAAAAGGTGTAGCACATATAGCGAGTTATTTCTTGGCCTGAAGAGTGAGACAACCATCCACTGAACCAATGGTCAGAAATGTGGCAATATCCTCAATCTCCTCAGGTACACAAGTAACACATAATAGTTGAACTTTAGGTAACTCATCTTCAATGGCACATGGTGGCTTGCCAAAATCAATTTAGGATAGGTGGTCAGGTCCACAATTGGCTTTCCCAAGTTTTACCATGATAGAAAATTGGAACTCATGGAACAATACTATCTAGTGGTAGATCCATCCATGTAGCATAGGTTTATTGACAAGATAATTTAAGGCCCCATGATTTGTATAAAAGACAAAAGGAGTGGCCAATAAGTACTACCAAAATTTATGTAGAGCATAGACCATCGATAATGCTTTGCAATTCATAGTGGTGTAATTCCTGTCAAATGGAGTGAGTTTTATACTGGCAAAGTAGATTGGATGATCTAGGTGACCTTAAATTGGTTGTGCAAGGATTGCACCAATGGCCATTCTAGATGAATCAACATGGACATGGAATGGTTTTGTCCAATCAAGAAATTGGAGGATAAGAGCGGTCACTAGTTTGTCCTTTAGTGTCTCAAAAGCTTATTTACAGGAACAAGTCCATATGAATTACTCATTATGCTTTAAAATTTCCTCCAATGGCATAATGATCTTTGCATATCCATGAACAAAATTTCTATAATAACTAGTATGGCCCAGAAAGGTGTAGACCTCATGTTGATTCTTGGGTGCTAGGAGGTGAAGAATACTAGACACCTTTGCCAAGTCTACCAGAAGTCCTTCCTTACAATATGTTTTAGGAGCACATTAAAGGGTGTAGCAAATAGGCATTTTTAAAAGTTTAATGAGATTTTTAAGACTTGACAGCAGTCAAGCGTAAGTGTCAGGTTAGAGCAATGGTCCTTGACCAAGCCATAAACTATCTAGTCATTTAAGTAGACTTGAAGAAACGTGTGGATGAAATCCTAAAGGCTTCAATAGCTACTCACGAGAACATAATTGGGGCATTATTCAACCTAAAGGGCATGATGTTATACATGAAGGATCCCCATTTAGTGGTAAATGTTGTCTTTGGTTGGTCATCTTCAGCTATCTAGACCTAATGGTCTCCCAAGAAGCCATCTGTGAAGGTATATATCTCACATCCATCAACACCTTGAAGGATTTATTCCATGAAAGGCATTGGGAAGGGATCAGTGACACATGATGCATTAAGTACTCGATAGCCTATGCAAATACGGATGTGTCCATCCTTCATGATACTAATCACCATGAGATTAACCCATTTAGACTCATCAATAGGGGTGATTACCCCAATGCATAACATGCTATCAATTTCCTCTTTGATGCATGCCCGTAAATTGGGATTCATTTTATATGGTCATTTTTTGATTGGTTGAGCACCATCAATCAGTTTGATATGCATCTTTCCTAAGGATGGATGGACTCCCTTCATTTCATTGTAGTTTATCAAAAAGACATCATGATATTCCTTTAATAGCTCAAATATCTTTGAAATTTTAGTGTCAGTCCAATAATTTCCTACCATAGCCATCTTTGGTTCTTGCTCTATGCCAATGTTGTGTTGAATAGTCTGAATAGGCCTATTATAGGGGTTTTCTATATTGACACCCGTATCAAGAATAAATCTTGTGCTAAAATCTATAAGAACATCTAAATGATTGGATAATAGGTCAAGTGGATTGGATCCTTCACGTTCTTCCACTTGAAAGATAAGATTTTGTTTTTATAGATGAATTTATTCACATCGATCCTAATTAAGGACTAGTGCTAGTGTGAAAACAAGTTTTATTGATGGTTTATTGAAGAGGTGTAGGGCTTCTTCAAGGTCATGATGGATACTTCTCAGGGGATTTTCCATAGGACTTGGGTCACCTACAACTGCTTCACGTATGTGTTGGAGAGTGAGGTACAAATTCATCCTTGGTGAAGAATAAGATAGTCCCAAGTTCATGTTCTCCTTCAATAAATTCTAGAACTTGGTTCCCATGTGTCTCTCTTCATGAACATACCATGCACATGCCTAGATGCATAGAGTCCCATAGAACACATGTACCCATTATTACTCTCGTAAGTAGGACTCATCATCTCTCCACATTGCTTTGTAGGATTCTATGTGGGGTTCAGGTGCTTATACTCTATTGTAACTAACTATCCCCATTACTTTGTTGTCATGATGGAATTGATGATGTAAAGCTGAGTGTACTTGATCTCACTGGAGAATCCATTCACAATGGGTCCACCACCATCTTGCAACTGTACCATCAAAAAGATAAAGTAAAGATCAAATACGTTCCATGTAAGTGTAGTAAAACTCTTCAAGGCATTGGATAAAGTCTCAAACTTCCATCTGTCCATGGAAACAAGGACCCTCTTCATGTCTTTCATTAGGTTCATCTATGATTGGACCCCTCATGACCTAGTTGATGACTAGGTGAATGAATTTGTGGCATTTATTAAACTAGCATAGAATATTCTCTCGACTATTAATGGTACTACACACTCTTCTAGCGAGGTCATAGTCACCATGGGCCCAATAATTACAAGCATTGCTTGTAGTTTTAGAAAGGGACTGAGTGTCTGACCATCATAGAACACCATCATAAGTTGGATCCCTTTGCTCATCATTCTTGGTAGTGACATTATAGATGTGGTTAATGTCCTCTTCCACATTGACAAGTTCTATATAAGGGGGCTCTTGTGTTTGATTCAAGAGAATAATAATGTGTTGGTTAGCATTCTCAAAACTAATATACCGCTTCTTTAAACTCATGTCTGCATTATTTTCATAGCACCAAGGTCATCCCAATAGAGCTGGGAAGTCATCTACCTCAGCTAGTTCAAGAACCTCAAAATCTGCCTTGAAGGGTACTCTAAGTATATCAACCATGGCGTTCTTGAGGACACCAATTGGTAAAACACAAGTCTTGTTATCCATGAACAACATGTGTGGTGATGGCTATAGTGTTAGACTAGCCAATTTTTTCCAAGCATCAGTGGTGAGGACATTTACGTCTACGCCAGTGTGAAGTAGTATGTCCTGGATTACCCATCCACTAATGGCAGCATTAACTAGTATCTCTTTATCTTCCAGTGGAGTAGGAGAAATAGGAGTGTCTTGTCACTAAGCATGATTCAGATGTCAATACTAAGTCTGATGAGTGAATTGGAGTTGAAAATCATTTGGTGTTTATCCCTAATTCTTAAGCCAAATTCTTAGATGAGGAACAATATCCTCATCTAGCATAAATTTGCACAGGTCTTGGAAATCATTGCACACCATATTTTGAGGCTCAAATACCTTGTGCATACTAGAATGCTGCATTACTTCCTTATCTTTGATAAATTTAATCTATCCTTGGAGTTCTTATACCAATGTCATTATATCCTAGATGACATCCTTCTATTTTTGGGCATTAAGATACTTTCTTATGCATGGTTGTTCATGTTGAACCTTCTTAATAGGACTAGAGGTAGATTGAGATTATCCTCCACTATGCATGGTAATATTCACTTATTGAATATTTTGGGTTTTATCAATTTGAATCATATTGACACCCTTTTCATTTTGCTCCTTGGTGATAGCCATGTACAAATCAAAAAATTCTTCTAGTTGGTGGTCCTTTTTACATAAAGCACATATAGGGTAGTCTAGACAATCCCTTTGGTAGTGGTATGGGGATCCACATTTGTAACATGTCCTTGGTGGGAAATGACCACCTCCTTATCCTTGTCCTCTACCTCGACCATGGTACCACCATTATCTTGATTTTTGGATATAAAAGTTTGGCATGTACTGTATGCTCATGCTTCATGGATGTCACTAATCATTCAATAGTCATTACTATCATGAGTATATGCATCACATATCTTATAATAGTCAGACACCTTTGAGTGTTTTACTCATTGAAAAAGAGGGAAAGAGCGTACATCATGATCTTCATGACAAATTTCACATGATTGCTTCAGTACAATGTGGATGTTATTACACAGGTAGTTACTTTAGGTGTGTCCTTCAAATTTGCAATCAATGCACCAGAGACCACTATGAGTATCACGTGCATTATTTGTAGTTAATTTTTCAATTTTTTATGCCATTAAATCTATCTTAGCTTCCATGAAGGGACTGATCCCTATATCAATACTTCCAATTGCTTCAGCGAGGAGGGTAGCTTCTAAAGCCTCGCACGGGCTAGTCTAGGTATTCTGAGATAATGTTCATCAAAAAAGAAGTAAAAATCCTCCTAAAAACCACTGTGTATGTTGATCAACATTGATCACAAATGACAATTTAGACAACAATGTCTTGAACCTTACTTCATACTCTTGCACACTTTTAGTAAGTTTTTGTTTATGTCCTTTAGTATGACTATGCTTTGTGTGACTTTCAGTAAGTTTCATAGTCAACCACCACTTGTTGAGGGTCAAACTTCTTATACCATTTGCGCACTTGCTCCAATAGTGTAGTTACAAATTTGGTGGCTTTTCTTTCAGAAGAAATGATGGCTCCCACCCTCCAAATGAGTTCACACTTATGGATATGTTTGATTGCATTCTCTATGCCTCAGTATTCAAGTAAGTATAGTGTCATTTCGTAATACACCATTGTCAGCTGAGGTTATTGAATTGGTGGATGTTAAGAACCTTTAGATCTTGTCCCTTGAGGGGGAAGTCCACTACTTCTTCTTATGCCACCACATGGTTTGCCTTTAGCACCTTTAGTAGTAGTGATCATGATGTGGGGCATGGTATCTAGTTGATTAACCAAATTTGGGCTTTTATTCTATGCACTTTGAAGGCTAGGTCCTCTAGGCATCCCAAATTACACCATGAAATTCCCTTAAAGAGGGAAGGAAAGTGTTAAGTCTATATGTGTGTCAAATGGCTTAGTTTGAGTATCCCTTACAAGCTCAGTTTTTGATTCCACAGTATCTATATCCTAATAATGTATGTGTACTCAATCTAATTCAAGAGCATGAGTGTACACTGTGGTTGGGGATCCTGGTTGGTTCAGACTTGGTTCTTTGGTTCCTGTCATCTAGTTACTTTCTCCTTCATATGATTTAAGTGGCATGGGGTGTGATTCAAAAGTGATGGGGTACTCTTTGTGTGTTTCTACTTCCCTGTGGATCCTAACAACACTTCTTGAGTTTTCTTGATCTCTCCTTGTGTCACTGACTCGTATAATCCTTTGTTGAGTTTCATCATATTTCCATTTCCACAATGCCTACTGACTGGCTACCATTATGAACCCACAATATTTTACCAACTCTTTTCTATTCCCCTTCCAAATGTGTGGATCATGCACAAAATGATTTATCTCTCCATTATCATAGTCTAAAGTCCAAAATCAATAAATAACTTCTTGATTTTTAAAGCAAAATGTCTAATGTAACATCCATGTGGTTCTCAGAGGTACTAGAACTTGGCTTCTTCAGGAGATGAATATGTAGTTATAGTGTACTCCAAAATGTAGTTGTTCAAAATACCTTTCCACCAAATGTTGACAGCTCACATCCATAGAGTTCTAAGTCATGCTAATGCTCTTTACCATTTTAATGTCCAAGATTGTCTTCTCCCAAGGTTTCATCATCATCCTTGAGGATACATAGATAGCCAAGTGTGTCAATGAACTAGGACATCAATAAATAAAGTTTCATAAAAGTCACTATAGATATTCTACTCTACCCACTATTGTGCAAAAACTCCTGGTTCAAGGTAAGGAACCACAAAATTATTTTCAACTCTGGTAATCCATTATTCTACATTTTCAAGGGTGACACACTCAAACATCTTCCATGACTGTGTAGCAAGTGCTATGGGTCCCAAAAATAGAACCAAAATTTTGGGTTTCTTATTGTTAATATAACTTCAACACTGAGATCTATCCCAACAAGCTAGCATGCTAGCCCTTTCACGCAAGATTGTGGTCTTGTGCGCTCACCTGAAGCGTGTAGTTAGAGATCAGTTCTCATAGATTTTGTTGCATAGTAATATTAACTTAATCATATTCTTCCCTTTCTTATGTAATTAAATAGATACTATATAAAAGCATAGATAAACTACTTTTATTCTAGGATTACTAATCCTGGCCACCATGATTATGCAAACTAATGTCATTTCAATTTAAAGTTGTTACTTTAGAAAAAGAAAATATCGGTTTGATTTCATACAAAGTTTCAATCATTATGCTCAACTCAATGTTTCACATTCATTAATCATGAACACGAGAATTTATATAATATATGTAACTCATATATTAAGCATAAGCATCAATAAAAAAAATGACATCTCAGTGCTTTATAATAAGGGAATTTATACTTGTTTATCCCTAACCAAGTATTTACAACACTAATGACAGGAGTAATTAACCAATGAACTCTCAACAAACTAATATTTGTAGCACTCAATCAACTAACTTCTCCTAAGGACTCAGGCCTTTGCACCCCCTATATACTTGTGCTATGTTGGATCCTTGCTTCCATGTGCTTCTCTCCTTGCAGTTTGGTGCAAAATTTTTGATGAATAAGGTTTGGGTGACCCTTAGGAACTACTCCTTAATCGTTCCCACTTCCAATTCACTTCCCAAGTCTTCCACTATCATTCAAAGTCCTATGCTCTTAGGTTCCTCCTGATTAATTCTCCTTTGATTGGGTCCTCTTGCATTGGTGCCTTTGCACCTTTGTCCTCTCACTAGGTTCCACACCACGGTGCTTCTATGCCCATCAAGTTCTGCACCATAGACTTTTTGCATTATGTTTCTTCCACACCAAAATGGAAGAAACATTTAGCCAAAATTTGGGGCCAACAAACATTGAGGATAATATTGTTTTGAAGAGGAGAGGCATGCTAAACCCTTAAGTGTTAATGTGTATTGGGATATGTGTGGTTGACTTGTGGATATCATAACCTTTTACTTAGTTATATGATAATTTATCCATCTTCATATTGGTAGTAGTGTCAACCTATGGAATATCTATATCCTTAATAGAGTAAATTTATGAGGTAGTGGTTAGTATTATATGATCATATTACAAATTTTATTCTAGTTACAAGGTTGTGGAAGTTGGCCCCTCAAAGTGGATCAATCATATATATCTAGTATTTTGATTTACTATCAATATATGGTTTGAATTTACTATATTATACTCATATTATTTTGATATCATATATTTTTATCTACTCTTATATTTTATATATCCATCCATTACTATGAATTTTATTTATCTATCAAATTAATATAATTACACTGGATGGATATTATTAGCAATGCTTATTTTGATATATCTCTTCTTCTTAGGATTTTTCTTATTTGCACGCATATGCATATTAAAAGGATATTATTAATTTTGTTTAGCTTTAGATAATATTCCTATTCACATGCCTATAAATTTTGAGTGAATATTATTATATTTTTTTAACTTTTTGATAGTTTAATATTATTAATTTTCTATAGTTATAAGACAAGTCTTCCCCATTTTGTAATGCAGAGTGGATAACATAAAAATTTTCTACACATATTTTATTCTTCTTAGAAGCTCTTTATTGTATTTTAATAAATATTTGTTTATTTAATCTTAAAAATATGTGTCAATTTAGTAGAGAATAAATTTATTTATTATAACACCCTAATTACTAACACTTGGTGTGTTGTTCCCTAGATTTAACCCTCAATCTAGATCAATGGTATCAGATCAAGTTATGTACTGCATGTACCATTGAACAAGCTCATGCTATTAAAATTTGGTCTTAGATTGAAGGGATCCATTCTAATATATTATTGATAGATTCAAGAGACCTCATATGGACATAAAAGGAGTAACAAGGAACTGCTTAGACCTAATAAAGACATTTCTCAAAGAGGCTTTAGAAAAGAAAAGGGGTGAAATGATGTCCTGATTTCTAAAAAATATTGAGAAGCATGGTAATATCTCCATAAAATACATTTTAAGAGTATACACCCTTTAAGGCAAAAAAAAGGTTTGAGATCCCAAAGTTTTAAGGTAAAATAGAAGAAAGTGCCCTTGAAAATTGCTTCATAAAATTATACTCATGTTTTTCTATAAACACTTTCTCAAGTTTAGTTAAAATAACATTTGCTCTGCTAAAATATAAACCACAAGTCAAATAATAGTGGGAGGCTCCCTTGAGAAATCTAAAAAATATGTAGAGGATGAATACATAGTCATGATAGACCCCTCTTGGAGTGAATTTTTTGATGCTGCTACAAATGAGTGTTTTTGGAGTACATGTGGAAATTTATGAAATAAAAGAAGAATATACATAAGAATACAAAAATAAATTATATTCTCTATTAGTGAAACTCAACATCAAGGATTGTGTAAGGCATAGAGTACTTAGATACAAAAGTGTTTTTAATTGATATATTCAAACATAGATGGGATTCCTAACTGTTGAAATGATTAGAGCAACCCATTTGTATGCAATAAAGATAGAACAAAAGTTCAAACATAAAGGGAAACTCCTTGTATAAAGGCATACATTATAAAATTATAGAGGATAATCCAAGTATGGAAGCAAACAAACAAACCAAAGAGGCTCCATAACAATGGAAAAATTAAAGGTTTCTAATCTCAAGGTTTTATATGAGAAATCCCATAGATAAACCCCCACAGAAGGTTTCTAGTCTCAAGGTTTAAGATGTTTTGCTTGGGAATCCATACATGTGTAAACAAGATGGAATATATCAGTTCAAAACTCATAATGTCATCATCATGTTGAGAAAACAATCCTACAAGATCCGTGAGGTCCCTGCTAAGGAGACAATGGGATTAACTAATGCAAATAAATCTAGGTGTATGATTGGTTACAATGGAAAGTTTGTGCTGATTTTTATTAGGTTAGAGGATACTTGGCATGTCATTTCAATGATGCATGGAAATTTACATAATCATATTCTACAAAAACAAAATAGGAGGTCTTAAAAAAATTAAAAATATGTCTTCACTACACCTATGATGTGCCCCTACACTACTAGGTGACATCCCATTTGTTGACATATTGAATAAGCAACATGATTGTTAGTCTATAGTTTGGGTGTCCTAACTAGAGATGATATGATTTAGAGAAGGAGATATTGAATTTAATTAACTACTACACAGATTTGTCTTAAATTATCTTCATTATAGATATTTACATGATAAGATATGAATATACATCAATACGTACCCTTTAAAAGTGAAAGGTTACAACTCTTCCTCCATCATGACTTTTGGTAACAACTTGTTTACACTTATATACCTTATTGACTACTAATTATAGGATATTTACATATATATCATGGTAGATATGCATTTTCCTTATGTAAACTATTATATATTATTCATTAATATCATTTTGATATGTTTATAGCTTCCGTGATATGCTATAATGCTCATATAAATCCCATGGAATCATAATATATGTTATGTTAACAGCTTTTGTGGTATATTATAATGTTCATATAACCTTGATAAATAACCTTGCCAACATTATCCCTAAACTTAAACATTGATCTTGTCATCGAAACAAGTTTGATGAACAACCTGCCATTTCAAATTTCCCAATGCAGTTTCAAATTTTTATCTATGATAAAGTACTCTTTTTCCCCAAAATCATTGTTTTTATTTGCATTATACCTCATTCATTCCATGGATTTATTTTATTTTCTTCTTTTTACAACATCATTCCCTTGTTCTGTGACATATTTTATGATCACCTCATTTTATTCATTTGCAACATAGTATTATATATGTGTGTCATCATCCTCTTCCTTTTCCTCCAAATATCCTCACACAATGCCATGGTTATACTAACGTATTCTTATTTTCTAATGTAATTTTTTCTCACGTGGTGTGATTCCTTTGTTCCATGGTATAATTTCCTCATTTTCCCTTTGTGGTATAGTATATTTATTCCATGACATGTTTCCCTTTACCTTCTCATGGTATATTTTTCAAATGTTGGGAATTTTTTGTTTTCATAGCTTAATGCCTCTGACTTTGTCTTAAAAATCTTACCCTCAACAAAAATATTAGCCTCCTCATTTTATTTATCTCAAAATTTTTATTAACACCACAAATCTCATCCTGCTCACTTTCATCTTATTCATTTGTTATGGTCCATTCATCTTCCATACCCATTCCTAACAGTAAGTTGGATACTACTCCATTAAATTCCATCCTCATCTCTTCTTTTATGGAGTTTAATATCCCATTACAATCAATAAAAAATTTCAATGCTAATAGTATTATGTATGATGACTGATTCTGATATGTTTCCATGACTTGAAAATCTATTGTTTTAGTGTTACCCAAACAATTAATTTCTACTCCTTTTAAGATCCCTATGGCTTCTCGCCATGTGCCATCTAACATTTTTAAATAATAATATATCACATTTATGGATGGATTTCCTAAGGCCTCAAATGTAGCTCGTGGTATAAAATTCACATCCACACTAAGATCCAACAATCTACGACATATTTTCTTGCCATCAAATTTCCCATCTAACAATATTGTTGATTTCCTCCACCTATTTTCAGTTTTAAGTACATTTTTATCCTTCTCATTTGTCATTTTGGTCCATCCTAAAAGTTTACTTTTATGACTTTCATAGTTGGTCTAGGCATCATTAACGATAAATCCAAGTGTTGTGTGATCCTTGATTCCTTGTTTCTTCTTTCTTATAATTCTACCTTTTCTTCCATTTGCTTCGTGACATCCTCACACAATGTCACATTTGCCTTAACTCTTTTAAAACTTAACTATCTCATTCTCTTCTCTCTTTCTACCTTTTGGTATTTATTTTTCCTTTTCATTTCCTCTTTTGCTTGCCATGTTTGTTTAGCTTGTAGTATTTTTACTTCGGTGAGTACTACAATAACTTATTGTTGTGCTTTGTCCAATGCTATGGTCATGGCATTCTTAGGTTTTTATATTATTTTGATCTCTTATTTTATCTATTTCTCTTCTTATTTTACTATTTTTTCTTCCATGATTTCTATTTGACCCTATAGATATGGATTACAAAGATGGTTAGATCAAGTATTTGTCATGGAAAAACATGATAAATGCATAAAAAACTTACAATCTAGACCAACCTATTCAACGGGGTTTGTAAATGACAATTAAAATCAATTGAAATAAAACACACAAACATTACCTTCCCAAAATCATTCCACCATCCAAATACATCTCAAAACGTGTTTTCCCCCTTGATTTGGTGCTCAAGTCTTTGTCAATGATGAATGCAAAGCTCCTCCATCATCTCAAGATCACCAACTAAGCTAAGCTCATGATATGAAAATCAATGCTATGCCTATCAAATGAAGCTATCTTATTGCAAATTAAACATAATAATCAACACAAAGAAAGGTTGTGGAGAGAATTCTACATAATAAGTTTACATAAATGAAGCTTAATCAAAGTGGTCTTAGCCCTCCTATTTATAGATTTTTGAATTTGATCAGGATCAACCATGACCATCCAACTCAATATGAAGATGTGTAGCCATGAATTAATCCAATTATGTAAATAATATCCACAAATGTCCTCATAATTGATGCATAGGCTATTAAGGAGAAGTCATCTTATCCATCATCATCATGTTCTCAAGCCAACTAGTCTCAATCCACTTGATGGTTTGCCATTCATAACTCCTTTTCTAGTTCAATCTTTCTTTTTTATCCTTGAGCTTAGAAACCTTTTTGTTATAAGTCTCTATTTATTTAATCTTTAATACATCTATTCTTTGCCTTAATTCTCCGAGATGAAATTCACATTCATCATCTATCTCTACCTCTTGGTCTTTCTTTTCATTCACTTAATATCTCTTAATCCCTTTGTGTTCTCTTTCCTAGGCACCTTCTTGGGTTAGAATATTCAAACATTACATGTATGTCATGAACTTAATCTCTTCTTGGAGAGAGCTCTAGATGACCATATCACATTGGTATCTAACTCTCACAATATTTAAAACACAACTCACCCTTATTATATACCTCAACTTGTAATATTCATCCTAGGCTTGTAGCCATGTTATCCTATTTTCCCTTCATCTAATAAATCCATGTTTTATTTTGAAAATTTGGAACTTTATATACCTTCCCCTAATTCATATACTCCTTCCTACAAGTTCTCATGGTCTAATTCTACCTGCAGACCCCTTGACCATCACTAAACCTTGCTAATTAGGCCTCATTCAATCCCTGTTTGCACTCAATTGTCAATATCCATACAATTTTGTACCCATTCACTCCAAAACCACTTCAATATATTCAAGCATGCTTACAGGAACAAATCTACAAAATTTTCCAATGGATAAATCTCTCATAACAACCTAAACCCTAGTTCTCGGGTTTTCATGCTTTTTTCAATCTCGTGGCCATATAAAATGAGATATAATGAGATACACAATGTTTAATAACTTAGATTACTTTTAAAGGATCTGTATTCAACTCCATTAACTTTTCCAATGATCTAGAGTACTTATTCCTTTCACCTTACTCAAAACAACTAGAAATATAGGGTTTTTACTTGCTCTATTTGACAGTGTAAGGTCTATAAGTGAAAACCTCACCTTGATTTTATTTGAATATCATTCCATCAGTTTCAAGACCTTCACAAGGTCTATCCACATTCAATACACCCTTCCAACTAGTTTAGTCACCTCCTACATTCTTATTTGAGCTCATAATGTTCACCATATAGAAAATTGTGTGTCTTTATATTGATTGTGTCAAGGTATAAGCATTCAAGGGTTTCTATGACTCTACTCAAGGTTTATACAAACTTCCAATATCTTTTTCACATCTGTTATCACCATAAAAAACTATTATAAACAATAGTATATATACCTTTGTTCAAGAAATGTCTTTTGTTTAACAAATAACCATGCTTGTTAGAATGCCCTACAGACCTGTATTCACAACAGAGGTCATTGATTACTTTTTAAAACTTATTTAACTGCATTCTATGGATTCATACCCTCATTGTTTTTTTTAATCATCTCCATAAATCATTCACTCAAATATTCACCTAATCAGAGTTAAGGAATAGAGTTGCAACTTTTTATAACATGATTGTGCACACTAAATAGGGTACTCGCTATACCCATATAATTCTTACTTCTTTGTAGGATTCCTTCCTTCTTTTAATGTAAAAAAATCCCCTACAATCAAGGATCTCTCTTATCAACCTATATCTTCACAAGTGGATTGACTAAGCTTTAAGAACTAAACCTTTATTTCCATTTCTTGATCAACACACAATAGGGTACAGGGTATACATTACCTTTCTCTGGGTTTCCTAATTATGATGTGCTTCCTCAGGGATTTAAAGACTCTACAAAGTTATAAACACAAACAAATAACATCCTCCATAAAGAGATTTTATTTATTCACTTCAACAATGGTTTTATTCCATCCACCTTGACTATATTTTACAGTTCTTCCTCCCAACTTGTAGGCACACATAGGGATTAAGTATTTGTAAATAATTCATGGCTCACCTAAGAAAAAATGTAAACATGTAAAGTTTAATCTAAACAGCTTGAAAAGAAAAAAACCCAAAGATCATCTTGTCTTTATTCTTTGATTCCACATGCCTATACCATACAATCCCTGGAGGATCGGTTCATCTTTCTTTGTGAGGGTTTACTATCTTCTTTATTTTTCTGACCCTCTCACCCCTCTCTTTGGAGGTCTCTTCTTTTTACCACCCCAAGACTCACATACAATCCTCCATTTGCACCAACTTCTACGTTGGTTTACCAAGGTAGTTACCAAAACTAACTACTTACTCATCAACCTAATGTATGGGTAAGACTACAAAACAAATACATGACTCTTAACTTGACAACTTAGACCTTTAGGACTTCCATTACCATCTATATGACTTCTTGACCCTATTGAACCAACATTGTTCACCTAAACACCCCTATACATGTATTTAGCCTTCTTAACCTCTTCACAACATTTGAATTTTCAAATTCCCTATTTTGGAGGGAAAACAACTAGAAACCACTTAACAAATCATGAAGACCTAAAATGGATTCTAAGACATCAAATAGACTTTAAAATGTCCCATACATGCTTTGACACTCATTTTGACCTTCAAATTGACAAGACTCAAAAATAGTGTTGCTTGGCTTGATGCTCCTACATCAATAATGATTTGGGAGGAAGGGACATTAAAAAGGAATGGGAAGCCATAATCCTAATATTTATTGCATTTATGGCTTATAGATGCCACCCCACTGATCATGTCATTTGATGATGTAGTTAATAGGAATCAATTTCTAATAAATAGATATATTTTAATAACTTCCATGGAATTTTTATTGAAGCTCATAATTTGATTTAATTTGCCTAAGTAAGATTAATCAATTTTAGTGCAATTATTTGGATATTCGTGCACTATTAATCAAACTAGTCAAAATGTCATATTATTGGGTTGTAATTTGACTAGAGATGAATTATAAGGTGATGTTAGTTGTGTATGGACCATTATCCCATTTAGGATTTTGTTGACATAAAATAACACATGCACATGTCATGTGCTTTCGAATTAGAAGAAAAGAGTGATCCAGAGTACCAAAATGTATTTTTGTCATTTTAACTCAAATGATTTGCGAAAAATTAATAATTAAATAAAATGCATTGCCCCATTTAAGGATACATTAGCCTAAATCGGCACTTGTATATGACAAGCTTGAACTTTTTAGTGTGTTTAAGTGATTTTGGCCCAATTTGTGCATTTTCATAAATTTTGAGTAAGATTGACAATTTCAACACAAATGGTGTTAGGAATTGGATGTCTACATTTTGCCCCTATTTGAGAAGGTGCTGTGAGACATTTAGATGAAGAAATGTCTTTTCAAAGAAAAGAGTTATCAAGAAGAATCTGGAAGGAAATGACTCATAATGCCCCCTCGAGAGAACATACTAGGATGAAAGAGAAAGATGGACTCTCAAAAAGAGAGAGAAAGTGAGATTAACTCATGGAACAGATTAATTCCAAATGAGCTATTGCTTGCTCATGTTGATTCCATCAATGATTAAAATATAATTAGAATAAAATGAGTCCCAAAGATGAGGGGAATGGGAAGGATACAATCCAAAAATAGAAGTGATGCACTTTGAACACACCTAGAGCTAGGGTGCAAGTTGTGCACTTCAGAACTAATCAATCTCGAGACAAGTTACACACCAAAATATTTCTATAATGAGGGAAAATTCCCACATAGCTTAGAATTAGAAGAAAAGGATAATCATATCTTTAAAGATAAAACAAATAATAATGTGCTCTATTAAAGCAAATTTGATCAGTTGATAAAGCAATTTTGCCCCAGTAGGGCTAATTTTGATCATTGATAAATAATGGTTTGCCCTTATAGGGATGATTTAGATTTGTGACTAGTTCAAATGTTGTGCCCCTATAGGGAAAATTGGCAAGCAAAATCTCAAAGATATAACCTATGACATAGATTAAGGATGAGCAGGGGTAAACATAGATGTGATGGTGTAATGACAAAATAAGCCATGAAAAACCAAGCATACGAGGATGCACAAAGTGATAAAAGAGATGAAAATAAGAATGAAGATGGCTGAGTTGACCTGAGATACGTAATGTACCTAAGCATTTTCTACATATTCCAAATGGACCTGAAGCCAATGTAGTTCACCCAAAAGCGAGAGATAATAGAATGAGGGATGAAGAAAACTGATCAAAGTTCAATTAGACTCATGATGTATGACAAGAAATACATGTCTTTCATAGAGTTAGGTGCAAGATAAGAAATTGATACCTAGTTTCATTGGTGTTCTTGAGAGCTGATCATCAAAGCTGCATCGACATTGAGACTTGGATCCAAATCACAAAGTGCTTGCTATAGCAAATGAAATTATGCATCATAAATATGAATAACTTATAATTATATTGCATTTCAATTGTGCTGAGCTAGTTCAAATGTGAATACCTATAACTAAGGATAATGGTAAAAATGACCAAGACAAAAGTTAAAACTATTTACTTTTAAACAAGAAGCAAAGACAAATAAAAAGTATGAATAAATGAACCCAACTTAAAATCAAGAAATGAGTAATCAAGACTTAAGTAGGAACAAGGATGTATAAAAAAAAAGCAAGAACAACTTAATAACATTAGATCAAGATATGAATAATCAAGGTCTATGTGGACCATCAAGATGAACTTGGAAAAACAAAACAAAAGAACAAGATAAAACAAGAACCCAAAAGACCATACAACACATAAAATAGCACAAATAAACAATAAAACATTTAGCAAGTGTTTTTTGGTATTTTCTAAGTATCTCAACTTGATTAAGGATTAAGAGACATAGAACGGTTGAACTTGTAAAATGTTGAGGGACTTTCAAATAGTGCTCATGAAATGGCAAGAGCGTGCCAACTTTAAATTGCTCACAAGATGATGAGAGCATATGAAAATGGGGGACTAAGGTGACCTCAACATGAATCGAGCACAACCTATGTAATCCCATTAGGACCTCCAGTCACAGTAGTTCTACCAACACAAAATTAGATTGAAGACCAACCAAGTCACAACAAGTTTGCAAATAAAGGTAAACAATAAGGGAAATGATAATAGTAATGACCAGGTGATGTGTCAATGCATGATAAAAAGGCATTATACCTAATTTTCCCATAGGTAGTTATAATTATGAAACAATGTCATAATTATAATTTACCCAAAGGCAGTTATAATTAGGGGTACCAAATACAATACTAATTTTCCCATACGCGATTATAATCAACGATACCAGATAAGATGTAAATGAAAGATATCTTTCCAGATCCACTATCACACTACTTCCATAGACTGTCATTTAAACACAAAATTCTAAAAACTCCTAAAACTGGATCAGAATCCCCCCATGGAGAGTGCAAGATGAACCAAAGAAACCAAAATAAAAAAGGGTAGGTATAATGACTAAAAACAAGCCTCAGTCAATAGTAAAGACATGGTATAGTAAAATGGTATAAATAAAATGATAAGATGACACTTGGCTATAAAGGGCAAACAAGGTTGTCCCAAAGCAATAATTAGCTTACTTTGCTCACAAAATGAAGAGAGCATGGCTTAGGTGACCAAATTGGCCTCAATAGAAATTGAGTGTTGCCTACATAATCCTGAAGGACCTCAAGTCAATGTAGTTCAAACATAGGAACAAAATGGGACACAATGGTATAATTTGCCTAGACTGGAATGGGCCATAAGGTTTCTATCAAGAGATGAGGCAAAGAAAATGGAAGGGTAAATGGCAAATGAAAAATGGTTCTACTACTCCTACTGATGTGGAGATGCACATCCTAGTCAACATATGAGCTAATCATAATAATCAATTAGAAAATTTGTTAGCCAAGACCTCATCTAAATAGTTGCTCTGTCAATAACTGCCTATAGATCTGGACTTTAATAATGTTCTTGTGTTCTTTGTTGGTCATTGGTCCTGTTTCTTTCAAACATCAAGACAAGATGTCTTTGTAGCCTCTGTAAAGGAAAATTTTGCCAAGGATGATAGATAATGTTAGACAAATGATAAATTGTATAATTTGGTAATGAATATGTGGATGATAATGGAATTTATAATGGTTGGGTAACAAATGAAGATCAGAATGTTCATGCACACATAATGTTTTTGATTATGAATTTGACATAATTTTTGTTGTGGTGGGGCTATAGACCTCAAAATATGTTCTTGATAGGACCACCAGTATTTACTATTGTTTGATCCTATAAGTTGCTACCATCTAATTATGTTATAGATTAGTAGTTATATTGATTTGATCTTTGATATTGTTTTCATCAAGTAATGAAGAACTTTTATGCTCAACTATTGGCAACTCGATGAGGTTTTCACCAATGAATTTGTCTTGATCATCCCATAGCACTTATGAGAAGGTTTCATGAAGAGATGTTAACATTTGACTTTGATTGTCTTCTAGCACCTTTGCAAAGGTTTCACTAAAAGATGTTGAGCTTGAATTTTGATTGTCCCTTAGCATCTTCAAAAAAAATTCACTAGGAAATTTTTCTTCTTATGTATGAATGTGGTCTTGGTTTCCTTGATATTTTACACCTATTATGTTGCCATGGATGTAGTTCAACAAAGTGTGATTCTATTGGTCCCAATCGATGCTTATGGGAGGTGGAATGTCAATATAATGGATATGTTGGGTGGTAATAATAGAATGATGAAAGACATCACAATCCTCATAGAAGATACTAGGAGAACCTATGTTGATGCTGAAGTAATCATCCTCAAAAACCATAGAAGGATCACAAATATATTCAAATTAATCTACAAGGCAATTATAACCAATGTTGTAACAACCATGACTGTAATCTGATTCTAAAGCTAAGTCTGAGTCAAGGGACTCTAAATCCAATTTTGAGACTGATAGTGACTCTACTTATAATGCTAAATCTAATGTCAGTTCAGAAAGGCAACTTGACTCTAATCCTAATTCTTCATCTAATGTGGTTATTTCTATAAATATGTCTTGTTGAATGCTTGGTATCAAAAAAATAATTTCCTGTGATGGCATTATGGGCTCAATAAAAATTGATTCATCTAGGAAGGCTTCAACATAGACTGGCTCATCTAAGTAAATCCCCTCAAAGAGAGGGAACCACTTGAGAGATGACTTGACAGAATCTTGTCTATCATTAGTAGACTCCTCAATGAGTGAAAAAAGATCAAGAGACAACTCTGCATAAGTTGGCTTATCAAGGAGATGGGGCTCTTTAAAAATAGGTAAAATATGAATAGGTGATTCATCATAGGTTGACTCTTCATAAATTAGTGTTTCAATAATAACATCATGGATTTGGTTCACAATTGGTTACAAAATATCAACTTTGAACACATTTTGATCCTCACAAGATGGTTTTTGAAGAGGTAATGGTTCTTGTTATGGCTCGTAGATCGGCAAAAACTTTCTAAAGTGGGAAAAATTGGTTCAAGGCAAATAATGGTTTTTGGTTCAATAAAGGGATATTAAAAAATTAGACTATTGAAGAAGGGATCAACAAAATTAGGTTCATCAAATGAACATTCTTCAATAATAGATTCAATAAATGTCAACAATGGGCCTAGAATGGTAACCTTAGGGTGTTGCAAATCTTGGTGGCTCACATAAGCCAAAAGAGGAGGACCTAAAATTGTAATTTTCTTTGCTATGGCGCTTGGTTGCTTGCACAAGCTGAAGGAGAATAGCCTAGAATGGTAACTTTCACATGTTGTAGAGTTTGATCACTTGCCCAATCCAAAGAGGGATAACCTAAAATGGTAACCTTCAAGCATGACATGCAAATCGAAGGGGAAGGATGGGGATGATGTACAAAAATCAACATAGACTGGATTGGTATTCAACAAATAGGCCTAAAGAAGATGATATCACCAAACAAGATAGAGTACTCATGTCTGCCATAAAAATGCTCTACCTCACAACTAGGGCCACAAGAGACCCTATTGTGAGTATACCTTTGTATCATGTCTAAAATGTTGTTCTCTATGTTTGCTTTAAAATGTAAATGTGTTTTACAAATGTTTAAACAAGGTTTGTTTGATCTTTTCTAAACAAATGACAAGGTAATAAAGAGACTATAATAAAAGGGAGGTGGCGTAGCACCACACAATTGTAAGAATGTGTTCACTAAATTACTCAACCTTTGGTAGGGTTGAAATCATATAAATCCAAAGAGGGTATGATAACTCAAAAACCTAAGTGTAAACTAGTACCCCAAACGTAGATTTAGAGATATGTCAATACCATAAAATCTAGTTCAACTTTGATGAGTTACTAATAAAAAATTAGAATAAATCCCTTCAGATTAGGATGGTGGCAATGTGAATCAAGAAACTTAAGATGTGAAAACATGCAATAATTCCTAAGTATAAAATTATAACCAAACGGGCAGCACAACACCACCACATGGTAATAGGAGGTATAATAAAATGTGTTCTAGAACTTAGAACATAAGCAATATGCAAGATAACCTAAGTTCACAATGATCAAATGATGATGATAAGTCTATATATAGCCTTCAATCCAAATGGAAAATTGAACCCAAGTTAACTCAATTCAAGTGCAAATAGTAAAACCAATCAACATATTAACCTATAACTTAGAAAGGTGCAATTCTAAATTTGAATTATCAATGAAGGATTTAAATATTTTTGGAAAGTGGTTTAGACTCAAATGGGTAGCATAATTGCATTGTTTAAACAATACAAACACAATGTTTAAGATGAAGATTTGAACAAGGCAAAGATGATTTGGATTTGACCAACGTAATGCCTTTTTTTTCAAATAAAATGTTGGATAAATGTGTTTGGTTATGATGTTTTGTTTACAAACAAGTTTTAGACTCAAATCAATGACCAATTAAATAAAGAATAAAAAGACCAAATACAACTAAGTAAATCATCCTAAGCCCTAAACTGATGAGGTTGCGTTGTATTATTTAAATCCATTTATATACGTGTTCTTTAAAGGTTTTTAATTGTTAATCCAAAAATAAAAGCGCATGAGTTGGTAGGGTATTTTACACCCCCTTTTTTCCCAAGATATTGTACGACAATATGGACCTTTGGGTTACTCACTCTGCATCAACAATACTCTACAACAAATGGGGTTGTCTAAAACTTACAATTTATGACCATCTAGATGGTCCCAAACATGGCTAACGCTAAAGATGTAACACATCAATTAGATCCACATTAATCGGCTTGTTATGAAAAGGTCTTGTCCTTTTCACAACCGCTACATCTATCAATTACTTAGTGTAGTGCAATGTTTGAATTACCCCTACGATTTGAGCTAGATTTCCATTAATGGAGTTTGCTTAACCGCTCAAGCAAACATCTCAATGGGTCACCCTCAATTTGTATACCCCATCGTGGAGTGGATTTGAAGTCAATGCTAAGAGATGAAACCCTTGGTCAAAGCTTCCCTAAATAACTCATGAAGAGGCTATGAACTCCCATCCATAAGTCAAATTGCATGAAATAAAACTAAGTGAAAAGGCTTTAGAAGTTATTTTTAGATCACCCAAACCATATAGGTTTTGGGGAGAGCCTAGACAACTTCTTTTTCATGCCTTGTAAAAAGGCATATTCGCAATGAAAAGGCATTTTTGGTCACCCAAGTTCCCTAAAGGGGTCGGAGAAGAACATACATGCACTCTTCGATTTGCTCAAAAAAATAAACAAGTCTAATAGATGATTTTGCATAAAACAACACTTCAAAAAATTTGAAATTTGAGTGAATGTTCATTTTATACACCAAATTGAAATGTTTAGTGAATTTCCTGGCCCCTTGGCCTTAGTTTTCAAAAACTTTGAAAAACATTCACAAAACAATCAAATAAATCATCTATAAGTTCCTTTTAAACACCGAAGGGAAGGTTCCAAGTTCCTTTTAAACACTAAAGGGAAAGTTCAAGACTTCATCATGCTCAAATTGATCACTTTCCACATGGGTCCTGTAATAAAAGTTAGAGAGTTTTTTTTAGCTTTGAAGCACAATTGATAATCAAACAAGCAAGTTTGGAATTTTTGCTCTTGGGTTCTCTATTTTTTACACCTAGAGACCAATGTCAGTTAACAGTGACCGATGCCAATTGCAGTAAGACTGATGTTGGTCATAAACTTAACCTATGCCGGTTGAAAATGACCAATAATGGTCACCTTCCCAAGAGCATTCCACCATCCAAATGTGGCTCAAAATATGTGTTTTCCCTTGATTTGGTGTTCAAGTCTTTGTCAATGATGAATGCAAAGCTCCTTCATCATCTCAAGATCACCAACTAAGCTAGGCTCATGATATGAAAATCAATACTATGTCTATCAAATGAAGCTATCCTACTACAAATTAAGTATAATAATCAACACAAAGAAAGGTTGTGGAGAGAATTCTACATAATAAGTTTACACAAATGAAGCTTAATCAAAGTGGCCTTGGCCCTCCTATTTATAGATTTTTGAATTTGATTAGGATCAACCATGACCATCCATCTCAAGATGAAGATGTGTGGCCATGAATTAATCCAATTATGTAAATAATATTCATAAATATCCTCATAATGATTTGGGAGGAAGGGGCATTAAAGAGGCATAAAAAGCCATAATCTTGATATTTATTGCATTTATGGCTTATGGATGCCACCCCATTGATCATGTCATTCGATGATGTAGTTAATATGAATCAATTTCTAATAAATAAATAGTCAATAACTTATATGGAGTTATTAATCTCATAATTTGGTTTAATTTTCCTAAGTAAGATTAATCAATTTTGGTGCAATTATTTGGAAATTGGTGCACAATTAATCAAATTGGTCAGAATGTCATATTACCAATTAATAATTTGATTGAAGATAAATTATAAGGTGATGTTAGTTGTGTATGGACCACTATCCCATTTAGGACATTATTGACACAAAATAACACATGCACGTGTCATGTGCTTCTAATTTAGAAGAAAATAGTGATCCAGAGTACCAAAATGTGTTTTCATCATTTTGACTCAAAATGATTTGAGAAAAGTTAATAATCACATAAAATGCATTTCCCCATTTATGGATATATTAGCCTAAATTGCCACTTATATACGACAAGCTCAAACCATTTAGCACGTTTAAGTGATTTTGGCCCAATTTATGCATTTTCACAAATTTTGAGTAAGATTGAAATTTCCAACACAAATGGTGTTAGGAATTGGATGTCTACAAACCCTGTGGTTTCTCTTCCAGTACTGTAAAATTACTGGACATCGTACTTTCCACATTCCCTCTTTATTTTTCAAAGTTTCCTTGATCTCTTGTAACTGGGATGTTTTAGTTTCTCTCATCTTTGAACATTCAATTCCTTCTTATTTAGTTACATTTGGAATATGTATCTTGAGGTATCTTTTTTCTAACTTAAGATCATGGTTATCTTCCATATGTGAGACACACCTCTAGATGGTCCCATTCCTAACTCCTCTATTATTATAGAATTGAGTTGTTGTAGTAAAATTAAAAATAATCATGTGTTCCTTCTTCCTTACAAGATCTGCATTGAGTTTGTTTCTCCTCTTCACATTTATGTGATATATGTCCTTTTTTCCCACACCTATTAGATGTTATCAATGTTCTCTCTTAGCCATTTTCTATATATATTTTATATCTTACACGATACCCACATCTACAGTAGTTATGGCCTTCATACCCACAATGATACCTACCTATATTGTAGTTGTTTTAGTTATTTCTTGATTTCATGGCAATTTTCCTTCATGGTATAGTATTGATATCTTCTATTGTATGTAATATACAACTTTCGACATATTTGATTTATTCGATGGTATGGGATATGTGTTATGAAGTATAGTTTATCCATTATGTGATATGTAATATATGTTTTACAATGTTTGTTATTTGTTACATGGTATTCTAAGTCATTCTTCATTCCATGATTTCTCCTTCTTGTTTTGTGTTTTGTGTTTTGTGTTTTATTCTTTTCAATTATGCAGATTCTTCTTTTTTGGATCTACGATTTCATATTTTTAGTTCCATGGTTTTGTCTGATAATATTATATTATTTTTATTTTACTTTTATCCTTGTTCTCTCTCTCTATTTTCAATGGCATAAGGGATGATGACTTGATCAAGGGGTTAATCTCCTCAAAAAATATTTTATGGCTGGGGTGTGTGTCTTCTTGCATCTCATCTCTTCCTCTTTCTTTCTCTCACTTTTTTCTTTATTATTTTTTTTCTTTTATTTTCTCTCTACTTTTCATAATCTAGTTTAATCTCTTTATTATCATTAACTCTTGATCTAATATGTTGTTAATTTTATCCATTTATCCCCCCCCCCAACCATCATGTCTTATCTTTTAATAGGATCCCCCCTCTTACCTTCCACCATCCCTTAGGTTCCTAAACCCATTTAGAAGAGGGCAGCACATACTTTCAAGTTAATATTCTTCCCGTAACATATACATATTTTTTAAAATTTACTATGTTCTTATCTCCACAGATATTCTAATCTCATTTTCTCGCTCTAGTTATTGGTTAATCAAGACCTAGGCTCAAACACCAAATGTTGACATAAAATAAGCAACAAGATTACTAGTCTATAATTTAGGTGTCCTTACTAGAGATAATATGACATAAAGAAGGATATATTGACTTGAATTAAATACTACACATATATTTCTCTGAAATTTTATTCATTATAGATATTTACATGATAAGATATGATGTGATATGAATATATTTTGTGATGATGGTGAATGATATTATATTCCACACTATTTACATCAATATATACCCTTTAAAATCGAAAGGTTATATCTCTTCCCCCATCGTTACTTTTGGCAACCACTTGTTTACACTTATTTATCTTATTAACTACTAGTTAGAGGATTTATACATATATATCATGGTATTTATGAATTTTCCTTATGTATACTATTGTATATTATTCATTAATATCATTTTGATATGTTTATGATTTATGCAATATGTTATAATGCTCATATAAATCTTGTGGTATCATAATCTATAGTATGTTATCAGTTTCTATGTATATTATAATGCTCATATAACCTTTATTAAGAACCCTTCCAACACCATCAACTTGATCCTTGGGGAAAATTTAATAAATAGACTAGTGTACAAGTTCTCGATACATGAAAACGAAGATATCAAGTGAAAAACCAAGGAGTTTATTTAGAAAGGCCATATTCGGCCTAATATGCCACCTGGTGGAAGTCTAATCATGTTAGGTCAAAATAAGGATGGGACATGAAAATTTTAAATGGAATACATGGCCCCTAACAAGATCAACATCAAGAACATATATCCACTCCCATGCATTGACGATCTCCCAGACCAGTTCAAGGGAGCGTAATTATTCACAAAGATTGATCTAAAGTCATGGTACTATCAAGCACCTACTAATCCATCTGATGTTTGGAAGACATTCTTTAAATATAAATAAGGACTATTTAAATAGTTAGTCATGCACCTCGATTTGAACAATGCACCTGAAACATTTATGTGGATGGTCAATGATGTCTTATGACCATTCATTAATTACTTTGTGGTTTTTTACATGGATGAAATACTTATTTTTAGTGAAACATGGGAGGAACACCTATAATAGGTTTGACAAGCTATTGACACCCTACGAATTTATATGTTATATAACAATAAAAATAAGTGTTTTTTTTGCTTTGTAAAGTGTATACTATATAGGATACAATGTAAACACTAATGGTATACATATTGATCCATATAAGATCTAAATCATTAGATAATAGATAGACATAACAACACTTAAACATCTCAAAATATTCTTTGGGTTATCCAAAATTTACCATTAGTCCATGATTACATTCTCTCATCTTGCATGGCCCTTGAACCAAGCAACCAAAGGGGGGATAAAAGACAATTTTTTGGGAACACATTTTAACAATGAAATTTTTAGGATTAAAATGTATATATTTATCAACACCAATCCTTACCTTACTAGATCTATATTAGCCCTTATATATTTAAGATGATGTTTTAAAATGTGCACTCAGTGTAGTCCTCACCCAACATAGGTACCTGATTTCCTGCCACAATGAAACATCCATAGACACAATACATATGTCTCCTACACATGAAAAATAAATCGATTTTATGTCTAGGCATGTAGACTTTGGAAGCATTACCTTTTGGTAATAAAAAAGATCATCCATGTAGATCAAAAACCTCTATAGCTTATGCAACCCAAGAGAAGTTATAAAATAATAACCATCATAATTGGTATACCTACCTATAATAGTTTTGCCTTAATATTAGACATAATAAAGGTAATTCTAATCAAGCTAAAAAATTATTAATTTTCCCTCCAATTGCAACACTAAAAATACTTTTAGATTCATGTGGCCATAATAATTCTAAATCACTCATGTTTTATAGTAGTGACCCCATGTTTTTCACAAAAAATTAAGCAATAAATATAAAACAATTTTTTTTAGACTACCATATATAGGATGCCTTATGTCTCACTTGTGACATGTTTGTGTTTTGATACTAGAGTGATAGAAGATGATTTAGGAGGCACACTAAAATTAAGTTGTAAGACACTACATGGAGGAAAAGATAATGCAAGTGTTCTGGAAATAATTCTATTGGGTGAAGATTCATCATGATGTCAACAAGTATATTGGACCATGCATATCATGTGAAATAAAAAAACCAACAACAAAAAACATGGTCTATACACAATTTTACCAATTATGAATTGGCCTTGTGATTTAGTCTATGTGGATTATATGTTAGGTTTAACTGGATGTGGTCATGATTGTGTCTTCATTATTGCTAATAGGTTTTCCAATACAATAGTGTTGGTGCCCATACAAATGAAATCAAATATGAAGATACTTCAAGAATATACCTTTAGCACATGATGTTTCACTTTGGCTTAGCACAAATCATTGTGTCAGATAGGGATGATAGGATTCTTAGCACTTTTTATTCTACATTATGGTCTATGATGGACCCCAAGTTGATGAAGTCAAGTGGTTAAAAATATGATGGTGTATATACTTTATATATATAACTCTAAACATCCACAAACATGGTATGGTAGTTTACTATACACCCAAGCTGACTATAATCAATCCCTCCATGGATCCACATAGGTATGTCTTGGGTTTTAACCACATTATTATGGTATTACATCATATTGTATTAGAGCAAGTATCTCACCATGCACATGAGTTTAACAAGGCCACTTGAATTATTAAAGGATTTTGGAAAATCCAAAAATAGGTTCATGAAATCTTGTAGAAAACTAGCCAACATGACAAACAATGCCATGAAAAGTCTTGAGTCCCTCACAAGTTACAAGTTGGTGATAAGGTATGGTTAAATTTGTATAAAGATCATTTTGAAGTTTTAAATAGGAAACTAAACCCTCTTCATTATGTGTTATAAAATCATCAAGAATGTGGGGACTAATGCCTCTGATTTAAACTTGCCACACTATATTGGATTGGATCTAGTGTTCAATGTGGAATCACTCTAACCATATTTCCCACTTCTCTTGGAAAATTCAAATATTGTTAAACAATCATAGGTCACATTTAAATATTGATTATTTAAAACCATTCACTATTGATGAGGTCATAGATATAATTGTAAAAGATACTGGAATTCATCCTATGTCGAGTGATAAAGGCAAGGTAGTTTTCTCACCAAGGAAAGTGGCTAACTAGGAAACATATTTAGAAAAAAAATCATATTTAGTTAAATACCTAGTTGCATGGAGCCGACTACTTCTCAAAGGGGAACGAATGATCCCAACAATGACTTGAGACCACTACATAAGAATAATGGTTTAATATAACAAATTATTATTTTCAAAAAAAAATTAACACGATGTAAATGGTAGTTTCAGAGGATTTAAGATATTTTTGAAACTCAAAAAAGCCTCAAGATACAATTAAAATTGTGTGAACTTCTAGACTATGAGCCAAGCTTTTTGGAAATATAAATTATTCTAAAATCTTTGAATACCCAAAAAATTTAACCTAGCAAGGTGGCCCACCCTAAATAACTATTATTAGTGTTTCTTATTTTAGTAGATCACTTCTTCTCTAAAGTTTTCATACTTGCATGCCTATGTATGTTGATAGGATATTAAAATTTTTATTTATCTTTAAATAAGATTATTATTTATGTATGTTGAGTAGATATTAGTAGCTTTATTTAAATTTAAAATATTTTACTATTATTATTTTTATTTAGTTATAAGACAATGGTTTACCCTATTTTAATACATAGTGGATAGTAGACATATCTTCCACAAAGGTTTTATTTCTTTTTAGAAACTCTCTTATTATCTTGCAATAAAGCTTTGTTTTTCACGCGCGCGCGTGTGTGTGTGTGTGTGTGTGTGTGTGTGTGTGTGTGTGTTTTCATGTTCTATAGAAAAGAGTTTGATTTATTATAATATTCTAATTACTAATATTTGGTGTTTTATTCCCTAAACTAAATCCTCAATCTGGATTATCCATTCTAAATGTAGATATTTTATTTTCTGGCAATAAACTTATTTTTATAATGATATGTATGTTACATCTTCCATTATGATTATGTATTTTGGAGGTGAGTATGTTGAGGAATACTCAATTTTATGGCACTTTTTCAAATACCCTTAAATTATCCAAGGATTTTTTTTCCTCAGTAAGCAAACTCATTGTATCTATTTTGTTATATGTTTGAATCAAGCCTTTATTATTATCTTTTCACCCAAATGTCAAGATTATGGAGCACATAATTGATTACCTTTGTATAAGCAACTAAACACGAAATTTAACCAGAATGCACAAGTAACTACAATTCAGAAATAACAGAGAATATAAGAGACAATACCCAATTATATTAATACTCTTCTAGAAAAGAATTACAATGAAGAGACGCCACACTCTTCCACACCTTACAAGCTTCCCACACCAAGTGTACAGTAATTCACTTTCAAGAGTTATCTCTTCAATTATGGTCCCAACACACAACTCAAACACAGAGTTGGTGTTCACCTCGAACCAGTCAGTATCACTACTGTCAGTACCACTAGTCAGTATCACTACTGCCAGTACACAAGTACTCCACGTACTCCACGATCGAGTACACACCGTACTCCAAGTAGATCTCCATTGATATTGCTACTTGTTGTGTTGCTGATCTCCCTGATCTTGCTACCACCTGCAGATCAACTTGGTTTTGCAACACCTGCAAACCTAGACTACGCACACACAAACACCTACAAATCAATGATCTTACTTACCATGTAGATCTCACTTGATCTTGCTATACTGCAAATCAACCTGGCCTTGCACACCTACCAACCGAGATCATACACACCTGAAGAATCCTTCTGATTCTCCAAACCAGCACCCCTATGGATCTCTACCAGATCTTGCAACAACATGCAAATATACCTAATCATACACACTTGGCACTGTGGCACTAGGAGGAACACACCTTGCTCTCTTCACTCTGAAGGAGCTAACCTTGCTCTCTCAACTAGCACACTTTACAATATAGCCCATGAGTCTATTATATAGATTCCATGTAAACAATAATTAGACATCCAATTACAATAATTAGATCTACAGCTCAAGACTAAAATTGGCCTTCTACATGCAAACAACTAGTTCGTTAACTAACTATTCATCAACAAGCAATTTTGGAACCGCACAGGCAACCGATGTCAGTCCCTGTCTATCTGGAGGTGACCGACATCAACCGACTCCTAACCGATATCAGTTGTTCTGACACTATATATGACCAACGTCAGTTGCTCTGCCACTCAGCAACCTCCTTCTTTGTTTGCATCAGTGAAGCTTTTAGCTCCACAACCTAACAATCTCCCACTTGGAGATAAATAGATGCATTGTACTTGTACCTGTACATCGTCTAATTTGTTTCCTAGCTTGTATCCCTCTTCAAGCTCAACCTTGAAGACCAACCACCACAAAACCTATGGTGAACCTCCTGTCATCCAAGTAACCTGCCCCATCCGCATCTACAAACCCATGTAGAAAAGAACTTGACCCTGCATCGCATTTATACCTACTGCTTGTCCATTTTAGATACCTGAGAATCCACTAAACTGCCCTCCAGTGCTTCTTTTCCAGATTGGCTCCAAACTTGCTGACAGCTCCCACTGCATGGGCAAACCCAGGTCCAGTACGTATGTACTTAACCTCATCATGTGAATCAGGACACTATTCATGGAACTGTCCAACCATCAACGTGCTGACCAGTTTCACACAATCATTCAGAGACAAAATCAACTTGTGATCTTCCATGTCTATAGAACACACTTATGCCAAAGAATTTTGCTGCTCTAAATTCTTCATGACATACCACTGAACTAACTTTACCTTTAGCTTAGCAACACTGCATATGTGACCTTGCAACAAGCAAACACACAACATACAGTAATAGAATGATGTTGTAATCATCACCCAACCTGGTAAAGAAACACAATTGTTACAATGACATTGACTAAAGCCATGCTTTGTCTTCCACCTGTCATACCTTAATGCCCTACAGCTTCCTCAAGACCATATGACCTGGCCTTCCGTCTCACGTGTCCATTCACTTTATTCTTTAACTAAGGAATCCATTCATCTTTCAATGCTTTCATACCGGCTGGCAACCCTACCAAATCTCTCGTTTGGTTCTACATCCTAAGAATCAAATTCCTCATTCATGCCATGCTCCTACTATTTCCTGGATCCTTCCTGCTCTGCAGTGAGCAACAAGTAAAAGAAGAGGAACAATGAATTTAAGGCTTACTTACCCTTTTAGTCCTCCATATGGGCATTTGAGACTCCTTGACAGCTTGCTGTCTGCCCAAAATCCATTCCAGTGACCGACTTCGGTCACCACACAGTCTACATCTGATTGACATTGGTTCCATGCGACTGTCCTGACTATCGATGCCAATTTTTTGACCGATGTCAGTGTCTACCTGTCATCGACATCAGTTCCCTAACCGACATCAGTCTTACCCTGCCCGACACCATCGACTTTGGTTTGCACATGACCGACATTGGCACCTGTCTATTCGACGTTGGTTCCTCTTGATCGATGCTGGTACCTGTGTTCTCCCATGAGTGATGACTTTTTACCTATGAGCTCTCTTTGGATCAAAACCCTATCCAAACTGCACTACTCAGAGTTACTCAGCCTTCTCCATTAATCTATGTCCATCATCTCCTCCATGAACACCAAGGCTTTCTAGTTCTTAAGTTTGTCAAAGACATCTATCTTCCGCTTAAGAACATGCATCTCCTTCTTACTCATGTGACCAAGCCTACAAAGCCACGTCTTCACAACAAAGGAAGAATTAGTAATACAAGCAAGTAGATAAAGAGTACCTGCTTTCTTACCACCAGCTAATTCAAGTGCATCCATTATGAGATTTTCTGTGCATCTCTCATCACCCAACTTTTCTAAAGAAATTAGCCACATCTTCAAGACTGAGACCTGCATGACCTCCTTCAACACCCATGTGTTGGCCGTCTGCAATTTTAGTCGCACTTCTCTTTTACCAAAACTTTGACAAGGCACACTAGCCCCTAAATAAATCTTTCCAAAGTCTCCAAAGACCTTAACATGGAAAAATACTCTATTTCAGGCTGCATGGAAAGAGGCAACATAATCTATAAAACAAGATTCTACTTTATCCAAGGAACATCCCAGAGCATCATGTGCAACAACACCTGCAACATCTGCTTCTTTAGTTCCTTCATGCTGATCTTTTACTAACCAATAATTTTTCTTTACCTACTCTTTTTTTTCATAACACCATAATTGACCATTCTTGCTTTTCAATTCCTCCATTCTTAGTGTACTTTTTTCTGCCATTGCTATACCCCCACTCAATCAAAAACCCCTGAGAGTGACTTGTAATCAAACACAAACCTGCTCCCTGCAACCTTAGCTCTGATACCACTTTGTCAGTGGTATCACTAACCAAGCTCTGATACCACTTTGTCAAGATTATGGAGCACACAATTGATTGCCTTTGTATAAGCAATTAAACACATAATTTAACCAGAATGCATAAGTAACTAGAATTTAGAAATAACACAGAATATGAGAGACAATACCCAATTGTATTAACACTCTTCTAAAAAAGAATTACAATGAAGAGACGCCACACTCTTCCACACTTTACAGGCTTCCCACACCAAGTGTACAGTAATTCACTTTTAAGAGTTATCTCTCTCAATTACGGTCCCAACACACAACTCAAACACAGAGTTGGTGTTCACCTCCAACCAGTCAGTATCACTACTACCAGTACCACTAGTCAGTATCACTAATGCCAGTACACAAGTACTCCACGTACTCCATGACTGAGTACACACCGTACTCCAAGTAGATCTCCCCTGATATTGCTACCTGTTGTGTTGCTGATCTCCCTGATCTTGCTGCCACCTGCAGATCAACTTGGTTTTGCAACACCTGCAAACCTAGACCACACACACACAAACACTTGTAAATCAATTATCTTACTTACCATGTAGATCTCACCTGATCTTGCTATACTACAGATCAACTTGGCCTTGCACACCTGCCGATCGAGATCATACACACCTGAAGAACCCTTCTGATTCTCCAAATTAACACCCCTGTGGATCTCTACCAGATCTTGCAACAACTTGCATATCTACCTAATCATACACACTTGGCACTGTGGCACTAGGAGGAACACACCTTGCTCTCTTCACTCTGAAAGAGCTAACCTTGCTCTCTCAACTAGCACACTTTACAATACAGCCCATGAGTCTATTATATAGATCCCATGTAAACAATAATTAGACATCCAATTACAATAATTAGATCCGCAGCTCAAGACTAAAATTGGCTTTCTACATGCAAACAACCGATTTGTTAACTAACTATTCGTCAACAAGCAATTTTGGAACCGCACAGGTGATCGACGTCGATCCCTGTCTGTATGGAGGTGACCAACGTCGACCGGCTCCTGACCGATGTCGATTGCTCTGACACTGTATATGACCGACGTTGGTTGATCAGATCGACGTCAGTTGCTCTGCCACTCAACAACCTCCTTCCCTGTTTGCATCAGTGAAGCTTTTAGCTCCACAACCTAACACCAAATATTTATACATAAGCAAACTGATTGTATCTATTCCTTTATATGTTTGAAGCAAACCTTTATTATTATCTTTTTACCCAAATATTTATTTGTATATAGATTGTGTAATTTAAAATCTTGGTAATTGTTTCAAGTCATGAAGAGTGTTGATGAAGACAAGTAGAGGTCATGGAGGTCATGGTTCTCATTGGACTAGGAATTGGTCATAGATTCACAAGTCAACATATAGTAGATTGTGTATAAAAGTTGCATAAAAGTCTTATATTAAGTTTTATGATCTAGATTCTGAGTCCATGTAGTACATTAATTTTTTTAACTTAGTCTTTTCTTTAATATTTTCATACGAGTATCAAAATAATTATTCTATATGATTAATAAAAGTTTTGTGTAATAAACGCTACCATTATTAATGTTTTCTATCTTATATGTCTATTGCAATTTGTGTAAAGTTTTTTTAGATTTTCCTTTCCAAGATAAGTAAAAATGGTGTAAATGGACATTAAATGTTGCTTAATGGATAGTAAGGCATCAGTCAAATAAACTATAACAAACTTTTATAATATCATATTTTTCATTTTGTCTTGAGAATTGTGATTTTCATTGAAAAATATCATATATGAATTCTAAATTGTTTCAAATATTAGGCATTTATTCATTAAATTTCAATTGAGTTCTTATAAATTAATGAATTGCACATTGGTAAAATGATGAATGTATTATGAAAAAGGTGTGTCGATCAGTCATTAAGCCAAATGCACAAATATATCCCTTATTTTTGTAGATATGGACCAATTGTGTTAGTGGACATTTATTGTTTTGATTAGATTCATGTTTTGTGAGCAAATGTATTGAGATTTATTAGTATTCATAATTATTTGATCTCGTGTTATTTTTAATATTTTATGTAATGTGGATTTGTGAGAATAATCCATAGGAAACACTTCCTTAACTAGTATAAATTAAAGAGTGAGAGAATTAGTCTATTCTATGTTTTATTGGTATAATTGTGTGCTCATTATGAGATGTCCACTTTTGTCCTATGTACCAACATGTTTTTATTACATTCTTTGTCATGGGAATTAGTAAATTATTTGTGAGATTCAATAAATTCTTGTAGGTCTAAAATTGAATTTATTTAAATGAACCAATGGGTGATACATCTTTGGGTAGAATAAATGAGATGAGAGACTAGTTGATTCATATTTATTCATATATTTGGGGTTTGATATGGGATTTATTCCATGAAAATGTGTATATGATGTTATTGATAAATAATATGGAACATAGACATTGCGGGGTTTTTTTCAGTTGTTTAGATTTGATGCGTTCATGAGTTCTTTATTATTTAGAATATGAGAATTATGTAGGGATTTCCCCATTGGTGTTGTAAAGCTAAAATTAAGGAGAGTATACCTTATCTTTCATGTTGAATAAATTTTGAGCCCATATTGAAAGAAGATTTTTGAGAAAAATATTGTCAAAAAACCAATTCGTTCTTCTTCATATTCATTAGAAATAAGGGGTGCATGTTTGACACCCAACAATACAACACCATTTCTAGGGAGTACAATTATAGTGGATTATTTATGATACTCCATGTCTATTTTTTGTTGTCATAGATTGTGAATTTTTAGTGGTTATGATTTGAAGCTACATCAATTTTTATCCCATTCACTTTACCAATAGTTTGACACTATTACCAGGGATGAGAGATTAAAGGCAAACTTTTACAATTATCTTTATAAGAAACTCGTATTGTGATATTAAATTATTTTAGTATCGAAAAAATTACCAATTTTTTTACACCATTTTCATGGACATAAATTTAGTGGTTCATTTGTGATATCCCCCCACAATTAAAAAATGTTTCCAAGGATTGAATCTTGTTGTTTTGATTTATATTTGGTAAAATTTTGTTAGTATCAAATTCTATGATATTGATGTATTAGATCCACTCTTTCATCATATTTATAATTTTATATTCTTATAAAAGTGAAAACTCTGATTGGTATGGATTTAGAATGCTTGAGATCATCTTATTAAATACTTCTATTATTGATCTTGATTTAGTGGTCTGCGCGTGTTTTAAATCTCGTATATATATATTATATGCAATATGATATTATTATTGGGGGTATTTTTTTAACATGTGTTATGAATTTAATGGAAAAATAAATTCAAAAACTTGAGATTGAAGGTCATCTTATAATAAAATCATTTTATTTGCTTTTACTTAGAGGCTTTGTTAAAGATCTTTCTTGTAAATATTTGTGTGTGCATTATCACTCATCTAAATCATGAGTGTAGACCAAGTATGCCCCAAATAATATTATTTTAATAGTGATTCATTGTACTTCACATGTGATTGTATGTTCTTGGTATTATTATTTAAATAAATAAATGTGTAAATCATTGGTATACTAGGTAATACTCATAATCCTCCTAAAATGCATTCTATTGTAAAACATACTACTGGTTATTTTATAAATTAAATGCCAAAATTATTCAAACTATTAAAATTATCTCAATTGAAATGAAAATAATATTAATCAACATTTAGTGGTCCTTTGAATAATATTTTGAATATGCCTATTCAAAATCTTTCTAATAATCCTCTCAGAAAAAATATGCCAACAAAATAACCTATTATGATATAAATTAGTAAGTTTATCTTATATCACCAATTTCCAACATCCTATCCTTCAATAAATTATATTAATATTACCCAAGTTTTGGGAGAATAATGCCATCACGGGAGAGGATCATCTTAAGGCCTTCATTAAAATGATAGATGATTATGAGGTGGAGGATGAAATTGTGATGATTAAACTATTTGTGTAATTTTTGGAGGAAATGTTAGAGATTAATGTATCAATCTTCTTGATCCTATTTTAAATTATTACGATGAATTTAAAATATTATTTGAAGATTATTATGGTGACAAAACCAATCCCTCTACTTTCATTCATGATTTTACCAATATTTAAAAGGGACCAAATGAACCTGTTTGGGAATTTAATAACATATTTGTCAGGGATATGAATAGTTCACTTTGAAGATTTAAATTTAAATGAACTTATACATGTATGGTCATATATTATTATGAATTCAAATTTGACCCTAGTATTTAGTTTAAGGATAAAGACCTAACATATTTAATATAAGCATATAATTTGGTTAAGAATGTTAAAGAAAATATTACATTAAGTTCAAAGTTCCTTAAAAAGGCATAACTAAATATAAATGTTCTTAAAATAATAGAGGCCTCTTAAATATTTTAACTCTAGTGTAAAACTTGAGTAAAACTTATATGCATTTTATTTTTATTTATTAATTTTTTTTTGCAATATTTGTTAGTACATTAATATCCCCGAGTATATATCATAAAGAGTACATTGGGATTAAGGTGGGCCAACTCATGACACTTTTTGAGAGATTCTATCATCTTTATCTATTATTACCACTATAATCATTCTATCCATGTCATTAGTTTAGATTGTCTCTCAAAGTTCTCGCTCTGTCTTCTGTTTTCTTTCTTCTCTTTATATGCCTTTATCCAACATCATCAATCTGACCAATAACATCTTGCAGTTACCCAAAATCAGTTGATGTCATTAATCAAGTAAATGTCATACTATTTTTGCTATAAAATTTTGTATGTCATTGACTAGGTTTGAGTTTTCACTTTTAGGAGGTTGGATCCATTTTTATAATGTTCCTATTTATCATTTCTTAAAAAGTATATAATATAATTTGTTTTACTTAGGTATGAAAATTCAACTTAGTAAGAATAAGATGAATTAGGGACAAGGAACTTACACTTAGGGAATAAAGGTTGGCACAAGTGATTGAAGATATCAATAAGATAAGTTGAACCAACAAGGTACACCTATTATTTGGAGTCTCCAACTTGGATCTACCTATGTCTTATTCTTTCCACCTTGAATTCCCCTACAAATATTTCTCACAATGTGCTACAAGCCAAGGGTGAGATTAATATACCATCAAGTCAACCTAACATAAGTATCATAATCCTATATTATTTATTATTTAGTTTGGTTGGTAGATTAGATTGGTTCATTTTATGTCTTTTCTTGCTTAGATAAGTACATGTTTGTTATTAGATTATTATATTTACATGTTATTTATTTATAACTCATGGTTACTATATAATGACATTTATACAACCCTTAGATTAAATACTTATTGGACCTAAAAAATTTCATGAATTTTGTATTTAGCTTGTCCTCTTCCTCAATGCTCACTTGATGTTAGCCAAAGAACCCAATAGTAAAAGTATATATTTTGTAGCCTGGCATTCTTTCCAGAATCTCATCAGTGAATGGAGTTGGAAACGAGTCTATGACACCTGAAATATAGAGTAACCAAAACTCAAAAAATATTCAAACTCATCCATCATTTTTTATGTTGATCACCATGAAGATTACCCAACCAAATTCTTCAACTAGATAAATAACTTTAGCATCCAACATGTTGTCTATCTCTTCCTTCATTTTGGCGCATAGATTAGGATTCATCCTGTATAGTTGTTTCTTCATAGGTCTTTCATTATCCATGAGCTTGATCTTAATTTTCCCCAAGATGGGTGTACACCATTCATTTCCTTGTAACTACATGGGAAAATGTCATGGCACTCATGAAGCATCTTGATGATTTAATCCAGCCCTTCAATTGAACAATAATCACCAAAATTGGCAATCTTCAGTTCCTCCTCCACATAAATATTGACTTTGGTCAATGTCTTAGATTTTGGAGTAACTATGTTTTATTTTAACCAATTGACATTTCAGATCACTACCCGTGATCCTTCATCAGGATAAAATAAAGATAAGTCTTTCTTTTCTCCTGATGAAGGATCACAAGCAGTGATCCAAAATGTCAAGTGGTTAAAAATAAAACACATATACTTTTAAAAGTTAAAACATCAATTTGTATGGACTGTGAAAGCATCAAATCTTTGTTTGAATTTGGTGGTCGGTAGGGGCTCATGATATTACTTGTGATTATTCCATTGTGTATCTACCATTTTACATTTTCCATCAAACATTTCGGTCTTAAAATGCTTTTTGAGTGTCCTCCGATGATGTTTATTCCACTTGGTACATGGCCTTTTTTTTAATGCATTTGTAATGCAATGCCAATTCTTATTCAACCAAACCTCCTCATCTTATTCACTAGAATCACTATTCATATTACACTCGTCAAACATCTTGGATTACATCAAGCCCTTTTCACTATGAAACTTTTGTACACACTCCTCCAAGATGGATTCATCATAGAATATGGATCGATGCACCCCAAAAAAGGGTTGATAAAGCTTAGGCATGGGAACAGAAAATGAAAAGGTATGAACAAACCTAACCTTTACCTCCCCCTAATCAATAGTTTCATGATGCATCTTACAGATAACATACCATGTGTGTGCCCATGAATTTAATGTTATATGAAATAGATGAACCTATATAACCTTTCAGGAAGTCGATGTGCACTCCTTGTCCATGCCTCTTCAGAGTTGTGGAGATGTTTTTTAAGAGAAGAGTGTTCTCCATAATTTATCTTTACACACTTATTATTACTCCACTCAACTAGGTGCATGGACTCTTTGATAGTGCCCAGGAGGGTAGGTTTCATTTCTGTGTATCCCTTTAACTTGTTGTAGTACTCCTTAAGGTGTGTATTAAAAATCCCAACCACTCTTACTCCTTTGGAACACATTCTCCCATATATTTTATAAATGTATTAACATTCTTGTATCCTTTATAAAGTGTTATGGGAGTAATTTTTCCTTTAATAAGGTGTTACACCCTCTTCATCTTAGGCGTTGCACTAGTGAACCATTTCTTATTACATTGCACTAAGTTGATTCTGCCATTAATGTTCCTTAGTTTTTTTGTGCCATAGGAAGTCTTGAATTTGAGATGATGGTGCCAAAATTTCACCTAGTCACTTCATTTAAATCTTGCACCCATTGGTCACAATGACATTTGTAGTATTAGGGATATAATTTTCATCTCCCCAACTTAGAACACCTTTAATTTTGCATCCAAATGCTCATCCACTTGTGAAGTGACAGTGGAGATGTGGTTTACTTAATCATACATGTCCACGATTTTGACATACATTGATCCATTGATATGGATCATGGCATTGAACATATGACATCACATAGTATAGGCAATGCAATCATACAAAGTCATGTAACTAAACATATAGTAGATCTAGTCATTAAGCAATAAATATGACCCCCATGAAATTAAGGATACAACATGATGGATAAATGATACTTTGTGGATAACACTAGATAAGACAAGAAACACACAAAAACACACTAAAAAATCATACACATTTAATCAATTGTTAAATCATAGGGAATGCAAGAGAATATGCAATGTATCTATGTAACAAACACAATATATCCATATAACATAATACACAAGTTGTAAGCACAAGTCATATATGTATAATCAATAGTTAAATCTCTATTTGATAAATGGAAAGTATAAAGGATAAAATGTGATACCCAATTAAAATATGTCCTTGATATAGGCATGCCACAAATGGGAGATTCCCCCCTTGTGTGGGTGTAAAGTAGCCACATAACATAAGTATATACATGATCATATGTAACTTGTATATCATGCATCCATATCATAAGATACCATGAGAAGTATGAGCATAACATGTATATGTAAACTATGGGCGTCCATAGACAAAGATAAAGGCATATATATTTTTAATATTTTTCTATGTTTTTGCATTTTATGATTTTTTATAATAATGGACCAAGGAATAAGGAATCCAAGGGGCATACTACTATTTTTTGTGTGCTTCATTGCTATATATTTCCTCCTAGGGGAACATTGTTATATTTAAGCATATCATTTGTATTTTTATATGGTTACATCATGGCATATCATTTATCCCTCCTTGCAATCATATTTAGGCATAGCATTTGTCCCTTTCCTCACTAGCGTTATCTATACACTTCCATTAGGGGAAACATACACACACATTCATATACTTTACTATCTAAACATTGCCACTAGGGGAATCATATCCACATCTTAGTTCTATTAGGGACATCATACCAAAACACTCTTTATCATCCTCATTGATCATATCTTACTAATATGGATTTTACTATACCTATGTGTTTATTGATACTACGTTGCTTATATCAAGACATACATTTTCCTCCGTAAACCTAGTCACATGGTAGTAATTATATTGATACCATATTTTTATTAATTTTTTCAACAATATTTGATTTTTTGAGTGGCATTCCATCTACCAAACACCTTCCTTTATTTTGATTGTACATGAATACCTTAAGAAGCCTAGTTGTTGGGACCCGTATTTGGTTTATTTTTATTTCCCTAACTATTCTCTTATAGGATGGTGTTAGAATATTGGATGAACTCTTTACAACCCTGAAACACCTTATCAAATCAATCATCACCCCCTCTAACACTTATGTTACACATTTTCAAAATGATCTGTGTTTGACTATGTACATGTGCACTAGCAACTACAAGACTGTAACGTCCTTCTCACAAAAAAAGATGGAAATAATAAAATCAAATGCACAAAAAACCTTCAGGGAATAAGAAAAAACTTACCAATTCACAAAGATCATTAGAAACTTGTCTTTATTGTATCTTCCTTCACTGATCAATCACACAGTCAATTCCCAATGCACATATACAAGAAACAGGGTCTGCAAATATTTTTGTCTTCAAAATGTGGAATTATCTTCTTGTTTTCTTGAAATTGATCTCTCTTCACCTCGAATGAATGATGTTACATGAAAACTAAAACATCTTATACATCCTACAACTGCTCTAACTACCTTCGGACCTTCCAACAATCATTAGAAGGATAGTTAGGCAATGAGAACACATACCAAATTTGATATTCCATACAATTATGAGTTAAGACCCATGGTATGGACTCATGGTGTCTTTAAGAGATAATTAAAACAATTTGAAATATTGATAAGTCCTTCTAAACACCCTTGCAACACCTATACTAAGCAAAACAATTTAAAAATTCAAAAACTTAGTTTCGATGGGAAAGGCCAAATTTAAATTTTTGACAAGATAAACCTAAAAATAACACCTTGAATTGAAAACTAAGGATCGTATAAGCATACTAAAACCTCCTAAACCATCATAAAACCAAAATAAAACAATAAAACCAAAATCTGAAAGGAAACTAACGTAGGAATGATGCTCCTGCATCACCTCCCCCTAATCAATAGTTTCATGGTCCATCTTACAGATAACATATCATGTGTGTGCCCATGAATTCAATGTTATATGAAATGGATGAAGCCATAACACTTTAGAGTTGTGGAGATGTATTTTAGGAGAAGAGTGTTCTCCATAATTTATTATTCCACACTTATTATTACTCCACTCAAATTAGGTGCATATGGACTCTTTGACAGTGGCCCAAGAGGGTAGGTTTTGTTTATGTGTATCCCTTTAACTTGTTGTAGTACTCCTTAAGGTGTATATTAAAAATCCCAACCACTCTTACTTATTTGGAATAGATTCTCCCATATATTATATAAATGTATTAACATCCTTGTATCCTTTATAAAGTCTTATGGGAGTAAGTTTTACTTTACTAAGGTGTTATACCCTTGTCATCTTGGGTGTTACACAAGTGATCAATATTTTATTACATTGTGCTAAGTTGGTTCTGCCATTAATGCTCCTTAGTTTTTTTTTTCCCATAAGAAGTCTTGAATTTGAGTTGATGGTGCCAAAATTTCACCCAGTCACTTCATTTAAATCTTTCACCCATCATTCGCAATGACATTTGTAGTATTAGGGATATAATTTTCATCTCCCCAACCTATAACACCTTCAGCTTTTGCATCCAAATGTTCATTGACTTGTGAAGTGATAGTGTATATGTGGTTTACTTAATCATATATGTACAAAATGTTGACATACACTGGTTCATTGATATGGATCATGGCACTAAACATATGCTATCACATAGTTTATAGGCAATGAAATCATACAAAGTCATGCAACTAAACATATAGTAGATCTAGTCATTAAAAAATAAATATGACCCGCATGAAATGAAGGATACAACATGATGACTAAATGATACTTTGTGATAACACTAGATAAGACAAGAAACACATAAAAGCACACTCAAAAATCATACACATGTAAGCAGTTGAGAAATAATAGGGAATGCAAGAGAATATGCAATGTATCTCTGGAACAAGCACAATATATCCATGTAACATAATACACAAGTTGTAAGCATAAGTAAGATATGTATAATCAATAGTATAAATCTCTATTTGATAAATGGAAAGTAGGAAGGATAAAACTTGATACCCAATTAAAATATGTCCCTGGTATAGGCATGTCACAAATGGGATATACCCCCCTTGTGTGGGCATAAGGTAACCACATAGCATATGTATATACATGATCATATGTAACTTGTATATCGTGCATCCTATCATAATATACCATGATAATTATGAGCATAACATGTATATGTAAACCTATAATATATGCAAATAAGTATGATGGACATCCATAGACAATGATAAAGGCATATATTTTTCTATGTTTTTGCATCTTATGATTTTTTAGAAGAATGGACCAAGGAATAAGGAATCCAAGGGGCATACTACTATTTTTTGTGTGTTTCATTGTTATATATTTCCTCCTAGGGGCACATTGTTATATTTGGGCATATCATTTATTCTTCTATATGATTACATCATGGCATATCATTTATCCCTCATTGCAATCACATTTAGGCATAAAATTTGTCCCTTTCGTCACTAATGTTATCAATGCACTTCCATTGGGGGAAACATATGCACACATTCATATACTTTACTATCTAAACATTTCCACTAGTGGAATCATACCCACATCTTAGTTTTATCAGGGACATCATACCAAAGCACTCTTCATCGATCTCATTAACCATATCTTACTAATATGGATTTTACTACACCTATGTGTTTATTGATAATACATTGCTTATATCAAGACATCACATTGTCCTCCATTGTCCTCCATAAACCTAGTCACATGGTAGTCATTATATTGATACCATATTGTTATTCATTTATTCAACAATATTTGAATTTGTGAGTGATGTTCCATCTTCCAAACACCTTCCTTTATTTTGATTGTACATGGGTAACTTATTCGGCCTAATTGTTGGGATCCAGATTTGGTTTTTTTCTCTCTCAACTTTTCTCTTGTAGGAGGGTGTTAGAATATTCTAAACTAGTTAAATAATTAATTAGTTTAGAATATTTAATTAGAAGTTCTATTTAGGGAGTTAGTTGTGAGTTACACAAATTAATTAGTACATCCAAAACTCATTATGTTAGTTGTCTATCATTTAATTTCTCTCCCATATTAGGCACTCTTGTAGTGCATTGTAACACACTCAAATGATTTGAATATATAGAGAGACTTTATTATGTATCACTGAGTTTTCTCGTTCTATGCTTGACAATTGATTTATGGTTGTGGTAATGACCTTTTGGAGTGATCCTGATGAATGAGAGTATTCATCTCTCCTATAAGATATAGTTATAAAAGTATATAAAATTCCTTCAAATAAGCTTTCATTGCTCTACATGTTGCACATCTCCTTGCATCACCTTATTATGATTCAACCATTGTGCTCCACTTCACAACCTCTTAAATTCTAATGAAACTGTACATAATATCTTGTGTAACTATACCATCATTCTAGCATGTTGAAAACCTTATACAATTGTCTTAGGTAGTCTCCACACAAGTCTACGTAACCATCACTAATTTTTAAATCAACCTACACAACATCCTATATAACCAGTGCTTACGAAAAACACCTTGTGCAATAGTTACCTTGCACATAATTACCATTGCGTAGATCTATGCAAATTTGAGACATTTCCTAACAAATGGCGGAGGAATAAGAAGTCTATACTATAAAAAATTATATCCCAATATTAAATTCTATCAATTTAAAATACTCTCCTTGTGACTAGTAAAAAAAAATACCCACATAAATCTAATAGCCCTTTATGGACCAGAAAAATGAGGTTCGTGTAACGACTAGTCCTTGCCTTTATTGTGTTCATTACATTAAAAATTATAATGACAGACCATCATTGATACAACAATCACCAAGTTGGACATTTCACTTTTGCATCTCGCATTGTAATTCACACTTGAATGAGAGAAAGATCCTGTAATGGTGGTTTTCATACTCCAATTCAACTTTAAATTGCAGATGTGTATAGCTGAATTGAATTAACTCTACATATACCAATTGTTAAATAGAAGTTGGTAGTGGTTCCCATGTTCATCAAGCCAAGACCATCATCTCTTTGTTTCCATCAACCTAACAGTTCTTAATTGAAGCAAACGTTGTTCCTACATAGATACCTTCCTACAAAATTGCCACACTTGATTATTAACAATAAGAAGAAAAATAGAGAAATCTATGAAAGCATGGATTATTTTTAAACTATGAAAGAATGGATTATTTTTATCTCTACCAAATTAGAATAGTAGTGACTATTGCGAGAGAGATCAGTCTAGTGATTATACTTGTTTTTATAACTAGTGCCAAATATTTGCCAACAAAAAATATTTTATAGAAAAGATGAGTTCACTCCTTTTTGCAAGTGACTAATCTACAGGGCTTATAGTATTAAAGTGTTAAAAAATCTATCCAAAAATAAGCCACATGATACAATAGAGGTATCATATGAATGGTTTAAGTTTACAATGTTTATTAGGGGAAAGGTCTCAGAAACCATGCATGTTCCAATTACCGAATAAGGGTTTTTGTTAAACATGCGTACCATTGATGGAACATATTGGTGTGTATAAATATTAAAGTGTACCAAACGTTGAACAACATTTATTCAATAAAATTAAAAGTAACCAATCACATCTTGACAAGTAAGACTCAAGTATTGATACTCTAATGCACAACTATTCTTACTCTAAAGGTTAAGTTTTGGTCATAGATTTAAAAAATGCATTTTATGACTTTTGGTGATAAAATCGATTATATCGTAAAATGTATAATGTATTAGACATTGAAACCTTAGTTATAGTAGTTAAGAGGACATATTAAAATGGATAAAATTTTAAAATCTAATATAGTGTTATGACACCTTAATTCGCTATCCCAAATTAAGATGCACAACTATTAAAACCTTTCCCCTAATTCAAATAACAAATACAAATAAAATAAAATGACAAATAAATAAATCTATATTTAAAAAACAATTATGACCTATATAAAATACTGAGATTACAAACCTTTTTTTTTTAAGATTTCTAAAAATTTTAGAAAAAAATTTCTAATCATCACCAAAAGAATATTCCAACATTTTAAAATGCGCAGATGTTGAGTTTTATAGTTGTTAGAATAATATCACAATTCAATTAAAATATATATATATATATCTCAATTCCAAACTCTATGACTTCTTTCCTATCACGGAATAAAAACACGTGTTATTTTCCCCGCAAGAAACACCTCTGAACTGGATCCCGAATCCCATCTAAATCTAGGGCGAAAACACGAGTATAAATTTAGCAAGCTTTCTACAAATTTAGGTCGACATCTATTTTGGAGGCGCCGCTATTATTTTTTCATTTTCCCCTTTCGTACTTGTTCGCGGTTTCGAGTCTCGCCACACTCGCATTGGATTTCATCGATCTCTGTAAAATTCTGGAGAACTTGAGCTTTTGTACTGGATTTCATCAATTTAAGTAAAATATTGGAAAACTTATGATTTTGTTTGGGAATGATTAGGCCGAAAAAAGTTTGAGATCGGTGTTTAAAAGAATGAAGTTTGGTGAGGCGTATTCTGAGTATTTGGATTCCGAGGAGGATCTTTTTCTGCAGAAATGCTGCCGTCTTGAGTACAAACAATTAAAAAAAATTCTGAAGAACTGCAGCCACGCTGAAGCTCCCGATCACGAAAACGATGGAGTCTGTGCAGGTATTTTTATGTTAATTTTACCCTCAAGGGCTTTACTGAGAAAATGAGAGTAACATTTAGTCTTTTAATGGAATTTTTAGATTTTTTTTACCACTTTTGTGGCTCTATTTTGTGGATTGTTTGTGCTGGAATGCTTTGAAGTAGGCGATGTCTGGTTAAAGTATGGCTGTTGTAAGCTTTACTCACCTTACCATCTTTGCTTTACATGTCTGGGAATCGATCGTTGACTGCATGCATGTGATGCTTAGCTTTGGGATTGTTAGGGGTCACAGGTAAATTGTAAAACAAGGAAATGACAGATTCGGATATGGTGAAATCAGGCCGTTCAATGGCGGTATTGAATTTTTCCGACCTCTTGCATTTACAGAGAGAATATCATTAGAAAATTTTGGACGACGGGCACTTATGGTTTTTTTCAAAGAGAGGGAGCCAGGTTTCATTCCTTAGTGGTTTTGAAGGAATGGATCCCCCTAGTTATGGCAGCTTACCCGAAGACAACTCTGATATAGTGTATGTTTGAGTTGCGGATATTTATGTAAATCAAAATAACCGTGAAAATATATATTAATTAAGTTGACTGTTTCAGCCGGGTCCCATGCGGGGGCTTCCGTTCCTACTAAAATGGGAAAGAGGGTTCCATGTATTCCCATATATATTTTTTTTCAATGTATACTGCTTAAACTAAAAATGTCATAACATCTCTTAGCAGTGAATTTTTTTAGGGCAGGCAAGGGGTGAGGGGCAGAAGAATTCCCTTACCTGTTTTTAAAACTTTGCTCTCTCTTGTCATCTGTCTTCCTTGCATGCACTTTCTTTCAACATTTTCTCTCAAATTTTGCTCTTTATTTTGCAGAAGAATTCTTATACATGCAACTATTCCTGTAGTAGGGAATTTTTTTTTTTTGCATGGAACCTAAAATGAATTTAAGCCCCTATAATTCCTCAACAGCACCAGCTGAAAAATGGTTAACTGGCCTCAGCATGGGACCGAGCTATTTAGATTATGAGATTTTAGGTATGATTGGATATCACAAATACAAAATATAAAAATTCTAACCAAATATTTTACATTAGTATTGTTTCATTTTAGTTTTTAATAACTTTTAAGTAATGACTGTGTTTTTTACATTACTTTAAGTTTAATTATGAAAATAAATAAATATATATATATATATATATATATATATATATAAATTCTAATCTAATATTCTATACTAGTATTATTTTATATTAATTTTTAATAATCTTTAGGATTTGAAAGAATTTTTTTCATTACTTTAAATCTAATTAAAAAAAATAAAAATAAAAAATAATAATTAAAAACAACTGACAAAACCTCCAGAAAAACCTAGACCTCATCAAGAGCAAACCCTGGCAAGAGGCAGTATTCCTACTGTAGACAGACTGGAAGAGGATCCTGAGGGGGAACAAATGTTGGGTTGTGGAGCTAAAAGCTTCACTGATGCAGACACGGAGAAGGCCATTGGAGGAGTTGTTGAAGGTTGCTAAGTGTCAGAGCAACCAGCGTCGGTCTGATCAGCGGACGTCGGCAGGACAGTGAAAGAGAAGCAACCGACGTCGGTCAAGGATCGGCCGACGTCGGTCGCCTATGTGGTTCAACTGCGAGTTTATTACGGGCAGTTGGTTGACGAACCAAGTGTTTGCATGATGAGTGCTAATTTTAGACTCATAGCTGCAGATCTAATTATTGTAATTAGATGTCTAATTATTGTTTGGATGAGTTCTATATAATAGACTCATGGTTGTATTGTAAATTAGTGCTAGGGAGTAAGAGAGCATAATTATAAGCTCCTTCGGTGTGTGAGGTAGAGAAATGGTGCGTTCCTCCTAGGTACCACAGTACCAGGTGTGTTGGTGCTGGATTGGAGAGCCAGAAGGGTTCTTCAGGAGTGTATGATCTTAGTCATCAGGTGAGCATGGCTTCTATAGGAGATCTACATGGTAAGTAAGATCATTGATATGCAGGTGTATGTGTGTGCAAGGTCAAGGTTCACAGGTGTACAGAACCAGCTTGATCTGTAGTTTGGAGATTAGATAGGACAGCAACACAACAGGGAGCAAAATCAGGCAAGATCTACTTGGAGTACAGTGTGTACTCATTGGTATGTACGTGGAGTACATGGAGAGCTAAGATGAAGGCAAGGGAGTTCCTTCCATAAGTATGGTCTGTTGAGGTGCAGGTTATTGCAAGTTCACGGGAGATCTACTTGAAGTACTTTGAGTACTTGTGGAGTGCGTGGAGCACAGGTGTAAGGTGAACACCAACTTTGTATTTGAGTTGGGTGTTGGGACCTAGTAGAGAGAGCTTTGAGGAGAGAATTACTGTTCACTTGAGGTGTGGGAAACCTCTGTAAGGTGGTGGAGAAGAAGTGGCATCTTCTTTATTGTATTCTTTTCTGTAAGAGTTATTAATACAAGTTGTGTATTGTCTCTCATATTCTGTTTTATTCTGAATTCTAGTTACTTATTGAATCTGGTTTATTTTCGCATATTAAGTTGCTTGGTTCGGTAATCAACTGTGTGCTTCCGGGTTGGTCCTATTTTCAACAAGTGGTATCAGAGCTAAAGTTGCAGGAAGCAGGTTTTGTGTTTGGTTACAGGTCACTCTCAGGGGTTTCTGATTGAGTGGGAGCAGAGCAATGGCAGATGAAAGTAAGCTAAGAATGGAGGAGTTGAAAAGCACAGATGGTTACTTAAGGTCCCATGGAAAGAAAGAGCAGGTAAAAGAATATTGTTGGTTTGTGGAAGATCAGCATGAAGAAATTGAAGAAGCAGATGTTGCAGGTGATATGGCACAGAATGCTCTGGGAGGTTTCTTGAATAAAGTTGAATTTTGGATAAAAGATTCGATTGCCTCTTTCCATGCAGCCCCAGGTAGAGGAGTTGGTGAGCCTTGCCAAAGAATTGGCAAAGGGAAAGTGAAGCTGAAATTGCAGGCGGCCAACACACAGGTGTTGATGAAGGTCATGCAGGTCCCAGGTTTGGAGATATGGTTAATTTCTTCAGAAAGATTGGGTGATGGGAGATGCACAAGAACTCTCACAGCGGGTGCACTTGAATTAGCTGGTGGTAAGAAAACAGGTACTCTTTATCTACTTGTTTATATTACTGATTCTTCTTCTATCGCGGAGACGTGGCTTCGTAGGCTTGGTCACATGAGCAGGAAGGAGATGCATGTTCTTAAGCGGAAGACAGATATATTTGATAGGCTTAAGAACTGGAAAGCCTTGGTGTTCTTGGAGGAGACGGCGGACAGAAACCAGTGGATATGGCTGGATACTTCTGAGCAGGGCAGTTTGGACATGGAGATTGATTCAAAGGAGCTCGCGGGTAAAAAGTCATCACTCACAGGAAACACAGGTACCGACGTCGGCAGAAAAACCGACGTCGGCGGTAGGTAAGACCGACGTCGGTCAGGAGAACCGACGTCGGCAGCAGGATGACACCGACATCGGCAGGTTGGTAGTCAGGGATAGACACATGAAAACCGACGTTGGTCGGATGCAGACTGTGGAGTGACCGAGGTCGGTCACTGTAACGGATTTTGGGTGGACAGCATGCTGTCAAGGAGTCTCAAACACCCATACGGAGGACTGAAGACGTAAGTAGGCCCTCAAATTCGTTGTTCCTCTTCTTTATACTTGTTGCTGATTGTAGAGCAGGAAGGATCCAGGAAACAGGTGGGAGCATGGCAGGGATATGATGCAGAACCAAACGAAAGTTTTGGTAGGGTTGCCAGCCGGTGTGAAAGCACAGAGACGAATGGATTCCTTAGTTGAAGAATAGAGAGAACGGATACGTGAGACGGAAGACCAGGCATATGGTCTTGAGAAAGCTGCAGGACAGTGGTACAGGTTTTTTGACAGGGGGATGACAGAGCATGACTCTAGTCAATGTCAGGGTAACTACTGTGGTTTGTCTTACCAGGTGGATGATGAGTCGCGACATCATTCTGTTGCTGTATGTGGATGGTTTGATTTGCTAGCAGGGTTAGTACATACAGGGTTTTGCTGAGCTAAGGGTAAGATTAGTTCAGTGGCATGTCAGGAGGAGTGTGGAGCAGCGGAATTCTTTGACATGGGAGACATGGAGATCACAGGTTGATTTTGTCTCCAGTGGGAGTTGATGTGAATCAGGGGTTGGCGAGGTTCAGGATGGAGAGCCGGAGCACACTAAGGGCTGGACAGGTAGTGTCCGAAATCACATGAGGTCTGGTATAGACCTGAGTATCCCCATGCAGTGGGAGCTGTCAGAGAGTTAGGAGCCAATTCAGGGAAGTGAGTTCTCAGAGATTTGAGAGGGACCAGCAACAGGTATACATGCAGGGTCAGGACTTCACTACATGTGTTTGTAGGTTCGGATGTGGCAGGGTACTCGGATGACAGGAGGTGCACCACGGGATATGTGGTGGGTTGTCTTCAGGATGGAGCTTGAAGAGGGATACAAACCAGGAAACAGATTAGACTGAGTACAGGTACAGGTACAGTGCAGCTGTTTATCTCGAAGTGGGAGATTGTTGGGTTGTGGAGCTAAAAGCTTCACTGATGCAGACACGGAGAAGGCCATTGGAGGAGTTGCTGAAGGTTGCTAAGTGTCAGAGCAACCGGCGTCGGTCTGATCAGCCGACGTCGGCAGGACAGTGAAAGAGAAGCAACCGACGTCGGTCAGGGATCGGCCGACGTCGGTCGCCTGTGTGGTTCAACTGCGAGTTTATTATGGGCAGTTGGTTGACGAACCAAGTGTTTGCATGATGAGTGCTAATTTTAGACTCATAGCTGCGGATCTAATTATTGTTTGGATGAGTTCTATATAATAGACTCATGGTTGTATTGTAAATTAGTGCTAGGGAGTAAGAGAGCATAATTATAAGCTCATTCGGTGTGTGAGGTAGAGAAATGGTGCGTTCCTCCTAGTGCCACAGTACCAAGGTGGGTGCTGGATTGGACAATCAGCAGGGTTCTTCAGGAGTGTATGATCTTAGTCATCAGGTGAGCATGGCTTCTATAGGAGATCTACATGGTAAGTAAGATCATTGATATGCAGGTGTATGTGTGTACAAGGTCAAGGTTCACAGGTGTACAGAACCAGCTTGATCTGTAGTTTGGAGATCAGATAGGACAGCAACACAACATGGAGCAGAATCAGACAGGATCTACTTGGAGTACAGTGTGTACTCATTGGTATGTACGTGGAGTACATGGAGAGCTAAGAGGAAGGCAAGGGAGTTCCTTCCATAAGTATGGTCTGTTGAGGTGCAGGTTCACGGAAGATCTACTTGAAGTACTTTGAGTACTTGTGGAGTGCATGGAGCACAGGTGTAAGGTGAACACCAACTCTGTATTTGAGTTGGGTGTTGGGACCTAGTAGAGAGAGCTTTGAGGAGAGAATTACTGTTCACTTGAGGTGTGGGAAACCTCTGTAAGGTGGTGGAGAAGAAGTGGCATCTTCTTTATTGTATTCTTTTCTGTAAGAGTTATTAATACAAGTTGTGTATTGTCTCTCATATTCTGTGTTATTCTGAATTCTAGTTACTTGTTGAATCTGGTTCATTTTCGCATATTAAGTTGCTTGGTTCGGTAATCAACTGTGTGCTTCCGGGTTGGTCCTATTTCCAACAACAAATTGATATATATATATATATATATATATATATATATATATATATATATATATATATATATATAAAACAACAGACAAAATCTGCAGAAAAACTTAGACCAAAATGAGTTATCGAAAGCAAACCTTGGTGAGACAGGTATCTGTACTGGAGATGGACTGGAGCAGGGCCCTGAGGGGGGAACAAATTGACGTATATATATAATATTTAATTATCTGAAATTTTGTTGGAGTGTATGAAATCCAAAAGTACAGAGAACATGTCGCTCTTAACCCACCAGGGTTTAAACATAGGTTATTTGCATGGGGAGACGATAGTGTCAAACCAGTAGACCACAGCCAGATTGGAGGTTTCTAATTACTTGTTGAGCTTCACCGGAGGATTCATTTGTACTAACAGATGCATACAGTAAAGCGGAATTTGAAATTATGTCACTGGGGAGACACTAGTGTCAAATCGGGTACAAGTTGAGCTGTAATGGAGGAATATACAGTCCACTGGGGTTTGAGCCTATGGCAATTGCTTGGGGAGACAATAGTGTCAAACCAGGTATGAATTGAGCTGCAACGGAGGAATCATTTGTACTGACAGATCCATATACAATCAAGTGCGTTTTAGGGATGCAAAGAGTGTTTCAATTCGCCATTTAACCTTTTCAGACAGGTTGCCTTAATATATTATTTAATCTGTCAATCCATAAATTACTGCAAAATCTTATGCCTACTGCTCAAGTGACAGTGACTTTAAGAGTTATCTCTTTTAAGAGATGTGAATTTTGTAAAGAACCCTTCGATTGCATTCTGCTTCCACTAACTCTTTCTCTTACAGTTGACTCGTTGAGAAATCGAAGACGATCCTTGTAATCCAAAATCGTTTCCTGTCCTGGAAAATGGATTCCATTGTCTGAAGCCAGCTAGGTTGGAAAATTTCATTTCTTGCACAACAGAAACCTTAATGCAAAAAAGAAAGAGAAAAAACCAGAGGTTATTGGGCAAGTAGGCCTCAATCCCCCCTTGTTTTAAGAATGAAAACACTCTGTACCAAAAGAGCCCTCATCTTGAATTTTATGAATATTATTGTGCATGGCAGATATTCAAAAGATAGTAACATGTAATTTCGATCATGTAATTTTACAATTACCATATTTTGAAATTAAACTATGGCCGTATCCAATCTAAAACCTGCCTCGACACCCACACTTATCCTAATTCAGGACATGATATATTCCTATCAAATGACTCCTTTAATAAATGAAGTCCTTGCACCTGTTATATTATCCCCAGGTAAAGTGCATTGTGTTCTTCGAAAAGTTTAGCTCACCACCTAAAAATAGCTGTTGAGAATATCCTTACATTAAATGTTTGCTATTTTAGGTTAGTGACTTTTGTTTCTAGCTACAGAAGAAAGTTCTAGTTTGTTTTGCTTGTGACTTGTAGTTGTCTGTTATTGAATAATTTGTCTGGTAAGCTGCTGTCTTTAGAGTGTTACCTTAGATCTCTCTGTTAATGTTATCGGTAAAATATCATATTGATGGAAATATATTTGTTTAATTTAATATCTTGAAGTATGATGTATGGTTTCTGATTAGCATTAAAAAGGCGTGCTTTAAGAATGTACTATCTGTGGGCAGTTTGTGGCCAGAAGTTTTTCTCTGAACTCTCAGATGAAATAACAGCTATAGCTGATTGCTTCAGTTCACGTGCCCAGCGTTTATTGCATATGCATCTTGCCTCGGGTTTTCACAGATATTTACGGCGTGTGAGTCACTGCTTTAGTGATGATTATTTGGAAATGATAGAAGAAGGTCGGAACCTAATTAATTATGTTGCAATGAATTCCATTGCTGTTCACAAAATTTTGAAGAAATATGACAAAGTAAGTTAGATTAACACTTACCATTACAAACTTCTATTACAACTTACTGTTAAATATTATCTATGTTGAGAAGCATTGAATTTTGAGTTTGAATTTGTATTGCAGGTGCACTGCTCTGAAAATGGACAGAACTTCAGGAGAATACTGCAGGCTAAACACCTCGAATTATTGCACTCACCATGGCTAATTGAGCTGAGTGCATTCGAGATCAATACAAAAAACACAAAGCATGGAGTATTCAGTGAAGAGATTTGTAAAAGCTCATGTGATTTTACTGGTAGCGAACCTATTATTATGTGCACATTGTCAGAATCTATAAACGTGGAATTTAACCTGACATGTCCAATTTGCCTGGTAAGACACTATACTTTTGCTCATTTTTCACATACTGAAAGCTATTTCTTAGTACGATAATTTTATTGAATTTGCTATGATTGGAGCCACTTCTTGATGAGAAAAGAGAGGTCTTTAGAAACTTCTAATGGCCAGAAATTCCCTTAAACAATGGTCAATTTTGGTTTCAGACATACCACTACAATGGACCCCTGCTCAAGAAATAGCTCCTCTATCTTAGTGTTCTTGGATTGCATTGATTCATTACCTGCAAGTATTGATGTTGCAGGATATTGTGTTTGAACCTGTAGCTTTGGGATGTGGGCATCTTTTCTGTAACATTTGTGCTTGCAATGCTGCTTCTGTACCAATAATGGAAGGAGTGAAGTCTGCAAAATCTATAGCGAGGTGTCCCTTATGTAGAGAGGTATGATATGATGTACCAATTTCTGATTCTTACTGTGGAAATGATTTGCATTAGATGGTTGATGAGTTCAAAATATAACTTCGGTGTAAACTCACCAAGTTGTTGAGCCTTGGTTCCCCTGAATCAGCATCCATTTATTCATATTAGTGGCTTCTATTTTGAACTTATAATGAGCCTTCTTAAGTATTGAACACAACCAAATTAAAATTTTCATGTTCTTTGCATTGGGCATCATTTCTTATTTATTTTCTGAAATTTGACGACAAGTTATGTATGTTATAGAAGTTCTGGGCATGAATTGATAAACCCTAAGGGATTCTGGTTTTTGTGGGTGCAGACTGGCATTTATGCGGATTCGGTACATCTAGCAGAATTAAATTTGCTTGTAAAGAAAAGGTGCAAGGATGCAAATGCTGTACTTTTTCAATACACAACTCGTGCAGTGAAAACGTTTATGTTTCTCATGTTTTTTTTTGGATTGTATGTTAATTTTTGAATTATACACCTATTTTGTGCGATGGCTATTTTACTCGTTGAATTGTTTAGAACTGTGGGATGTTACCTTTGGGCTTGTAGAAAAAATTTGTTATTGGTGTGGAGCATTCATGAAAACTAAAATAAATTTATATTGTACTGTGTTGTCCAACAGGTGCAAAAAGTACTGGAAGGAAAGGTTATATGCAGAGCGGGCAGAGAGGATGAAGGAAGCAAAAGAATACTGGGAAGTGCAGAAGAACTTTGTCTTGGGATATATCTAATTCTATTGACAACAGTTCCTTTTAGTGGTCTATGCTCTGTGGATATTTCATACAATAATAAACACTATTATGTGGGGCTTTCTAGATCAGTTTGCATGAGTGTCCTTGTGCTTAAGTAACTCCTTTGTTGTAGCCATAGATACCTAAGTCTTGGGATGGAAGCAAAATATTAGAGGGATGTGCAGAAGAACTTTGCCTGGGGATTTATCTAAATCTATTTACAACAGTACCTTGTCTTGCGGGGCTTTTTAGATCAGTTTGCATATGAGTGTCATTGTGCTCAAGTAACTCCTTTGGTTACTTGTAACCATGGTTACTTAAGTCTTTGAGTAGTTGGAGCAGTTAGTGTAATCTGTGGTCATATAGACCGTTTGGACTCGTGGACATAATTAAAACTATTTCATTTCATTTCATGTCAATGACCCTTAGTTATTGGCTTACAATATGGTCCACTATTGTTTCTTTTCTTAATACATATTTTAAAAACAAGACACTGTATATTTAGAAATCTAAGTGGCTATGGATATGGTTGGATTAGCAGAAGTAATAAAATAATTTCCACAATCAAAAGAGTCTTATAAACAGTTGTTTCCGATTTTTTTCCGTGCACTCTTTTGATTGTCCACGAGCAGTTATAAAAATCTTAAGGCTACTCCGTAAATTTTGTGTGTGTTTGGAGTTGATATCTAATTCTAAAATATTTATTGTGCATTATTCACTGGATACTTGAAAATAAAATGCTTCTATTGCAAAAGTTTACACATGCATTTTGTTGTCATCAAAAAATTGAACTGCTCAAAACTCTCCAATTTTTGCACCAATGTGGAGACCAAGTTCCAAGGATAATTTTTAATTATAAACATTTCACAATTTTTTTGAAGTCCAAAGATCCAATCAAGACTATCAAAAGTTTTTGACGCCTTAGAAACTTTCTTGAGTTTTCTGGGTGCTGAAACCTTCGATAATTTTGATTAGGTTTATAATTCCTCGTGTTCGTCCAAACTCCAATTTCTCTAATTAAGGCCAGGTGCTCGCTGGTCCAAAAACTTGTTGACATCCAATTGGGTCTATGAATGTTATTTCCTTGAGTGCCACGGGTTCTTGTTAAACCCCAATGGACCCGACAAGGTCTTGTCAAATTTTATAAACCACATTTCATTGGAGCTTTCGCGTTTGAAAGGAACCAAAGGAAGGTGTTGTTGGTACTATCGATGCCTGAAAGAACCAATAAGTTCGATTAGTAAAGTGAAGTTTCAAAATAACAATTAAATGGGTTTCGTCAGTCTCAAAAAAACATGACTAGAAACAAAGGCACTTTTTTTAATTTAAATAACAATTTTGAAGTGCTATAAATAATAAGAGGTTCCCACATGTACCAAAGCCTTCAAATTGTTTTGCTGTAGTGTTGAACGGTGCCAAGCGCCGTCTACTTCGTCACTATTGCTTAGAGTCATGCATTTTCATCTTTGAAATGTTAGTATGCTATGTTTTTGTTCTTGTTCATTTATTGCATCTCCCTTTCTTGCCATTGTTTTTCAAGCATTCATTTTCATCTTGTTATTTCCCTAAGGTTTGTGGCAACTCTATTTCGTCATTTTCTCTATTTTTCTTGGTATTTTCTTCATTTTTATATGCCATCCTGAGTGCCATCACCCTTAGGGCATGTCCCAACCTTTCCTATCAATTTTCATCGTATATTGAGCATCTTGTTGTATTTCAGGTTTTGGATATGTTGCAGGGACTAGAAAGTTTTTATTTCATTTGAACATAGCCCTAAAGAAGTTCCATATATATATATATATATATATATATATATATATATATATATATATATATATATATATGACCATAACCATCATATCCTAGGCTCTTCACTCACATAAGCATTGTTTGCCCTCTGATTTCACTTTCAAAAACTTGACATTGTTTTTTGAAATTGCTTTCCACTTAACCACACCTATGTTAGGATGTGAAGTCACTATTCCCAGTCACTATTTATGAATCTCTATTCACATGCACTATTCATGGTCATTATTCATAGTGATGTGAATGGTTAGTAATGTGTCTGGTTGGTGATGTGGCAGGAGCCTATGGAGGGTCCTTTGGTGTGATCAGGTTGATGTGATGAGAGTGGGGCGTAGCACTCCACCAAAGCACATGGGTTTGTCTTTGGTAGTCACATGTGGGTTGTCACATGATGCCAAAAATAAAAGGTTAGGATTGGATCAAATTTTTAGGAGACCCAATGGTTCACATGTGTGGAGAAAGTCAAAAGGTGATTGCAACACCTTTTGGATTTTGGTATGCAAATGGAAGAAGAAGACGAGATTTTACTATTGTTGATTGTAAAGGTGATCACAATACCTTTTGGACTTTGGTATGCACATGGAAAAAGAAGACAATATTTTATCGTTGTTGATTGTCCTCACATGTGGAGTTGGAGACAATGTTTGGAGTTACATGGAAGTGGCTTGGATCTTGTCTAAAGTGGATGGTCCACTTTGTTGACCCTTGCACATGAAAATAAATATTTTACTATTGATCACTAGTGCCCACATAAAATGTGGGGAATTTGTTGGGGTCACATGATGTTACTCTTTTTTTCTTCTCCATATATTGTAAATGCTATTAGTAAGCATGAAGCTCTCTTTGTAATTCATCATGTTAGAGGATTCAAGGAAGCTTGTGCTTGCATGCTTGGAGGTTGGATCTTGGAGGCATTGTTATGCTTGGTTCACACCATGAATGTTTCAGGTGTAAGCATTAAGTGCTTTTTTTAAGCACTGAAGGAGTTTTTGAAAGAGTTATTGTAGAAGAGAGTTGTTATGTTAATATGAAGTCTGGATGCTATCATTTTGCTTGTGGTTTTTTCCTTGCTTGTTTGCAAGCGTTTTCCATGTAATCTTTTGTGTAATGTGTCCTCTTTCTTATCTCATTTTAATAGCTTGCTATTCCACATTTTAATTACTTGCACTCTAGGATATAGCTCATTGATCTAACATTTAGTATTAGAGTTTTATTCCTAACATCTGTGGTATCAGAGCTTTGATTCTTAACAACCTACAAGAATGAAATTCAAGTACATGGGCTACGAGCCCATTTCCCCTCTAGAGACAAATATCTCAAAGATTATTGAAAGTAACATTGGTCATGTGAATATTGAATAATTTTTGGAGAATGGAAGATGGAAATAGAATGAAGATTGGACAACACATTCTAGAGAGTTGGATTGCACATGTTGTTGAGTTTCTAACATCTGCTCAATGTGCAGATATAGTTCTTGTTTCTACGAAGTACTATGATCCAAATAAAAGAGAAATTAGAGCTATGGATGACATGTTGCTAGATAAGCTTGATGGTCATTCAATTAGCATGACATTTGGCATTGCAGTGCATGAAGAAACAATGGAAATAAGTAAGGATATTGCACAAGAGTTTTGGGTTTAGAGTAATGATAAATGCTTGATCATGGTAAAACTAGCCTTGGCTGAAGAAGCAATGATAAGTACCTTTTAAGCTCCCTAAGACTTTGTACATGCTAGATTTCTAAGAAGAATTATCAGATATCATAACATTGTTGAATATAGTCATGAGCCATTCTACCATTAATATATTCTATGAGTGGATGTGCATATATATTAACATCATTTGTGTTGGAAAACAATTCATTGACTAGGGACAAATCTATAGTGATAATTTGCATGAACAATTGGCAAATCTAGGATATGTATAGACATTCTACATGACATCATATGTGGTCTATTATATTGCAGATTTGAAAGGTAAACAAGCCTTGGTTGAAGAAGAAGCGGTAAGTACCTTTTAAGCTCCCTAATAATTTACATAGGTTAGATTTACAAGAAGAATTATCAATTATCATAACATTGTTGAATAGAGTCATGAGCCATTTCGCCACTAATTTATTCCATGAGTGGATGTGCATGTATATTAACATCATGTGTTGTAAAATAATTCATTGACTAGGGACAAATCATTGGTGATAACCTGCATGAACAACTGACAAATCTAGGATCCATAGAGACATTCTACATGACATCATATGTGGTCTGTTCTATTGTAGATTTGAGACCATGGCTAGGTCTAAATGTGGAAGGACCAGATGTTTGTGGAAGATTGGTGTATAATAAGCTCCTCAACTTACCCACAAGAAAGGGGAGAAACATTTTATAATAGTAAATGATGCATTCATTGTGTTGGTAGTAATGACTCTATAAGGAAACATTGTAATGTAGATAGCCAATGAATCTTCCACTCTGATCAAGAAATATGGAAGTCATTTCATCAGTTCCCTAGGTTCACATATCTTAGGGTTGGGGGGTTTGAAGGCACCCCATATAGTTTGCCAAGGCATGCAAGTGATAAGATGGTACTCATTGAACTTTGTAGGCAATTGAGTGAAGCTCATAAGAAATGCAGTCAAAGATGTGAGTGAAATTTCACTCCCTATTAGATTGGATTAATATATTTGTAAATTGACCCATAATGCCTAAAACATTGAGAAATATATGATTGATTTTATGATGCATCCTCGTACCAAAATGCCTGATTTTGATAGCAAGAACTTTGTAAGAAATTAGGCAATTGAGTGAAACTCATAAGAAATGCAATCAAAGATGTGGGTGAAATTTCATTCCCTATTAGATTGGGCTACTATATTTGTAAATCGGCCCATAATGCCTCAAACATTGAGAAATATATAATTGATTTTATGATGCATCCTCGTACTAAAATGCTTGATTTTGATAGCAAGAACTTTGTAAGAAATAATCTTAGACTTGGATCTGACTACTTGCATGTCTCAAAATTGAAGATTATTAGGACGATGGTGAAGATGAATTTAAAGTGAGGGAAATAGATTATTCAAGAGTCACTCTTGATTAGATGAAAGCCTTTAGGCTAGAATGGGTTAGTAAAGGAATAATTGATGATGGATCTAATATGGTTGACCCACTATTCACCAAGAAAGTGCATTTTGTGTCTTTTTCCTTGATTGAGTGGTCAGAAGGAACACACTCAATTTGTTTTGATAAGATCAAAAAACTTGGTTTGATAAGAAACTGGCTAAGTATAATGTTGCATGAAGTTCAAAGATTGTAGTAGCTTCCAAAAGTCAACAACAAACATCATCAACATCTATAACTCAACCTTCAGATAAAAATATGCATTTCAAGATCCCTTAGGTTAGCCCAATAGGAGGTGGTGGAGGTGATGGAGAAGATCCTAATAAGAAGAAACTTCTTGACTAGACTTGTGGAGATGATTCTTCATCAAGAATAAAGAAGCTACCTATCAAAAGAGTTCCCACCTAATCTATTGCAATACAACAAGTGAAGTACATTCTTTACAAGATCTTGACCTTTCTCTACTAATTGACAATATGACTCAACAATTCTTAGTTTCTAACCAAGGCTCCACCAAAATTCCCCCTGTCTCTTCTCTCACTCAAGGGAAACCACCCTCTCCAATTCCTCAAGTTGTATCATCTCCACACATTCTATCACCACCACATGTTCCATCTTCACCTCTCATTCCACCTCCTCCTCCACCTCAGTCTCGACATCACTAGTGTTCTAGGAAATGAAACCTGTGGCCCCTCCCAACTATAGAAAATTACAATTTTTAGATGTCATAAGCATTACAAAAGGGTAAAAAAAAAAGCAAGAAAGGATGAAGGATCAACCTAACACAAAAAATCACAAAGGGAAGAGACCAAAGAAGCCTAAGACCTAGACAATGGAAGCGAGCCCACTAAAAAACAACGAGAATAAATAGGGAAGAGGGCCCTACACTACTAGAAAAGATACAAAGTAGCCCACCCAGAAGGAGGCAAAGAAAGAAGGATGAAAATGAGAGGAATAATTATTAGTCCTTCAACACCAAGAAGAGTGTTTCCTAAAAACAAATATGTTCTCTGAATTTGGATATAATCTAGAGGTTAGCATCCAAACGTAAGAAGAGGCTATAAAAACAAGTCACATATCTTTGAAACACCCTTTATCCAGTTGATAATAATTCACGAGTCCCTAAAAACCTAAAGCTTTCCCAATCTTCTAGCGAGAGCAAACCTGAGGAGAATCTTTAGAGGCATCAACTCTGCAAAGTCGTTAGTACCCCAACATAGGTCAACCTTGAAATAGATGAAGCGTTTGGAGTTGAAGAAAATAAATCCAACACCACATACGATCTAGGTGCCTTGATTAGCACCAATAAAGAACCCTAAAGAATTAGTATGATCAATAATAGTAGAAACCAACATCTATTGTTGTGGAGTTTTTGGGTTGATTTTGAAGTCACCGAAAATAACCCAAACTTCAAAAATGCATTAAAAGGTAGGAATAGTTTTTCCTTGGGAGATAAAGGCATTCCTCACAAGCCAAATACCCCAAGGTCACAATAAAAGGTAAAGCCTTTGAGTGTTTTAGCTTTGGCCTTTGAAACTAGCTGGCAAGACACTCATCCACCAAGTTACCTTGCTCCCAAACTCGAACCCCTATGGAATATTCCAACTCAAACTAAATCTATTTGGAATATGGGCAAGTGACAAGGAGATGATTCATAGTCTCCAAGTGATGGAAATAAAGATTACATCGTCCAGGTCCTTGCCAACTTATTTTTTGGAAAAATTCCTAGGTAAGGGCTTTGTTGTTCAAATCCAACCACATAAATAGTTTGGTTTTGTGGGGAGCTTTGATCCTCCAAATTTTTTGCCACCACCAAAGTAGCTCGACAGGAACATCATTGAGAAAGGTAGACTAATAGCCTATCTTCACACTATAATCCTATGGTAAGATTCATGGACCAAACTAGAACATTATCTTCATTTTGAAGATGAATGTGACTCCAATGCAAAGTAACATAAGCATCCCATTGATGGCCAACCTCACCATCTAGTGCTAATATGAGATCAATTTTTTAACCCTGTTTCCAAGGGTTAGTAAGATTTTGATCCATAACATATGCTAGAAAGGAAATGCCTAGATCAAATAAATAATCAATCAATTCGATCGACAATTTATATTCAGCACCACAACCGACCTAAGGATCAATCCCAATTCTAATTTTGGTGTCTAATCCCACCTTCCAGATGGGCCAATTTCCAATAATTGGAAATGACTGCAAAAATGATTTCCACATGTTCAAAGCATTTTGACAAGTTTTAACAAGACTTTTGATCCATTATTCAACACCAAGTGGTTCAGTGTATTTATGGATGATGATTTGGCTATAAAGACCCTCTTTATAGATAAGTCTCTAGAGAATTTTTAGCACAAGAGCCTCCCCAAATAGGTGGATGTATTTTAATCTCTAGCCACCAATGTCCTTAGGTTTAGCTAGTGACTGCCATTTAACAAGAGGAATTCCATCCTTCTCTTTTCTACCCATCTAGAGGAATTTGAAGCATTTTTCACGAATATTTTACAGAATGCCTTTAGGAATATGAGCTAGAGAGAGCCAATATACTAGAATAGCCTCCAAAACTAACTTCATAAGAGTAACTCGGCCACCCAGAGATAACCATTTATTGCACCAACATCTAATTGTCTTATCCACCTTTTTGAGTAGCCAAATTCCAATCATGCATCTGGTAGTCATTTGGCTTTAGGAAGAAACCCAAATACTTTAATTTGCTAAAGAGTTCAACTAATTTGATGGGGAAAATACCAATAACCCAATTGACCTGACGCTTCTCCAAACAATGGAAAGAAATGCTAGATTTTTGCTCATTTAGCTCCATCTTAGTGGCCAAGTGAAAAAGCTCCAAAGAATCCTTGAGGAAAGTCATGTCTCGATGAGAACCATCACTAAACAATAGAACATAATCCATAAAGAGTAGATGCATGAGCAATATATCCTAACTAACTATTGGCCTTTTGATAGAACCAAGTATGTTTTCCTCAAGAATGATTTAACTAAGCCCTTCAACCAATAGAAGGAAAAATAGTAGAGAGAGGGGACACCCCTACCTTAATCGATGTGAGGGATGAAAAACACCGAGGCAAAGTTGTTTATAATCAAGGAAAAAGAAACTGAAAATAGACAGCACATGATCCAATTCACCATATGTAATCAGAACCTAGTGTGGATGAGAATTAATCTCAGGTAGAGCCAATTTTCCTTATTAAAGGCTTTCGATAGGTCCAACTTTAGGATAACCTCTAACAACTTCTTCATTTTTATATAATGGAAGCCTTCCTAATCCACTCCAATGACATCATGAATTTATCTCCCAAGCAAGAACCCAAATTCCTCATTGGAGATAGAATTAGAAAGAATACTTTTGATCCTTAAGGATATTATCTTTGCAATTATCTTGTAGATGCAATTACAAAGGGAAATGGGACAAAAATCATTAAAAGTGGATGGGATGTTCTTCTTGGGATTAAGGGAAATAAAGGTGGAATTAAAATATCCAAGAGTTTTTTTAGAAACTTTTGATTTCTCAACAACTTTAAGCAAGACTCCATCCAGTGGATCAAAAAAACTACTGAAGAATTCAATAGTCTAGCAATTGGGGCCAGTGCTTCTTTCCTTTTGGGAAGTTGTCAAAGCAGCTCGTAATTCTTTTTAAGTGACTTCCTCCTTAAGGAACTTGTTATCTTCCTTAGTGACAAATATAGAAAAATAAGTATATATTTTGACAATGTCAGGGCTTATATAGCTTATGAAAGTGAGAAACGTTGAGATCAAAAATCTCATGGAAAGACCACATTATGGAGCCATTAGTAGATTGCATATCCCAAATGATATTTTTGTTTAATAGTGATTGGATTTTTTTTTAATTATTTAGTATTTTCATCACCATTATCCAACCATAAATTTATTCTTTTAAGTCTCCATCGAGCTTCAGAGTACAACAACAATTCCTGCTTCTTCTTCTCCAAATTTTTGAGCCTAGTTTTTGTAACTTTGTCAAATTACCTAGCAAGAACATGATCAAAGATATCAGCTATCTGAAGTTCCACTAGTAATATATATTTTTCAACATTTTGTTGCTTGATGGGCACCTAACTAATGACAATGTTATTCACTCTTTTCACGTTATCAATAAATTGAAGACTAGATGATTCTTGAGAGGAAGCATCGAAGGAAATCCATTTATCCTTGATCAATTTGATGAAAACCTCCTCCTGTAGTTAGGAAATATTGAATTTGAAATGGCTAGGGGGATTTTTATCCTCTTTTTCAATCTGGAGAAAGATAAGAAGATAACCAGATTCACCAATCGAGGCCACCCAAGGTTTGATTTTATTCATGCCATTGAAGAGGGTGTCAACTATAAGGAATCTATCAAGTCTTTTGGATATGTGATTCAACTCAAATCTCATATTTTTCCAAGTAGGATCCTCAATTTTGTGGATAAAGTAATCATCCAACGAGTCAATTTGCATAGAAGCCCCCCACACTTCAACACTCTTCATGGTAAAGTTTAAATCCCCTAGAATGGATTTTTCCACTTTTAAAAGAGGTTGAGCAAACATGTCCTCCTAGAAAGCCATTCTCTCCTCATATGGCGTACAAATATTTATCACAACAAAGTTTTTGCCTAAGGAGAGCATAATGGATCTCCACCCCAATGCCTAAGGAGAACACAATAGAATTCACCGACCTTAAGAATGTTGTATTCCACCCTGAAACCAGGGCCATGGAGTTACCAATAGAATCAGTAGACAAGAATGCCTAATCTTCTAGAAATTTAAATAGTTCCCTGATAACCTTAATATTATATATCAGGAATCCAAGAGAGATTTGTTAATTGTTAGTGAACAAATCAAAAATAAATATAAGACGTAACTTCTCAAGCCTAATCACTAGATTGAGCTATGTGATAATCAAACATGAAATGCAATTAGAAAGATAAACCAATAATCTTACCTCCCTTGAAGATATGTTTGAGAATCAGTTTAAAGAGGTTTGGCTCAACGCGTAGAACTAGAGGTCTTTTGCAATGTTGAATCCACATTTAGGCAACATTTCCCCTTGTCTACACTTGATTTGGCTTTGGCTTGGCATGAGAGAGTGATGAAACTTCTTGTATAATTTAACAGATTTTCTTTGCATGAAAAAGTTTGTCTAAATTGGAGGAAGAACCTCCAATTTATAGAATTTTGAAATGGATTTGAACCATCCATCTTGAGATAAGGATCAAGGGTTGAGGATGATCCTAATTTTTAAATTAAAATCATGGAAGACATGTAGATCCAATCAGGGAATAATAGGAGACACACATGGAGGAAATAGGAATCTAAGAATTATAAAATTAGAAGAAAATAGATCATGGAAATCAATGGGATTGGAGGTGATTATAAAATTAGAGGAAAACAAATCATTGAGGACAATGGAATTGGAGGTGGATTATAAAATTGGAGAGTGGAATGGATTAAAAGATAATTTTATTTTTAAATTTATAGAAATTGCAAATATTTAAAATATATGGAATTTATGATTAAGGAAGGACTAGTTAATTAATTTGGATTAATTAAATTAATAAAGATGTGAATAGTAAACCATGAATAGTGATGATGAGTAGTGATGAGGAATCGGATGATGAATAGTAAATTTAGGAATTTTAGTTATTTCTTGGCTTAATTTGCATTGTTTGTAAGAAATCATTCTGATAACCATTTAGACATGAAAGTGGTAAAAATGAAGTGTCTACATTTTGCCCCTATTTAAGAAGGTGTTGCGAGACACTAGATGAAGTAACACCTTTTCAAAGAATGAAAAAGTCATTAAGAAAAGTGTGAAAATTAGACCAAGAAATAATTAGTGACCCACATTGCCCCCTCGAGAGGGTATGTAGGATGTGGATGGGCTATTGAAAAAGAGAGGAAGAATCTATAATGGAAGAAGAGATTAACCCATGAACAAAATTAATCCACTGGATTTAATGCTTTCATGATTTGATTTCCAATGTTTGAAAATAATAGAATTGAATTGGCTCCAAGGTGGGGGGAAGTGGGAAGGATGCATCCCAAAACAAGTGGTACACTTTGAATTGCCCCAACAGGGTGAAAGTTGCAGGCTTGGAATTAGAAAAAAGATTGAATAAGTGAATTGGCCTCAAATAAGGTGGTCTTGGTTGATCACCATAATGTGCCCCAACAGGGCAAATATGAGTGTTGATGTGAAATGATTTGCCCCAGTAAGACAAATTTGATCATTGATTGGTCTAAATGGTTTGGCCCAGTAGGGCAGATTATCAATTTGAAAAATGTTGGTTAAGCAATTGATCGATTGGGTGGTAAGCATAACTCAAGGGTGTAACTTGTTACATAGATGAAGGATGATCAGGAGTAAATGTAGGTGTGATGGTATAATGACTGTTCAAAGACTGAAGAATCCAAAAAACCTAGGCACATGAGAATGTGTAATGGTAATGAAAGAGATGATAAATAATAATGATTACAGAATGATGTTATTAGATTAGAAGAATATGGATGTCAATAAGAATGAAACAAGGGTGGCTGAGATGATCTCAAAAGTAAGTGGTATCGAGTGTTGCCTACATAGTCCATATAGACCTCAAGTCGATGTAGTTTTTCCAAAAATTAGAAGAAAATGGAATGAAAGAAATTATTACGACATTTTGTATATGCACAGAAGTGACATGAGTAGCATATAATTTATCCATGTGATTTAGGGATCATGTTTTAGGTAGTAGACAAGGATATCCTTTGCTACAACACTGCCAATGAGACTTCTAGCACTTGATTTTTGATATAGGACCTAACAATATGCACCATGATATAAAACACCCTGATGATTGAATCATAATGTGCATAAGGATTGACCCCCAATCCAATATACAATTGAAGACAATGCACTAATAATAAAAACCATGATGATAATGCTGATGAATATTAATGGATGGACTCAAGTACAGCTACATAACAGGAAGCACCATGATGATGACCCTATTGTCATAATGGAGTGACTCCAAGAAATAATAGAAAAAAGAAATAAACAAGTAAACACACACACACACACAAAAAAAAAAATGAAAATAAAATAAATAAAAGACATCTTGTTGTTTAACCAAGTCCAAATCCACGTGTGAAGGCTCAATGATAATGATAAATGGATGGTGCCCCCAAGAAAGGATACATACAAGGAAAGGACACATCACCAGGTGGCTAAAATAATTAGAACCAATAATGAATCTGTCCCAGTAGGGTAGATTTGGGATAGACACATCATAACAATGGTTTAGGACCTAAAAGAATTGGATTAAGGATTGTGACTGGATTTAGAACAAGACAAATGTTTTTTAAATTTTGTGGCTTTATATCTCTTGTGAAGATTGCAAGCCTATTTCTATTTTTAGTATATTTAGACTATTTGAATATTTTTAGATATTTGGCATCTCAACTCAATGGAGGATTATGAGATGCAAAATGTTTTAACTCTCAAAAAAATGAGAATGTGACTTAGGATGCTAGTAAAATGGTGAGAGTGTGGCTTAAATTACTCATAAAATGGTAAGAGTATGGGAAAGGGGTGACTGAGCTAATCTTAGAAACTGAGCATTGCCTACATAGTCTAAATGGACCTCAGGATAATGTAGTTCCACCCATAGGGTTCAAACTACGAATCAATAGCCTAAAATATCTTGTAAAAGGGAAATAGCCTAGAAAGAAATAAGCTCATAAAATGGTGAGAGCATTAGATAATGGCTACTCACAAAATGGAAAGAGCATGGGAAAGGGATGACCGAGTTGACCTCAAAAATTGAACGCTGCCTACATAGTCCAAATGGGCCTAAGGTCAGTGTAGTTCTACCCATAGGGTTTGAACTATGAATTAATAGCATAAAATATCTTGCAAAAGGGCAAGAGACTAGAAATAAATAAACTCATAAAATGACGAGAGTGTTAGATAATGGTTACTCAAAAAATAGTAAGAGCATGGGAAAGGGGTGATTGAGCTGACTTCAAAAACTGAGTGTTGCCTACATAGTCCAAATGAACCTCAGGTCAATGTAGTTCCACCCATATGGTTTTAACTATGAATCAATAACAGGGTGTAGACTAGGATTGACACAAAATAAAATAAATGGCATATGATTTCACAAGGGCTGAATAATAATGGATCACAATGAGGGAAACGACTAGGAGTCTCCAAGGACCATGTCATATGAGAGCCAAATGTGTCTAGTTGTCAAAGTTTCGTGTAGGTAATAAGCCAGAATGTTTCCCAAATATGTCTCAATATGCCTCTTACTTCCATAATAAGGTCAAGATAGACTAATTGTCACAATAAGATGGGTTGGGCTGAATAGGATTAAATGGATAAAATAACTTGAAGTGGTAAGAGAATGGAAATGGTCTATAATGTAAATAAAGCTACCCCTAAGTGTCAAGATAATTATAGACAACAATTATTTACACGTGATGCAAAAACCTAGATTTCATTATGGTACTTGTCCAAGGTACCATAAGCATGGTTTTCACCGTTGGATGAATTATTTCTCTCTCTTTTGATTTATTGATTGATTTATTTTATTTTATAAATTTATCATCTCAAATCAATGAAGGATTATGAGATGCATAATGTAGACCCTTTGTTGTCTAACCAATACCAACATGGAATGGTTTATCTATCTGAATCCTGATGTTGATATGAATTATATTATTGCTTTCATGATCTTCATTGGTTGTTGATTCTGCTTCCTCTAAACCTCTAGACAAGGTGTCTTCATAGCCTCTAGAAAAATGAGTGTTGCCAAGAAGGGTAGAGAAAGGTACGCATGGTATAAAGTTTCTAATCAGATAACAGAATATAGGCCTTGAATGAATAATAGGATCAAAATGGAATGCATAATAGCTAGAGGACAAATGAATATTGAGATTTTTAGTCACACACAATGTGATTGATTCTAGATTTGACTTATCTTTGGTTGTGGCTGGACCAACATTAACTTCAATAATGTCTTCATCACATGATGTAAAACTAATTTTCTCAGTTATGGTGCCTTGTAGAGGTTTTCACCAACAAATTATTTTTTATTTTTTTTATCTAAATTATCCAATAGTGCCTTGAATAAGGTTTCCCTAAGAGATGTTGATAAATCATTTTGATTGTCCCTTAGCACCTTAAGCAAGGTTTCACTAAAGGCTTTTGAATTTTGATGTTGATTATCATCTAGTGTCTCAAATAAGGCTTCATTAGAATATGTTGAGTTTAGACTTTGATTGCCCCCTGGCTCCTCGAACAAGATTCCACTAGGAGATTATTCTTTTGCTTGAATGTTGTCTTGCTTGCCCAAAAATTCTATCACTAAAATGTCACCATGGCATAATTTTAAAAATGTGTGATTCTATCGATCCTAATCGATGTTTTTGGGAGTTGGAATGTCAATATAATGGCTAAGTTGATTAATGGTAAAGGCATGTGTAATGTCAATGGAAGGGGAAAAGGCAACACAGTACTCGTAGAGGTTATTAGGAGAAATTGCATCGATGTCGAAGTGAACTTCCTCAAAAAATTTATAAGAATCACTAATATCTTCAAACTAATATTCTATTATTGTTAGTGTTGAACTAATGCTATGTTGAAGTTGCTACTGAAAGTGATTGTGAATATGATGGTGGTTCCAGAATAGAACATGTTATGCAACTTTGACCCCCTAGGTCAAAATAGGATCTCTATAGTCAAAAAATTGAATCTTAGGTGATTTATGAGATCCTTGTTGAGTCCAAAGTACCTTATTAGAATTTATTAAGGTAAATTTGGAAAGATTAAGGTAAGTCTCTTTTATGTGTTTTGGTCTATTTAGGTCTCCTAAGTTAAAAAGGGGTCAAAAGGGTCATTTGTGGTGCATTGGAAGATGTTTCATAGGTGATTATAGGTTTATTAATCTCATTTTATGTCTTAAATATCTTTTCGTAACATCTCATGAAGTTTTGGAAAGTTTGACGATCATTTGCTAACTCTAAGGTGTTGAAAATGCATATAAATGTGGTTTTTGGATAACATTGATTTTTTTCAAAGTTTAGTAGCTTAAAAATACATAAAATGCACATTAAAAAAGGCTTGTATTAGTTACTTAACTGTCACACCTGTCAGAGGAATAAAAAAATTTATAATCTTGCACTTCAATACCATATTAAGGAGTTAGAAGAAGTTGTACAGACTTTTGGTAGTCATTTAAAAGTGAAATAGGTTAAGAACATCTTTTGGTCTTATATAGGTTATGAACAAGCTTTGGAATAAGTTTGGATCTCCATAGTTTTAGGATTTTCTCTTGCTCTCATCATCCCCTTCACAAACTAGTGAAGGCCAACTTCAAGTAAATGGTACAAGCCGTACAGGTAGATTTGGGGTCTAAATTTTTTTCTAAAGTTTGGGACCCCTATGGTATTATAATTTGTGAAATTGGTAGTTGTATTGATGATCTTAACTTTATTAACAATTGCTAAGATCCTAGACTACTTTTTAAGAGCTCAAAACCCCATAGGATAAATTTGACATAACTCCAGTGAAAGTGTAGATGAGTTGGCTAATTTAAGCCATTTGGAATGAGTTATAATATTTATATAGATGCCTCACACTCATTCACCCATATTCTTGGCATGTATGAATGGTCTTTTGGCAAGAAATTTACCTTTTGTGCATTGTTTGCAAGTAACTAACAATATTTCTATATTTTAAAAGTTATTCAGGTGGTTTGTTGCATTGTAATATTTATATATTTTCTTATAACTCCATCTAAATTCATTCATGGCTCTCTAACCAACTAGATACTCCGTACAAAGTCTCAAAGACGGTCATTTCTTCATTCAATCTTGGGACTATATTCTATGTTTTGTATAGCAGAGATGTTTCGAGTGGTTTGGATATGAATTTCAAAAGGTATTTGATAGTTTTTATTGTTTTTCAAATTTTTTTATCCAATTTTCCCCTTTTTCACTTCTCAAACTTCCAAGGTTGCAAGCAGTCCTCACACTATGCAATCTATAGGTATGCAACTCCAATAAATTTCATGACTTCCAGTGTTAAATTTAATGTATCTAAGCATGGAAAAATGGTGGATTAAAATTTAAAAGGTAAGTGTACCAATAAGTATCTCCATGCATATGAGTCAAGAAGTTGACAAACTAAGATAACAATGCCTAAAAAGAGCCACCTATAAAACTGACTGTGCAGACAAGAACACATGATTTAAAGGTGTTTTGGGATGATAATGGATTTGGTTATTCATTATGAAATAATCCCTAATGATAACTAATCACTATTATGAGTGCCATGGTGAAGTGAGAAAATCCAAAATTCAAGATTACACGCTTAGAATTTCTAGATAGTCACCTACTATATTATATGACTGGATTGTATTTGTATGAATAATGAGTTGAATATTTAATGAAGAGCTAACTAAGCCTGAAAGTAAATGAGAAAATAACTTCGAAAAAGGTTTGTACATTGTAACATGGCAGGGTAGGTTTGAATAGGTCATCTTAAGACCATTTCATACATAGTCATACTCAAAACTTCTAAATGGTCACCTACAGCCTATGAGTTGTGAGGTTGTCTTAGACATTGATGTTGATAGAGCAAGGAGATTCAGAGATGAATTTTTTTTAATAAATCATGAAAAAATATATAGATCCTTTTAGAGCGAGTAAGATTGTTTTTGGTGTCAAGGAACTTTTCAAAACTCAATCAAATGCTCAAAACAACACCTATAGTCAGCTAAGAGTGAAGGGTGTCTTGAGACAGAGTTTGTGATGAAGCAATAGGTTATAAGGAATTTGAAGTAAGTATAAAATAATCAATGCCTTGATCTATAATTTATAAGGCTTAAATGTTAAACAATACTCCTAATACACCAAAATCTGTAGCCTATATCAAATGAACAAGCTTAGTCATATACATAGTCACTTGTTGTACTATTTGGATAATTCAAGACTCTTCAAAACCTAACAATTTATTGTATGATTATTTTAAGGTTATAAAATATTTGAGAGATATCAGGTCATAGAGAGCAAAAAAGGGTTAAGACAACTACATATACACAGTCACCTTGGAGATACACACAGTCTACCTAGAGGTTATTTGTTGCTTGAGAGAGAAGTCTAAGGTATTTTAGGATTAACTAATGAAGAGTGGGGCACCTAAAGTGTTTCATAAGGATGACATAGTGGCTTTTAATTCCATGTGAGGAAACAAAGATACAAACTCAATCATAACCCTGTTCCAAACCCTACATAGTCCTAATGTGCATACACAAACCTACTAGATAGGGCAAACCTAGGAAGTGATGAGATCAAGTGCGATTGAATGATACCATTAGATTCTTAAATAGATGTTGAAGGGTATGAATAATAATTACATGAGGTTATATACCTCTAATATAGAGAGAGAAATAACTAAAACGTAGTCAAGTCCTCTCATAATCATACACAAATCAAAGTGTATGTACATACTCACTTGCAATAGTCAGTTGGGTAAAGGACAGTGAAGGGAAGTGGAAAAAATTGACACCCTAAGTAAAATTTGAAGAAAATTTAAAAACCTTCCCTGAGAATTCAAATCCCCTAACCATGGGAAAAAATGGTAGAATACAGGCATCTAGGGTATGCTAGATAGTTTGGCATAAGAACACTAGATTTAGAGAACATAAGGATGCAGAGAGTTTGATGAATAAATGGGAAAATATATATATTGGAATATGTCAAGGTGGATGTCATAGACCCCATTGAGTCCATTGGAACTCAAACCAAACTCAAGACAACCACCTACAGACTTCAAATGCTCTCAGACCTCACATAATACTTGTTCCCAACCGATAGGTCATTTTCCTTTGCTTGGTATGCTCAATAGGATTTTCATGGGACATTTTTATCCTATGGTAATTTATCCACCCTAATTTAAATCAATTTTTTGGAATTTTTGGAGGATTCATATGTCCATCTTTATGAATCATCCTTAAGAACCCAAACCACTTTCAGGTTGCCAAGGAGGGATATAATGACTGGTTTGTAGAGATGGAATTATAAATCACATAAAATGACAAAATTTTATCATGAAATATATTATATTTTGTTGAGGGATAAAATTAGGTTCTTCACATGTACTTGAGTTGTATGGACTGCTATACAAATTACCAGAAATGCCTTATTTTATGTGTTTTTGGTAATTGGCAGGGATTTTGGAGAGATTGATACTTTATAATCATTTGAATAGGTCATATAGGAATAATTTAATCTCCTCAAATATATAAATTTTATCATGAACCCCTGGAAGTGACCAAACAAACTCTATTTTGTAAGGTAGTCTAAACAGGATTGTGAATGACTTGTTTTTTGGCCATTTCATAGTTTGGTTATAATCACAATGTTCTAAAATACCAACCTTGAAATGGAGGTTGGTATTGGAATGGTAAATTTGAATCAAAAACTTCCCATAGGTTTCACAAGTGTAATATTTTAGATCCAAAATCCAATTTCTAGACCTAGAGGCCTAACTAGAACTGGTTGACAAAAGAGATATGCAGAAAAAGTAGACTTCCACTTGGATTTAGCTCATGAAATTTGGTATGGAATTGTAATAGGATATATGGTAATATAATATGTATTTATATTGTCAATATCATCTGTAAAACTCCAACACAAGGATAAAAATAGAAAAAAGGCTATAAGAAATGAGGCCTAATTAAGGCTTTTGGTAGAGAATGACTTGTTGGGGATAGTTTGACACCTCAAAATGGATTATTTTAGGTCTAATATGAGTCCAATAGGAAATCCATGAAGTTTTGATGAGCTATAGTAACTAAAACTAAGTGTTGACACTTGTGGGCAAAATAGGCCTAAGGAGATGAAGAGCCTTCTAGACACCTTGCAAGAGAAAGAGGTGATGTGTCAAGAATAACCTATTGGGGTTATATGAGAGGTTTCAAGAGCATAGAAAACATGTGGAATAAACTTATCTGATCACCAAGAATGCCACATTTCCTTCAACATGTCAAGAAGAAGAGGAGTTTCAAAGAGCTAGTCAAGGTGTCAAACAAGCTTTTCAACTCCCACCAACTTAGAGAGATGGAGCATTTGAAGGAAAAAAACACATGGATTTTGAAGTATATTATAATATTTCCTTAAATCCTCTCTTATTTTTAACTCACATGACACTTGTCTACTCTCTCTCTCCTATACTCTTCTTCTCTTCTCTCACACTTATGTTATATATTAACCCACTTTGGATTTGAAATGTATCCTCCACTTGGGTATGGCAAAACCCTACTAATTTAATCTACATATAATCAATAAAAAATCAATATTTTACCTCATTCTATGGTTACATTCAGTGATAAAGCTCTAAATGGTTGATCTTTTCAAGTGTAGATGTATATCACCTTGTTTATGTCCTATTTATCTTGCCTCATATGGTTGTTTCTCTATTATAGGTTGTAGTTGGTGTCCTCAGGGGTATCTTGTTAGTTTTGAAGTGGAATTATTCTTCCCTATTAGCCTTACAATGCCTTGCCCTTCTACAAAACATTGATGCAATAAGTTCATTCTAGGATGTGTGTATGTTCATGTTGTCTTGTAGGTCATAGTGTATTGTGCAATGTGTGGTAGTGGTAAATTTTTTTTGGTGCATCACCATTTTAGTTAGGTTTATTTAATTTATTTATTCCCTTTTCCAAGAAATCAAGTAGTGTGTGAGCCTAAGTTATTCCTCAAATAGAGTTGGCCCTTCAATATAGAGGTTTACCTTTATTATAGACAACCCATAGGTCTAGGGGTAATCCCATGTTTAACCAAATTTGGAGAAGTTTGAACAACCTTTTCCTAGAACGAAAAGTTTGGTTATAATAGAACCCAACTCTAATATTGGTTCTGAAATAGAACCTGTTTCTAATGTAAATGTAGCCACAAAAGGGGGCTATTAAATTGTGTTATCCACAAGTACCTTATTCACCTTTTTCTTTGAAATAGAGGCTTTGGAATGAATAAATGTTTGTAAATTGTGAATAGTTGGAAATGGATGAATAAAGGGATTTAACTCAATAATAATAGGTTCTTCAAATATGGGCTCATCATAGATGGGTCCTATGTCAAATAAAGGGTCTTCATTAAATACTGGTGGATCATCAATGGTTTGGATTTGATCAAAGATGGGTGATTCAACAAAAATGTCATCAATGGTTTGATTTTATTGATCTTGCTTTGGAAGTGGACGCATATGATTGTTATTGGGAAGGGGATCATGACATATTCTGAATGAGTAGCTATCAAACTTGAACACACTTGGATTTTCAATAGATACTGGCCCTTAGAGGTGTAATGGCATAATAGGTCTAGACTATTGGATTTGTTATGGTGTCTCTTTAGGAGCTCTAATCAAATAGCGTAAGTCCTTTATAATAAATCCATCTGGAATTTTATCACCCATTTCCCACAATCTAACAAGATATTCATCCTTGTTATCAAATAGTTGTTGATCAAATTATTCTTGTTCATGTCTATACTAGATGACATATTTAAGATTTATTGTTGAGTTAAAATAGTTATTTGGCTTTGTTTCTATTGTAAGACTGGCTTGGCTTTTGGATTAATGGTTAAAGTGTCTAAAATAGATGTAAATTAGTCCATATGTTGACTAAGCTAGGTGATTTGATCTATTACTTTTTGATGCATGACTGGTCATGCTAGAATAGGTTTAGGACCACAAGACGCCATGACTTGAATTAAGCTTAGATTAATTCCCCCAAGCAAGGATACATTCTAGGGTAAATGGATTGGAATAAAATGGCCCCAAAGAGGGTGGATTTGGTCTTAATGTAATTAGAATGGGACCCAAATAGGGTGGTCTTGGTCTTGGATTTAAATAGTCCCAAAGAGGGTGGTGTTGGTCTTGGATTGAAATAATCCCAAAGAAGGGTAGTCTTGGTTCAATGTAATTATCTTGGCCCGAAACATGGTAGAACAAACTTGATTGGAATTGCCCTAAATAGGTCAGATTGGTATAGATTGGAATTGGTCAAAATGGTATTGATTTAATTAGCCCCAAATAGGGTGAATTGACATAGATTAAAATTGGTCAAAATGGTCTTGATTTGAAATTGGCTACAAATGGTCTTGATTTGGTTGGCCCTAAATAGGGTGAATTGGCATAGATTGAAATTAGTCAAAATGGTATTGATTTGAAATTGGTCGTAAATGGTCTGGTTATGATTCAAATGAAAGAAATGATGGATGAAATGACTTTGTCATTCCCAACCGATAGGTATGGGAGATTGAATGGAAATACAAAATGGTTTTGATTGGCATGTGATCAAATCAAGGCAATAGTTGGATCTAGCTAAAATAGACTTGATTTGGAATTAGAATGTGGTTTGGCTTTCAAATTGACTGTGGTCAAAGATAACCTGACTTTAAATTATAATTAGAAGGTGGTTCAAGATGAACCTAATCGGATTAAAATGGCATGATTTAAAATTGGTTTGGTACATGGTTCAAAATAAAATAGATGTGGCTTTATTTGACATGATACATGGTTCAAGATGAACTTGATATAGACTTTGATTGACTTGGTACATGGTTCAAGATGAACTTTATTTGGACATAGAATAGTTGATGTTGGTTAAATTTTGCCCTTGGGATTAGAACTAGAATTGACATTCAAATTTGGGTTGAAATAAAACATATGGCATAATGGTAATGGTTTAGATAAGAAACCAGACATTTATCTTGAATAGGTTTGAAATTAAATTTTGGATTGTAATTGGGATTAGGTTTGGAACCAAATGGATGACATAACAAAATGGTTTAGATGAGAATTTAGACATTGGTCTTGAATTGATTTGAAGTGGGCAATTCAAATTTGCATAAAACTTTTGGTTTAAATTGGGCAACCTAACTGTGTGGTTTGGACAAGTAAAATGTAGGTATTTAGACCAAGTTTAGACATGCTACTTTTGTTTGACTTGAAATTTTGGCAAATTAATGCTTCATTATGTGGGTATAAAAATGGTTTTAGATTTGGACATGGTTTGTTCGATTTGATCTTGAGTGTGAACAAGATTTTAACACTACAATCAACCAACAATACACAAGAATTACAAGGAACTTTTGATAATTGATGCAAGTTTGCATCACATCCATTAAACCTTTTGAAAAACTTTCCTTGAGATAGGATTATAAAGTTTAAAATTCATTAAATAAATTATTGCAATTAGTAGTAGGGGTTTTAGGCCCCCTTCTCTCGCAAGGTGCGTATGATAAAGGCAAAATTTGGGCATTGTTACCTTTGCATCCCTATATCAATGTATGATCCGTGACAAAAGAGGCATTTAAAAGTTTTTAAAGTGGGATACCAATATGGCCCCTATATACAACCCATAATAGGCAGTATGTGGGCACAAAAATTCATTGAAGAAGAAATCCAAATCGAGCAATCCATGGGAGGGGTCTTGTCCCCACCACGACCATGTCAGCCTTACCTTCTAAGTAGCAAAACTGTCAGAGTTGGATTCTTTAAAGATGTTGTTTGATGGCTTGGTATAGGGTTTCCTTTTACCTTCATGATATTCTCCCCAAGGAATCACACTTGGCCCTAATGATAATTTTCTTCCATTTGTATACCTTGTTAGATGTACAGGGTTGGTAGTATGATGGGGTATCAATTCCTAGTCACCGTGCCTTATGAGGCTTGTAAAAATGTGATGAAATGCGAATTGCAAATCCTGAACTAAAAACATGGAAGGTATCATTTGGAATAATGAATCTTCAGGGTGAAATGACTTGACACTTTGTGTTTCTAAGACACCTAAAAAGGGGAGAGCATACGTGCAAAATCCCTCACAAGACAATCAAGCAACAATAAAAAATTGAAAGAAAATAAATAAATTGAAATTTAACAAGTTTTTTTATACCCAAATTTAAATGTGAATTCATTTTTTTAATTCCCAAATTGAAATGTTAAGTAAAATTGATTTGTTTGACTCAGAATGCCACTTCTTTGGCCAAACTCCTACATCAAACTAATTAGTAGTGTTGTTTTTGGGAAGTAAAAACATGCAAAATTAAAAAATTAAAAATTTATCAAACACCAAATATTTGTAATTTAAAATAGATATGTGAAAAAGAAACCTGCAAGTTTAAAAACAACCAAATGAAATAAAATAAAATAAAAAAATAAAAAAATACATTTAGTAAAATGACCATATCTCACAAAATATAAATCAAATTATTATGAAACTTGGAGAGAATTTAGATAAGTCAAATACACATTCACTGTAAAAAATTATGAGGAAAATCATTTTTAGATTAGAAAATATAACTTATTTATCAATCATTTTTCTTAAAAAAAAAAAGATAGTGGTTGATTTAAACATATATCTTAAAATAATGATCAACTTGATATGAAATTTGAATAGATTTATTCTAACACCAATAAAAATATACATACCAAAATTTAGATAAAATTAGTGAACAAAATAAAAATTACAGTTGTTTTACCAATTGTTTTTTTTTTTCTTTTTTTATTTAATAAAAGAAAAGAGAAGAAAAAGATTGGAAGAATAGGAAGATGTGGGGTGCAAAATCTTGTCCCAATAGGCGTGCTATTATGTAGGCTATAAATTCAAGAGAGATTAGTTAATTTTTTAGTGAATAAATAAAAAACAAATATAAGACATAACTTCTCAAGCCCAATCTCTAGATTGAGCTAATGTGATAATCAAACATGAAATGCAACTGGAAAGATAAACCAACAATATTACCTCCCTTGAATATATGTTTGAGAATTGGTTTTAAGAGGTTGATATTGAATTCTACAACTAGATTTATTTTGAAAAGTCGATTCTATGTTTGGACAACATTTCCCCTTGTCTACACTTGATTTAGCTTTATCTTGGCATGAGCGAGTAATAAAACTTCTTGTAGAATTTAGAAAATTTTATATGCATGAAGAAGCTTGTCTAATTTGTAGGAAGAACCTCCAATTTATAGACTTATGAAATGGATTTGAACCATCCATATTGATATAAGGATCAAGGGTTGAGGATGATCCTGATTTTTAAATTAAAATCATGGAAGACATGTGGATCCAATCATGGAATAATAAGAGACACACGTGAGGGAAATAGGAATCTAAGAATTATAAAATTAGAAGAAACAAATCATGGAGAACAATGGGATTGTAGGTGGATTATAAAATTTGAGGAAAACAAATAATGTAGGATAATGGAATTAGAGGTGGATTATAAAACTGGAGAGTGGAATGGATTAGAGGATAATTTGACTCTTAGATTTATAGAAATTGTAAATATTTAAATTCTATGGAATTTTTGATTAAGGATTAGTTAATTAATTTGGATTAATTAAATTAATAAAGATGTGAATAGTAAACCATGAATAATGATGATGAATAGTAAATTTGGGCATTTTAGTGATTTCTAGGCTTAATTTGCATTGGTTTTAAAAATTCATTTTGATAACCATTTAGACACGAAAGTGGTAAAAATAGATTGTCTACAAATACCACCCCCCTTAGTTTTCTAAATCAAGATCATGTTTGGATTATGCAAGTGAACGAGTCTCTTCAATGTTAATTTTTTGGAGGGATTTCCAAACCCTCTTATATTTAAGGACATAATTAACATTATTAACAAACCATCAAGGCTTGCCCCTCTCTAAGGGCCCCAAGAAGAGTTTTTTTTCTATTTGATTTCATAAACAACTTTGGATTTTGCATGAGAGAGTAGTGAATTCTAAACTCTCCCTGATAAAGAGTTCCCCGTCATTCTAAAACTATGAATGCCCCCTTTAATAAAACCATCTTCCTTGTCTATAAATGTAAGTTGAGATTTCAATGGATATTAGAAATGCCCAAAAGTAGTGAATGTACAATCAAAGTGCACTTTTTAAGAGATACCAAAGGGATTTTTTTTGAGAGATTTGTAGTTCCTTTCATCTCGTGACCTGGCACACCTCATATGCCTTTTGAATGTACCTTTGACCTTGACCTCTTTGCAAGGATAAAAAATAAGGAAGCATCCTCTTCCATCATTGATCTTCTTGGATAAATCTCTCTTAAGTACTAAAGGTGAGAAAACTAAATGGTGGTGGGGTCTAATAACATCACGTGTCAAAGATCAACTAGCCAAAATCCCTCCAATTCAAACCCAAACAGATAGATGGAAGATTGAAGCATGAGATTTTCCTCAACCAACCTCAGAAGATGAAAACACTCTTTTTCTTACATTTGATTTTTAATATAATTTGCTTCCTCCCAAAGTGGATATTTAAGGCTCCTATCTAATAACTCTTGCTGATGCCTAGGAGGCTTGAAGCCATTACCAATGAGTTCCTATTCAAATTGAGAAAAGGGCACTGGTTTCCTCTACCATTTATGCTGGGTGAAGTGTTGAGAGTAATTAAATACTAGATGGCCATATACATGACATCTGAAAAACATAAAAGGGATACACATATAGTCTAGAGATTGGATGTGTTTCCATGGCCAATATTCTAGATCAATATTTTATTCCAGTCCCTTTTTCAATTCTAAATCAATGAGTATTTTGGCCACTACCTAAAGTAATCCTTACGGTAACTATTGTATTTAATGAGAAAGGTCCCAATACTATCCCCAATAGCCTTAAAAATGGCATTACTCCAAAATTGCAAATGTAGGCTTGATTGTTTGACCCAAACGGGTTGAGATTGAGTTCTTCCATACATGGGTCAAAACCTAGGATCCACTTCTTAAGATTTAAGGGCGATGAACCCTAAAAACATATGTTTGAAGGATTAAATTCACATCTTCACTATGTTTAAAGATAAAATCAATACATTCCTCAACAAAGATGTGTGATATAGGGATGTACCCAAGAAATGACCACCAAAACTGATCCATCCAAGAATTTAAATTTTTTATAGAGATTCTCCTCTGAATTAAGCAACCCTTCAATGTTGTATTTACCAATTATATTACTTTATCTATCTTAACATCCTCTTTAAGCATTCATCTAACTGTTTTCCCCCAAATTTTTTTACATCTTTTGGTTTTTTGCCCATGAGTCACCTTGGGAAGGCCTAGACCCTCCTCCATCGACATTGATTGAGGAATAGTCATATCAGTGACCAAGTCAAGTATCTGATCTAATGAGGGTCCAATGAAATCCTTATGAGAACCCAAATGATTTTAAATCATTCAAGCTACTCAATATCCTATGAAGTCTATGCTCCTCTAGGTCGGGGATGAGTTATGTGGTTAATGCAAACACTGGGAGTCTTTGAGAGGACAAAGGTGCTAGAAATAATTAGGCCCTTATGTCTGAGGATGGAAGAATCGATCTGTGAATAAGACTAGGTGCTATCCCCAATCAATCCAAAAATAGTTGAGGTTACCTTGTCTGATGCCTTCTCTAACCAACCCCTACTTCTAATGGCACAACCTAATCCTGATAAAGGACATGATGTATCCAAGTGGCTTCTGTGATCCCTATGTTCCCAATCATGTTTGAAACAAAGACCAAGCTTCGATAAACAAACAATATTTCTCTCTCAAATACAATAGGAAAGTCTTTAAGAACCTTTGGGAGTCTAGACATATGTCAAGATCTGAGGGCTATCTAAACTCAAAGTATGTGGATTGTCTGAGAAAAAGATAGGTTCTAAGGGAGGAGAGAGAAGTCATGGGATTTTGGGCCTGCAGAGTACATAATCAGAGTCCAAGACTTGTTGGAGTAGTTTATAGGTCTAAAATTTGCACATCTTGAAGCCACTAGATTATAAGTTATTTAGGATCAATGTCAATTTCCTTCTAAAAGTCAATAAAATAATAGCAAACCTTATGCTTCTATGCTCTATATTCTTTGATTACAACTTTAAGTGTCAATATATGATCTGTTGTTTGGTGATTCCAACATTTTTTTTTCCCCTTTTGCTCAAATTTTCTTGGACTCTTTAAATATGGGAATAAAACTATTCAACATTATAGAAAATAGCTTATTCAAGGTGTGTCAAACCAAATATTTATTTAGATCATGTTAATTTTCTGATTTAAATATGGGACAAATGATATGAGATGTCCATGCAAGTGGGAATCCATGAGAAATCACTATATTAAATAAATCGACAATGGTGTTACTAGGAGAGCTGCACTCTGATGAATAAATTATGTTCTTAAGTGTTATATATCTATTGATTTAATTATCTTGAGTTTCAAATTAGATCTCAACACCATATACTTTGTGAAGATACACTTACCTTATAATTTTTTTCCACTGATATTGAGGCTTGGTTTAGAATGTCCTAAGGAGAATATACATAATTGGATCAAGTATCTTTTTTGGATATGACACATGAGGAATTCCATAGAATTAAGGTTTTCCAAAAGGATTTTACATATCATGTGTTGAGTGTAACTCTTAATTTCTTATCTAGATATAATATATTCTTATGTCATAGGATACGATGATTTTTTTTAATATACTTCTTCCCATTGTGATGTTGGAGAATTATCTGTTGTAATCGTATAGAGAGATTTACAACTACTATCAAACCAAGCATTGCAACAACAAAATCTAAGTTGGTGTGAGAGGAGGATGGGGGAGAAGGGTAGTATTCTAATTTTTTCTAGAGAGAAACTTGACACTTTCAATTGGGTTATGAATATAATTTATATCTACGAGGTTAGATTTTAAAAAAATTGTGCAAGAATCATCAAAAGTATGGTCAAAGTAAATATGAGTTAGAAAGTGGTGGGTACGAGAGGAGAAATCGCATATATATGGATAGGGAGTATGACCTTGAATAAAATTGGTTCATGGTATGAAAATGAAAATCCAACACATTTGTATCATATTTATTGTCCCTTCCCATAAGGCAGATAATTTATACTCCTAACCGTTTTTCCTCCAAAGTGGATAGTTTTTGTTTTTCAATTGGAGGGGGTGCATGAATAGTAGTCTTACATGGTTAATTTTTGAGTGTTTTAATAAAATGTGACACAAGAGTAAATAACACTATGTACAATTAATTAAAACTATGGCATAAATGAGATCCATGATTAATATAGTAAACTATAGTAATTAAAACTCCCTTATGTGCTGAAATTAAGAATTGAAAGATAAAACAATTCATAATTAAAAGGTAAAATGAAAGAAATAGGTAAAGAGAGATAAATTATTAAAACAAACACATATAGTTTTTGTATTTGACTTATGATGTTGGAAATATGATTTTGATATTGACTAGATTTAAATCCTACAATCTGACTACAATCTAGAAGGTGACTAGATTTGTGGACCCATGATAAAGACATGTTAGTATCAATTGTTAATTTAGATAGGTTTCTATCAATTATGGTAGACTACTATGATTATGGAAATTTGTAAATTTTGGCTATGTAAATTTTTGGGATGTTTTGATAGAGGCTTTTTTTGGGAATCTAGATTCTCTTCATAGAATGGTTGTGTATTGTCTCCTAAATTTACTCTTTTTCACTTAATATTAATTCTCAATAATTTTACAATAAGACAATATGTACAAGGTTAGTGACCCAGCCCCTTGTGTGGGCTTCAACTACATATCCCATATGCTTAAAATCAAGATTTAATGTAGTTATAGTGATTCATGAATGATACCAATCCAAATTAGAGAAAGGATGCTCTCTTAAAAAAGAATGTAAATGTATGCTTCTCTATTAACTTTTATTACAAGATGTATTGTCACAAGATTTGAATAGATGAAGGTAGTATAGGCTCAATGTCTAGTTTTTAAAAAAATGTCTAGACCTCTTGATAAAACTTGATGAATGTGTGTGAGATAATTATCTTCTAAGAGATTTGGATGATTGAAGGAGATGATAAAATGGCTTAGGGTACGTTTATATATGTAGGCTCCACAAGGACAAATTTGCAAATAGGCTGACCATGAAAATTAGTAAGAATAAACATTAAAGGATTGATATATAGACTCAAGGTTAAAGCACAAAATGTGGGTCACTAAAATCATGGACCCATGATTATGGTCATCCCAGAATTGTAAACCTACAATTATGGCCAAGTCCATAAAAAGGCTCAAAATAGAGATCAAACTAGCTTATGACTGATTGAATGGATTTTTATCTAGACAACCAAGATATCTAAAGTTTTTATGACTAAATATGTATGAAACAAGGCTATGAGGGGTCCAATGTGGAGGTAAAATATCTAAAAACAACGAAATGTACACAAATAGGTCAAGTTTGATAAAAATTAAAAAAGACACAATAGAAAAGAGTCTTGAACCAAAGTTAGGAGTCTACATAATGTTCCACTTTGATGTATGTGCATGAATGCATGCACATGTATCAAAATAAAACATAAAATTAAGCTTGTCATTGAATGTTACTAGATAGGGATGTAAAGATGAAGATTCTAGGTTTTGGTTTGGCTCACTTAAGATCTCAAGTCCACAACTTGAGTGTACTTGCAATAAAATAAGAATGCATGCAATTATATGAATTTATTGGTAAATTTGTGTGACTATAATGAAATGAAAATAAAAATTGAAAATTGAGCATAGGAGTTTGAATAAACATAGTGATATGCAAACCATTTTTTCACTTCTCATAATTTTGGTGTTGGAATTAAAAATTGAACTTAGATGTTCAATGATGAAAATATAGTTCTTGATTGGAGAAACATAAAAAATATGTTGGTTACACTAGCATCATGACAACGTGGTAAGATAAACTCTAATTCTTAGCCAAAGAAGCAAACATATATTTTGGATCCACTATTCTCACTACAACGGGGTAGGCAAAATAAACTAAAATGTCTTTTGGATCTACTTAAATATGTAATTGATAATAGAAAATTTGGATAAATTCCCATCTTTTGATGTGAGAGATGGTCTTGAAAATCAATCGTATCAAAAAATGATTAAATGTACCATGTGTAACATATAAAATTAAGTATAGTTATTATAATAGTTGGAAGTCCATTTGTAACACATGTATGTAAATATAGAAGTATATCATCATGTAAGGATTGATAGGAATCCCAATGTGAGTTTGAGATAATAGGAAGGAGGGGAAAGTGATATACCCCAATGTAATAATAGGAAGATGTCATTATATAAATCTCAATAATAATATGTGATCTGTGCGAGGGTGGAATGATAAGAGAGGGGGGAAGGTGATGTGATCCAATGATATTTTTTAAATAGGAACAAATGATATGCCCCAATGTGGTCAAGATATAGCAATATGGTATCAATACAATGACTAACATGTGACTAGGTTTATGGAGGACAATGTGATATCCCTATATGAGTAATGTAGTATCAATAAACACATAGGTGTAGTAAAATCCATATTAGTAATATATGATCAATGAGGCTGATGGAGAGTGTTTGGGTATGTTATCCCTCATAAAAATAATATGTGGGTATGATTCCCCTAGTAGAAATGTTTAGATAGTAAATTATATGAATGTTTATGTATGTTCCCCCAATGGAAGTGTATAGATACATTAGTGAGGAAAGGGACAAATCCTATGCCTAAATGTGATTTCAAGGAGGGATACATGATATGTCATGATGTAAACATACAGAAGGACAAATGATATGCCTCAATGTAACAATGTGCCCCTAGGATGAAATATATAGCAATGAAGAACAAAAAAATAGTAGTATGCCCCTTGGATTCCTTACTCCTTGGTCTATTCTTCTACAAAATCATAAAATGAGAAAACATATAAAAATATTAAAAATATATATGCCTTTACCTTTTTCTATGGATGCCCATCATACTTTTTGCATATATTATAGGTTTACATATACATGTTATTCTCATACTTCTAATGTTATCTTATGATATGGATTCACGATTTATAGGTTACATATGATCATGCATATACATATGCTATATGGCTACCTTGCACCCACACAAGGGGGAAATCTCCCATTTATGGCATGCCTATATCGAGGGCATATTTTAATTGGGTATCAAGTTTTATCCTTCATACTTTCCATTTATCAAATAGATATTTATACTATTAATTATACATATGCTATTTGTGCTTACAAATTGTGTATTATGTTACATGGATATATTATGCTTGTTACACAAATACATTGCATATTCTCTTGCATTCCCTATGATTTCTCAATTACTTATATGTGTATTATTTTTGAGTGTGTTTTTGTGTGTTTCTTGTCTTATCTAGTGTTATCCACAGAGGATCATTTAGTCATCATGTTGTATCCTTCATTTCATGTGAGTCATATTTATTGCTTAATGATTAGATGTACTATATGTTTAGTTACATGAATTTGTATGATTGCATTGTCTATACTATGTGATATCATATGTTCAGTTCCATGATCAATATTAATGGACCAATGTATGTCAAAATTGTCGACATATATAATTAAGAAAACCACATCTACATGGTCATTTCATAAATGGATGCAAAAAGTGAAGGTGTTATAGGTTGGGGAAATGAAAATTCTATCCCTAATACTACAAATGTCATTGTGATTGATGGGTGCAAATTTTAAATGAAGTGATTGGGTGAAATTTTGTCTCCATCAACTCAAATTCAAGACTTCCTATAACACAAAAAACATAATGATCATTAATGGTAGAACCGACTTAGAGCAATGTAAAAAGATATGGGTCACTTATGCAACGCCCAAGATGAAGATGGTGTAACACCTTAGTAAATTAAAACTTACTCCTATAACACTTTATAAAGGATACAAGGATGATAAAAAATTTATAAAATATATGAGACCATGTGTTCCAAAGGAGTAATAATGGTTGGTATTTTTAATAAACACATTAAGGAGTACTACAATAAGTTAAAGGGCTACATACAAATGAAACCTACCTCATGGGCCACTATCAAAGAGTCCATATGCACCCAGTTTGAGTGGAGTAAGAATAAGTGTAGAATAATAAATTATGGAGAAAACTCTTCTCCTAAAATACATCTCTATAACTTCTAAGAGGCATAGACAAGGGGTGTGCATCAATTTTTTAAAAGGTTATGGATTCATCCATTTCATATAACATTAAAACCTAGGCACATGCATGGTATGTTATCTACAAGACGCACCATGACACTATTGATTAGAGGGAGATAAAATTTGGGTTTGTTCATACTGTTTCATTTTATTTTCCCATGCCTGAGATTTATCAACCTTTTATTTGGGTGCACTAATTCATCTTCTACGATGAATCCATCATGGAGTAGTGTGTACAAAAGTTTCATACTAAGAAAAGGCTAGGCATAATCTAATATGTTTGAAGAGTGCATTATGAATAGTGTTTATATTGAATAAGATGAGGAGGTTTGGCTGAATAGGAATTGGCATTGCAAATGCATTAAAAATAAGGCCATGCACCAAGTATAATAAACATCATTAGAGGACACTCAAAAACCATTTTAAAGCTGAAACATCTAATGGAGAATATAAAATGGTTGATACATAATGGGATAATAATAAATAATATCTTGAGCACCTCAAGGCCACCAAATTCAATCAAAGATTTGATGCTTTCACAATCCATATAAATCAATGTCTTGGCTTTTAAAAGTTACTGTGTTTTATTTTTAGTCACTTGATGTCACTTCTTGATTTCACACTAAGCTAATTTACTTGATTCTCCATTGATTATTATGGTTTTTAAATTGATTAATTATTGTTTAATTAAGTTTTAAGTCATATATTATTATGGGATAGTTGTATGTTGATTTGATTACATGATTATATTACTATGAGTTAGTTATAGTTGTATATACTTTACATTATGATCATGTTGTTAGTTTTTACAGTAGTATTTTATGGATATATATCATGATGTTACAGGCTAACTACCTTCTTGTCATAAGTTGGATGCAAGATAGATCTATCCCTCAGATCATGATGGAGTAAGAGCATTATTAGAGAGGATGGCATAGATGGAGATGTTATGGGATGACAGAGGAATAACTAGAAACCCATGCACACACCACAATAGATAGGATTCTTTATATGCCTTATTTGAATTGTTAGTTGCATTATGTCATATTATGTTAAATGCACTTGGATGACTATTTATTTGCATTTAGTTGTGATCTAGTTTAGTTTAATTTTTACGAGGATCTAATTGTGTGATTTCATTATGGCTGTCGTATGTAGATTCAGTGCATAATGCTTCTTTTGATCATGTTATGTTATTGTATTTATGGTTGTAGATAATATTACTTTAACGAGTAATCAAATCTATACGTTTAGTATTTATCTACTATTTTTTATAGACTAAAAAACATGTCTTATTAATGTCTTAAATACATTAGTTGGTTATTATGAATATCATTGTATTGGATTAAGCCTTTGTGTATAAAAAGTTGGTATAATACATATGGACAGTCTATATAGTAGTATTGACAAATAACTAAATAATTATGATATCATTGTGATTGATATTATTATAATAGATTTTTGAATTGTTATTACAATCAAAGCTTGTTGTGACTTTGCATTGGTCACTTTGTTATTAGGATCGATGTTGATGTTAATCCTTGTTAAGATGATTAAATAACTACCTAAGTTATTTTATGAACTAACCCTAGCTAATGTTCAAATGCATAGACATTAGTACTATGTTAATAAAACTTGGTTAATGATAAGTTGGTGCATGAGGGGGAGGTCAACAAACATGCATCTTTTGTTTGGATATTAAAAATGATTATTAAAATCATTAGGAACTTTTGGGAATGTTTAGGGTTTCTAACCAAAGTTGACTTGAGTTAATCATCATTTCAATATTGTTGTTCCCAATATCCATCACTTGTTTTTGTGGACAACATGTCAATCATTCTGGTCCTACATGCCAAAATGGTCTCTTCCTTTCTCAAAAAAAGTTCTAAACAGTCAAGTTTTTCAGTCGTGCAAGCCTTTTTCAGCTAAGAAAATTGCAGGTTCAACAGGCAAGCTTTCACAAAGAAAAATTTCAAAACACTTAAGGCATTTCCTAAAAAATTACAAGGATGGTTAAATGTTGAGGTTCAATCAAAAGGTTAATTAGTGGGGTTCAAAGAGTTGGAATGAATCATTGAACCGTTGAACCATTGAACTCTGCTTCAATGAGTTCAAAGGGTTCAAAAGAGTTCAATAATATGGAACGAATCACCGAACTGATGAACCATTGAACTGATGAACCATTTAACTGATGAACCATTGAACCTCGCTTCAAAGAGTTCAAACTAGTTCAAAGTTTAAAGTTTGAGCGAATGGTTCAAAAATTTGGTTCAACAATACATTAAATTTGTTGTTTCCAAAATCAGCTTAGCTCGATTTTAGGAACAACCCCCTACGAAACTTGTCCATTTCATCTTTTGTCTCTCTAAGTTTGTTTTCGAGACGAGTTCTTCTCGTTCTCGTCTTGGTCCAACTGCACCTTTCGAAATTAGTAATATCTTTTCATCCCATTTTTCCCAAAAATGTGGAAATCATTACGGTCTCGATGTGTTCAGAGGACCAATTTCTGCCTCTTTCAGAGTTAGTGTTTCTTTTCTTTTATTTTTGTGAACGAGCGGCGATTTTTGTCGCCAGTGCATTTTGCCTTTTGCATGCAAGGGCAGCAATTTTTGCCGCTCATACATTTTATCTGTAAGGGTGGCAAAAATTGTCGCCCCTACATCTTGACCTGCAAGGGCGGTGAAAATTTCTGCCCCTGCATCTAAACCTTCAACCGACCTATAAGGGCAGCGAATTTTGCCACCCTTGCATGTCTCGATTTCCATGCATGACATTTATTGCCATGCATAACAGGTTGTTGGGGTTGTTTTTCACCCCATATAATCTGATTTTAAGCTTATTTCTCTCCATTCTTCCTCTTCTCCTCCTACCCTTTGCATCCAGATGATCCAGCAAATGGGTGACACGCATTTTGACAGATTTAATCTCGTTGCACGCGTAGCTTTCCAAGTAGGTCTTGTTTTTAACATTTCTTTTCTTTTCATTCCTCCTTCTTTCCTTCATTTTCATTTTTTTTGTTGTTGTTAGGTGTTTTTAATTTTGTTTTTCTTCCTTCCCTCCACTTTGCTCGTGGTTTTCCTCTCCAACCTGCTAGGGCGGTGAATTTCGCCGTGCCTCCTCTTGCCCACGGTTTTCTTCTAAAGAACCGTCATGGGCGGCGAATTTCACCGCCTGTGCCTCTTTTCTATCGTTTCCTTTTACCTACGTAGGCGGCAAATTTTGCCACCCATGCAGGCCGAACTTACATGGCTGGTGAATTTTGTCGCCCGTGCTCTCTTTACCTGCGAGTTGCATCGGCAAAAATTTTTGCCACCGATGTAGCCTGAAGTGCAGGGGCAGTGATTTTCGCTGCCCCATCACTTCCACTCCTGATCTGCAGGGGTGGCAAATTTCACCACCTGTGCAGGCTGACTCTACAGAGGCGGCGAATTTCACCGCCTCTAATTCTTTTTTAGTTCTTCATGCAGGGGCAGCGAATTTCACCGCCCATGCATTCCTCTTCCAAATTTTTTTAACTCTGAAGGATTTTTTGTCTTTTCCTTCCTTCCTCATTTTCTGACCCAATTTCTGACCCGACCCTTTTAAGTACCCTTCCTTAGTCATGATCACTTAAAATATAGATTCCCCAACTTGTCCACTCCCTCTAATTTTGTGATCATGACTACATTACTTTCAAAAAATTCTTGCTCATCAGCACCTATTCGACCAAGACAATTTCCAATGTCTGAAACGTCTCCCAAAAAAGTGAAGATCATGAAGTACAAATATCAGGGCATCTTCTTGATCACCTCGGTCACCTCTAACATTGATGACATCAGAGACACCAAAATTGGCCACATAGATATGGCCAAGTTTGTGGCTCAAACAAAGGTGACGAACCCAAGCTCTAAAATGAAGAGGATCATTGAAAGCAACATCCACTTGGTTGCTTCTTTCCCAGTGGTAGCACATCATATGGAGTTTGTCCTCCAATGTGCCCGCTTCTACAACAAAGAGACAAGGTTAGTCTCAGATGCCAGCGGTAATGTGATAATTGGGCTGGATCCCGAGTTCATCAACAAAGTCTTCATGTGCCCTCCCGCTACTGAGGTGCTAAAGATTGACTTCACAGAAGCCCAAAAGGAGTATGACAAAGACCCTGAGAGGGCAAAAAAAGTAATGAATAACAAGTGGTTAAAGATGCCCAGATCCAATCTATCTAAATGGCCGTAGAACTTCTAAAGGAGTGATTTCATTGAAGAAGTTGGTGACTGGATCACCCTTCTCAACAGAGTGCGAGGCCTCTCATCTTCCTCATAGTTCCATGAGTGGATGTACCTGTTCATAAAAATCATCCTCCAGGGTAAGTAGGTCATCTTTTGGGGTGAGCAGATCAGCAATGCCCTTCACAAGCAGCTAACCAAGGTCTAGACTTATTCTAAGTTTTACATGACCTCATACCTTATGTACATAGCTGCCTCGATGCGAACCTTCTCAAGTTTAACAACTGAAGGGAATAGAAAGACCACCCTGGTCCACTCATATTACCCCCAGCTGACTCTGCAAGGATCAACCCGCCATTTCAAAAGGGTAAATGATGCTTTATTTGCCATATTTTTATGCCTTTTCGACCCTCAGCTGGAACAAAAGAGAGTATCTGATGAGGCTTGGATAGTAGTCAATGACTACGGCTGCATGTTCCTTCAATTTTCCACCTTCTGTTATCTTTGAGTTGGCTTTTTACAAGGCTATCCCTATATGCTCTCTAAGTTTCCTTCTGACAAGTTAGTTCTAATGGAGCTTTGTCGACAAATGGTTATTGTACATACTAGACAGATGGAGCTAAAAAAGCTAGGTCTCAAGTTTTTAGTTGAAATTGACAGATACTCTATCTTGATAGTAGCCAAAGTTAAAGTCATGGAAATAGAGATGCAGTTGGTCACTCTAAAATAGTTTAAGAGAAGGGACAAATTTGACTATAGGAGAGTCAAGGACATGATCAGACGAAAGACTCAGTTCCATGAGCCTATGATCAAAGACATCTGGGTGGATCTGAGGACAGCTGAAGAAATCAGAAGAATAGATTATAGCAGCTTGACTTTGGAACAAATTGAGTATTTAGGGCTTGCAAAGATTCCTCCCAATCTAGTCGATGATAAGAGTATCATCAATAGCAGATACCTAGATGAAAAGATTATTGACTCCTCTTCCTCCAATTTAGTGGTCTCAGAAAGAGCTGACTTCTCTAAGGAAGAGATTTGAGCCAATATTGGCTAACACTAATGATTGGTTAGCAACCAAAGGGATCATACTAAAAAAATTTATCACGGGGTCAGAAGCTAAGTTTCAAGCAGAGATGAGGAAGAAAGCAGAAAATAGGACTAAGAACAAAGGTGATGTTCCTTCCCCATCTAGGCCTCACAAGCCTAGAATCATCTTTGTTTTAAAAAAATCAAAGGTTATTGAAGAGCTAGAAGTAGCAGCTAAAGGGATTACAGAATAGAGCTCTTAGGAATAGGTAGCCCAACCAATGGAGACAGATGACCGGCCTTCAGAGCAGCAAAGGATTGAACCTCTACCTTCACAGGAAGAATCACAACCACTTAAGAGTGTCTCTTCTTCTCTGCCTTAGTCTCATGTGGCGTTTCTTTCTCCTCTCTCTCCTATAAGTGTTCCTTCTTCTAGAGCCACCTCTCCTTCTAGGATTATTTTTGGCGATCCTCAGGGTGCTTATGGAGATACTCTTCACTCCTCTGGATCAATTTCTAGTCTTTCATCTCCTTCCTTCAATTTAGAAGAGAGTTCTGTGTAAAAGCTAGAATCAATGGCTGGTACAGTTTTGCCCATTACTCCAACTGTGACCATTGTTACCACTAGCAGTGTAGAAGTTACCATGGTAACACTAGCTGTAGGAACCATTACCACGATAGATACTTCTTCTCTCTCGTCTTGGATGTCAGATTTTACACCTAAAAGAAAGAAGTTAGCCATTCTCTCCAGATGACTTTGATTTTGGCAAGATAGTGCTCATAAAAGCTAAGGTTCCTAAGAGGCCAAGGATCCTCTCAAAATTGGTTGAGGAAAAGGGGTAGAAATTTCTAGAAATAGCTAAGCCATCGCAGGACGTAACCCTTGAGGGTTTTGAAATGAGTAGCTATTCCATCTCTTGTGTTAAACTTGGCAAAGTTACTCACGAAGGTGCGAAAAGTGATCTACAGTCGGCAATGGACATCATGATCTAGAAATTTGACTGAGAAAAAGAAATGAAAGACTAGTATAAGGCTAAGATAGAGCAACTAACGACGGTAATAAAGAAATTCACTCTTCTCCCTGAAGCGGAAAATCCAAAGGCCTTCTCTATTGATGACCCTATCATTCAAAAGATAGAGAAAACTTACCTAAAATGGAAAGTGTTGAAAGATTACATTGAAAAGATGCAGACTCAGGGAGTTTCCTTGCTTACAGAGGTTGCAGAAAAGATAGACAAGATGAAGAAGGTGAGGGCAAAATTAGATGACCTGGTCTCTCTTATCTCTCAAGATGTTGATAATACAAAAAAGTATCTTAGCAAATGGAGGGAGATGAAGGATTTAAAGAAAAGCACCTTGATATCTATCGGTGTCATTTCCAGCAAGGATTCCTATGTTAAAATAAAGGAGTCATTGATCTACAGGATACAGGTACTCAAGGATTTAATTGAAGATCTCAAAGCTTCTAGGGATGCTAGTGAGAAGAGTGACATAGGCCTGCTCAATAAATTGGAAGAACTACCCTGCAACCAATTTCTCTCAGCTGAAGAAATGATCCAAGGTTTTAAAGGGATGATTCAAAAAGTTTTTGAAGAAAAGGCCTTCTCAATGACTTCTGTGGACAATATTTTGGATACTCAGTTGACTCTGGACAATTTAAAATCTAGGTTAACTAGTCATGTTAAAGAAATCACAGCATTGAAGGATTCTTTAATCAGAGCCAGAGTCATCTCAAAGAACACAGTTGCGTCAGACAGCATAGGAATTCAGGCATCCATTACTATGTACGATGCTCATCTAAAAAAGTTTGGCGGTAAGAACTGAAGTTTTTCTCCTTTCTTTTTCTTTCCTTATTCACTTTTGTCTTGAGAAAAGTGCATGTAATTTTGCAATATGTAATTACATGTAAAAAGTTTGGAAAAATATCTCAAATTCAAAGATGAGTCATCTTTGACTAAGATATTTTTATGTTTTATTATTTTCTAGTTTTTGAGGATTTATCCCTATATCTAGTGGAGACCTTTTTTGTAAATGGATCTTGGATAATTGAGAGCAAAAACTCTGCCTAAATTGAAACACTTTTTGAGACTTTGTGCTCAACTTGTAAATCATATTTTATTAAATGAATGAGAAGCAAGTTTATTTCAGACTTTGTGTTGAAACTATCTGTGTTATTTAGGAAACACTTCTTATGTCCTCTTTCCTAGTAATCTCTTGTTTATCTGATTTAATAAGCAAAGTGGGTGTGTTAATATTATCTGAGGGCATTTCTAGAAGGTAGAAGAGAGACTTTGAGCTACTTTTATTTTTGTGATTCTGTTATCTTTTGTAGTTTCAGATGGAGACTTTGTGCTTCGTTTCACTCTATGGTTGCGTTTGTTCCAAATTGGTGAAGGAGGCTACGGAAGACTTTGTGCTTACGTGAGTTTCCTAGTGAACTTTGTTACTTTAGATGATTTTCTACTTCACGTTGAATACCATTCCTGAAAAAAAAAGAATGTTGTTAGCTAAGGACCAGGATTTCTCTCTTTTGTGCTTTATACATCACCTCTGAAAAAAGAGAGGTGGATGCTGTTATACCACCCCATGTGTTATTTTTTGCTTAATTACATATATACATACATTGTATAAATATTCATAGGGAGCCTCCCCTTGATGAGAGGAGAGATTTACCTCATCCAGATCTGGTAAACCCATACTTTTCATGGTGTAAATCTCCGTGCTATGGTTGATATACCCACTTTGTCTTCAATTAGTTAATGACAAAATATTCACCCAATAGTTTTTGGCAACTCTACTGGGGATCAAATGCGTAGTTTGAATTCCCAAACTCCAAACTGAAGCAAATCCTGCTCTTTTTCATTTTTATTTTGAAATATGGCAACTCCACGCTACACAAGAAGCCAGAGATCTAAGGGTGTTTTTGACCCCATATTTGAATTGGCATAGTAGAGCAATTTTGATCTATTTCCTCCACCACCTTTCCTCCAACAATCTAAGAGCCTTCCTCCTGACCTTATCAGGTCACCAACACAAGGTAGAGATTCTTTTCCTGTTGTTAATCATGCCCTACCTATTAATACCCCACTAAGATTCGTTATCCCGCCATTTAATCCTCCTATCATAATGGCTCAAGGTCCGTGGGGCAATTCTTTTGGTCCTCTTAATTTGACTCCACCCTTGCATGAACTACCTCGTAGTTCTAGAAAAAAAATCTAAGTTTTTTGGTGATGAAAAGGTTCATCCCGATGAGCATATTGCCGCTTTCTCCATAGCATGTGGCGTAATCGGTGTGGATTTTGAAGATGTAACAGTGAGACTTTTTGTGGAAACCCTGCAAGGCATTGCTATAGATTGGTTCTACCACCTGCAAGCTAGGTCAGTAACTAACTGGGACATGCTCAAAGCTGAATTCGAAGCTAGATTTAAACCTACTAAAGATGCTCATGCTTTGTTAGCTCAGCTAACATAGCTGAAAAAGAATCTCAGGAACCCATGAGGGATTTCATAGCTAATTTCAACAAGTTAAGGAATCGAATTCCAACTGTTGCTCAGCCCACGCCGGAGAATCTCAAGTGTTTTTTATCAACTCACAGCTTCCCAAAGTAAGTTTTTTATTGAGGCGAGCTGGCCCTATGGATCTAGCATTAGCTCAAAATTTGGCTACTGAGATTGAAGATGATCTTATCCCATCAGATAAGATCAGAAAAGACTCTAGTAAAAATAGATTCTCCTCATCTATTAAAAACTCTTCTACAGGCACTACAGATCTTATGGTGTAAAAAATGATGAATAAATTGATAGCTTTAAAGAGGCAAATAGCTCAAGGTATGTCTGCCCCTACCTATCGAGATATATCCAGGAGAACTTTCTAGAATCAACAATATCAGGGTAATACTACTTGGAACCAAGGGCAACCAAATCTCCTGCCTCCCCCTCCAGGGAAATTGGGCATTAAAGTAGCACCTACCAATTCAGCGGTCAGTTACCTAGAAGTCAAACACAACTATTTGCTCCAACCTCAGTTGGACTAACAAGATGATGATAATCTCTTCGATCAACAAGAAAAAGATTAGCTGGCGACTCCAATATTGGTTTCCTCAATTACCAGGACAAAGCTGGAAGTAAAGGAGAAGGGTTGGATGGATCCTATGCTATTTTCACCAAATCCCAACATCAGTCAACTCCACAGACTGATAAAGGAAAGGCAGAAGAAGAATCTCAGCCAGCGGTTTCTATCGCTAAATGAGGGACTCTATTGCCTCCTCAATCAAAAGATCAGGTAATTCACAAGAAAGTAAATACCTCCAACCACCCCATACCTTCTCCTTCCGTTGCTCAGACTAGTGCCATACCTACTAAAACTTTAGATGATGGACCCTCTTCCTCTGTTTCAAATTCTTTTCAATTATTTGATATAATTGATCATGCTAAAAAGACTAAAATCTAAATGACAGAGATTGAATATTTGAGGGCTAACCCAGAATAATTTGATAGGTTGGCAGAATATGTAAAAAATAAAGCCATCCCTATAGGACAAGATTTTTTAAAGGCCACTCATGATCCCCCTAAGGATAAATCTGTCCAAAATAATTTTGTTCTAACTCCTCCTGTTGCTCCCAGAAAAATAGAACCTTTCTATGTTTTTCTGCTTATAAATGGTTATAAGTTGAGTAATTGCATTATAGACTCTGGAGCCTCAGATAATGTTATGCCTGCCAAGGTGGCAGATTCCCTTGGAATAACCTTGACCAAAACTTTTGGGATATGTTTTTTTATGGAAAATAAGCAAGTTTTCCTCCTTGGTTAGATAAAAGATGCCCAGTTTGCTTTCGCAGCTTTTTCAAAAAAGCGGATAAAAATGCCGGTTCTAGTGGCCGATGTTCCAGCCTCTTACAGCATCCTACTTGGGCAAAATTTTTGCAAAGATGTTGGAGGTGAGCTAAGTATGGACCTGTCAGAAGTAATAATCCCAATTCAAGGTGTCATGAAGAAGTTGTTTCCTGAAAAAGAGGCAAGGTATGTAGTTACCTGATCGTCAGCACCAGAAGCTCAAATTCTATTTGAGTCTTCAAGCATGGGAAATTACTTCCTATCTACAGACGAGATCCGTGAGGCATCTGATGAAATGCCTACAGGTGATAACTTGAAATTGTGTTCAACTGACACGGCGGCTAAATCAGCAAAGCAAAAGAAACACATGGGAGAACCTTTCCCCCCAAACGAAAGAGTTGTCAAAGAAAAAGTAGCGTCTAACGAGGTGTGGACCTTAGAATTTGATGGCAGCTACTCTTCTACCGGTTCGAGAGACAGAGTTGTGTTGGTATCTCCTCAGGGAGACATTATTTCTTTATCCTACAAGTTGCAGTTCAACAACACCAACAATATGGCTGAGTACAAATCCCTGTTATTCGGACTACAAGCTGCTAGGGAAAAAGGAATTAAATCACTCCATGCTAAAGGGGATGCTGAGTTGGTGGTTTGTCAGATAAGAAACTTCTATCAGACCAAAAATGAAAGGTTGTGCCATTATCGCAATCTAGTCTCGAATCAGATTGAAAATTTTGACGCTTTCAACATCTCCACCGTTTCAAGGGAATTCAGGGACCGGGCAGATGTATTGGCTGTCTCTGCTACTCTCTTGGTTCCCCACCCAGATTTTAAGAGAGATAAGTATACTATTGAACTAGTCTTTCAACCAAGTGTACCTGATAATGCCAGCCATTGGCAAGTATGTAACAATGATGATCAAATCATTGCCTTCTTGGAGCAAAAGGACAGTTTTGAATAATTGCATTTTAAAGGTAGTGAACTCTGGGGATGCGAAGCAACTCCTGAATCAAACACGAATGCAGGTGAGGATTTCCTACAGCTTAAAGGGAATAAGATTCCTAAAGGCCTAGTTTCCCTAGAGAAGTTGTTTGATAACCATGACAAGTTTATTAAACAACAGCGAGCAAATTCAAACTCTTCTCAAGATTTTGATCAGGTAAACCTAGGAACCAAGGGAGATCCTAAGATGGTAAACATTGAAAAATGATGTACTCTCAAAGAAAGATTTAAGCTTACTAGTCTGCTTCACCAATATATAGATGTCTTGGCTTATTCTTATGATGATCTGAAATCACTCAGGCCAAACGACATCCGCCACGACATTCCTCTTAAGGTAAATTTTATACCTTACAAGCAAAAGTCCAAGCAATATAATCCAAAAATCTCAGGTACTATTTTAGCTTAGATACAAAAAATACTTGATTCCTGGATAATTCTCTCAATCCATCACTCCACATGGATTGCTAACATAGTGCCTGTCAGAAAGAAGAATGGTGAAATTCAAATCTGCATGGATTTCAGGAACTTGAATCAGTTATCTTTAAAAGATAACTATCCTCTTCCTATCATGGATCAAGTTCTGCAGATGGTAATAGGTTCTAAAATGTTATCAATGCTGGACAATTTTTTGGGGTACAATTAGGTTGATGTCAGAAAAATAGATCAGCATAAAACGACCTTCACCACACCTTGGGGCACATTCGCCTATCGAAGGATGTCTTTCGGTCTGATAAATGTGGGTGCCACATTTCAAAGGGAGATGGACCTCACTTTCAAGGATGAAATGGAAAAATTTATTGTAGTGTACCTAGATGATTTGACAGTGTTTTCAAAGCATCATTCTAACCATGTTCACCATTTGCAAAAAATACTAAAATGATGTCGTCAGAATAGTATTTCTTTAAACCCAAAGAACTCTGTCTTTAGGGTGACTGAAGAGAAACTTCTCAGGCACATTGTGTCCTGAGAAGGTATTAAGAGTGACTCGAAAAGAGTCAAATCCATCCAGAAACTAACTTTTCCCACTAGCAAAATCGTAGTTCACTCGTTCTTTGAAAAGGCAAATTTTCTCCAGAGGTTCATTCTTGATTTTGCTGAGAAGACCCACCATATCATCAATATGATGAAAGGCAATGCTACCTTCAGATGGACTGCTGAGGGCAAATCAGCATTCAAGGACATCAAAGAAGCAATTTCTCGTGCACCAGTCCTGGTTTGTCCAGACTATGCCAAGAATTTTAAAATATATAGTTATGCTTCCGAACATACCCTTTCGGCCATTTTAATTCAACTGAACCAAGAAGGTGTAGAATCTCCTATTTTATTCATGAGTTGTCCACTCAAGGTTAATGAGATAAAATATTCTAACATGGAGAAGCATGCATACGCGGTGGTCAAAGTAGTCAAGCATTTTAGATTTTATATCTTGAGCTCGCACACCAAAGTTCTCATACCCGATACAATAGTAAAATCCATTTTGACTCAGCAGGAGTTTGATACGAAGAGAGGTAATTAGATCACCAAGATTTAGGAGTTTGATATGGACATCAAAACTACCAAACTCGTGTGGGAAAAGGGTCTTTACCAATTGATCGCTAACAACATTCTAGATGAAGCAGAAAGTGAAGTAATAGAGATCGAAGGCCTGCCTACAGTCCTCTTTGTTGCCACTACTGATGAGAGGTATTCCAACATTGCTCATTTTCTAACATATGGTGAGTGTCCAGCTCATCTGTCCTATAAAGAGAAATAGAATGTTAAGTTAAAGGCTGCTAGTTATGTCCTGTGGGATAATAGTCTGTATAAAAAGAACTTGGATGGGGTATTTCTTTGTTGCATTGATAAGGTGCAACAAGATAAACTCTTAGAGTCTTTCCACAATTTGGCCTATGGAGAGCTTTTTTTTGCACCGGTGACAGCGCACAAAATTCTACGAGCAAGGTATTATTAGCCCACACTGTTCTAAGATGCCTACAGATGGGTGCGTAGGTGCGAATTATGCCAGCAATTCGTTGGGAAGCCTAAGCTGGCTGCTTTGCCTCTCAAGCTGGTAGTAATCGAAGAATTTTTTCAGCAGTGGGGTATTGACTTCATTGGCATAGTCAACCCATCTTCAAGTGTCGGACATGATTATGTTCTCACGGCAACAGATTATTTTACTAAGTGGGTGGAGGCTATCCCAACCAAGCATGCTACATCTGAAGAAGTGTGTAATTTTCTCAAAAAAAATATCATCTCTAGGTTTGGGGTCCCACTTAAAATTATAACAGATAATGCACCTATTTTTTATCACATGAAATTACTCAATTTTGTTTTTATTATGGGATTACCTTATCCCACACTTTAGATTATTTTTCTCAAAGAAATGGCCAAGCAAAATTGAGTAACAAGAATCTGGTCACTGTTATCAGGAAGTTGGTAGACGACAATTAGATAACATGGCACAAAGCATTATATGATGCTTTATGGGCAGATAAGATAACACTCAAAAAGGCTATAGGTATGTCGCCTTTCCAACTTCTATATGGATTGAATGCAAAAATCCCCATCACCCTTGAACTACCAGTGCTCAGATAAACCAAAGCAATCGAAGACTCAACCTTCAAAAATTCAGTTGACAAGAATCATGTGCCTGACCAAGCAAAATGAGCGACGAACCATGGTAGTGGATCGGATTACGATGCATCATAATTGGGTGAAGGCACTTTTTGATAAAAAAGCTAAAGTTCACGAATTCCAAGTCAAAAATCAAGTCTTGTTATGGGATAAGAGGCGAGAACCAAAAGGGATGCATGGCAAATTTGACTCCTTATGGAAAGGCCCATTCACCATTCGACAGCTCTGTGATGATGCTAGCTTCTTGCTAGAATACTAGGATGGAACGCCATTCACACTTCCTCACAGTGGGTAGCATATGAAGCTATTCAATTCTTGAAGCTTGGATGAATTCATTTGTATATATGTACAGTTTTTATGTTTTGTCTATTTTTTTCATTTTTAGCTTGACTTCGTGGCCCAAAGGCTTGGATGAAGGCACTTAGAGACTGATTTCTACTCCCATTGATCGATTTGATTAACGAAAGTTCCCCAACAGGAGCCAACTGTTGTTTTCAAAATTAGCTTAGCTCAATTTTAGGAACAACTCCCTATGAAACTTGTATGTTTCGTCTTTCATCTCTCTAAGTTTGTTTTCGAGACGGGTTCTTCTCGTTCTCGTCTTGGTCCAACTGCACTTTTCAAAATTAGTAATATCTTTTCGTCTCATTTTTCTCAAAAATGTGGAAATCATTACGGTCTCGATGTGTTCAGAGGACCAATTTATGCCTCTTTCAGAGTTAGTGTTTCTTTTCTTCTATTTTTGTGCACGAGCGGCAATTTTTGCTGCTAGTGCATTTTGTTTTTTGCATGCAAGGGCGGCAAAATTACCGCCCCTACATCTGAACCTTCAATCGACCTGTAAGGGTGGCAAATTTTGTCGCCCCTGCATGTCTCAATTTCTATACACATCATTTATTGCCATGCACAGTGGGTTGTTGGGGTTGTTTTTCACCCCATATAATCTGATTTCAAGCTTATTTCTCTCCATTCTTCCTCCTCTCCTCCTACCCTTTGCATCCAGATGATCTAGCGAATGGGTGACACGCATTTTGATGGATTTAATCATGTGGCATGCGTAGCTTTTTAGGTAGGTCTTGTTTTTAACATTTATTTTCTTTTCATTCCTCCTTTCCTTCATTTTTGTTTTTTTATTATTGTTAGGTGTTTTTTATTTTGTTTTTCTTCCTTCCCTCCCCTTTGCCTGCGATTTTCCTCTCCAACCTGCTAGGGTGGTGAATTTCGTCATGCCTCCTCTTACCCATAGTTTTTTTATTAAGAACCGTCACGGGCAGTGAATTTTTCCACCTGTGCTCTCTTTACCGTGAGTTGCATCAGTGGCAAATTTTGCTGCCGATGTAGCCCAAAATGCAGGGGCAGCAATTTTTGCCGCCCCAACACTTTTGGGAGTAGAGGTGGCAAAATTTGCTGCCTCTGCAGAGTCAGCCTACACGGGCGACAAAATTTGCTGCCTCTGCAGAGTCAGCCTACACGGGTGACAAAATTTTGCCACCTCTACTCCTTTTTCAGTTCTTCATGCAAGGGCAGTGAATTTCGCCGCCTATGCATTCTTCTTCCAGATTTTTTTAACTCTAGAGGATTTTTCATCTTTTCCTTTCTTTTCCTTCCTCATTTTTCGACTTGATTTCTAACTTGGCCTTTTTAAGTACCCTTCCTTAGTCATGATCACTTAAAATATAGATTTCCTAATTCGTCCACTCCCCCCTAATTTCATGATCATGACTGCAGTACTTTTGAAGAATTCTTGCTTATCAGCACCTGTTCGACTGAGACAATTTTTAATGTCTGAAACGTCTCCCAAAAAAGTGAAGACCATAAAGTACAAGTACCAAGGTGTCTTCTCGATCACCTCAATTACCTCCAACATTGATGACATTAGAGACACCAAAATTGGCCACGTGGATATGGCCGAGTTTGTGGCTCGAACGAAGGTGACGAACCCAAGCTCCAAAATGAAGAAGATCATTGAAAGCAACATCCACTTGGTTTTCACTTTCCCAATGGTAACACATCATACGAAGTTCATCCTCCAATGTGCCCACTTCTACAACAAAGAGACAAGGTCAGTCTCAGATGCCAGTAGTAATGTGATAATTCAGCTAGATTCTGAGTTCATCGACAAAGTCTTCATGTACCCTTTCGCTACCGAGGTGCTAAAGATTGACTTCATAGAAGCCTAGAAGGAGTATGACAAAGACCCTGAGAGGGTGAAAAAAGTAATGAATAACAAGTGGTTGAAGATACCCATATCTAATCTATCTAGATGGCCACAAAACTTCCCAATGAGCGATTTCATTGAAGAAGTTGGTGACTTGATCACCCTTCTCAGTAGAGTGTGAGGCCTCCCGTCTTCCTCACAGTTCCATGAGTGGATGTACCTATTCATAGAAATCATTCTCCAAGGTAAGCAGGTCATCTTTTGGGGTGAGCAAATCAGCAATGCCCTTCACGAGCAGCTAACCAAGGTCTAGACTTCTTCTAAGTTTTACATGACCTCGTACCTTGTGTACATAGCTGCCTCGATGTGAACCTTCCCAGGTTTAACAATTGAAGGGGATAGAAAGACCACCCCGGTCCACTCATATTACCTCCAGCTGACTCTGCAAGGATCAACCCGCCATTTCAAAAAGGTAAATGATGCTTTCTTTGCCATATTTTTATGCCTCTTTGACCCTCGACTGAAACAAAAGAGAGTATCTGATGAGGCTTGGATAGTAGTCAATGACTACGGCTGCATGTTCTTTCAATTTCCCACCTTCTGTTATCTTCAGGTTAGCTTTTTCTAAGGCTATCCCTATATGCTCCCCAAGTTTCCTTCTGACAAGTTAGTTCTAATAGAGCTTTGTCGACAAATGGTTGTCGTACATACTAGGCAAATGGAGCTGAAAAAGCCAGGTCTCAGATTTTTAGTTGAAATTAGTAGATACTCCATCTTGACAGCAACCAAAGCCAAAGTCATGGAAACAGAGATGCAGCTGGTCACTCTGAAATAGTTCAAGAGAAGGGACAAATTTGACTATAGGGGAGTCAAAGACATGATCAGATGAAAGACTCAGTTCCATGAGCCTATGATCGAAGACATCTAAGTGGATCTGAGGACAGCTAAAAAATCAAAAGAATGGATTATAGCAGGCTGACCTTAGAATAAATTGAGTATTTGGGGCTTACAGAGATTCTCCCCAATCTAGTCGATGATAAGAGTATCATCAATAGCAAATACCTGAATGAAAAGATTGCTGACTCCTCTTTTCTTTCAATTCAGTGGTCTCAAAAAGAGATGACTTTTCTAAGGAAGAGATTTGAGCCAATATTGGCTAACACCAATGATTGGTTAGTGGCCAAAGGGATCATACTAAAAGAATTTATCATGGGGTCAGAAGCTGAGTTTCAAGCAGAGATGAGGAAGAAAGCAGAAAATAAGACTAAGAACAAAGGTGATGTTCCTTCCCCATCTAGGCCTCACAAGCCTAGAATCATCTTTGTTTCTAAAAAATCAAAGGTTACTGAAGAGCTAGAAGCAACAGCTAAAGGGATTGCAGAATAGAGCTCTTAGGAACATGCAACCCAACCAATGGAGACAGATGACCGACCTTCAGAGTAGCAAAGGACTGAACCTCTACCTTCACAGAAAGAAGCACAACCGCTTAAGAGCATCTCTCCTTCTCCACCTCAGTCTCCTGTGGCGTCTCCTTCTCCTCTCTCTCTTATCAGTGTTCCTTCTTCTGGAGCCACCTCTCCTTCTAGGGTTATTTTTGGTGATCCTCAAGGTGCTTCTAGAGATACTCTTTGCTCCTCTAGATCCATTCCTAGTCTTTCATCTCTTTTCTTCAATTTGGGAGAGAGTTCTGTGCAAGAGCCAGAATCAATGGCCGGTACAATTTCATCTGTTACTCCAACTGTGACCACTGTTACCACTAGCAGTGTAGAAGTTACCACGGTAACACTAGCTATAGGAACCATTGCCATGACAGATACTTCTTCTCTCCCACCTTGGATGTCAGCGTTCACACCTAAAAGAAAGAAGTTAGCCATCTCTCCAGATGACTTTGATTTTGGCAAGATAGTGCCGATAAAAGCTAAGGCTCCTAAGAGGCCAAGAATCCTCTCGAAATTGGTTGAAGAAAAGGGGTATAAATTTATGAAAATAGCTAAGCTACCGTAGGACGCAACCATTGAGGGTTTTGAAATGAGTAGCTATTCCATCTCTCGTGTTGAACTTGGTAAAGTTACTCATGAAGGTGCAAAAAGTGATCTACAGTCGGCAATGGACATCATGATCTAAAAATTTGATTGAGAAAAAGAAATGAAAGACTATTATAAGGCTAAGACAGAGCAGCTGACAGCAGTAATAAAGAAATTCACTCTTCCCCCTAAAGCGGCAACTCCAGATGCCTTCTCTATTGATGACCCTGTCATTCAAAAGGCAGAGAAAACTTACCTGAAAGGGAAAGTGCTGGAAGATTACATTGAAAAGATGTAGACTCAGGGAGTTTCCTTGCTGACAGAGGTTGCAAAAAAGATAGACAAGATGAAGAAGGTGAGGGCAAAATTAGATGACCTGATCTCTCTTATCTCTCAAGATGTTGATAGTACAAAAAAGTATCTTAGCAAATGGAGGGAGATGAAGGATCTGAAGAAAAGCACCTTGATATCTATCTGTGTCATTTGCAGCAAGGATTCCTATGTTGAAATAAAGGAGTCATTGATCTACAGGATACAAGTACTCAAGGATTTAATTGAAGATTTCAAAGCTTCCAGGGATGCTAGTGAGAAGAGCGACGCAGGCCTGCTCAATAAACTGGAAGAACTACCCTGCAACCTCACTTTTAGAGATAACCAATTTCTCTTAGCTAAAGAAATGATCCAAGGTTTTAAAGGGATATTCAAAAAAAATTTGAAGAAAAGGCCTTCTCAATGACTTCTGTGAACAATATTTTGGATACTCAGTTGACTCTAGACAATCTAAAATCCAGGTTAACTAGTCATGTTAAAGCAATCATAGCATTAAAGGATTCTTTAATCAGAGTCAGAGTCATCTCAAGGAACACAGTTGCGTCAAACAACATAGGAATTTAGGCATCCATTGCTATGTATGATGCTCATCTAAAGAAGTCTGGCGACAAGAACTGAAGTTTTTCTCCTTCTTTCTTTTTCTTTCCTTATACACTTTTGTCTTGAAAAAAGTGCATGCAATTTTGTAATATGTAATTACATGTAAAAAGTTTGGAAAAATATCTCAAAGTCAAAGATGAGTCATCTTTGACTAAGATATTTTTATATTTTATTATTTTCTAGTTTTTGAGGATTTATCCCTATATATAGTGGATTTATCCAGGAAGAGACAAAATATAGCAGGAAAGAGAGAAAGTTACACAGAATCTAAAAATATCTGCAAAAAGGTTATTCTAGTAGGTGGAACAGTCCACCAAGTGGACATCAGAGAGCTCAAGCATTAAATTGCATGGCCTATTTTTCTTCATTGAGTAAAGGTGAATGGACAACTATGTAAGCATCATAAAGAAGACCAGGCGACCCATGCTATAGAGAAGATAGGTTAGATGATTTAGAATGCCAAAGTTAAGGCTGATAACTTGTTCCAGCATGACCCCTTCACAAAATTTCCAATGCATTCAATACATCATGGGCCGTTGCATTAAAACAAATGCCCAAGTCTTTTTTGGGTTGTTATATATTGTAATCTCTCATTTTATGCATTGGAGATCTCTTAGTTATCAAAAGCAAAACTCTACCCAAATTGAAAGGCATTCTTGAGACTTTGAGCTCAGACTATTAATCATTTTTTGTCATTTGAATGAGAAAGCAAGTGACCTTTTAGACTTTTTGTTAAAATAGCTTGTGTTATCTAGGAAATTATTCTTATGTATTTTTTCTAAATACAGTCTTGTCCATTTAATCAAATAAGTAGAACAAGTGGAAATAACCTTGAAGGTGTCCTAAAGATGACTGTTGGAGACTTTGTGCTGTCATAATTGTCTTTAGTCTGTGTGTTTTGTGTTTCAATGTAAAGGATATTAGAGAGACTTTAAGCTCCCATTATTCTTTGTAACCTTTTATCCTATTGTAATTGAGGTGGAGACTTTGTGCTACACTTCATTCTACTATGTTACTTCATCCTGAATCAGTGAGAGAAGCAAGAAAAGACTTTGTGCTTTCGTGAGTTTTTTGTGGTTAAAGTTACTACCCAGGAAGTCTTCCTCTGATCTTCTGAACATCATTTCTAAAAGAAGATAATTGCCTTCATCCATTACCCAAGAATTCTCTTGGACTTTGTGAACATCATCTCTGAAAAAAGAGAGATGGATGGTATGATTTCACCCCTGAGTGTATTTTTAGCTTATATTAGTATACAATAGTTTTTAGGGAACCTCCCCTTGATGAGAGGAGAGATTTATCTCATTATGTTGTGGTAAACCTACATATTTTGCCAATTAAATCTCTTTATGTTGAGGTTGATATACCTATTTTGTTGTCAGTTATCTGGTGACAAAATATTCACCCAATAGTTTTTAGCGACTCTACTAGGGAAGAACGCGCAGTTTGAAGCCTCAAGCTTCAAACTGAAGCAATTCCATTTCTTTCCATTTCTATTTTACACTTTGGTAGATCCACAGTATACATGAAGCCAGAGAGCTCAAGGTATTGTTGACCCTGTATTTGAGTTTGTACAACAAAATAATTTTGATCTTTCCCCTCCACAAACTCACCTTCAGCGAACTAGGAGTTTTCCTCCTACCAATGTCAGGTCTCCAATACTAGGCAAAGCTTCTCTTTCCTCTACTAGCAGAGCCTTGTCTATACATACCCCACCAAGATTTGTTATCCCTCCCTTCTATTGTCATATCATGGTAGCCCAAGGCCCCTGGGGTAACACCTTTGGTCCCCTAAGTCTAACTCCACCCTTACATGAACTACCTCACAGTTCAAGGAAGAATTTTCTCAAATTCTATGGTGATGAGAGAGTTCATCCTGATGAACATATTACAACCTTATACATACCCTGTGGCGTGATAAGCATGGAATATGAAGACATAGCAGTAAGACTATTTGTATAAACATTACAAGGTGCTGCTACAGACTGGTTCTATCATCTACAAGTGTAGACTGTAACTGATTGGAACACTCTCAAAGCCAAGTTTGAAGCTAGACTCAAACCTATAAAAGATGCACGTGCATGTTAGTTTAGCTTACACAAATGAAGAAGGAGCCTCATGAACCTATGCGAGACTTCATTTCTAAATTTGACAAGCTGAGGAACAAGATTCTTACAATTATTCAGCCAACACCTTCTTCATAAATTCTTAACTTCCTAAAGTGAGTTTCCTATTGAGGCAGGCTGGCCACATAGACCTTACTATAGCTCAAGATTTGGCTACTGAGGTTGAAGATGATCTTATCTTAGTAGGAAAGATAAGAAGAGATCCTAACAGAAATAAATCTTCTTCATATTTTGAAATAATTTCTACAGACACCACTGATCCTATGGTGTAAAAGCTAGAAAATAAATTGCTAGCTCTAAAAAAGAAAATGGCGCAAGGGATCTCTATTCCTCCTTATCGAGATATACCAAGGAGGATGTTTCCCAACTAGTCATATCAAGTCAATGCTGCCAGGAATCAAGGGCAACCAAATCATCTTCCTCCCCCACAGGAGAAGCTTGCCATTGAAGTAACACTAGCTAACTCAGTAGTTGGTTATCATGAAGTTGAACATGATTCCTCTTTCCAACCTAAGTTTAATCAAGAAGATGATGCTAATCTCTTCACATAAGGAGAAAAAGAGTTAGCTAGCGACTCCAACATCGATTTCCTAAATTATCAGGATGAAGCTAGAAGCAAGGGAGAAATGTTTGATGGATCATATGCTATATTTACCAGGTCCCAAAACTAGTCAACTCAACAAGATGATAAAAGAAAAATAGGGGAAGAATCTCGACCAACAATGTCAATTGCTAAATGAGAGACTTCTCTACCTTTCCAATCAAAGGACCCAGTGATCACTAAAAAAGTACCTCAAATATTCATGTTCCTTTTGCTTCAAATTCTTAGACTAGTACCACACCCTAGAAAACATAGAATGATGGACTTTCTTCTTTTGTTCTTAGTTCTTTCTAGTCATTTGACATAATTGACCATACTAGGAAGACCAAAATCCAAATGACTGAGTTTGAATATTTACAAGCCAACCTTGAGTAGTTGGACAGGTTAGTCGAGTGTGTAAAGAACAAAACCATCCCTACATGACAAGATGTTCCAAGCATGACTCATAATCCCCCTAAGAACATATCCATCCCAAATAACCTTGTCATTACTCCTCTTGTTGCCCTTGGGAAAATAGAACCTTTCTATGTTTCCCTATTGATAAATGGACACAAGCTGAACAACTACATAATTGACTCAGGAGCTTCAGACAATGTCATACCTGCCAAGGTAGCAGAATCTCTTGGCCTCACTCTGACTAAATTTTTTGAAAAATGTTTCTCTATAGAAAAAACAAGTACCACTATTGGGTCAAATCAAAGATGCCCAATTTGCATTTGCAGCCTTCCCAGAAAAAAGAATTAAAATGACAGTCCTGGTGGGTGACATTCCAGCTTCTTATCGCATTCTGCTGGGATGATATTTCTATAAGAATGTTAGTGGTAATTTAAGCATGGAACTATCTGAGGTGAGGATACATGTGAAGGGCGTCATGCACAGGCTACTTCCTGAGAAGGAGTCAAAGTACATTGTCACCCAAACATCAGCCCCTGAAGCTCAAATTCTATTTGAATCTTCAAAAATGAGTAATTACTTCCTATCTATATAGGATGTTCCTATGTCATCAAATGAAAGTATTGTAGGTGACAATCCAAAATTTTAGACAGGAAACCAAAAAAATTGGCAGAGCACAGTTCAGGTGCAAAAGGATCTCCCCTCCCAAATGAAAAAATATATGAGAAAATATCAGTTTCTGATGATGTTTGGATCCTAGAGTTTGATGGTAGCTATTCTTCTACCAGTTTTGGAGCCAGAATTGTTTTGATGTCTCCTCAAGCAAATATTTTTCCCTATTCATACAAGTTTTAGTTCAACAACACCAACAATACCACTGAGTACAAATCCTTGTTGCTCAGATTAAAAGCTGCTCAAGCTAAAAGCGTCAAGCTTCTTCATGCTCAAAGAGATGTTGAATTAGTGGTCTGTTAGGTGAGGAACCTGTATCAAACTAAGAATGAAATATTGTGACATTATTGCAATCTTGTATGGGATTGCATTGAAGGTTTTGATGCTTTCAGTATCTCTACCATGCCCAGAGAGTTTAATGATCGAGCAAATTCATTGGCTATTTTTGTGACCCTCATGGTTCCTCACCCTAATTTCAAAGGGAATAGGTACACTATCAAACTGATATTTTGACAAAGTGTTTCTGATAATGCCAACCATTGGTAGTATTTAATGGTGACAACCAAATCATTGCCTTTCTGGAATAAATGGATAGCTTTGAGGAGCTTTATTTTGAAGGCAATAAGTCTCCATCATGAGAATCATCTCAGAAAAAAATTTAAACATTGATGAAGAATTCCTTCAGCTCAAAGAGATTAAAATCCCAAAAGGATTGGTTTCCCTTGAGAAACTGTTTGATAAGCATGATAGGTTCATCAAGTAACAACAAATGGATTCAAGTTCCTCCTAGGAGTTTGATCAAATAAATTTGAGTACTGAAGAAAATCTAGATAGTCAACATTGGGAAGTGTTGCACTCTTGATGAAAAACTCAAATTTGTTACTCTGCTTCACCATTACATTGATGTTTTGGTGTACTCCTATGATGATTTGAAGTCTCTCAGGCCTGAAGAAATTTGGCATGAAATTCCTCTCAAAATTGGTTCATTGCCTCACAAGCAAAAATCAAGACAGTACAACCCCAAGATATCAGGTACTATTCTATCTAATATTTAGAAAATGTTAAATGCAAGGATAATTTTTCCAATCCATCATTCCACCTAGATTGTGAACATAGTCCCTGTGAGGAAAAATAATAGATAAATTCACCTCTGTGTTGATTTCAAAAACTTGAATCAATCCTCTCTAAATGACTACCCCCTGCCCATCATGGATCAAGTCCTATAGACAGTGACTAGTTCAGAGATGTTATCAATGTTAGATGGTTTTTTAGGGTACAATCAAGTGGAAGTTGGTGAACCAGACCAACATAAGACCGCTTTCACTACACCTTGGGGCACCTTTGCATATCGCAGAATGCCTTTTAGTTTGATCAATGCTGGTGCCACCTTCCAGAGAGAAATGGATCTTGCCTTCAGAGATGAAATGGGTAAGTTCATTGTGGTATATCTTGATGACTTGACCATCTTTTCCAAGCACCATTCCAATCATGTGCATCATTTACAACAAGTGCTGGAATGATGTAGATAGAATGACATTTCTCTAAATCCCAAGAAGTCAGTGTTTGGGGTTACAGAAGGAAAACTTCTCAGGCACAATGTATCTTGAGAAGGCATAAAAATTAACTCAGAAAGAGTCAAATCTATCCAAGAGCTTACTCTTCTTGCTAGTAATATTGTAGTTCATTCTTTCTTCAAAAAGGTGAATTTTCTACGAAGGTTCATTCCTGAGTTTGTAGAAGAGACTCGCCACATTATCAATATGATGAAGGGAAAAGCTACTTTCCACTGGACTAAAGAAGACAAGTTAGCATTTAAAGATATCAAGAAAGCTATCACCCATGCCCCAGTCCTGGTTTGCCCAGATTATACCAAATAGTGTACAGTTATGCTTTCAAACACACGCTTTCAGCCATTCTGGTTCAGTAGAACAAAGAAGGTGTGAAATCTCCCATTTCATTCATGAATTTTTCTCTCAAAGCTCATGAATTGAAATATTCAAACATGGAGAAGCATGCTTATATTGTGGTGAAGGCGGTGAAATACTTCCATTTTTACATCCTGAACTCACACATTGTTGCTCTAGTACCTGATACCACAGTAAAGTCTATTTTAACTCAACAAGAGTATGGTACCATAATGAGTAATTTGATTGCTAAAATTTAGGAGTTTGATCTTGTTATCAAACCTACGAAGCTTGTACGTGGAAGAGGCCTCTACCAATTAATTGCTGATAACATACCAGAGGAAACAAGGCATGAAGAAATAAAGGTTGAAGGCATGCCTATAGTTCTCTTTGTCACTACTATGGATGAGTGGTATTCTAATATTGCTCATTTTTTTACTTATGGTAAGTGTCCTACCCACTTGTCTTGTAAAGAAAAGAGAACTATTAAATTGAAGGCTGCTAACTGTGTCCTGTGGGACAACAGTTTGTACAAAAGGAGCCTTGATGGGGTATTCCTTCATTGTGTGGATAAAGTGCAGCAGTCCAAACTTTTAGATTCTTTCCACAATCTAGCCTGTGGCAGATATTTTTTTGCACCTATGACTGCTCATAAGATTCTATGGGCCAAGTATTATTGGCCTACTCTATTTCAAGGTACATACACCTGGGTGCATAGATATGAGTTGTGTCAACAGTTCATTGGGAGACTCAAGTTGGCTGCATTTCCTCTCAAGCTGGTGGTGATCGAAGAGCCATTTCAATAATGGGGTATTGATTTCATTGGCGCTATAAACCCATCCTCAAGTGATGGACATGACTATGTCCTCACAGCACAAACTACTTTACCAAGTGGGTGGAAGCCATTCCAATCAAGCATGCTACTTCAAAGGTGGTATGTAATTTTCTCAAGAAAAATATTATTTCCTAGTTTGGAGTCCAAACCAAGATTGTAACAGACAATGCAGGTTGTTTCTCTTCTTATGAGATTACCTAGTTTTACTACTATTATGGGATTATCCTCTCCCACTCCTCTGACTATTATCCGCAAGGAAATGGTCAAGCTGAATCAAGCAACAAGAATTTGGTGACCATTATCAAGAAGTTGGTAGATGACAATCAGAGAACCTGGTATAAAGAATAGTTTGATGCTTTATGGGCAGACAAGATTACACTTAAGAGGGTAACAGGTATGTCACCATTTGTACTTTTGTATGGTTTGAATGCAGAGATACCAATCACCCTAGAGCTACCAGCACTGAAGTTGGAAAAGGCAGTCAAAGATCAAACATTTGTAAACTCCATCAACAAGAGGATCATGTGCTTGACTGAACTAAATGAGCAGCAAACTATGGTGGTGGACAGTATTGCTGCACATCAGAGTCGAGTAAAGAAGCTCTTTAACTAAAAAGTAAGAATTTGTGATTTTTAGATTGGAGATCAAGTTTTATTGTGGGACAAGAGAAGAAAACCAAAAGGAATGTATGAAAAATTTGATTCCTTATGGATAGGCCCATTTTCCATTCATCAACTCAATGGTGAGAATAGCTTCTTATTGAAGTATCAAGATGGCACGCCATTTTCACTGCCTCACAGTGGGCAGCATCTGAAGCACTTTAATCCTTGATGTATCAGATAAGATCATTTGTATATATGTATAGTCTTTAGTTTTATTTTGTGTTATTCATTTCATTTTTTACATCTTTCTCTTTTTAGATGGCATGATTCTATAGCCCAATAGCATAGATGAAGGCACTTAGAGTCTGGATTCTACTCCCTTCAATCATTTTTAAAATCGATGGAAGTTTCCCAACTAGATCCAGCTGTTGTTCCTAAAATTTGTCACTTGTTTTTGTGGATAATATGTCGATCATTCTAATCCTACAGGCCAAAATGATCTCTTCTTTTCTCAAAAAATGTTCTAAACAATCAAGTTTTTCAGTCGCGCAAGCCTTTTTCAGCTAAGGAAATCATAGGTTCAACAAGCGAGCTTTCACAAATAAAAATTTCAAAACACTTAAGGCATTTCCTAAAAAATTACAAGGATGGTTCAACATCGAGGTTCAATCAAAAGGTTCATCAGCAGGGTTCAAAGAGTTAGAATGAATCATTGAACCGTTGACCCATCAAACTCTACTTTAATGAGTTCAAAGGGTTCAACGCATTCAAAGGGTTCAAAAGAGTTCAATAATATGGAATGAATCACCGAATCAATGAACCATTGAACCGATGAACCATTGAACTGATAAACCATTGAACCTCGCTTCAAAGAGTTCAAACTGGTTTAAAATTTGAGTGAATGGTTCAAAAAGTTGGTTCAATGATACATTGAACTCCTGAAAAAGACTAAGTGAATGTGGATCTTTGCAAGAAATATTGAACCACTGAACCGCTGAACTGTTGAACCATTAAACTATTGAACTAGTGCACTCCAAGAGGTTTAAAGGTTCAAGGTTCAAAATAGTTCAAGCAACTAGTGACCAGTGACATCCCCATAGATGTCAAATTTAGGACAATAGAATAATCATTGATTTTCAAATGGTGTAGACCCAGGAACAAACTCAATGACCAGCCAAGGAAGGAGCTGAAAGAGCTAGTAGAAAGTGAGGAGATAGCCTGAGAGCTTGGGTCACCAAGAAGAGACAAAATATAGCAAGAAAGAGAAAGTTACACAGAATCCAGAAATATCTACAGAAAGGTTATTCCAGTAGGTGGAACAGTCCACCAGGTGGACATCAGAGAGCTCAAGCATTCAATGGCATGGCTTATTTTTCTTCATTGAGTAAAGGTGAATGGATAGTTGTGTAAGCATCATAAAGAAGACCAGGCAATCCATGATATAGAGAAGATAGGTGAGATGATTTAGAATGCCAAAGTTAAGGCTGATAACCTATTCCAGCATGGCCCCTTCACAAAATTTCCAATGCATTCAATACAACATGGGCCATTGGATGAAAACAAATGCCCAAGTCTTTCCTGGGTTGCTATATATTGTAATCTCTCATTTTATGCATTAGAGATCTCTCGGTTATCAGAAGCAAAACTCTGCCCAAATTGAAAGGCATTCTTGAGACTTTGCGCTCAGACTGTTAATCATATTTTGTCATTGAATGAGAAATCAAGTGACCTTTCAGACTTTGTGTTAAAATAGCTTGTGTTATCTAGGAAATTGTTCTTATGTCTTTTTCCTAAATACAGTATTGTCCATTTAATCAAATAAGTAGAACAAGTGGAAATAACTTGGAAGGTGTCCTGAAGATGATTGTGGGAGACTTTGTGCTGCCATAATTGTCTTTAGTATATGTGTTTTGTGTTTCAATGTAAAGGATATTGGAGAGAAATTGAGCTCCCATTATCCTTCATAACCTTTTATCCTATTGTAGTTGAGGTGGAGACTTTATGCTACACTTCATTCTACTGTGTTACTTCATCCTGAATCAGTGAGAGAAGCAACAAAAGACTTTGTGCTTTTGTGGGTTTTTTGTGGTTACAGTTACTACCCAGTAAGTCTTCCTCTGGTCTTCTGAACATAATTTTTGAAAGAAGATAAATGCCTTCATCCATTACCCAAGAATTCTCCTTGACTTTGTGAACATCATTTCTAAAAAAAGAGAGATGGATGGTATGATTTCACCCCTGAGTGTATTTTCAGCTTATATTAGTATATAGTAGTTTTTATGGAACCTCCCCTTGATGAGAGGAGAGATTTATCTCATTATGTTATGGTAAACCTACACATTTTGCTAATTAAATATCCTTATGCTGAGGTTGATATACCTATTTTGTTGTCAGTTAGCTGGTGACAAAATATTCACCCAACAAATATTAAGCTATTTTTGAGTTTAAATATACTGCATGAAGAATGGTGATGGATTGTAGTTTTTGGTGGGTATAGTTGCATTGAACTCACCATGAATTGTTTTGTCCACTTATTGATCCACCATGGATTTGGGAGAGATGGGTGGAGAAGAGATGCATGGAGAAGAAAGTGGCAGTTAGGTTGAGAAGAAAATAAATAAAAATGAAAGAGAGGGACAAGATTCAGGATGGAAGATTAGTGAATAATGGATAATAAGAAGAATAAGAAGGAGCTCGGATCAATATGGTTGGCAAGAAAGAATAATTGGAAACTCTACCAAGTTGGTAATGCATTTAAATTCTTGTGTGTGTATGAATGCATAAAAGGGTTTCAAGTAGTTACACTTGCTAAAATATTAAATGTACAAATATTGGGCCCTATGGATGGCTCAGCCATCCACATAACCCAATTTATATACTAGGAAAATCCAAAAACATAAACCCTAGGTCTATATGCAATTTTTGTAATGCAAATTAAATTATGTGTAGTAAGGTCGTAAGACAAAGTGGAATAAAATTGGGTTGTATAAAACTTAGAATGTTGTTTAAATTAAAGGCATGAGGGTATATACAGGGGTAGGTATATATACCCCATAGGTCCTTATTGACCTAGAGTATATATATACATACCAAAGTATATATGTACATGTAAAATTTAGAGCATTTATGTAAATAGTTTGATTAGAATTGAAATGATAAACATCATTAAGGCTTTGAATTTTGGTTAAAGTAAAATGCCAAGGTATACTTTTTTGATCTTATATATTCTCTATTTTGCATACATTGGGAAATTATTGGCGAAGTCTAATTAGACCATGGGATTTTTGTAGTATATATTGTGTTTATATGAACATGTACTTTAATATATTTAATGACGAAGTATTGTGTAATGGTGAACATTATATGACTGAGTGTTGGTTACGAACTTAAGTATGGGCTTTGGGAAATGGTCTGTGAATATATTAGTAACCTATGTTGTTATCATGTCTTATAAATGAAATATAAATCAATTACATATAGTGAGACTAGGAAATCTTTCTATAGTTTTAGGGTTTTATTACCCATTTTTAATTTATTACTAGGCATTTCGTCAAATTATTATTGGTTTTCAAAAGATCTAGATTTTCAAGTTGTAATTAATTATATATACTTTAGTGTGATTGGGAAATTAGTAAGATAGTTAATTTAAGAATTCACATATATATAAACCCTCTGCATATTGAAAATCACATAATATACTCAATTAAGATGAATGTGACTGCAATTTATGAAGTATATATATGAGGATTATAAGTTGATAAACTCAAAACTTGACAATAAAGTGAAACAATATATAAAGGTAACTGTGTCGACTACATTAGTTATATGATTTATTGTTATACAAATCATGAAAATAAAATTGTTGAAGTACTATTTTAGAGATTTAAATACACATTGGATTGGATATATAAAGTATTTCATTTGTTTTAAATTAGAACGTAAATCTAGTATAAGTGTGTCATATACCATACATGTCTTTACTGGTTTTTGTTTGCATTTAGAGAACACATAATGTAATGAGCCATTACAATCGCAGTATGTGTATACCCTATATCTATGTATTCATTTATCATATGAAAAATATAGAATTTAATGATGATATATCTAGTCATCATTGCTATGCCATTAGATATGTATGAAAATTGATAAGACATTTTGTTGGAAATATTGTCATTGATGTCAAAGGTCTAGCATTGGTGATAAAGGGCCCATAGCATTTATTATCTAAAGTTGTTTTTAATGTTTATATTTATGCTAAAATGTGTTGATATTTATTTAATATTAATGAATATATTCTTGGTTGCATAAAATTCAAAAGAGGGACCATGGAGAAGTCAAAGAGTCATGGGGTAAAGATAAAAGAGGAATGGGATGCATTTTCCCATGAAGAGTCATCTTGAGGAATTCCAAGAATCACCAAGTGAAGACAAAACATGGTATGGTGCATTTTTGCATGAAGAGCCACCTTAAGGAATTCGAAAGGTCACCAATATAAAGACAAAAGAGGAAAGGATGCATTTGCTTATGAAGGGTCACCATGTGACTTTCAAATACAAGGATTCGAAGGGTCATGCAAGTTTAGCACCATTTTCCATGAGGAGTGAAGGGTCACAAAGGGTGAATTCCAAAGGTCATTTGGAAAGCTATAAATAAAGTCTTGAGAAGCCATTTTTAATATGCAAGAGAGTACATGGTTTGTAATTGTTTTATATAAGAAAAGAGGAGAGAATAGAAAGAGATATTGTAGAGTTCTATCATTTGTTGAGAAAGCAACATTGAGAGATAGTTGTGTTTTATACACAAGAGGGGTCAGTGCTCCTATGGATTGGTGCTCACAAATATTTGAAAGGGGTTGGTGTTCTTTGGGGTTGGTGCTCACAAATAGTTGTTATGTTGGTGCTCGGCAAAGGGGTTGGTGCTCCTGGAAGTTGGTGCTTGCAAAATTTATAATTTGAGTTGGTGATCATTCTTATACTTGAGAATGTTCTCCATGGTTTTTCCCACATTGGGTTTTCATGTAAAAATATGTTCTCTCTCTCTCTCTCTCTCTCTCTCTCTCTCTCTCTCTCTCTCTCTCTCTCTCTCTCTCTCTCTCTCTCTCTCTCTCTCTCTCTCTCTCTCGTGTGGTGCATGTTATTGTTTTAGATTTATTGCATATCTTGAATGTATGGTTAAGTTGAGTTTGATTAAGTAAAATAATTATAAGATATATAATATACTAATTCACCCCCCCTCTCAGTATAATCTATGCTTAACACATTTAAGTGAATAAAAATATTTACATATATGAAATATCTTTGTATAAATGAACTAAGTACTCAGAATTGTATACAATTTATACCTATATGAGGAAATAAATTAATAATACTTAAATATATCATATTTTATATGAGAGGTATACTTGTAAATATAGTATACAATTTGTTATTAAATGAGTTATATAATCAGTGATGCAATATACCATAATTAAATGCATGCAACTCTTTAAATTATGTTAATGTTAACAGGAAAGTTGGGTTATTGTTTAATTCTAAGTCTTGAATTAAATTATGACTAATTATTATATTTGGTATGTATTACACATGGAAAAGAACTGAGTTAGATATTGTTATATTGGATAGTTCTACATTTGAGTTACTTTGAGAAATTGTAACTAGTAGACTAAGTATAATTATACCCAGATGGTATGTTCTATTTAGGATTGTACATGTTTATGTGTATTAGTTTGAAATAAATAATATGTTTGAGATTCATTACATACATTTGATGGACTAAATTTCTGTGCTTTGATTATTTTCATACTTAACATGTTTTATGCTTAATGATAGGAATTAATCCATTTGAATCTATTGGTTATGTTTAAACTAACCAAATCTCACATTGTTGGTACTAAATCAGTAGGGAGATAGACTTATCTAGCTTACTTAGCATCACCAATGCAAGATGAGGGTAATCCGATCAAGTGGTGTGTATGAATTTGATTGATCATATAGATCATTAACTATTTTAAAACTTTGAACAAAGTAATGTTTAGTTAAACATTGTCATTTCATATGTTTGATTTACATGCTTGTGAGTTATCATGTTAGAACATATTTTATTTATAATACACAACATGTTTAAGATATCTTACAACACACGGGTACTAGCTTGTCTCTCTAGATTCTCACATCATCACTATCTACCCATCCATATTCTCTAATTGGGGGATTGTACAAAGGATCGATGGTTCGTGGTTGGTGTGGAAAGGTGCATAGATAATGCTCTCCCTCCCCACAATAGTACTTTATTAGAGACTACACTTGAGATTATCATAGGATACTGAGATCATTATGACTCATGCTCTATGGATCTACTTATATTGTATTTTATTCATTATTATGACATATTCTTGATAAAAATGTAATTTTTTATTCATCTATACTTGTATAATAGTAGTTGTAGTATTACATTCAGCAGTGACTGACATTGTGTAATTACCTTTTGAGAATTTATAAAGCTAAATGAGTAATCATAATTTTACTTGTTTTGCTTATTGTTACATAACTATTTTTATTGGTTAATTAATTAGATTTTTGTGGTGTAATCTAATGTGTATTTCATGGAATTATTTTTAAAAAGAAATAAGTTATTCTGATAAATCTTAGTGGGATGTTACATTATGGTATCAGAGCTACGGTTCAAACTCTATGACTTAATGAGTCTGCTAATATTTTCATATCTTTCTATTTATCATAAAAGAGAATGGTGTGAGCTAGAGCATTTGGTGAGGGTCCTTTAAATGTCAATGACAATAACCCTCTATTTGATCATAACCAATTTGCCATTGAACAAGTAGCAAGTTTGGATCAAAATCTTGCAGCCATGATTGAAACAAGGGACTAAATTATAGCCTTGAAATAGGAAGTTCATGGCCATGAGGAGGAAGCCCATCAAGATGTCCCTAAATAGCATCTTGTTGAACAATAAATTCTCCAAAATTAGAGGCATGAAGAGGTGCCTCAGGATGTGAGAGCTCATGTAGCTACAAAATTGGCTAGAGATATGAAAAAGGTGAATCCACCTAAGTTCGATGGAACCATTATGGGAGATGGAGCTGAAGCATGGCTAACTAAGATGGAAAAGTATTTCAAGATTTGAAACTAATCCAAAGTCACTAAAGTAATATGGGGAGCTTAATAGTTATTTGGTGAAGCAGCTACATGGTGGGCCAATAAGAAGTTGGAAATGAATCTTAACTCTACTACCACCACATGGGAGTAGGTCATGAGATTTTTTAGATCACAATGGCTTTCACAATTATACTTTGACTAAAAGCTTATGGAATTTTAAAATCTTAAGCAAGGATACCTATGGGTGAATGAGTAATGGGAACAGTTCATCAAACTTCTAAAATATGTACCTCAATACTAGGAAGATGAGAGGATCAAAATAAGGAAGTTCATCATAGGCTTGAAACCCTAGATTGATGTTGAAGTGGATGTTCATAGACCATCTACCATGAATCAGGTCTTTGAGAAGGTAGTCAAACATGAGAAGATGTTGAAATCTCTTGCTCAAGTCAAGGATAAGTTTAATAAAAAGTTTGGAAGTTTTAAACCAACTTTCAAAAAGAAGAACTTGAAGAAGAGGAGTGGAGACTCTAAGAGTCAATCCAAGAATTAAAATGCTAGATTTAAAAATGGTTCAGGAAACAAGAAATTGGGTAATGGCTTCAAGGGTGGTTTCAAGAGAACCCAATAGTCTGATAGAAAAGGAACACCTAGAGGTTGTTTCATTTTTGAAGTTAACCATTTTTATCATGAGTGTACCCAGAATACATCAAAGAACAAAGGTTCTTCTCCACAATAGGGAATTTTTTAACAACAAATACATACAACAATTGACAATCAACAAGCCAAATTCTAAGTTTCACCCATAAAACTATTAGGTATTTTATTTGAAAATCTAGTTTCTATTTTGATAGATACGAGGGATACAAAATATTTTATAGCTTCTATAATACTAAATAAGTTATCTAGAAAAGCTAGAGTAATGGAAAATACATGGTTAGTACAATATGAGAATGAGTCAAAGGTCAAAGTTGACAAATGTTTATTTGAAGATGAGATTAGGTTTCTCAAATTCACAATAGTAGTGGATCTTTATGTAGCATTGCTAGGGTCATATGATGTGATCCTAGGAATTAATTGGATTGTGAAGCATAAAGCCAAGGTTGATTACTATCTAAAGAAGGTTGAGTGTCTAGATGATTTTGAAAATCAAGCACAAATTTAGGGTGAATAAAGAGATTTGAAGCTTAGGTAGATTTATGAAATGCAACTCAAAGGCTCGAGGAAAAAGGTGCTAAGCATTTATCATCAAGATAAATGAAATGGAGGAATTTAAGGAACCATCCCTTGAAGAATATCCTTTTCATAGGAATTTTCATGATGTGTTTCCAGAGGAATTGCCAGGATTGCCTCCCAAATATAAATTTGATTTCTTAATTGATATCATACCTAGATCAGAACCATAGTCTAAAGTACCATACATGATGCTAACCATTGAATTGGTTGAATTGAAGGCTTAAATCTAGGAGTTGTTATAAAAAGGGTTGATTATACCAAGTGTGTCATCATGGGGTGCACTCGTTGTCTTCATCAAGAAAAAGGATGGTACTTTTCACCTTTATATTGATTATAGAATGTTGAATAAGATGACTATCAAAAATAGATATCTGCTACCTTATATAGATGATATTTTTGATCAGATGCGAGGGACAATGGTGTTTTCTAAGATTGATCTTAGAGCAATATATCATCAATTGAGGATAAAAGATGAGGATATTCCAAAAAAACTTTTAGAACTTGATATGGGCATTATGAGTTTATAATGTTACCATTTAGGTTGACAAATTCTCCAGCAACATTTATGAATATCATGAACAATGTGTTCAAAGATTATATAGATCATTTTGTTTTGATCTTTCTAGATGACATTCTTATATATTCTACAGATGAATAAGAGTATCTTCAACATCTGAAACTACTTTTGAAATATTTACAAAAGCACAAGTTGTATGGCAAGTTGTCTAAGTGCACATTTTTCTAGGAGAAAGTGTAGTATTTAGGACATATTATCTCTACGGATGGTATTTTAGTAGATTTGGAAAAGATAAGAACCATTATGGAGTAGCCAGCACCAAGGAATGTCCATGAGGTAAGAAGTTTCATGAAATTAGTGGGGTATTATAGGAAATTCATTTTGAATTTTTTTAAGATAGTTAATCCAATTACCTCTCTGTAGTGTAAGAACCAAAATTTTATCTAGTCAAATAATTGTGAAGTAGTTTTTCAAAAACTAAAAAGGAGGCTTACTTCAACACCAATTCTAAGAGTTCACGATCCCAATGGTCAATTTTTATTGAACACATATGCATCTGGGGATGGAGTTGGAGGAGTTATAATGTAGGATGTGCAGTGGTAGCCTATGAGTCAAGAAATTGAAACCTTATGAGGTGAACTATGCCCCTCATGATGTAAACCTTGTAGTAATTGTGCATGATTTACAAGTTTGAAGGTATTATTTGGTGGGAAAACCATTTGAGCTCAAGATTGATAACTTGGGACTCAATTACATCTTTAGCTAATTGAATATAAATGCTCATCAAAGATGTTGGTTAGAGTTCTTATATGATTATGATTTTGACATTAACTATATCAAAAGCAAAGAAAATAGAGTAGCTAATGCCCTAAGCCATAAGAGGTACATAGTAATTGTGGATACTATTGGGAGTACTTTTAGGGATCAAGTGATTGAATTCTCACCAGGAGATGAATTCTATGATCAGGTTAGGAAAGCATTGGGTAAGAATGCTTAAAATCGTAGGTATAAAGATTCAAAATAGAGAATGATGGTCTATTGTGATATAATAGAAGGATGTATGTACCAGATAAAAAGAATTTGAGGAGCATAATTCTAAAGGAACTAAAAAATGCCCCATATTCAAGACATCCAAGAGTAACCAAGCTCATGTCAGAGCTTAAACCACTCTATTTCTGGAAAAGAATCAAGAAAGATGCAATGAACTTTGTGTCTTGTTGTTTGGAATGTCAGTGAAACTTTCACCAAGATATGTGGGACCCTTTGAGGTTTTAGAAGTGGTCAACCCTGTATCATATAGGTTTACATTGCTACCAGCCCTAACTCTATTACATGATGTCTTTCATGTGTATTATCTTAAAAAATTATATAGTTGATCCTTCACATGTGTTGGATTGGAATTCTTTGTAGGTTTTGGATACCAAGGCAGTCATGATAGAACCAATCAAAATAACTGGCACTCGCAAACTTTGTTTGCACAATATGGAAGTGTTACAATGCAAGGTCTTATGGGACTAATACTCTAAGGATAGAACCACTTGGGAGGAATATGATGAGTTCTATAGGCTATTTCCATATTTGTTTGCTTGATTTGATGCTTTACACTATGTTATTTTTTTATTGAATAATGTTTTTAATTCATAACTAGTGTTTGTATAAGAGTCATCGAGATGATGACAAGCTTTATGGGGGAAGGATGTCACATCTCAATTTCCCACTAAGCTAATTTACCTGATTATCCATGGATTATTATGGTTATTAAATTGATTTATTACTATTTAATTAAGCTATAAGTCATGTTGTTATGGAACAGTTGTATGTTGCTTTGATTACATGATTATATTGCTATGAGTTAGTTGTATTTGTATATACTTTTCATTATGATCATGTTGTTAGTTTTTACAGTAGTATTTTATGGATATATATCATGATATGATGGGCTAATTACCTTCTTGTTGTGATTTGGATGCAGGATAGATCCATCTCTTAGAGCATAATGGAAGGAGAGCATCATTAGAGAGGATGGATTAGATGGGGATGTTGCAGGATGATAGAGTAAAAATTAGAAACCTATGCACATACCAAGATAGATAGGATTACTTATATGCCTTGTTTGAATTGTTAGTTGCATTTTTTTAAATGGTGTTAGTTGCATTTGGATGACTATTTAGTTGGATTTAGTTGTGATCTAGTTCAATTTAGTTTTTATGAGGATCTAATTGTGTGATTTCATTATGGCTATAGTACGTATATTTAGTACATAATGTTGATTTTGATCATGTTTTGTTATTGTATTTATGGTTAAAGATAATATTTATTTAACGAGTAAGTAAACCTATATGTTTAGTACTTATCTACTATTGTTTATAGACCAACTGGAATGTCTTATTAATGTCTTAAATACATTGGTTAGTTATTATGATATTCAAGAAATATCATTATCTTGGCTTAAGACTTTGTGTATAAAATGTTAGTATAAGACATATGAATAGTCTATTTAGTAGTATTGACAAACAACTAAATAGTTATAATATCATTGTGCTTGATATTATTATAATGGTTATTTGAATTTTTATTATAGTTAAAGCTTATTATGACTTTACATTGGTCAATTTGTTATTAGAAGCCATGTTGATGTTAATCCTTATTAAGATGATTAAATAACTACCTAAGTTATTCTACAAGCTAACCATAGCTAATGTTCAAATGCATAGACATTAGTACCATGTTAATAAAACTTGGTTAATGATAAGGTGGTGCATAAGGGGAAGGTCAATGAACATGCATACTTTGTTTGCCTTTTAAAATGATTATTAAAATCATTAGGAACTTTTAGGAATGTTTAGGGTTTCTAACCAAAGTTGACTTGAGTTAATCACCATTTCAATGTTAAGCTATTTTTGAGTTTGAATAGACTGCATGAATAATGGCAAAAGACTGTAGTTTTTGATGGGTATAGTTGCATTGAACTTGCCATGCATTGCTCTATCCACTTATTGCTCCGCCATGAACTTGGGAGGGATGGATGGAGAAGAAATGCATGGAGAAGAAAGTGGCAGTCAGGTTGAGAATAAAAGAAATAAAAAAGAAAGAGAAGGACAAGATTCAGGATGGAAGATTAGAGAAAAATGGACAAAAAGAAGAATAGGAAGGAGCTCGAAACAATACAATTGGAAAGAAAAGATTGGTGGAAACTCTACCAGGTTGGTAATGCATTTGAATTATTTTGTGTGTGTGAATGCATAAAAGGATTTCAATTAGTTACACTTGCTAAAATTTTAAATTTATAAATATTGGGTGCTATGGATGGGTCGGCCATCCATAGAACCTAATCTATATACTAGGAAAATCCTGAACCTAAACCCTAAGTTTGTATGTAATTTTTGTAATACAAATTAAATTCCATGTAGTAAGGTCATAAGACAAAGTGGAATAAAATTGGGTTGTATCAAACCTAGAATGTTGTTTAAAATAAAGGTATGAGGGTATATACAAGGGTAGGTATATATATATATACCTTACAAGTCTTTATTGACTTGAAGTATATATATACATACCAAAGTATATATGTACATGCAAAATTTAGTGTATATATGTAAATAGTTTGATTCAAAGTACAATGACAAAAGTCATTAAGGCTTCAAATCCTGATTAAAGGAAAATACCAAGGTATACTATTTTGATCTTATATATACTCTATTTTGCATACATTAGGAGATTCTTGGCAGAGTCTAGTTAGATTGTGGGTTTTTTGTAGTATATGCTATGTATATATGAACATGTGCCTTACTATATATATAATACTGAGTATTGTGTAACATCAAAGATTATATGATTGAGCATTGGTTACAAACGTAAGTATAAGATTTGAGAAATGGTCTATGAATATATTAATAACCTGTGTTTTTATCATGTCATATAAATGAATTAGAAATCAATTACGTATAATGAGACTGGGTAATCTACCTACAGTTTTAGGCGTTTATTACCCATTTCAAAGTTATTATTAGGCATTTGGTCAAAGTTATTATTAGGCATTTAGATTTTTATGTTATGGAGCGTATTTCCACATGATAATGTATTTCAAATATTGTACATTAAAATGTACTATACACTCTTCATGTCTTCTTATCAGGGTTTGGGGGTGGTAGCACCTAAAAAAAAAATTGGAGCCCTTTTTTTCTGGGAGTACAAATACATGGTTTATCTATACTTATATATGTGTGGTGTCATCACCCATGATTAATGTGAAACCATTATGGGTTGACTTGGCCCATGGTTTTGGTAACATTACTTTGTAAAACTGCTATGTTGGTTACCTATTGTGTAATTATATATAGATGGACATATAATAGGTAATACATTGGAAGAACTGAGTTTGAAAAGGTGAACAAAGTGTGTGAATTCAAGTGTGATTTTGGGAGAGTTTGTTGAGTACAAATCCAAACAATATTTGTATATTGTAATTGTGAGAAAACTGATATGAGAGTGGATTGTACTCTTTTTGGCTTGTAATAAGATTTGAACAAGTGTTTCTTGGTGGATGTAGCCCACATTAGATGAACCATGTTAAATCATGTCTTCTTATTGTGTATTTTAATTTATGTTCTTTATGTATCTTTGTTCATAGCTCTTGTTATTGTGATTCTGAGAAATTATTTTGCATTAATTTTTGATTTATTCTTAACTGGTATCAGAGCTTCAGATTGTATTTGTTGAAGCATTGAATCACAAGAAGGGCTATTAGTTTAAGTGGGAGTTATGGCTAATGATAGTAGATCAAAGGTTGAAATTTTCAATGAGAAGAACTTTGGTCTATAGAAGATGTAGATGGAGGATTACCTCTATCAAAAGGACCTCCATGTTCTGCTGGGAGGAAAAGTAAAGCAACCAATGGTTACGTCAGATGAGGATTTAGAGTTTCTTGATAGGAAAGCACTTGGGGCCATCTGATTATGCCTTACATCTTTGTTTGCATTTAATATATCATAGGAGAAGACCATAGAAGGTCTCATGAATGCATTACAGAAGTTATATGAGAAACCCTCTACTTCTAATAGAATATTTTTAATGAAAAGGTTATTTAATATGAATATGTCTGAAAATGGTTTAGTTGTTGATCATTTGAATGAATTTTATACAGTTTTGAGTATGTTAAAATCTATAAAAAATTAATTTGATGATGAAGTCAAGGCTCTACTTATTTTTTGTTTCTTACTAGAGAGTTGGAATAGCCTGGTAATTGATGTGAACAACTCGGTCTCTAACAATGCCAAGTTGAAGTTTGAGGATGTCGTAAGAGTAATCCTTGGTGAGGAAATGCAATGGAAAAGCTATGGGGAAACTTATACTTCAGGTGATGCTTTGGTAGTGGAGAGTAGAGGGAGACAAAAGTATAGAGAAAAAGGAAAGCATGAAAAGTCAAATTGTCAAGGAAGGTCAAAATCAAAGAACAGGATGGCATGTTAACACTGTGGAAAGATTGGTCATGCGAAGAAGGATTGTTGAGCTCTTCAGAACAAGAATAAAAATTAGGAAGACACCAAGGAGTTGAATGTGGTAGTAAGTAATATTTGTCAAGATGCATTAATTCTCTCCATAGATAATATTGATGAGTCTTAGGTTTTAGATTCAAGAGCTTCTTTTCATGCTACACCACATAGGTATTATTTTATTGATTATGTTCAAGGGGATTTTAGACATGTTTATCTTGGTGATGATGAGCCTTGAAATATAGTAGGAAAAGGATGTGTTTATGTCAAGATGCAAAATGGGAACACTTAGCTACTAAAGGATGTCAGGCATGTGCCCAAATTGAGATGAAATTTGGTATCCATGAGGCAGTTAGGTAGTGAAGGTTGTATGGTGACTTTTATAGTAGATTATTGGAAGGTGACCAATGGTGCTCTTGTGGTAGTAAGAGGTAAGAATTTTAGTACCTTGTATTTATAAATTAGTGATGACTATTGTAATTTAATTATTGTAGATGCAGATGCACCTTTGTTGCACTATAGGCTTGGTCACATGAGCCAAAAGGGCATGCAAATTTTTAAGGTAGGTTACCTAGATTGAAAGGGTTTGATTTAGATGTTTTTGAAGACTGTGTGTATGAAAAATATAAAAGGGTAAAGTTTCTCAAGTTTATACCTACGAGAAAGGAGAATAAGTTGGAACGGGTTCATTCATATGTATGGGGGCTAGCTCAAGTATCTTCTATTGGTGGTTCATCTTATCATGTCACTTTTATTGATGATGTAACTAGAAAAGTTTGGATGTATGGTATTAGGAGAGAATATGATGTGTTTAATACATTTAAAATATGAAAATCCTTGGTTGAGAATGAAACATGTCTCAAGTTAAAATATCTTAGGTCAAATAATGGTGGGGAATATTGCAGCAATGATTTTTTTGATAACTATTCTAGGAATAGAATTCATAGACAGAGGACAATTCTAAGAACTCCACAGCATAATGGAGTGTCAGAAAAGATGAAGATGACTATCATAGAATGTGCTAGGAGTGTGAGGTTGCATGCAGGACTTCCACTTTAGCTTTGGGCAGAAGTAGTAAACACGGTTGTATATCTGATCAATAGAGGACCTTCATCTTCCTTGGATGGAGGCATACTTGATGAAGCTTGGTTTGGTAAGAAGGTTGATTATTCCTTTCTTAGATTATTTGGATGTGAATATTTTGTTCATATTGATGAAGATGATAGGACCAAGTTAGAGGCTAAGTCTGAAAAATGCACCTTTATTAGTTATGGTGAGGATGACTTTGGTTTCTAGATTTGGAGTCTTAAGGACAAGAAAATATTTTGATCTAGGGATGTTGTCTTTAATAAAAAATTCATGTATAAATAGAAGTTGCAGGATCAAAAGGAAGATTTTAGAAAAGAGTACATAGTGTTGGAGGACATTGTAGATGGTAAAGTGTCCAAGCAACTAGTTCAGGCACCTACTCCACAAGAATCCCAAACTCCTAAGGTGAGAAGGTCTTATAGGGTAAGAAGGGAACCTGCACATTTTTCTCCATCTTTTAATTATTTATTACTCATTGACAATGGAGATCCAGAGTGCTTTGAAGAAGCAATGTAGGTAGATGTCAAGAAGAAGTGGGAACAAGCAATGGATGAGGAGCATTAGTCTCTCATGGAAAATCAAACTTGGAATTTGGTAAACCCACCTGAAGGTAAGAGAGCATTATCTAACAAGTGGGTGTATAGAATTAAAGAGGGTGATGGAGGTAGGCAAAAGTACACGCCCTGATTGGTGATAAAAAGGTTTACACAAAAGAAGGGAATTGATTTCTATGAGAGTTTTTCTCCAATGGTGAAGATGACTTCTATTAGGACTATTATTGGAATAGTGGTAGTGGAAGACTTGCACTTAGAGCAGTTAGATGTGAAGATTTCATTCCTTCATGGTGATTTGGAGGACTTATACATGGAGAAACCATAGGGATATGAGGTCACAAGGAAGAATAACATGGTGTGTAAACTGAAAAAGAGCTTGTATGGGCTGAAACAAGCTCCATGACAATGGTATAAGAAATTTGATAGTTTTATGATGGAGCAAGAATATTTCAAGTGTCATTCAAACCATTAAATATATATCAAGAAGTTTGATAATGGTAGTTACATTATCCTATTCTTATATGTGGATGACATGTTGGTTGTAGGAAAGAACATGTAAGAAATAAAGGTACTCAAGAACAACTTAGTAATTCTTTTGCTATGAAGGTTTTGGTGGTAGCAAAAAAAATCTTTGGTATGATAATAACTAAGGATAGGAAGGAACGAAAGCTGAATTTATCTTAGAAAGATTACATAAAAAATGTCTTAGAGACTTTTAGTATGTAGGATGCTAAACCGATTGGGACTCCTTTGGTAGGCCATTTCAAGTTATTAAAGGAGCGGTGTCCCAAGGTAGAGGAAGAGAGAATATAGATGTCTAGTGTACCTTAATCATCAGTAGTTTGTAGCTTGATGTATGCCATGGTGTGAACTAGGCTAGATATTAGCCATGTAGTGGGAGCAATAAATAGGTACATGAGTGATCAAGGTCGAGAGCACTGGCAGGTAGTGAAGTGGATCCTTCAGTACTTGATAGGGACCATGGGGATAGTTTTGAGTTATGATGGATTGGACACCACTTTGCATGGTTATGTATATTCAGACATGGATGGAGATTTAGACAGTAGGAGGAGCATGATAGGATATGTATTTATTGTAGGTGACATAGTGGTGAGATGGATTTCATGACTACAAAAACTTGTGGCTTTGTCAACCACAGACCCTGAGTATGTTACTACCACATAGGCAAATTAAGATATGATTTGGTTACAACAGTTGCTTGAAGAGTTGGGACATAAGTAGGAGGAAAGAAAGTTGTATAGTGATAGTCATAGCATTATACACCTAGCAAAGAACCCCACCTTCCACTATAGGATGAATCATATACAATTGAGGTACCATTTTATCAACATAGCTTTGAAGGAAGAAAATTTGAAGTTGGAGATAATTTATACCAATCAAAATCCTATAGACATGATGACCAAGGTGGTCACAAGGAAGAAATTAAAGCTATGTTCAGCTTTGGTTGGCCTTCATAGATGATAGTGAAGGGTTGAGAAGCATGCTCAGAGGAAATCAGTCTCAAAGTGGGAGATTATTATGTTATGGAGCCTATTTCCACATTTTAATGTATTTCAAATATTGTACATTAAAATGTACTATTCACTCTTAATGTATTTTCACTAGGTTTCGGGGACGGTAGCACCCAAAAAAAAAATTGGACCCCCTTTTTTTGGGGAGTATAGATATGTCATTTATCTATACTTATATATGTGTGGTGTCATCACCCATGATTAATGTGGAACCGTTATGGGTTGACTTGGCCCATGGTTTTGGTAACCATTGTTTTTAAAACTGCTATGTCAGTTACCTATTGATATAATTATATATAGGGACATATAATAGGTAATACATGGGAAGAACTAAGTTTGAGAAGGTGAACAAAGTGTGTGAATTCAAGTGTGAATTTAGGAGAATTTGTTTAGTGCAAATCCAAACAATATTTATGCATTGTAATTGTGAGAAGACTGATCTGAGAGTAGATTGTACTCTTGTTGGCTTGTAATAAGATTTGAGCAAGTGTTTCTTGGTGGATGTAGCCCACATTAGGTGAACCACGTTAAATCATGTCTTCTTGTTGTGCATTTTAATTTTTATTATTTATGTATCTCTGTTCATATATGTTGTTATTGCAATTATGTTTTTTATGCATTAATTTTTTATTTATTCCTAACATTTCATATGATTTATATTTTCAGGTAGCATTTGATTATGGGTAATATATACTTTAGTGCCACTGGGAAATTAGTAAGAAAGTTAATTTAAGAATTCATATATATACAAACCCTCTGCATATTGAACTTCACATAATATACTCAATTAAGATGAATGCGTATGTGAGTTATGAACTATATATATGAGGATTGTATGTTGACGAACTCAGAACTTGACAATAAAGTGAAATAGTATATAAAGGTAATTGTGTCAACTACATTATCTATATGATTTATTGTTGTACAAATCATGAAATTAAAATGGTTAAAATACTATTTTAGAGATTTAAATACACATTGGATTAGATATATAAAATATTTCATTTGTTTTAAATTAGAAGGCAGAGTTGGTAGAAGTGTGTCATATACCATACATGTCTTTATTGGGTTTTGTTTGAATATATACATATATAGAATACATAATGTAATAAGCCATTACAATCGTAGTATGTGTATACCCTGTATCTATGTATTCATTTATCAGATGAAAAATATATAATTTAATAATGATGTATTTAGTCATCATGACTATGCCATTAGATATGTATGAAAATTGATGAGACATTTAAGTGAGTACAAATATTTACATATATGAAATATCTTTGTATAAATTAACTAATTAATCATATTTGTATACAGCTTAAATCTATATGAGGAAATAAAGTAGTAATACATAAATATAACATATATTATATGAGAAGTATGCTTGTAAATATGGTATACAATTTGTTATTAAATGAGTTATATAATCTGTGATGTAGTATACCATAATTAAATGCATACATCTCTTTAAATTATGTTAAGTTAACATGAAATTTGGATATTATTTAATTCTAAGTCTTGAATTAAATTATGACTGATTGTTGTATTTTGTATGTAGTGCACATGGAAAAGAACTGAGTTAGATATTGTTATCCTAGATAGTTCTATATTTGAGTTATTTTGAGAAATAATAACTAGTAGACTAAGTATAATTACACCCAGATGGTATCTTCTATTTAGGACCATACTTATTAACGTGTATTATTTTGAAATAAATAATATCTTAGAGATTCATTACATACATTTGATGGACTAAACGTATGTGCTATGATTATTTCTATATTTAACATGTTTTATGTTTGTTGATAGGAAGTAATATATTTGAATATATTGGTTATGTTTAAACTAACCAAATCTCACATTGTTGGTACTAAATAAGTAGGGAGATGGACTTCCCTAGCTTACTTAGCATCACCAATGCAAGATGAGGGTAATCCGATTAAGTGGTGTGTATAAATTTGATTGATCCTATAGATCATTAACTATTTAAAAATTTTGGCCAAATAAATATTTAGTTAAACATTGTCATTTAATATGTTTGATTTACATTCTTGTGAGTTATCATGTCAAAATGTATTTTTTTTATGGTACACAAAATGTTTAAGATATTTTACATCACATAGGTATTAGCTTGTCTCTCTAGATTCCTGCACCATCACTATCTACCCATCTGTGAAGGTATGGGCATTCCTTAATTAGGGGATAGTGTGGGATATCAATGGTATGTGGTTGGTGTGTAAAAGCACTAGGATGATACTCTCCCTCCCCACAATAGTACTTTATTTGAGACTACACTTGATATTCTCATAAGATACTGAGATCATTATGACTCATGCTTCGTGTAACCATTATATTGTATTATATTCATTATTGTGACATGTTTTTTGATGAAAATGTAATTTTTTATTCATCTATACTTGGATAGCAGTAGTTGTAGTATTACATTTAGTAGTGGCTGACATTGTGTTATTACCCTTTGAGAATTTATAAAGTTAAATGAGTAATCATATTTTTACTTGTTTTGATTATTTTTACATAACTATTTTTATTGGTTAATTAATTATATTTCTATGGTGTAATCAAATGTGGAATTTATGGAATTATTTTAAAATATATATGTTATTCTGGTAAATCCCAGTGGGGCTATTACACTTGACATTTTAGTTCACTGCCTATGATCCTTCATTAGGGGAAAATAAATACACTTATTTTAACATGATGAAGGATTGTGGGTAGTAATCTGAAATGTCAATTGGTTAAAATAAAACATAGTTACTCTAAAATCTAAGACATTGACCAAATTGAATATCGGTGTGGAGAAGGAATTGAATATTTGCAATTTTGGTGTCTATTATTCAGATGAAGAGTTGGATTGAATCATCAAGATGCTTCATGGGTACCATGCATTTTCCATTTTAGATACTAGGAAATGAATGGTGTGCACCCATCTTGGGGAAAATTAAGATCAAGTTCATGGATAGTGAAAGCCATGTGAAGAAGTGATCGTACATGATGAATCCTAATATATGCATGAAAGTGAAGGAAGAGATAGATAACATGTTAGTTTCTAGAGATATTTATTTATTTTAAGAATTTGGTTGGGTAACCTTCATGGTGATAAGCATAAAAAATGATGGATGTATTTGAATATTTTTTAATTTTTAGTTTGTCAATATTTTATGTGTCATAAACTCATGTCGAACTCTATTTACCAATGAGATTCTAAAGAATGGTAGGTTACAAAAAATATACTTCTGCTATTGAGTTCTTTAGCTATCATCAAGTGAATATTGAAGAAGAGGTCAAGCCAAATACAGAATTCATGACAAAATTTGTGTCCAATAGGTATTTAATCTAAGGGTTGTATAAGTGTCATTATACAGTAACCATGATTTATAAATAAATAGCATGTAAAGATAATAATGTCAAAACCAACATGTACTTATATAAACATGGAAAGTCATAAAATGAACCAATCTAAGCTACTAACCAAAGCAAATAATATAGTATTATGATACTTATATTGGGCTGACTTGATGGCATATTAATCTCACCCTTGACTTGTAGAACATTATGAGAAATATTTGTAGGAGAATTCAAGGTGGAAATAAGAAGACCTAGGTAGACCCAAGTTAGGGACTCTAAATACTAGGTGTACCTTATTGGTTCAACTTATCTTCTTGATATCTTCAATCACTTGTGCTAACCTTTATTCCCTAAGTGTAAGATCCTTGACCCTAATTCATCTTATTCTTACTAAGTTGAATTTCATACATGAGTAAAGCAAATTGTCTTATATATTTTTAAGATGTGATAAATAGGAACCTTATAAAAATGGATCCAACGCCCTAAAAGTCAAAACTCAAACCTAGTTGATGGCATACAAAAGTTTCTAGAAAAAAAAGTATGCCACCGACTTGACTAATGACACTTACCAATTTTGGGTAACTGCAAAATGTTATTGGTTAGATCGATGCTATTGAGTAAAGGCATACAAAGAGGAGAAAGAAAGTAGAAAATAGAGTGAGAATTTTGAGAGACAATCTAAACTAATAACATGGATAAAATGATTATAGTGGTAAGAATAAATAAGCATGACAGAATCTCCCAAAAAGTGTCATGAGTTAGCCCATCTTGATCTAATGTACTCCTTATAATATACAATTGAGAATGTTAATGTGATAACAAGTCATGTAAAAGAAAAATTAGTAAGCAAAAATAAAACATATATATGTTTTACTTGTTTTAAAATAAAGTTAAAATATTTAAGAGGTTTCTATTATTTTAAGAACAATCAAATTTAATTCTACCTTTTTAAGGGACTTTGAACTCCCTATAATATTTTCTTCAACATTCCTAGCCAAATTATATGCTTGTATTAAATATGTTGAGTCTTTATCTTTAAAATAAAAATTAGGGTCAACTTTAAATGCAAAATAATATATGACCACACATGTATAGATTCATTTATATATAAATCTTCAGGTCAACCATTCATATCCTTCACCAAAATGTCTCTTTTAAATATTGGTAAAATCATGAATGAGAATATGGGGATTAATTTTGTCACCATAATAATTTTTAAATAATATTTTAAATTCATCGCAATAATTTATAATCATATCAATAATATTGAGACACTAATTTCTAACATTTTCCTTCAAAGATTTCACAAACAATTTAATCAAAATTTCATCCTCCACCTCATTATCATCTATTATTTAAATGAAGGCCTTTAGGTGATCCTCTCCCATAATGGCTTTGTTCTCCCAAAACGTGGGTAATATTTATATAATTTATTGAAGGATAGGATTTTGTAAATTGGGGATATAATAGAAACCTATTGGTTTATATTATAATATATTATGTTGTTGGCATATTCTTCTTAGGAAGATTTTGTATAGATATTTCAAAGGACCACCAAATGTTGATTAATATTATTTTCACTCCAATTGAGGAACCTTATTGATCTTAATAATTTTGGCATTCAATTTATAAAATAACTATGACTATGTTTTTCTAATAGAATGTATTTTAGGAGGATGATGAGTATTACCTAATATATTAATAGTTTACACATTTTCTTATTTAAATAATAATAATAAGAACATGCAATCATATGTGAAGTGCAGTGAATCATTATTAAAATAATTTTGTTTGGATTATCTCTGATTTACAATTTTATGATTTAAATGAATGACAATATACACAAATATTTACAATTTTTTTTAATAAAATTATTAAATAAAAGTAAATAAAATTATCATATTATAAGATAATTTTTAGTCTCAATTTTTTGAATTTATTTTTCCAATAAATTCAGAACACATGTTAAAAAAATACCTCCAACAAAAATATCATATTACATATAAAATATATAAGATATTTAAAATATGCACAAGCCCATAAATCAAGTTCAACAATAGAAGTATATGATAAAATGATCTAAAGTATTCTAAGTTAAAACCAATCAAAGTTTTCACTTTTATAAGAATATAAAATTATAAATATGATGAAAAAGCAAATCTAATAACATTAATATCATATAATTTTATACCAACAAGATTTTATCAAATACAAATCAAAATAACTGAGATTCAATGCTTAGAAACATTTTTCAATTGTGGGGGGCTATCACAAATGAACCACTAAATTTATGTTCCTGGAAATGGTGTCAAATAATTGGTAACTTTTCCAATACTAAAACAAAATAATATCACAATACTAGTTTTGTATAAGGAAATTTGTAAAAGTTTTCCTTTAATCTCTCATCCCTGACAATGGTGTCAAACTATTGGTAAAGTGAATGGGATAAAAATTGATGTTACTTCAAATCATAACCACTAAATGACAACAAAAAAATAGACATGGAGTATCATAAATAATCCATTGTATTTGTAGAAATGGTGTCATATTGTTGGATGTCAAATATACACTCTTTATTTTTATTGAAGATGAAGAAGAGTGAATTGGTTTTTTAACAATGTTTTTTTCAAAAATATCCTTTCAATATGGGTTCAAAATTTATTCAATATGAAAGATAAGGTTTACTCTCCTTGATTTTAACTCTACAACACTAATGGGTAAATTTCTACATAATTCTCATATGCTTAAGTAATAAAGAACTCATGAATTCATCAAATCTAAACAAATGAGAAAAATCCCACAATGCCTACATTCCATATTATTTATCACCAACATCGTATACACATTTTCATGCAATAAATCCCATATCAAAACCCAAATATATGAATAAATATGAATCAGCTAGTCGCCTATCTCATTTATTCTACCCAAAAATGTATCACCCATTAGCTGATGTAAACAAAGTCAATTTTAGACCTGCATCAGTCTACTTAATCTCAAAAAAATAATTTATTAATTGCATAACCTTTATAACAAAATTATCATGGCAAAGAATGTAATAAAACATATTGGTACATAAGACAAAAGTGGACATCTTATAATAAACACACAATTATACCAATAAAACATAGAATAAACTAATTCTCTCACTCTTTAATTTATACTAGCTAAGGAAGTGTTTCTTATGAATTATTCTCATAAATACCTGTTACATAGAACACTAAAAATAACATGAGATCAAAAAAATCTAAACATTAATATATCTTAATATATTTGTTTAAAAAATATGAATTTAATCAAAACAATAAATGTCCACTAATACAATTGGTTCATATCTACGAAAATAAGGAATATATTTATGCATTTGACTTAATGACTTATCAACACACATTTTTCATAATACATTCATCATTTTACTAATATGCAATTCAATCATTTATAAGAACCCATTTGAAATTTATTGAAAAAATGTATAACAATTTGAAATAATAAAGAATTCATATATGATATTCTTTAATGAAAATCAAAATTCTCAAGAAAAAATGAAAAAAAATTATTTAATAAAAATTTGTTATAGTTTATTTGATTATGCCTTGCTATCCATTAAGCACCATTTAATATCCATTTACACTATTTTTATTTATCTTGACAAGGAAAATCTAAAAAAACTTTTAACAAATTGCAATAGACATATAAGATAGAAAGCATTGATAATGGTGGCATTTATTATATAATTTTTTTATTAATCATATAAAATAATCATTTTGCTACTCATATAAAATTATTAAAACAAAGACTAATTTAAAAAAATGAATATACTATATAGATTCATAATCCAGATCATAAGACTTAATATAAGGCTTTTATACAACTTTTATACATGCTTTATTATAAGTTGAGTTGTGACTCCATGACCAATCCCTAGTCCAATAAGACTCGTGACCTCCATAACTTCTATTTTACTTCAACAACACTCTTCATGACTTGAAACATACCAAGTTTTTAAATTACACAATATATATACAAATAAATATAATAGATGAAATAATGAAAAAACTACCTAAAACAAAAGTATTATTGCTTTGGTAAAAGGATAATAATAAAGGCTTGCTTCAAACATATATAAGAATAATTAAAATGAGTTTGCTTACTAAGGAAGAAAAATATAATTGGATAATTTAAAGGTCTTTGAAAAAGTGCCATAAATTTGATTAATCCTCAACATACTTACCTCCAAAATATATAACCATAATGGCAGATGTAACATGCATATCATTATAAGAATAAGTCCCTTGCTAGAAAATAAAATATTTACATTCAAAATGGATGATCCAGATTGAGGATTCAATCTAGAGAGTAACACACCAAATATTAGTAATTAGGGTATTATAATAAATCAAACTCTTCTCTATTGAATTTACATATATATACAAGAATGAAAATTAAAGTTTTATTGCAAGATAATAAGATAGTTTATAAAAAGAAATAAAATATTTATGGAAGAGATGTCTACTATTCACTCTGTATTAAAATAGGGTAAACCCTTATCTTATAGCTAAATAAAAATAATAATAGTAAAATATTTTAAATTTAAATAAATATAATAATATCTACTCAACATACATAAGCAGATGAATAAGAATCTTATTAAAAGATAAACAAAACTTTTAATATCTTATCAACATGCATAGGCATGCAAATATGAAAACTTTTGAGAATAAATGATCTACTAAAATAAGAAATGCTAATAATAGTTATTCAGGGTGGACCACCTTGCTAGGTCATTTTTCTTTTGGGTATGCACAGATTTTAAAATAGTTTATATTTCAAAAAAGCTTGGCTCGCATTCTAGAAGTTCACACAATTTTAATTGTATCTTGAGGCTTTTCCAAGTTACAAAAAGTTATTGAGTCCTCTAAAACCACCATTTACATTGTGTATTTTTTTTTTCAAATCATAATTTTTGTTATATTAAACCATTACTCTAATGTAGTGGTCCCTATTCATTTTTGGGATTATTCATCTCCTTTGAGAAGAAGTCGACCCCATGTAACTAGGTATTTAAGTAAATATGGAATTTTTTCTAAATATGTCTCATAGTAGCCACTTTCCTTGGTGAGAAAACTACCCTGCCTTTATCACTCGACATAGGTGATTTTATGACTTCTATTATCTATTACAATTGTATCTATGACTTAATTAATAGTGAGTGGTGTTGAATACTCAAGATTTAACTATGACCTATAACTGTTCAACAATATTTGAAGTGTCTAAGAGAAGTGATAAATATGGCTAGATTGATTCCACATTCACGAAGGATGTTTGGAAAAAATAACTTCACCATAAGGAAGGTTTTGCTAGCCTGACTCATGGGGTCACGCATGTTACTTGGATACGTCATGTCCTTTGTTAAGATTAAGTTGTGGCATCAGAAGTAGTGGTTGGTCAGAGAAGGCATCGAACAAGTGACCTCAGCTATTTTTGGAGTGATTGGGGACAAGGCCCAATCTTCTTCACAGACCAATTATCCCATCCTTAGATATAAGGGCCTAATTTTTTCTATCACCCTTGGCCTCTCAAAAACTCCTAGTGTTTACATTAACCACATAACTCATCCCTAATCTAGAGGAGCAGAGACTTCACAAGATATTGAGCAACTTAAGGTGATTTCTAATCATTTGGGTTCTCATAAAGATTATGTTGGACCCTCATTGGATTAGACACTTGACTTGATTACTAATAGGATCACTCCTCAATCAATGTCTATGGAGGAGGGTCTAGGCCTTCTCGAGGTGATTCATGGGTGAAAAGATAGAAGATATATTAAGCTTCATGGAAAATGAGTCAGACTAGTGTTTGGAGAGGATGTTAATATGGATTAAGTGATGGAATTGGTGAATATGTCTTCAAATGGTTACTTTGTTAGGAGGAAAATCTCTAGAAAAAACCTAAATTCTTGTGTGGATTAGTTTTGGTAGTCGCTTCTTGGGTGCATTCCTAACTCACACATCTTGGTCAAGGAATGGCTTGCTTTTATCTTTAAAAGCAATGATGATGTGAATTTAATCTTGGTGAAAAGATGGTTTTGGGGGTCATCACCCTTAATTCTTAAGAAGTGGATATCAAGTTTCAGCCCATGTATGGAAAAACTTCAATCTCAACCCATTTGCATCAAACTCCTAGTCTTACCTTTGTAAATTTAAAATAAGGCCATTTTTAAGGATATCAGGGACAATATTGAGACCTTTCTCATTGAATATGATAGTTACCTTAAGGATTATTCTAGGATAGTGGATAGAGTCTTCATTGATTTAGACTGATAGAGGGACTAGAATAGAGTATTACACTAGAATATGGGCAATAGAAACACACCCAATATCTAGACTATATGGGTATTCCCTTTAGGCATGTTAGATTTCATGCATATGTCCATCTAGTATAGAATTTCTCTCAACATTTCACCTGCCATATATGGTGGATGAAACTGGCTCCCTTTTCTCAATCTGAAGAGGAGCCCATTTTCAGTGGCTCCAAGCCTCCTAAGCATCAGAAAGAGTAATTAAATAGGAGCCTTAACTTTTCACTTCGGGAGGCAACAACTCATATTAAAAATTAGATGCAACTAGAGGAGTGTCTTCATCTTTTGAAGTTGGATGAGGAAGATATCATGCTTCAGTCTTCCACCTATAAGTTTGGGTTTGAATTAGAGTGTTTTCTACCAATTGATCTTCGAGATGCGATGTTATTAGACCCCACCACCATTCAGTTTTCTCACCCTCTAAACTTAAGAGAGATTTCTCAAATAATATCAATGATGGAAGAGGATGCTTATTTATATTTTATCCCTACAAAGAGGTCAAGGTCAAAGGTACATTCTGAAGGCGTAATAGGTGTGTCAGGTCATAATATGAAAGGAACTACAAAAATCTTGGTAAAACAACCCTTGGGTAGCTCTTAAAAAGTGCACTTTGATAGTAATTTCATTGTTATTGGTCATTTCCAATATCCCTTGAGATCTTGACTTGTAGTTGTAGACAAGGAAGATGGTTGTATCAAAGGGGGCATTGGTAGTCTTAGAAGGATGGGGAGATCTTTATTAGGGAGATTTCAAACTTCACTACTCTCTCATGTGTAATCCAAAGTTGTTTGTGAAATCAAATAAGGAAAAAAATAAAGTCTTCTGAGGGCGCTTAGAGTGAGGCAAGCCTTAGTGGTTTGTTAATAATGTTAATTATGTCCCTAAATATCAAAGGGCTGGGAAATCCCTCCAAAAAAATTGCTTTAAAGAGACTCATTCACCTACACAAGCTAGACATGATATTGATTTAAGAGACTAAGGGGGATGGTATTAAGGTTATCTAGGAACTATTTAAATTTATAAAAGATTGGGCATTCTTGTTTACTAATTTTATTGGTAGCTCTGGGAGCCTAGTCTCAAGTTGAAATACCACATCCTTAAGGTTGGTGAATTATGTTTTGTTCTCCTCAGGCATTGGGGTGGAGATTCATTCTATGGAATTTAGAAAAAACTTTGACATGACAAATATTTATGTGCCATATGAGAAGAGAATGGATTTTTGGGAGGACATGTTAGCTCAACCTCTTTTGAGAGCAAACAACTCCATTCTGGAGGGAGTCTTTAATTTTACCATGAAGAGTGCTAAAGTGTGGGGGGATTTTATGTGAATTTACTCATTGGCTGATTAATTTCTCCACAAAATTGAGGAGTCCAGATTAGTGGACTTGAATCTTATCAAGTTAGTTCCTACTTGTAAAAACATGTGAGTTGGGTCCAATCATGTAGCAAAAAGACTTGATATATTCCTTATAGCTAACACACTCTTGAATGGCACAAAGAAAATCACATCTTGGGTGGTCTCAGGTGGTGAATATGATCATCTTCATATTTTTCTCTAGATTATAAAATAAGACAAAAATCCCCTGAGCCCTTCTAAATTCAATCTTTCTAGGCTGCAGGAGGAGGTTTTCATCAAGTTGGTCAAGGATCAGTGAATTACCTTCTATGCTTCCTCTCGAGAATCATCCAATATCCAAATTTATGATAACATGAAAAGAATGAAGAATGTTGTCATCAATTGGGTGACCATCAAGTGATAAAACACTGAAAAGGATATATTATCAGTGGAACTTCATGTAGTTGATATCTTTGATCATGTTCTTGATAAAGAATTTGATGAAGTTACAAAAACTTGGTTCAAAACTTTGGAGTAGAAGAATCAGGAACTATTGGTGGACTCTAAAGCTCAGTGGAGACTTAAGAGTAGAGATTTATGGTTAGATAATGATGATGATAATACTAAATATTTTCAAAATTTTACCAATCACCGTAAAAACAAAAATATCATTTGGAATATGCAATCTACTAATGGATTCATAATGCAACCTTTCCATGAGATTTTTTATTTGGGCATCTCTTACTTCCATAAGCTATGTAAGGATCCTAAAAAATCCAACATAACTGAGATTGTCAAAATCTCTACATTTTTTCTTAGCTTTGTCACTGAGGAAGATAATGAGATCCTCAAGGAAGTCACTTTAAAATAATTGTGGGCTACTCTGGCAACTTTCAAAAGGATAAAATTCCTAACCCTAATGGCTAGACTATTGAATTCTTTAGTGTTTTTTTTGGTCTGTTGGCTAGAGACCTACTCGAATTTTTTGAGTATTCAAGGGTTTTTAGGAAAATTATTGGATCTTTCAATTTCACCTTGATCACCCTTATTCCTAAGAAGGACATCCCATCCACTTTTGATGATTTTCATCCCATTTCCATTTGTGATTACATCTATAAGATCATTGCAAAGATAATCTCTTTAATGATCAAAAGCATTCTTTCTAATTTTATCTCCAATGAGCAATTTGGTTTCTTACTTGGGAGACAAATTCATAATGCTATTGGAGAGGCTCAGGAAGGTCTCCATTCTATCAAAGTGAAGAATTTGTTGATGGTTGTCCTAAATTTTGACCTCTATAAGGCCTTTGATAAGGTAAATTGGCTCTACCTAAGATTAGTTCTTATCCACATTGGGTTCTAGTTACAGATGGTGAATTGGATCATGGTTTCATGTCTTCAATTTATTTTTCATTACTTATAAATGGCTATGCCTCAGTATGTTTTCACCCCTTGCATGGATTAAGGCAGGGGTGTCCCCTCTCTCTACTACTTTTCCTTCTACCAATTGAAGGGCTCAGTTGGATCATTCTTGAGGAAAAATATATGGTTCTATTAGAAGGGTGAGATTTAGTCAGAATTTATTTCTCATGCATCTGCTCTTTATGGATGATATTTTGTTGTTTGGTGATGGTTCTCATCAAGACATGACTTTCCTCAAGGATTCTTTCGATATTTTTCACTTGGCCACTAAGATGGGGCTAAATGAACAAAAATCTAGCATCTCTTTCCATTGTTTGGAGGAGCATCATGTAAATTGGGTTCTTGGTATTTTCCCTTCAAATTAGTTAACCTCAAGTGTCTGGGTTTCTTCCTAAATCCAAATGACTACCGGATGCATGATTAGAATTGGCTACTAAAAAAAGAAGATAAAAGATTAGATGTTGGCACAAAATATGTTTATCTTTGGGTGGCCAACTTACTCTTATGAATTCAATTTTGGAGGTTATTCTAGTATATTGGCTCTCTAGCTCATGTTCGTACAAGCATTCTGGAAAATATTTGTGAAAAATGCTTCAGATTCCTCTAGACTGGTAGAAAAGAGAAGGATGGAATACCTCTTATTAAATGGCAGTCACTAGCAAAACCCAAAGACATCAGTGATTGGGGATTAAAAGACATCCACCTCTTTGGGGAGGCTCTAAAGAGGGTCTTTGGATCCAAATCATCATTCATAAATACATTGAATCACATGGTATTGAAGAATGGATCAAAAACCCTATTAAAATGTACCAAAGTGATTTGAACATGTGGAAAGCATTCATGTAATCCTTTCTGATTGTTGCTAATTGGTTCATATAGAAGGTGGGATCATATACCAAAATTAGAATTGGGATTGATCCTTGGGTCAGTTGTGGTGATGACTACAAATTACCTATCAAATTGATTGATTCTTTGTCTGATCTAGGCATTTATTTTATGGCATAGGTTATGGATCAAAATCTTACTAATTATTAGAAACATGGTTGTAAAATCGCTCTTATGTTGTGACTAGCTGGAGAGGTTGGTTTTTAGTGGGATGCTTATGTTATTAGTTTGTATTAAAGTCAGATTCATCTTCAAAATGAGGATGATGTTCTAGTTTGGTCCATGAATCCTACAACAAGGGATTATAGTGTGAAGTTAGGATATTAGTCTACCTTTCTCAATGATCTTCCTATCGAACGACTTTGGTGGTGGCATAAACTTTGGAGGATCAAATCTCTCCACAAAACTAAACTATTTATGTTTATCTAGATCTAAATAATAAAGCCCTTACCTAGGAATTTCTCTAAAAACGTTGGTAAGGACTCTTATGATGTAATGTTTGTTTCTAGAATTTGGAAACTATGAATCATCTCCTTGTCACTTTCCCATATGCTAGATATATTTGGTTTGAGTTGGAGTCTTCCATAGGGGTTCGAGTCTTCTAGCAGGGCAACTCGATGGATGAGTGTCTTTCCAACTAGTTTCAATAGCCAAAGCTAAAACACTCAAAGGATTTACATTTTATTGTGACCCTGGGGTATTTGGCTTGTGAGGAATGCCTTTATATTCCAAGGCAAAACTATCCCTACCTTTAATGCATTTCCCAAGTCTAGGTTATTTTCAAGCACTTTAAAATCAACCCAAAAAATCTACGACAATGGATGTTGGTTTTTGCTACCATTGATCATACTACTTCCTGGAGGTTAATTATTGGTGCTAGTCAAGGCAACCCGGTAGTATGTGGTGTTGGTGTAATTATTTTCTTCAACTCTAATTACTTCATTCATTTCAAAGTTGGCTTGGGTCGGGGTACTTACAACTTTGTAGACCTGATGTCTCCGAAGATTCTCCTTGAGTTTGCTCTCACTAGAAGAGTGGGAAAGCTTCAAGTTTTTAGGGAATCCTACATTGTTATTGAATGAATAAGGGTGTTTCAAAGATGCATGACTTATTTTTATATCCCCTTCTCACTTTTACTAACTCCTTGTTGTGTTGATTTGAATCCATCTCTTTTTCTCATATTTTTAGGGAGCTCAACTCAAAGGTCGATTCTCTTTCCAAGGAAGGATTGATTTTAGACGTTGACCTCTAGATCATATCTAAATTTAGAGAACATATATGTTTTTAGGTAACACTCTTTTTAGTGTTGAAGGACTAATATTTCTTCCTCTCATTTTCATTCTTCTTTCTTCGCCTCCTTCTAGGGTAGTTGTTTTATATCTTCTCTACTGGTGTGGGGCCCTCTTGCCTGATTGTTCTTGTTCTTTCTTGGTGGGCTCACTCCCCTTGTTCAGGTCTTGGGCTTATTTGGTATCTTCCCTTTGTGTTTTTTTGTGTTGGGATGACCCTTCATCCTTTCTTTCTCTTTTTTCCTTTTGGAATGATTCTCACATCTACAAATCATAATTTCCTATAATTAATATGAAGTTACAATTTTTTTTTGGGGGGGAAGAAAAAGATAAAACATGACACAAATGCCTAAAAAATTGCTTTGTATTACCTTGAAAAATAAGACTTAAAATTTCTTCCTTTTTAACTCTTTCTACTTACAAATTTTTAATCAAAGTTAAAAATTTCTACAATAGTTAACTTCACTCCAATTTATAGATAAGGAGTAACTTCTCAATAACAAAATTTTGTTATAAATCTTCTATTTCAATTTTTAATTTTGTTTACATTATAGGTGCAAATAATACACTTAAGTTATGATGAAATTAAAAAAAGTGCAGTGAATAAATAGAAGAAGAGAAAGGGTACAAAATCTAACTGGAAAGAGAAATCTATATAGGCTGGGAATTCTTTTGCCTGGCTAGTATATATGTGACTTGATCCTCATTTTGCAACTCGCTTTAATCTAGACTATAAATTTCTACATTGTTGGAATAATTTTCCACCTCACTTCGTAACAATGGTATGAGCCAATTAGACTAGCCAAGTGTTCATGGTATTTTTCGGGTCATCAATTCCCTTGAATAAATTCTAAAATCCTTTGTTGAACTCATTACGGGAGCAATGAATATCACTTAGCTTAATCATAGCTTTCATATTGAATGTACCTGTTCCAAATAGTTCTTCTTTCACCAACTTCTAAAATTATTTTTTTCAATTCAACAATTGTGCATGGCTTTGATTCATCTTCTTTCAACAATCCATAATGTATTGCCCAATTTTTTGAGCGAATTTCTAATTTTGTATCATCATGATTTTTATTTTGTACATGCAAATATTTCAATGCATCCTTTAAAGCATGAATTTTCTATTCCACACAATGAGACCACAAGCATGAATTATTTGATTCATACTTGTTGAAGATACCCTTAGGTATATACACATTTTCATTTGCATGCACCATATCTTGTAGGTCTATAATTTTACATTTATATATCCCAAGTTAATTCTTGACTATATTGACTTTAGAAGCTACCTTTAATGTTCAATTGTGAATAATTCATAGGCTTTATTGTTCTCATCAATAAATTTCAAGCCATCAATGAGGAATTGTTTAACCTAATTTTCCATGGATATTATATTTGCAAATATTCACAATGGATTTTTTATAGGATTGAAGCCAACAGAGTATCACTTAAACTCAAAAATGTTTTAATGTACACAGAGAATGTGCATACATGTTCTTCTAATTGTTCATGTGTTTTCTTCCCTTCTTCTATTCTCTTGACTAATTTTGTAATAGATACCTAAAAATTGTGGATATCACCTTCATGAGTTGATTCTCCAATAGGTATTTTGCTCAGATTGTAATTATCCAAGGTCATTTCCTCTTGATTTTTATCATCCAAGAGTTGAGCAATTTCTACAAATTATTATCCCAAAGGATCAGTTATCAACCTTGAAGTGGTATTGGATTTCTTCTTTGGATAACTTTACATGAGGTTAGTAACTATATCAAAATCAAGGGCTACAGCTTTAATTGTAATTTTATTCTTGCTCACTAGTTGTTGTACCCATGTGAATGATGTACCAATTGAAGAATTGGTCATTCGGGTGTTTAGAGTAGCAATAGAATCCAATGAAGGAGTGGGTTGCTTAGGGAGAGACAAAAAATCCCCTATAGTGGAAAGTTGTTGAGGAGGTCGAGAATGAGGTGGAGGTGGAGGTGGAGGTGGAATAAGAGGTGAAGATGGAACATGTGGTAGTGACATAATGTGAGGAGGAGATACAACTTGAGGAATTGGAGAGAGCAATTTCACGTGAATAGGAGAAGAGACAAGAGGAATTTGCGTGGAGCCTTGGTCAAAAGCTAAGAATTGTTGAGTCATATTGTCAATTAGTATAGAAAGGTCGAGATCTTGTAAATAATGTACTTCATTTGTTGCATTGCAATAGATTAGGTGGGAGCTCTTTTGATAGGTAGCTTCTTTACTCTTAATGAAGAATCATCTCCACAAGTCTGGTTAGGAAGTTTTTTAATTTTAGTATCTTCTTCATCACCTCCACCACCTACTATTGGGCTAGCCTAGGGGATTTTGAAATGCACTTTTTTACCAAAATGTTGAGTTACAGATGTTGATGATGTTTGTTGTTGACTTTTAGAAGCTACTACACTCTTTAAACTATTAGGAATAGTAAAGGCATTCCAACCCTAGAATCTGAAGTGTTGGTAACAAAATGTTACAAGGAAGCTACAGATATTGAATACAAAATAAGGTATATCATATATATTCATAAATGAAGCATATCAAAAGCATGCTAGTACGAATGAAGGCACTTACATATATAGGCAAGGCAAAATACTAAACTAGCTAAGCTGGCCAATGTGGGATAAAGTCTCATATAGGATAGACTCATTATATGACGAAAAAGCTAGCTAATCCACTAGAAAATGTGATAAATACACATGAAATACATACTCTAACACCCCCCCTCAAGTGAAGCTAAGGGCTAACAAAAGCCAAAAAATAAAGTGGCATATCTATAGTATGAGTCCCAGTAATTAAGCTTGATAAGGTACTCATGTACAATATGTATCCATGAAATGAAGATGGAATATGTTGTACAATATGTATCCATGCAATGAAGATGGAATATGTCCTCATAAACAAATCCTAATGACAACTTATAAAACCCCAAGCATGCCACGCAACTCAAAGAAACAAAGTGATGCAAAAGGCTTCGTCAAGACGTCTGCAACCTACTATTTAGTAGGAATGCACTCCAAGATAAGAATGCCATCCTAAATGTGTTGAATAATTAAGTGCATATGTACCTCAATGTGCTTAGTCTGATGATGTTCAATTGGGTTGTGAGATATATGAATTGCACTCTTTTTTTCACACCAAAGTACAGTGGACGAATCCTACATGAAGTCAAATTCTTTTAACAACTGATGAAGCTAAAGAACCTGCTGACTCAATGTAACTGTTGCCCTATACTCATCCTCTGTAGATGAAAGTGTAATAACCTGTTGCTTCTTGCATAACCAAGCAATAGGTGAAAAACCAAAACAAAATATGTAGCTAGAAGTGGAACACCTATCATCAATAGAACCTGCACTTTGAATCACTGTATCCAACCAACGAAGTAGAACCCCTAGTGTAGTGTAATCTAAAATGAGTAGTACCTCATAGATATCTCAAAATCCTCCTAGTAGTCTGCCAATGACTATCATGAGGGTCATGTGCAAACCTAGATACAAGCCTAAATGCAAATGAAATGTCAGGATGAGTATGGGTCAAATACATAAGACTCCCTACCATCTTCCTATACAATGTAGGATCGCAAATGGAGTAGTACAAGAGGTAGTGAGAGTCACTCCAGGCTGAAAATGAAAAGGACTTGGCTTATAATCAGTCATGCCAAATTGTTGAAGTAGATCAAGTGTGAAATTTTGCTAACTCAAATAAATCCATGTATCTGACTATGAAATTTATATACCAAGGAAGAAATGTAGAAGGTCGAGATCTATCATGTCAAACTATGCTAAAAGTGCCTACTAAATAGTTTGAATCTAAGATGAGGAGTTGCTTGTGAGAAGTAAATCAACAACATACAAGATCAAAATGATAATGTCCTCCCCAATATGCTAAATATACACTGTGGGATCAGAGTGATAGTGAATAAAGAAATTAGAGAGAATAAATGAATCCATCTTCTCATGCCAAGCCCGAGGGGCATGTTTGAGACCATAAAGAGACATCCTAAGTTGACAAACAAGAAAAGAATTATGAATAAACCCAGTAGGCTGCTCCATATAGATTTCTTCATACAAGTATCCATGGAAGAAAACACTCTTAACATCCATCTAATATACTGGCCAACCTTGTGATGTAGTAAGAGAAAGTATAAGGCAAACAAAATCCAACTTGGCAACAGATGTAAAAGTCTTAGAATAGTCAATACCTTCAACTTGCAAGAATCTCTTTGTAATAAGATGTGTCTTATACTTATCAATGGACCCATCAACTGCATACTTGGCGCAGTAAATCCATTTGTACCTAACCAAATTTATTCCTTTAGGAAGAGTGGCTAAATCCCAAGTGTGATTCTTCATCAATGAAGAATACTCATCTGTCATCGCATCATTCCGCTCCTGTATCCCATGAGCTTATGAAAAGAATTGTGGATCCCTAGAGAATGCCTAACACAAAACTCTAGTACTCGAAGAATGTGCATGACAATTTTGAGTAGTGTAAGATCCTATATGAATGGTGTTGCCTCATCAACTATATTACGAGCCCACCTAGGCATAGTGGCAACATCAGTGTGAACAAGATCCTCATCCTTTATGACCTCCTCAAGAATCTCCTAAATTGGCTCTTCAAAGAATGAATCCTCAAGAGGAGGTGAATCATGGAAAGAAGATGAAGAATCATAAGATGTGAAATGTTCATCAAATTGTACATGAGTTCAAAAATGAACAACATGAGTATCAAGATCTAAAATATGATAAACTCTCATGTCCTTGCAATACCCTACAAAAATCAAAGGTTTTCTCTTCTTGTCCAATGCTTTCCCTTTCTTCTTTAGTATAAATTCCCAAGCAAGGTTCCCAAAGACTCAAAAAAATGAGACATCAGGCTTGGTTTTAGACCAAGCCTCCTCTAGAGTCATATGCTCAAGTGTTCAATGTGGTGTGTGGTTGTGAATGTAATTTGCATAGTTAACTACCTCTGCCCAATAGACAGGAGGTAAATCCCATGAATACATCATGTAGTTAGTCATGTACTTCAAAGTTCAATTCTTCCTCTTTGTTAAGCCATTCTATTGTGGAGTATGTGTAACATAATGCTAGTGAATAATACCATGGGCTGCTAAAAAATCAATGAACTCTTGACTGAAGTAGTCCCCCCCATTATCTTTATGAAGCTTCTTGATGTAACTTGATGACTATTTCTCAACTAAAGCCTTAAAGACTTTGAAGTGAGCAAAGACATCACTCTTGTACTTGAGGAAATAAACCCAAGTACGCTTCGATAAATTTTCAATGAAGGTAAGCGCATACTTAGCTCCATTGAAAGGAGTAGGAAAGACCATCAAATCATTGTGCACAAGCTCAAGTGGTAAATAAGCTCTTGTGGACATGCCCTTAGGAAATGCATCCTGATGTTGTTTCCCCAATGCATAATTGGGGTAGATTCCATCACAACATGAAACTGTAGGAAGACCCTCTACCATACTGTGAGTGCTCAACTCTTTCAAATATCTATAGTTGAGGTGTCCAAATCTCTCATGGCAAAGTTGACACATAGAATCTACATGAAAAACTAAACACGTCCCTAAAAGAGGAGTATCATCAAAACCCTCAAAATGGTAAATCCAAGAATTATGATCGAAAACACCATGTGCAATGAGTGTATGTGACTCTAACAAAGCTCAAACTTCAGCACCCTATGGCGTGAAAGTCACTGTCTTGCCCTAATCAGAATGACAAATCTAATACACTAAAATTAGATTGGTGGTGATGTTTGAAACATATAAGGCATCATTGATGCGGCCACCATCTAGTTATATGTCACCCTTCCCCTTAACATAAATGAAGGAAGAATCTCCAACCACAATGTTGGATGTGGAACTTAGACCAATAGATACAAAAGACTCCTTGGTAGAAGTCATATGGTGTAAAGCACTAAAATCTAAAATCCAACTGTCTAAAATAGGTAAATGTGATCTCCTAACAACATTAAGTGCTTTCCTATGCTCATGAGATGGAAAAGGAGTGGAGATAGAGATATTGTGTTTTCTAATGACATCATATAAGGCTTGCATTCTTTTGAAACACCTAGATTCTTCATGACCAGTCCCTCCCAAAATAGGAGCAAGATGGGTTAGACTTATTCTTGGATTTGGAAGATGGTATGGGTTTAGATGTAGAAATGTTGGTGGGCTTAGGTGCATTTTGAGGTGAAGGAGGAGTGTTTTTCTTCTTACCCTTAGATTTTCCTTTAGACTTAGGATGTGAGGCCACTAATATTTTTTGAGATGTGGAAGACTCAAGGTGAGACAATTTGGATTCCTCCCTAATGAGTCTCTCACAAAAAAACTCTAAATTTGGCATTTTGAATGTGGTACCTAATGCATCCATACTAGAGAAAAACATAGAAGCAAAGATTTGGAATGGGCCACTCAACTTAGACAAGATTAAGTATACACACTCTTCATCATTTGCATTTCATCCACTCCCCTTCATATGTGTCAACAAATGCTTAAACTTTGTGAGATAATCTACAATGAAAGCAAAGTCATCTGGATTTAGTGAAGTAAGCTTCACTTCAAGTTGCATCGCTCTCAAGTGATCTACTTTCCCAAACAACCCTTTTAACTTAGTCCACATTTTAAATGGAGAATCACACGCATCAAAATGAAACAAGAGACTATCAGTCACATATCCCTCAATCAAGCCCATACATTCTTCAAACTTACACTGATACTAATTTTTTTTAAATTGTCGTGTGAACTGTGGTTGTGTTTTGTTCATTAGGGACCATAATCCTTTGTGCTTTATGATTGTTTCTATTTGAGGTCGCCATGTGTGGTAATTATGTATAGTCAAAAGCTCACAATAGTCAACACCAAAAGTAGAAGCCATGCTAACTAATCACCAAGAATAGAAAGAATGCAAAGGGTGCACAAAATCGGCACCGAGATAACCCCCTAAAAGATTGTATTATAGGACCCCCCAATTTTGACACTTTATAAAAATAGTGAATTTTTAAAATTTAATGATACCAATGGATAGAGAATAAAAAAATATGCACTTTTGAAAAAAAAATAGAAGTCAAATCTGAGTTACAGTTCAAAATTTATAAGTGTTCTGATTTTCCATAAAATGGGTCAAAACAATTAAAAAAACACTATAAACATATTTTAGTGATCAAAATGAAAAGGAACATTATCGTCCAACCAATCATTGGAAACATAATTTTTTCACAAACTAAAAAAAACCAATGGACATGGAAAAAGATCCTCCCAATTAACGCTATGCTTACACAAGCGAACTGTGCTTCCACTTGAGGCAAAAAAATCAATCTTTTAAAAGCAAAAAATGAATGAAAATGTTGTTTTTGTGAGAGAAAAGGGAGAATATTGTTTATTTTTGCTCCAGATCTCTCCAAGGGCCATAGTTCAACAGATATTGAACTCTTTTGATCTTTTAGCATAACACAACACTCGAGACAAAGCGCCTTTGCATGGAATGTGACGCCTTTGAGTAGATTTGCAAAAAAAATCAAAATTATGGTATTTTCCAATGCCAAAGCCTCCTTCTCCAACACCAAAAAAGAATTTTAGCAGGTAGATCTTTGCTATCATATCTAAAAATCAAATTAGAAGTTCTAATATCAAAAAATTTACACCTATCTCCACAGTTTTGAATTCTAACCTTCAAATCTGCAATGCAGATTTGAAAAAGTCAAACATAGCATTAAAAAAAATGTCTAATGCTGATGATGCCAAATGCCAGACAGAGGATGGATCAGATAATGACGTCAAAAATAACATAGTAGATCTTTGATGCTAGATCTCCTTTCTCCACTCTAACACCAAGGCAGCTGAGATCAACTTTCAATGCTTCACTCAAACAAAGAAAAGCACCAATTTTGAAAAAACACAACTTTTCACTCCGCGTCTTTCTAATAACATATATGGAAATGACTTCCAAAAAATTAGATCTCCACGCCTCTATTATCTTTAACATAAACAAGATTTCAGATCTTAGAACAAAAGAAAAAAAAAACTTAGCTTAAATGTGAAACAAACAAAGAGAATACGGCATTTTCCTACCTCTTCAAAAAATAACAAAATCTTCAAAAAGTCTCTGCCACTTTTAGGTGAAGGAAGTACATCTTCCACTATCCAAAGACTTGAAGCTGAAGGAAGTAGATCTTCCACGATCTAAAGACTTTAAATCAAGAGCTTCAAAATAATGAAAGCTTTGAAAAGTATGAAAAGAGGCACCAAAGGCACCAACATCTTCTAGCACGCTTCTATTCTAGGTTTCCTTTCCATGAGAAAGGAAGTAGGATACAATTATCTAAAAATTACAAGATTATCAATCGTTGAAAAGAGGCATCAAAAGAGGCACCAAAGGGCACCAAGATCTTCTATCACCCTTTTATTCTACGCTTCCTCTCTGTGAGAAGGGAAGTAGAATACAATTATCTAAAAATTACAAGCTTACAGAGCATTGCAACTTTTTTAGGGCTCTAGTACCATATTAGGAATGGTAAGCATTGGCCAATTTTGGCCCACATGTGAAAATGTCTAGATAAAGTGTAGTCTCTAAGAGGTCTTGATGCAAAGAAAGAAGCAAAGTTCTTAATTGATCAAATGGCTTGGACAAGGTTTCGGATGGAAAGTGGACCAAGGAGATCATTTTATTTGCAAAGCTTTTGAAACACTTTAATATGTACTTAAAGAGTAGTTTGTCAAATTTTGAAGAAGTAGGTTCTCATCATGGACAAAGCAGTTCAAGGTCATAAAACAAGTATGCACAAGCTTTAGTTTTCATATTTCATTTGGAGCATTCAAAGGCCAAGTAGTTATTTCAAAAACAAGTTCAGAAGAGCCTACATGCTTTAAAAAGTTAAGTGAAAAAAACTCATCTTTCCCTTTTTGCTTTGCAGAATCCAAAAATTTGAATGCAATTTTCACTAATGCAAATTGCTTCGTGGGTTCCAGATCTCATGACGCACCCATTTTCCAAAACTGATGGAATCCAGAACTCACCATGCATTTTGCACATTTTCACAATGTGCAAAATGCATGGCGGGCTCTAGATCTTGCCATGCACCTAGCTGGGGGAATTCAAAATTTGGTGTGCACTTTGCACATTTTCGCAATGTGCATAGTGCATGACAGGGTTTGGATCCTACTAAACCTATAACCCCCCTTTTTTGTGGAACTTGAAACTCTAAGTGAAAATTGCACGTTGTGAAATGTGCAAAGTGCATGATAGTCTTTGCCTTCTGCCAAACCACCAAACCATGGGACGCAGAACCTCAAGTGCACTTTGCATGTTTGTAAACATGCAAAATGCCCCATGGGTTTTGCCTTCCACCGAACCTATCTTCCATTATTGCGGAGAGTGGACTTGCTTCAAGCAGGTCCAACCTTCACAACAACCACCATAGCTGCAATTAATTAAAGGGTTTGTCCTATAAAAACTAGGTCTTTTTACGAATTGTTTGTCATTTGGAAAATTGCTATGTGCGTCATGAAACTCCTGCAAACTCTTAAGCCTTCATAGAAATTGGACCTGCCTCAAGCACCTTCCACTTCTGCCGAAAACCTAATGTGATTCAACACCACAGAGGCCCAACGTGCTTCCAGCACCTCCTAGTTCTGCCAGAACTTTTATCTACTCGAAACACCTTCAAGTTCTATCGAAGAATTTAGTTGCTCAGGACCCCTGTAGTTTTTGCCAGCTTTCACAGTTAGTTTTTCACAAGTGATAAAATCAGTCTACTTGCTTCCTAAGGAAATTAAGTTCAAATCCAAGGGGCAATAAGGTTATTACAGCAACGATGGAACATTATGGAATCTTCAAGGATGAAATAGGTCTCTTAGACCTAATATAGATGAAGGGTTCACCTAGTACCAAAGGTCATGACTCGCCACCTTTGGGAAATTCTTGTCTTCAAGTGTAGCTTGCTCAACCAATGAAATGATTCGAAGGCTATTTGGACAAATCATGGCTATCTTGTCCATAATGTTTTAGTCCAGATTGGACCAAGAGTGAATATTTTGTGATTGAACGACACCATTAAGACTATGCAAGGGAACATAAATAAGATATGGTGGGGGTTTCTCGTCCTTCAACATAGTCATAGCTTGACAAATTGTCATTCACGACATGGCTCTGTTAGTTTTGAGATATGAGGATCTGGTCCTCATAATGAGTGACAAGTGTCATATGGCATGGAAAATGAAGGTAGACACGTAGACTTCAACAGCTTCACCGCTAGAGCCAGTGGCATGAAAGTGACCCTTCTCTCCACTCTTGCATACCTGGATGAACCAGTGAAGATTTGTTTAACAAGACAAAATTCTAAACGATGGATCTGATTGTTATAATTGCATTGATGCCATGATCTAGCTGTAAACAACTTGATCTCGTCGTTGCAGCCACCATGGAGCATCATTGAGGGAATAATGGAACGGTGCAACAAACTAGAGTGAGTTGGATCAATCAGGAAGCTTGAATGAGCATAAATGCAAAGATAGTTGTAACTGCGGTTCAAATGGGGTTATGCTCATTTTGATTCCCTTTTTCAACACCAAAATCCCTCTGTTTTGCTTCCCTTTCTTCTATAAATATAGCTTTTGAGTTATTGTTAAGGATCCCTCAAGCTGATACGACTAGACTTTGTTTGAATTGTATTATGCACCTCTTGGAATAGTGAATAGAGCATTTTATAGTTATTTGTTAATCTGAATTTAGTGTTTTGTGTTTGTTTGATATGAAAAAGTGGTTGTTAGTTTCCCTTTGTAGGTCCAAGCTCAATGTAAGTGCTAGTAGTTTTCTTTGCAAGGCATATAATGTGTCTTAGCATTGATCTCTCAAGGGTATAGTGGACTATCGAATGTAAGTGTCTTCAACCAGACCTTATTTTTATTGCTCCCTAACCTGAGTGTATCAAACTGACTTCAATATGAAATATTGTTGCATAGAAACTATAGTAAGCATTGCATTAGATTCTTTAATAGTCCATTAGTGTGTTAAAGAGTCTGAGCTTAAGAGTAGATCTGACAAATTCATGGTGCATCACCACATATTAGAATAATTTTCATTTTATGCAAATCTCTTAACTCTTTTCACCCCAACGGGTTCAGGATTTAAAGAGATAGGTCCAAATTATCATATCTGAGGAACTAGCGTCATTCAAAATTCTAGAGGTATGGTTTAGATATAGGCATCCCATAGCCTTAAATCATTTCTATGTTAGTCCAGTATGGGTCAGACTTGAACAAATCTGACCCTTATTGGGTGCTATCTGGACATTCCAACTCTAGAATCTAAAGTGTTGGCAACAAAACATCACAAGGAAGCTGCAGATATGAAATGCAAAACAATGCAGATCATATATATTCAGAAATGAAGCATATCAAAAGCATGCTAGTAAAAATGAAGACACTTGCATATATTGACAAGGAGAAATACTATACTAGCTAAAATGAGCAATGTGGGATAAAGCCTCACGTAGGACAAACTCACTACATAATGAAAAAGCTAGCTAAGACGCTAGCAAACGTGAGAAATACACATGAAATCTAACATGAACTTACTGCAACAATATACTTAGCGAACTTCTTATCAAACCAAGTTTTTGATATTATCAAAACAAATTGAATGTGTTCCTTCTAACCACTCAATCAAGGGCAAGGGCACAAAATGCATTTTCTCAGTAAACAACGAGTCAACCATATCAAATCCATCATCACCCAAGGGATCTTGAAATGCACTTTTTTACCAAAACGTTGAGTTATAAATGTTGATGATGTTTATTGTTGAATTTTAGAAGCTACTCCACTCTTTGAACTTCCTGCAACAATATACTTAGCTAATTTCTTATCAAACCAAGTTTTTGATCTTATAAAAACAAATTGAGCATGTTCTTTCTAACCACTCAATTAAGGGCAAGGGCACAAAATGCACTTTCTTAGTGAACGAAGGGTCAACCATATCACATCCATCATCAATTATTCCTCTACTAACCCATTCTAGCCTAAAGGCTTTCATCTTATCAAAGAGTCACTCTTGAATAATCTATTTTCCTCACTTCAAATTCATCTTCACCATCTTCCTAATAGTCTTCAATTTTTGAGACATGTAAATAGTCAAAGCCAAGTCTAAGATTATCTCTTACAAAGTTCTTGCTATCAAAAATAAACATTTTGGTATGAGGATGCATTAGAAAATCAATTGTATATTTCTCAATGTTTGATGCATTATGGACCAATTTGCAAATACAATAGCCCAATCCAATAGGGAATGAAATTTCACCCATGTCTTTGATTGCACTTCTTACGAGCTTCACTTAATTGCCCACAAAGTTCAATGAGCACCATCTTATCACTCACATGCCTTGGCAACCTATATGGGGTGTCTTCAAACCCTCCAACCCTAAGATATGTGAACCTAGGGAACCGAATGAAATAACTTCCATATTTCTTGATCAAAGTGGAAGCTCCATTGGGTATTTATGTTGTGATGTTGCTTTATAGAGTCATTACTACCAACATCGTGAATGCATCATTTACTATTCTGAAATGTTTCTTCCCTTTCTCGTGGGTATGTTGAGAAGCTTATTATATACCAAGCTTCTAGAAACATTTGGTACTTCCACATTTAGACTTGGCCATGGTCTCAAATTTGCAACAGAATAGACCACATGATGTCATTTAGAATGTTTATGTGGATTCTAGATTTGTCAGTTGTTCATGGAGATTATCACTAATGATTTGTCCCTAGTAAATGAATTGTTTTCTCACACAAATGATGTAAATATACATGCACATCCACCCATAGAATATATTAGTGGTGGAATGGCCCATGACTCTATTGAGCAATGTTATGATATTTTTTAATTCTTCTTGGAAATCTACCCTGTACAAAGACTTAGGGAGCTTAAAAGGTCCTTATCATTGCTTCTTCAGTGAAGGTTGGTTTACCATGATCAAACATTTATCATAATTCTAAACCCAAAACTCTAATGTAATATCCTTACTTCCATTGTTTCTTCATGAAGTGTAATGTCAAATATGATGTTAATTGAATGACCATCAAGATTAGCTAGCAACATATCATCTATAACTCTGATTTATCTTTTCTCTAAATCGTAGTACTTCAAAAAACAAGTACTATATCTACACATTGAATAGATGTTGGAAATGCAGCAGCATGTGCAAGCCCATTTTCCAAAATGTGTTGTCCAATCGTTGTTCTCTTTCCATCTTCCATTCTCCCAAAATTCTTCAATATTCACATTACCAATGTTGCTATCAGTAATCTCTAAGATATTGGTTTCCAAAGGGGAAATGGGCTCGTAGCCCATGTACTTGAATTTCATTCTTGTAGGTGTGATTAAGTGGAATGAAATTTGGGAAAGCAATCTCAAGTTTTTGAAAGTGAAATCAGGGCGCAGACAATTCTTATGTGGGTGCAAAGCCTAGGCTATGATGGTTATGGTCATAAAAAAATTTAAAATATATATGAAACTTCTTCAAGGCTTTGTTCAAATGAATCAAAACTTTTTGGTGCTTGCAACATCTCTAAACCCTGAAATACAACAAGTTGCTTGATATATGATGAAAATTGATAGGAAAGGTTGAGATATGCTCAGAGGGTGATGGCACTTGAGATGGCAAAGAAAAATGAAGGAAATATGGAGAAAAATGGAGAAAATGACAAGATAGAGTTGCTACAAACCTTAGGGAAATATCAAGATGAAAATAAATGCGGCAAAAAACAATGGCAAGAAAGGGAGATGCAAGAAATGAACTAGAAAAAAAACATAACATACTAACATTTCAAAGATGAAAAATGCATGACTCTGAGTGATAGTGAGGAAGTAGGAGGAGCTTGGCACCATTCAACACTGTGGCAGAACAATTTGAAGGCTTTGGTACATGTGGGAACCTCTTCCTTACTATTTATAGCGCTTTGAAATTGTTATTTCAATTAAAAAATAGTGCCTTCATTGCTAGTCAGGGTTTTTGGGGGGTGACGAAACATATTTACTTGTTATTTTGAAACTTCACTTTACTAATTGAGCTTATTGGTTCTTTAGGGCATCGATAGTACCAACAGCACCTTCCTTTGGTTCCTTTCAAATGTGAAAGCTCCAATGAAATGTGGTTTATAAAATTTGACAAGACTTTGTCGAGTCCATTGGGGTTTAACGAGACCCTGTGGCACTCAAGGAACTAACATTTATAGACCAAATTGGATGTCAGAAGTTTTTGGACCAGCGAGCACCTAACTTTAATTAGAGAAATTGGAGTTTGGAGGAACGCGAGGAATTAAAAACCTAATCGGGTTTATCGGAGGTTTCGGGAACCCAAGGAACTCAAGAAAGTTCCTAAGGTACCAAAAAGTTTTAATAGTATTGATTGGATCTTTGGACTTTGAAAAAATTGCCAAGTGTTTACAATAAAAAATTATCATTGGACTTGGTGTACGCATTGGTGCAAAAATTGGAAGGTTTCAAGAAGTTCAATTTTTTGGTGACAACAAAATGCATTTTCTTTTCAAGTATCCAATAATTATGCACAATAAATATTTTAGAATTATATATCAAGTCCAAACACGAAGATAATTTACAAAGTAGTTTTTCAATTTTATAAATGCTTATAGGCAACTTTCAACCCAAAAAAAAATTATCTACATATTTGTCAAAAGAGTGCATGGAAAAAAGTCGGAAACAATTGTTTATAAGACTCTTTTGATTGTGGGAATTATTTTATTATTCTGCAAAATCCAACCATATCCATAGCCAATTAGATTTAAAATAAACAATGTATTGTTTTTAAAATATGTATTAAAAAAAGAAACAATAGTAGACCACATTGTAAGCCAACAACTAAGGGTTATTAGCATGAAATGAAATGAAATGATTTTATTTACATAAACAAGACCGAACAGTCTATAGGACCTCATGTTACATTGAATATTCCAACTACTCAGAGATTTCCGAGACCCGAGGTATCTTTTAGAACACTACTCTGGGTTTTGTCAAATTGGATAAGCATCTTCCCCAACAATTTTAATCTTTTATCCACAAATATATCCACCATGCAGCCAACTGTTGAATTTTTCACATATTTGGCTCATATTTCATATATTGAGGACATGCGATGAAGTACTCGTCTCTTTCAACCACCCCTATGGTGCAAAAAACACAAACCCTCTCGCCCCACTGTGCCTTGGGAGTCCTCCATCTATCTATCTCGCATCAAAGTCAATGAGAGCCAATTCTTAATTGAGCAATCAGGATCATTTCCCTCCAACTAGCTCCTATATACATTTTTTCATTATGTTCATAAGTTGGGTTGAACATGGAAATATAGTGTTGTCTTTTCTTACTAGTTATTTTGCATGAAACCATTCACCACAACTTCAGTCTTCAAAAGTTTTTTTTTAAATATTTGCTACTACCACGAAAAAGATCTGTACGACAACTTTGGTCTTCAATTTTTTTTTTCAAATATTTGCTACCACCACCAAAAAGATCTGTACCCGGCAGCCTCTCCCCAGGCTCTCATTTGAATTTAGGTTTTTCAATTACACACAGTTTGTCCCCTGGAAACAGAGGAGAAAATGAAACAATTTAATATTTTTGCTTCCTAACCATGTTTCTAGGTCAGAAAATCTGCCATGACACCATACCCCAACAATTTTCAAAGTTATGTCGAAACTGAAAATCGGCAAATCTCACTCTACAAATGCCCTGAGATGATATGAAACTCAAAATCAAGAACATATTTTCCAATTCACAATGGATCAATCTCTCAGAACAAAATTTGTATTGAATGACAATAAAAGTTGTACACACCACATCAACCTGTTTTCAGTACGAAAAAAGACACATTGTGGGCTATAACCTGTGTTACGTGGAGACGTGTCCCTTAAATTTTGGTGACGTCTGGGGCATTTTGGGGACTCGAGGAGACATTTCCAAATTTTGTTTCCCTTAATTTTTTTTAAAAAGTAACCCAGCCACAGCCCCTCCTGAAAAAAACACTATTTTTACAAAAACATTGAACACTAATCCTAAAAAGTATCTTTAAAAATCTTTAATATTAAAGTTTAAACCCCTAATTTCCTCCAGGCCATCCCTAGAATCTAGGAAATATATGTGCATGTCCCTCCTGTCCCAGAGACTTAGGCAACCATGGCTACACCAAAGGAGTTACTTGAACACAATGACACTCATATACAAACTGATCTAAAAAGCCCCACAAGACAAAGTACTGTTCTAAATAGATTTAGATAAATCCCAAGACAAAGTTCTTCTGCACATCCCTATAATCTTTTGCTTCCATCCCAAGACTTCAGTATCTATGGCTACAACAAAGGAGTTACTTAAGCACAAGAACACTCATATGCAAACAGATCTAGAAAGCCCTGCATAATATTGCTTATTATTGTATGAAATATCCACAAAGAATAGACCACTACAAAGTATTATTGTAAATAGATTTAGATCTGCCCCAAGACACGGTTCTTCTGCACATCCCAGTATTCTTTTGCTTCCTTCATCCTCTCTGGCCGCTGCACACAAAACCTTTCCTTCCAATACTTTTTGCACCTTTTGAACAATACAGACAATATAAATTTATTTTAGTTTTCATGAATGCTTCACACCAATAACAAGATTTATTTTACAAACCAAAGGTAGCATCCCACAGTTCTAAATAATTCAACTAGTATAATAGCCATCGCACAAGATAGGTGTCTAATTCATAAATTAAAATACTGTAACATACAATACAGAAAAAAACATCAGAAATATAAATGTTTTTAGTGCATGTGTTGTGTATTGAAAAAGCACAGCATTTGCATTCCTTGAACCTTTTCTTTAAAAGTAAATTCAATTCTGCTAGATGCGCTGAATCTGCACAAATGCCAGTCTGCATCCACAAAAACCGGAATCCCCTGGTGTTTATCAATTCATGCCCAGTACTTCTATAACACACGTAACTTGTAGTCTAATTTAAAAAAATAAATAAGAAATGATGCCCAATGCAAAGAACATGAAAATTTAAATTTGTTTGTGTTTGATACTAAAGAAGAAGGCTAATCACAAGTTCAAAATAGAAGCCAGTAATATGAATAGATGGATGCTGCTTCATGCGAATCTAGGCTCAACAACTTGGTGAATTTACACCCAAGTTATATTTTGAATTCATTAACCATCTAATTTAAATCATTTCCACAGTAAGAATCAGAAATTGGTAAATCATATCATACCTGTCTTCATAAGGGACACCTCGCAAAAGATTTTGCAGACTTCACTTCTTCCATTATTCGCACAGAAGCAGCATTGCAAGCACAAATGTTACAGAATAGGTGCCCACATCCCAAAGCTACAGGTTCAAACACAATATCCTGCAACACCAACGCTTGCATGTAATGAACCAGTGCAAGTCAATAACATTAAGATAGAAAAACTATTTCTTGAGCAGGGGTCCATTTTAGTGCTATGTCTGAAACCGAATTAACCAGCGTTTAAGGGAATTGCTGGCCATTAGATGTTTCTAAAGGTACTCTCTCTTCTCATCAAGAAGTGGCTCCAATCTTAGCAAAAGCAATAAAATTATCATATTGAGAAATAGCTTTCAGTATGTGAAAAATGGGAAAAAGTGTACAATCTTACAAGGCAAATTGGACATGTCAGGTTAAATTCCACCTTTACAGATTGTGACAATGTGCACATAATAATAGGCTCGCTGCCAGTGAAATCACATGAGCATAGGCAAATCTCTTCACTGGAAACTCCATGCTTTGTGTTTTTTGTTTTGGGGACTTGGAGGAGACATCTCCATATTTTATTTTATTTTCCCTTAAGTTTTTTTAAAAAGTGACCTAGCCACAACCCCTCCCCTCCAAAAAAAACCTTTATTTTTTCAGAAACATTAAATACTAATCCCAAAAAGTACCTTAAAAACATTAAATAAAGTTAAAACCCCTAAATTCCTCCCAGCCATCCCAAAAACCTGGGAAATTTTTGCCTACCCCTATCCCTCTGCCCCTCCCTGAGACTTAGGTAACTATGGCTACAACAAAGTAGTTACTTAAGCACAATGACACTGGTATACCGACTGATCTAAAAATCCCCACACAATAATGTCTATTATTGTATGAAATATCCAAAAAGAATAGACCAGTACAAGGCACTGTTGTAAAATGATTTAGATAAATCCCAAGACAAAGTTCTTCTGCACATCCCCATAATCTTTTTCTTCCATCCCCAAGACTTGGGCATCTATTGCTACAAGGAGTTACTTAAGGACAAGGACACTCATGCAAACTGATCTAGAAAGCCCTGCATAAGGGTTTATTATTGTATGAAATATCTAGACCGCTACAAGGAACTGTTGTAAATAGAACTAGATATATCCCAAGACAAAGTTCTTCTGCACATCCCAGTATTCTTTTGCTTCCTTCATCCTCTCTGCCCGCTCCGCATATAACCTTTCCTTCCAGTACTTTTTGCACCTGCTGAACAACACAGTACAATATAAATTTATTTTAGTTTTCATGAATGTTCCACACCACTAACAAATTTATTCTACAAACCCAAAGGTAGCATCCCACAGTTCTAAACAATTCAAACGAGTAAAATAGCCATCGAACAAAATAGGTGTATAATTCAAAAATTAACATACTATAACATACAATCCAGAAAAAACATGAGAAATATAAACGTTTTTAGTGCATGAGTTGTGTATTGAAAAAACATAGCATTTGCATTCCTTGCACCTTTTCTTTACAAGCAAATTCAATTCTCAAGATGCACCGAATCTGCATAAATGCCAGTCTGCATCCACAAAAACCGGAATCCCTTAGTGTTTATCAATTCATGCCCAGAACTTCTATAACATACATAACTTGTCGTCAAATTTCAGAAAATAAATAAGAAATGATGCCCAATGCAAACAACATGAAAATTTTAACTTGGTTGTGTTCAATACTAAAGAAGGCTACTCATAAGTTCAAAATAGAAGCCAGTAATTCGAATAGATGGATGCTAACTCAGGGGAACCAAGGCTCAACAACTTGGTGAGTTTACAGCAAAGTTATATTTTGAACTCGTTAACCATCTAATGCAAATCATTTCTACAGTAAGAATCAGAAATTGGTAAATTATATCATACCTTTCTGCATAAGGGACACGTCGCTAAAGATTTTGCAGACTTCACTCCTTCCATTATTGGCACAGAAGCAGCATTGTGAGCACAAATGTTACAGAAAAGATGCCCACATCCCAGAGCTACAGGTTCAAACACAATATCCTGCAACACCAACACTTGCATGTAATGAACCAACACAATCCAAGAACACTAAGATAGAGGAACTATTTCTTAAGCAGGGGTCCATTGTAGTGGTATGTCTGAAACCAAATTTGACCATTGTTTAAGGGAATTGCTGGCCATTAGAAGTTTCTAAAGACGTCTCTTTTCTCATCAAGAAGTGGCTCCAATCATAGCAAATGCAATAAAATTAACATAATAAGAAATAAATTTCAGTATGTAAAAAATGAGCAAAAGTATAGAGTCTTACCAGGCAAATTGGACATGTCAGGTTAAATTCCACCTTTATAGATTCTGACAATGTGCACATAATAATAGGTTGGCTGCCAGTGAAATCACATGAGCATTTACAAATCTCTTCACTGAAAACTCCATGCTTTTTGTTTTTTGTATTGATCTGGAATGCACTCAGCTCAAGTAGCCATGGTGAGTGCAATAATTCGAGGTGTTTAGCCTGCAGTGTTCTCCTGAAGTTCCGGCCATTTTCAGAGCAGTGCACCTGCAATACAGATTCAAACTCAAAACTCAATGCTTCTCAACAGAGAGAATATTTAACAATAAGTTGTGATAAAAGTTTGAAATGGTAAGTATTAATCAGAATATTTAACAGTAAGTTGTAATAGAAGTTTGTAATGGTAAGTGTTAATCTGACTTACTTTGTCATATTTCTTCAAAATTTTGTGAACAGCAATGGAATTCATTGCAACATAATTAATTAGGTTCCGACTTTCTTCAATCATTTCCAAATAATCATCACCAAAGCAGTAACTCATGCGCCGTAAACATCTATGAAAACCCGAGGCAAGATGCATATGCAATAAATGGCGGGTACGTGAACTGAAGCAATCAGCTATAGCTGCTATTTCATCTGAGAGTTCAGAGAAAAACTTCTGGCCACAAACTGCCCACAGATGGTGCATTTTTAAAGCATGCCCTTTTAATGCTAATCAGAAACAATACATCATACTTCAAGATATTAAATTAAACAAATACAATTCCATCAAGATGACATTTTACCCATAACGTTGACAGAGAGATCAAAGGTGACACTCTAAAGACAGCAGTTTACCAGGCAAATTATTCAATAACAGACAACTACTAGTCACAAGCAAAACAAACTAGAAATTTCTTCTGTAGCTAGAAGCGAATGTCACTAACCTAAAATAGCAAACATTTAATGTAAGGAGATTCTCAACAGCTATTTCCAGGTGGTGAGCTACTTTTCGAAGAACACAATGCACTTTACCTGGTGATAAGGTGTAAGGACTTCATTTATAAACGGAGTCATTTGATAGGAAAATATCATGTCCTGAATTTGGAGATGTGTGGGTGCCGAGGCAGGTTTTAGATTGGATACGGCCATAATTTAATTTCAAAATGTGGTAATTGTAAAATTACATGATCGAAATTACATGTTACTATCTTTTGATAATCTGCCATGCACTATAATATTTATAAAATTCAAGATGAGGGGTCTTTTGGTATAGGTCGTTTTAATTCTTAAAACAATGTGGGATTGAGGCCTACTTGCCCAATAACCTCTGGTTGTTTCTTTTGTTTTTCTGCATGAAGGCTTCTGGTGTGCAAGAAATAGAATTGTTTTACAACCTAGCTGGCTGCAGACAATTTTCCAGGACAGGAAACAATTTTAGATTACAAGGATCGTCTTCAATTTCTCAACTGTAAAACAGAGTTAGTGGAATCAGAACACACTAAACATGCAATCAAAGAGTTCTTTACAAAACTCCATAGTTACCATGTTCGAAAAATTCGGTTTGTTCGGAAGGGGAGAAATGTTCGGAAGTTCGGAATTTTGAAAAAAGTTCGGTTCAGTAAGTTCGGAATTATATATATATTTATATATTATATATATATATATGCAAACTATTTCAATCTACTAAGGAATGAACATTAATTTAACACTTGCAAACATGAGAAATGCATAAGAATTTCAAACTTGAATTACATTAAAAGATAGCAAAATATTCATAGTTTAGAGCCTAAGCTCAAAATTGATATAGAACTTAAGTTTCAAACATTTGCAACATCAAACCCAGCTTCAAAATCAAAACTAGCACTAGCACTAGCACCATCGTTCATTCATTCATTCATTACTTCAAAGACAAAATGTACATTCAAATCTAGAATAAATCATCTCGATTGCCCACAAAATCATGAATGCCACTCCCATTATTTTTCAACTTTATCATTTACTGACACTTTCTCTCACAAGGGCTCATCGGTGCATTGAATCTCACAGAGTGCATGCCTTAAGGGGTGCACTGGGAATGGGGTGGGATCGGCTTGTGGCACTTTGCGAGAGATATTTTCATACTATTCTATCACGCATACATCCCTTCATGCAGCCTTCATACCTCCTATGATGTCTCCTTGAAATCTTGAAACCCTGAAATATGGCTAAGTTTGAAACCCTGAAACCCTGGAATCTGACTAACTCTGAAATATGATAGGATCCTCCAAAACCTAGAATTTGCATTATAGCTCCTAGCGGTCCGAAACGCTTCTCAAACATCCTGAAAGTATATAAATAAAATATAACTTAAAGTATTATAAATTTATAATACTTAAATGTTTATTTTATTTATACACTGTTGGGTTCGGACTAGATTTACATTTTGGATTTTTTTATTTTTATTTTTTTTAATAAAAAAAAAGGTTATTCAGTCGAACTTGACCGCACAAATCCGGTCCATGCAATTTGTTCGGTTCGAACCGAACATGAGCCATGTTCGGTCGAACATGGTAACTATGCAAAACTCACATCTCTTAAAAGATAGAACTCTTAAATAAGCTGACATAACTTGGGGGATCCATTCCTTCAAAAATTTCTAATGATATTCTCTCCCTAAATGCAAGAGGTCGGAAAAATTCAATACCGCCATTTGATCGGCCTGCTTTCACCATAGCCGAATCGGGCATTTCCTAGTTTTACAATTTACATGTGCCCCTAACAATCCCAAAGTTAAGCATCACATGCATGCAGTCAAGGATCGATTCCCACGCATGTAAAGCAAAAAAGATGGTAAGGTGAGTAAAGCTTACAACAGCCATACTTTAACCGGACATAGCCTACTTCAAAGCATTCCAGCACAAATAATCCACACAACAAAGCCACAAAACTGGTAAAAATGATCTAAAAATTCCATTGAAAGACTAAGTGTTAAGCTCATTTTCTCAGTAAAGCCCTTGAGGGTAAATTAACATAAAAATACCTGCACAGACTCCATCGTTTTCGTGATCGGGAGCTTCAGCGTGGCTGCAGTTCTTCAGAACTTTTTTTAATTGTTTGTACTCAAGACGGCAGCATTTCTGCAGAAAAAGATCCTCCTCGGAATCCAAATACTCAGAGTACGCCTCACCAAACTTCATTCTTTTAAACACCGATCTCAAACTTTTTTCGGCCTAATCATTCCCAAACAAAATCATAAGTTTTCCAACATTTTCGACATTTTAAAATGTTGGAATATTCTTTTTGTTAATGATCAGACAATTTTTTTTTTAAATTTTAAATTCATTGTTGCACAGATCTTAAAAAAGAATGTGATGTCATTACTAGTTAGAAATTTATTTATTTATTGTTGCCAAGGGAGAGCATGGTGCAAACCATAAAAACAATTAAATTTATATTAAGAAGTCAAGTATCCAAATACTCTATTCATATGAATTTATTCATTTTTATTATTTGGATTCATTATAGACTTTTTATCCATTTCAAGTCTTCTAGGGATCAATAATTTCACTCTAAAAATGGACATGTTTTCTATTTTGTGTCCTATTTTCCGAAATGAATGAGAGGTTTGATATGGCTTAAATTGATCATATATAATTTATAAATTATTTTTCCTCTCGAATTTTGGGCATTAATTTTTTTTGAGTTATGTAAATTAAATTTCATTAATAGTTATGAAAGAGCAAGGGGAAGCTTAAGCTATTTTGGGTGTTCAAGTAATGCTATTGACATCAATTATTATTTTCATTTTATTTGTTTTTGCTATTCGAACTAATAAGCATGGTGTTCACATTGTAAGCTTAAACCACTCATATAATTTCTCCATTATATTATGTAGTTTTTTTCTAGACAGATTCTTTAATACGTTAATATTGTAAGTTGTAGATCAATGACTTGCAAGAAGGAGTGAACCCATCTTCCGTAAAAATGTTGTTTTTTGGTGGCAAATATTTGGTAAACTATAAAAACAGGGTTAGTCATTGGATTGATCTCTCTCACATTAATAACTACCATTCTATTTTGGTAGAGAAATAAAAATAATCCATGCTTTCATAGATTTCTTTGTTTTTCTTCTTGTTTTTGATAACCAAGTGTGACAATTTTATCGGAAGGTCTCGATGTGGGAACAACGTCTGCTTCAATTACAGACTACTAGGTTGATGAAAACGAAAAGATGATGGCCTTGGCTTGATGAACATGGCAACCTCCCACACCACCTTTTATGTAACAATTGGTATATGCAGAGTCAAATCAATTCAGCGATACACATTTGTAATTTAAAGTTGAATAGGAGTATGAAAACCACCATTACAAGATCCTTCTCTCATTCTGTTGTGAATTACAATGCTAGATGCAAAAGTGAAATGTCCAAGCTAGTGATTGTTGTAGCAATGATGGTCTATCATTCCAATTTTTAATGTCATAAATACAATAGAGGTAGGAACTAGCTGCTACACAACCCTTGTTTTTCCAATCCACTAAGAGATATTGGATTTATGTGGGTAAATAATTTTTTCTTTTCAACCAATCATGGGGAGAATATTTTAAATTGATAGAATTTAATATTGGGATATATTTTTAATACTTTATACTTCTTATTCCTCCATAATTTGTTGGGAAATGTATCAACTTTGCATAGATCTACACAATGGTAATTATGTGCAAGGTAGCTATTCCACAAAGTGTTTTTCGTAAGCACTGGTTATGTAGGATGTTGTGTAGGCTAATTTCAAAAGTAGTGATCATTATGTAGACTTGTGTGGAGACTACCTATAATAATTGTGTAAGGTTTTCAACATGCAAAAATGATGGTATAGTTACGTAGGATATTATGTACAATTTCATTAGACTCTAGGAGATTGTGAAGTGGAGCATAATGATTGAGTCATAGTAAGGTGTTGCGAGGAGTTGTGCAACATGTAGAGCAATGAAAGGTTATTTGAAGGCATTTTATACACTTTTATAGTTATATCTCATATGAGAGATGAATACTCCCATTCATCAAGATCACTCTACTAGATCATTATCACAACCAAAAATCCATTATCAAGCATAAAATGAGAAAGCTCAGCCATGCATAATAAAGTCTCTTTGTATATTCAAATCATCTGAGTGTGTTCAAATGCACTACAAGAGTGTCTATATATGGGAGAGAGAAATTAAATGATTGGAAACTAACTTATTGAATTTCGGATACACTAAGTAATTCATGTAACTCACAACTAACTCCCTAAATATAACTTATAATTAAATATTCTAAATTAATTAATTGTTTACCTAGTTTAGAATATTCTAACACCCTCCCTTAAGTGAATAGTTAGGGAGAGAAAAATAAACCAAACATGGGTCCCGACAACTAGGCCTAATAAGGTACCCATGTACAATCAAAATAAAGGAAGGTGTTTGGTAGATGAAATGTCACTCACAAATTCAAATCTATACGAGTCATCTAGACCACTACTCGATCACAAAAAATAGCTGACATTATATTCACCATAATTACTCCTTACAAAAAAGAGACTATAAGTGGTGTCAAAAGTGTAAAAGAGTTCACCAAACTAAATAAAATTCCAACTACCTCTAGTAGAAGATGCAGTGTGACAAGGGTTAGCAAGGGACATGACATCTAAAACAATATTCTCACACATGCCCATAATTCTAATTGAGTGGAGTGATGGAAAAAATCTATATGAGTAGATGAAGCCCACTACTCAAACACTGACAAGTTAACACTATGTGCACTAGATATCTCCACATCAAACTGAAGGAGAATGTCAAACTATCAAAGAAGGTAATTTGACACTGTGATTCACCAGAATAGCTACACTTCAAGTTGTAGGACACTATCAACATGTTGAAGAGTGCCAAATATCTCACAAAAAAATGGCCTTGGTGGTGATGGGAGAAGAAAGTAATTAAAGTAGAGAAAAAAATCTCAAAATAGATCACACTCACATTAATATGGACTAAAAAATCAAATCCTCCATTAATTTATAGACTTAGTGTGACTACAAACAATCCCATAAAAATAAACCACCAAAAAGGGAACAAACTAACATTGTATGCACCAAAATAGCTCCTTATAGAAAAGAGACTGTTAGTCTATCAAAGAAAGCCACCTTTAAAATGGAATTTTCTCCTAAAACCTTTGCCAAAAAATAGAGCATTATAAGGTAGGAGGAGTAGTGTGAAGACTATGAAACTAAATAGTGGAAGTTCCCTCATAGAGAATGATTGCACTACCATAAAAATGATCTAAATCCCATCCTATATGAATATGGATCGAATAAAATGTTACAATTGGTGTGGAGTGCACAAATGGACCATGTGAAAAAACATTTGGTAACGATTAAGGAGAAACATGCCTAATATGAACACTCTCAATGTTCTCAAAATTCTCAAACTTGAGTGAAGGTGTAACAAAGCTCATGTGTCTCTCAATCTCCTCACGAAGAGAAGATCAAACAAAAATTGGAGTTGAGTTGTCATCAAGTCATCCCAAGGAAGATGTAACATTTTCATCATAATCAATGCCATGCCAAACAATCCACTTAACAAACTAAATAGGGGAAATAATGCCATGTATATGCTTCCCAATGCCCACAAGTCTAGTTGTGTGACCCATGGAATAAATCATGCAAGAGATAAAAGTAGTGGTATGCTTCTCAAAAGAGGCAGGGATATATGCATTTGAATTTTTAATGAGATATGTGAAATTTTCAATAGCATTAGGCACTATAGAAGTAACTATAAAAATGGGTTGCTTAGGATCTAGTAGGTCACAATAAAAAATTACATTAAGTGGATATATACCAAATTCAAGAATAGGATCAATAGATACAATAACATGCTCATATACTGATAAATTAGGGTCAGTAGGTGCAAGAGCAATGATGGGAGTTAGATAAGATCATGGGAAGGTATGTCCAATGTATCAATTTGATGTTGCAAGCTAAAAAAATTATTTTACATGGAGTGATTGAGGGATCCCTTGTTGAAAATGAGGGATCACATAAAGTAATTTTTCTTTATTATTTTCTTCTTCACTTCATGAAGTGTGAGAAAATAAGTTATTACATACGGAAAAACAAAGGCAAGAATGAACCTCAATTTTTCTTTATTATTTTGGGTGTCTTAGTAACACCATTGACATCAGTTATTCATTCCACTCTATTTGTTGTTGCCATTTGAACTAATAAATATGATGTTCACATTGTAAGCTTAAACCATTCATATGATACCTCCATTGTATTACATGGCTTATTTCTGGATAGATTCTTTAATGCCTTAATACTGTAAGACTTGTAGATCAGTCACTTGCAAAAAGGAGTGAACCCATCTTCCATAAAAATGTTGCTTTTTGGTGGCAAATAATTTTGCAGACTATAAAAATAGTTTAAGTCATATGATTGATCTCTCTCACAATAATAACTACCATTCTAATTTGGTAGAGAAATAAAAATAATCCATGTTTTCATAGATTTATTTGTTTTTCTTCTTGTCATTGATAACCAAGTGTGGCAATTTTGTAGGAAGGTGTCGATGTGAAAACAATGTTTGCTTCAATTAAAGACTACTAGGTTGATGAAAACAAAGAGATGATGGCCTTGGCTTGATGAACATGGCAACCTCCCACACCACCTTTTAAGTAACAACCGGTATATGCAGAGTCAATTCAATTCAGCTATACACATTAACAATTTAAAGTTGAATAGGAGTACGAAAACCACCATTGCAAGATCCTTCTCTCATTCGGCTATGAATTACAATGTTAGATGTAAAAGTGAAATGTCCAACCTAGTGATTGTTGTATAAATGATGGTCTATCATTAAAATTTGTAATGTAATGAACACAATAGAGGTAAGGACTAGCCTCTAACAGCCCTTGTTTTTTCAATCCACTAAGGGCTATTGGATTTATGTGAATAAATATTTTTTTCTCGACCAATCAAGGGGAGAAGGAGAATAATTTAAATTTATATAATTTAATATTGTGATATATTTTTTATACTATATACTTCTTATTCCTCTACCATTTGTTGAGGAATGTCTCAACTTTGCATAGATCTACGCAATGGTGATAATGTGTAAGGTAGTTATTGCACAAGGTTTTTTTTGTAAGCACAGGTTATGTAGGATGTTGTGTAGGTTGATTTCAAAATTAGTGATGGTTATGTAGACTTGTGTGGACACTACCTATGGTAATTTTCTAAGGTTTTCAACATGTGAGAGTGATGGTTTAATTACCCAGGATATTATGTATGTAGTTTCATTAGACTCCAGGAGGTTGTGAAGTGAAGCATAATGGTTGAGTCATAGTAAGGTGTTGCGAGGACTTGTGCAACATGTAGATCAATGAAAGGTTATTTGAAGGCATTTTATACACTTTTATAACTATATCTTATGGGAGATATGAATACTCTCATTCATTATGATCACTCCAATATGTCATTACCATAACCAGAAATCCATTGTCAAGCATAAAATGAGAAAGCTCAACCATGCATAATAAAGTCTCTTTGTATATTTAAATCATATGATTGTGTTAAAATGCACTACAAGAGTGTTTATATATGGGGGAGAAAAATTAAATGATTGACAACTAACTTATTAAATTTTGGATGCACTAATTAATTTATGCAACTCACAACTCACTCCCTAAATAAAACTTATAATTAAATATTCTAAATTAATTAATTGTTTACCTAGTTTAAAAAATTATAACACCCTCGTGTAAGTGAATAGTTAGGGAGAGAGAAATAAACCAAATATGGGTCCCAACAACTAGGCCTAATAAGGTACCCATGGACAATCAAAATAAAGGAAGGTGTTTGGTAAATGGAATGTCACTCACAAATTCAGATCTTCACAAGTGGTCTAGACCAATACTCGATGACAAAAAATAGCTTACATTATATTCACCATAATTAATCTTTAAAAAAAGAGACTATATATGGTGTCAAAAGTGCAAAATATTTCATCAAACTGAATAAATTATCAACTTCTTCTTTTATAAGATGTGGTGTGCCAAGGGTTAGCAAAAGACATGACACCCAAAGCAATATGCTCCAACACCCCCCGATAATGTTAATTAAGTGGAGTGATGCAAAAGTTTTCTATGAGTGGATGAATCCCACTACTCAAACACTAACAAGCTAACACTATGTGCACCAGAATATCTCCACATCAAACTAAAGGATAATGTCAAATTGTTGAAGAAGATAAGCTAACACTAGGATTCACCAAAATAGTTAAACTCCAAGTTTCAGGACACTGTCAACATGTTGAAAAAGTGTCAAATATCTCACAAGAAGATGGCCTTGGTGCTGATAGGAGAAGAAAGTAATTGAAAATTATCAAAATAGAGCACACTCGCATGAATATGGACTAAAAACTCAAATCATCCATTGCTCTATAGACTCAATGTGACTACAAATGATCTTATAAAAATAAACCACCAAAAAGGGAACAAATTGACATTGTATGCACCAAAATAGATTCTTATAGAAAGGAGACTTTCAATTTGTCAAAGAAAGACATCATTAAAATTAAAGTTTCTCCTAAAACCTCTGCAAAAAAAAAGAGCATTGGAAGGCAAGAGGAGTAATGCACTGACTATGAAGTCGAATACTGGAGGTGCCATGTGTGAAGTGCCCTCATAGAGAATGCTTAAACTATCATAAAAAATGATTTGAATCCCATCTCATATGAATATATATGGAAGAAGATGTTACAGCTAGTGTGAAGTGCATAAATGGAGCATGAGAAAAACCATTTGGTAATGATTCAAGAGAAATATGCCTAACATGAACACTCTCAGTGTTCTAAGGATTCTCAAACTTGAGTGAAGGTACAACAAATCTCATGTGTTTCTCAATGTCCTCAAGAAGAGAACAACAAACAAAAATTGGAGTTGAGTTGTCAACAAGTCATCCCAATGAAGGTGTAACATTTTCATCATAACTAATGTCATGACGAATAATCCACTTAACAAACTAAATAGGGGAAACAATGCCCTATAGATGCTTCCTAGTGCCCACAAGTCTAGTATTGTGACCTAGGGAATGAATCATGTGAGAGCCAAAATCAATGGTATGCTTCTCAAAAGAGGCAGGAATATGTGCATTTGAATTTTTAGTGAGATAAGTGAAATTTTAAATAGTATTAGGGACCATAGAAATAACAATAAAAATGGGTTGCTCAAGATATGGTAGGTCACAATCAAAAAGTGCATCAGGTGGATATGTACCAGATTCAAGAATAAGAGTAACAAATACAATAACATTCTCATATACTGATAAATCAAGGTCAGTAGGTGCATGAGCAATGATGGGAGGTGGATAGGATCATGGGAAGGTATGTCCAATGTATCAATTTGATGTCGCAGGCTAAAAAAAATGTTTCACATGGAGTGAATGAGGGAACCCTTGTTGAAAATGAGGGAACACATAAAGGAATTTTGCTTTATTATTTTCTTGTTCACTTCATGAAGTGTGAGAAAATAAGATATTACAGAAGGAAAAATAAAGGCAAGAAGGAACCTCAATCTGAACACTCATCAAGATGAAAACACTCCCCAAAATATGAGTATTGGGTACCATCGATAGTGCATCCACAATACACACATGAATGGAACCAAGTATTATAATAGGGGTACAAGAAGAGATAAGGGATATTTTGGAGAATTAAAAAGTTCCAATATGACAAAAAAGGGTCCTTCTTGAGACAATCCATATGGGAGATATGAATGTTCTCATTCATCAAGATCACTCATATGAGTGTGTTAAAATTCACTACAAGAGTGCCAATATGACAAAAAAGGGTCCTTCTTGAGACAATCCATATGTGAGATATGAATGTTCTCATTCATCAAGATCACTCATATGAGAGAGAGAGAGAGAGAGAGAGAGAGAGAGAGAGAGAGAGAGAGAGAGAGAGAGAGATAACTAGCTTATTGACTTTTGGATGCACTAACTAATTTGTGCAACTCCCAACTCATAACTTCTAACTCCTAACTAACTCCCTAAATAGATCTTATAATTAAATATTATAAACTAATTAATTATTTACCTGCTTTAGAATATTTCAACACCCACTGGTAAGTGAATAGTTAGGGAGAGAAATATAAACCAAATATTGGTCCCAAAAACTAACCCTAATAAGGTACCCATGTACAATCAAAATAAAAGATGTTTGGTAAAAGGAATGTCACTCACAAACTCATATTTGTATGAGCAGTATGGACCACTACTCGATCACAAAAAAATAATTAATGTTATATTCACCAAAATAGTTCATTACAAAAGAGAGATTGAGTGGTGTTAAAAGTGTAAAAGAGTTCATCAAAATGAATAGAAGATCAACTACCTCGAATAGAAGATGTGGTGTACCAAGGGTTAACAAAGGACATAACACCTGAAGTAGTATGCTAACACATATTTTTTAGAATGAATAAGTGTTAGAAACATCTTAGTGGTGATCTAACATAAACCTATTGATGAGTGTTACATGTTGACCACTTGGCTCAATAATTGGGGAATGCAAATTTATCTACTGTGTGGACATTACAAGTGAGTCCTTGTTAAAAACATGGTTAGTTTTTGGAAGAATTTGTGTAACATAAGTTGTTGAATTTTGAATACACATGGTCAAATGTGTGCATTGTGATATACAATAAATCATTGTATGAAGGTTGCAAAACCTTGAGACTTGGTTTAGCATTGTAAGATGGTCTACTTTATGTTATAATAAAGATGGTTATTGTGTATGGATTTTTATATGAAAGGGTTTTCAAGGCAAAAATCATGCATATTTTTGTGTTTGAAATTATATTTTTTGTATAAGGTTCGTATGTCAGAGCTCTTATATGTATTTTTTTATATGCACAAGTTTATTCCCAACATTCAGTATCATAGCTCACTTGCAAACTTTGTCAAATTTGGAATAACTTCTGATAAATTATTTCCATGAAGAGGGAGTTCTGATGAAGAATATTTTGCAAAGAAAAATCTAAAAGCATGAGGATAGAATTTGAAAGGTGTAATTATGCTCTTAAGAATATTGGATACCCAGATACTCTCATAGTCCCATAAATTTATTACTGAAGAATGGTGGAATTCTCTCATGCTATTAATAACCAAGGATTCTTGATCCTGAATTAAGTTAAAGTTGAAGGAAAATATAATCTTGATTCTCAAAATCTAGGCAAAGAGGTTTTTGAAGCAGGCAAGTGTTTAACTTCAGTCTATGCAATCAATGTCACCGAAGATAGCTTGCCATGTACCTTAGTTAATTTTAAGCCTCCCATTATTAAAGTGCCTAATGTTTATAAGAGTGCTCAACTTGAATCGAAAGGGAAAAAATTATTAGGCAAATTTATGTACAAGAGTACTTATAAGACATTTGTTAAGCCTCATGTTAAGTCTTTTGAAATAGATTTAAAATATAAACCTAAAAATAATTATCAAATTAATTTAATCATAGTTCTCCCAAGTACTGAGATTGATTATATTAGAAATCATATTGATGTCTAATTTGTATATTTTGGTTTGATTCATATGTTTATTAAACCCTTATTTCTTGAAAATATAAAACTTGTCCATTATCTAGTTATATGTGATCATCGTCAGTCTAATTTTTCACATGCTTTTCAATTATCTAGTTTGTCTTAGTTGAATGGTGGTCATGTATGTTACAAATTTCATTTGAAATTACCAATTAGTACAAGAGATAAAGGCTGTAAGGAAGTATAAGCTAGTAGTATTGACTACTGGGAATTATTCTCTTTTATTTTTGGATTAGATATGTTTGACCCATTCCATTATGTTAGTTTAAATATCCAAGTTTTGTATTCAATGACAAATACTAGTCACCCTTCTATTATTAAGAGTCTACCATATGCTTGTAGCCTTAGTGGTATAATCTAGTTATATAAAAGGTCTTATAAATGATATCCTTGTACTTACCAAATGGAAATTAGACTGGTTGAAATATGTTATGCCTAAACACAAACACCACCCAAATCTTGTTCATCATGTCGATGATAATAAAATCCTAATACCTAGAAGCCTCTCCCATAAAATATCTTCTAAACACAGAGAGTCTCATAGGGCTAGTTTTTCTAGTGAGTCTAGTTGGAGTACTAGAAAATAAAACCTGCTAATTGAACTTGAGGATGAACAAATCAATCAAGGAAAAGAGAAATTTCCTCCTTTATCTATGTTTACCTTACTAAGAGATAAAACCCTTGAGTTTTATAAGGAAGGTGATATCACATTGTATAGAGGTGGAATATTTCCTCCTATGAAAGGTTATCATAGATATAATAAAGGAAAATTTTATTACTTTTTTTATACTTTATAGCCTATTAATCTTAAATATAAAGAGCCATTTAATGAATATAAACATTGGAATTACATTTCCAAATTTAATTCCCATTTCTAAGAGAATTTTGATGATTTGTATCGGGATGTTCAGTAAATTAGAACATCTATTGGAGATGTACATTCTATAAGTGATTCCTTAGCCTTTTTTAGAAAATCTATTAAAGCAATCCCTCGACATGTAGATAAGTGTTTAAACATTGTTCATGCATCTGCAAACAAGATTGATAATATCCAGAGTTATGTCCATACTATTGACAAACATGTAAATAGTATAGATGTAAATTTGATCAGTTGATTTTGAGTGTTACATGGATTTAGAATGAAGGTAAGAAAAGGTGAGACTAACCACCATTATTACCCCAACCATCTAGGTCTAAATAAAACATCCATAGAATATATTTTTGTCTTAGGCTTACTGATTATCTTTCTACTAAACACTGACCTAAGCCTAAGGAAAGAAAAGATGTATTATTAACATATTTAATGCAGAGAGGTGTTGTTCCAATATAACTATGGTACTTTAACATTGATGATATTATTGATCCATACCATGAGATAACTAGTTGGTGTATTTTTTTTTAATCCATAAGTGTTTTTGGATCTACGAATGCCATGTTAGTTGTTGGCTTAGCTACTAAATATTTTGGGGGTATTGTAGTTCATGGTGAGAACATCTTATGGAATCCCAAAAAAATACACAAGTCTTCAATCAAAAACAACCCATTAAATCTCTTTACAATCTGCTTATTCAAGAATGTGTGCCACCCTAAGCAGACTAAAGATGTTAAGTGGTTAATGAGAATGAAGCTTTGTGATATATCCCAATTTGAAGATTATTATAAATAATTTAGAAAGCTTGCCTATGCTGCTAAATGTCACCATTATGATGTTGTTAAAATGCATTTCCTTAATTCTTTATCATATAAACTTGTTGATAAATTTTTTAGCTATTTTTAGTTAAAATGATTATCCATTGATATGTGTGCTCTTGTTGATATCATTGATTTTTTATGATACCAAGTTTTTGATTTCAACTACTAAATCCATTACTAAACTTGGTAAGCATCAAGCTCATTGCATTGCCCCACATTTTCTTGAAACTTCTTCTTGTGGCTATAAACAATATGGGCATAAGCTTAAGCGTCAACTCAAGTGTAATCATCTTTATTTTTGTAAATGTTATTTTTCATGCTGTCACACTTCCACTTTAAAGCATACGTTCTTGTGTCATCTTAAATTTCCTAATCCTCAATCCAAATAAATCATATGTTATATTTGTCACCAACCTACTCATAAAGCTCCTAATTGTAACTATAAAAATCATGTTGTTAAAGTTGCTTTTTCCTTCAACGCAACTATGTGATGGGATTTAGTAGAAGAAAATGAAAATTTATATGATCAAGGTGAAATATATGAGCCTATTATTAAAGAAGTTGAGTATGAAGAAGAAGCATATGAGGAATATGAGCTAGATGATTTGGATGCTTTAGTTAATGCCTTAGAAGAAGAAAGTCATGTTTTTATGCAAAGACCTTGGATAACTTCTAGAGAATCCAGCTCGAGAAGTCATAATAGAAGAAGAGGATGGAGTCCCTCAAGACTTCCTTTCCAAGAACATAGAAGATAAAAAAGGAGATATCTAGGAAGAGGTCAACAGCCTCTACATTATAATCAACCTTCAAATGTACCTTCAAGCCCTTTACCACTTGACTTTCCACAAATATTTAAGGCTAGTGATAAAAGGGTTAAATATAAGTTTAGTTTCCTGCTCTTAGAAAAAATAGTTACAGTCAAATCAGCACCAACATGAGATTACAATTGGTACACTAAAGATGTTCATAGAAAATAAAATTTTGATGCAGAGATAAAATATTCTAACTAGGAAACTCTTCAATATATAATGATATGGGGAGAAGTATGTGATTGGGAAGAAGGAATAAATCCTTCTAGGTAAAGACCAAAATGCTCATATCCTACCAAATGTAGATTGGTGTGTTCAATTACTCCAATACCAACAGAACCAAATCCTACATATATTTATCATCTTATAAATAGCATGTATGCTTATTTTTTTCTATCTAAATCAATAATAAGTAGATAGATGCTCAGGTAGATATTGGTGCATATCTTTCTTTCTATAAGACAATTGTATTAGATGATTAGAAATAAATTAATGAACAACACCATTATAGGTTCTTATATATTCAAGGAAATGGGTTTACATGCAATAAATATAAACATTAGGAACCCATGATCATTTAGGATAAGACTTTCTGCTATGATTTATTTGCTCATGATCAGTTGTTTGTAGACTCTTACTAGGAGGAGCCCTAATTGATCAATACTCTCCTTATGGAAGCACCCATAGAAGAGTTTTTTAAACCAATAAGAGAGAAATAATTAGATCTCCTAGACTAGTATATGCCACTAAATAATATCCTAATAATATAACTCTCATCCAAAAGCTTGGTAATCATGTCCCTGAGAAAATTTAATAAATAGGACATAAGATTAAATTAGGACATAAGATAAAATAAGATGTTTATTCCAATGATCCTCACAAATTTTGGAACAAATTTATGCCTACCATGAAAATAAATGTGGTAGAGGGAAAAAAAATTGAATATTGGAAATAAAATTCTAATCCCAGCACATGATTATTAGGACATGGAAAACGCCATCAAAGAATTATTGTATGTCAGTTTCATAAAACCAAGTACTTCTCCTTATTGTTGTTATGATTTTATGGTTAATAAACATTCATAACAGAAAAGAGGAAAGAAGAGAATAGTAATCAATTATAAGCCATTAAATTCCATTACTCTTCCATATCCATATCCTATTCATGATAAAACATATATTTTACAATAGGTTGCAAGTTGCAATTATTTTTCTCAGTTTGATTGTAATTCATGATTTTACCAAATTGTAGTCAAAGAGGAAGATAGGCCAAAAGTAGCTTTCAGTTGTCCATTTGGACATTATTAATGTAAATTTATGCCATTTGGTCTTATGAATGCTCCTGATTACTTTTAGAGTTTCATGGATAAAATATTCTTTGGTATGTTAGACTTCCTCTATATTTATATTGATGACATTATTATTTTTAGTTAGACACTTGAAGACCATTTCCAACATCTAAAGATATTTTATAAGAGTGTTGTTAACAATGGAATCATCTTATATGAAATAAAGATACAACTTTGTCAAACAAATTACAAATTCATTGGTATAGATGTAAAGAATAGTACGTTAAAGGTCCAAGGACATATTAAGGATAAGATGTTGGAATTCCCTGATATATTAGAAAAGAAACAACTTCAGATTTCTTGGGAATTCTTAATTATGTAAATAGTTTTTATGTTGACAGTGGTTTTGATAGATTTTGTTTGTAAGAGTTGCTTAAAAATATAATTAAGGATGTTGGACTGATGAACACAATAAAGCATTCCAGACTATTAAGAATAAAGTAGCACATCTCTCAGAACTTCATGTGCGAAGAACAAATAATTTTGTATTATATATTGATGCTTGTGACATTGCTTGGGGAGGAGTTTTTTGTTGTATAGAAGATGGCCAAGAATATGTGTGTGAATATGCTAGTGGTGTGTTTTATGATGAAGTCAAGAAATGGATTTATTCTAATAAATAAATATATATTGTAAAAAAGTGTTTAGAAAATTTTGATCTTATATTGTTGCACTTAAATAATTTTTATAATTAAAACTAACTTCATTAGATTCCTAACATTTAATTAAAATGGCCATGGAAAGAAGGATGGAAGAGGTAAATACATTCATTGGTAGGAATATTTTAACAAATTTAATTATACTACTCAGCATGTTGTCATAAGGAAAACAAAGGGTTAGATTAAGCACTAGTTACGACACTTATTTAAAATTCTCTCGCATATATATTTCACTCTTCAGTATTTGGAACCTAATTTTTAATGGATCGGTAACACTTCCAACTATATTATCCCATGATTGATCCTAATGTTCTTGTATAGACTATACATGAAACTCAACCTTAATTTTTACGGCCACCACTCCTTCAAATGAAAATTTAAAAGGCATATCATATACAGTGATATGTTTACCAAATACATCAATTAGTGATTTGAAGCATTTATCCCACTCACCTTCACTCTTTGAAGCACCATCTTGATTAAACATTGCAAACATTATAATCCCTTCCATGTCCTTCACCATCACCATAATTATTTTGACTATAAATTTCATATGCAATAATTTGTTATAAACTTTGTTCAAAGTCTTCCAAGCATCCAACAATCTATTCATCATCTCTTTAACCTTAATTCCTAAGGGCCAACATTTATTTTTGATGTCATCATCAAACTCTCTCCTCGCCTTATTTTAAATTTCTATAATCAATGTAATTCTATTGAACCAAATGTACTTAAAAGAATAAATAAAAGTAATCCCATTCATGTCCTGGTTATATTATATTCTTTCTCTATTTACTACATCCCATAAAGCTTCAACAACATTTTAGATTTCATCAACACTAGCCCCAAGGAATTTGATTGTTTCCTTTTTGATGTGGTCTATCAATATTGCATTATCTTCCTTAACTTGTATTTATTTTTTCTCTACAACCTAAAGTTGTTATTTTAAGGCATGTATAGTTGGGTTTTAGAATAAGTAGAGGAAGTGAATGTAACAACATTTTATTTGTGATAGGGATTTTAATATTCTTCCTTTAATTGATGAATATTTTATTCCATTTTAACACGAAAATTCTTTATGACCCTTAAATTGTCTTACAATTTCAGATTTTGTCATTTTATGATGAACACTTTTTCCTTCATAGCTTCAACCTCCTTTAACTCATGTCACATTGGTATAATTGTATTTGGCCATGTCAAGAACCTTATTGGATGTTTTTTTTTCAATCATATCTCCAACTTTAAAAACATGTAAGGTTCCCTTAATATCATCAAGGCATATTTTGGTCATGGGTTTATCAAGAGGAGGGCCACAATCCACTCCACAAGCACCTACTTATCAATCTCAAATTCAAACCCATGATAAACATTAGAAATACTAAAAAAATAAAAAATTATCTACAATAATTTTGGTATCATATTGTCTTTGCATAATTTCACGAATCACCATGGCCTATGCAGGATCCCATTCAAATACAAACATGTAGTTACTTTTTGTTATTATTTTCTTAGTCTAATCAGGGGTAATTCCCTCGTTATTATTATAAATTTTGGATTTTTTAGCATGAGGCTGGTAATTAGATATTATTGAGTTTGTTTCATCATCCCCCATGGAATATTCTACTAATGTATTTCCTTTTTAATTTTCACCATTTTTTAGAGCTTTACACCCCCTTAAAATATTTTATCTTGATCAAGTCATCATCATCCAATAACATTACTTATTCCTCAAGTCTTTCACCATCCAAAACATCGTCATCAAGGATTTTTATAATCTCAAGTTGTTCTAGTTCATGATTCTAAGGTAATCCTACATAGATCCACCTTTATCTAAAGTGTCCTCAAATATTTTCACGAGCTTAGAAACCCTCCATATTCATGTTCAGTGAATGACACTAAGAAGGTACACAAAAATATTAAACAACAAGAGGTGGATTAATGTGAAGAAAAGGATCCTTCTGTGAGAAGCCTTACATAAATGTGGCAGTAGTATACTTAGTAGTTTCTTTTGTTTCCATGCCCTTACCCTTATATTTGATGGCATCATTATATAATTTTATATATTTTTTAATTTACCTTTTTTTGATGAGATGGTGTTAGCAGGGAAAATCCTACTTATAGTATTCCTTGAGTAACATAACAACTACTAAATGTGCATGATTAGTTGGGATTTCTAGGTACCTAATGACCGTAGATATAAAGGACATGCCATATTCTCTATGAACCTAGTGAATGCTAGATATGAATGACATGTGAAGATTTTTGAAAACAAATGAACCACTAGGTATGAGAGATAATTTAGAATTTCTATGAATCTAGCAACGACTAGATGTGAATAACTTATCAGAATATTTTAGAACCTAGCAACTATAACATATAAGTAACTTGTCATATTATTTGGTAACCTAAAGACCATTAGGTATCAATGACTTTAATTATTCTATGGAAACCTATAAATAATTAGTTATCATGGACTTTTTGTATTCTTCATGAACCTAGTGACCACTAGATATCAACAACTTGGCATATTCTTTGATAACATAGCAATTTCTAGGTATCTACTTATGGGTCCATATGAGTAATAGGTAGGACCATATGAGTAACAGGTCATAGTTGACACTTTAGGAATATACTAACTAATGATACTTTCAAGGTTCACCTCTATGAAAATATTATATTTGTCCATTCCTAGATTGTTATTTAAGAAAATCTTTTATGATGTAATATTTCAATCAATATTGTACTATTCAAGTGATCAAATATATGTTTTCGCATTACTAATATAGTATATTTTCTTTTATTTGCACATGTTGGTCTCCAATATATAGTGTTTTTTATATGGTATTGGAGCTAATGGTTTCAACTTTAATAATTAGAAAAAATGTCATGTCCCCTTCTAGTTGACATCTTTTCGAGCGGATGATTAGCCTATTATGCGACCCTCGTAGGCTGATGGGATGGATAGAGGGTCTTGATGGAGATGGGTTGGATTTCGTTCGGGCTCATTCGGACATGAATTAAGGGAGATATTAATATTTGATTGATTTAATCAAATATTAATTATTTGGTCTAATTTTAATTAATTATTAATTATTGGGTCTAATTTTAGGATCCTAATTCTAATTTAAGAATTGGTCTAATTTTAAGACCCTAGTTCTAATTTAAGGAAGCCCTAAGTCTAATTAAAGGGAATCTAATTTTAGCAAGCACACCTTTGGAAGGGTATAAGAATCTCTCATGGGAGAGAGTTTGTATTCATGATTATTATTGATATTGATTCTTGTTAAGAAATTCTTCTGTGAAGACTGAGCCAAGGGTTCCAGGATTCCATTTGCATTGAAGAACGTCAACTCTTCATTGTGTGCGATTCAGAGGTTGTGAGAGATCAACCGATCTATTGCCAAATTGAGAGATAACTTCATACAGAAGTTATCACATGTGTTTACAAGTTTGAGAGATAACTTCACACAATAGCTATCACAAGGGTTTACAGGTATTTCATTATTTTTGGGTTTTGATTCAAGAATTATCTAGATATAGATCTTTTGTATTAGCCCATAATTCTACAGATCAGGATCAAGCATACAGGTTGTGCTATATCAGCGGCCATACGAATTCCGTACAGATCCGTGAAAATCTGTATGCATCAACAGAAAGTTCAGGGACTGACATCCGCGAACAGAGACCTCCAGAGACCGACATCGGTCGACATATCACCGATGTCGGTGAGTTAACGACTACAGATCGACCGACGACGGTAGTATAATCGACGTCGGCGACTGTGTTTTTTACACAGCAGGCTGAGACGTACCAGATTTAGATTTCTTTCCCAGTTTGTGGAATATTCAGGCTATTAAGGCCATACTTTCAATATTCTTTGTATACTTGACAGAGGACCTCTATTGTAAGCTTATGAGCAAATAAATAAGAGTTTATACTGTGATTTATTTATCTATTTGAAGATATTTTGTAGAAATTCAGATAAGCAATTCAGAGCTTTTGTTTGGATATCCGAAGGGATATTATAGTGGTATCAGAGCTAAATCCTGCCATCCTGAGGGTTTGAAAATCTTATGCAGCCACAAGAGTTGGGACCACACGGGTATTACACACGCAGTAGAGCTTTGCTTGAAGGTACCCAGCTATTAGAACAAAAGCAGATTATCATGAGTGACAGATGTGAGGGTAGCCCACCTAGGGGCCACAGGTATGATGCTGATCAGGACACCAGAGAATTCCATCGTGCTATGATGTCAGGGCAACAATAGATGAATCAGACACTACAGGCACTTACTACTATGATAAGGGGGATGAACGCACCTGATAGACAGAATGGGGAACAAGGAGATAACAGGAGTGCTACTGTTAATCAGAGACCACAGCTGACCCATTCTAGGACAACGGGTAGACCTACACGTCCTACGTTTGTTCAAGAGGAACCAGACGTTCCAGTAGAGGAGGAGGCAGGAGATTCCTCATTTGCAGATGTTTACGTGGCTGCAGATGATGAGTGGAACTTATTACCTCCTCATGTTTGAGAGAGGATGACCTTTGATTGTTTTGTTAATCTGAGGAGAGAGCACTATAGATTGGCTGGACAGGACAGGAGACCTAGACACCAGAACAATGATCTTAAGCATGCTACAAGCAGGCTCACACTCGCGATGTTCGATAGAAGTGGTAAGGTCACAATGCAGGCTTGGATTAGTAAGTTGGACACCTTTCTCACATTGCATCCAATGGCTGAGGAAGATGCTATCAGATATGCGACACTACATCTTGAGGGAATAGCTCACGATTGGTGGCACCACGGGATGGTGACACTCCATCATGATCAGATCACTTCTTATTAGGAGTTTGTGGACAAGCTGGTAGAGCGTTTTGATAGGAAGGATCCAGAGTCCTATTTCTGAGAGTTGACATAGTTGCGCCAAAGCGGCAGTCTAGAGTCATACATTGGTGACTTCCAGAAGTTATTAGTTATGGTTCCTGACATTTCAGAGAGGCGACTAGTAGTACTCTTCATGGAGGGATTGACAGAACCATTGAGAGGTTGGATCAAAGGCTTTGATCCTCCTTCATTACAGGAAGCTATGAAGAAGGAGCGTAGTATGGAGATGGCAGCCCCATCAAGTAGATCTAACTCCAGAGGTACTTCTTCATCCAGGGACAGTAAGGGCTTCAACAAGAACAGAGAAAGACCAGGCTTCAACATAGATAAATCAGGTGTTAAGAATGATTCAAAGGCCAATCCAGCAGCACCACCTTTGGATAGAGAGGCTCTTAATGATCTATGCAGGAAGAAGCTTTGTTTCTACTGCAAAGGTCCATATGATGCTAATCATGATTGTCCTTTGAGACCTAAGGGCAAAGCAAATCGGGTGATGTGGGCCTATTATGAGGATGAGGAATCAAAAGATTCTAAACATCACGATTGTTTCGAGGAGCCAAAGGCTGAGGCTTCAGAGCCTAGGGTAGAGGCAGAGTTAGAGCTCTAGATTCAGGAGGCATGTCTATCTAGCATCCATCATGAGGGATCATTCAGACTCTGGGGAGTTTTGGCAGGACAGAGGGTCATTACCCTTCTTGACATGGGAGCCACACATAATTTTATTGATACTAGATTTGTGGAGAAGCGTGGACTCACCACAAAAGAGTTCGAGGGCATTAGAGTTAAAGTAGCTGACGGTTACACCGTCAGGTGTGAGCGGATGATCAGAGATCTCCCATTGCGCTTGAACAACTATGAGTTCAAGGCTGATTATTATGTGGTCAACATGGGGGACATAGATTTGGTTTTGGGCATGAAGTGGCTTCATTCCCTTGAGGTAGTCACTCTTAGTCTTAAGGATATGGAGATCCGTTTTGATGTAGATGGAAAGATTCACATTCTTAAAGCAATACGGGACGGCAACATCAAAACCATTTCTTTACATCGGATGGAGAGGCTCATGCGACATGACATGGTAGAGTGGGCTGTCGAGTGCACATTGGCACCAATGCAAGAGGGACAACAGAAGACCCAATATCATCCTGACATTCAGCAGTTGAGAGTCAAGCATGATAAGATATTTAGAGACATTCCACCAGGGAGACCTCCAGACGGACATTGAGCACATTATTGAGCTTGAGGAGGGTGCTAAGCCCATTATGATTACTCCTTACCGACATCTTAAGTGGTTGAAGGATGAGATCGAAAAAACAATTAAGGAGTTATTGGCTATGGGTCACATTCGGCCAAGCAAATCACCATTTGCTTCTTTAGCTGTTCTAGTGAAGAAGAAGGATGGCACCCTACGAATGTGCATTGACTACAGAGCCCTGAATAAGAGAACCATTAAGAACAGATATCCTATACCTCGTATTGACAAGCTTATTGATGAGCTCCATGGTTCACATTACTTCACGAAGATAGACTTAAGGTCAGGCTATCATCAGATCAGGGTTCGCGAGCAAGACGTGGAGAAGACAGTTTTCCGTTGCCATTGTGGACACTATGAGTTTATAGTGATGCCATTCGGGCTCACTAATGTGCTAGCAACATTTAAGTCCACCATGAATAGAGTCTTCCATTCACTGCTGAGGAGGTTTGTACTTGTTTTTTTTATGACATTCTTATATACAGTAGGACTTTGCAGGAGCATTTGGCTCATCTGGAGACTGTACTCAGCATCTTGGAGAGGGAATCCTTGTACGCCAAGGAGTCCAAATGTGATTTGGGGATGACTGAATTGTTATACTTGGGTCATATTATCAGTGCAGGGGGAGTGCGAATGGATCCTGAGAAGATCCGCGCTATCATAGACTGGCCTATTCCAGCAAACCTAACACAGCTAAGGGGATTTCTAGGCTTGTGTGGATTTTATCGGAGGTTCGTGAATGGTTATTCATGACATGCAGCTCCTATGACAGATTTGACTAAAAAGGGTGCTTTTTGTTGGACACCTGAAGCACAGGAGTGTTTCGAGAGGTTTAAGGAGTTGATGACTACGTGCCCAGTTTTGGCACTACCTGATTTTTCAAAGCCGTTCAAGCTTCAGTGCGATGCTTCAGGGGACGGCATTGGAGCAGTGCTTATGCAGGACAAGCACCCCATAGTATATGAGAGCCGTAAGCTCAGAGGACTAGAGAGACTGTACAGCATATATGATAAGGAGATGCTTGCTATCATGCATGCCTTAGCAAAATTTAGGCAATACCTTGTGGGTAGCAAATTTTGCATCAAAATGGACCACAACAGTTTGAGACATTTCTTGGGGCAGCGAGACCTCAATGATTGTTAGCAGAAGTGGGTGAGTAAAATACAGGCATATGATTTTGACATCTCTTTCATCAAGTGCACCCAGAATGTTGTGGCCGATGCTCTTTCATGCAGGCCGTTTTTGAGTACCATGGTCCACATTATAGAGGATTGGCGACATATGATTGTGGCAGAGTATGCCAAGGACACATGGGCATCTAGCCTTGTTGAGGGATCGACGGTTGACACCAGATATACTCTTGTGAATGACTTGATCATTTACAAGAATAGGGTTTATTTGATCCTAGGATCAACGATGATGAACATTATCATGTGAGCTTTTCATGATATACCTACTACAGGACATCCTGGATATTTTAAGACTTACAGACAAATTAGGGAGAGATTCACATGGAAAGGCCTCAAAGCAGATGTTCTTCAATATGTGTGTGAGTGCCCTATTTGTCAGTAGAACAAGTAGGAGAACACGTACCTAGCAAGATTGTTGCGGCCACTTCCAATTCCTGACAGGAAGTGGGAGTGTTTGTCGATGGATTTCATTACGGGCTTGCCTAAAGCCCAAGGACGAGATTGCATATATGTAGTTGTGGATCGGTTAACGAAGTATGCCTACTTCTTTCTGATTACCACCACACACACAGCTACATAGGTAGCAGAGGTTTTCTTTCAAGAGGTATTCCGACTACATGGATTGCCTCGAAGCATAGTGAGCAACAGGGATAGTCGGTTCCTAGTCACTTCTGGCAGGAGGTGTTTTGACTCTGTGGGACTGAGCTTACACCTAGCACAAGCTACCACCTGCAGACTGATGGACAGACGGAGATAGTGAACAAATGGGTGGAGGGCTACCTCAGGAACTACATTGCAGGGCATCAAAAAGCTTGGGTCAAGTGGATTCATTTGTGTGAGTATTGTTATAACACGACCTTCCACATGACCATTCAGATGTCTCCTTTTATGGCATTGTATGGGTATGAGGCACCGAGTTTTCTAGATTTACTACTAAGCGACAGTAGAGTGCCGAGTGCTGGGACTTATTGCAGGAGAGTCAAGATACTATGAAGACTCTCAAGGAGAATATTGCTAAGGCACAGAATCAGCAGAAGCAGTATGCAGATCAACAGAGGACTGAGAGATCTTTTGATGTGGGTGACATGGTCTATCTTATGCTGCAGCCTTATCGACAGTCTACTCTTAAGAAGATTGGGGTAGAGAAGCTTAAGCCACGTTACTACGGTCCTTTCAAGATCCTGAGATGTGTTGGAGAGATGGCTTATGAGCTAGAGCTTCCGACAGAGAGCAAGGTACACAATGTCTTTCATGTATCATGCCTCAAAAAGGCATTAGGACACCGTGTGATACCTTCTACAGTTTTACCTGCCTTGGATGATGAGGGAAAGTTGATTTTAGTACCTGAGTCCATCTTGGAATCTAGAGAGAGACAGTTGTGTAGGAGGACTATCAGGGAATATTTGGTAAAGTGGAAAGATTTTCCAGTTGAGGATGTGACATGGGAAAGCGAGGATAATCTACAGCATCCAGAGTTGAGATTGCTTGAGGGCGAGCAATTTCAGGAGGGGCGGACTGTCATGTCCCCTTCTAGTTGACATCTTTTCGAGCGGATGATTAGCCTATTATGCGACCCTCGTAGGCTAATGGGATGGATAGAGGGTCTTGATGGAGATGGGTTGGATTTCGTTCGGGCTCATTTGGACATGAATTAAGGGAGATATTAATATTTGATTGATTTAATCAAATATTAATTATTTGGTCTAATTTTAATTAATTAATTATTAATTATTAATTATTGGGTCTAATTTTAGGATCCTAATTCTAATTTAAGAATTGGTCTAATTTTAAGACCCTAGTTCTAATTTAAGGAAGCCCTAAGTCTAATTAAAGGGAATATAATTTTAGCAAGCACACCTTTGGAAGGGTATAAGAATCTCTCATGGGAGAGAGTTTGTATTCATGATTATTATTGATATTGATTCTTGTTAAGAAATTCTTCTGTGAAGACTGAGCCAAGGGTTCCAGGATTCCATTTGCATTGAAGAACGTCAACTCTTCATTGTGTGCGATTCAGAGGTTGTGAGAGATCAGCCGATCTATTGCCAAATTGAGAGATAACTTCATACAGAAGTTATCACATGTGTTTACAAGTTTGAGAGATAACTTCACACAAAAGCTATCACAAGGATTTACAGGTATTTCATTATTTTTGGGTTTTGATTCAAGAATTATCCAGATATAGATCTTTTGTATTAGCCCATAATTCTACAGATCAAGATCAAGCATACAGGTTGTGCTATATCAGCGGCCGTACGAATTCCGTACAGATTCGTGAAAATCCGTACACATCAACAGAAAGTTCAGGGACCGACATCGGCTAACAGAGACCTACAGAGACCGACATCGGTCGACATATCACCGACGTCGGTGAGTTAACGACTACAGATCGACCGACGACGGTAGTATAACCGATGTCGATGACTGTGTTTTTTACACAGCAGGCCGAGACGTACCAGATTTAGATTTCTTTCCCAGTTTGCGGAATATTTAGGCTATTAAGGCCGTACTTTCAATATTCTTTGTATACTTGACAGAGGACCTCTATTGTAAGCTTATGAGCAAATAAATAAGAGTTTATACTGTGATTTATTTATCTATTTGAAGATATTTTGCAGAAATTCAGATAAGCAATTTAGAGCTTTTGTTTGGATATCAGAAGGGATATTACAAAAAAACACTGCGAGTGAAGATATTGAGGAGGATTGTAATCTACCAAATCCAAGATGAAACTAGAAGATAAGGGCATCATCCAATAAAAATGAAGATTGTTATCTTCAAATAAGCATTTGGATTGAGTTGATACTTACTCCATTGGAAATTACACTTTGAGAGATTTCCAAAAAATGGTCTTTTTCAAATTATAAGTGGTATTGAGGGAGTTGTGAGCAGTTGAAGTTTGCACTTTGATAATAGGGTTAACTTTAAATAGTCATGCATATCTTGAAAAATGTTTCAATTTTTTTTAATGATTTTTTTTCATATAAGTTGAATATTCATGCAAGGAAGGTACAATCCAAATTTCAAACTTATGTGACTTGTTTTGTCTAAGTTATTCCAATTTTAATGCTTTTAATAAAATAGCTTTATAGGATACATTTTTTTAGAATTTTTTCCAAGATTTTTAATTTTTTTTTAAAAGCTCATAAAATTAGGTTGGGTCTCTTATTTGCATTTTTTATATTATATTTCGACTTCAATCTAAATTTGGCTTGGGTGTATGTTCAAATATGGAGATAATTTATGGGGTTCCTATGTTAAAGGGACACAATTTCAAGGATTAGGAGTCATTTTTGAAACATGAATTGATTACTATGGGCTTGTGGAAAATTGTTATTGGGACTAAAAGAGTTCCTTATACTAAATAATAATATAATTTTTACTTAAATAGGAAAGATAAAGTGGTAGGAAAGACATTGATCAATATTATGCCTAAGCTTCATTGTTATCTTGAGGGGATGGATGTCTTAAATTAGATGTGGCATAATAGTAAAATTTATACGTCAAGGAATTTTTTTAAAATTATTTTTTAAAGGTCAAAATAAAATGAGAGATTGAGGGAACTCAACTAATGGATTTCAAGGGATATTATCAGGTTAAAGAAGAATAATGAAGACTCTGAGAAGCATACAAAATAGTGTGTTAATTATTCTAATTTTATTGGTTTTGAGCTTGTTGATGTTTCTACCTCCACTTATGATCTTCTTATTTATTTTTATTCATGATAATTATTATATTAATGATGATACTATTTACCACAATACTAATCATGTTATTGATGCTCTTGAAATTAATGATCATGTTGTTAATCATATTGATGAAGATCGTGTTGATATAGGCCTCTTTATCCTAAGATCAAAGTATTTTAGAAGCACACAAAATAAATTCAAGAAAAAATAATTTATAAAATGTGTTATACATGTGGTGTTCTTAGAAAGAATGACCAAGGTATTATTCTCCCTATTGAATCAGTTTTCATATAAGTGAGAGAATGAATTAGTATTCCAAAAAAAAATTGTTGCCATAGCTCTACGAAGCATTCCTTTGTAAATAAGGGGGAAAAAAATTCAAGTGTCTCTCATGATATTAAAAAGGAGGGAAAGAAGAAAATATGCTCTTATATTGTAGACAAGACAAGACATTTTATGAGGAAATGCCTTAGAAAGAGAAGAGATGAGAAGAAAAAACACTTTAGGCTCTTTGATTCATTCATGGAGAATGATTATTATGGGACCTATAATTCATATTTTAGAGGATATATGGGGCGTTCTTAGCCTCAATGCATGACATATACAGGCTCTAAACTATATGATGATCGCTTTGGATTTGGCTATGATAGTCACAAGTACATGAGGAGGAATGATGGCATAATTTATCCTTGGCTAAAAGAGAGCATATGGAGCGCATACATGGAACAATTTGCCTCACATTGTTTATTATTCCATGTATATTTTCATAAGTGGGCATAGACGTGATGTGAGGCCACACTATGGATGACATATACTCATATGGTAAAGGAAGGTAGATTATTCTAATTTCTTCACGTAGTCATTGATGTTTTGAGGTATCTAATAAAGAGTTTCTTCATTGATGATTGAGGTATCTAATGAATAAATGTTGCATTGATGATTGAGCTAACCAATGATGAGAGGCTTCTTTGATTATTGAGGTATACAATGAAGATAAACTTCATTCATTATCAAGGTATCCAATGAAGAGTTAATTTGTTGATGATAGAGGTATCCAATGAAGAGTGGCTTCATTTATGTTTAAATATATAATGACAAGTAGATTCATTGATGATAATTGTATCTAATGAATATGAACTTCATTTATTTTCAGGTATCTAATAAAGAAAGGTTTAATTAATGTTGGAGGTTACATGAGGATAAATAAGTCATTACACAAGAAATAACGTATTGATTGATCTCAAATAGTACAAGTCAAAGGATTATTTTACCCTATTTTTAATCAAATAAATAAATGTGTATGTGATTATATAGGTATAAAAGTAGAGTGTATCAGAATGTTGAAGATGTATAATAATCAATGATTCTGAGTTTAACAAATGTTAAATTTGGAAAACTATTATCCTAGGAAAACATTAGATATAAAACAACTTAGCTCAACCCAAGATTTTCATCGACTATCTTGAATGTCTAAAAGTGGAAATCATCAAAACATGTGACTGTGTGTGCTCAAAATCAAGAACATAATTAGGAACTACTTTTTAATAGGTCCTTTGTGAGTGGACTATAGCACAGGCTACTCCCACCCATTGATTATGAATTCATCCTAGTTGACCATGAGGATTGATTGATAGGAAAATATAGAAATAAGTAAAATTATAAAAATGATAAATCAAAGGCAGGATCAAAGAATATTCCTAGACACAACCATTTTAAGTGGATAACAACATAGACCACTTCATTCCATTGACCACAGACTTATCTTGGTAAACTATGACATAAAAATGATCGATGAACCTATGCTTGTTAAGTAATCTCAAATACTACACTTTGAATTATACTACATATAAATCATTATTTTTATTCTCATATTTTAAACCGTAAGGGAACTTTGATAGCATAAAACCTTATAAAAAATAAGAGAGTGTAATGGGTTGAGCTGACCTCAATCACCCCTTTATGATTGACTACTACCTATGTATCCAATACACCAAGGAGGGAAATCAAGACCAAGTAGTTCTCCTACCTAGAGTGAATGTGCAATTTTTATCATTTGACTATATGTATACAACTATAAAATGGTTTTGATGCTTGAAAATGATAGATCTTGAATTTCTATATAATGTTCCTGACTTGACTTATGGTTTCTCTTTGTGAATGATCATGAATTTGGAAAAAATAGGGCATATTTTCTCAATGTGCAATAGTGTGAAAGCTTGAACCCATTAAATAGCAAGTGGTTCAAATGATTGACCTTTGATGTGTATTTATAGGTGAAATTTTGATAATTTCATTTATTTTAACTTAACAAATGTGTAGGAAGACAAAAATAAATTATTTTAATTTTGGAAAATATTTATAATTTGGCATGAGACACGACTGGCTTAAGTGGACAAGAGTGCAGTAGCTCTCCTGTCTGTTAGGGTAGACTTGTCCTAAAAGATCAAGGACATGTGTCCTAATCTAGAGATAGTCTACAGGTGATTTTAAGGAGCTTGAATATTTAACATTATACTTTGTGTATATCATTGATGGAAAATAAAGGGGCTAGGCCCACATATAGATAAAAAGCTTATAAAAATGGAAAATAAAAGTTATGTAATTGGGCACAAATAATGTCATTTAGAATGTGTCAAGAATTAGCATTGTCAAGTACATATGACAATATTTATGTGACTACATTACCCCACCCCCCCCCCCCCCCCCCACACACACATTTAAATTAATAATAAAATTTCTAGAGTAAAGGAGAAATAATTGAGCAAGGCACTTAAATTTAGAAAACCATAAAATAGCTCATGAAGTAGTTATTTTTCTCATTTTGAATTTTGAAAATTTAAGCTTTGAAATTTAAAAATTGAAAAGAGAGAAAGGAAGGAGTATACATGTATGTAGGCAAAACCAAATTTCCATGTAACCTATAAGTGATGATTGATACTTGTGCCCTCTTGTTGAATCACTTGGATAATTTATACAAATTGTGAATTGAGAATGATCAAGTCTCAATTTTGAACAATAGATTAAACTCTTGTGTTGTAAATATGTATTATTCCAACTCTCATGAATAGGGAATGGTACTTAATGTACTAATCTAAAAATATGGAATCATGATAGGTTTGATATAAGTGATGTAAATGTCAATGAATGTCACTAGATTTAAACATAAATCACTTGTAACATAATATGGAATCACACAATGGATTGACCAAAAGTAATTCCATGGCCATTGAGCATCATTGAACCTCAACATACATTACCCTCAATAGATTTAGATCATAATATTATAGATAGATCTAGATTTTATTTTCATGATTGAAAGAGAATGAAAAATATCCGTGCCCCCATCAAGATCGAATTGCTCATAAAAATGAATATTTTGATTTTACAACTTTGACCTTTGAAATTTTGAATTTTGAGACTTTGAACTTTGAAAATTTCAACTTTGATATTTGAAAAAAAGCATATGAGCATGAACAAGCATCATGCCCCCCTAAATTTTTGCTAATGGTATAGAATGTTATACACCTATATGCTTAATTGTAACTACATTTTCAACTTATAAATTTGATCCTATAGTTATTTTACATACGTATTCAAGTGTGTATAGTTCATTGCTTTGAGTCTTTGAAAATTAAATGTATATGCATGTCATATGCCCCTAGAATCTATATTAATGTGTCAATATTTGTCATATGTTTAATTTTTTAATTACTTTGAATCTTTTTTTTTATATACTTTATTATATTATATGATTTTGTATTACTTTGAATCTTTGAAAACCTATATTTATATCTTTGAAACCTAAACTCTATCCTAAATCTGATTTTTTCTGCTTAGGGATACTTGGATATCTAAGGCAAGCCCACTAGTGTGCCTCTCTTTTGAGATGACAGATGTAGCCTATAAGACACTCATCTCAAAATAATAATTAATTGTATCATGTGATAAAGATAGAATCATGTAGTATTATTTCAACTTGTGGAGAGTATGTCATCATAGAAATTCCTTTTGTCATTGAATCATGTATGTAACATATTGAATGTGAGGCATACAAGTGTTTGTCTAGATAGATATAACATTGAGGCATGCAGTAAAGTATCCATATCTTAAATATATTATGTAGTAAAATTATATGATATGTATCATGGAATATTTAATCAATCTTATCAAGTAAAACACACAATGTCATACAATAAGATCAAAGGTCACATACAAGGGACATGTTCAAATTTCCCATAATAAAATATTACACACATAATGCCAAGGGACGCAAGAAATAGACATGTTCAAATGTCACACATACCAAGAATAAATATCATAGAGATGTACAATAAATTTTACACACAATATCCAAGGGCCACACACAATAAATAAATAATATTTAATATATCATGCAAGAAAGTAACATCATTGAAGGAACACAGAATGAGTAAAAACTAATCCATTCCATCCATATGTATCAATGTCATATTATAGCTAAGTAACATATCCATGTATCACAATTTAAAATATGAACAAATAGTAAGGCAGTTGTAAGATACGTAGCTCAACATGGTAGATAGATCATAGAAAGATATAACCTCATGTAATATAAAATGTATAATTAGATACCCCTAGCATAGGCATGACCACTTGGTAGAATGGAATCTAACAACTAAGAATCCATGTATAATGTATGCTCTACATCACACTCATACACCTTGTGAAATGCATGTGTGTATAGAAAATAATATATTATCTACCAAAATATGCAATAAATAACATATGTAAAGAATAAATAGTATCGCATGTCATGCTCAGGGCTTGATTTTTTATTTTTTGAAAATATTTTGAATGTTTTTGCAATGTTTGAATTTTTTTAGTTTTTTGAAATATTTGATTTTTCTAATTTTTTAATATTTCATGCTTGGATCATATATGTTTAAGATGATTTTTTATTTGAGAAAATTACTATATGTATCTAAATCTAAAAATGAAAAAGTGTTGTAATGTAACTATCTTGATCACTGCTTATAGAACCTAATTCCACATGCATAACTTGAGAAGTTACAAGACTTGGTGAATTATGTTGTATATTAGGAGGGGGATCCTTGCCTATATTTGTAATGGAAGATGTTGAATTGTCCAAGGTGTTGCTTTAGGATATTCTTTAGAATATTTGGATTTATTTGAACCTTGAGAGACTCTTTGATATAAAGTTTTTTCCCTGGGGGGTGTGCCTCTTTATTTTGAATTGGCTATTTTTTGACACTTTTTGTAATTAATGGTAAGGATAATAGCCTAATCAACTAAGAAAAAGACTAATATATAAGCGAGCCAATAAAATAATTCAAATTCATAATATATTATGATACAGTGTTTAATTATAGATATTTTTAACATATAGAAAGTACAATTTCAAATAGTAATTTAATTATTTAATCACAAATAAGTAATAATACTTAGTTTATTGAATGATGCACAAATATATCTATGAAATACAGGTGCAAAAATAGTCAGGATGATGCTCAACTATGATTTGTCATATTCTAAAAATCCTCTCTCTATTAACCAGGATACTATCATTGAAATAAGGACACTAGCATCAATGATTCTATCAAAAAATTAATGCTTCTATCCTATACATAATACAAGTCATTTTATATAAATTCCACTTACACCTTAGGTTTCATTATTGCTTTGTATATTATTTGTTTGAATTGTGCATAAAGGTTATGGATATCAGTGTGTAGCTCAAAACCATAGTTCCTCCAATTGAGGCATGCCACCTTGAAAAATAGGGGTTAGTGGGCTCAAGTGAAACTAATATGACCTTAAATACCCCTTTGTCAGTGAGCATTACTACATAACCAATACTCTTAATAGGGTCTCAGAGTGATGTAGTTCTCCCTTTCATGTGGGCTTGTGTGTAAACAATTATGTAATATGTTATATGCAAGTGCATGTAGTGATCTAGTGTTAATTTTTAAAATACTTTGCATGGGATTATCTTTGGATGATTCAGACCTATAAGAATACTTCTTATATGAGTGATATGTAAATAAGGTTGTTTTACAAGCTTGGGAGGTGTTTTTGCTTGGAATTAGATAGATGTGTGCTTGAAAAGTACTTGATGATAATGAATGGACCTTGACTTGTATTTATACAACACCTTTGAAACATTATCACATGAGGGTTTAAAAATACTAGTTTGACCCATACATGTCAAAATATTTTAAATTTTGAGTGTTTATGAGGTATAAACACTAGCATTAGAACTAGGACATTAGGGTCGATGTTCATGTCCTAATCTGGATAATAGTGTCTAGGAGAATAGGAAGTTGTTGAAGATATATAATTGATAATGCAAGATATATATTAGGTTTTATACATATTGTGGTACATATGATCTAGATAATCATAATATCAAGGATGAATTATAAGATAAGTATTTGGGCTCAGTGAGATGGTAAACATGAGCCTTTCAACAATAGTAAGCTCCTAAACTGAAAATTGAGCCATGACTGATATTTTCTGATTGTACAAGATTATTTTATCATATAAATCAAATTTTAGTATATATAGTTGTAGAGAAATATTTTATATAGGTGTCATAATTGATTTTGTATTATGCTCTTGAATGGGTGCCCTAATTATATTTATACTACATTTTTTAGTAGATGCCATTTCTATTTTTTATTGTGCTCTTGAATAGGTCCCATAACCAATATTGGTGGCGGTGGGGGATGATGAGGAGTTACCATTGACTATATAGGGTACTCATATTGAATACGTTGAACTTTGACCACTTGATTACAATGTATGTACTTGAGGCATCTATGTATTGTATATGTTATTGTATGACTCTTTAATAGCCAAGGGTGTCCTAATAACATATTAAATACCCATATGCTTGGTAAGGCTATAAATGGAGTTGTCACTATTATTAAACAAGCTTGAAGAGGTATCACTAATGCCCAAGAGTGTCCTATGTATGCCCATTGAATTTTTTTAATGATCTTGATGTAGCTTATAAATATTACTTTGAGTATCCAAGACCATGAAGGAGTGTCATTGTACATTCATTTTCATTTGAGCCATTATCGACCATCACATTGTGTATAATTAAACTAAGAATATTAGAATGATTTGACATTCTTGATGGAAATAAAAAGTTTTCACCACACTAATCATCATTTATAATTTATTTTTCATACAGAATATCTGACTCTATATTTTTAGATATAGTCACACTTGTATTAGTTACCTGTGATACTTGCTTTACTTTTCTTCCCAGTGGAGCATGGAGGTCCTTCTAATAGAGGTAATCTTTTATCTGCATCTTCCATAGACTAAAGTTCTACCCATTAAACTTTTAAACCTTTGATATACTATCATCAACCATAGCTCTCACTTAAATTAATAACCCTTCTTACAATTCAACACTTTAGAAAATATAACCTGAAGATCTGATACCAATTGTTAGGAATAAAATAGAAATTAATGTGGAAAATTTTCATAGAATCATAATAACAAGAGTTGTGAATAGAGATACATAAAGAACAAAAATTAAAATGCAAAATAAGAAGATGAGATTTAATGTGGTTCACCCAAGGTGGGCTAAATCTACTAAAAAACACTTGTTTAGATCTTATTACAAGCCTACAAAAGTACAATCCACTCTCAAATCAGTCTTCTCATAATTACAACGCACAAATATTGTTTGGAGCTATGCTCAACAAACTCAATTGAATTCGCACTTGAATTCACACACTTTGTTCACCTTCTCAAACTCAATTCTTCCTATATATTACCTATTATATGTCCATCTATATATAATTACAACAATAGGCAACCAAAATAATAGTTTTACAAAATAATAGGTACCAAAACCATGGGCCAAGTCAACTCATAATGGTTTCCCATTAATCATGGGTGATGACATCACACATATACAAGTATAGATAAACGATGTATCTATACTCTTGAAAATACATTAAGAGTGTACAATATATTTTAATGTAAAATATTTGAAATACATTGTAATGTGGAAATAGGATCCAAAAAATAACATATCTTTCATTTAAGGTTAGGTATTTTTGCTTTGGTAGTTATGTTTGTGTAAGGAAAGATGTAACTTTATCTTGTTCCATAATATCCTTTATGCTTGTATTTATTTGAAATGTAATAATCCCTTTGTCTACAAGTTTGTATTCTATTCTCTCAATGCATATAAATCATTATCTCAATATCCATCAATACCATGATAGGTTTAAAATGGATTTTTGTTGTGTATTCATTTTAATGAGGAGGAGGATAGTAATTAGGAAGGAGAGTGAATAAATTTTCATCTAAAAATGTTTTTAGAATATCATATAGTTGATCTCTAAAAATATAAAACTTAAATGATTGCCTCTCTTTGAAGTTAGATTTATTTACATTAGGAGGTGCTCTATAATCTGATTCTTTTCCTTTGTTCAGGACCCTGACTTTTTCTTCCTTGATTACAATTGTTTTTATTGTTTCATACATCATATGAGAGACTTTAATTGGACTCTTTCTTTTAGATGTTAAATTTGATTCCATCCTTTTATTGGTGAATTCCCTCTAATGTGAAGATAACCTTGATTCACTTGTATTAGTATCCTTATGTAGTCATCTAAAATGTCATTTTAGTGTAATGAGTGTCACCTAAGACAACCTTATCCTTAGCTTATCCCTAGACCTATCTTAGGGCCTCTTTTGATTAATTTATAGCTTTTGTGAAAGTCCAACACATTCTCAGATATACCAAAAACAATATTGAGCCTTCACTTAGGCACCCAGATCACTTTTCTAACCCATTCTTTCCATTTAGACATTAGCATGACCCTTTGAATAGTAGTGCATTGCGCTATTGGTAAAGGGGTATAACTAATGGCCCCTGCTCTTTTCACCCCTAATGGATATATTTATGTTTCTCAAATCACCTTAGGGTCAATATAGACACATTTCATGTCTCAACAAGCATTATAATGTTATATATAGACCACTTTCATTCATTTATCCCTTAGATGGAAAATAGATGCAAATGCTCACAAAAAAACTCAAAAATAGTTGTTCAAATCAAGGTAATTGATCCCTATTATGCCCTAATTCTGTATAGATCCATCTATAGTATCCCAAAGCTTAGATTACTCAGATATTTAGTCTCAAGTCACAGTCAAAGCATTCAAACTGACACTCATACTAACATTTACTTACACTTGCACCAACACTTAGATTGGGATAACTACATCAAGTTTGATCCCCTTTCGAGGTATTAGTATGTAGGTAATGCTCAACACATAGGGTGTTGAGGTCACATCTAACCTACCCTACTAATGCCACTCTTTTTCTACTTGTGTTCCTCAAATACCTTAATAAACATGAAGGATTAGGGTTTCACATTAAACTTAGTCAAAATAGGGAACAAACAATGATCCAACATTCAATCATATAGGTACAGGGTTCTCAAAACTGGGTGATGGTCCATCTAGGAATTCATTATCTCTACTACACAAGGACATTAGCATGGCACATGGGACACTATTATAGTGCATTATTGAGTAGAGGACCACACTACTATCTAGGAGGGTTTCTAACACCTGTTTCCTATTAGCAACACCTTGCATTATCCTTACACCAATTTTTATCCCTCCACTTGTTCATCTTAGTCAATTTTATAGATAAGTATCTCTTTTATAATTTATTACTATTTATAGGCCAAGCAAACAATTCAATTATTGTAGAAATCAGTGGTAGTTGATATTGCTATATTTATCCCTTAATTTATTATTCCATCACCTTAACAACCTAGGGTTTTATATTCCATAACTCCCTATAAAATTCAAATCATTCAGTGAACCTAACCCTAACATCCAAACCCTAGCCCTAAATATTCTTAGGGTTTGTATCCTTCTTTTTCCTATTTCCATTTATTGTGATAGGATTTTTAGATTTCATATATTCTATTATAGCATCCCTCTTTCATTTTGTTTACTATATGTCATTTAAAAAAATTATATCTCTTCCTTTAATAAGAAGTGTTAGGCTTAGTGGTCACCCTATTAAGCATACCTAGATTCCTTCCATTCGAGCTTATACCATGGATAAATAACTAGTCACAATTCCCCCTAATTGATCCTTCACATCTTGATTATGTGGAAATTAATGATAATACATTAAAACATGAGTAATACAATCAAGGTATTAATGAGACAAAAGATGGACCTCAAGACACATTCCCCCCTCCATGATGACAATCTAATAATTAATATAAATGAGGTCTTACAAAGTTTGAGAGATAGACTTAAGGAACAACCCCATGATCATGCACAAATTTTACAAGCTATATTGGAAATAAAGAACACATCACTTGGTCAATCCTCTAACCCCATAGATGTTAATTTTTTTACACATACTATTGGGGTAACTCAGATTCTACAACAAAAGGCTACAAGTAGTAGACTCTCACTAGTGGCAACACCTCTTGTGACTAGTACACATTCCTCCTCTTTAGATGTATAATCCCTTACCCAAGAGACCAATTATTTATAGTCTAAGATGTTACATCTTCAGTTGGGTGATACTAGATCATCTTATGCCTTAAACTCTCATATGTTCATACATACACCTTTGGCACAACATATATTGGCAACTCCTTTATCCTTCATATTTATGGCACCCAAGATCACTCTATTGATGGTAAGGGTGACCTAGAGCATCATTTATGTGCTTTTCACATAACATGTTTGGACTATGAGTCTAATGATTCAATTTTGAATAATTTGTTACCTCATAGTTCAAAAGACTATGCATTACAATGGTTTTATGATCTTTTGATGCAGAGTATATACCAAGAAAAAATTCTTGACCTTATTTCTAACTCCACTTCCCTTGATAATGACTCTTAAGTTAAATCCTAACTCACTGGTTTGAAATTCACCTTGGTTCTTGTACTTTCAATTACTTAGATCTTAAATAAATGGGGCTTCATTACCCTCTCTATCCTTTCATCAACTCACATACACTCTCCAAGTTTCAATTAACTCCTTCACATAAATCTATCAATTATGTCAATAACTCTTGTAGTCTTTTTTGGCTCAATATTCCTTTGTACAAAATTGTACTTACACAAATCTAAAAACCAAATCTTGATCCAAATACCCTTTTCCCTTACTCAACCTTATTTCAAGTTTCAAGTTCTAACTCAAACTTACAGTCACTCTTTTAGGCTTTACTTTAGTTCTAATTAGGTCTATTAGGTCTCCTTCCCTATCTTAGACAATTAGTCCTCAATATTTGTATGGACACCTAATGATATGTCCTAAAGACACTTTAATCAATTTTAAAATATAAATCCCTAGATACATACCAAATTTCATGAAATTTTGACGGTTCAAATGTGTGATATGAGTCAAACCCTAGTTTAGGGTTTCTTGGAGTCTACACTAGCCGAGAACACACAAATAAGCATAAATTTTGTTACACGGGGTTTCAAAGGCCCAAAATAGGTTTATGGACTCTATTATACTTTTCCAATCAATGTATTCCTTCAATTAATCCTCTGTCATAAGTTTCCACCTCAATATTCACTTGACTGTGCAAGTAAAGAGACCATCTACAGGTCTGTGACAAGTTTTGACAACTCATATCATTTTCTTGATCACCCTAAAGGTTCTAATACCTTAAAATATAATTATTCACACTTTATAAAACTTTCTATAACACCTACATTTCAATTCTTTGATCATGACCTTTCAATAATTCAAATTCTCAATCCTCTTTTCCAAGCTTCTTCCTAGACAACAGGGTTAGATTGAATAGACCTGTACTCATAGGGTTTGTTTATTAAATATGAGTCTCATAACATATAATCACACTAAACATACATTTATAAATGTATATAACCACTTACCAATCTCTATGCATTACCATTTTGTGAGGCACAGTCTGTAAATAGGGAAATTCACTCAAAATAGAGGTCTGCAAATGTACTTGTTTGGGCACCTAGTAACTTGTTTATTCTATATTAAAAACTTAACATAAACTAAATTAAATAAACCTCTTATAAAACATTCAATACCTTTTAAAAACTCAATTTATCATCATTTATTTGAAGACACATTTTGTATCAACAACCAAGGTCTGCACTTTGAAGACAATGTCAACAGAGTTCACTATATTCTCCATCTTCTCAAAGTTCCTTTTCAAACACACATTTATTAGATTAAATTCACACTATAAATCAATTCCACATTTCAATATTTCATTCAAAAATCACATATATATTTTTATAACCACAATGACCTTCAAAACTGAGGTATGTATTCTTCCTTTTTAATAGCAGAGTTTTACAAAAACATTCAACATCTTCTTCACCAAATCTTTTTCCATTATTTTCTCCATCTATTCAAATGGAAACAAGATTCTACATGAAAAAATTTACTCCAACACACCTAAATATGTTTCATAACTAATTCTTTCCCCTTTCCTACATGGAGATCTCGTTTAATTGCATTGTATTAACTTGAATTCCACATGACATAATGTGTTCTGAACCAAGATAACAAAACCATGAATTTTTAAAGGACCTCTTACAAGTCTTAGACACTTAGACATACTTATACATATTTTCACCTCTATACATGCACAAAATTCCCTAGATAATATTTTGGCAAATTCAAATTTTCAAATGGTGTTTTTGGTAGGAAAATGAGCAATTCAAATTTTATGCCCCATTAGACACTCTAGACTCCTTAAATAGACTAACCATGACCTATAACAACTATATTACACATAATATACCAAGATAATAACAAAAATGGATCAAATTTGGGCTCATCATGGGATGCTCCTGCATCATACTACCAAGCTAAGAAAGCTTTGCCACATGTGTGGAATGATGCACTTGGCATATGTTGCTACTTGAATGCATTGAACCTTCCTCATTGAAGGTGTTTTCCTCCACTTGCATCTCATAGAGGTGTACATGCTCTTGGTCCCCACATTTAGGCATTTTCTACTTCATCTTCTTACCTACACACAAAACCAACTTGTTAAGCAAAATACTTCTATTGCTATCTTCTTTTTGCTTGGCATATGTATACCAATGTTTCTCCTCTTCAAACTGATCCATATTCTCCTTATCTACATCTTCAATCACTGCTACAAGTATTAACTCTTCCTCCACCAATTTTCCTTGTACTACCTATTCCTTCTCATGCACCACTTCTTCTTATTCTTTACATGCCTCATACTTATGTCATCTCATACTTTGATGTTGTATGTCATCCTCTTGACCACCCTCAATCTTTTTCATTTCTAAGGGATGCATATTCTCTTTCATTATCTCATCTCCTTTATTTCTCTCATAGACCTATTTCACATAGCTCAATTCTTTGACATTCTCTTCTTGTTCAACACTTGTTTACAAACATCCAACCATACCTTCTTTAGTTGTCTGCTCTATACCTACAATTTTATCACACATCAATTCATTAGATACTAAATTTGAAGCCTTCAGGGCTTTCTCATGGGCTACCTCTTAATTAGACAATTTATCCTCCATATTCTTTACTTTTTTGGTGTTCATCCCAAACCATCTCCTTTCCACCTCAGCTGCAATGTCAAACTCTATCTTATTGTCCTCTCTTTCATGGACTTGGCTTCTATGCTTGCCTTGTCTACCTTCTTCCTTGAGCACTCTCATCGGTGTTATTCTTTATTTTTTTATTTGACAACTATTTTTTTCCACCTTACATTCTTCACTCCTCACTTTTTTTCTTCTTTTGGTACCTTGACCAATCCTAAACCTTCCATAGTTTTACTCTAGCACTGCATCATCATCATGATTCTTTCATCCTTTCTTCCCTCTTCACCTTTCAATGGAACAAGTACATATGTTTATCCATGCTGCCTTATAGTGTATGTGTTTTTTGTCCCATCATATATGGCATGCTTATCAAACTACCATAGTCTACCTAACAATAAATGGCAAACATTTATAGGCAAAATATCACATAAAACTTGATCTTTATACCTTCCTATATGAAACTTAACCCAAATATATTCACTTACCAATATTTGGTGTCTTTTATGAACCTATACAACTCTGTCTGGTTTTCAATGTAGCATTTTCTTCAACCTCAACTTCCACATCATTCTAAAGAAACTATATTTTTAGTATTACCACCATCAATTACCAAATTGCATACCTTACCATGGGCCTTACATCTAATTTTGAAAAAACTTCTCCTTTGGATTGGTTATTTGCCTTACTTTTGCTGAAATAAAATCCTCCTCATGAGTAATGACTCATTCTTGTCATGTCCTCTCTCCTCATTCATCTCTCTCACTCTCTATTATTGCATATTACTACTCACATTCCTTGGACACTCTGATGCCCTATGTCCTTCTCTTTGTAAATTCCAACATTGCCCCTAAACTATCAATTTTGGTCCTTGTCTCATTGGACCTTCTTCCCTTCTCAATCTCCCATCTACCAATGGTTTGATATATCTTGCATGGTGCTACCCCATGCCATGTTCTAAAACTGTTACCACATGTTCATGTGGTCTCTCTTATACCACCTCTTCATTTCCTCTCTCTTCCATCCTTACTTTCAAAGGTTCACCTTGATGGCTAACATCACTTTCTTCTCTTTCTTCTCTCTCCCTGAGAGCATCCTCTATATCCTCCATTCTCAACACCAATAGAGCAATAAGCTGGGTCACCTGGTTTACCATCTACTTTACCAAATCATCTTCATTCATGTTCGATCTCTCCATGGAACATTGTCTTTGATCACCTATGTTGTAATGTTATTCAAAACACATTGTTAATCCTTTCAACAATCCATAAAATCTTTCCCTAAGCTCTGATACCAAAATGATGGAGATCATATACTAAAAAAACATTCTTGACCTTGTTTCTAACTCCACCTCCCTTAATAATGACTCTTAAGTTAACTCTTCACTCAGTGGTTTACAATTCACCTTGGTTCTTGTACTCTTAATTGATTATATCTTGTTTAATATGGGTTTCATTACCCTCTTTGTCCCTTCATCAACTCACATACACTCTCCAGGTTTTAATTCACTCCTTCACACAAATTTGTCAACTCTGTCAATAACTCTTATAGCCTTTTTTGGCTCAATATTCCTTTGTATAGAATTGTACTTGAAAAAATATGAAAACCAACTCTTGATGCAGATACCCTTTTCCCTTACTCAACCTTATTTCAAGTTTCAAGTTCTAACTCAAACTTTTAGTCACTCTTTTAGGCTTTGCTTTGGTTCTAATTAGGTCTCCTTCCCTATCTTAGACACTTAATCCTCAATATTTGTATGTAAACCTAATGATATGTCCTACAAACACTTTAATCAATTGTAAAATATCAATCCTTAGGTACATACCAAATTTCAAGAAATTTTGATGGTTCAAACGTGTGATATGAGCCAAGCCCTAGTTTAGGGTTTTTTGGAGCCTACACTAGCCCAAGAACAAACAAATGAGCATAAATTTTGTTATACAAGGTTTCAAAGGCCCAAACTAGGTTTATGGACTCTATGCTACTTTTCCAATCAATGGATTCCTTCAACTAATCCTTTGTCACAATTTCCCACCTCAATATTCACTTGATTGTGCAAGTAAAGAGACCATCTACATGTCTATGACAAGTTTTAACAGCTCATATCATATTCTTGATCACTCTAAGGATTATAATACCATCCAATATACTCATTCACAATTTATAAAATGTTCTATAACACCTACATTTCAATTCTTTGATCATGACCTTTCAGTATTTCAAATTCTAAATCCTCTTTTCCAAGAGTCTTCCTAAACAGCAGGGTCTGATTGAATAGACATGTACTCATAGGGTTTCTTTATTAAATATGAGTCTCATAACATCTAATCACACTCAACATATATTTAGAAACATATACAACCACTTACCAATCTCAATTCATTACCATTTTATGAGGCACAATCTCTAAATAAGGAAATTCACTCAAAATAGGGGTCTATAAATGTACTTGGTTGGGCACCTGGTAACTTGTTTATTCTATCTTACAAACATAACATAAACTATATTCAATAAACCTCTCAAAAAAAATTCAATACCTTGTCGAAATTCAATTGATCATCATTTATTTAAACTTTGAAGACAATGTCATCAGAGTTCACTATATTTTCAACTTTCAAAGTTCCTTTTCAAACACACATTGATTAGCTTCCAATCACACTGTAAAACAACTCCACATTTCAATATTTCATTCAAAAATCACATATAATTTGTTATAACCATAATGACCTTCACAATTGAGGTTTGTATTCTTCCTTTTTAGCATCAGAGTTTTACAAAAACATTCAACATCTTCTTCACCAAATCTTTCTCCATTATTTTCTCCATTCAAATCTACATGCAAAAACTGACTCCAACACACCTAAAGAGGTTACATAACTATTTTTTGCCCCTTGCCTACGTGAATATCTCTTTCAATTACATTGTATTGGCTTGAATTCCACATGACATAATGTGTCTTGAACCAAGATAACAAAACCATGAATTTTTTAAGGACCTCTTACAATTCTTAGACACTTAGACACACTTATACATATTTTCACCTCCATACATGCACAAAAGTACCTAGATAATATTTTAACAAATTCAGATTTTTAAATGGTGTTTTTAGTGGGAAAATGAACAATTCAAATTTTATGCACCATTAGACACTCTAGACTCCTCAAATAGACTAACCATGACATCTAACAACTATATGACACCTAATAGACCAAGATAAGAACAAAAATGGATCAAAATTGGGGTCATCATGGGATGCCCCTACATCATCTTCCTAATCAGTCCATCACAACATTTAATCCACTAGCAAATATGTTTTTGGCACATTTTTTAAATAACATCAATGACAAGGCTTCAAATGTTCAAGTTGCATAACTCAAGCAAAAATCCAATGAGCCAATAACTAAATATGTATTGTGATAAAAAACTATATTAGTAAATATGACTAGCCCCATGGCAGATAGAGAACTCCATGAAATATTCAAGTAGAGTTTATTACTGGCATTACATGAAGTTATACTATTCAAAAAGTTTCCATCATTCACAAATCTATGTCATATAGTGAAATAATGGGAGGTCAACCTTCTCTTCATGGGTAAATTAAAATACACAACTAGATCATATTTAACAAATAAGAGTTCCATTAAGCGCCCATATAAGGTGAATCCCACTAAAAATAAAAATGAACAAAAGATAACAATTAATGCAGCTTCAAAGCCAGCACCTCATATGATTTTATCAGCTCCTCCAAGAAGACCTTTCATAAATATCCTTGATTCGCTAGCACATGTTCTCCAATAACTCTTGGAATACAACATCATATCTCTCCCTCCCATCCAAGTGGTTGATACAACTAGGTCTATTCCAAATAATTATGATTCTAATGTATTTTGTGATTATCAAGGGTACTAGGCCATACTACAAATATATGCATTAGTGTATGACATAATATATAATATTTGATAGATGCTAATATCATTAATGTGAGCACTCCTACAAAGGCACCCAAAGCACAACCAATGGAAGCAAAAGTAATGAAACTATTTTCTAATCCATTTCCAAATAATTCAACTAATGAGACCACAAGAATTTCAAGTATTCATTATTACACTCATACGATGGGCACACACCCTCTAAATAATATCATTGGTGTGTATCATACTACAGTGTTAGCTACACCTCTCATCACTTTCTCATAGTAAGAGATCATCGATTAGGATTCAAAATTTTGTTCACTCTTTATATGATCTTACATTTATCATCACCATATCTAGAGTGTCATGTTTGATAATAGGTCAAGCATTAATATGTGTATTATTACACTTCTACATCACTTAGGTTATTTAGAGTAGGATATTTTTTGAGAGACAGTTATTCATGGCTTAGTGGCCATATTTAGATCTCCATTGAGGATATTAACTTCCATTATAGGTTGGTCCTGCATATGTGGCCACCATATTATTAGTTATACCTAGTGTCGACACATTTGATATGTTATTGGGTAGGCCTTGAATATAGAAGTTGTGAGCCATTCCATCCAACATACATATATGTCTTAAATATATACATGTTAATCAAGTGACTATAGTTGAGGGCCTTCCATATGAGTATCTATTACCTATCCCATATCTAATTACACAATAACACTAGTCATAGCTCCACATATAGCTTCCATTAACACACCTCTGATATCAATTGATCCAAAAGTACAAGTGAGGTCTACTTCTATAGAATTACCACATACACATACTCTCCCACATGGATTATAGAGAGCCTGTCGCTACCCCATTATCATCCATATCAATGTTATAGCATATATCACCCACACCAGTCACAACTTCTACCAAATGGGTCCCTAATAACCCCAAAGTTCATAGGTTTATTTAGTCAGCTCCATAGATTCATAACCCCACTCCATAGGAAGTTTCATCTATAGAATACTCAATGAATCTAGTTTTTATATCTTGGATACTTCCTCACACAACATGTGTGGTCCCTCTTACTTTATTTGATAAAGGACAAATTGATAGCAAGTCTCTTATGAGACTCATCATGATGTAGCAAAAAAACACTATTTGTGCAACACTATTCATGGATATTATTCACTAATGAGGTGGCAAACATTATTCATCTTGGTGAGGTGTATATAACATTATTATTGAGTACTTAGGTGGTATGGGTTGAATTTTTCATGTGAGGAAATAAAAATTTGGTCAAAAAAGTAAACTTGCCCCTTTTTGAAGCTTGTGTTAAGTGGGGAGACATAAGTCACTATTTCAGATTAGCATCTTGCTTTTCCGTGCGACCTTGATTAGAGGTGGCACAAACTTTATAAGATGGTTTGTCCTTGGTCAAAAATGACCCAATGGAGCATGTGGTGTATCACTTCCTTGGGCCTCACCTTGTCTCTTAACAAGACTCCTTCCATGTGAATGAGTGGGATGAATTTTGGGCCCCTTTGTGTTTTTTTTACTCATTCTTCATTTGTAAATATTTAAATGCATGTATCCTTTGGATTGTTAGCCAGGGTAGGTTTTAATGGGGTGAATTTTTGAGGATAGGCTTGTGTGAAGCCTTTAAGGGAGCCTCCTTGGCTTGGGATGCCAAGTATGTATGAGTTTGAGAGATAAGCTTGTGGAAGCTTTTGTGATTATGAGGAAGGAACTAATGAAAGTGTTGAATTTAAGAGTGAATTTTATGATGTGTTTATGTGATTTTGTGAAGGCTAAGTATTATTGAAACCAATATGTGGTTGGAAGCCACATCAAATGCTATTAGAACTGATTAGTGACACATCAACTGATATCAAAGCAAGTTCAAATTTTGCTAGAAGGAGAGGATATTATTGAAGAATGCATATGTGTTTTGTATTTTGAAGGTTTTGAAGAAATGGAGAAGAAGAATGAAATAATTCCACTAGTGAGAAAGTGGGAGAAGAAGATAAAGACCTGGGATAGGTTATAGCTACTGCTAGAGAAATTTGAAGACTATGAGAATGAAGAAGAGGAAGATTTGTTGTGGGAGATGATAGAATGTCTAAAGTTAAAGGTGACAGTGTTGAAGAAAGAAATATCCACGTGGAAGGAGAAAGAATGCAACCATGGAGAGTTGAATAAGAGAGAAGATAAGATGAATAATAAAATTTCCATGGAAGGCAATGTGAGAAAGGAGTTGTTATGTGAGCAACCAAAGACTACTTTGAGAAGTATCATGGAGGTGTATATGTGTACCAATGAGCAAGTTGTATTTGAAAACAATAAGTGTTGAGTTGTAGAGCTAAAACCTTCACCAAATGAGTAAATTGTAGGTTGCTGGAGTTACACAGTCACCGGCGTCGGTCAGGAGCGATCGACATCAGTCAGGGGTCGACTGGGAGCTACCAACGTCAGTTATGGATCAGCCGATGTTGGTCATGTGCAGACAGGTAGGGACCGACGTCCGTTACCTGTGCATCTAGAAAGTCTATTTTTGTGGATTAACAGATTATTTGCATGATTAAATTAACTGTTGGTATTGAGTCCGCGTTTCTATTTTTGGCAGGACTGATTTGAACCCTTGATTAAAAGGTATATCTAACAGTGGAGAATGCATGCTCATGTTTCCTAATATTATATAATAGGATTAGATCTTCATAGCTTATGGTAAGATAGAACAGTACAAGACATTTATTGTATATGTGTATCAATCCAGGTTCTTGGAATTGATTGTAATTGAGAGAGAAAACTCTTGAGGGAAAGAGATCTGTACATCTGAGAGGTGTGAGAAGAAAGTGTGATTTTCTTCATTGTATTTCCTTCTGGAAGAGTTTAATACAAGTTTTCAGGGTAGTTTCTTGTATCTCTTATTCTTTGTTGTTTCTGATTCTAGTTACTTATTATTCTGGTTTAATTTTGTGTTTAGTTGCTTACATAAAAGTAATCAAGTTTGTTGGTTGATCCCCAACAAGTGGTATCAGAGCTCAGGTTGACTAACAAGTGTTTTAGATTTGGTTAGTGTTTGTTGATTATAGGTCACTCACAGGGGTTTTTGTTTGAGTGGGAGAAGCACCACAAGATATGTGTTCACTGGTTGTGGAACGGTGGTTAGCTGGATTTCAAAGTTGCAGAAGGTTGTTGCCTTGTCTACTACAGAGGCAAAATACATTGCAGTCACAGAGGCTAGCAAAGAGATGATATGGATGACACAGTTCATGGAAGAGTTGGGAAAGGAGCAAGAGAGTTACAGATTATATAGTGTTAGTCAAAGTGCAATTCATTTGGCTAAGAATTTACTCTTTCATTCAAGAACCAAACATATACAGCTTAGGTACCACTTCATTAGACAGGTATTAGAGGATGGTGAGTTGAAGCTGGAAAAGATCCATACAGATAAGAACCCTGCTGATATGTTAACCAAGCTGGTAACAAAGGATAAGTTGAATCTTCATTCAACTTTTTTTGCTCTTCAAGATTGAGTTTGAAGATGGAGAAGCTAGAAGATGTTGTTGTACAGGTACTGGTGCAGCTGTTTATCTCCAAGTGGGAGATTGTTGAGTTGTGGAGCTAAAAGCTTCACCAAATGAGTAAATTGTAGGTTGTTGGAGTTACACAGTCACCGGTGTCAGTCAGGGGTCGACTGGGAGCTGCCGACATCAGTTATGGATCGGCCGACGTCGGTCATGTGCAGACAGGTAGGGACCGATGTCTGTTACCTGTGCCTCCAAAAAGTCTATTTTCATGGATGAACAGATTATTTGCATGATTAGATTAACTGTTGATATTGAGTCCGCATTTCTATTTTTGGCAGGACTAATTTGAACCCTTGATTAAGAGGTATATCTAACGGTGGAGAATGCATGCTCATGTTTCCTAATATTATATAATAGGATTAGATCTTCATAGCTTATGGTAAGATAGAACAGTACAAGACATTTATTGTATATGTGTATCAATCCAAGTTGTTGGAATTGATTGTAATTGAGAGAGAAAACTCTTGAGGGAAAGAGATCTGTACATCTGAGAGGTGCGAGAAGAAAGTGTGATTTTCTTCATTGTATTTCCTTCTGGAAGAGTTTAATACAAGTTTTCAAGGTGGTTTCTAGTATCTCTTATTCTTTGTTGTTTCTGATTCTAGTTACTTATTAATCTGGTTTAATTCCGTGCTTAGTTGCTTACATAAAAGTAATCAAGTTTGTTGATTGATCCCCAACAACAAGGAGGAGAGGCTTCTATGTGTAGAGCCTAATGTTGATTTTGAGTTAAAGATGGAAGGAAGTTGCATCCATATAAAGTGGCCAAAGAGTGAATAAAATTGTAGCCTTGAAGAGTTACAAGAGAATGAATATTACATCCATGTGGGGTTGCAAATAGAGGAGAAAGGAGGAACAATCCAAGAGGAGATGCATGAGGATGATGTGGAGGTAGATAAAAATTACAGCCATATAGAGTTTCAAGCTTCTTTAGAGGAAGCTTTGGATGAAGAGGATGTGGTGAAAGTGAGTACACACATGGAGATCTTGGTAGATGTGAAAGAAAATACACATGTGGAAGAACCTAATGTTGCAGGTATTGAACAAGGATTACAAGTTTATTTTGAAGAAACTTTGGGGATGGTGGATGTGCAATTAGGTACACATGTGGATGATAGCTTGATGGATGATAAAAATAATGTTGTTACAGCCATGAGAGAGGAGCTACAAGTGATGGTGGTTTATGAGGTTGTGGATGATCCAACAAGTGGTTGGATGATGAGTGAAGAAATTCAGGTGGGCTTTAGGTGGAGGTGGATGTCTAGTGGTGGGATAGAGCTCACATGGAATTGTGATATGCATGACAGAGCATATTAGAGGAGGAGGTCAGTTTATGATGGTGGGTTGGAATCCACATGTAAATCGATTGAGACATGGATATGTTTTTGGTAGAGGATAGTTTGTGGTCCCATGAGGATGGTTTTGGAAAAGCTAGTATGTAGATGCTAAAAGTGAAGAAAGAAAAAGAAATTCTCTGAGTGCACATGGTGTATTGGAATGGGATACCATGGTCATTACTCTTTGTGAACAAAAGAGTAGTTTTACCACTTACCCCATATATATAATCAAGAGATCACATTATCTACCTTGAGTGTCTAATGCAGGAGCATCTAAGGGTTCAGGTAATCTTGCATCACCCAAAAATAGAGTGGTGTGATTTCTCCTTTTTTAAAAATAAATGGCAAGGATACAATCAAGTCAACTCTCAAGAGTTGAGTTGATTTCAATAAGAGAAAAATGTAGTGGGAAAAACATTATTCATGCAATACCATTCATGGGTATTATTCATTGATGAGATGGCAGATGTTATTCACCCTTGTGAGGTGTCCACAACACTATTATTGAGTACTTAGGTAACATGGGTCAAATTTATCATGTGGGGAAAGAAAAGAGTGGTCAAAAAAGAAAACTTGTCCTTTTTGGAAGCTTGTGCTAAGTGGGGAGACATAAGTCACTATTTTATATTGCCATCTTGCTTTTGCATGTGACCTTACTTGAAGGTGGTGCCAACTTTCCAAGATGCTTTGTCTTTGGCCAAAAATGACCCCATGGAGCATGTGGTGTATCATTTCCTTGGGCCTCACCTTGTCTCTTGACAAGATTTCCTCCATGTGAAGGAAGTTAGAGTATCTTACTCATGCTTGTTAGGCTATAGGTGTCTGTGTTTGCCTAGTTTTATCTTATGTGGGGTTTAGTCTCACATTGCCTAGTTTAGCATACATATTATTTTAACTTACCTATATAAAAAAGTGATATTCATTGTAATATACATGCTTCTTTATGTTTCATAATCCTTTGCATATCTCATTGTGTGTTTTCAATTGGTTTCTTCTAAGTATATGTTGAAGCATCAATGGTTGTGGTAATGAGCCATTGGAGAGATCTTGGTTGAAGAGTTTTGATAACTCTTTCATGGTATCAGAACCACCCTTCAATAGCCATTACTCAACTTATAGGTTTCTTGTCATTATGGATCTATCATTATTTTCTCGTTAGGTCTCTTTTATTACCAAATTCTACTTTATTTTTTAAATTGGCAATTATTTACTTTATAGGATCTCACTATTGTTAATAGTCAAGGGTCCATTCTATGGTCATTCATGCACACAAACCATAATATTAATAAGCTATAGTAAAGGATGTTGTCCAGCTAATGACATTTTATTTTGGGTGGTTCCCATTGTTGCCATTACATGAATTCTCACAGCGATTAATAGAAGTCACTCAAACTCTACGACCTAAATTTGGCTTCAAACATTGAAGGTTTTAACTTAGATCTTAAAGGACATTGTCCCCAATGGCACCACCAACAACACCATGTGCCTTTTCAGGAGGAGCTTCTGGATCTACCTAATTTTGAAGGGGAAGATCTAATATTTGTAGATCTTGATTTTGATGTAGACTACTAGCAGTGCAATATAGATCTAAGAGGTTTTATTGAGTGGAATTACCCATAATTTTCATGGCATCGACGTCCATCTACTTGCCTGCTCCCCTTGGTGCCAATCTTTTCCAAGGTTGCATTTTGTAGGTGGCATCCTTTGGCAAGAGGCATTTTTTTTGGAGATGTGTGATTTCTTTTGCACTGTGTGGTGGAGGAAGATCTGCCCACCTATGCATTAGAAGAACTCTTTGAGGGCCCAACCAAGTTAAGACACCTGCAATCCATCTTTGATTCTCTTTACACAACTGGAAATTTATTAATTTTGTGTTATTAGTTGTATTTTTCTTTAAAGAGGAAGCAAAACTCACCTATATGCATATCGAAGTAGCCTAAAGGACTATTTTTCACTTTGGTTGATTTATCTAAGTCTGTGGAAAAATTATGGTTCCAATGAGTGGTTGTATGACTATGTTTGTTTCTTATTTGCTCTCAAAAACTGGTTTATGGTGTTTTTAAATTATTTTGGCCCATTTTTATGGGAAATCAAAACGCTTATAACTTTTGAACCATAACTCATATTTGAGTTATATTTTTTTTTAATGTGTATGTTTTTTTATTATCTATCCATTGGTGTCATTATTAAATTTTAAAAACACACTATTTCATAAAGTGCCACATTCTGGGGGTCTCTTCGCATTGGTTGTGTTGCCATATGCTTACGGTTTATGGTGACATTTTAATGGTGATGCATTTTGCTATGTTTTAATCATTTTTAGAGGGATTATTCATTATTTTTCATTCAACTTATCTCTTTCATTTATCATAGATCAGAGGTTGAGGTCTGGTCTGGTAGGAGGTTAGACCCCCTCACAGACAACACAATCTTCCTTCTTGCTTCTTCTAGATTGCATTGTCATCATTTGTCACACTCATGGATGAATTTTCAATTGAGTCTGACATCCTATTTTTGAGTGTACATTGTCATTACTATGGGATTTCATGTGATATGGGCCCTGCATTGTACTTTGTGCATGCACTAATGGATATGTTTTTGGTAGAGGAGGATGGTTTGTGGTCCCACAAGGATGGTTTTAGAAAAACTAGTATTCAAATACTGAAAGTGGAGAAAAAAAAGAAAATTATTTGAGTGCACATAGTGTATTATAATTTGATGCCATAGTCTTTACTCTTCATGACCAAAAGAGTAGTTTTACCACTTACCCCATCTATGTGATCAAGAGATCACATTATCTAACTTGAGTGTCTTATGTAGGAACATCCAAGGGTTCGAGTAATCTTGCATCACCCAAAAATAGAGTGGTGTGATTTCTCTTTTTTTTTAAATAAATGGTAAGGATATAATTAGGGCAACTTGTGAGAGCTGATTTAATTTCAATTAAAGGAAAATGATGTAGTGGGAAAAACATTGTTCGTGCAACACCATTCAAAGGTACTATTCACTGATGATATGGCAGATGTTATTCAGCATCATGAGGTGTCTAAAACACTATTATTGAGTACTTAGGTGGCATGGGTCGAATTTTTCATGTGGGGTAAGAAAAGAGTGGTCAAAAAAGTAAGCCTACCCCTTTTGGAAGTTTGTGCTAAGTGGGGAGACATAAGTCATTATTTCAAATTGGCATATTGCTTTTCCATGTGACCTTGCTTGAAAGTGGCACCAACTTTCCAATATGCTTTGTCCTTGGTCAAAAATGACCCCATGAATCATGTGGTGTATCATATCTTTGGGCCTCACCTTGTCTCTTGACAAGATTTCCTCCATGTGAAAGAGTGGGACAAATTTTGGGCCCCTTTGTGTTTCTTTCACTCATTCTTCCTTTGTAAATCTTTAAATGCATGTATCCTTTGGCTTATTTATTAGGATAGGTTGGAATGGGATGAATTTATGAGGATAGGTTTGTGTGAAGCCTTTGAGGAATCCTCCTTAGCTTGGGATGCCAAGTATGTATGAGTTTGAGAGATAAGCTTGTGGAAGCTTTTGTAATTGTGAGGAAGGAATTAATGAAAGTGTTGAATTTAAGAATGAATTTTATGATGTGTTTATGTGATTTTGTGAAGGCTATGGATTATTGAATCCATTATGTGTTTGGAGGCCACATCACATCAGTTAGTATGTTCCTCTCTACTTGTACATAGTTAATTTCCATATTACTTGTATATAGTTTATACTCGAAAAATAAAAAAATAATATAATATGTTCAAAATACAAAAACATTCAAATATTACTCAGAAAATAAAAATTTCAGATTGTATGCATTTCCATGTTTACATTCCCTGTATTGCCAGGTATTACATATGTTATCTATGTTAGTATAGTCAGTTTTATCATACACACATGCTTTACTTGTTCTTTTCAAGAGTTCTCAAATTACTACAGGACTTAGGTCCTCTAATCAGATCCAAACTTGTTACTATTTTCCCATTGGGAGCACATACACATATTCAACATTGACATATCATCCCATTGGGGGCATCATACTACATAGCTTCCAGTTTGCTAGGTTATATTTTTCTCTACTCCACATCACAGATTTAGCATTGATTATATCTTGATATTAATCATCCTATACAACATTTTTTTTTTTAATACTACTATTATAGACTCAACTTATGTATATTTTTGATCTTATGCATATTTGTACCACATGTTCACGCATAATTTTATTTCTAGATTTACTAGTTTAGATTTGATTGTGTTTATTTACTTCTGCATCTACTCAAGGGCATTTGAATATGCCATTTTTCTATGGATCTAATCCAGTTCATTTCATTGTGTGTATGCTTTGGACATGTACCCATGTCCTTGTGTGTACTTTTTGATTATGTATGTGAACATTTGAACATGTCTTTTCATGTGGCTGTAAGCCAACCTTGCTTATTCTTTATGTATGTGGACATTTGAACATGTCCTTTTATGAAATGATTTCTCAAACTTAGTAATATGTGACCATGTCCCTTGTATTGTGGCCCCTTGGCCTACTTTGTGTGCTTCATGTGTTTATATGTATGTTTTTATCTATGTGTCATGGCCATGACACTTGTCTCTTGCTTGTTATATTTAAATCCATTTACGATGCCATGAGGGACCTCATGTATCTCCCCTTCCTCCTTGGATGACTTGATGGAAATCATGCCCCATCCCCCTAGGTTTTTACTTAGATTATATCCATATTTTTTATTCATATACATGCTTACATTATTTTATCTATCTTGACAACCTTGTAAATATTAGATCTAACATACATCATACATTACCAACTTATGCTCAAACTATTTTACATCCAGATGTCATGTATACAAATTATATTAGCTTATCACAAAAATATCATATGTTTTTAGTCTAACACACATGATGCATAGATTTTATTTTGAGGATAGTTATTCTAGAGGTTAAACAACTCCCCTCAAAAGAGGGAGCATTCACAGGGGTTTTTCATAAAGATCAGACCATCCTAGTGCTCTCAAAGCACAGTTCTCAACATGTAGACATAAATTAAAAATCCCAGACTCAAGAAAATACAATTAAAAATAGTCATAACCAGATGAATCTCAGTTTTGCATAGACACAACACATTTGGTCAATAGTGTGGCATAGAGGACACTAACATAGTGTGTTATTGCCCAGGGGACTGCACTATTGTCTAGTAGCCCTATAAATAGGAAATTCTAGAATTATTAGAAAATTATAGAACGTACAATTTAGGTTTTCATAGTATCAATCACAAATTATCAAACATTCTTAGTTTATACTCAATTTTATGTAGAATCACACAGGTTTGCTCAGATTGGGAGCATTATGTGTGGTATGATCACTCCCATTTCAATTTCATATACTCAAACACATATTATTATGACTTAGACCAGAATCTATATATACATATATCATATTTGGGGACATGTGCATGGAACATTGCTCCATATGTTCATTTTGGCACTAGTAGTCTCAGATAGAATGGCAACTCCATGTCATTCTCCATGTTGTTACTCCGGATACCATTTTCACTAGTTTTCCACTATATCGATGTCTCATTCCATGTGTAGTGGTTGGCATTCTCAAGTAGCCCCTAAATAATTTTACATTTTAGAGTTCCCAAGTGGCCCCTGAGTCGTTTTACATTTAAGAGTTTTAGAGTGGACCTAGAGCTATTTTACACAGTTTTAGTTACATTGTGTAATTTAAATTTTAGATGTATCTACTATACATGGGTGGGCAATGATGGATTTATATCCTACATGAGAGGGTTGGACAAGCCATCAATCCAATCCAAGTTATTCACAGATTATGACCACCAAGCAGGGGTGGGTAATGATGGAGTCAAGGCCATCTCGAGTTATTGAGCCATCCACACATGAGGATTGAGAAAGCCATCAACTCAATCCAATTTATTCTTTGTTTGATCACCATATACATGCACACATAGGATGTCACAAGGGTTTAGCATTGTTCTCATACCCAACAAGGTGTATTCAATCTTTTCCTCTTTCTCTCATCTCTTTGCTTAGTTTTGTCTTTGCTTTTTATATTTCTTAAGTAAGGACTAATTCATTCATGTTTCATTCATATTACATGCAATAGATAATGTTTCAAAGACTCATACCCAAATTCACTAGCTTCACCTCATAGGTAAACATCTATCTTCCCTTTATCCTAGTCATTTTACTTTTCTACATTTCTAAAATAAAGGCAGGGAAATGTAGTCATCTAAAATGTAATTTTAGTGCAATGAGTATCACTTGAGAATATCTTATCCTTAGTTTATCCCTGGACCTATCTTAGGGCCTCTCTTGATCACTTTCTAGCTTTTGTATGAGTCTAACCCATTCTCAGATATACCAAAAGCAACATTGAGCCTTCACTTAGGCACCAGGTCTATTTTTTAAATACTCGTAAACAAACTCAAAAATAATTGTGCAAGTCAAGGTCATCAATCCCTATTATGCCCTACTTCTACATACACCCATCTACAATAGCCCAGAGCTCAAATTACTCAGATTTATAGTCTCAAAACACACTCAAAGCATTCAAATTGGCACTCATAATAGCATTCACTTGTACTTACACCAACACTTAGATTGGGATAACTACATCAGGATTGAACCCCTTTCAAGGTATTGGTATGTAGGCAATGCTTAACACATGAGGTATTGAGGTCACATCCAACCTACCCTACTAACGTCACTATTTTTCCACTTGTGCTTCTTAAATACCCTTAAAAACATAGAGGCTTAGGGTTTCACCTTGAAATAAGTAAAAAATAGGAAACAAATAATGATCCAACATTTAGTCATTTAGGCACAGGCTTCTCAGAACTAGGTGAAGGTCCACATAGGAATTCACTATCTCTATTACATAGGGACATTAACACGACATAGGGGACAATAGTGAGGTGTGTTATTGACCATAGGACCTTGCTACTACCCAGGATGGTTTATGATGCCTATTTCCTATTGGTGACACATTTCACTCTCCCTAACACCAATTTTTATCCCTCTATTTTTCCATCTCAGTCAGTTTTCTAGCTAAGTGTCTCTTTTGTAATTTATTGCTATTTATAGGCTAAGCAAACAATTCAATTATTGTACAAATTAGTGGCAGTTGATTTTTTTATATTCATTCCCTGATTTATTATTCCAGCACTTTAAAAACCTATGGTTTTATATTTCATAACTCCCCTTAAAATTTAAATCACCTTACGTATTTTATAACTTATATCACATGCATATTTGAACACATCCATGTATAATCTCTTTAAAAATATATAAATTTTAGAAATAAGAGAACCCTATTTAAGATAAATTACTTTTCCAAATATGAGGGCTGATAAATTAATGAATGCAAATGTCTTTCAATCGTAATATTTAAACTTCAATAAGCTCATCATGACCATGTTGTAAACCTTATAGATGTTCCAATGTTAACATATATACCATGTGTTTGTGATAATTTGATAATAATTTATCTTTTAACTTTTTTTAATTTAGGTAAGAAGCCACTAGTTTAACTATAAATCCACTATGAGGCATCTCTTGTGAGACTTATATGGAAATATTTTAGTCGAATACATTCATCATAGCCCCTTTCTCTAAAATAAATTGCATAGTATGTCAAATGAGTCCAAGGATCTCCATAACCATCAAATAAGATAAAATTATGTTTGATATTCATATAATATGATCTAGTTTGTAAAATTATATCAAGCATTTGCTTTTGGAGATCACTGATAAAATACATCATGGATATAATATGACCATTAAGAATGGTAATAGTTTGGAAAGGTACAATAATGGTTTGTAATTGATCATCTATTTGAAACATTTGTATGATAAGATCATGACAAAGGTTATTGCATGCTTAGGAGCACATTATAAGAAAAAAATAGTATAAACTTTTGAATCATTTTTTATCTTATCACATTGAATTTGTATAGAAGTAGAAATGTCACATTACTATTAATTGGATTTTATTAAAATAGGAAAGAAGAGAGAGTCATCATAATTAGTATTATTATGAGCTTGCCTTATATAGATATAGGAATATTATTTTTAAAATTTATGCATATTATGTCATGATCATCACTTTGTAAATCTAAATTAGTAATGTAACTTTTGTTCATGATTCAAATTCATTTACAAACTTTGATATTTCAAGTATGGAAAAAAATTATTTATAGCATTATTCATTACTTCTAAGGTAGGAGAGATATTATCACAATATTGTATATCATTATCCATGATTATAAGAGAATGTGGGATATCATATGCATTTATGTCATCTAATTTTTATAGAGAGGGGTTAACACCTTCACTTGTATCATTTTCTATTGTTATGCAAGAGCTATATTTGTTCAGATTATATTGATTATTATGATGTAATGTGGAACTGAATTTAAAAGGTAAACAAAGTGCACTAATTATTGCTTCTTCACATTTTGATTCTTATGAGAGATAAGGGAGAGGATATATTAATTTTTAGTATGTTCTTTTTATTTTGCTTTATCAAAATAAGAATACAAGGGGGAATTGATTTTGTAATTTCTAAATTAGCTAGCTTATTGTACTCTTCAATATATTATTCATTATTAATCCAATCATCTTGATTTTCATGATCATATTTTTATATATCAAAATCATGTTCTTTATCATAAATTATATAAGTGTGATCATTAATTTAATTATTATCATAAGCATAAGGTGTAGCATTTTTAGAGAATATTAAACCTAAATGATGAACACCATTGGAAATTTCATATTTATAATCCATGATATATTTTTTAACCCACAATATATAAAATATAACAAGTATCAAGCTTACTTCAAGTAAATAATCTATCACACTAAGAAAGAAAGAATGGCAAAAGGTGTAACTCGGTAGGGTGTGTTTGATTTTTAGGCTCTTAAACTTATTGATCCTAGTCATAAATAATGAACATGGCCCAAAAGGCACCAAAAATAGAGGATTCCATTATCTTGTAGCCACACTATCTAATATATAGGGTAAGTTAATATTAACGTTGAGGGGCACAAAAAAATAAATGGTTAAAGGCTTATGCTTAAAAACAAAACCCTAGGTGTTTCTAATATACTATGAAGTACGTGGAAACTAAAATTCATATATAGTGTTTTCTAATGGCTTGAGTATTAGGGTATACCCCTGACATCACAACACATATAAAAGTGAAGACCGATTTTGCCATAATGGTAGTTCTTATAAATGTTAAAATTATCATAACATAGTTTCTAAGAATACAAAGAAAGAAAAAGATATTGAAATTGAAAACCAAATTAGAAAGTAATATTTATGTGTATAAAATCAAAAATGAATTTGAAACCTTATGAAAAAAATAAAAAAATAAATGCTTGAAAATGTATGGGTTCACCAATATGTTTTACCCTGTTTTTTATAAAAATAAATAAATGTTGATATGATTATATAGGTGTAAAAATAGAGTATATCAAAATGTTAAAAATATACAATAATCAACAATTCTATCTTTGAAAAATGATAAATATGGAAAACTATTATTTTTGGAAAGTACTATAAATAAAATAAATTAGTTTAATTGGGATTAGTTTTTACTATTTTGAATGTTTGAATTGGAAATAATAAAAATAGGTGATCATGCATGATTAGGATTAGGAAAAAAATTAGAAACTGTTTCTGGACATGTTCAATTAAGTGAACTACAACATAGGTCGTTTCCATCCATTAACTACAAACTCATCCCAACTGATCATGATGATTGAATGACAAGAAAATACAAAAAGAAGCATAATTATAGAAATGGTAGATTAGAGGTATAATCAAAGAACATTCACGTACATGACCATTGTAAGTGGATAATAGTGCAGGTCACTTTAGTCCATAAATCGTGGACTTGTCTCAGTTGACTATGATATAAAATTCATTGTTGCATCTTATGCACCTATGTCTAATGAGTAGTTTGAGAAATTGTAAGTTGAATTATAATATGCAAAAATTATTATTTTGATTCTCTTGTCTTTGAAACCCTAAGGACACTTTGATAGCTTGAAAACTTGTAAAAATTAAGGGAGTGTAGTGATTTGACCTAACCTGACCTCAATCAACCTCTTGATGATTGACTGCTACGTAAATATACAATACTCCAAGGAGGGAAATCCCACATTGTTCTCCCACCTAGATTGAATGTGTAATTCTTATCCTTTGACTTTATGTATGCAGCTATGAAATGGATTTGATACTTGAAAATGCTAGCTTTTAACTTACTTTGTAACGTTCTTGATTTGGCTTATGATTGCTCCTTGTGAGTGTTATTGAATTTGGAAAGAATAGGGTAGATTTTCTAAATGTCCAATAGTGTGAAAGGTTGAACCCAATGAATATAAAGTGGTCCAAATTAATGACCTTTGATTTGTATTTATAGGTGAAATTTTTGATAATTTCCTTTACCCAACCATATGAAACATGTGGGAAGACCCAAAAAGATGGTTTTAATTTTAGAAACTATCATTATTTGGTGTGTGACATGATCGACCTAAGTGGATGGGAGTGCAATAATATTCCTACTTTCCTAGGGAAGACTTATCCTGAAAGATCAAGGACATGTATCCTATTTTGGAGATAGTTTGAGGGTGATCTTAAGTAGCTTAAGTATTTGACATTGAAATTTTTGTATAGCAGTGATGGTAAATAAAGGGCTTCAACCAATATATAGATAAAATGTTTAGAAGAATGGCGAACAAGATTTATGTAATTGGGTGCAAGTCAGGCAATTTGGAATGTGTCAATAATAAGTATTGCCAAGTACCTATGACCAATTTTATGTATGTACAAGGATCAAGTGGTAGATATTTTCATAGAAACTCTCGTGAAAGTCAAGTTTGTAAAATTTTGGTACATACTTGAAATAAAATAAGCTTCCATCAAGGAAGGATGTTAATATATGATATCTTTTGTGTTTTTCCTCAATGTTAATATTTATGGGGATGCTAACAATAAAACTTTTACTTGTCATATTCCTTGTGGATTCTATCGACCAATAAATATGGATGATAAGTTAGGATCTTAGGGTACCTAACCACTACTAAGTATGGATGACTTATCATAATACTCTTTGTGAACTTAATGACTATTTGGCATGAATAAAATTTCAATATCTTTGGCAACTATCTAACTGATAGGTATGAATAACAAGTCAAGATCTCTAAGAACCTAGTGATCGATAGGCATGAATAATTTACCATATTGTTTTGGAACCTAATGATTAATGGGTATCACAAATTTAGAATATTTTATGGGAAACTAATACCACTAGGTATTAGTGATGTAGAGTATTCTATGGGAACCTAACAACTGTTATGTATCAACAACTTTATGTATGCTTCAAGAACCTATAAATCACTAGCGATCAATGACTTGGCATATTATTCAAGACCTTAGTGACTGATAAGTACCTACTTGTGGGAATCTATGAGTAATAGGTCATATCTAACTCTTTGGGAATCTAATACATGATGATACTTGCAAGGTTATCCTTTATGGAAATTTTGGATCTATCCACTCCTAGATTGTTGTTTAAACACATATTTTGTGATGTAATTTTTAAATTAAGATTCTATTATTCAAATGATCAAAGGTTATTTTGACACCACCAATGTCTCTCTTTTTTCCTTTGCACATGTTATTCTCCAATACATATTTTTTGTAATAGAGGTCCTATTATTTCATGCAATGCTCCTTAACATGTATTTTCACTATTTCTCCTTTTTTCTACCAATTGGAACCTCCTTCAATTCATAATTGTTTTAATTATTTCATCATCAATGGTGTAATCAATAGTTACATCCTCATATTCATCCAAATCATAATCATATCCACTGGATCTGTCTCTTTATTTTCTATTTTGACCAATCACCCCTTTGGTTCATACTTCCTAGCTTTCATCATTTTCGATTAGAATCACAATAATAATTTATCAAGCACATGTAAGGCACATTTTTGTTAAAATATGAAATCTCCCATTTATTCCTTTATTTTAATCAATTCCCTTTTACCAACTCCATCAAACTCCTTGTCAGCAAAGACCAATTGCCTCATAAACTCCAAACAAAATGTTATTTTATGGCTTGTCTTGTGAGTTCATATGGGCCAAAACTAGACCCAAGCACTCTGATGTATGTGCAGTCACTTTTCATCCACCAACTACCACAATTATGTCTCATTTTGTCCTTAGGATTAAACTCTTTAGACCTCATAGATTTTTTAAGTCTAGGAGATATCATGGGTACTTCCTTCCCAAGAAATATTTTTTGCATTGGTAGAAATAAATGATAAATGAATGTGTCATAGTCAGCATGGTCATGATTCCTATTAAGATTTTTGGTTCATAGTTGTATAAGTTTTTTATGTACATCACATGTTTCAAATTCCCTACTCATTTTTAATCTATAGTCTTGTATGAAACATCTTCCTATGGGTATATAGATACATAAAACAAAAGTGTGAGTAATGTTGAACTTATTTGTATGATCCAACTACATTAGGTCACCATGGATAAAATAAGATATAAATGTAGTAAATTCATACCTTACATGATTATACATGTTCAACACTTCATCCAAAATAACACAATGGTATTTTCCCATAGCCTAACCATTATCCTCTCATAAGATCTAACATAAGATAGACATAGTCTTCTGAAATTAGTATTTACACATAGAGTAGGAAAAGGTTCTTTAACACTATAATCCATAAATTTCTGATTATGTATTATTTTATGTGATATTTCAAAGCAACATTTCTCAACATACCTTTGTTTTTTTTTCATACTTTTGTCTGTATTCCCTCTAATTTAAGATAGTTTGTTTGTCCAAGCTCAATCCATACATTTCCTTCATATATTGTTTTGTAAATTCAAAACCACCTCATCTACATTTTTCTTGACTATCCTTTGTTTTGAATCATACCTATCCAAGGTCCAATCAACAATTATTGGATCAAGGAAGTAATCAATAATAACTAATTTCCATGTATCATTGGTTTAGACATTGGACATACAGTAATGAGACTTACATTTATCCCATGCATGGGAAAATAAATTCCTTCCAATGGAAATAAATTTTGAATCATGATAATTTATTATCTTTAAATAAATTTAAGGGTTTTTTTTCCTTGGGTCCTCTCTTATAATACCACATGGATGTGGATAGTAAGTATTTAGACTTATTCCATTGGTTTAAATCACCTACAAGATTCCATTTTATCTTGTGATTTCATTCTTACAAATAAACATTAACATAGAGATAAAAATGTTACTTAATCTTGATAATGCTTCAAAAAAAATTTAAGGGCATTGCAATGGCCACTTCTAACTCTGTAAGTCCCCTTTAGTATATATGTTAGATAAGGTTGCATCATATGTATCACCTCGCTAAGTATCTCAATTATGAATTTAATTATGACTTGGGTAGAATTTGAGCTTTATTATGTCAATCTAGTGCACTGTGAATGGTGTTACATACATTCATAAAATGCGCTCTCCCTAGAATTTTTAATCTCAACCCTAACCATTCTAAATGTGCATAGTTATTGTTGCTTCATTGACTCACTTTTCAAATATTTTAAACCATCAAAAAAATCAAATATTATTATTTATAAACTTGTTTTTATATCATTGAAAAAATCAATTATTATTACACATAAATTTGTTCCTTTATCCTCCTTGTATCTCTAAAATATCAATGGTCTTTGTGCCTTCATCTAAATCTACACACTGCTTAGGTCAATGAAGTACTAAAACATTTTTATTACAAGTGGTTAATGTTGGGAAATTCGACAACTTAGATCCATCTAGTTTAAGATCAATAATTATTTTGCATTATAATAATCTAAGATGCTCACAATAAGAAGGCATTTTACAAGTTTATATAGTGGGTATGATCATAAGGTTGAGATTCTATTATAAAAATATCAATGGCCGTTATTGTATCATGGCCTTTAAATATCCTTGATTGTTAATCTCTCAAAGTCACAATGGATGGTTTTTAATTAATTTTTTTCACACTAAACTAATGGTCAACATTCAAAACCCTTTCAGATAAATGATACACATTATATCAAGAGTTTATAACTTATGCACTCTCTAATCTAAATAAATCCTAATGAAGGACATAGTGTTCATTAACCTTCTGGATATATCAATGGCTAGTGTTGATTCATTTTAGAGATCAAGATCTAGGACTTATTTGTGAGTCCATAGGATAGTCAATTTTTATTATGGTGAAGCTCTAAAATATGCTCATTAGTAAATATTTTGAAGCCACGAAGGATGATTTTGCATTAAACATTTTCACATGAAATCAATAGGTAACATTTACTCCTCTTTCAAATCAACAACCCACATTATATCAATTGTTTTTCACTTGTAGACTCTTTAATCTAGTGAAGGGCCAAATAATGACATAGTGTCCATTAACTAATTGGATATATTGATAACTTTCAATGATTAATTTTCAAAACTAAGGATTGAAACTCATTCGTAAGTTCATGAGAGTCATTTCTTATTAAAAAATTAAGTTCAATATTCACTCCTTTCAAATCGATGACCCATGTTATATCTTGGGTTCATAACTTGTGCACTCTTTGATTTGAGGAAGGCCCCAACATCAATAGTTATCACCTCTTCTTACGTTTAATAATGGGGCCTAGAAACTGATCAACAAATTTTGAAGAAGATTTTTTTCTTGAATAAAGGGATACCCCTATCTAGGAATTTGGCATTTTTTCATGTATATATAGGTATGTTCTGGTATAATCAATGTATACATGTGTATTTCCAAATATCTACAAAATATGAATAAGAATAAATGCAAGTATCTATATGTAGTTGCAAGTGTCTCTAAGTACTTCTAAATGTCTTTGGGTACTTTCATGTGTCACTAGATATTTATAATAGGTACATGTATGATTATTTATATAGTTAAAACCCATGATTGAGTAGGATAATGTCACAATCAACATCAAAATCTCCATGGATGGTCTTAAAACCCCACATTATATCATGTCACCCAATGATAATTCATACTACCATGTGGATATTCATGGAACCCCACATCCATATGAGGTTATCCATTCAAGTCAAGGAATCCCTATAAAATTTGACAATCCTCCCTTCTAGACATGTCACCCCATAGTAGTCTTTGTACCATTCATGAATTAATAAGGAATGTACATGTTCAACTAATTGATTGACTAACTTGTCATATTTTCCAATACATTATGTAATAACATTCAATTCATCATAATATGTTATATACATAATATAATTTTCTCTCCAAGTAAGTTATAATCCAAATACCTTTAAATTATTTAAACTGACATTGTCAAGTCATTAATAATAATAATGTTAGTAATTACTGGTCATTAATATCAAATAAACCTAACAAAGTGAAATATTAACTTAGATTTTAACCACAAGTTAATCCCTTTTTACCATCAAAATTTTAATATTTCAATCAACTCTACTAGACAACATATCCAAATCGAATAAATTTAGAGTGAAATTAACTTTATAGATCAATTTTAGTAATAGATTTGACATTTAGATAGATATACACATGTTACTAAATCCCACTTGTAATTAAAAAAAATTAATTGCCTAGCCAATAGGAAGATGGATACATAGAGAATGTGCTTGGAATAATGGCCTAATTAGCTTTTTGGTTATTAGTGGTTTAGGAGATGGTCTTCTTAATGATCTAGCCTTATTTGTTGTTTAAGTTCTTAAAAATTATCAACATGTTTCAATTGTGTCTCAAGCTTTTCAATGTCTTAACATGCTTCTTAGATTCCTCTCGTTCAATAATTTGTTGCTTATAATGTTTCTCAAAATGGTTTACATGTTGTCAAAGCTTCTATTTTACATAATTTTAATATTAAATTTGGTCTAATCCTTACACACCAAATTTCTTTGATCCATTATTCATCATAACATTGCTTACATATAGGCATTGAACTCATACAAATTGTGATTCAAACCATATCACAAGTAACGGATACAATCCCTACTTTATAGGGATGAATTTAAATATTTAACACACTCAAACTAAGTAATATATTTTGTACAAATAATTCTTAACAACCCCCTAGCGCAAACATAGGGACAAGAACTACAACATATATAAGTTGGAAATAAAATATGTATGTCAACACATACACAAAAAACAAAGCAGATGTGAACTTTATATCAAGTGATAACATGCATATGTAAACACAATTGTTTATCTTTTTACTTCTAGTGAGTGTTGGGCTTCTCAACAGCATATTGTTTACATTTCTATTTCTAGTGACACATACATACATAAACATAGTTGTTCACGTTTTCACTTCCAATGAGTATTAGGCTTATCATTAGCAAATCAATTATGAACCACTTTCTCAACATGGGACACATACATCTATTTATAGTCAATGTTGGGTTTCTCACTAATTTTTTTACTTATAACCTCTTTAATCATTGACACCTGATCATGAACAGCATAAACAATATCCTTTGCATTGATTATCCTTCTCTATATGAGTCAATTTAATGTATACATATTTCCAAAGATGTCAAATTTATCCAAAAATATATCCACTTACAAAAATATTTTTTAAACATTTTTACATTAACTTAACTTTGACAATATACACACTTTATTTGAAAAAATGACAATAAACATAAACTATTATATAAACATTATAAATAACTAAGACCACCAAACCCAAAAAAAAACACAACAATTAAACTAAAAAGGCTTTATTTATTTTAAACATATAAACCCTTAATAATAGTTTTTACATTATAACAATCCAAATCAATGTAGAAACTTATGGACCTATATAATCAATTCTTTTAAAAAAACTATATAACACAGTGATTAAAAAAAAAAATCATCTAGATGCCAAGCACTTGTTTAATGATATTTAAGCTAAATTGACCAACCACCTATAATAAACTCCATTTGTATGGATTAAACAATATGTCATTCAAAAACAACATTAACATCATAATAATAATATTAAAAAAACTTTAAATAATTGACATCAGACATGTAAACAAAGTGACAAATAAATTAAAAAAACATACTTAATCGATAAATAAAGAGGAGATGCATGAACTTTATACGGCGAGTCTTTTAGACGCATGGCGCTTAAGCTTTACATCATTGATTTCTCCATGTGATGATTTTTCAACCTATTTTATTTCTACTTCTATTTCAAATCCTAAAATGATTTATATGATGCATAGATCATATTAATTTTCTTTCTCAAAATTCTTAACAGTCAAAAATTAAGATCACTTTTAATGATATTATTTTTAAACCTTTAGTTTATGAAATGCTTACATACTCATTTTCAATTAAAAAAAAATTGTTCTAAAATTTAAATTGTTCAATAAAAAATGAGATCGCTCTTGTGACATTATAATTTTTAATCCCTTTTATTTGTATTTTCTCATATTAAGTTATTTATGAGGAGTTTGAAGGATTCTATGTTTAATTTATTCTAAGCTTTACAATATGGATTTGTAAATTCTTTAATAACATTATTTGTTGACTTATTAACATATTTTTAAATCAATATTGGTATGAAGGTTAGTTTTGTTAGTTTTATGATCAGAATTGAAACAATCAGAAAATGCAACACAATGAATAATGAACACAACAATATACCCTGGGAAAACCCTTCAACTTGAAGGGAAAAACCCAGCGACAATATATCTCTTATATATTGAATGATAAGAACAACAATTTGCTTGATAATGGTCAAATCCAAGGCCTACACGGATGGCTTCACTTCTTGAAGCACAAAGAATAAGATCACACTTGATAAATCTGATTTGCTCTTGAAATAACTTGATCTACTCCTTAGAACTCTGCTCTGTCTTGTGAATTATGCTTCTCCTTATTCTTTTTCAACACTGAGAAATCACTCTATATATATACAAGTGAGAGGAAAGAGTCGCATCTCTTCAATTTCCCTGTCGGCCTCCACCAAACAAATTATGTCTTAAATAATACAATAAGTTTGGCTGGAAGTGAGATCCCAATGCTGCTCCTTCAACATCAACAGATCAATTAATTCTTTCCATCATTTCTAAATTATGATCTAACTATTATGTTTTAATTTATACCTTCTACACCACCAAACGTGACCTTGGAATTACATGGACCATGCCTTCCTTGGATGACTTTGCTGCTGACTTGACTCGGAAGCAAAACAACCTTATTCAAATGGGTACACTGAAGTCATCTAAATTGCATTCCTTAATTGTGAATCATGACAAATAGAAGACTTCTAGTACTAAGGAGAATAAATAGATCAAGAAGGACCTAGAGCAAAGAAAGGGTCAGAAATTTGATACTAAGTCTAAAGCATCAAAAGAGTCCTCTTTAGGCAATAAACCTAAGAAAGAGTGACTCACATGTGCATAATGCAAGAAATTTGGGCATGATAAATCTAAATGCATGGAGAAGCAAATTGATTAATTGACAAAGATGATCGAGAAGCACACTATCAGATTCACTGATTCAACCAATTAGAGTTCATCAAAAGTTAAGTCTTCTAAGGCCAAAGACACTAGAAAGGGCAAAGATAAGAGTAAACCACTTGTTGCAATTACACTCAACCTTCCACATGGGTAATTGATTCTAGTGCATCACACCACATGGCTTCATCACATGCATGTTCTCATCCTTGGAGCTTTGTTTTATGCCTTCCATATTGTTGGGTGACAATACTTTCATAGAAGTTAGTGGGAGAGTATCTTTGAAATAAATGATGGGACATTTTAGGATATGTTCTATGTGTTCCCTTATTATCCACCAATTTCCTATATGTTTATCAGATCACTCATATCAGTTCGGGAAAGAGAGTTGAATTCATACCCAATTCAATGGTTATTAGGGAAGTAAACTTTCTTACATTTTGCTCCTGATCAACTCTCTAAGCATTGCTCACTCATTCAAATGGGGTGAATAAATTATGGCATGAGTGATTAGACCATCTCAATTATCATTTCTTGGAACAACTCAATCATCATGGCATGGTTTCAAGGTTCCCACATGTTCATTTTTTTGACAGTGTTTGCCAAAGTTGCATACTTGATAAGCATCCTAAGGAGAAGTATGACAAAGGCAAATCATGGAAAGCTACATATATATTGGAACTAGTTCACAATGACATTTCTAGTCCATTGTTCATTCAACAGGACTAAATACATGCTTACTTTCATCAATGATTTTTTGAGGTATACTTGAGTGTATTTTCTTAAGTAGGAATTTGAGGTCTTTGATGATTTTTAGGGATTCAAAGTGCTTGTATAAAAATAGTCAAGTAATGCCATCAAGATTTTGCACACTAACAATGGTGGTGAGTATGTAAATAATCATTTTAATCAATTTTGCACATCATAGGGGATTAAACTATAATGCATAGTTCCATATAGTCCATAACATAATGGTGTTGTAGAGCACAAGAATAGGTCCTTGAAGAATTTGGTCAATTGTATGCTACAATCAAAGTCTCTTGTACCTCAGTTTTGGGCTGAGGCCATCAATTGTGTTTGTTATATCAAAATTGACTTCCTCATAAAGCATTGGAGGAAGTCACTCCTTTTAAATCTTGGAGCAGTAAAAAACCCATAGTGAATCATTTTTGAGTGTTTGGATCTTCTGCTATGGCCTACATTACAAAGAAGAAATGTAAAGCAATGCAACCTCAAATTTGGTTGTGCATTTTCATTGGATATTCTGAAGGTGTTAATGGATACAAGCTTCTCCATCCCACCATTCATGAGTTGTTCACTGAGAGGAGTGATTGATTTCAAGAGGGCCCTTCAGACTCCTCACATGACAATCCTCCCTCTTCTTTAGATGTATTGAGATTTGATGGCAATTTTGATGATTTAGATACACCTAAGCAACTTTTTGATGATCTCAATTCTTCTTTTAATTTTGATGATGAGAGTAGTGATGATGACTCACCTCCTTCTCCTAGAATATCTTTAGAGGACAAGGAATCTCCTCATGACTCTCTAAGCACTGGTCCTCTTTGGGCTAGATAGAAATTGCAAAGTGCTGGCCAATGGGTTAGAGATCCATCAGATAATAGATGAACTTATTCATAATTCTAGGATGCCTGACATGCTTTCATTGCATATGCTTTTGATCTGCAATAATTTTACGAGACATCAGGTACCTTTGAGTGGGATATTTCTATAGAAGAGGAATATGGTTCATTACTGAGGAACAATACTTGTGATATAGTCCCTCTTCTTAAGGGAAGAAAAATTGTTCATTTTAGGTGGATCTACCAAACAAAATTTATAGTAGATGGGTTTGTAGATAAGTTCAAAGCATGTTTGGTAGCAAATTCTCAAGTACCTAAAATTGAATATATTGAGACATTTGTCCCAGTTGCTAAAATGAACTTAATCCCACTCACTCTCACCATTATCATAACACATCATTAGGATGTTCATCAGATGGATGTGAAGAATGCATTTTTTCATGATGACCTTAAAAAATATATATATGGAGCAACCATAAGGATTTGTGGAAGATTCCTCCTTAGTTTGCAAATTTCATAAATCGATTTATGGTCTCAAACAAGCTCCTCAAGCTTGGTATGCTAAGATGGACTCCTTTATTATTTCGATGGGATTAACCAGATGCCATTCTGATATGAATGTCTATATTTTGAGGTGGGATGATTCACTATTTATTTTGGTTCTCTACATGGATGATATATTGATCACATGGAACTCTTCATCCACCATCATAGTAGTGAAAATGGATTTACCTGACATGTTTTCAATGACTGATTTAGGCTTGTTACGTTACTATCTTGGGATTGAAATTTCTCAGTTTGATTCCTAGATCACTATAGCACAATCCAAATATGCTCTTGACTTGATTGCACGGTTTAATATAGCTAACTGTAAGCCAACTCCAAATCCCTTGTATTTTTTGTGAAAATTGAGGCTGATTGTCCATCTCCTTTGGTTGATGCTACCTCATATTGATAACTTATTGGCAGTCTCATCTACCTTACGTGCACTAGACCTAAAATTTCATATGCAATGGACATGGTCTCTAGATTTATGTAGGAACCACATGAGTTACACTGAAAAGCAGCTAAGTGGATTTTCCACCATATTCAGGGTACTCATAGTTTTAGGATTCACTATGGATTAGACATCAACATCGACTTAATCGAATATACAAATTTAGATTGGGTTGGTGATATTCATAATTATAAGTTTCCTTCAATCTATAGTTTCTCCCTTGGTTCACGTTAGATTAGTTGGTCAAGCAAGAAACAAAATGCTATTACTTTATCTTCTACTAAGGTAGAATACATAAGAGCTGTTAATGCTTCCACTAAGGCTATTTGGATTTAGGGTATTCTCACTGAGTTTGGCATCTAGTTTAGATTACCAATAGTCATCTTATATGACAACTAAAGCACAATCCAAATATGCAGGAATCTAGTCCTCCATCAACATACCAAGCATATATTGAGATTCACATGCATTCCATTCGGGAGCTCATCCATGAGCAATTAATTGATCTATGCTACATCCAAACAACGAAGCAAATTGATATAATATATTCAACAAACCCTTCACAGAGAGCAAGTATCTTCATTTATGGGCTCTTCTTAGGGTTCAAGCAGCTCATACTTCCTCTTCCTCTAGGGGATCATATCTATGTACTTGGGTACCTCATTAGTTCTTTATCTTGTGACCCAAATCTTCTACTCACTTAAGTTATGCTTAGGATGGGTGTGAGTGTAGACTTGTTCTCACTATATAGTTTTACCTACACAATCTAATTAGCTTGATTATGTTAATAATAGGTCATTAAGAGAAATGTACTTTAAGTCATTTTCCAATTGTGAGTTGAGTTAATTATTTTTTTGAGTGACTTAATTCCTCACTATATAATGTACTTTCTTATGTGATTTTTTAATAATAAAAGTTAATGGTCATGAAGATAAGCTTCTTCTATTTTAAATTGCTCTTCAAATTTCATTATTTCATACATATTCATTTTCATGCATTCGATCCTTGATTATAACCCTACTCCAACAATTACTTATCAACTAGAAAATATGAATTCCTTATCTCCTTCGTAACTTATTCTTAAAGATTAAAAATTGAATTCATGTTGTTCTCATCACATGTCACATATTTTGACAATTTGTATTTTAATCCTTCTCCTAACTTATCACTTGCAGTTGGAAACAATATTCCCATCATTCACATCACTTGTCATTTACACATGAAAATTTTGATAATTGCTTGCGACCTTATGTTGAAAAACCAAAGTTACATTGCTCAACACTTTGAAACTTGGCACTTAAAAGAGTATGTATTTCCTAATCTCTATCTTTTCCAGTAAACTAGATGGTTGAAAGTTCATTTGAAGAAGAAATCTAGAAGATTTATAAATTTTTATCATGTAAAAGAAGATATATGTAGAAGTAGAAACAACCAATCTAGAAATAAAATATTTTGAGAATCTAAATCATATAAAAGCATATCATAAGGCTAACGTGCATTAAAAATCAAGAATGGGATGACAATGTGAAAGTTAATGATTATTAATCCAAGCGAACAAAAATATAAAAAAATGGAGATTAAGAAGCCTCACTTTTCATAGAATCTTCTTATATTTATTTATAAGAAATTTTATGTTATATCATTATTTTAATTAAAATTATATTTAAACAAAGTTAACTTTTAATTAGGGAATTTTTGTTTGTATTGTGAAGATTTATTTCCTCTGTTTTAACATTGAGATGATTTATATTAATCACATTTTATTTATATTATTATTTGATTAGTTCATGATTAAAATTAGGTATGAATGATTAATTTTTTTAATTTTTAATGGAATTAAGTTTTTTAAAAGTTTTTTTTTTAATCACACAAATTTTTTTATTAAATTAAATTAAATCAAATATCTTTAGTATATTTTTAAAAATAAATTAATTTATAATTTATATCATTATAAATTTTTTTTTAGCATGATAAAATTAATCACTTAATGAAAAGAAATCATAATTTATATATTAAAAAATATACGAAAAATTATTTTTAATTTTAATTTAAGCTCAACAAATTCTGTTTGAACTTTTCAGTCAATACAAATATTATAATTTATTATCAACTCATAAATCTATATCAATAATTTTTTTCCTCTCTTCTTGGCGAGGAGATTTTTGCTTTCTTAGCTGATTTTTCAGAGTCTCTTATTAGTCCCGAAGGACCAACTTATGGTTTCATTCTATTTTAACTTGTGATTACTCTTTTCCGTCTAAACCAATCAAAATGAATTCTTTTGAGTATGTGATTATTTTACATAGTCTATTTGTCAGACATTTAACAAATAATATATTTGTTGTAATTTGGTTGGATGAACAATTTATATGTTATTAGTAACTTGGAGTTATTCAAGACAGTTACCTAAATTTGTGGTGTTAGAATTGCCCTGCAAATTAATTTTTTTGCTACTGTTCTCTGTCAAAACTAGTACTGTCTGGGGAAGAGCACTGCATTATCACTGGATTGCAATGTCTGTTTCATAGACAGATGGTAAATTCTTCAGTTTTCAAACAAAGAATAGGAAGGAGGCATTATTGATGGCACAGGCCATAAATAATCGATTTAGTCTTATAAGATTAAAAAAACAAATGTAAATATCAGACTATCTCCTCTGCAACAAACCCACATCCCATTTCACTTTATGTGTTCAGGAGACAACTGTATATCAATCAAAATAGGAAGCTTAACTAGAAAAAACAAAGAGATTATGTGTGGATCAGGACATGGCATATGACTCATTGTTCAAAGCCATGGTTGGTCGTCTCTCTTCTTGGCAGAACTTCACTTCTCTTACTAATTATTGTACAAGTTTCTTGCTTATTTCATTCCTGCCTACTTGGATAGCCAACCATTATTACACATCTGGATTTTCATTAGGTTTTTTCAATAATGTGTGTCGAATAAAATGTATAGTGCCAAACTAGGTACCTGTGCGCCAGTATTGGCTGGTTCATTTACAAATCGTTGTGTATTGCAGTATTCCCATCTGCGTATGGTTTTTTTTTCCTTTCGTATTTTTTTGACAATTTATTTAATTTGACGAGGGATTTTTTATCTTGTGATTTTTCATCTTAAAATTTTGGCTGTGTCTTTGCCTGTAGGGAGCAAGTAGTGGGAAGTGACGAGCAGAGGAAAGTAAGGATTTGATATTGGCGATGGTGCAAGGTACAATTTACAGATGGTCTGTTTGTTCGCTTCACACAAAATCATTCTTTGAGGTTACAAAAGGTTTTTAAAAAAAAAAAAAAAAACTCTTCATTGTATTTAGTATATTGTATTGCCTCAAAGAAGTGTTATCTATCAGGTTTTTTTTTTCTGTTTTCCTTTTGCAATTGTTTGGTTTTAAATGTTTGTGATTTTCAATTTGGATAATGATTTGTAGAACGATTGGATAAGCCTCCAGAAATACCAGATCGGAATGAGTGAAATAGTGGTATCAGGGGAAAAGGGTGTTGTTGCATAATAAGCTTGGTGGTTATTTTAAAAGTTGTCAATTTTTTTCCCTAGCCATTGGTATCCATGTCTTATGTTTTGTATGTCGATAATTATTGCTTTCTTATGGGTAGTTAACATCTTAATGTGGTCCATGTTTTGTTACCAAGAATCCAAAACTTGATGGGTTGCATTGACAACAACAAAATTAAGAATTTGAAGAAATGTTTTTTTATAGATAAGAGGTTAGGTGACACACTAGACTGTGAAATATCATAGGTAAAGCTCATACATTTTAGATCCAGAATAAGTAATTAGCTTACAAATACTTTGTATGAAAAACACCCTAATGTCTCGAGCTTGTATAACACAAACAATTTTTGATTAGAAACCCCTTGTAATATTTGTAGTGCCTAAGGTTCTTCTGCCTCATGCAATGTTTGGTCATCTATCTCCAGTCCAATATCTTACGAATTCTCTCTCTCTTAAAGTACACATTCCTTCCCCTGGACCAGAGTCATCTCCTCGCCTTACAATTCCACCACCGTCACCTAATGTGGCTCCCAATCCACCATCCTCATACACACCTCTTGCTATCATTCCACCCTTGGCTCCTCCCCAATCTAATTTTTCTTCTTCAATGGATGGGCGAATAAGGGAAATGAATCCCATGTCTCCTTAATAAGGGCAAAAAACAAGTAATAGTACCTTAACCATTTTGGCTATAGGTCACATTATTTTAGCTACCCAATGTATTTGTCTCATCTACATTGTATATCCTTTTTTACATTGAATTTATGAAAGATACATTTTTGCAGGGATAAAATTTTAAGATTTAATGTCAGTTACATGAAAATGTACATGGCTGCTTTTCAATTATACTTAAGTACCAGATACACTTCAAATTTAAAAATAAGGGCATATTACCCCAACATGAAAGGCAAGGAAAGGAAATTGCCTATCAAATCAACCAACTTTTGAGGGTGTGATCTCTATCAGTTTATCAAGATTTAGAGTATGTATCATTCTCCTATTCATATATCCATTTGAATGGAAAAATTATAGGTTGGTTGGTGGTGGGACTTGTTGAAGCAAATGCATGTTTCTTTGCTTTCAATATTGTTGCTCTCTCCTCTGGTTTAGGATCATCCAATCTGAAAACTTGATTTTTAGATGTATGTTATACGTACCCATATTGTATAGATGGTTCAACTAAGGAGGACACATTATTTTGACTCATTTAAATTATATTAAGATTTGAAATAATATTCAAGTCCTCTTGCTTAATTTATAAAGTAAGGCAATACTTTCTTTTTCATGATATTTTTGCTTCCTAAGCTTTTGCAATTTATATGTTCTAAGCATTAAAAATGAAGAGACTTAACAACAATAATGGAGTCGCCATTATCTTTAAAAAGTAAAAAGCAACTTTGTGCATGTGATATCAAGTTATTTTCTAAGTTCTTCTATAGATACATACCTTACAAAATATTTCTCATCACTGCCAATCACATGTAGTAATCAAATAGGTACCCCACGAGATATTTGTCTTTTATAACCCCCAAGCATGTCTCCAAACTTTATTTGATGACTTCATGTTTATATATTATTGCATATTATAACAATAGCCATTCAATACATAGGCCTTCGATCTCTTTATCAATTTTGAGCTCAGGATCGGTAACGATATAAGCCTTCAATGTGAATGTGTGTGATAGAGACTTAAAAGGTCCTGTGCATAATTTGTATCAATAATTACTATTAATTTGTTTTTCATTTAGATTTGAAATCTAGACTCAGTAAGATATTATATGGGTAGATAGTGGCTATCAAAATTTATTCTTGGGATTAGGTAGACCTTGGATATTTTCTCTTAATTTGGCACTTCTTCAATGATTAGGGTCTAGTCAAAATTATTTTGATGGCATCAAATATTTCAAGAGATGCTCAACTGCCACTTTACCTACTATGAAGTCCTTTAAAATACATTAGTTTATCATTTCATTTGGAATTGATTGATGGAAGACTAAGAATTACATAAAAAGGAATTGATCCCATTTCTACATAGGCTTCTGATTTACCTAAATTTTATCCATGTCCATGCAAAGGGATTCAATCTCTACCAGGGATCATACTCTTAAGCCTATTGTAAATGTTGTTCATTATATCTATTTTCAAACTTTAATGTCAATAAAAAAATACTACAATCCAAGGAAAAATACAATGCTACAGATTGATAATATTTCCTTAAGTGCTCCTTACATCTTGCATTCACTGGATTAATGCATTGAAAGGGAAACAAGTCTTAGTGTTCCTAGACAATGATGGCACCTTGTCACCTATTTTAAATGATCCTGATAAGGCTTACATGACTGACAAGGTAATATGTATTTTATTACCCTTATTTATTGAGCATATGTTTATGCTTGATTAAAAATTGTTCTTTTTTAACTTCCTTGCATATGTTGAAGTTAATATTTATGGGAATACAAACATGACATTAATTTTAAGATTAATTTAAAAATCACCTAAAAGTTGAACATAAATATCAAATTTTCATTTTTAGATGCATAATACATATTACTATTTGTTAATACCCAATAGCACTTATGGCTTATATTTGAATATGCCCATTGCCCAAAAAAATTTAGTAGTTAGTTTACCAAACCCATGTAAATTTTTGGTTGAAATTATGCAAACCCATGTCAATTTTAAAATATGCCCATTACCCCAAAACTGGTAGCATTTAGTTTACAAAATTTAAAATTAACGCTACTTTCAGCGTAAATTATGCTTCCCCCATGCACTTATCCCCCTTCACCCCCCATGCAAATATGTGGTTTTTTTGGCTCGACCATCATCATGTGTTTACAATAGTCTCTCTTTTATTGAATTTTCTATCTGATTGTTGGCATTGTGATGTCGGAACATCAAGGCAATAAGACATCCATTTTGTATTTTGGTCTTAAGGAGTCATTTTGGTCAAGTTTGGAGTGATAGTGTGTGTCAAGAGACCTTTCAAGGTCAAATTCATGTATATGAGGTTATTTGGAATCCCTAGGGGTCATAGGTTAAGTTTTGAAGGCGTTTGGAGTTTTCCCTCGAAAACCAAGAACTTGAAAATTCAAATAGTTACAATGAGTCTAGAGTGATTAAAGCATGATACAAAGGTGGTCAAGAGTGAATATTAGTGTTAAGGGTCATAAATAATTGTAAGAGGTGTTATAAGACATGCGTATATCCATTTTCATAAGGTGGAGAGTTAACTTTAGTCATGAGTCCCAAAACCTCACATAGAGGTAGTTATGGAAAAGAGGTTGGTGTAACCTACCCAAGAGCCTACGATGAAATAGAGAGAAGAAGTCAGTTTTGAGGAGGTTGGCATAGAAAAGGAGAAAGTCCTCCATGAAGAAGGAGAGGAGAGTTTGAGAATGAATAAATTGTACAAAACTCCTCAAGATTGATAACAAAGTCCAGATGGATCAAAATTATATGTTTTGTTCAATACAATGAATAAGAAGAAATTCAGCCATGTAAGTTGATGTTCTTGAACTATGTCGAGTTATTGTGAATCTTTCATATTTTCCTTGAAGGCCCTTGAGGCCATATATTTGTTCATATTTATGCAAAATTTCATATTGTTGAATGATTGGTGAAGACAACCAATAAGGGTTGTAGGTTGCAGTTTTAAAGGGAGGTATTGAAATGTCTTGTTATAAATCAGAGTTGGAGTTTGATGTGGCATATATATTTTTATAGGTTGATAAAGTACAAACCCTAATTTTTTTTGATAATATAGGAAACAAGGTGAGACTGAGAGGAAAGTGGACTATTGAATCTATAAGGGACTGTAGATTGTTGTCACAGTCTTAGAATAAGATAATCTTTGAGTCTTTAAGACATTAAATAAATATGTGAAGAGATGATGAATGAGAAATGAATGTGTAATCCATGTATAATGAATGTGTGTTATTTGTATACAATAGAGGTAGATAGCTTATGTTCATAGTACACAAAGGAGTAACTCTATTACATAGTTCTATAACCCCTGTATTGGTAGATGATAGAAAGGATACATATTAGGAGGAAGGAATGACTATTATCCCAATAATTTTTTAATGTGAAAAATGATTTAAAGGATATTTTAATGACCATTAATATGGGAGATTGGAACCAAGTTAGAAATTGATCATTTATAGACCTTGTTTCTGTCTAGCAGTGTGTTTCATGACTGGAATTTGGATCTTTGAAAGAATTATCATAAGGAGTGAATTATTTGGATTCCAAAGTGTTTTTGGAAATTAATTAAGGAATTAGGAAGTTGCCTTCAGTATTTATTGGATCAAAAAATTATTGTGTTTGAACAACAGTTACATAATCCCCTGTTTGCATGTGGTACCTCTCTTTACATAATCAATACACAATAACACTGTGAATGATCCATGGAAGATGAAAGAAGGTTATGAGAGGAAAATATAGTTTTGAATAATGTGTAGGGCCATCAATAATTCTCTAGGAAGGAGGAAGTTATCAATAAAATAGAAAAGACGTTCAAAACCCCATGCATAGTCAAGAAGGTATGCATAATCCACTGAGAATTTGAGGTTTTAAGCAAAGCATGGATGAATGGAGGATTCTAGACAATTGAACGAGTTATAAAAGATAAAAAAAAAACTTATAAAGGTAATTTAATCATTTGAACCTTTTACAAACTCAATATAGAGAATTTTGAAGGCTCTCTAGCCTGTGCAGGTGTTAGAAACCCTAAAACCAAGGTTTTGGTGATTTAGAGAGATTCAACCATCAGAATGGGCTAAATTTTTTTAATCTTGTATAAATTAATGTAATATAATTGATTAAAGAGGTTTTAGAGTTGTACAGATCATAAAAGTATGGATTTGAATATATGTGTTACAACTAAGCCTAATTAGGCCTAATACAGGATGTTTTTTTCAAAGGAAATGGTAGATGAAGAGTAAAGGCATGAAAATTGACAAGTATCTCAAAAGAGACATGGGAAGTATATAAATGTGATTATTTATTGGTGTGCCTAAATTTAATGAACCAAGGGAAATCCTCAATAAAAGAGCTACAAAACTTGTTAAGCAATGTGACCTTGAGATACAAAAGGGGTGGAACAGGGTGATTGAGTATTGAAAAGGACTAAAGCAAGTCAGATGAGGTCAGATAGGACCATCTAGGATACTAATTTGTGTCCTTGATACCTATAAAAATAATTAGCTCTAGAGACCAAGAGGCTAGTTGCCAATGTTAGCTATAAGATGAATTTGAAGAGATAATGAGTGAGTTATAATTGTATGGATAGAGGTAAATACCATCAAGGAGGGGTCACTAAATATACAAGGACTTAGTACTTAGAAAAATAATTTTTAAACCCAAAGAGTCAAAGGAAGAGCTTGATTGAACAGGAAGATTCAAGACAAATCAAAACATTAGATGAGACCTTAGATAGGACCAGAAGTTGAGATGATTATTTGAGGACTTCTCCCCATGTCTCTGCATCACATTGTATGAAATGGAGATTGAAACTAATATAAACCACTACTTTCTTGGTTAGATTCAAAGTATAAGAATATTAGCAATGACAATGTAATTTTGTGATGCAGGAGCATCTTCATGCTAGGAATGTATTTATCATGTTCTTGGTTGAGTTTTGGCATGTCTAGGTGTATTAAGTTGATTTCCCTCCCTTTCTTTAGTTTTCAAATTTTTAAAATTTGGCTAAGTACCCTTTAAGTATGAAATCAAGTCTATTGGGCGAGATGTTAAGTGGTTTGAGCTTTCTTATGTTAGGAGAACTGTTTTGCTCATTTTGGGAGGTTGTTGCGTGGAGCCTAGGATAGGATTGAGTATCTAAGTTGAGAAATATGGTTTTATATAGGGGATTTCCATGTAAAAATAGGGGATATGTATATTGGTGAAGGAATGAAGAGTGGGGGAGAAATCTGCAATGCGCAGACAAACACTAGATATATATTTTCTGGTAATATTAATAAAGTGTGTATTCTCTTTTAGTGAAATCGATTCTAAGATCAAATATTGGAAAGGGCTGTTTGCTATTGATACACAAAGATTTGAATATAAAACAAAAAAAATGTTTGATTTGTAACTAATTGTATTAATCGATGCACCTGTGAAGATGTTACTGCTGGGTCATTCTGAAGTTCGGGTCGTAGTGAAGTCATGCGATGGTTCTGACCTAGGAGGATTGCCCAGTTATCATGACTCATTGGATGTGAGTCTTATTTGTGACCAATTACTCGATCCCTTTTATACAGACAATTGAAACTTCATACTTTCATTTAGAATTAAACAGGCAGAGTCTAGCCAGATAGGCCAAAAAATCAAATTTTCTCTTTAAATCTAAAATGTTGTGTTGTCCAAGAATATATGGGTCTTTAGCCTTATGTCACATGAGTAAACTGTCCAGCTTGAAGAAGAGTCCAGGTGATATTTTGTGTGGAGAAAATGTTTGTTTAAACATATAGTTTAGCCCTGTTTGCAGAGATTTGTGTTTATCATTTAAATGTTTGTTCAAAACATATAGTTTAGCCCTATTTGCATAGATTTCTGGACACCATTTGGTATCAAAGCCCAAGGGAATCTAAAGATCCAAGTCAAAGAGAAGAAGAACGTGATTTGTGAAGAAGAGGCAAGATGGCCATGAGAGTTAGGAACAGAGGTGGAGCTAGAGGAAGGAGACCTGAAGGACAAGTTGCAATGGCAGAAGAGATTAGGAACCTGACATCTAGGCTACAAGACCTAGAGATGTCTCAAAGAAGAGGCACTGACGTGGGTGAAGTCAGTGATAGAGAAGAGGAGCCACTAGAGGAGGAATTGGTGGTGGAAGAAGAAATAGCTGAAGATAGGTCGATTAGAGCCATTATGAAGGTGAACACAAAGCCAAAAATGGAGGTTCCAATGTATGAAGGTAATTTGAATGTGGAAGAATTAATTGATTGGATTAGTGCATTAGAAAAATACTTTGAATATGAAGGAATTGAAGAAGATGATAAGAAAGTCAAGTATGCCATGACAAGCCTAAAGAGCCATGCATACCTGAGGTGGGATGGAGTGTAAGAAGAAAGAAGGAGGAAAGGGAAGCCAAAGATCAGAAGCTGGGACAGAATGGTAGCAAAAATGAAAGGTAAGTTTATGCCTAAAGATTATCAAGCAAATCTTTTCAAGCAATTACAAAATTTGAAGCAAAAAGAGATGTCTGTAAAAGAATACACTGAAGAGTTTTACAAGTTAACCATAAGATTAGGTCATATTGAGGATGACACAGAGAAGGTAGCTAGATACACTAATGGTTTGAAATTTTCCATTCAAGATGAGATTAGTCTTCTCATTCTTGAGACAGTTGAAGAGGCATATCAATTTGCCTTAAAAGCTGAGGAGAAGATTGCAAGAAAACAAACATCGTTATCAAGAGGAAGGGGCAGATCCATCAGAGGTAGAGGATTTCAAGGAGGAAGAAGACAGCTGCAAACATCTCAAGAAGAGGCCAATAGCTCACAAAGCTCAAGAGGAAGCTATACACCAAGAAGAAGAAAGCCATACCAAGGATATCAAAGAGGAAGAGGAAGATTCATGGGCAAATGCTTTAGGTGCAACAAGTATGCAGGACATAGGGCATATGAGTGTCCAGAGAACCCTTCTACCAGCCATGAGAGGGGTGTACATGTGACCCAAAGTGAAGAAAAAAGTGAAGAAGTTGCATCAGCTTATGAAGATACCCCAGAAGAAGGTGAGTCTCTTTTGATGAAAAAAATCTTGTTGAAGCCAAACAAAGAATTTGTAGAACCACCTCAGAGGAAAACTCTATTTAGAACCACATGTAAAAGTAAGGGGAAATGTTGCAAGGTCATCATAGACAGTGGGAGTACTGACAATCTTGTGTCAACTGAGATGGTGGAGAAATTAGGCTTGAAGAAGGAGGTACATCCTACACCTTATCAAGTTTCTTGGCTACAAAAAGGACACAAACTCTTGGTAAGTGAAAAATGTAAAGTAGATATTTAGATAGGAACATATAAGGATTAGATTTTATGTGATGTCATGCCCATGGATGTCTGTCATATCTTGCTTGGAAGGCCTTGGCAATTTGATAGGAAGGCCATGCATGATGGAAGGCAGAATACATATATGTTTGAAAAGGATGGGATCAAGCATACACTCACACCATTGAAAGAAGATGCTACTATTGTTTTAGGATAGAATTCTAAAGTATTGATAATGAGTGGTAAAGAGTTTCTACATCAAATGAAGAAAGCAAAGGTAAACTTTGCTGTAATTGGTAAGCCAAGGATTGTAGTCACTAGTACTAAGTTGATTGATTTGCCGTTAGAGATTCAAGATATGTTGAATGAGTACATTGACATTGTGGTATATGATTTACCTAATGAGTTACCACCATTGAGAAGCATTAACCATCACATAGACTTGATTCCAGGAGCAAATCTTCCAAACAAGGCTGCCTATAGGTTGACACCAAAGGAAAATGAAGAGATCAAGCACCAAGTTCAAGAATTGTTAGACAAAGGATTGGTAAGAAAGAGTTTAAGTCCTTGTGTTGTCCCCATAGTGTTGAGTCCTAAGAAGGATGGGAGTTGGAGAATGTGTACAGATTCCAGAGCAATCAACAAGATTACTATCAGGTATAGATTCCCATTGCCTAGAATTGATGACTTACTTGATTGTTTGAGTGGAGCTACATATTTCTCTAAGATAGACTTGAAAAGTGGTTACCATCAGATTAGGATAAGAGAAGGGGATGAATGGAAAACAGCCTTCAAGACCAATGATGGACTCTATGAATGGTTAGTTATGCCATTTGGACTAACCAATGCACCAAGCACCTTCATGAGGCTGATGAATGAAGTGCTTAAGGAGTTCACTGGTAAGTTTGTGATAGTGTATTTGGATGATATTTTGGTGTTTAGTCAAACTAAGGAAGATCATTTGAAACATTTGAGGATGGTATTGAGTAAGCTACATGAACAGAAATTGCTAATTAATGTTAAAAAGTGCAGTTTTCTGAAAATAGAATTGATATATTTGGGGTTTGTGATTTCAAAAGAAGGATTGAAGATGGATAAGGAGAAGATTAAGGCTATACTTGAGTGGCCTACACCTAGGAGCACATATGAGGTAAGAATCTTTCACGGTTTGGCTAGCTTTTATAGGAAATTCATAAGAAATTTTAGTGGGATTGTTGCTCCAATGATAGATACAATCAAAGGTGATAAAAGAAGTTTTTGTTGGACTAAGGCTGCTGATAAAAGTTTTAGATTATTGAAAAAGAAGGTAACTGAAGAGCCAATCCTAACCTTGCCTCATTTCAATAAGCTTTTCAAGTAGAATGTGATGCTACTGGAACTACAATAGGCGTTGTTTTAAGCCAAGATGGGAAGCCTATAGCATATTTTAGTGAGAAATTAAGTGATGCTAAGAAGAAGTACTCAGCCTATGATCACAAATTCTATGCTCTTGTATAGGCTTTGAAGAAATGCAGGCACTATCTTTTGCCTAAAGAATTTGTTTTGTTCACTGGCAATTATGCTTTACAGTTCATTAACAATCAGAATAAGTTGAATCAAAAGCATGTTAAATGGATTGAATTTTTACAAAGCTTCACATTCAATATTAAGCACAAGAAAGAACAATCTAACAAGGTTGTAGATTCTCTAAGCAGGAGGAATCTGATCATGCAGGAATCTCAAGTAAGCATTTTGGGATTTGAAGATTTGAAGGAGCTATATAAGGAAGATCCAGACTTCAAGGAACCATATGAAGCTTGCATGGATCCAGTAGGGGTTGACAGAAGTCCTTGGATAGATTTCATTGTCCAAGAGGGTCTACTATTCAGAGGTAGTTAGCTTTGCATTCCCAAGAGTTCCATGAGAGAGAATTTGTTGAAGGAAAAGCATAGTGGTAGCTTATCAGGACATTTTGGGCAGAATAAGACATTAGCACAATTGAGTGCTCATTACTATTGGCCAGGTATGGGTATTAATGTCAAAAAAATTGTTGAAAGGTGTAAAACATGCCAAGGGAAGTAGTCAAAACGTAGGTTTGTACCAGCCACTACCCATTCCAAATAGGCCTTGGGATTCAATAAGCATGGATTTTGTACTTGGTTTGCCAAGAACTCAAAAAGGTCATGACTCCATATTCGTAGTGGTAGATAGGTTCTCAAAGATGGCTCATTTTCTTCCATGCTCAAAAACAAGTGAAGCTACTCACATAGCTAATCTATTCTTTCAAGATGTTAGATTGCATGGATTGCCTAGAAGCATTGTTTTTGATAGGGATACCAAATTTGTTGGACACTTTTGGAGAACCTTATGGAAGAAATTGGGTACACAATTGAGTTTTAGTTCAGCCTATCATCCCCAAACTGATGGCCAAACAGAGGTTGTCAATAGGAGCTTAGGCAACATCTTGAGAAGCTTGGTAGGTATGCATCCAAAACAATGGGATCTTGCACTTGCACAAGCTGAATTTGCCTATAACGATTCTCCTAACAGAAGTACAGGATTGAGTCCATTTCAAATTACATATGGAATGCATCCAAGAGGTGTGTATGAGTTAAGAAATCTAAGTAGCATGGAGACAAGGAGTGCTGATGCAGAAGAATTTGCCAATGCCATGCAAAATTTGCATGAATAGGTAAAGAAGAAACTTGAAGAAAACACCATTAAGTACAAGCTAAGAGCAGATCAAAAGAAAAGAGAGGTCAATTTCAGTGTTGGAGACTTTGTTCTTGCTCACCTTAGAAAAGAGAGGTTCCCAAAAAGGGATTATAATAAGCTAAAGGTAAAGAAAATAGGACCATGCAAGGTAATAAGGAAGTTTTCAAATAATGCATATGAAATAGAATTGCCAAAAGGAATTGGAATCTCTCCAATCTTTAATGTTGCAGATCTATATCCATACAAAGATGAAGGACAACCAGCTAAAGAGATTGAAACAGGGGTAGATGAAGTTATCCAATGGGAGCAACAACTACCAAAGGAAGTGCCAAAGGAGATTGAGAGCATTTTAGACAAGAAAGTGGTTAAAAAGACAAGGGGCAAAGAATAATTCCGGTATCTAACTAAGTGGAAGAATCTACCAGCTGAAGATGCAACATGGTTGACTACAAATGACATCCTTAAGCTGGGCACAAGCGTAGAAGAATTGATGAAGAAAAATAACAAGTGAAGAATACTTCTTTTGCTCCTTGGAAGAATGATGCAGGAGCATCTTCATGCTAGGAATGTATTTATCATGTTCTTGGTTGAGTTTTGGCATGTCTAGGTGTATTAAGTTGATTTCCCTCCATTTCTTTAGTTTTCAAATTTTTAAATTTGGCTAAGTACCCTTTAAGTATGAAATCAAGTTTGTTGGGCGAGATATTAAGTGGTTTTAGTTTTCTTATGTTAGGAGAACTGTTTTGCTCATTTTGGGAGGTTGTTGCGTGGAGCCTAGCATAGGATTGAGTATCTAAGTTGAGAAATATGGTTTTGTATAGGGTATTTTCATGTAAAAATAGGGGATATGTATAATGGTGAAGGAATGAAGAGTGGGGGAGAGATATGCAATGTGCAGACAAACACTAGATATATATTTTCTGGTAATATTAATAAAGTGTGTATTCTCTTTTAGTGAAATCGATTCTAAGATCGAATATTGGAAAGGGTTGTTTACTGTTGATACACAAAGATTTGAATATAAAACAAAACAAATGTTTGGTCTGTGACCAATTGTATTAATCGATGCACCTGTGAAGATGTTACTGCTGGGTCGTATATTACTGCTGGGTCATTCCGAAGTTCGGGTCGTAGTGAAGTCATGCGATGGTTCTGACCTAGGAGGATCACCCAATTATCATGACTCATTGGATTTGAGTCTTATTTGTGACCAATTACTCTATCCCTTTTATATAGACAATTGAAACTTCATACTTTCATTTAGAATTAAACAGGCAGAGTCTAGCCAGATAGGCCAACAAATCAAATTTTCTCTTTAAATCTAAAATGCTATGTTGTCCAAGAATATATGGGTCTTTAGCCTTATGTCACATGAGTAAACTGTCCAGCTTGAAGAAGAATCCAGGTGATATTTTGTGTGGAGAAAATGTTTGTTCAAACATATAGTTTAGCCCTGTTTGCAGAGATTTGTGTTTATCATTTAAATGTTTGTTCAAAACATATAGTTTAGCCCTGTTTGCATAGATGTCTAGACACCATTTTGATCATTGGAGGTGGACGAACAAAATGAATGCATTTATTTGTAAAGCCTCTCAGAGTCAACCACCACCTATACCACACAGAATGGATTGAATTTCTATGCAAATTGTCATTTTGTGTGTGTTGGAAGGTGCGTTTCTTCATTTTGGCTTCAAGAATCTATTTTCAATGAATCTTTTGATAAGCAAGGCCACCTCAAAGTAGATGAATCTTTGTCATTAAGAGGGAAAACCAATATCTTTATAGTTGGAGACATTACAGACATTAAGGTACGCTACAAGTTGTAGATCCTTACTATCCTAAATATACATATTGTTTTTCTATGCACCGATGTTTTCTTTCAATCCCTTAGTTGATATAAGTTCAAATCTAAGTAATTGAAATTATTTTTCTGTATATTGAGATTGATTTCTTGATGACTAGAATATGGTTTTGATAAAACATGAAATAAAGCAAGGTTTCTTGGCTGAGAAGCAAGCAAAAGTAAGTGTCATTATCATCCACATGTTTGAGATTTATCATATCATACTCTGCTAGGTATGTGTCATTGAAACGTGGTGAAGTATGTAGTGGTTGGGTGTCAGTTAGACATCAAGCTTGAAGGTTAGAGCTTATTGATTTGTATTGCATTTTATATTGTTTCATAAATCAAAGTTGGAGGTGTTTGCAGCAATTGCTCATCATAGACATTTTAGCTTTGCCAAAGATATATAAGGCACATGCTGAAGTTATTAGTGATTTTTTAGTAAGGTTTTTTCTTAGCCTCAGAGCTACCCAACAAGGATTGGCCTTAATAATTTCATCCCTGCAGAAGACATGCACATTTTTACTCATATTAATTTATAATGTTTTGCAGGCATTTGAACAATAATGGGGTGCAACTTGTAAAGAATCATCTACAACTTTGCTTATACCGAGAAGTAAGGCATTTTTGGTTAACAATACAGTTTTCTAGGGGCCATGCACTTCTTTTCTGTAGTTCAAATATAAGGAAAAACAAAATATTCTTTTAAGAATTGATTTTTTAACATTGTATAGACCTTATAAACTTAAAGCAACATGTTTAAAACTATTACCCTGTAGGGACTTGGCACTTCGTGCCCCTTAATTTTAAAAACTCTCACATGCCTTTTACTTTTTTTATTTTCTTTTCATTCTTTTCAAAATAAATAATTTTATTTATATAGAATAATAACCTTTGATTTTAATTTATTCATATTTATATTATATTTTTTATAAAATAATTTTGACTTATTAAATTATTTAATGAGGGGTAAAATAATCATATTATATTTAAATAACCTTTTAAATATATATTTTGGATTTTCATTTAATTTTGTAAAAAGTTTATGTTTTCTTTATTAAAATAAATTGAACTTAAATTGTTATTATATAATATTGATCATATCCTTAACATCATTTTTAAATTATTTAAATCAATTTAAATATTTTTATTATTGACATTTTTCTTATTTAAAAATTTGGTACCATTATAAGTTGGAACATTTGATCTATATTTAAATATATTTATATTTAAAATATTAACTTCAAAATCTCTAATTACATGATAAAGCTAATTGAAAGATTGATAAATGTTGAACCTTTTCTTTTATAACTAAACACAATCTATAAATATTAATATTTTAAAATTCACTATATAATAATTGATAAGTCATCTTTATAACAATAATATTAAATTTAAATGATACTCTCTAATAATCTTATTTGATTTGAATTAATTATATAAAACTTGTTGGTTCATGGACCAGCTAGGACTCGAACCTAGGACCATCCATACGCTGCTGGAGTGCTCTACCACTGAGCTACTGGTCCCTCTTGGACCAGTCCATCTTCGGTCCGAGTGTGGCTTAACACCAACACCCCCCCTTAAGCCACACCTCTCGTGTGCTTGGGGCTCCTAGCCTGAACTTGGCTCTGATACCATGTTGGTTCATGGACCAACTAGGACTCGAACCTAGGACCATCCATACACTGTTGGAGTGCTCTACCACTGAGCTACTGGTCCCTCTTGGACCAGTCCATCTTTGGTCCGAGTGTGGCTTAACACCAACATGATCATCCTTTTTGTCAATGTTGCATAGTTTCAACTACAACCTGAGTGATTCGAACTTTGTGAAGAAGTCTTGTATATTATCAAAGTCGATTGGGCTCAAACTAATGAGCTCATTCTTCAACTCATGACCTCTCATTATGTCTTACTTCCCAAAGAGTTTTTCTAATATGATCCAAACTTCATTAGGAGTAGCTACAGATTCAATATGAAAGAGTAGGTCGAGAAACATAGACAAGCGTAGTAGACCATAGGATTCGTCACTTTTTTTAAACCACTTCATCTTATTTGCATCAAGTTTCGGTTCTTTTTATGTATCCATCATAATTCAATGTAAGCCTTTGCTCCTCAAGAAGATTTAAACTTTGACTTTCCACTTGTGATAGTTGAACCGTGTAAGAAGCAGAACTTAACTCTTATCCATGGTATAGAAAGAAAGTATGTGTCGAAGGACTATGAATGAGTAACCCTCTGAATCTATAGAGATTCAATTTTATAAGGCATGAGAATATCACCAATACTTAGAACTCAATAAAACTCACAGTTTCAAAAAATATGGTACCTAAAAAGGTGTAGGCTAAAAGTTACAGAAATTTGAATGTTTATGCTCAAAAAAAATAATGATCTCTGCTTTGCATAAATTTTGGGTGTACAAAATGTGTGGCCAACTTTTGTGAGGTAAAGTTAAACCCCCTTAGGTTGTTTGTGACCAAGAGCTTAAATTCTCATGTTACCATGGGTTAAGGGCTAGGATGAGTGTTCCCCCTCCTCCCTTTTTGAAATGAATAGTGGCATTTTTCACTCAATTAAATTTGATGATTTCTTGGATGTCACATGCAAAAAGGGTCATCAGAGTCCACAGTGTGCTTCACACCAAATGGACCTTGAGGTGTGATTTATGCCTAGCAGAATGCAAGGCATACTTTACACCAGGGGGACACTAAAGGTTGCTTGGTAGGGGTCATGGGTCTAACGAGTGTGTAAGCAAGGTCATGGATTTTGATGATACTTGAGCAGGGGTAAAAATCTACCGACTGCCAGAAACCACCAAAATTGCCTGAGTGTTAAGAACTCTATCGAGACTGGAAAACCCTCAAATATATAGATTTGGTGTGACTTCTCCAATAAATAATAATGACCCACATGGTTTCTTGGCAAACCTATAAAAATCTAGAAATGGTTTTTCCTCAAAGTCATCAATGTACGAATTTTTTTAGATTTCAAAAAATAGTTTTGAAAGTCTCTAAAATGTTGAAAAACTCATAGTCATGAAATTGGGTCATGTTTACAGAGGTTCTTAAGATTTTTTCACCTTCCAAATTTAATAGCACTATTCATTTATCACTTTGAGACACTGGATATGCAAATTTACATGAATTTTCTAGAAACCTCACCAAACCCTAAAAAACTAAAATTAATGAAAAATCTCAAACACACTAGAATGCTAGATCTCACAAAAGAGACTACGACATTCAGCTATCAAAAAAGCTCTAATATTATGTTAAAGTGGGTCATAATCAAAGATCAATCTATATATGATCGAGTGTATGAAGTTGAACTTGTATAGGGTAATGAAATTTGAATAACAACTCAAAATAAAAGAAACTTGTCTTCACAACCAAAAAATATATTAACATTCATTAGCCAAAAAATATGTAAAAAATTACATTATATAATGAATAATTAAGTCATCTGAAAAAAAATCACTCAATTCACAATTATAAAATAACTTAAGATATATTTTCTCTAATAACTTATTATTAAGTTAAACAAGCTAATTAACCTAAACAAAATCGTAGTAATAAAAAACATACACTAACACTAACCTATGAAGACATGCAACAACTCAATTTATTTTAAAATCTTTAAAAGATGAATGCATGTTTTTTTCCAAGGTGGAGATATGTTTTTGCTTCCTTGGTGCATTCATTCAACACATCACATTTTTTTTAATCATGAACTATTTGGTTCGGCTTAATCCAACATACATGGCTTATCTTGGAAGATGCATGTGCATAAGTACCAAGTAAATATTAACATGTAATATCACTTTCTATATTTCTCTAAAATATACCCCCACATCATTAATAGTGACATGTGATAAGTGTAGTTTAGAGTCCTACAAAATTAGGTGGGCTATAAATGCAATGATGGTTCTTTCTATTATTAGTTCTGAAGTGTATACTAAAGCATTTAGTTTGCTTTAACTTTCGATTTAAATTTGTATTCTTCACCAATCAAAATTTATTATTCTTTGTGCATTGAAAAATTTACAAGTTTTCAAAAGTCAACTTACACATTTGTTAACAAAAAATATGAAAAAATCCATTTATTTGTATTTTGATTGGATAAAATTATGGACATGTTATTAATGGGAAAAATGTTGATGTCATACATAGTACCCATCATAATGTGATGTCATGAACATTACGTAGAAATAAATGTTCTACCACATGAAAGATTCAAAAAATATCTCGAGACCAACATTATGATTTTGTGTTGCAGCTATCCAGCAACTGCACATTATTCAAGGTTAATGTTCCTGCACACTTCAGCATATATCTTGAAGATATGTGGCAAATTTGTGGGAATTCTGGCATCGAAATGTGTCTTGACTTATCAAACCATGATACCAAACCCTTTATGGTTGCATGCGACATTATAAGTATAAAAATTAGGGAGAGAAACTAATGAATGTTTTTTTTAATGATATGATGAAGAAATAGAAATTTATCTAGTTTTGTCCTTTTTAGGATCATGTGTTGCCAAGAGAAATGCTTAGGAGATCAGCATTTAGATTGGTGATGTGGCTGCTAAAATGGTTGCCGCTATGGGTGCCCCATCATTGTCTAGCACTATCATCGATGAAGATGACACCATGTTTGATTTCTATGATTATAGTTTAAATAAATTGTGCTAGATTAGTGATATGTTTTCAAAACTCATAGGTTTATGTAACTTCCTTCCACCCTTCATGAAGAAACAAGGATTGTACATTGAGTCCCAATGGATAAACTAGTTGGGTATGGCAACTACACTGTGAATAACCCCATCAACAACTAGGGCAGCAGTAATGATTTCATAGGTTTGAATAGATTGAAGCGTTGTTAGGTTGTGGAGCTAAAAGCTTCAACCCTTTGCAAACTAAGGAACAGATGGTTGCTGAGTTCTATAGGAACCGGCGTCGGCAGTAGGACCGACGTCGGCAGAGACCAGTGCAGAAGGCCACCGGCGACGGCAGGAAGTCGGCCGACGTCGGCAGAACCAGACAAGCAGGGACCGATGTCGGTTGCCTGTGTGTTCCAGAACTGCTCGTTTCACGGACAGTTAGTTAAGTGAACGAAGAGTTTGCATGTTGAGACCAGTTAGAGTCTTGGGCTGCGAGGACAATTGTCTAAATTAAGAGTCTAAGTTATTGTTTGAGTTAGGGATCTATTTATAGACCCATTGGCATGTATTGTATAAGGCATGAGATAGAAAGGAAGAGTTCCTTCTAGTTGTAAGATCTGTGAGTTGCAGGTTGTTGCAAGCTCATTGGGGATCTACATGTAAGTTTGGTCTTTGAATTGCAGGTTGCAGGTTCATGAGAGATCAGCTTGAAGTGCTATAGAGTGCTTGGTGTACCGGCAGGGTTATTACTGACTGGTTGGTGAGGTGAACACCAATTCTGTGTGTGAGTTGGTTGTTGGGACCGTTTTTGTGTAGGAGAGTGTGTGTGAGAAGAATTACTGAACACTTGAGGTGTGGCGAATCTCTGTAAGGTGAAAGAGTGTGGCGGCTCTTTGTTGTATTCTTTTCTGTTAGTGTTAATACAAGATAGTGTATTGTCTCTCATATTCTGTGCTATTGGTGAATTCTAGTTACTTGTGTTTCTGGTTATTTCCGCATATTCAATTGCTTATATTTGGTAATCATGTTGTGCTCTTTCTGAGGAGCAAGATCCTAGGAGGTGGAATTAGAACAGGTGTGTTTGTTCTTGGATTTATCTTCCATCCTCCCCTCCCAACAAGTGGTATCAGAGCATGTTTGTTGTTCTACATTCCTGACAAGCGCCACTATAACATAACACTATTCATATGCCTAGATATGAGTTTCTTAAAAGCCTGAAACCCCTATTTTTCCCCATACCACATGATTCTAGTTTCGGAGCCTGAGCTTGAACAAAATGTTGAAGTCCCATCTAGGTTCAATCACATACTGTATACAAAAAATGACATGGAAATAATATTGGCTCCAGGAGTTTTGAATTATCTATGCTTCAAAAGGAATGGTTATAGGGCATTTGGGTATCTTATGTCTAAGAAAAAATACATTTCTTCATTGGATGATGACTATCTTCCTACCAAGGATCTAAATGGGTATTTGATCAATCCCCTAGACTAGTGCCTTATGAATCTTGAGAACCCCTCCACTCCATTCTTCTTCAACACATTGTATTATTCTTATAGGGATGGATCATATTTTAATATCATAGGTTAATATCATTACACTACTACCGTCTCTTGAAAAACCCTAATAATTATAATGCCTTTTTTGTTTTGAGTTATTTTAGTTAAGTTTTTATCTATGTTTTAGGTCAGGGATTTTGATTTATCTTTCTCTCTTTTCCTCAAAAATCTTGGTATTATTCTAATCTCAATAACTATTTGCATGGGTGCTAGATTTTTTGTAATTTTTGTGATACTTTTACTGTTAAATGTAATTCTTTTTTAAGTTCTGGTTTCTTTATGATTGCAATCAGGTTGACCTAATAACATTTTTTGGATGAGCATTGTTCCATAATTTTAGGTAACAAACCTTTCATATTTTCTTTCAATAGAATAAGCACTATTTTTCAAATCTTTGTGCATCTAAATTTTTAATTATTATTTGAACCAATTTAGGTAATCATGTCATGTAAAACAACATCAAAATTAATTAAAAATGAAACAGCAATAGGTAACCTTATTTGCTATGGCAGTAAAGTAGGATATTCCCCAAATGCCAAATTTGAATGAGAAGATTATTATTATAACATTGTTTGGCCTCCTAAGAAGAGGAATGTAAGAAAATTGCCCAAACAACCTTATGATTTCGCATATATAATTAGTTGGTTATATTATGTTGAATCCTCTTTACAAGAATATCTTTCTAAAAAATCTTACCTCTTGTAACAGAGATGACTGCATAATTGGTAATGTCATCTTTGGAGGTAAAAAAGAAGCCTAAAATTGTAACACGTTGGAGATTTTGATCCATTTAAATTATTTTTCATTTTGTAGAGTTTGAATGGGGTTTGTTTCCACTAAAACCCATCACCCATTTGCATATATTTGGCTTTCAAGCTTTGGTTCCAAGACACATTCTCAACATTGTGTTGGATTATTTGTCTGATGCATTGTTGGCCAAGTCTATTATTACTGAAAAAACCACAAGTTATATTCATTATTCTTTTTAACAAATTACAATATTTTTTGGAAAAATGACAGAAAAGCAGGCAAAAATTTATTAAACTGATTTTTCATCTTAATGAATTTTAACCTCTTTGTTAATTCTACATTTTTCTTGATGGTTACTCAACTTTTCCTAATTCACATTTTATGGTAACCTTGTTGAGTTTTTCATGATCACAATTTTTAGCTAACATTGATTATGTTACCTTTAGTATGTTTCAATTAAATAGAATATTTTTAGGATATAGTCAAATGTTCTAGTTAGATTGAACTTAATTGTCTTTAATTTTGCAATCAAGCACCAGAGGCCATGATTTTTATCTTGAAACATAGGGAAGAATTTGGTATCTTATGTCTTGCTTTTAAATTTATGAATATTTTGTTTGTATTGTTTGACTTGGCAAGACTTGAGCCATGGTGATTTCTTTAAATTCAGGTGATCTAGCTAGTTAGACTAATCTCTAGATAATTGTGTTCTTATCAATATCTAAAATATTGACACTAATAATAGGTATTGACCAAAATTTGGCTTTCATACCATGCATAAGGTCTACCATTGGTAATGAAGGTACTTGTTACACTTTTAGTGCCATCAAGCTTGTAGGATGTTTGAAAAATTATCTATACTAAATCATGAGCTTTTTGGACCTCTTGTACTTTAGTTTCCATTATTTGTTTGTTCACTTCCTCTAGTCTTCCTTTTAAAAACTAAGCATTTTATTTATGGATGACATGTTGTCATAGATAAGTTAGACTGGTACTTATTTTATTGGATGATCAATTGGTATAAAGATAGGGGAATGGTTATCTTTTCTATTTATGCATTTTTTATGCTTGGGATGGCTTAGACATTGTTATGCCCATTCAAGTATGTCAATTTTTATCCAAGCATCCTATAGCATTATAATATTATTTTGGTTTGTCCCAAATTTGGTTCATAATTTCATAATTAGTACGTTAAATTATCTATTGTGTGGATTATTTTGCAGCTCATAAACTCAGGATACACAAAAGAATTCTGAAAATTGAACTTAGCATGCACATAGTATGAATAACCCGATTATATTGTGCATGCAAGGGTTTTTGTTTTCTCTGTAATCCTTGGTTATGGAGACCTAAAAGTGCATTGCTCATCAATAAACAACAATTATCCATGCATGGAAGGATGCCACAATTGTTATAAATGGGACATTTTGGACTATTTTTGAGCATCTATGGAAGCATGTGGTGCACTCTTCGTTATTTTTGTGATTATTTTTGCAATCCTTGGCATGGCCAATGGGTTACTAGAAGCAACAATATCAATTAATAGGATATGGCAAAGACACTTATCATATACTGACAAAGAAGGAACTCACAATGTTTATTTTTTAAACTTTTAGAAAAAGATCTACAATTCAAACAATTACCTACATTTGCATTCATTATTTACGGTTTTTGTTGGTTCTTACTTCTACATTTCCTTTTGTTTTGATGTTTAAGAATATGTTGTTGAAGACCTGCATGGACACTAGATGCTTCCTAAACTAGAGCTAGAACACAAAGAACATCTGAAAGCCTTGAAGCTCCTTTAGTTCCATATGAAATATGTTGCTCTAAATTTGTTTTCCTTCCATGCCATTTCTTGTAATTAGCATGCGCAACAGATATTCAACTATCAATCAACATTGTAGGTGTCTCCATTTTGATAAAAAACTGATTGAATGCATATCTATTATATTGGATATAATCCCTTCTAAGATCATATATATTATATTGAATGAAATATGATGGGACTTCTGAATTAAATGGTATAAAAACATTCTTGATGGGTTAAATATATTTTCTATAACATTTTATAGAAATCAATATATTGAAGTAACTTGTGCACGTTATAGCTTATTTATTTTTATTTCAATTTCAGATGGTATCGATACTCTAAATTTTTTGTTTAATTATGTGTCATGCTAATGAGGTGGTTTTGTTTTGTGCCATGAAAATTTTCATGGTACCTTCCCTTATAATTGAATTCCTTGTTGAAAATAGATATGTCCTTGCTATTTACTTGAGTCACTCAAGTTGTCATCTGAAAGCATTGATCATTTTTTATTTGCGCAAGACTTAACATCTCAATATACAATGCGTATTTTGCCTCAAATAGTATAAAAAATGTATGTTGCTTTCCAAAAGAGTTGAACATGATAACAATAATTTAATACTCTTATATTTATTATAAGGACTTCCTCTGTATAGTTTTTGTCATAATTTATAAAAGAAAACAAACAGGTCTCCAATTTTTTAATAGTTCTGAGTCAAAATAATGTACCAAACATTTTAGGTTGAAATTGTTTTTTAAAGGTCTTTCATAACATATAAAATGATGAAACGAATGTTATAGGGATTTACTATCTATAACCATTTTTTGTCTAATTGTGTGGTAATGGGGAAAAATTGAAATATGTACAATAATGACATATATTTTCAAAAAAAATCTTAATATTTTCAGAATAGTCCTAGTTGGTTAGAATACTTAATTTTCATTTTCATGGGAAAGGGGAAAAAACAATACAAGAAACAAGCGCAACTATTTAAAAAACTAAGTATTCTTTCAGTCCAACAATGTTTCCTCTAATGTCTTAACTTATAACAAATCTAATTCTATCTTCAACCCGTAGGGGCTTGGTGCATAGCGCCCTTATTTAGATCAATAATGTGTGTCAAGTGAGAGTGATAAGTGGCAGCACCTTTGGTAGACACCAATCAAAATGTATGCATTATGTCTTTATCTCTTGTATTATTGTTATAAAGTTATGATGAGATGAATTATTTGCAATGATGGAGAACAGTAGTGTATGCTTGAGTATTAAATAATATTGATCAAGGGTTTACTTGATCTAAATATTTGATTCCAAAATGAACAAAAACTATATATTTACCAATAAAATTCCAAGTTATAGAGTAGAGTCTAAATTAAGAGAACATGTTCTATGAAATATTTGTAAATTATATATTAATTTATGTATAAATTTCGTAATAAATTATATAAAAGTGTATTTTATAATAACAATAAGGGAGTGGATGGAGTGAGTTGTAAATCAGATATCCATTTAACCATTATAAGGTGATTTCAATTTTAAATTTGACATTTATTTAACTATCACTTATAATTTTTTTCTTTTTTGTTGAAAGAAGTCAATCAAAATATCTTAGCCATACAAAGGAGTTTGAAATCCCTTTTTAACAAATAAATTATTTTGAGCCTAATATAGTGGTGTAATTAAATTGATGTCAGTTCTCCCTATTTTAAAAAAAATTGGTAGAAAAGGTAATAAAATTAATAATTAATATAGTATATAAAAAATTCAAAATAAAAACTTTGAGATTGATATTTCACATCTAAGATATTTTTACTAATTTTATTTACGATATTTTTACTAATAGTAATATAGACATAATACCACCTTTAAAGGTGGTGTTAGTATGAACAATATTAAAGTAAATTAAATAACTTAAACTAATTTACTAGATGAGTAAGTGCAAATTGATCATGCTAAATATCACAAGACATTTGTTATGACACTTTAAACTAGAGCCTAAATTTAATGGTCATATGGTTTGTTGGGTGTTTTCTCTTTATCACATTTTCTTTAGGTGCTAAAGTATAACCCTAATGAGCTTGTGTGTTGGCCTTTCATGCAAAATTAAGGTCTTGTGCACTCACCCGAAGCACACAACAAGAGACTGGTTCCCATGGGTTATGTTGCTCAAGAACACACTAGTCATATACTTGATTTTATTCATATATCTAATTATAAATTACACAAAAAAAAGAAATACACAACTATAGACCTTGACTCATTAATCACAAAAACCAAGAACATGAAGACAAATACCATGAAGTTCAAAAGGTTGTCTACACAAACTCTATAATGTATGTTCTATTAATATCATAATGAATGATAAGCAATAAATTAGTCAATACAACCCATTGTTAATGCTCAACTATCAATTATCTGAAACATAACACTTGAACTGATATCTGTAAGTCTATATTTTATAGTCACTATATGTTATTCATTATCTGTCACCTTACATGATTCCACACAAGGGTATTTATACTTGTTTTTCCCTGACCAAGTAGTTACATAATAAATGATAAATAGGTGATTGGCCAACGATCTCTTAGTAGACTAAGAGTCATGGCAGTCTTTCACATGTATATTCCTAAGGACCCAGGCCTTCACGCCCCCTATATTCTTGTTTGATGTTAGATCCTTGCTACCAAATGTCCTTTTTTTCATGGGTCGGTGTGAAGCTCATGATGATTAAAGTCTAGATGATCCTTGAGAATTGTTCCTCAATTGTATCATGCTTCCTTTGTGCTCCCCAAATCTTTCATTATGGTTCTGAGTCCTATGCTCTCAGGCTATTCATAGTTATGTTCCATCTTTGACTGGCTCTTCTCACACTTGTTATCTTTTGTACCTTCATCATCTCGCACCTCATTATTTTCATGCCACAGTTTTCTTGCACCATGCTAGTTTTGTGCCATGGTATTCCTGCACCCTATTCCTCATGCATCGTGTTGATTATGTGCCAAAAATCCAAAACACTCAGTCAAAATTTGGGGTCCAACATCACCCCACACTACACTCTTAGTCTGCCCCAGGCTAAGTCTCAGTCTCAACCTTAGCTAAAAACTCAAGCCCAATTTTTTCAATCTACTTCCTGACACTGTCCCAATATAATAAGGTGTCAAGAAGCTTGGATGTTATTTCTTCTATTATTGCCTTTAACTTTTTAATCTCCTCAAGTTGGTCGATACATTCATTGGCCTTATTAACCAATTGGTCAAGGGATGTACTAGCATCCTTATAGACCTATTCAAGTGTAACAATCTCAATGATAACCTATCCTCGAAAAGCTACAAAACTGTAATTAAGTTGTTGTTGATGCACATTTATTATTTCCTCTAAATTTTTGACATATTTAAATGCCTTTGCACACTCAATGCAGTCCTTTATTAGAATGGTGGCATCTGCCAACTAGTGTCATTGAGACTCCTCTACATTGAGTTGAGCCTCCAAAATTTTATTAAGCCACGCCAACTTTTCAAAAATCCTATCCAAGATGGGGATCACTTCCCCAATTATTTTGAGGGTGCATTTGCAGACTTCTACAGCCTCAGTAAACTACCCAGCCTCCCATAATATTTTATTTCTTATTGTGGGTTGTTCTTTGTAACATTTCAATTGGAAATTTACAAGGGTCTCCAATTTATCCACTGCTGCTCCGTTTAGAGGTACTCTATCTGCTAATGATGATTCTTGGCCCAAAATAGATTTACACAAATTTAATTTTTTTACTTTGGCCTTTGTGGCTTCTTTCATTTTTTTTTTTGGTGTGACCACTTCTTTTTCAAGTGCCTTCCAAGAGACAACTTCTTTCTCATACATTGCCACTACCTGGCCATGTTTCTTTTCTGAATCATGTGCATCAGAATTTAAAAGTATATTATATTATGTGACTTCAAAGTCCATTTTCAAAAATGTGGTGCTAGCTTACAGAGCAGAGATCTTCTAGGGATCAACCTAAAGTGGAGTTGGTAGCATTGGTGCTTGAGAATCTAATATGAGGTTGTCTGGGGGGATCTCAAAATGGCACTCTTCATTGTACATGTCCAAAAGAAAGGACACTTGTCATCTTGTATCGATGGTTGCATCCTAAGGAAGTAAATGTGGCCATAAATAAAGCATCCTATTCGAGACACCTATTTAATATTGAGCGCACAAGTTGGTGGATGCATCAACCAAAGGTGGTTGAACTTCAGAAATGGTTGGATCCTTTCCTTTGTTGGGGTCATGCTCAAGGATTTTGAATTTTGTATCTATAGCCAAAAAAGTGTTACCGATGTCCATTCTACTTATTTATTGAGTGTCAAAATCCTCCCCCTCTTTGCCAAATGGACCCCCAATGTCTAATTATACATCATTAAAGGTGGTCTCCTCCTCTTGTGTTAGGGAGGGTGTCTTTTCTGTGTTAGATTCCTTCATTTCTTCCTTATGCCCTTCAAGTTCTTACTATACTTTTTTCATAGGGGTAATGGTGTTGACCCCTCAATTTATTTATTTGGTGTATTTTATGGGATAGCCCATGATGGTGAAACCCTTGGTAGTGATACCCTTGGTGGAGAATATATTAGAGGTGAAGCCTTAGGTGGAGAAGCCTATGGAGGTGAAGCTCTTGGTGGCAAAGCTCAAGGAGGTGAATCCCTTGATGGAGAAGCTTGAGGTGGTGGCACTTGGGTAGTCCTTTTTTGATTTGAAGGTTCTAGTTGTGACCTCATGCTGGAATCATGCCCAACCCACTTCTTCTTCTCAAGATGTGGTATAGGTGGAATTTTTTCCCTTGCATGCTCTACGCCTTTTAAATATTTATTCTTGGGTTGTAGCATGTAAAAATGATTGTGCACAATTTTTTTGACCATGGTCTGGTTAACCTTGATGTTGATCTTATTAGTCTCATGCTTCTCCCTGTAGGCCTTCTTGATAGGATAGACATACATATTTCAAAGAGTGTGAATCTCTAAGTCCATTTGGTCTGCTTCCAAGGTGAGAGATTGTGCATCAAAAATGTGGTTCAACGAATTGATGAAGTATTGCACCGTGAAAACATAAGGTAACTTTAACCACACTGAGAGTTCTCCAAAGGGAGCCATCTTGATACAGGCTAGAGAGAAATGTTATTTCATTGCAAACTAGGCTTGTTCACCACCTTGGATGGGCAAGTCCTAAGGAATGCACCATTCATTCCCAAAGGCCTCCTTCATGCCATCATACCATGACTTCATCTTATTTTTGTATGTTGGGGTGATATGATAGGGGCACGTGAATGCCTTGTAGTGTTTAATAGGGACTTGTGTTATGGAAAGTATGCCCACTTCAATTCGCCAAAGGTGTAGTCTAGTACATCAATCTCATCAAATAACATTAACAACAAAAATACCCCCCATAAAAACCTATGGCCTTGTATCCAATGGGTCTTCTCGACATCCTCTACAATTTTATGGGCAAAATACATTGCCCATTTATACTTTAGGCCCTCAGTCACCTAGTGGATAATGTAGAGGTGATCCATATCCACCTCTTTCCAACGATCGGTACCATTGATCTTGGTCATGATGATGCACGTGGTTACATGGAAGGTAGGAACTTGCAAGTTCTTGTTGTGCATGAAATGGCTCTACTTCTAGTACATGAGCATCATTATTATTATTTCTATCTATTATGAATCTTCCAAGTCAAATTCCATGTCCATGCCAGATCATTGTAGTCCTGACACCTTGCTTATCCTCTTAGGTGTAATCTTCATGTTACACCCAACGAAGTAGATAGAGTCCTCATGGACGTGCAAGAGTAAAAAATTTACTACTTCCACTAATTTTCCAATGTATGATAGATTGAACAACTGGAATATCCCTATAGGCTAGCGCTCAATCCAGTAGTCATTCTACAATTCAACCTCATTCCCTAGTTAATAATGGTTGTAATCAAATATCGTACATGAGGGTACTTTTGACACCTAATTTTCCATGTGTAACACCATTTCTGGTTACTGTATCTCTTATATCATCAAAGGTTAGGGTGGAGGTGCTTGTGCCTTCTTTTCCTGGTGTGCCATCCCAAATTATTCACCTTCCATGTGTTACCCTTGTTCTTCAAGTGTTTCTTCTCTAATTAGTACTGCTTCCTCCCCAAACAAGTGGTACCTCCTCTTCTGGTATGGTTAGTAATGGATCACTTTTTAAGGCCTTATTCTAAAGCTGCATCACCCTTCATGGATCTTGAAGGTTGAGGCGTGGCCATCCAATGTTCCCAAAATAATATGTGTTTGTGGTGTAGATGACTCAATTTTTTTTACTTCATCACCCTCTAATGGTGGACGTCTACCTCTGCAAATTGTAGCTACCAATTTTCTCTTTCGTAAATCATGTTTCAAGGTTAGTTTATTCTTGATTACTCAATAATGTTTCATAAGTGAAACAATCACTACATAGGTCAGTCACCACTCATAAGGACCAAAACCAACATTGGGGAAGCATTTTCAATTAGATTTGAATACAAATAGAGTAAAAAATTGCATAATCATGCAAATACAACAACAAATTGCATAATCATGCAAATACAACAACAAATTGATACTTATAAATTTATGATGATTGTCTTTGAAAGTCATCATCATAAATTACATATGGATGCAAGTTACAAATTATAAGAATCTACAATTTTCTCATCCCCATTCTAGTGAAAAATATGAGAGACTAAGTGAGCCTAGTCCTCGTACTCTGCTTCACTTCCTTGCTCTACCTAGAATGTTGTACCTGTAGCTTCAACCTAGTACCAGATGGTAGTGACTCCTTTGCCTCATGTTCGACAACATCTACAAAGATGTCAAGCAATCCAATCTCTCCTTTTGATAATATACAAGGAATTCCTTTTGTTTTTTCTCGAATGCAAGGTGTAATATATTAATGTCCTTCTCAATATCAATACATGGGATTTTGATGTTTTGAACTTGTAATTGCTCTAGAATCCTCTAGACTTAATTAGCTCTTCAGCTCTGTAAAACTCAAATAAAATCAAAGGTAAAATTTAAAATGAGCTCTTTAAGTCCTTTTTATAGGTTTGAGGGGCTAACTTGGATTTACTATCCCCTTCTTTTCGATTATCATTTCTCATAATTAATACGTTTCTAACAGCCATCGGTCTTCGTCTGTCACTTTTCATCATTAATGCATTTAATGATTTTGTCTTGTCATGATGTTGGCACACTTATCACAACCACTTATCCTTTTATATTAATGACACATTCTATCCCATGCATTTCATTGGAGTGGAAGTTGTTCAATTTTTTTGAATATTCAAACTATTTGGCAAGAATATCTTATCCTAAGACTTTTCAACTTGTGTGTGCATCCTCAACATGAAAACATGTATTACCTCTTACCCCACACTAGAAGTGTGTCATAGTCCTCTATGAAATTAAAAGTACAAAAAAAAACCTTTCATAAAAGAAACATTGCACGTAACTAAGGCAGAGCTTTGTTAAAAACAAGAAATCTTAAACTAATCGCATAAGCCTTATTGTTACAAAAATTATACATTTAAATAGAGGAATACGACCGTAACTGACTACCATTGTAATGTCCAGGATGAAATTGGCCATCCAATCTTTGTAAATGGTAAGCATCGGTAGGGTGAATGCTTTGAAAAATAAAAGGACCATCCCAGTGAATACAAAGTTTCCCATAATGGCATGTGAACTTGAAGTCATAGAGCAAGACTTTCATTTCAGGGGTAAATGTCTTGTGCTTAATGTGTCGATCATGTCATGCCTTTTGTCTGTATTTCTCCACATCTTGACTCCAATGAGCAAGGAAACAGGATTCATCCAACTAAAATAAAGCATCTAAATGTTCTTTTAGTGACAACTCCTCATCTATTTATCTAACATGTGCAATATGAAGAGATGGTACCAAAAATTCAACCATAAGAACTGCTTTTATGCTATACACAAAATTGAACAATGTGTTCTTATTGAGGAGTTTATAAGTTATTTAATAAGCCAAAAGTATTGTAGACACTCTGTCATCCTAGTCATTGCAGCGAATATTACAATTATTTATAAGTGTTATGCCTAAAATTTTATTTAATGCCTCGACAGTGTCATTTACCTAGGGATGATACAGTGTTGTTTGGTGGTGGACAATCATGAACTCAGTAAGTAGGATGTGGATAATTTCATTGAGGAAATGTGTACTACAATCACTAGTAAAAATTAATGGGTAGCCAAAATGGGTTATGATATGTTCTCGTATGAAGTGCACAACAATAGCAACAATACAATCCCTTGTTAGTGTGGCCTTAGCCTAGCATGTGAGATAATCAATTACTATAATGATATAATGGGAACATGTATGTCATCCAATTGAATTTTTGGGACTGATAAAATCAATGGCCCACTTTTTAAATGGTTCTTGATATAGAATATGACATAATGGCATGGCATCCCAATAATTTGGTTTTTTGATGCACTAACAAATATCACATTTCCTAACATGCATTTTGGCATCTTGAAAAAGTGTAGGCTACCATAGTCTAAATAGCAGTACCTTACGCAAAATAGCCTCCCCAGCATAGTGTCCACCAGCAATGCCTTCATGAACTTCTTAGAGTACTTCAAAATGCTCAAGTTTCATGACACAATGTCACGAAATTTCATCTCATCCAAGCTTGGTCCCCTCCAATGAGCTGAAATGGTGTGGTGCGGATGGCGAGTTGCTTCTTAGCATGTGGAGTCAAACAATCAGGAATTAAGCCATTAGTTAAGAAATTTTTAATATCTTCCAACTCCTCAAGAACATGAGAAACACGAAACAATTGTACATCAGGTAGGTAATATTCAATGGCATGCGATGGTTCTCTGGAATCAATTCAAGAAAGATGGTCAGGACCACAATTAGTTTTACCAGGTTTGACCATTACAAAGAATTGAAATTCTTGAAACAATATGATCCAGTGACATATTCGGCCATGCAACATGGGTTTGTTTACCCAATATTTTAAAGCTTTGTGGTTGTGTAAAATACAAAAGGAGTTGCCAATAGGTATTGTCAAATTTTCTAAAAAGCATAAACCATTGAAAGTGTTTCGCCCTCTATGGTGGTATAATTTTGATCAACTAGAGTAAGTTTCTTACTAGAAAAAAATATAGGGTGATCAAGGTGACCTTCACCTGGTTGTGCAAGGACTACACTAATGGCCATTCCAAAGGCATCAACATGGACATGGAATGGTTGTGTCCAGTCAGGGAACTAGAAAATCGTAACAGTGACCAATTTATATTTTAAGGCCTCAAAGGCTTCCTAGCAAGAGTGGGTCTTGATAAAGTTTTCATTATGTTTCAATATTTCCTCCAAAGGTGCGACAATCTTGGCATATCCTTAGATGAATTTTTGATAATACCCAGTATGTCCTAGAAAGTGAAAACTATGCATTGAATCATTGGCACTACGAGACGAAGAATGATAGCTACCTTTGTTAGGTCCACCAAAAGTCCATACTTGCAGATAATATGACCAAGAAGAACACTGCATGATATAGCAAAAAGGCACTTCTTTAGATTCAATGATATTTGAACTACTCGAAAACGCTCAAGCATGAGTCGTAGATTAGAACAATGGTACTTTACCAAGCCATAGACTATACAAAAATCCAAGTAAAGCTAAATAAATTTATGGATAAAATCTTTAAAAGCCTCAATGGCTATATGGGAAAATACAAGAAGTGCATTTTTCAACCCAAAAGGCATGATGGTATATGTGAAGTATCCCCACTTGGTTGTAAATGTAGTCTTAGGTTGTTCCTCCTTGACAATCTGGACCTAATGGTGCCTAGAGAATCCATCTTTGAAAGTGTAAATTTCACACCCAGTGATGCTTTTAAGGAGCTCTTCTATGAATGGCATTGGGAAGGGATAAGTAATGTAAGATGTGTTAAGTATGCGGTAATCAATGCAAATCCTAATGCACCCATATTTTTTTTATACTTATGAACATGGGACTGACCCATTCAGACTCATCAATTGGGTTTATCACTCCAGCATGCAACATACTATCAATTCCTTCCTTTACACATGCACATAAATTTGGATTCATCTTATATGGTTGTTTCTTGACTGATCAAACACCATCAACCAGTTTGATATGCATTTTGCCTAGTGATGGATGAACACCTTTCATCTCACTAAAACTTCTTGGAAAGACATCCTAGTTTTTAAATATTTTTGAAACCTCTATATCAGTCCATTAGTTACCTATGATAGCTATTTTTTATTCTTCCTCTATGTCAATGTGGCGTTGGATAGTTTGAAGAGGTTCTAAGTATGGGTGGTCTATGTCAAGACCAATATCGTGAACAATTTAGGCACTGTAGTCTATAGGAATATCCAAATGATTTGTCAATAGATCAGGTGGGTTGGACCCTTCACCTTCATCCACCTAAAGCACTAATTTTTGTTTCCTGCATATCTCTTCATGACGTTCTTGATCAAGGACATGGTCTGACACGAGAACAGGTTGTTCAGATGGATCATTAAAGAGAACTAAACCTTCTTCTAGGACATCATGTATATACCACAGGTGATCTTCAATGGGACTATGGTCACCAACAACTACTTCATGCATATCTTGGAGTGTGAGGCATAAATCCATTCTCAAATATAAGTAAGCTAATGTCTAGTTCATACTCTCTTTTAACAAATGCCAAAAATGGGTACCCATATGTCACTCTTCATGAACATACCATGCTCTAGCCCAAGTTTGTAAAGTTCCATAAAAAGCATGTCCCCATAGGCAGTTGGGTAAGAAAGACTCTTCAACCTTCCACATAGATTCACAAGCTTCTATGTGTGGTTATGGTGTGTGTATTCTGTTACAGCTAATTATACCCCAGACTCGGTTGTCATGATGAAACTAGTGATGCAAAGTAGAGCATACTTGATCTGAATGGAAAAGTCACTCATTATCAGTTTGTCACCACCTTACAACTATGCCATCAAAAAAGTGAACCAATGAATGCATACGATCATTATCAGAGTTATAAAATCTTCAAGTTGTTAGATGAAGTTGTGAACTTCCATTTATCTATGAAAATGAGGAGCTTCATCAAGTCTTTGTAATGGTGCATCCATAACTGGTCCTCACATGATTTATTTGGTAACAAGGTGAACAAATTTATGGTGTTTATGATACTAACATGAAACATTCTCAAAACTATCAATGGCACCGCACACTCTTTCGACGAGGTCATAATCACCGTGTGCCCAATAATTACAAGCATTATTTGTAGTATTAGAAAGGGACTGAGTGTCTGTCCATCGAAGGATGCCATCAGGAGTAGGATCATGATGTTCACCATCTCTAGCTATGATATTATATATGTGGTTAATATATTTTTTTGCATTAATAGGTTCTACATATGGGGACCCATGTGTTTGATCCAACAGAATAAGAACACGTTGATCGGTATTCTCAAAATTGATGTAGCACTTTTTGAAGCTTAAGTCTGCATTATTTGCATAGCACCAAGGTCACCCCAATAGATCTATAAAATCATCTACCCTAGCTAACTTAAGAACTTCAAAATTAGCTTTGAAAGGAACTCCAAGGATATCAACCACTACATTCTTAAGGATGTCAATTAGTAGAGGACAAGTTTTATTAGCCATAAACAATACATGTGGTGATGGTTGTAATGTTGGAATAGCCATTTTGCACCATGCATCCTTTGTGAGGATGTTAACCTCAACACTAGTGTCAACCAAGATATCTCAAATCACCCAACCGTTGATGGCAGCATTTACTAGTATTTCCTTGTCCTCTTGAGGGCTAGGAGGAATAGGAGTATCTTGTCGCCAAGCATGATTCAATCGATGATCTTTAGTTGACCGAATCAATTGAGGTTGAGCGTCACTTGGTGTTTGTACCTAATTTTTAAGCCAATTACTTAATTGTGGAATAATATATTCATCCGACATACACTTGCAAAGCTCTTAGAAATCATCTCGTGCCATGTTTTGAGGTTCTATGGCCTTTTGTAGATCAACGTGTTGTGTCGCTTCTTAGTCTTTAAAAAATTGAAGTTATTATAGTTCCCATACCAACATCATAGTATGCTAGAGTACATCCTTCTATTATTGGGCATTAAGATACGTCATTGCACGAGGATCTTCACATTGTATCTTCTCAATGGGAGGAATGGATATAGACTGAGATTGTTCACCACTATGCATTGTGATATTTACTTGTTGAGATGTTGGGTTGCTAGAGTGCGACTTCCAATTAGGCTTTTCAATGCAAATCATACCAACACCTTTTTCATTTCTTTCTTTAGTGATGGTCGTGTATAGGTCAAGACATTCTTCCAACCGATGCTCCTTTTTACAAAAAGCACATGTTGGATAGACTAGACAATCTCACTGATAGTGATCTAGAGATCCACACTTATAACACATTCTTAGTGGGAAACATCCACCTCCTCATCTTCATCCTTGGCCTCATCCACGATATCCACCTTTATATTGACTATTGGAAATAGAGGTTTGGCATGTACCACACACGTGTACCTCATGTATATCACTAATTAACTAGTAATAATTTATGTCATGGGTGTAGACATCACATATTTTACAGTATTCATACACTTTAGAATGTGTAGCCCGTTATAAGAGAGGATAGGAGCATACATCATGCTCTTCATGGAAATTTTCACATGACTGCTTTAGTATAACATGGATGTTTTTGTGTGGGCAGTTGCTTCTATTATGACCTTCAGACTCGCAATCGATACACCAAAGACCATTACGATTGTCATACACATTATTTACAGTCAACTTCTCTAATTGTGATGCCATTGAAGCTATTTGAGATTCTATAAAAGGATTGATTCCAGTGTCAATGCTACCAATAGCTTCATCTTGGAGGGCAGCTTTCATAGCTTCACATGGGTTGGTAAAGGTTTTTTGAGACAACATTCGTCTAAAGGGAAGCAACAAACCTCCCACAAACCATTGGGCATGCTGAGCAGCATTACTTGTGAAGGAAAGCTAGGAAAAAAGTGTTTTGAACCATGCATCATACTCTTGTACACTCTTAGTGAGTTCTTGTTTTATATCTTTCAATGCAGTAATACTTTGTTGCTCAAATTCAGGAATATCAAATTCTTGAATAAATGTCATCTTGAGTTGATCATAGTCAATTATCGCTTGTTGAGGGTTGAACTTCCTATACCACTTATGCGCTCTTTTCAGAAGGGTGGTTGTAAATTGTGTGGTCTTTCACTCAAAATAAGTTATGCCTTGTGCCATCTAAATGAGTTCACACTTATAAACATGCTCTGTAGCATTCTCCATGCCCCAATATTCAAGTAGATGAAGCGTCATTTCGTAATATACCATTCAAAATTAAGGTGCTTGCATCGGTGGCTATTGAGAACCCCCATATCTTGTTCCTTGAGGGGGAAGCCCACCACTTCCTCCTGTGCCACCTCCTAGTCCACCTCCAGCAGCAACACCCGTGATGTGGGGAACGGTAGCTGGTTGATTAATAATACTTGGACCTGTACTCTACCCACTATGAATGCCAGGCCCACAAGGCATACCAAGTTGGGCCATTAAATTCCTTTGAAGAGGAAGAGAAATTAATAATTTAGTATGAGTTAAAAAGGCCTAGCTATAATTTCCCTTATAGGATCAGTTTCTGACTCTACACTATCTATATCTCAATTATGTATAAGTAATTCATCTGATTTAAAAGCATGAGCGTGCACTATGGTTGGGGAACATGCTTGGTTCAAACATGGTTCTTCAGTCTCATGTCCAGCTAGTTTCTCCTTTATATGATAAAATTGGCATTGGGCACAGTTCAAAAGTGAGTCATTGTGCTTTTCCGCTTCCCTATGGATCCTGACAACACTTCCTAAGTTATATTATCTTCATACGTTGCTTCCACCTATGATCCTCTACCAAGCTTCATCATATTTATGCTTTCGCAATGCTCATTGACTGGATACCATTTTAAACCTAAAACTTATTTACCAACACCTCTATATTCCCCTTCTAATTGTGTGGCTCATGTAATGATGGATTTAGCCATCCAATAATAGAGTTTCGAGTCCACAATCAATAAATAACTTCTTTACTTCTAGTGAGAAATATCTAATATACTAACCACGTGGTTCTTTGAGAAATTGGAACTTAGCTTCTTCAGGACAAGAGTAAGTGGTTATAGCATATTCCAAGATGTAGTTGTTCAACACTCTTCTCCACCAGATATTAACAGCCTCTGTCCACGGTGTTCCTAGTTGTGCCAAAGCCCTTTGATGTTCTATCATCCATGCTTGTCTCCTCCAAAAAATTTATGATCGACCTTGAGCATAAGTAGAAAGCCAAGCATGAAAATGAATAGGGACTTCGACAAAGAAGGTTTCATATAATGATTTGTAGAGATGTTGTTCCACCCATTCACGTGTAGAAATTCTTAGTTCAAGATAAGGAATCGTAAAATTATCTTCGACCTCAGCAATCTATTGTTTAATATTTTTAAGGGATAAACATTCAAGCATCTTCCATTATTATGCATCAAGCGCTATGGGTCCCAACAACAAAACCAAAATGTTGGATGTTTTCTCTTTATCACATTTTCTTTAGGCGTTAAAATGTAGCCCCAACAAGCTTGCACGTTGGCCTTTCACGCAAGACTAAGGTCTTGCATGCTCACCCGAAGCACGAAGCAAGAGACTGATTCTCATGAGATATGTTGCTCAATAACACACTAGTCATATACTTGAGTTTATTCACATATCTAATTAGAAATTATACAGAAAAAGAAATACATGATTGTAGACCTTGACTTGTTAATCACAACAACCAAGAACATGAATACAAATGCCATTAAGTTCAAAAGGTTGTCTATGCAAACTTGTATAATACATGTTCTATTAATCTCATAATGAATGGTAAGCAACAAATTAGTCAATGTAACCCATTGTTAATGCTCAACTATCATTTATCTAAAACACAATACTTGTATTGATATTTGCAAGTCTATATTATATATTCACTATGTGTTATTCATTATCAGTCACCTTACATGATTCTACACAAGGGTATTTATACTTGTTTTTTCCTGACCAAGTAATTATATAATAAATGACAAATGGGTGATTGACCAACGATTTCTTAGTAGACTAAGAGTCATGGCAGTCTTTCACTTGTATATTCCTAAGGACCCAAGCCTTTGTGCCCCCTATATTCTTGTTCGATGCTAGATCTTTGTTTTCAAATGTTCTTCTTTTCTTGGGCCGATGCAAAACTCATGATGATTAAAGTCTAGATGGTCCTTGAGAATCGCTCCTCAACCATCTCTTGCTTCCCTCGCGCTCCCCAAATCTTTCATCGTTATTCTGAGTCTTATGTTGTCGGGTTCTTCATAGTTATGTTATGTCTTTGATTGGGTCTTCTCGTGCTTACTATATTTTGCGCCTTTGTCCTCTAGTGCCTCATTGGTTCTGCGCCATGGTTTTCCTGCGCCATGCTAATTCTGCATTATGGTCTTCATGTGTTCTGTTCCTCATGCATCGTGTCAATTCCATGCCAAAAAACCAAAACACTTAGTCAAAATTTGGAGTCCAAAATAGTCGTATTTACATTTGTAACCGTAAATACGATAATTTTTTTACGAGGACCGTATTACATGCAAAGTAAAATTTAAGGTAGACCGTCAAAACTATTAAAAAAATATATAAAAAATATACATATATATTATTTTATGTTTTCTTTTTCTACTATAGAATATAATAGTATTTGAAGGACAAAGTTGAATAGATAACTGTCATCAAAAAAAATCATGATAGGTACAATCGACCATTAAATTTAAGCCTTCTTTTAAACCTTTCAAAATGAAAATTATATAATAGTCGTAACTCTTTTTTTAAAAGTATAGTCTCAATTAATTTTCCTACAAACATGAGCATTCTTCCAAATTCTCCCTTAGGCATTGAAGATTTTAATGTTTATTATCTAAAGCAAAAAATTCAAGAAGAGGTCGTACATATTGAAATACCGAAAGAAAAACCAAAGTTTATACCTCAGAAAAGGGAAAAACAAGACCTAAAGTATATATGACTACACCTACGTGTGTATGTTTATTGCAACTCATTGCATCTACACAAAAGTTCTCAAAATGATCCAATTACTCATGATAATATCAATGATAAGGATCATATTCTCGTAGAAGAAGGTATAATTGATGATAAAGATGTTGAAAATGATTCATCTTTCTTAGACCCATGCATAGCCCAACATTCCTCTTTAACTACTAATGATACAAATGTTGTATTTTACATATCTTCTTATGATTATGATAAAAACTTTGATTATGATAAAAACTTTGATTATGATCCAATCATTAGTTAGTTGTCTAAATGAACCTTCTAATTTTTCATATTTATTTTATTATTATTATTTCTTTGTTAGCATACTTTATTTATTTTATTTGTGTTTGTTTCCCTGATTCTAAGCTTTGCATGTGACTACTAAGAATTTCTACCTTTTATTTTGTTTTCTCATATATTAGGTCACACACTCAAGCCTCTACTTTCTCTTATGTGTTTTACTTGCCAAACACCTCTAGTTTAGGGTTTTGACATGGACTTACCTTTACAAGTTTGTTGATCTGATTTATAATAAATCAAAAATTTGTTAAGTGTCTTGCCGAGCCTCTAGTCTAGTGTCTTGGTGTGGACTTACAATTACAAGTTATTTGATCTAAGTTTTCTTATGTGTCTCAATTTTGTAATCACTCAAATTTGGTTATGAATAATTAACAATGTCAGTTTTGGCCCACTTTTATTTTAATCAATTTGAACACTTAATATGGACCTATTTCACTACCTCACACTATCTTACGTAGTTTAGGGTTTTGACATGGACTTACCTTTACAAGTTTGTTGATCTGATATATAATAAATCAAAAATTTGTTAAGTGTCTTGCCGAGCCTCTAGTCTGGTGTCTTGGTGTGGACTTACAATTACAAGTTATTTGATCTAAGTTCTCTTATGTGTCTCAATTTTGTAATCACTCAAATTTGGTTATAAATAATTAATAATATCAGTTTTGGCCCACTTTTATTTTAATCAATTTGAACACTTAATATGGACCTGTGTCACTATCTCACACTATCTTAAGTACTTGTATGGATCTATTCTTTTCTAAGTTGTTATCTTCCACCTACATAAATGTTCTTAATCACTAAAAACCCCTCTAAACATTTGTATGGACATTCTATATTCTAAATTTCACACATTACCCTTCAGGGCGAAATTGGTATTGACTGTTATGGGTCGATCTTGTCCTTCACCTTAGCAACTACTTCTCAAATTTAAACCTTCTCTTACAGGTTGGTATGTATTTTTAGCATAAGTAACGTTAGAATTTTCTCCTTTGGATTGTTATAAAGGCACATCTAAGTCACATATTTTACCATTTGGCAATTTCAATATTAAGACACACTTGCACTATTGCACACTGAGCAAAGCTTCCCTATGCTTACCAAATATGATTTTAATCATTTGAAGCAGTGTTTGGTCAAGTCAAAATCATATTATATCAAAGTCAAAACAAAATATTATCAAGTATTTAATCTATATATCTAGATACATACATGTAGCAAAAGGAACTACATAATGATTGTTTTATGGGTATTATCTCTCATGCCTTGCTCAAACTATGTAGGCAAACCAATTAGATAATATTAGAGAACTATGTGGACTTGATTTCCTTCTTCAGAGTATTAGATATATAGGTAATGATTAATCATCATGAGAATGATTGTGGTCAATGCAACACATTATGCTCTCTGCCCCCTTACCTTCTACACATTGTCTTAATTTTTTAATTATAATTTTTCCTTTACAACCCAATCCTTTAGGTATTATTTGAAGTCCAAATCTTTAAGTCATTTTTTCTCGAGTGCATTTATTATTTGATCGACTTAACTTTCATTGTGATTTTAAAGTCACTTTTTTCTCCCATGCCTTCATTATTTGATTGGTTTACTAGGGTTATTTAAGTAATGATTTTGACTTGAATTTTATTGTGACTTTAAAGTCAATTTTTCCCCAGTTTATTTATTATTTGATTGGTTTGTTCATATTATCTAAGTCATGATTTTGATTTGGATTTTATTGTAGCCTTTAAAGTCACTTCTTATCTAGTGCTTTTATTATTTGATATGTATGTTTCGATCATGCTTTGTGTTGCTTCTCCTTTCCAAGTTTCCATCCTCTCTTGTTTATCTTATTTTCTAAGTCATCATCTTTCAATTGACTTTTTGCATCTAGTATTAAGTTTGCCTCTTCTTAAGTTTTTCTATTGCTTACCACCCTTGATTTTTAGTGCTTTTTCCAACCCAAAATTCCACACTAACTTCCAAATGATGATGACACGCTTATTTTGACAAAGTTTGCCTCTTCTTTTGTTTTTTTATTGCCTACCACCTTTGATTTTAGTGGTATTTTCCCACCCAAAATTACACACTAACTTCTAAATGATGATGACACGCTTAGTTATTTATTTTGATAGGTAATTAAGGGTCGACGGATCCCTCTCCCATTTATTATTCGAAAATCAAGATTACAAAAAAGCCATTGACAAAATGGACCTTGAAAACCAAAGGACAATGAAGACAACAAACAGAAAGCACGCCCTAAGAGGCCAACATCCCAAAAAACACACCCCACAGAGACAAACCCACAAGGAAACAACGAGACATCCCGAGAGACAAATATGAGAAACAATGAACCACCAAAAAAACCACTAACAACCACCACCCATATTAGAGCCAAAGTAAACCAATTGGTTCACCGCACTTATGTCGCCTACTGACCACCAACGTCCCCAACCACCAAGGAACCAGCGCCCATCGAGTCGCAGACACTCCGTCGTCCGTCCAACGCAACACCTCCATCAAACTCCCCCTCTAGAGTGCCACCTTCATTCTCAATCACTGATTTCCACCTGTGTGGTCTACCAACCCGCTTTTTCCCCAATGCCCCTACCAACCCCGATGCCACAACAACACCATCCAGACAAGCCCTCATATGGATTGAATTCATTCATTGCCTCGTGAGAGCCCCCTTGCACCTGGGGAGTGGGTTGTGGAATGGGAGTATAAGGGCCATACAAACAAGCCAACAATTTGACCATCGAAGCCAATCAAGACAACTTCTTAGCACTCAACACAACCACCACCGACACCATAAGTCCTTGAGAGCATTCATATCGAACATTGGCAACAGTTTACCCATCGACCTAGAGTTTCTTAGGCAAATCTTCATGAAATCAAGAAGCTCCAGAATATTACAAAATCTATCCTCCAAGTCCCTGAAAGCATGAAAGGGGGACCAACCCTTGACCCTCATGCTTAGAGAAAATCAAGGAGCATCGCTCACCTAGCAAAAATTCACCTACCGCAACCTCCAAGCCTATTCTAAAATCTAGGTGGATAACCCTAACTACCGCTACCAATGTTACCTCCTTGTTCTTCGAAGCCATGAGCAAATTGCCCACAAAGACCGATGAAATCAAAGAATTCACCTTCACTTAACAAGTAGTCTCCAAGAACACCAAGCCTATAGTCTCCTTAATTACCTACAAGACACTTCCAAAGTGGTGGATAAACACCTTCTTCAAACATTCATCAATCACCTTACCTTCAAACGTTCGTCAATCACTTAGCCACCTTAACTTGCAGCAAAGGCTCACTTACCGCAACATGCAACATCCGCTCCATGCTTGCCAACTCATCCACCCACCATCCACAACAAACTCTTCACATCACAAGTGACGCAAACTCCCAATGCCACCATCTTTGCATTTGCACAATGTGAGCATGGAGGAATTACATCCCAAACATGCAAATTGAAACCAAATCTCCAATGATGGTTTCCCTCCTTTATTTGCCATCATGCTTATTTTGACGATATGCTCATAATGCAATGAATTTTGATGTTACTTTTGTCATTTCACTTAGAGCTCAATTATGAAATGGAACAAGAGAAATATTGACAAGCCGAGCAAAATAAGAGAAAACAAAACAACATTAGCGACAAATCAAGAATGAAAAATAATAGTAGAGTGCTAGCAATTAACATGTGTCAAGCATGAAACAAAATAGTTGAGTTGCTGCAAGTAGCATGCGTCAATCATGAAAACAAACTAGTTGAACACCAACAAATAACATATAAATGGGAGTCAGTTAAGAAAATGTCCACAAGCAGAATAAGAGGCAAGTAGCATGTGTTAATCTTGAAACAAAATAGTTGAGTGCCAGCAATTAACATGTAAAATAAGATAGGAGTCAATAAAGAAAATGTCCACAAGCAAAATAAAAGGCATGGAAGAACAAACAGGGCTTGTAGAATGTTTTGGTTAAAAGTGGAATGTTATGGTGTTACAAGCAAAAGAACAAAAGCCTATGGTGAAGTGCAGAATGGTGCAAGCAAAAAAACAAAATCATCTATAACAGGATGGTGTAAATAGGTATAACACATCCACATTAGATGAAGCCCTCCTACATGCATCCTAAAGGACATATTATTGTAAGATGTTCGATTTGAATGGAAAGGGTAAAACACAAGTACTTTCAATCACCACTTAATTTATCAAATCATAAACCAAGACAATATGCGATCCATAATGCATTGAGCCATCTTTCAAACCCAACACTTTTGGTAGGTGATACATAGGGCATTAAGCCATCTTTCAAACCAAACACTTTTGGTGGGTGATCCATAGTGCATTGGGCCGGGTTTCAAACCCAACACTCGCAACTTAATTTATCAAATCATAAACCAAGTATGTGATATAGTGTGCATTAAGCCATCTTTCAAACGCAACACTTTTGATAGGTGATACATATTTCATTGAGCCTTAAACACCACCACCTCAAAAAGCTCTCAAAGACATTAAATATCATATTTGACACTTTACATTGTTTGTGAAACCCACTAGATTTAGAGAATCATGACTTTGATAGTAAAGAACCTTATCAATGAATCTTATCATTCCTCTACTTTATAAACCGCTAACTTGCAATTCAGAATGAACTCCTAGAATGCTCACCACCTTTATTGCCATGGCAGTAAAAAGTCATCTTCCCATAATGAATGTTCTACCTTAATTTCAATTAGAATGGATTCTGGGCATGCTCACCTCCTCATTCATGGCAGAAAAAACAGATAACCTCATTCATGGCAGAAAAAACAGATAACCTCATTCATGGCAATACAAAACAATCATGTGATTTATTTTTCAATTGGAATTTGGGATGTAGTTTTATCATATTCGACATTTTGATAACTTCACTCATGACAATACAATACGATCATGTGACTTATTTTCAATTAAAATTTGAAAATTTAAGATGTGGTTTGATTGTAATCAACACTTTGATAACCTCACTCATACAAAACAATCACGTGACTTATTTTCAATTGAAATTTGGGAATTTGGAATGTGGTTTGGATTGTCTTTGACAATTTCTCGAAATCAAGCAAAAAAAAGTTAGGTTCACAACATGTTTTTTTATAATTACCAGTATCACTGCAGCAAATATTTTTTGAAAGGTAGAACAGGGATATGGGTCAATTTTATGTATCTATCACCTCAATCCAATTATTGAGGTCCAGCCTAGTCATTGCACTGTTTTCAACGACTCAAACCTAATCTTCATCACTGTGACAACTAAAAGATAGATTCAATATGTGCACTCCTTTACAGTGCATTAATTAAGAATACCTTGTTGCAAGAGCACAATGTAAAATACTCTCCTAAATTATATAAAGATATCAGCTAACAAAAGATAAGAAAGAGGTGGCAGGGCGATAACTGTTGGTGAATGATAGGAAATATCCATGCTAAATATCTATAACCATGATTTGAAATGTGTACGCTCATATTGAAAGCTAAGGCCGCAAATTAAAGAGCATTAATTAAGAATATCTTGTTGGGAGAGGGCACCGTTATGTAAAACACTATTCCGAATTATGAAAAGATACCAGCATTCATCATTTAATCAAAGATGAGAAAGAGGTGGGGGCTGCGTGGTAACAATTAGTGAATGATAGAAAATATCTATTATTAAATAAGAAAAGAGAAGAGGTGGGGGCTGGGTGGTAACAATTAGTGAATGATAGAAAATATCTATTATTAAATAAGAAAAGAGAAGAGGTGGGGGCTGGGCGGTAACAATTAGTGAATGGTAGAAAATAGCTATGCTACAGATTAAGAACTGTGGCATGGTCATTTAAGCCTCTTCCAGGGCTTCAAATACAAACCATACAATTTAATATTTTTAAGGAACCCAAAAAAATTCCCTATCAACTTCAACTTCTAATAAAAATTAGACTGCTCAGCAACCGGGCTGACTCACTTTGCACTGGCCAACTGGGTTCGCAGCAATTTTGCAGCTGCAACCATAGCAGTCAAGGCTGGAACCACCTCGGCATATTTCCTGGTCTTCAAACCGCAGTCAGGGTTAACCCACAAGATGTTTGTTTCCAGCACAGCGAGCATCTATAAAAACATTAATAAATATCAGTTAGACCTCTGTTCTTTAATATGGGAGTCGGAATGAAATTAATGTGATCATCCATCCTCACAAATTAACAAATAGAAGATATTATTACGAGTTTAAAGCAATGGTAAAAACCTTGCTGATACGGTCGGCAATTTCTTCCATGCTGGGGATGCGAGGAGAGTGGATGTCATAGACACCAGGACCAATTCCAGCTCCGTATACAACACCTTCTCGGAAAACTGAGAGAAGCTTCTCGTCGGAACGAGAATTCTCAATGGTGATCACATCAGCATCCATGTCAATGATTGAATGGATAATATCATTGAAGTTGGAGTAGCACATGTGGGTATGGATCTGCAGATTTAGAAGACAAGTAGGCTTAATGGCTAGTGCAGACAACTTATAAAAGAAATGCATGCTAGAAGTTCCTGTACAAACCTGAGTGGTATCCTTTACACCACAGTTTGTGATGCGGAACCCATGAACAGCCCAATCCAGGTAGTAAGCATGCTCTGCCTTGCGTAGAGGCAATCCTTCCCTGAGAGCTGCCTCATCAATTTGAATTACCTAAAGTGCCAGAATACGATTAATTTCGCCCGTAATAAATATCCACATTGCAAGATTTATTATTATATAATCATTTTATCAACATGCATAGCAAATATTGACAAACAATACACCGGCCATCTGAAAATTCAAAATTTACATTACTAATGTTTAACTGTGTAAGCATAAAAAAATTTAAATATTGAAAGAATTTACCTGAATTCCACCCGCTTCCAAATCTTCCACCTCGTCCTTGATAGCCAAAGCAATTTGCATGCAGGTTTCAGATCTGCATTACAGTTGTATTAGTGTCTCAGAAAGCAACAAGCGATAAATGCAGGACTGGAAATCAGTTATCTTTTAGTTAGAATTCTTTCTAACATCCTTTCACCTTGGTTGGTCATTTCTCACAAAGGACCAGTTCAGAATCGTGACTGGGCCAGTGAGCATTCCCTTCATGGGTCGGGCAGTCATACTCTGAGCCATCTTAGACCAGAAAACAGTCATAGCCTTTGGGCGACTGACATCACCATAGATAACAGGTGGCTTCACACATCGGGATCCATAAGACTGTACCCAGCCATTAACTGTGAAGGCAAAGCCCTGTAGCTGTTCTCCGAAGTACTCAACCATGTCATTTCTCTGCAACAAAAACACATAATTAGCTTTAGTTTGTAACATTAAACATCTTAGCTTTCAACTCCCTAATATCAATATCAAGCACAAATTTCGCACCTCGGGTTCTCCATGCACTAGGACATCAATGTCAAGTTCTTCCTGTAGCTTGACAACTTTGGCAATTTCGTCCTTGATGGAATTAACATATTCTTCCTCAGATATTCTGTGTAATGCATCCCAAGTTTATTGTTTACACTACATACGTCCTTTCAGACACAGATTTTTATACCTTAAATGTTATCCAACAACCATGAAACATTCAAATACTCACTTGTTTATCTTGTATTCTCGGCGAACCCTGCGCAACTCAACTGTTTGAGGAAATGATCCAATGGTAGTTGTTGGGAGAATTGGGAGATTCAAATGTTTCTGTTGCTGCTCAAGACGGATGTTTACTGGTGTAGCTCGGCGATGGTCAGATGTCTTTAGTTCCGCAGCCTGCAATTTATATCATGAAAAATATTCAAAAACTATTGGCTAAAAAGAAATTAGGAAGCCTTCAAAGTAACCAACGTCCCAACAAAAAATGTTGTGTTTTGTAAACTGTATAAAGCTTGTTTTAGCAAACGTGGAAAATTCTCGAGGCATGCTGTTAAAGCATGTTTTAGCAAACGTCATTGTCCGATTTAATTTAGGGGATTGGATTTAATTTTAGGGTATAAACTGTACTACTATAATTGTTACCCATTTTAGGGTAAAATATGGTGTTCTACTTAGTACCCTTTGGAGAAAATTGTAGAGTATATGAAAAGGAGTAGTACATAACTCTTTCCCATTTAATTGTAGGACATAAACCCTAACCCCCTTTATTGATAAAAGTGACAAGGTGAATGAAAAGCTGTAAATAGCCCTCAAAAGATATATAGTGTATCATCACCATGTTGCGTGTGTACTCCCATATCATCACCATGTTGTGTGTACTCCCATATCATCACCATGTTGTGTGTGTACTCCCATATCATCACCATGTTCTGTGTGTACTCCTCGTAATACTGCACTTATTTTGGACAGAAAGCCTGCACCATTAAATTAGCCTTTGCCCCTTCGAAAGAAGCAAATGTGTATTATGTGTTTAATATATACGTATTGTGATTGTAAAGATAGCCTGATTAAATATAAAGTTGGCCAGCAGCTTTTTGACTAATGTATAATAAACACGTGCTAACAAGTGATTATTGTACATTCATCAAAGCCACACAATTTATGAACAATCAAGGTATCTTTACCATCACAACATATACATCTGCAGAATACTTCTACTCGCACACATTCACGCCTTAGGAGAGAGGCAAGGGCTGATAGTACAGATCTTCAGTGGTCATAACTATGAATTCACGCAATCCACAATAGGCCATACACACATGATAATGATACACATTTGGAGGGCTAGGAGGGCTGTTTATAGCCTTTCAGTCACTTACCTAGCTACCCACCACATCAAATACCGTCCTACCTGGCTTATTTACCCAAGCCCTTACATAACATATATTTTCCACATGGATGAGGGTTATTTTGTCCATTTCCACACCCTACAATATTGAGGAAAAGGTACTAACTAGTACAAATATCTTAAATACATCTATTTGAAAAACACCGATATATATCAATTTTAAGGCTCTTATCTTAGGGTTTTTACATATATCACATTAATTAATAACTCCAGTACCACCTTTGAAAATTTCCCACTGCCTGGTGACAAAAGTCATCAATCTAGCTGGACCAATGTGTCGTACAAAAACAAGCTCCAAACTCCACCATATGGCTAAAAAATATTTCAATTGTTCAATTGACTTCTCAAAAGCAAAAGGGAATACTTCCAAGAGCCAGTCAAATGGATGTCAAATTTAAGAATATCATTAATTGCTTATCACCCCCACATTACAAACAACACCCCCCCCCCCCCGACCCCCCACAGCTGTCATTGTAGAACACCTATGGATATTTAGATTATTACAATTTATCCTCGGAAGACAAAAATGATGTTACAATGTGGCTATCACAATGAAGAACCTCTGATAGCAAAACAACTATCATTTATAAAGAGCATAGAACAGGGCCAGTGATGCATATCTACCAAAGGAGTTAAAGACTTACAGCTTTCTGTACTGCCTCATTTGTCACTCTCGGAGATGACCTCCTTGATGCTTGGGCGGCTGCATTGGCAGCAAAGAATTCCTGCAGGGCCAAAGAAATCACTTTAATCTTCCACAAGTCTCCTACTAAAACCAAAGAAGAGGAAGAGCAACACATTGTATCTGAACAAATTCAGGCGCTTATTATAATGCCAGCCATAGACATTACATAGCACTTTGTTCAAAAAAAAAAAATTATTCAGAAAAACCTTACCTCATCTTTTTGACCAGCCAATGCCTTGGCCAGTGCATTTACTTCAATGAGCTTTTGAGCAGCAAAAGCCATCCAGGACTTGATTTCACTGTCAAGCTTGGTTTCATTCACCAGATCCACGGCCGTGTGCATAAGGGAGCAGGAAGTAGAGACAACCAGTTTATCTAGCAAGCAAACAAGTATTTTTATTACATATATCATTGTAACAATGTTCAATGAAGCACTGCATAATTTACAAAATTATTAATACTGGCAAAAGCAAAGACAGGCCTATTTACCTTTTCCAACAATGCTCTCAAGACTTTCCAAAATGCTCAATGATGCAGCCAAATCATTAGCCCAAATGTTCCGGCCATCAACTACTCCAGCATACAAGACCTTGTCAGCTGGAAAGCCAACCTCCTTGATAAGACTCAAGGTCTGCGTTCCACGAACAAGATCAAATCCAACTGCCGAGATACCCTTCAATCCAATAATGGTCCTGAAGGAGACACAGCTTCAGAGCATTAGTTATCACAAGTAGTACCAATGCATCCATGCATATTACATATAAACATTGATAGCAGGCAAACAGAAATGCTTCATACAAATCTCAAATATTAAGCCAACAAAAACTTTATAAGTATTGTCTTAAAATTTCATTATAATTTTTTAAATTTTGAGAATAAGCAAATGAAGGATTCTTACTTGTAAATCTCTGCAGGGATATCAGCAAAGTAAGTCTCTACTAGCAGTTTGACATCAGTTGCTTCCTCCAAATAAGAGTAGGCCTTAGAGAATGCATCCAGCTGATGGGACTCAAGGTCCATCACAAGAGATGGTTCATCCAACTGTACCAAGGTTGCACCAGCTGCCTTCAACTCAGACACAACTTCCCTGAATACATAGAATCGTCCAGAATAAACAAAATAGCAATATTGCATATAAATTCCAAGTCCGAAACAGTAATCACAAAATCTCTTCTTCCACTTAAAAGCCCGAAGCAAATTAAATACAACACTATTGTATGTTTTGATGTTCCCGGGCTATTTTTACAGACCATCAATAAGGTCATGAAAATACTACTTACTTGTAAATTGGAAGAATCGAATCGCATAAGAAAAGGAGATTGAAGAAGAAAAGTACTACTTACTTGTAAATTGGAAGAATTGAATCGAGTAAGGAAAGGAGATTGAAGGTCTTTGACACACCCTTTGCAGGCTTTGACAGCAGCAAGTATGACACGGGTCCAACAAGCACAGGCACTGTCTCAATGCCGAGCTGCATACAACAGAGTATACCCGAGCGAATTAGACAATTTATACTCAACTCAGGATCTCTTAATTTATACTTAAACTCGGGATCTCTTATAAGTGGCTGAGGGTCCATAACCAGAGAAAATTGCACACTCTAGCTCTATCTTGATCCAATTCAGTTTATAAATTGAAGTAACCTAAAGTTCAGATTATTAAGGCTATAAGGCATCCTCAATAAACGTAGTCTTTAATCAGTGATTTGTAATAAAAAAAGAATTTGGTATGAAAGATCAATAATAGGATGGTACACAAAGAATCAACCCCACTACATCCTTCTTCAAATGATGCATTTGTTAAAAACAAGCTATCCAACACAGAAACACAGAAAGATCAATTAAAAAAGAAAAAGATGCAGATAAGTATAGATCTAGTACCTCTTTGGCCTCCTTGTATTCATACACAGCCTTGTGGGATGCATAAGTGAATTTAAGCTCTGGGCTCAACTCAGGAACAATGTAATGACTGAACCAAATCAAACATAAGACTGTGCTCAGAAAACATCCTACTTATTGATCTATATGCCAGATAGGAATTCAAATGAATTTAAATATCTTAACAAAATCACTTAGGGGTTGCGGAGCTGTAAACTTACTAGTTGGTGTCAAACCATTTGGTCATTTCCATAGCAGGGAGAGTAGCATTTCCTCGGGCCATTGAGAAGTAAGTATCCAAGCCAATCTCTTCGCCCGACCAACCATATCTTGGAGGAACAGCTCCAAGCATGGCAGTAGTGTCAAGAACCTGATCATAGTATGAGAAACTGTTGCTTGGAATGTATTTGACACCTGCATCAGCCATCTGCTTCCAGATTGAGGCCCTCAGCCCCTTCGCAACTGCCTCTAGATCTGCTGCAGAGCTTTTTTTATCCCAGAACGATTCGAGAGCAAACTTCAGCTCTCTCTTGGGACCCATGCGAGGGTATCCAACAACATGGGATGCCATTGCTCTCAAAAATATTGTTAAAAAATAAACCTGCAAAATAAGACATCCATCATAATCAATCAAACGTGAAAACCCAAAAAAAAAGGAACATATTCAGATCTGCATGCTCGAATGCCATAAGATCAAGCAATACATCATCAGGGCTTTCATTTCCTATCCCAAGAAGACATGAAGTGTTCAAATGTCAAATCCAGTTTTAAAAACAGATCTGCTGAGCTCAAATGGTATGGATCTGAAGTGTTAAAATCATCAGGGCGCTCATTGCCAAGCTCCAGTTTCGTATGCCTAGATGACATTTTCATTACATATTCAAACCTCCACAATCCAATTTTACGTGAAAACCAGGTCATGATCTGTAAAGCTCAAATTGGTTAAGCATAAGTGGTAAACCCTTGGGGTTAACATTTCCTAGCTCGTGTTTTGAATCATTGGGAAAGGAGTTTTGAGTGTTTGAAAATCCAAAATATAAGTTTTCAAAAATGATATCCAGATCCGCATAAGCTCAAATTGGATGACCTTAAGTGTCAAATTGGTTAAGCATAAGTGGTAAATCCTTGGGGTTAACATTTCCTAGCTCGTGTTTCGAATCATTGGGAAAGGAGAGTGTTTGAAAACCCATATATAGGTTTTCAAAAATCATATCCAGATCCGCATAAGCTCAAATTGGATGACCTTAAGTGTTAAAGTTTAAGAGATTTCATTGCTTAGCTACAGTTTCATATTCCTAGGAGACAATTTAACTACTCAAATCTCCAAAACTCAATTTAAGAAAGAATCTTTACCTGGAGATCTGCAAAGTTTTCATTTCCGCCAAGCTCTAATTTAAAGAAAGAAAAAAACACGTTGGGACCTACAAAGCATTCATTGCTGAACTCTACTTTACGATATAACTACAAACCTCAAAAATCCAATTTTAAAAGAAAAAACATATCAAGATCTGCGGAGCTTTCATTGCAGAGCTCCAATTTAAGAAAGATAAAACTAATTTAATTAAAAAACCAGGTCATGATCCGCAAAGCTCAAATTGGTTAAGCATAGGTGGTAAATCCTAGGGTTTACATTTCCTAGCTCCTGTTAGGAAAGGTGTTTGTGTTCAAAAATCCAAAATATAAGTTTTCAAAAATCATATCCAGATCTGCACAAGCTCAATGTTAAATCATCAGGGATTCCATTGCCGAGCTACAGTTTCATATTCCTAGGAGACAATTTTAAGTACTCAAACCTCCAAAACACAATTTACGCAAGAAAAAATACATCGAGATCTGCAAAGCTTTCATTTCATATTTTCATAAGATACTAGGTATTAAAACCTCCAAAATCCAATTCAAGAAGAAAAAAACATGGTGAGATCTGCAGAGCTTTCATTGCAGAGCTCCAATTTAAAGCAAAAAAAAAACATGAGAGCTCCAGAGCTTTAATTGTCGAACTCTCATTTTAAAAAGAAAAAACACATAAAGATTAAAGATCTGCTGAGATTTAAGTGTTCAAAGCTCAAACGTCGAAAATCTGACTTCAACAAAAACATATCCAATCATCGATCGGGCCTTTTACTGCACAGCCCTGGTTTCAAATCCCTAGAAGGCACTCGCAGTCTAGCTTAGGTGCTAAAACCCTAATTAAGCCACAAATCGAGCTCATTTATGATTGTTTGTAAACTCGAGCCACAGATCTGTCATCGCAGACCTAGATCCTACAAATGCAGTGGACCTAGTTAACTTAAACGATGCTAAAAAAAAACATGTGACGAGCCTTTTAGATATCTTCAATGGAGGAATCTGTCAAAATCAGCAGAGCTTTTAAGTGTTCGAATTCCAATCGTCAAAAAATCTAACTTCAACAAAAACATATCCAGTCATCGATCGAGCCTTTTAATGCACAGCCCTGGTTTCAAATCACTAGAAGGCAGTCTAGTTTAGGTGCTAAAACCCTAATTAAGCCGCAAATCGAGATCACTTATGATTGTGTGTCCACAGATGTGTCAACGCAGACCTAGATCCTACAAATGCAATGGAGCTGATTAACTTAAATGATGCTAAAAACAAACATGTGACGAGCCTTTTAGATATCTTCAACGGAGGAACGAGATCCGGCAAAAATGTAATCGACAAAAGCGATATCCAGATTTATCTCAACATACTTTAGCAGAAAAGGTTGCTCTGTAAATCAATGCCCTAAAACACCTGCGACGCTAACAGTTTCCGCTGCTTGCCATTATAATAACCGCATGTTATGTTTACTAAAAAAGCAATCAATCATCCGGCGGGGAAAGCGAAGGTAAAAAGGACGCGTAGCCCTTACCTGGAAAGAGAAAAAAGAGGCCGGCACAGCGACAGAGTCTCCTCTTGCGCTGAGCGGTGATCAGAGAGAAGGAATAAGCTTTGCGAAGGAAGGAGCAAAGCAGAGCAAAGATCTCTATGGCTCATAGCCGCTTAAATAGCGAGGGGAAATGAATAGGACCCCACCAGTGTGGGGCCCACTCATGGGATCTACTGCATATCGATGCATGCGTGGAGCTGCAGTAAACGGGGCTCCGCTGAAAATTTGGTGGAGGTAATGGTCCCGAGAGACCATCGTGGCCGTCCGCTGCGCCCGATCGGACGGCCATCGATCACCCCCGTTCCCGGAGGGAGATGTTAAGGGAAAGTCTAATGATTTGGAGGGCCCACGTGATGGATTTTTTTATATTTTTCTCGCTGTCGGCTCACCGTTTAGGTTGGGGGTTGGTGGCCAATAGCCCTGATAATTATTTATTTTTATTTTTTTCCGAACACCTCGGACCATGATATGTTTATTTCGTTTCACGTGGTAGTACCCAATGGAAATGGGTGGGTTGGTAAAACCGAAGAGTGTCCTATAGGTTTTTTTTTTTTTTTTTTTAATAACTTGAGTATTTTTTTAAGGTATTTGTACTCAAATAAATGAGTCTATCATTTAATGAGAGTTCTGAGATGAGTAGTCCCTCTCAAGATTTGGTAGTGGTACTCGTTAAGTTTTGGTAGTTTTTGTTATGAAAGATAAGTGTAAAATGTTTGAATAAGAGTAAAGTAGGGTTATGGAGAAGTTAACAATTGTGGTTGTGGTTGTTGGACATTTGATATATAACTTTCATTCAGTTAAGGTTAGTGATTGATATAAGTATATTTATTTTCTCGATTAGTTGGGAACGTTTTGATTTCTTGTTGAAAATTGATTTATTGTGATAAGTTTAAGATTATTTGCATGTCGGATCACTTTAATCATGTATTTTATGAATTCTTTTTCTTTTTGTTTAATTGTGGCCTCTTTAATCAAGATTTAAATGCTAAACAAAAACCAAATAATTCAAGAGAGGTGGAAGGCTTTATACTGCTTACAAAATAGATGCATGAATGGAGAATTGTGGAATTGAAATATCAAGATAACCTTGTTCATCTTGTTTGTCATCCTAGGTGTTTTATGCGAATGTGAAGTTTGGGGCAGTAATAAAACAAATCCAAAAATATTTTATCGTAAGTAGTGTTAAAATCAAAGCATGAGTTTCTTATGAGATTCTATTCATTGAAATAGGTTCTTTCCCTTTGGAAGAATCGATAATGACTCAGAGGCCAAGTTATTTTAAAAAGACAAAGTATGAAGACTCGTTGATGAAAGAGAATGGTTATAGAGGAAAAGCTTGTCAGAAGGAATAATATGTGAATGAAATAAAACAAGTGGATGAGTAAGTGGGGCATTACCATGGAAGAGTGTCCAAACACTAATGAGGAAATAAAAAAGTATGTGAGAGAGAAATTCAGGAGAGCGGTGTGGATAAAGAAACTGGGAAGGAAGAAAGCATATTGTATCAAAGAGTTTAATCCCACTACAACGACAACTTGAGGATAGACAACTTAACTGACTTGTTTGAGGTGGTGAGGCTAGACAAAACAATATAAATTTAAAATCAAGATCTATAGTAGAAGATCTAACATCAAAAAATAAATAGAAATTTTACAAGACTAGTAAAACAGTGCTTGTATCAAGTGGTGTGTAAGCATGAAATAGGTTTGTTACAACTCTTAAGCCCATAGAGTGCTTGGTCTCATAGACATTATTACAATATTTCATTCATTCAAAGTTCACATTTATACCTTTGAAATAATACATGACTTGGTGGTCAGGATTGATGTTTATGCTAAGTCTATACTTTCATGCCATGTATACTTATTCTTGTGTACTATGGCCTTGATCCCACATTAAAACAAAAATTATAAACTAACACATCCACATAGGCCTTTTCACCTTAAAATTTAATTTTTGATGTTCATTAGTTTGTGACTCTATTGGAGTGACACATGTTCACTTAAAAGTTACACGATTTAAAGTAGATTTGACTCTGTCAACCTTTTTGACTCTAGGATACCACTAAGTTGTGATCAATAGGAGAGGCCACATATTACAATATGATTGGTCATAATAAAACCATTGAGATGTGTGGCAGAGGGTATTGACGCTTTACCACCATAAAATATAAAGGGACCACAACAAGTAAACAAAAGGGGTTGGACAAGTTATTGTGATCTTTAACACCCCATGGTGAATGGAGAGATGCCACGTGTCTCTATATAAGTGGCCATGGAGAACTAAAGCCACTAAGTTGAGTTTGAGAATTAAATGACTCTTAGACTATGAAGTAATTATGGGTGGCCATGTGTCTCACTATGAGTGGACAATAGCAAGGACAAACAATACTTTATTGGCACATGAGTCTGTGATGACTAAGAGGCCTACCACATAGAAGATCGAACACTCTGATGTGACTTGAACAAATTTTATGGATAAATCCACATCATCAATCCATTAAAAATCAACTACAAAAGAAAAAATATCTCGTGCACACGAGGCCCTATGATGTTGCCATGTGGACAATAAAGATATCTAGTTCACACATAATTAAATTTTACATTGTTCATTGCTTGTCTCACAAAAATCAATTATGATCTACACTGACCAAAGCCACAGACGTGAAGACTATAAAGGAAAATTTTAATATTCAATGGGTCCATAGACTTGAAGAAGGAATCATTATGATCTCTGACACCCCACGACCTAGTGGTAAATAGAGATACGCCACTTGTATTACTATAAGTGGCTACAGACAACTAATTATATGGAGTCGAGTTTGGGGAACTACGTCCCTGTGACCATGAACCTACTAGCAGTGGCCAGGTGTCTCATTGTGAGTATATGATAGCTAGGACAAAGAAGACTCTATTAGCACATGAATCTATGATGAATAAGAGGCTTGACATGTGGAAGATCAAATAATATGTTACGACTCGAACAAATCTAATGGTTAAATCCATGTCACCAATCCACAAAAATCCATGACAAAATAAAATATACCCCATGACCCTAAGACCGTCGTGATGTTGCCATGTAGATGATGCACACACATAATTAAATTTGGTACCCATCACTAGCTATAACCAAAAAATTGAATTAAGATTTTAGGGCTCAATTATGAAATAATAACTCAGTGATTGGGATTAACATTTATGCTAATTCTAAGTTTGATCGTTGTATTTTAAATGGTCTCAGGACTGTGGCTTAAATAATTTGCTCAAGATTGTATCACTATGGACTGGCAAATGGGTCACTATAAATCACTATAGATTTAAATAGTCTCGAGATTGTTCACTTTATATTCCCATTATAATGGCATAATCATTGGATTCATCAAATTTAATTTTAGATCATTTTTTTGTCATTGGCCATGTGGTATTTGGCTTCACCATGATCTCTCTAGGAATGTTCCAAATGAAAATTTAGGATTGATTTGTGAGCACATAGTCTAATATGGCCTCAGGCTTTATTTTTGACTGTGAAATACTTACATTTCAATTGACTTTATTTTTCTTCTTGCATATGCACTTCTCAATTTAGTTCAGACTAAGAAGTGACACATGTTCATGTTTGATTTTATCATAGTTGTAAAGTGGCCTTGGGACCATTCTAAATCACTCTTTCATGAGGCCACAAATCATGACTTAATAAAATCTAGTTTGGGCTTTCCATGGGTCTAAATATTCCTTTCATAAGAAATCGAGTGGCTTCGATGTATGTATGTATGATTTTGAAAATAAAATTGTGATCAAAATAAGAGACACATGGCAGATAACGAAAGGCTATAGTCTCAGAGTCAAAAGTGACTTTAGAAAGCGCATAATCATTATTTTTTCAAACCCAATTTAAAATATCAACGGGTATACCTTTGAAAATGTGTTTGTGATCAAAATGTGACAAACAACAATCACATATCTATTCATAACCAAGGTAGAGACGTAGTCTATGACCCTATGATCTCATAACCAATTGAAGGGAGACATGTGTCGTAGGTGAAGGTCCACGATATAATGAAGTAAGAGAAGCTTGTGGTTTGTAACCATTTAACAAATCTCATGTGAACCAATCACAGTCTACATGGAGAGGTACTAAGAAAGAAGGAATTTGTTGTTTGTGACCAATTAGTGATGGGCACATCAAATGGTATACACTCAATCAAAAAATGCCATGTGTCTCATTCAAGACCCAATTAGATGTCATCACATGTACTAACTAGTTCTTATCATGTGTCTCATTTCCATTAGCCATGCAATAGCAATTGAACTACGAAACAAAAGATTCTTTGTGGATCATTAAGTTTATGACCTATGTGAACATGCCACATGTTACTCTGAGAAGAATTAAGATGGGTCATAGGATAAAGTTGAGTTATAAAGGCGTATTGGGTCAGTTTAAGCCACATGGCCACAATCAATCCAAAGGTGAATAAGCCACAAATGACATAAATTATAAATTGAAAGAGATAATTTCATGAGTTTGTAGAGAGACAGGGAATATCAAAGAAGATCCCTTGAACTCCATAAGGTCCATGGTGCATGTCTAAATTGAGGCCACAATGTGGACAAATTTCAACATGCCATGTGTCATCTCATGAAAGTAGAAAAAAGGGTTTTAAGCAAAATAAATATGAAAAATGTAAAGGTTGTAAGGGGTCAATCTAAGCCATGTGGCCAGAGTTGATATAAATGTGAAAAGTAGGTGAACCCATAAAAACATAAAAGCAATTTTCAAAGAGGCCACATGTCTGTAGAGTAGTAAAAATATGATTGAGAACTTTTATCTTTCTATGAATCTCATGCCCCGTGGTCAATAAGGACTGACCGCATATTGTAAAGTGAATGAGCATGAGAAATATAAAGAGTCAATCAAGTCTGCAGACTTCATGCCTCAGCACCGTACGATCATGTTATGTGAACAATAAGGATTTTCCATTTATATTGGTTTAAACTTGACATTTGTCAAACTATCATGAGGTGTTATTTGTGAGTGCGATCCCATGGGATGTTACCATGTGGAAAATGGAAATACTTCATTGCATTGAGAATAAATTTGACGAGCATCTCTACATCATTTTATCATAGGAAATGCCTAAGGTATGTATTATAGAGAAAAGGTTTTTTAATCACAACTTGAGTTATACATCTATAATTTAAGTACAAATGGGGTTTTTGGGAAGACATCTTAATGCCTATACCATGATCTCATATTTGAAAATAATTGATGCTTATCGAGGAACCTATTCATAATTGTTCACTACTCCGATAACATTCATGGTGAAATAATAACACCAATTTATTTTATTAATTTGGACGAAGTTGGAAATTTATAATTTAATGTTCCTAATATGCACAATTTGTAGTTTAGGTGTCACTTTAGTGACCAATTAAATCTGGTTAAAAATAGCATACATGGTTTTGAATGCTATATATAACTGAGAACACTTATTTTTCTAGTTCCTCATGATTTCATGCAAAGTTTACATGGTTCACAAGGTGTTTATTAGTGATCTCTACATTTATAAGAATTTGAAATTAACAGTGTGAACTAAAAGTTCTACAGTGAATTATGTGTGTTTTCTCAAAGTGAAGGGTGAGATCATAGATGATTATTTTTTGGGCAATTCTGAGAATTTTGGTGGCTTATCAACATATACTACACGCAATTGCTTCAACAATTATGCAAGCAAATGAAAGAGTGGTGATTAATTTAAAGTGTAATGCATCCACTTGGAAAGAAAAATTCTCTTCTCGACCATTGATGAAGAGTTATCTCAAGCGTTCCTGAGAAGCATGTAAATTTTATATAAATAGATGAAGTTTCTTCTTTATCTAGGTCTTTTGGCAATTAGTCATCTTGTTGGCTATTGTATTCTAGTTATTGATCATCTTTTAGCCAATAGTAACTTGAGCTCCATATAGGGTATTCTATTTCTGTTTTGTCAACTTTACAGTAGTGTGTAAGTTATTTATTTCCACAATAATTTATAGACTTTAGAATTATAGAGAATTGCTCAATAAGTGGTGAACTTTCAATAAAGTGTTTGTTGGTTATTGAGCCCTGATATGTTTTGTGAGTTTACTAGCACAAGTTTCTAAAATCCTTCAAATAATTTATTAAGGTGTAGTTTATATGTTTATGAGGTCACTCAAGTTTATTGTCTAAATGATTCTTAGCATATTTTTGGACTAATTTTAGGGTGAAATATTTGTTGTTTTGTCACATTTGCTTCATGTCAATACGAGTGTTTCTGTAAGGACGTGTAGGCTTTGCATAAGCTATAATTTACTTCATGTTGATGTAGTTCTACATCTCACTTGTTTTTTCCCAAAAGATAAGGCTTATTGACATAGGCTAATTTGATCAAAATAATTTGTACATATGAAGTTTGTCATACCCTATTTTATTGAGAATTATGAATTCCAAAGTGTAAACCATATATAAAATCTCCATCATTTTTATATTGCATGTGTGCAAACCATAAATCTATTTATAGCGTGGGCTTATGCATAAATTTAATTATAAATTTTCATCCACACTTGTCAATTATGTTGGGTGTTATGTGTAATATTTTGAACCTACAAGTTGTGGATATCTTTTCATATATGTTTGCCATAATCTTTGTCTAAATTGTGAGTAGATTGTGATTGTTTTGATAGTGAGAGAAAATTGGGTGAAATGATCTTTGTGATTGAGTCTACCACTTACACATATGTCATTTGAGTTGATTGTGCAATGTATATCACTTTTCAAATTATTATAGGGTGTCTCTCGTTAGTTTGTAGAAAGGTGAATTAATTTGTTTAGATCATCAACTCTACCAAAAAATTGGCATCATTACATAGGATAAAGTTATTATTATTTTAAGAATAACATGATTATTGTTATCAGCATCATTATGCTTCAGGTTTGAAGTGGCAATTCTGAAATGTTTTATAGAGCAGGTGTGCTTTGGAAGTGTTGATTGTAGTAGTTAGATGTGTGCTCAGTTCAATTTCTTAGTGATAAAAAGGGTTGCTACCACTCATTTAGTTGCATGTTTAGGTTACATTCATGTTCTTATAGAAGTGATATCTATCACAATGGATGTTGCAAATCAATATAGTGGATTTATCAATTACAATTTTTTGGATCATTATTGTGATGGTTTAATGGCTTCCTCCTATATTCAAATTATGTCTACTTGTCAGCTTTGATTTAGATTGTGATTAGTATTACTTTATAGATTCCAGTGGCTCATAGTTTGATTTCAGTGCTAATAGATTCAGTTGCTTTCAGTTAGTTGGTTTGCTTATTGCTTATTATTACAGGTTGTTTGGGGGTTACTCCACATTGATAAGATGAGGTTCATACATCACATTTATATTTAATGGATTTATTTGGAAAATCCAAATTTATGTGTTAGTATAGGTTTTCCATTTTAGTAAGTATGTCAATTTTTTCTTAGTAAATAAGCGACACAATACCACAATAGTATGTAACTCATGCTCATGTCTCAAATTAATTTAACCAAGTTTTAGTTTTGGATTCAGAGTAATTTTAAGTTTTGATTTCATTGAATTTATCCCCCATTTTAGTTCATTTCCATGTTCACAATATCTTTCAAGATCAAATTCATATCGTGATCACCCCCAACACGCTTAGGTCTAAAATTCATTTATGATCACTTTCCTATGTTGAAGCTAAATTTTCATATTATGGCCCCTATGATATGTCTAAGCCTATGGTTCATAATGTTCACAAAAAACTTTGAATGTTGCATGGTTGCATATCACATATTTGCATGTTGTATCATCCCTTTATGATCCCTTGCAGATCTGACTATAAATTAAAGTAAAGTTTAAGGCCTAATGGGTCCATACAATTATTTAGGTCATCATGAACACAAAGGGGGGTATGTGACTCTAGGGAAGCATGACCATTGGGAAAATGGCACATGGCTTCTCGTTGATCAAAATTTATCAAAGTAAAGTTGTAAGCTTTAAATGGAACTAAAGTGAATTGAATGAATTAATGGGTATGTGTGATCCATACCAAGGTATGTTATGCCCATACATTAATGACCTTTAATTAATCACATAACTAAGAACATCTAAAAAACAAACAATAGTTATTTAACTAGTTCTTATGTCTTTTTTGGTATTCCATTGGTATTGATCTAGTTGATGCAAGTGATCATAAATAATTGGAGCACATAGATATCTCTTATCATTATAATGTTTGAGAATTGGATTTTGTTTCAATTTTGTGTATTTATACTAGTGAATGCAATATTCGTAATGGAAAAAATTAAAGCTTTGAATGGAGGGTTAAAATTTAAAAAAACATAGTAACTTAATACCGAGTTGATTATACATAGTCTCAATTTACAAGTTTATGAAACTATTTGAAACTAAACAATATAGAAATGAACACATACATGAATAATAAAATGATAGGCAATATACTTATACAAGAATAAGACAACACTTTGCAATTATGAATAAATATAAAGACTAGTATGGCAAATGTGATATGAGATAGGATACTTGACAAAATGACACTGAATAATTAAGTAAAATTTGATTATAGCTTAGCTATCAAGTGTTAAATATTTGAATCAAAACGTGACATATGAAACACATGTTTGATATTTTAAAATAAAAATATATGTATATTACAATTTCAGAATCTAGATGTTTGAAGTGAATAAAAAATTCTCTTTAAAACTTTATCAGAGTTAATTTAGATTAAAAAACACATGCAATTAATGTGTGTGTGTGTGTGTGTGTGTGTGTGTGTGTGTGTGTGTGTGTGTGTGTGTGTGTGTGTGTGTGTGTGTGTGTGTGTGTGTGTGTGTGTGTGTGTGTGTGTGTGATGTAAAACATGATCAACTATGTTAACATTCATAGAGACATATACAAATATAGAAATGGAAAAAAAATTATACACAATCTTTGCAAAAGGAAACTATAATATTTTTGATCTGTAATCATTGTTGAACAAGGAAAAAAGAGATAAAAACAAAAAAAATGTTTATGTAAATGTTGTTTAATATCAATATGAATGTGTTAAAAATATTGCATGTATATAAGTTTTTGCCCGCTGACATATAAGTTGAAACCCTAGACTACAGATCATTGTTCTTGTATCCAAGATAAGTTACATAAATTGTTAAAAAATAACCATAAAAAAGGTTTTGTTCCCCAAAGCAAATAAACTCTGTAAAAACATAGATGTGGCTTGATTTCAATTGAACAACATAATTAACAGTTGTAGATACTAAAATATAGTATTGAGTACTTGAAAATGACAAGCTTGACATACATTTACTGTGCATGACTTGCACACATAAATATGATCCACACATGTCATTATCTCACACCTATATATTAACTTATGAGTTTGACCCTCTCTATTTGTTGTTAAACACCTGCGAGAACCGTACAATCTATGCCAAATCAACTTATGATCTCATATAGACATACGTAGATGCTCATTTTAATCCTCATGTACATGTAACTTTATATAATAAATCTAAATTATATAGCACCTCAATCTTGTATAATTGGCAAGTACATCTCATGGCTCCACCCTTCAGTTCCTATACCTTCCCATTGTTGAAAGGCTCGTATCTCTTATGTCTTTACTCATCTCTTAATCTGACCATATGTTACTTTGATGACCAAGCATTCTATGTTACTCAAGATGCTACAAACCTTCGTATTATCATCCTCTAGAAGTTTTGGACCTATACCTATTTTCTAAATTCTTGGACACTTGCATCCCAACCAGATGCCTAAATCGACACAAGTGTCTTGTTTCAAGCTAAGTTTTTAGTGCCCTGAAGTCATCAAATTTTTAATCATAATGTGTCCTTATGGTACCGACCTAAGTTCTTCAATGTGATATTTCCCAAAAGGATTGGTATATATGCATGATAAATGGACTCATTCATAACTCATCTAGCTAAGACCTAGCAACTCACAAGGCAACTTACCAAAAGCACTCAATCAAGCATCCAAGTGAGAAAATTTTCCCCATTCTTTCCTATCTCAAAATCAATCAAAAGGACAACCCATATACAAGTGTGAAGTACTAAAGGAGCATCCCATGAGCTATATTTTCTAAGTTAAAATTTAGGTCACTCTATGTACTTCCTTATCACACATTGCACCCTTATGCACACACAATCCAACACATAGGAGAGAACTACATAAGTTTGAGGCCCTCTTTAGATTATTATCTATGTAGGTAACACCCATTGATAGAGGGATCCTTAGGGAAACTCAACATTGTGATCTCACTAATCCATTTTTCCCACAACTACTCCAAGGGTGAGGAAGCTAGAATTTTGGTCATTTAACAAAGAGTGACAGTCTGTAAGTGAGATCTGAACACACCAAAGCAAAGGCAATAAAAATCCTATAAGGTTCCTAGTGGTCACATATAGATCTAATTAATATTTCATACTTGATACTTGTGTCTAAGTTAACCAAGTACGTCAATACAAACGTCTAGATCTTGTACAAGCGTCTAAGGCCATAGTGTGTAAATTTATAGAATCTGACAATTGATCCATGATCCATATATAGTCATCATTCAACATATTTCAACCCAAATATGCATGTGCACAATAAACCATCTAAGTAATCTTGTTTTCTATTTATTTAAATGTCAATTGATAGTTGTACTTACTATTTTTAACATATCTCAATGTTTAAATTCAAAATATTATTTATATGAGTTTACAATTAATTGGCCTTCTGTAGATTTGTTTATCACCCTTTACTTATTCATTTCTATGTTCTTAACCTTATACTATATTTATCCATCTCAATCTAGGGTTAAACAAATTTGGTGAACGTGACCTATGATATAGCATGTCACATAAGTGTTCCATAATTTATACTCTTCACCTTTTTTCCTTAATTTTTGTTTACTTGACTTCCTTCAACATGGATGATATAGATTATTTTGATGACTATGGTTACGAAACTCTACAACTTATATCAAGGAAGGAGTTAAAATTAATTATTATTGTCTTTTACCTTATGCCCAAGCACATCGTCTTAGATCTTTGAATGGTGGTAGCTACCATCCCTCTAACTAGGTTCATGCCACCACCATCCCAAGAGATGTGTTGAATAATCTTAATAAAGATAGATAACCTTTTGCATTACCTTCTACAACCAAAATAACTACACATGAGTAAAATGTTCCTTCATTCGATCACGCTAACTTTTGTCAAATCCATAAGGATATCATGGTTGATTTACAAACTAGTCAAAAAGGAGATATTCTTGCAATCACATTGATTCATACTCCTATCATTCTAACATTTCCAAATAATATCCATCTCATTGAGGGTAATGATTCTCATTTCCCTTCATTTGATATTGACAAATTTCAAAAGATAAATAAATGCATCATGGACTCTTTGCCCGATAACATTAAACCACCACGAACAAGGGTGAATTACAAACTAAAGAGGTAAAGGCCTCCAATGTTCCAAAATAAGCTCCTTTACCAAAGACACCTCAAATTACAATTGCTATATCATTACAAAAATTAAATGAATTATCAAAGGATATGCCAAAAGTTTCAAAATTTCAAGATCCTGCACCATTACCAACATATCATAAATTCAGTGATGCCAAGATTACACTTATTATTCATGAGGATGGTCATACCAATATGCCTAAATTTAAAAAATGTGGTGGATTAGAACCCATGATAACACCTTTTCTAAACACCATCATTCATAGCAATGATACCATGTCCATGATGAGTTATATTAGAGAGATTCAAATACAATTTTATATACTTCGAATGCAAATGGCCTGCCATAATGCCAACACAAATATTACCCCATTCCATAATCAATTAATTGCAAAATGTCTACTTGATTATCCTTATCTGCCAGGTTTTAAACTACAGTAATTACCACTTTTTATTTGTAATAAATATCCTTTTGATCACATGATTAAGTATGGGCTTTCTTTTGGTCAATGGACTAAATATGATAAACTATTGCTAAAAGCCTTTCATACGAGTATCACTAATGAAGCTCATAATTGGTTTTGTGACTTACCTAAAGGGTCATTAATCACTTTTGCACAATTAGAGGATGTATTATTTTTGGCTTTCAACATACACAAGTTGCCTATAAATACATTAGAATATTTTCACAATTTCAATCAACATGATGATGAATCCCTTCAAGATTATGTTATTTGATTTAAAATTACATCATATGCCTTAACATTTAGACCCTTGGATTTGAATTACAATTCATCTTTAGTCAAGGTCTTCTCTTCCCATTAAGGGAAAGAACATTACATAAACAATATGAATCAATCACCCACTTATACTTTAATGTTCCTAGATATGCACCATTCCTACTCACACATACAAACAAACTTAACATATCTCCTTTCACATACAAAAGTTTTATTCCACATATAAATGAGGAAGATAAGGTACCAAATGAACATTATGAGTAAATGTGTGGTGTTCCTCAAATTTATATGGGGGATTTACAATCATTACTAAATATGGGACCGATACAAGATACACATCCACAAAAACCTCCTCAAGTTACACAAATCAAATAACATCCATGCCAACAAAATCTAACAATCACATTATTCATGGGTGGTGCTTACTTTTGACATAACCATGTTTATCCTATACAAGCAAAAACTACTTAAAATGTAAGACGGTTGCATTAACTTGGCTTTGATCTAAAAGACTTAAAACATAAAGGAGGTTTTAAAGATTCCTTCAAAAACATAACAATACCAATTGCTTGTGGTATCAAGGTAACTCAAATAAGGGTTTGGGTTATGCTGCAAAAATATCAATATGCATTCATAGAAGGATCCCTTTGGTTATACCAAATGGAATAAAAAATTAACTAAAATAAACAAGGTATATCATTTTATTATGAGGTCAAATTGATCCATATTATGTATGATGGCACTCATTCTTCTACTTCACAAGTAAATCACGAGGAGAAATAGGTCATGCAATATTTTCAACAATTCAACCACGATCCAAACAATGAAAATGACCTAATGATGTAGAGTTGAATCCATATCTCTCCTCATACATCTCCCTATCTCTAATTTATTTTCTTTATTCATTTCTTTGAACTCTGATTTGCTTGCTTCATGTAGGTACTTTGCTTGTCATTTGAAACCCTTGTTCAATCTTGACTTTTCTAGGCTCCTAAGCCTTCTTGCATAGATAGTCCTTCTTCACTCTCTCCAAGACACATAACCCTTCATATACCTCTATAATCTTCCCTCCTTAACACTAAACTTATCATCTCATACACCAATTTTACTAATTCACTCTCCATTATTGCTTTTAGCTTACTCAATCTCATATAGATTCATTGCCTAAAAGCTTAATCCCTAGTTCTAATGTTCTTATCTCCACACCAGGACTCATAAAACCTTTTCCCTAATCATTTATATCTCCATTACACATCCAATCATCATGCATAATCTCCAAGGTAGAACTATCAAACAAACCTCTCTTTCTTCATTCTTACCTATCTCCTTGTAGCTTTATTTTAATACAAAACTAGTATGTTTGAATAATATACTAGGTTTATAGACCAACTAAACATATTCATAGATACCCTTTATGCTCTTACAATTCCACATAAATTTTCATGTCACAATTCTCAAGGGAGACCTACTAACTCCACACCCCCTTCTACTCAATTCAGTCTCTTTAGGCCTGGTTTAAGCACACAATTCTACAAATCATATTATACAATCAAGTACCAACATAAAAACCTCTCGAATCCTCTATAACACATGAAATTACATTAGACTACAAAATTTTACAAATTTTGGTGAGTGGAAATTAAATTTTTGCAAGTTGCAATATTGAAACCCTAGGTTTGGTTTTAATAGGCCCATGTAAGGCCAAGAGCCTACAAAATGGGATATTTTGAGTTTTAGACCACTTAAAATACTTCCAAAACCTGGAATAAGTTTTACCCACATTTATTCACCTTATCTATTAGTTTTTAGGTTAAGAACATATTAGTGTAGGTTTTTATTTTTCCCTATTTATTAATTAGGGAATATTATATATTTGTGCATACAGGGAGTTTTCCAACATTCGTGGGATAGGCTAGCTTATGTGGAGATTGTGTGTCATATTTGTGTCATAAGGTGTCATAAGAATGTCATAAGTGACTCCTTTGACCGGCTATTCTGGGTATGGGAGTTATTTCTCTATTCTTAGCACCTTGTCACCACCTTTTTTGGAGGAGTCTATTCTTGGGGTGCTTTGACCACCTTTTGTGGAGGATTTTATTCTTGGGGTGTTTTGACCACCATTTGTGGAGGAGTTACTTTCTAACTCTCCTATATATATTCTTCATTTTGGCCATTTTATGTTAATCAGATTTTGGTTTTCTCCATTTTGTCTTGTGCAATTCTCTTATTGTGTTATTTTCAAATTGCTTTGGCATCTATGTGGTGTGCACTTGTTCATCTTGTGTGATCACGTCTTCATTGCACTCACGTTATCCAGATTCTGGCAACAACTCCGATATGGTATCAGAGCTTTCCCAATAATCTTGTGTGTGATTATGCTTTTAGCTTATTTTGGAATCAAGAGGAGTGGAGTTCTCTTTATTTTTTAATTCTAAATTTAGTCTAAAATTTTAAAAAAAACTTTCAAAATCATTTCTGGTTAGTTTTCTTTGGATCCTTGCATTAGAGTGTCTTCGTTGTCTTCAGGTGCTGGTTTTGCTTGTGTTCTTGGACGCCATTGTTGTGTGGAGCAGCAGAGGGAGGAGCAACAGTTAGCACTCCTCACAATCAACTCTTCTGGTCAACAGCTTCTGTCCTTCAACAAAATTAGCTTCTGCGCCTAGCTTCAGCACTCTTTCAGGTGGCCACACGCCAACTTCAGCTCCAGCAAGGCGCTAAGCAACAAGCAGTCATTTGTACGGCGCCTAGGATGTTGTTTTTTGAAAAAAAATCAGAACTGCGCCCTTTTTGGATGCCACTTGCTTTGTTTGTTGTCCAGCTCCAGCATTGCGCCTCATTTTTGGTGAAGTCATCTGTCCAACAGCAGTTCCAGCCAAGCCTTCAACTGTACGGTGCCAAGCAGCAGGCTGCATTTAGTTTTTTGTCTTTTCTGAGTCAAAATTTTGGACTGTTTGCTTTTGGATGCCCCTTCCTACTTGGCATCCAATGCGGCGCCCCTTGGACACTTGCAATCCTTCAATTCTGTCTTTGATTAAATATTTTTAGTTAAATTTGACTTGTTAAAACAAAAATCAGTCAATTTGACTGAGTATTTAAGTTTTTAGACAATTTTATAATTTGGGGGTTTTCAATTAAAACTTGTATCTTCGACCTACGAAGACGAAGGGCGAGGCCCAGGTTGGTAGGAGGCCAATTCCCCCTCACAAAGACCTCTTTTAGATTCTTCATTCTGTGTCGAATCCAATGAGTGGTTGGAAGACCACTTTCTCTCTCCATAACAGGTATTTTTTAATATTTTAGTGTTTTTTTTGCAAAAACACTAATTTAAGAGAAAATTGTAACTTTAATATCTTGCAAACGATAGCTCGATTTTGGGTGGCATTTTTTACAAAAGTGTTTGTAATTCAATTTTCCACAGCGTAGACTTGTTAATTGTCAAAAATGCATTAGTTTATAAAGTGCCAAAATTTGAGTCTCCTGAGATGCATTTTCAGCTGAGTCCGACGTCCTGTTTGCTTTAGTCTTGCACTGATTGCTCTAAGACGCATTTTCGGCTGAGTCCGATATCTTTTGAGCATGCACTTGCATATTTGAGGGGGCTCAATATTTCGGGGGGGGTGTGATTGCTTTTCACAACTTGCTTTCATTCTCCTTTCTGCATAAATTCACAACTTGCAATCAACACAACTTCACCTAAATTCAGCTAAAAATAGATTCTTTTCAAGTTAAACCCCTAACACCCTTCAACTATCATGAATGAAAAGTTAAAATGTCAATCATTCTTAGAAGCAAAGGGTTGTATAGGATCATTATGGGAACTGAAGTAGAACCCAACACTGATGCTGAAAAGGTCAAGTGGTACAACCGTAGTGATGAAGCCTATGGATTACTTAGTTTGTCTATGTCTCCAGAACTTCTCTTCCACTTAGAATCCTCCCAAACTCCTAATGACATATGGGACACCTTAGAAAAGTTGTTTGGAAAGCTTGATCAGATGAGAGGTCATGAGCTCGAAAATAAACTCATAAGTCTAAGTCCTAGCAACTTTGACACCCTACAGGTCTTCTTCACTAAGTTTAAGGCCCTTAGATTGCAATTAAAAGAGTGCGGGATAGAGAAGAAAGATGATCAACTCATTTTTCTATTCTCGCAAAGTTAGGTCCAAGCTATTCAGTCTTTGTCTCCACTTTCCATGCCACAAAAAGTGCCCTTGGCACTACATGGAAAATGCCTTCTTTGGATTCATTCATTGCCAACTTGACTAGGGAGCAAGATAAACTAATTCAGATGGGCACAATGAAGTCTACTCAACCCCAAGCTTTGATAGCTGGAAATGGTAAGGATAAGACTTCAACAAAAGAGAAGAAGAAAAAGAAAAAGGACCAAGAGAAGAAGAAAGAAAACACCAATCCTACCAAAAACAACACAGATACTTCATCTTCCAATGCTACATCTAAGAGGAGAAGGTTAAGTGTGCCTATCATAAAAAGACAGGGCATGATGAACACAAATGCATGAAGAAATAAATAGATCACCTAACTCATCTTCTAGAGAAGAACAACATAGGTGTTCCTGAGTCCATCAAGCAAAATTCATCTACCCAAGATTTTACCAAGGCAAAAGGCAAGGGTAAGGAGAAAGAAAAGGGCAAGGCCCTTGTAGCAACTACAGCTTCTACATCTTCATGGGTCATAGACTCGAGTGCTTCTCATCACATGGGCTCTTCACTAGTTGAGTTTTCATCTTTAGAGCCTTGTAGCATGACTTCAATTAGTTTGGGTGATGACACATCAATTTTCGTTGTAGGGAGAGGGTCAGTTGAAATGGAAGGAGGAACATTCAACAATGTTCTAAGTGTTCCTTCTCTTTCAACCAATCTCCTATCAGTGTACCAAATCACTCACATTGGTCGGGGCATGAGAGTTGAGTTTTCACCAAATTCAGTGTCTATCAAGGAGTTGCATAGTGATACTATAGTGGTAGTGGGTAGGGCAAATCACCAAGCCAGGTTATACACCTCACATTTTTCAACATATTCTTCTCCAATAGCATTGCTGACTCATTTAGATGGAGTTAGCAAATTATGACATGAGCGGTTTGGCCACCTTAACTACCGCTACCTTGAGCACCTTAGAGTTTTTGGATCCCGAGCCATGGCCCACATTCTGAAGAAGAAATGCAAAGCTATGGAACATTAGTCCAAGCCTTGCATCTTTGTAGGATATCAGGATGGTATTAAGGGGTATCGCCTTCTAGATCTTGTCACTCATGAGTTGTTCATCGAGAAAAGTGTCCTTTTCAAGAGAGTCCTAGAGATTCAATACTTGACACTTCTTCTCCCTCATTGGATCTACTTCTTCATGATGATTCTTCATCATATTCAGATCAGCCACAACAGGTTCTTGAGCCAAAGACATCTTCTTCTTCGAGTTTAGACAGCAAGGACAGTGATGCAGAGTCATCCACCTCTAGTCAGTTGAAGGATGAGGAGTTAGCACCTGACTCGCCCACTTTCGGGCCACTTTAGGCCAGACAGACACTTGAGAGTGCTAGCACTTGGGCAGGAGATCCCACAGATGACAAATGTACTAGGGGGATTTTCAGAGAGATCCACACGCCTTCTTTCCTATAGTTCCAGATCCACAGACTTTTCGAGAGGCATCGAGGGTACCTAAGTGGAATAGTGCTATGGAGGAAGAATATTCTTCCTTAATTAAAAATCACACTTGGGATTTGACTTCACTTCCTAAAGGAAGAAAGATGGTTCGATGTAGGTGGATATATCAAACCAAGTTTGCAGCAGATGGGTCGATTGATAAGTACAAAGCGCGATTGGTCACCAAAGGTTTCTCACAGGTGGCAGGCATTGACTACTCAGAGACCTTTGCACCCGTTGCAAAGTGACTTCTATCCAACTCACCTTGGCTATTGCCGCATCACATGGTTGGTATGTGCATCAGATGGATGTGAAGAGTGCCTTTCTTCACGGAGACCTAGAGGAAGAGATCTACATGGAGCAACCGCCAGGATTTGTTCAATATTCTTCCTTAATATGCAGACTTATGAAATCTATCTATGGCCTCAAACAGGCCCCTCGGGCTTGGTATGCCAAGATGGATTCCTTCCTTCTCACAGCGGGTTTCATTAGGTGCCATTCTGATCCCAATGTCTACTTCTTGCGGCAGGATGATTCGCTCTTGATTTTGGTTCTATATGTTGATGACCTTTTGATCACCGAGAGTTCTTCATTGGCAATTGCAGCCGTGAAGGCATCTCTTCAAGATAGATTTGACATGACAAACTTAAGTTTGTTCCACTACTTCCTTGGCATCGAGATCTCACAGTCAAATTTAGGGATTTCTCTTGCACAGCCTAAGTATGCTCTTGACTTATTGGCTCAGTTTCACATGGCTAATTGCAAGCCATCTTTGACTCCCTTTCTATCAAGAGTCAAGCTTGAGGCTGATTGTTCTTCATCATTGGTTGATGCTACTTGGTATCGATAACTTGTTGGCAGTCTCATCTACTTGACTCGCACTAGGCCCGACATATCATATGCAGTGGGACTTGTCTCCAGATTCATGCAGAAACCCCATGAGCTGCATTAGAAAGCAGCTAAGAGGATCTTGCATTACATACAGGGTTCACATAGATATGGGATTCATTACAAATTTGGCATAGAGGTTGACTTGGTTGGATATACAGATTCAGACTGGGCTGGCGATTCACAGACTTGCAAGTCCACTTTTGGTTACAATTTTTCTCTAGGTTCAGGTCATGTCAGTTGGTCTAGCAAGAAGCAGAATGCTATTGCTATATCATCCATAGAGGTAGAGTATAGGGGAGTTGTTAATGCAGCTACTGAGGCTATTTGGCTTCAGGGGATTCTTTCTGAGTTTGGCATTCCTATTAGGCAACCCACCATCATTTATTGTGATAACCAGAGTACCATTCAAATTTGTAAGAATTTGGTTCAGCACCAGCGGACCAAGCACATAGAGATTCACATGCATTTCATTTGGGAGCTTATTTATAGTCAGGTCATTGACTTAATATGTTGCCACTCTTCAAAGTAGGTTGCAGACATCTTCACCAAACCTTTCACCGAGAGCAAGTTCATTCATCTAGAGCTCTTCTTGGGGTGCGGTCTACATCTGCAGCAGCATCATCTTCAGGGGGGCCTTCTAGCCTCTTTTTTTTTTATGTCTCTCTTTTGGAGGGAGTTTTTTTCCTACGAGTTTTATCTTTTTCTCTATCTTATGAGAGATTGCGTTTGTACATGGGTACCTCATCAGGGCTAGTTGCTAGGACCCATTTTTTATTTCCACACTGCCCACCTAAGTTGCGCTTATGTGGGGGTATTAGTGTAGGTTTTTATTTTTCCCTATTTATTAATTAGGAAATATTATATATTTGTGCATACATGGAGTTTTCCTACATTCGTGGGATAGGCTAGCTTATGTGGAGATTGTATGTCATATTTGTGTCATAAGGTGTCATAAGAATGTCATAAGTGACTCCTTTGACCGGCTATTCTGGATATGGGAGTTATTTCTCTATTCTTAGCACCTTGTCACCACCTTTTTTGGAGGAGTCTATTCTTGGGGTGCTTTGACCACCATTTGTGGAGGAGTTACTTTCTAGCTCTCCTATATGTATTCTTCATTTTGGCCATTTCATGTTAATCAAATTTTGGTTTTCTCCATTTTGTTATGTGCAATTCTCTTATTGTGTTATTTTCAAATTGCTTTGGCATCTATGTGGTGTGCACTTGTTCATCTTGTGTGATCACATCTTCATTGCACTCTTGTTATCTGGATTCTAGCAACAACTCCGATAGAGCAATCACCATAAAGCTCCAACAAGCACTTTTACAAAATTTTGGGAACACTTATAGGACTATGTTTAGTAATATGCAAATTAGCTTGAATATTGAACTTCAAAATGGCATTATTATCATTTAAAATGATCATAAATAATAGAAAAATATTCCAATACCCTCTCAACAAAACCTTTGAATTAAACTCACAACAAACTAGAATTATCTTTCCTTGTTGACTGTACAAAATAGGGGTGCTTGTAATTGGACAGGGTTATAGATGAATTCATTTTTACATAGAAAATGTTGAAGTGAAACCACTATATGCATAAAAAACATAAATATTAGATTAATAAAATACCAAGAATTTCATGGAATTCATAAATATACTCTAAGCCATTCTTTCATTCCTTAATCCCACTATTCGTACAACAATCATATATAGAATTTTCAAGGTCAGCAGAGTTCTTCATCAAATCTTGATATTTATTATAAATATCCACCTCTCTTCTTAAAATATCTCATCCTAATATCCTCCTAAATAAAATTTATTACATGAATTTCATCCTTCTTATTACACCAAACACGTAAGAAAACTCCCATGTAAGGCCAACCCCATGTAGGGTGGTAGTTACATATTCTTGTTTTTTGTCTTATATTACTCTTGCATGACATGTACGTTGAAAACATATTAAACACACACACCTAGGACATTTTAGGACCCTCACAAACATTCATAAACTTTTACATTTCTCACAAAACCCAAAATATCACACTAAATCATAGTTATAAAATTCAAATTTTTAAATATTCCCTTTTGGTGGTAAACTCCAAAAGGACTAGAAACACACACTCTAAAGACTCTCAACCATTCCAAGACATCCTATGGGACCCTATAAGACCATTCAGACCCACACAAGACCAAAAATGGTCATAATGAAACTTTCAAACACATTATCAACCTAAGTTAGCTTATGATGCACCGCATTAAGCACCTTAAGTGGGAAAATTTGAGCTCCTACTCAAATGTATCTTGTCTAACTTCTTCATTGATTTCCAATTATTCCTCCTATGACCTTCTAATCTCCTCTTGTTGTTTCTCCTCTTGTTTTTCTCCTTTATTCTCAACTGGTTCTTGTGTTTTTGTCTCCTTGCCTTGTCTTGCCTCTTTGCCAACTCATCCTCTACCTCCATGAAGTACATGATATACTACAACTCTTTGTCCTCTTCATATTTCATCTCCCCCATCTCTATTTTCTCTTAATCATAATTTTACTTCAATGGTTGGTTCTCATTCTTCACTCTTGCTTCTACTCCATAGCTTTCTTCTACATTTGTCAAGATTGGTTCTTGCACTCCTCATTGGTCTTGCTTCTTAATAATGCTTTCTCCATCATCCTCATGCTCTAATGGCTTCTTATACATATTTTCTTCCTTTACCCTTATCATACTCTCATTGATATCCTCTTTGGTTACATATTCATGATGCTCCACCTTCTCATGGTGAGTCTTCTCATAGTCTTCTTTCTCATCATGCAATGACACCTCCTTGACCAATTTAAGTTCATCATACCACAACACTTATTGGAAACCTCTTATCTTACTATCATCATGCATACCTTTGAACAACTTATCTACAACATTATCAATTGAATAAATTAACTTTTTACTTTGTTATCTCTTCATTGGCTTGTTCTCTTGATCACTTGCTTGTAGTTTTTATTCCATTGGCATACTACTTGGATTGGTTCTTGGGCTAGGAATTCCCTCTCTTTTATATCTCCACTCTAAATTGATCTTACTACTTCCTTGAATCACCTTAGGACTGATCTTATCCTCTTCCAAACATGTTCTCTTCATCTAATCATCTTCTTTGTGAGGAACATGGTTGTCCTCCTCTTTCTTTAGATATATCATGACCTCTTGTGCCTCATAGCTTATTTTCTCCATGTGATCATGGAGTGACTCCCTCACTTGCATCTCCATACCTGAACCATCATGCTTAACACATCTCAAGTTACATTCATGAGACTTGATAGTCTCTTCAAGGATCTCATGGTCATTTCTATTCTCTTTTGTTTTTGTATTCGTCTTACAAGCCTCCCTAGGCATCCATTTAATCTTCTTAATTTCCATATCATGTCCTCTTAACCTCTACTCTTTACTTGCATCATTAGCTTCCCATAAGTGTTCGTTAATCAACTCACAAGATTCTATGTTTAACTTATTCATAGTTTCTGGCTTACTATAGCTTGTAACTTTGTTTGATTCACCTTGTACCCATACTTGTCCATATTCTTACTTGCAACTCATGGTTTGTTTCTAATTTTTTCCCATTATATGACCTAAAATTTCACCTCCTTGAAGTGTTCTCATGGGAAACATGCTCATTGTCATTGACATTTTATTTTCTCCATCTTGTAATTTTGCCTCTAGTTCTTGTATGATAGCTCCCATCTTCTCTTCACTCTGACTTAGGAACTCTAATAGATTAATTTTAGCCTCTTGTATTAATCCTCTCCATATCAAATCCTCTTCCTCATTGTGCTCTTCCATAACTTGTGTCATATCTTCTACTTGGGTTCCATCTCCATCATGTGTCAAACTATACACTCCTGCATATTCTTCTTGTATCTACCGTTGCTACTCCATGATGTATGTTGCCTTATCCATCACTATTTCTCTCTCTTGAGACACAATTATCTCATGCTCATTGCTCATCTCCTCAACTACTATTATAGGATAGACTTTATCCTTTTCTCCATTATTTATGTCATGCTCCAAATCTGCCATCTATGCGTGCAATTGATCCTAACTCTCATAGAAAAATGGCTGATCTTATTTATCACCTAACAACTCTTCATCACCTGAAATATCTTCTACCTCTTTCATTGATTTATGCAATATAAATTCTGAATTTTGATTTTCATACCTCTTGACTCCATATTCTTGACTCAATTTTGTTGCTTTCATGCCTTCATTGAAGCATCCTTCTTTTTGAAGATCTCGTTCTCCAAACACCTCTCCTCTTTCACAGTAACAAACCATTTCACCTCTATACATTGCTACCCAATCAATCTCTTCTTCAACATAAGCATGGTGTTGCTTGTTCTCCTTCATGCTTTCAAATTTTATGTCTTCAAAATGGACTTCTTCTTTATTCACTTTTGTACCTAAATGCATACATTACAAGAAATTATTAGATTTAAAAGCTTGAGGCTTGTTTGCCTCCATCTTCTCCTTCTTATATTGCTTTGATAATGCCTCTAGTTATTTCCTCTCATCATCCTTCATGATTATCTCATTCTCCTCAATGTGGTGCTCTATTTATTAGAGATCATTATTACTACACACTTCATTGTTATATATGTCTTGACATACCACTTATATGCCCTTGCATTCCCTATGTTGCATGCGTGATTTGATGCTACATTCCTTACTATGATGACATAATCTTTACATGTCACATGCTTTTACACAATTATATCTTTCTGCATAACATGCTACAGACAATCTTTATTTTGAGATAAGTGACTTATAGGTTACATCCCTAACCTCCAAATGTGGAAATATTAGTGAGCTTTGTCACAAAGACTTAAGCCTACACGAGCAGAGATTTCATATTTTGGAGTATAATTTTAGGATTCAGAGTTCATATTAGTTTAGTTAACAAATATTTATCAATTACAAATATATTTTTGGGGCATATGCAGATCATATGATCTCATTTTTATAGGACACAAGTTATATATTTTTTAGGTACGATACACACATAAAATACATATGCATAACATTCTATATGTTCTTAGCATCAAATAGTTCAGATTATCAGGCATGAAATGGTTTCATGCATATGCATTTTACCAATATTAGCACCAAATAGTTCATAATATGTATACCGATTATAAAATTTTGCCAATGTTGTCACCAAGTAGTTTATATTATGGGGCATGGAATTGGGACATGAGCATTTGAATTTATGTAGTAATTTCCAAACACATTGGAATGTTACCAAGTAGTGAACACCCATGAATCTATAAGTTTGTTTACAATAATTAGTTCAATTTTAAATGAGTAATGTGGTTGAGTTTTTGCATCACTTAATATGGCCCAAACATTACTTCACGAGCTTAATACGTGTCTCCCACCTTATATATTTGGGTTACATTATTAGTGATACATTAATTACATTAGGGTTGGGGGCATTTATCTTCCAAACCATGGCCCTTGCCTTAGTTAAATTTCAAATTGGGGATTGATCAACCTCAATTTCACCAAGTTCCACAAGTGCTTCAATGAGGAAGTACAATTTCCCAATGATTCAATTAAGAAGCATTATCTCCAAAAAAAATTCAAGGCAACATGATTCAACCACATACATGTGTACTCTTTCCTTGATATTAAAATTCAATTACCAATTTACCAATTTACACATTTTTAAAATTTTAACTTTATGGACATTGACTTCTACATGTTCATTGCAAGTTTACTTAGAACAACTTACACATTTGGATCCTTCTCCCAAATACAAAGTGTGTTATATCTAGTCGTGTATGTTTATTTATCCTTTTACTCTGGTGTTTTCATTTCATTGTAATACTAGAATAAAATGGGGCTATTTATGGATACTAAAATCTAGCATGATATACTTGACAATGGTAAATTTGTCTTACCTTTACCATACATGACATGTGCACCCATATTTGACTCTTATTCACCATTATTCTACATCTAAATGCTTACTATGAACCTTGACAATCCCAAGCTATTAACAGTCACCTACAAGAAACCCACAGTCTATGTCAAACCAATTCTTTATCTTAAACATATCTAGTTCATCACATCATGTTTCTGTCTCCCATATGAAAACGCTACCATCTCAATGGTTTTGTTTAAATTTGATGGTTTCATGCCAAGAAATAATCACATTTTAAATTCAAATCATTCTTATGGATCACTCATATATCTATCATGTTAGTGGCATGATAAATCATCCCAAAGAGTTTCTTATAAATGAAAAATAAGCATATACATATCAGCTATCATCCATCTATCTAACACTTACCAAGCACACATCTACAAGCTATTGAACATGCAAGAGGACTACCAAATTTATCATAATTTTCCAATCAATCACTAAGGGAAGGTCTTTAACAAGTCTGAACCATTCCAAGAGTTTAGACAAGATTTCTATTTTTCAAGTATTAAGTGCCAAGATTCATAAGTTACATTTGTTAAATGATCACTTGCACATAATGAACTTGAGACTATCCCTAAGGAACTTGATGCCATGATTCATCTAGTTGTTCAAGTGCATAACAAATGAATCAGGGATAAGGAACCTACACCTAAGACTAATCCCATATGTCCTTTGAATGTTTATAATATGCATATTAGAATCTCTACATATACATTTGCCGATAAATCTAGTGCTCCTAATCCTCCCAATCCTTATATGCCTCTACCTATTACTACTCCTCCTCAAATTATTCCTATTGATCCTATATAACCCAATGCTTCTTTGGTACCTCCTACTTTCAATCTAATGACTAATGTGCCACCATAACTTACTTTTTATGTTCCATCTCTCGGTCTTGGACATAGTCAAAATTACCTAGCACACCTCTCTTATTACTAATGATAATCCTACAAAGGCACCCATTCCTACACACACATACAAATTCTAATAATGTTAAAACTCATATATCTATTACTACATCTCAATATCCAATGATTCAACAACTTAAATCCATGAATTTTTATTTCACACAACTATCTTAGTCATCTAAAAAGCCTAATCATATGGTGACACTTTATGACATATTACATAACCCATTGGCTACTGATGTTCATTCTCACCTTATGCCTCCTAATTTTATAGTGAAAAAAATTGAATTTAATATTGGAAAGGGTGACCCTTTGCATCACATTAAAACCTATTTTGTATCATGCTTTGGTTTTATTTATTAAATGACCAAAAATTTCCCTAAAAGTCTAAAGGATTATGCCTTGGATTGGTTATACACCCTACATGTGGGATTTGTGCATCGATCTAATGATTTATCGGATATATTATTAGCTTATTTTTATATTAACATTAGCCAAAATGCTATGATTTATTAAGTTTCCCAACTCAAAGAAGGAGCTAGAGAGAATGTTGATGACTATGTGCTTAGATTCAAGACAATTCTTACAAAAATGTCACATCAAATTCATGATAGTGAATTTCAAAGTATTTTCTCAACTAGTTCACTTCTACCACTTAAAGGCAAAGTTATGTTCACAACTTACCAATCTTTTGACAAACTTTTCCACATACTTCACAATATCAAGATTAAACCTTTAGAGGAAAATATGCTCAAGTATACATCTATTGCCTCACATCTACTACCTCTAAATATCAAGGAAATTTATCATTTAAAGGTAATAATAATGATTTTTTGTCCACCATGTAGGAACATTTGATAATTTATGTGATTACATAAAGCTCCTCATAAATTTCCTGAACTCTTACTTGATTGAAACGTCATTACACTATATGTGCCTTATCAATTAGATAATTCTCAACCTATGCTTTAAATATGTGATGCCAACCAATATTATGATTACCATAGGGATTTAGGACAATATATAGATGAACGATTCAAAATATGACATAATATTTGAGCATTAATACACATTTGACTATTCTACATCAGCATGATATTAAAATCATTATCGATATCATTTTGGGCACTCAAAAAACAACATTGTCTATCACACTATATGACTATGAGATTCCACACAATGATTAAAACAATGATCCTCTTTACATATAAGGTTTTATCAATTCACATCCTGCAATCACACATGGAATTATGGTTGAAAATAGTTTAATAAAAATAATAATTACAATACCATTAGTAACTAATCAATGTTACACATAATGAGATTACTTGGTATAATTAAGATCCTTTCGAGTTATGATAATATTACAAGCACACTCCTAGGTTGTATTACATTACCAGTTACTCTTGGTTCCAAAACCATGTTGGTGTGGTTTTACATAGTGTCAGATACTAGTCTTTATGTAATCTATTATATAGATGCACATGGCTAAATAAAATTAGAACAATACCATATACACTATTGTTTAACCCTAAATTTTATATGTGGGGTATAAGGTTAATAATATAAAATTAGTTCAATCAAAAGGGTGATAAACTAATCTATAGTACGCCAATTAATAGAAAAACTTAGATAAACAATATTTTAAATGAATATGATTGAGATTGATAAAAATAATAAATTAAAAATATTGAAAGATATTACAATAAATAGGAAACAATAGTACTTAGCTGGTTTATTGTGAATAGGTAGATTTAGATTGGAAACAAGTGTAAATATGTAGGATCAATATTTTGGATTAGTCATTACATTTTGTAAATTGTACTTTTGTAGTCATAGACACTATCGTTAGATCTATACATCATTATTGACAATAGTGTTTGAATGTGATGCTGGTGTCCAGTATGAAGTAATAACTAGATATGGATGTGACCAACTTCATTGTTATAGGTTTTATGCCACCTTTTTGTTGATGTATTTAAATCTAGAATACAAGTTGTCACTCTTTGCTAATTGATCAAACCCTAACTCTTCACCCTTCTTCACTCTTGAACTTGGTTTGTTGAAAAATAGGTTAGTGGGATCATGGTGTTGAGCTATCCCAAATACCCCTCTATCAATGGGCACTACCTACATATCCAATACTTTAAGGAGGGCCTCAAACTTATGTGGTTCTCCCCTATGTTTGGGAAAGTTGTGAAAAAGGGTGAAATATACCATATGAAGATGCATGAAGTGATCCACCTTGTGATTAAAAAAATATTGCTCATGGGATGCTCTTTGAATGCTTCAACCCTGTAATATGACTGATCCTATGCTTGATATGAAAATAAAGATGAATAGGGAAGAATAGAGTGCTTGTGTAGTTCATTGATATTGCTTTGGTAGGTATTTGCTTGGTATTTTCTAGACGAGGAATGAGATGGTTTAAACTTGTATTTATACCACACTTTTTGAAAATATCTCATGTAGAGTTCAATAAGACAAAGAGGCTGACCCATAGGTTTAAAATCATTTATAATTTGAATGAACCTTGAAAACTAGACACTAGATGATGATCTAGACATTACCATCAATGGAAGTGTCCCTCTATGGCCATTAGTGTCTAAAACGCTAGAAAATAGGTATTGATCTAAAATTGATAGTGAAGGATGTTTATCAAGTTTTAAGTTTTATGTGTAGTACAAGAGACCTAGGTCATCATAATGATATGAATTAGACTAAAAGATAAGAATTTAGACATAGTGAGATGGTGAATGTGAACCTTTCAGCAGTACAAAGGTCTAGAGCTGAAGGGTAGAGCCTTGATTGATATTTTTTAAATGTACAAGACCGAGATGCTATAAATGTTTAGTTTTTAGTATCTACATTCCCCCTTTAATCTAGTAATGCACGAGGATGAAATTACTAGATTAAAAGAAATAAATGCATACCTGGGTGTGTATAACACACCTTGCCTTTACTTGAGCCCAATTTGAGTGAATTTTGGGTATATGACCTATAACCAAGAGCATGTTACAATATAAAGCAATGCATATAATCTAAAAATTAAAATAATTGAAATGCTTAAAAAGAAAGAGAGCAAAGAAGGAGTACACTTGTGTGTCGATGCAATCGTTCTGCCTCTTGGTGCTTTGACTTCGTAAATATGGTTCCTTATGAATCAGTAGAGCTGGAACGGGTTTAGACCTAAACCTTGTGGATTTTAAGAGGGAGATTAGAAGGTATTATACCCCCAATCTAGTGCAAGGATGAATTGTGACATGGCCATTGAGATCATTATATCTCAATCGCACAACTCAAGTGTGAATATATATAATCTAATGAGGATGAGTGATTTAATCAAATCATCTTATAAATATAGTGATATTGGTTATTTTAATCACTCTAATCTATAAATATGGCAAAGTTGAAGGACTTAATCACTCCAACCTATTAAATAAACCAACTGTTATAACAAGAAAAATTCAATAATAGTACATCCTGGTGTAATAGGTGCATCCTAGTGAGTAGTATGATTGGTAAATTTTATACTTTGGTGTAATAACATGGCATATGCACCTCTAATATGTATGAACTAGAGTATATGTATCATAAATATGAAAAACTCTTTAAAATCTATGTAAAATCAGTGCAATGTATAGGATTTTGACCCAAGTGTATATCCAAACCATAGAACTAAACTAGAGATTATGCAAGTGTGGAGGTCATGTTTTTATGACATGCCCCCACTAATGTTTGTAGATACTTAGTAGGTGTATAAGTGTGAATTTCATATTTTTACGATGTGCCCCCACTAAAATATGGAAACTAATAAAGTGTATAAGTGTGGAGGTCATGTTTTTAAGACATGCCCCCACAAAAATATGAAAACTATGAAAATGTGGAGATCATGCTTCTATGACATGACCACACTAATATTCCCCTCATTTTGAGGTAAGGGAACTAGAATCTAGAAGTTACCTTACCACAAAAGGATAAGTTAGATGTATAATCTATGTATGAATTGTGTAGCATATAGGGATACCATCTTGAACTAGATATATCAATTAGGCTTATAAAATGTGATCACATCAAGCCAATAGATGCACGATATAGATCATGGAAATGTATAGAGAGTAATAGTACAAACTCAACAAAAAATAAAGTGCACACACATGAGTATTCGATGTAATTTGAAAGAATGGTCCAAAAAGACCTCAAACAAGGAACATGTTCAAATGCAACACAATAAAAAAGAATGGCATATTTAAATGTCCAATAAACGTGGAATGACATATTCAAATTTACAAACAACATACAATGGCATAGGGGACAATAAGAAAGGAACATATTCAAATGTTCCACAAGATAATAACAAGTAGTGGAATACACTCAAGGAAGTGATAATGTGAATAGATACAACATTAACAACTAGCATAAGCATATTATACTAGTCCCTGCATATATGTGTTAGCAAAACAATTATGTAGTATAACATATCAAGTACCTTGTGAAAGATATGAGCATGGATATAAACATTTTTAAGCATTAGCATATAATCTCAAACATGATTATGTAGAAATGATTATAAATGATATGTAACATGTATCAATCATGATCAAAGAAAGTGCATGCCCCCAATCTACTATATGATGTGGGTAAAGGAAAGGTCTAACATGTGTAAATAAATAGATCATGTGTTTAGGTTTGACTGTATCACACTCAAAGATGCATGAAACATGTGTATATAGTAATGAAATGATATGCTATCTACTACTATAAAGTAAAAACATAGATGCCAAGGAGCTAGTAAAATCTAAGAATGCTGAATTTTTTTGTATATATTTTGAATTTATTTGAATGTTTTTGTATTTTTTGTAATATTTGAAAGGAAAAGGCTATCCTATGATCACATCCAAAGGATGCTCACAGGTAGCTCCAAGCTCATAATATGGTATATGAAACTAGTGTTAATTCAAAAAGCTTGTATAGGAGTCATATCTGTTGAGGTGTGGAGCTAAAAACTACACCAGATGACCGAAAATAGAGGTTGCTGGAGTAACACAGTTGCCGACATCGGTCAAGACCGACCGACGTTGATCAGGGGTCGACCAGAGCCTACCGATGTCGGTTAGGGATCAGTCAACATCGGTCATATGCAGACAGATAGGGACCAACGTCGGTCACCTATGCATTCCAGAAGTCTATTTTCGTGGATGAACAGATTATTTGCATGAAAAGATTAGCTGTTAGTTTTGAGTCTGCATTTCTATCTTTGGCAGGACTGATTTGAACTTTTGATTAAGAGGTGCATCTAATGGTGGAGAGTGCATAGCTCATGAATCCTAGTATTATATAATAGGGTTAGATCTTCATAGCTTGTATGAGAAAAAAAGGGTAGACAATTCAAGTAGCTGAATTAGTTGTAATTGAGAGAGAGAACTCTTGAGGGAAAGAGATCTGTACATCTGAGAGGTGTGGAAGAAAGTGTGATTTCTTCATTGTATTTCCTTCTAGAAGAGTTTAATATAAATTTTCATTGTTTCTTGTATCTCTTATTCTTTGTTGATTCTGATTTCTAGTTACTTATTACTTCTGGTTTAATTCCATGTTTAGTTGCTTACACAAGAGTAATCAATTGTGCTTGTAAGATACCACTTGTCAGGATCTAGAACATAAAGCTCTGATACCATTTGTCAGGATCTAGATCATAAAGCTCTGATACCACTTGTCAGGATCTAGGAGCACAATTGATTACCTTGTATAAGCAACTAAACATGGAATTTAACTAGAAGTAACATGTAACTAGAATTCAAAAATAACACAGAATATGAGAGACAATACAATCTTATATTAATACTCTTCCAGAAGGAAATACAATGAAGAAATCACACTCTTCCCACACCTCTTGGGTGTACCAATAATTCTCCCTCAAGAGTTCTCTCTCTCACAACCAATTACAACCACAACTCAATAACCAAGTTGTTCCCTCCACCAGTCAGTAACAATACTGCCAGTCCACCAAGTACACCACGTACTCCAAGTCGATCTCCTTGATGTGTTGCAGATCTCCTTTGACCTTGCTACCCTGCAGATCTCCTTTGACCTTGCACACACACACCTGCAGATCAACTGACCTTACTTACCATGTAGATCTTCTACCTGATCTTGCACAACCTAGAGATCCACCTGGTTTTGCACACCTGCAAACCTAGATCTTACAATCAAAAGGATCTCTTCCTTGTCCTTGACAAGTCCTTATCTTTGATTACAATACAACCCCATGGGTCTATTAAATAGATCCCAAAACAAACAATAATTAGAAACGCAACTCAAGACTAAAATTAGTCTTTACATGCAAACAAGCGGTTTGTTAAACTAACTGTTCATGTAACTAACAGTTCTGGAACTGCACAAGTGACCGACATCAGTTCCTGTCTGTCTGGAGATGACCGACATTGATCGATCCCTGGCCGATGTTGGCAGCTTCCTGTCTACTCCTGACCGACATCGGTTGGCCTGACCGACATCGGTTACTATGACACTCAACAACCTCCTCCATTGTTTGCATCAGTGAAGCTTTTAGCTCCACAACCTAACAATATCTAGATCTATAGACTATGTGGTATCATGCGTATCTATAATAGGACTATGTGGTCATGAAAAAACTACAAGGATTAGGGGTTCGTGGAATCAATCTTTTAATGCTTTGTGGTTTCTTTGGAGTAGCTATAATTAGAATGTGTTTAATTACTCTAGGTAATTAAGTATGTTGTATAGGCATAGATGAATATTCCATGAAATCCATTATGTCTCTAGTACAAAGGCCTCTAAAGTAGGGCCACCTAGGAAAGGGGATTGCCTATTTCCTGTCCTTTCATGGAGGATTAACCTTAGTAGGTTTTATAATTAGCTATCTTCGAATAAATTTCTTTTGTTCAAGTGGATGTTCATGTGCAATTTTAGAAATTGTGATAAAAGACCTTTGAACTATAAAAGTTATTTTGCTTTGTGTCAACAGTCCCATCTAATGGGTGCCCAAAATGTGATGGAGTGGAATGTGCAGTTTATTCAATTTTTACTTCTAGATATTTCTTAGAATGATCTTGCAGAAGATTGTTAAATATTTTTTGATTCTAGTGCTTAGTAAGTTGTGAACCTAAATTGTTTGGATAATCATCAAAGGTAATCTTTTGGTCATCAATAAGTCCTAGATATTATGCCTCAAGGTGTAACATATATTTGTAAAATGCACAGGGCCTTGGTGATATACACAATATGTAGTAATGTCATATCCTTTATGTAGAGGTCAACTCATATCAGCCTCCATGAGAGGAGGGAGAGATATGAGTGACACTCTACAAGCTTTTGAAGTAAAGATGCTGGAGACTCATGTAATCGTGTAAATTATCTCTTAGGTGCATTGGATAAGATGAGTTGATTATATTTATGTGATATTATATTGACCAATGTTCTATTTTTCATTGTAATCTTTGCATCCATATTTTAATAAATAAAGAAAAGCAGTGTTCATTGGTGTGTTGGTGTGGTAAATACTTATTTTGAAGGGAACCATTATGCTTGGTCTATTTTATGGAGTTAAACACAGAGGCCACATACAAGGGCTCTATAATACTTGACAAGGTTATCATATGCAAATTTATCAAGAGAATACCTTTGTATTGGGGTGACTTGTGTAATAAGTCAAAAAGTGATTTTTTATCAATTATATCATTGGAGTGGTTTGTAATATTATATGCCATTAAGACCTGTTGCGTGTTATCCTTTTAGTTTCCTTTATTGTGCAGAGTAATCCGTATTGATAAAGGAAAGTATTGATTAATGATATCCTTTGAGGTTAAAGGTTCATAAACATGATCTTGTTATATGTATTATTTAATTTCTCAACAAGATGATATCTCTTAGATTCGATTACCAATTTGGGTGCAAGAGGAACTTGTTGCATAGGTTTCATATCATTGCAAGAAGAATTGTAAAAAGAGGTTTTATGTTTTCCCAATTCGTTATTTCTCTTGATTATATTTTTTATTGGTTTGGCATTGTATGGGGAATAACAAGCAAATATTGCCATCATGTATGGTGCCATGAAGTAAATAGTAGATGTATCCATGTTAAGCATGATTAGAGGAAATAAATTATGGTTTTAAGGTTTTTAATATTTTGAAATCAGAATTCAAGAAAGCAATAAATCATGAAACCCTATCCTAATCTAGGGTTTGGAGACCAAGAGTGGGGTTTGCCAAATGTTTAAGCCTAAATTTTATATGTGGGGTATAGGATTAAGAATATACAAGTAATTCAAACACAGGGGTGATACATTAATCTATAGTAGGCTAATTAATAGAAAAAATGGGATAAATAATATTATGAATTTATACAATTGAGATTGCCAAAAAAAGTAAAGTATAACTATTGAAATATATTGTAATAAATAAGAAACAATAGTACTTAGCTAGTTTAATGTGTATAGGTAGATCTTGACTGAAAACACATTTAAAGTATGTCGAATTAGTCATCAGATTATGAAAATTATACTTTTGTAGTTGTAGACACTACCATTGGATCCAAACATTACCATTAATGCTAGTGTCTAACGATGACACAAGTGTCCAGTACAAAATAACAACTGGATATAGATGCAATTAACGTCATTATTCTAGGTTTTATGTCACCTTTCTAATGATGTACTCAAAACTAGAATATAGGTTGTCACTCTTTGCTAATAGATCAAACCAAGTAGATCTTCACCCTTTTTTACCTTAAAATGAATTTACTAAAAATGGGTTAATGGGCTCACAGTGTCGAGCTACCCCAAAGACCCTTCTGTCAATGGGTGCTGCCTACATAGCCAATACTCCAAGGAAGGCCTTGGACTTATGTAGTTCTCTCCTATGGGTGGGAAAGTGTGTACAAAAGGGTGCAATATACTATATGAAGATGCATGCAATGATATAGCTTATAATTTGACAAATATGACTCATGGGTTGCTCTTAAAAAGTTTCATACCTGTAATATGACTACTCTTATGCTTGATTTGAAAATAGGGATGAATAAGATAGAATAGAGTGCTTGTGTAGTCAATTGATTTATATTTGTTAAGTGTTTGCTTGGTATTTTCTAGATGAGGAATGAGAAGGCTTTGACTTATATTTATACCACATTTTATGAAAATATCTCACGATAGAATTCAATAAGATAAATAGGCTGACCTATAGGTTTTGAAATATTGTAATTTGGATGACTTTTGGCAACTAGACACTAGATAAGGATCTAGACACTACCATAGGTGGTAGTGTTCCTCTATGGCTGGTAGTGTCCAAAAGGCTAGAAAATAGGTAATGATCTAAAATTGACAGTGAAGGATGTTTATCACGTTTTAAGCTTTCTATGTAGTACAAGAGACCTGAATCATCAAAATGATATGGATCAGACGAAGAGATAAGCATTTAGGCACAATGAGATAGTGAATGCAAGCCTTTTGGTACTAGGGAGGGCTATAACTAAAGGGTGGAGCCCTGATTGATATTTGTCAAATATACAAGATTAAGATGCTATAAATATTCAATTTTTAGTATCTACAACTACAACATTGTTTAAAGTTTTTGTATAATGATAAAGTATATATTATTTATGGCACATTTTAAAAGTTAACTATTCCACCTCAGAGACAACATGAGACATTACTTAAATCACTTATAAAGTAAACAATTCCACCTCATATGACATATGCTACTATTTTACCACCTCTAGCTATAGTTCCCACTGTATTATATTTTGAGCTTCTTCATCCTGCGTTCTAGCTCGTAGAGTTAAGAATCTTGTAGTTACATCTTTGAGACATATGATGCCTAATCATACACATTATAATATTGATTTACAACCTCTTGAAACATATCATATCTAAGCACCTATGCCTACTTCAGTTTCACCATGATTTATCCTAACTCATAGGTATGGTTTTCATGAGCTTGTAGTGGCTCCTCGAGTTGAATCTACATATTTTTATTTTGGGATAATGCTTTAGGTTACAACACCACTCACAATTATGTTTCCAATACTTTTAATGATGCATTTGACTCCGCTCTTTAAGGCTATGACATTATAAATGAGATTAACATTTATTTATACTAGCCTATTTCTTGTGCATCATGGATGTATCATTATTGTAATATAGTGTTATTTTTTCATATTTATAATGTGTCATAAATTTTATGTGCCTTCCTCCCTTAATTTTTTTTCATAATTCATCTTTCTTCTAGATCTGATGTCTTGGTCCTTGCCTTCTATTTTCATTAACATTATTATAGTCCCTTAGTTTACATTGTTTGTTATTTTACCTAGCTCTTGCCTCTTTATTAAGGATCCCATTCCAGACACCTTTGCAGACTTACATATGATGACAACATATATATTAAGACCTTCCGTCCTAGCATGCACTAATTTCTAAGAAAAGTTTTAGGTTGCTTGGAATCCTCATCTACTTCTCTGGTCTGGCTTTTTGCCCCTTGTCTTGATTTATTTCCTTCCTTGGCATACCTAATTGTACCAATCAGCTTCCTTTCTTGCTTGATTAAGCTACCTTGATTCTTATTTTGTGCGACCCTTATTTTTTTATTTACATGATCTAATTACTTCTTGTCTAAAACACGTCAAAAATGCAAAAACAATAGAATTTTTTATTTTTTATTGATTGATAAATATTATGATTATCTACATATGGTAGGGGTTTTACATATACATGTTTACACACTTTATTATCATGATATTCTTTGAGTGGGATAGATGTAAGTTATAAAGGTTTCATATCATCATGAAATTTTAAATGCTAAGTTGATACTTTTGTGCTTGTACCCCATAGGGCATTGTCACAGTTGTGGTATGCCTTACATCGGAGACATCTTTCTATAACAAGCTTATACTGATGTCTTTCATAGCTTTCCATTTATCATGTATTCTAATTGCATTTATTGCACATGTGTTTTTATTTCCTACACATTGTATGTTACATGGATTTCTACATTGTGTGGTTATATTGTATAGTTCTTATCCATACATGATCTTATAGTCATCATGTAATGTATTGTAATCATTTCTTGTGAGTCATATGCCCTTGCATGATGATTTCATATCACTATATGTGGGTACATACTTGTATGCAAATAATTGTCTATATTATTTTATATACTATATTTGGTGCATAATTCATATCATACACATTACTATGCTTGGTGTCGTGATCCATATCATGCAAATTGAGATTATTGGATTATTATGCTTGGTGCCTATGTTGCCATGGTTTACCATATATCTATTAGGGCATATTACTTGTGTGTATGCTTCATTTTTTATCTAACCCTCCTAGAGGTACATTGCTACGTTAGGGGCATGTTATTTGTCAATACCTTGATTTTCCATTGGGGGATTAATACCCTTATATATCTCCTTGAGTTTATTACTATATATATCTAGCCCATATAGAGCTTACATTGGGGTATGTTGTTTTCCCCTATCTCTCGCATCCTCATCTGAGGCTACATCTTAGAATTGAGTGATACATGATGATAATTTACAATGGTCACCAGCAAGTGTTTTTAGCTATTTTTCAAGGATTCTAACAACTTTGGATATATTCCTTGATGGCACATGGTGAGCATAACTCTTTCTTTTGATATGATTGATTACAAGAACATGTTTTACAATCACTCACCTCAAAATGGGCATGCATATATATATATATATATATATAGCATCCATTTCTTTGATATTGAGCAAAAAGATTAACCAAATTTGTGTAAAATGAATGAATTAAGTGAAATTGAGCAAAATGAAAGTGCTGAAAATGACCAACTATTGGCTTCCCTAATCAAGAAGTAGAGCTAAGTTACCAAAACTTACTTTCAAATTTCTAGTACCCAAGTGAGTGCTAGTACAATACGAGAATGTGTTAATTTCAATTTATGGTGCCATCATGGTTTGTATACAATCAAGTGTATTTGTCCTTATGCTCATTTAATTTTTTTATTTTCAATTTATATTGTATATCAACTTTGACATATATTATGAAATTCGACTTCATACTTTTATTTGCAAGAACAATCTAAAAATTTCCAAGATATGGCAATGCATGTGGGTAGAGTTTTGCATTCAATAACTTTATCCATCCTTCGCTACGTAAGTGCAACTGCACGGTTTCAATATATTATTTTATTTTGAGGCATACATGCATTCATATAAAATATGCACATTAAAGTAGGGGAATTATATAAGCATATAATTTTGGTACAAAACTCTTATCCCTTGTGTTTTATCCATGTTTTAACACACTTAGTCCACTTGTGTATATTTGACTATTTTTAGACATATTTCAACCTACATTAGACTCTATTTGGCCTTCTTTATCTTAGTAGTCTCAAAATCGTCTATTATCAACTTTCGAGTCTTAGCCATCCACTTTATAATCAACCTCATCCCTTTTTGAGTAATATGTTTCTTGTGGATCCATATACATTGATTTGATTGCTTGTACCTTGAATTACTCTTAGTGCCCAAACAAATCCAGAGTTAGAAACAAAGTAGATGACAAATTCAACACCTAGGTAAAGATTCAGTAGGAACAAAAGGTATAAATTTGGTTGCCCACCGAATTTGACTGAGTACAAGCAGAGAATATGATTGCACATAGAGCAATGCCATCACCTAAAGATCTTAGACTCGGATTACAAACTACATAACATAATTCTGGTGTGTCAGATTTTATTCTTCTTTGTGATTTCATTATTCTTGCTTGTTTCAGTTATTTACTTCTGTTTGTCCCTGTTTTGAGTGCACTTTCGTGGGTATGATTGTTGTTTTAAACTATTACACATTAGATCTACCTTGTGCCCTAGTTTGTATTGATTATGTATATAAATATTTAACTTTAAACCATAAATGATCAAAATTTAAACCATAAATGATCAAAACAACATGACAATAAACGATATAATGTACCAATAATACTTAATTTTGACTAATAATTGTAAAATACATAAATATTTTAAAATCTTTTAATTTTATAATTAATAAATATTTAGAGACAATTTTTAAGTATTTTCTATGTGATGCCACTTGTGCTTTATTTAATTGAAAGATACACATTTTGACTTTTCAAAATATTTAACATTCATTAATATTAGAGACATAACACCATCTCTTTTTAATATATTTTAATAAATAATATGACAATATATTTTATCATCATCTACATTGATTAAACTACAACCTTTTTGATCTTTTTAACACCTTTTTATTAACCAAATATGCATTTTTTTAATCAAAAGTTGGTAGGGAAGAATTAAGACCAAAGTCCCATAAGTGGAACAAATGTGCTTAGCTGTGTCTCAATAAAATATTTCTTTTCCTTATGATTTTTATGAAATATTTCTTAGGAGTATGCGAGCTATAAAGATGTCCAATTATTAATTATTTTATATTTAAAAGTAACATAATAATAATAATATTTTTTGTTAAAATTTTATGGACTAACGTTGAATAAGTATGTCTTCATTTAGCATTTTGTAAGTATTAGGTGCATGAATAATAATTTTTTTTAATTTATAAAAAATTTATATTTAAAAAAAAAATTATATTAATTTTTAAAATTAAAAATTTGAAAACATATTCTTATAAGATTCATGTTATTAGTTAGGATTAGTTAGGAGTTAAATTTGATTGTTATATGTTTGTATTTATATTTTTGTTATAAAATATAATTAATTTTTGGTATATTGAATTAAATATAAGGTAAAATTTTATGAGTATTATAATTTATTTTTAAAAAATTAAATAAACAAATATATTATGAGAGAAGAATCAATATTCATATATCTTAATTTGATCATTTAATAAGTATATTGTATGTGTGTATATATATATATAATATTTATTTAAAAATATAAGTGGAGAGAAAGTTATTTTGTTTAGTTTTTATATTTAAGTGGAGGAAAAGTTACATTTTAAATTGATTTAAAATGGGAAAATTGAAATACACTAGAAAATAAATGTGACTAATACATGTATATTGAGTATTTTATATTTCGTTAAAGTTGTACATCTACTTTTAACTCTTTTGTCTTGAAGTATTGGCTTCTCTTCCTTAATTTTAATGTTTCTTTTTCTATTATAAATTTTAATAATATTTAAAAGATGACCATCAAATTTAATTCTTTAAGTTGTAATATAATGATTAAAATGAATGCATTTATAATAAAACGATTAAAATTCAAATCTTACAAATGAACAAACTACCAACAACAAATACTATTATATTAACCAAAGACTCAGATCCTATTTATATTTTAAATTAGATGTGGACACGCCAATCCTATATTAACTTGTAAAAAACAAAAACATGAAGTAAACTTGCCTATCATTGTGAACATCTATATTTGGTAAGATGATAATCATTCTATAATGTTGTGGAAGTTCATACCTAATTCAATGTTGGTATAATTCAATGGAGGAATCTGGAAAAAGTACGTTCAACATTTCAACAAATTGTTATTGAAATTTCTCATTTTTAGACATTAGTATACCATATAGTTTGAAAGATATATTATTGGGTTATTTGTAATTTATTTTATTTTATTATTTAAATAAAATTTAAAAAGATGACAATTTTATTTTAAAATATAATTTGTTTTTATAATATATATTATTTATTAAATTTAAAACAATTTCTTATTATTTTAAGTATAAAATATTTTTTCATTATAGAAAAATAGAACATTTCTTTAAGATTTTAGTTAGAATTTATTTTTTGATTGAAAAGTTTTTCAAATTAAATTAATAAGACAATGTGTAATATAATATATTCATATAAAAAAGGTGAGTGGAAGAAATTATACTTTGAGAATTATATTGGTCAAGGTCAAGAAATTACATCGTCAACTTAATATATTTCAAAGTATTTTTCAACCAAAAGGTAAAAATTTAAAGAGCCAACACAATAAAAAAGATTTATATAACACAAACACAATAAGCAATAGGAGCAAGGATGATAGATGGAGGAAGAGAAGGTGGAGGATCATCAAGGTTGTCACCCTAATCTACACCCTAACCTCTCCAACAACCACTAACAAAAGGGTTTATAGTATCAAGGACAAGATCCCATTTGAGTATTTCCTTTTCCTTATCTCTATCCTCATAATTATCTAGTCTAGTAAGAGAAACAACAAGAGTCAAACGAGAGAATTTATCCTATTGTAATGTAGACCACCCGGATTGACCAACACAACCACTTATGCCATCCTAGCCACTACCATTAGCACCTTCATGGCCACGACTTTGAGCTGTCAAACCTAGAGATGGAAAATGTGTCTATAGAGAATTATTATGGTGCTTGTTGTGTGATCAGGTCCTCCCTTATGGCCCATGCCTACGGTCCCAAGGGGGTAACAAATGGCAGAGAGACATTGGAGGATCTCTACTAATTACAAAAAAACTAGGAAAAAATGGGATCGTTGTTCCTCCAATGGTTATTTTTATTGTCATCCATCCACCCCTCCTCTCTCCTATTGCATTTCCTCTTAGGTCTTCTCATGGTTTGATTTATATTGGCCTATGCCCCTCATAATTAATTCTGTTGCGGGTTTGGTTCCTTCCCTCCTGTTTCTTTGCATCTCCCATCTAGGCAGACATTCCCCTCAACTATTGAATTCAATACCACCATTGGGAGTTCTGACCCATGTCTCTCTCGGCCTGCTCCTGATACAATCTCAGGAGTTATTTATTTGCTAGAACTGCATGCTCCATTTCAACCCTTTTTTTCTTTCCAAAGCCTTGACAATTCTTTAATGCCTTCTCCCTTGTTACCTCTTTTTTCCTACACGATTTTTGTAGACGATTCTTATTATTTTGCTAACTAATCATCCGAGACTCAGCCCCTTCCTGCTCTATTTAGGTTCTTAATTTATCCTTCAACATTCTTCCAGATCACTCAACATCAGTGCCTTAAACTATTCATGGTGGTACTTCTATGTGGAAGCTTTTGAAGTTTCCCCTATTATTAATTTGGTTGAAGAGGATTTTGAATAAGAAGATTACTTTAAGAAACATGGGCTCATTTGTAGGTTTATTGAGCTTTGGCCTAACCTTCATCAATGGGTCTCCTCTTCTTGAAAATCTCTGATTTGTCATGAATTATTCATCAATTCATGTGTGAATTACTTCTTCATTATTGAGTGTGAAGATGTGGAGGATAGAAACACTCTTCTAAAATCTACGTCTTGGTTTTGAAAGGGTCTTGCAAAGACCATGGTATTGTTGTTTTGACCTTTCTCTAGACACTATTTCTTTTGCTCCTATATGGGTGAGCTTTTTGAATCTCCCTCTTCACTTTTGGTCTCCCTCCACCATCTCTTCCATCGAGGATGCTCTTAGACTTTTTCAAGTTTGCTCTCTTAACATAATTAATCGGCATTTCACTAACTACGCTAGACTATTTGTGGATTTTATTTTAAAAAATGGTCTCTTAGTAGCAATATGGCTCAAGATGAATGATAGGGTTTGGAAGCAGGTGCTAGATTATGAACATTTAGTTTCAGATGTCATGCATGCTTCTCTCATGGGCACCTTGTAACTAATTGTTAAAAGAGGCCCACTACAAATGTAACAGGTCTGAGTGGGGTGAAAAAGAAGAGCAAGAAACAAAGCCCTACTTGGTGGTTCAATGTTGAAAAGCACCACCATTTGGTGGCTCCTCCCCCTCTTATCAAGGTGGAGGTTGCATATTCTTCCTTGGGAATTACCATTCTTCCCCTTCACCTCATGTAACCGGAACTCCTCTGACATCAAATATTTTGGTTTCCATAAGCATCCCAATATCTCCTTTTATCAAGGATGCTCTTTCATCTTCTCATCCTACCCACTAAGTTTTGGTCTCTCTTGAAGATATTATCTTCTTCTTAATTCCTCAACATATTCTCCTCTTCATCACATGAATCTTTTAGTGCCTTCTTTTGGATCCCAACTTTTATCTGCTTCCATTCTTATTCAACCTTCTGCAAATCTTAGACCCTTACTAAAACAAACATCTTTTATATTTATTCTAGATTTCTTTGCTTTTTAAAATTACTCACCCTCTTAAGACATCCTAATAAATTCATATGATCTTGATATGAAAATTTTGAGGAGACAATCTCTTACCAATCAAATGACCCTCATATTTAAAAAAGAAGTTTGATTTGATTTATCCTTTAAATTTACATTTTGATTGTTTATAGTTTTATTGATTATGATGGCCTACTCATGGGTTTCATATTTACTTTAGCCTCTTTTCTCCTTTCTTATACCCTCTTCTCCTCCTTTTATATTTATTCAAGATTTTTTTGATTTTTTAAATTACTCACCCTCTTGAGACATCCTAATAAATTCATATGATCTTGATAAAAAAAAATTGAGGAGATAATCTCTTACCAATCAAATGACTATCATATTTAAAAGAGAAGCTTGAATTGATTTATCCTTTAAATTTACATTTTGATTGTTTATAGTTTTATTGATTATGATGGCCTAGTCATGGGTTTCATATTTACTTTAGCCTCTTTTCTCCAGTTTTGTACCCTTTTCTCCCCTTCTTCTTACTTAAACGGTGTGGGCTCGAAAAGAATTCCATAATTTACATATAAATATAGTTTATACTCATCTCTAACTAATTTATTAAGCTTGTCCTCTTATTTTTTCTTGATATTAAAATATGTAAGAAGAAACAATATGCACGATCAAGTTTTCCCTTATAATTCAATATAAAATATTAGAAAAATTTAAAAGGAGCTTTCCTTTTTTATGGTAATATAGCAGTGACAAAACCATTTGATTTGTTGCCTTTTTTTAATGTAGTTTTGAAGGATATTAGAAAAAACAATAAAACAATGAGACAACATATCAAATCTAGCTTAAGAGAAAAAGTTGTTTGGTCAATTTAAGACATTTGTCCTTAATTTATCATAGGTAAGGATTAATGAAGAAAGATTTTGTAAATAATTATGAAAAAAAAAATGAAAAAAATCTTAATATGATTATTTTAAAAAGTTTTGTTCATTTTATAGACTATGAAAATGTTAGATTTTTTATATGTTAAGGTTGAAAATTTTGAAAATGTTTAGGATGCAAGTTTAAGTTGTAAATTCAATCAATATTAACCAATTCCATCTTCATATAAATGAATACTTTATGTCGAGTCTCATCTCATTCTAGGTAAAATATCTACTTACTTTTATGATAGATTTTTTTTTTTTTTTTTTCATTAAGATTCATTTCGAAAGCCCCGAAAAAAAACATTCATATAACAATTTTTAAAGGATATCTTATTATAATACAAAGAAGTTATATTATTTGGAAAACACTGATATCTTAACCTTGATCCATAAGTAAAAAGTATGTCTTTGATTAAACATTTTAAGTGAAGTTACTAAACAATTTTTTTTAAAGTAAACATATCTCTATAATATATTGTTAGTTAAATAAATGAATTTATATCTTTCATGAATTTCACAATGTCATGTACAATTATTATCACATTTGAAGGCTTACATATGGAATTGGAGCTTAGTAAAAACTTTTAAAATAATTTTATGTTAAAATAATTAGTTTCGAATATATAAATAAAAACTATGAAAACATAACATTTCGATGTAAAGAATATTTGAGTATAGTCATTTACTTGTTTTCCTATAAGTAAAAAAATCACTACAAAATACTTAAACTAATACCATCTCTTTAACCAATTTTTTTTTCAAACAATAAGAACAAGTTAAAAGAAAAACTATATGGTAAAATAATGCCACCATAGAAAACTATAGAGTTGGTTCATTTGCAATAAGTGAAGAAAAGAAGAATTCATAATTCCTCTAGAGTTCAAATTGTGATGATAAGAATACAATATGATTGCAACCTTTTCATGTGCAACAGATTCATTGAGTAGTTATTCTCCTCCACATGGTTTTGAATACCAACACATGCATATGACTCTTATTCATCTTGAGCAAATTTAATAAAAGATAAGGCTACTTTTTAATGATTTTAACAAAAGGACTATTTAGATAGGTAAACAATATTCTAGTGGAATGACATATCAAAATTATGTGGGATATGCTATTTTATTTGTAAATAATAATAATTAAAGGTTTGCAAAACATTACAAGATAACAATTAAGGGAAAAAGAAAGTCCATAAAATATGACCACAAATTCATTGATTATATTAATGGGGGAATCATGGTAAGTATAGAAAAATAAAAACTCATACTTCTAATAATTCTACAATTAAAATATACAATGTTTGTTCACAAAATGATAATAGATATATTAATATTATGATTTAATAAAAACTACCAACATTACAAGAAAGCTATTATTGCTCTAACTATTATTTTATGATAATATAATATTTATCTTATTATTATTTTTATTAAATACGAAGTTTCATTCCATTAAATTAGATATAAATATATAATTTACATATATATTTTAAATGATTAAAAATATTATTTTTCACTAAAATTTGTATAAAATTTACTCAAAATTCATTAAACATAGTTGACATTTAGGTGAACTCTTGAAGAGTCCAATGCTTTTACAAAAGAATCATGTCATTCTCTAATATATCCAAAAGACAACGTGTCAAATGGGTTGTAGATCATTATAAAGAGAATGACTTAACAATATATCATATCTACACAATCATAAAATTTAATTTCACTGATTAAAAAAAATGAACTATCTTTCTCCTTAAATATTTTTATCAGCGATAAAATATAAATCGACATTCTTTCCTTTAACACTAAAATTATTTACTTGCCTTTAAAATGAATAATTAAATTAAAAACTTTAAAGTGCATTTGATTCTACTTTCAGTTGTTTAGAGCCAATTTTAAAATCATCATTGATGTAAGTTACTCCATTCGAAGACAAATTATTGCTATGAGTAAGAACAACTACTACTATGACAAGAGAATTATCTAATTTAATATTCTAATTAAAAGAATTTTTATATTGTGATTGTACTTGGACTCCTCTTATGCTCATGTAACTAAAGCCAATTTTTTATATAGGGAAGACAAGATGTCAAATGAATTTCTTCAATCCATTCAATTTTTTTTGTGGAAATTTTTTATTTGATTTGATGAGTTTGAAATCCATCTTTGTCTATTGCTCGGGTTAATTTTTTATATTTATTGTTTTTGGTTGGTGTCATGTTTTGAGGGGCTATTAACAAATAGAAAATTGGGGAATACATAGCCATATTGATGGAAAAAATGACATCGAAAACATACATTCTCATAATTTATGGGTTGTTCCTATTATTAATCATCCTTCTTAAAGATCACTAGATTTGACTTGTTGGTTGAGATCCAATTTGATACAGATTCGTATAAAAGTTGTATAATTATGTGGATGTATAAGCTTTGTTATATTTATATATTTTCGAAAGAGATTAACTACTCCCTAAAAGTATTCTTCTAACAATAAGACATGCAATCTGATCCAAACTAAAACAAAATTCATATTTTTTTTTGTTAACATTAAAGCTCGATGTCCATTACTTAAAATATAATTTAACTCCAATATTTTTGAAGAACTATGGACCATTATTAAAAAATAAAATAAAATAAAAATAGCTAACATGAAAGTAGTTGTGACCTGAGTTTGTGAATGTGAAACAAGGCGGCCGTTTGTTATTGGGTTGTTGAGGTGCACTTTGAAGACTTTTTGGTCACATAAATATTCTCATCACGTTCCTCTTTCTATTTTTGTTTTTCATGGGAGTCGGTGAGTTTGGTGGGAAATTAGAGAGAACTCCTTACCACCATTTATATATTAAACGCCTATCTTTGAAAAGCCCAAGCGTAGGTAGGCCCTTAAGCATTGGCATTGCGAACTTAAAACTAAACGGTCACACCAACCCCAACCCATATTTTTAAGGCAAAAGCATTCATTTTGAGGGTCTATTTAAAAGGGTTGGTTGCAAATCTATGTATTATATATGGCATCAATACATTTTCATGGTGTGAAGTTTCTATCGATGAGTAAAAAACCCGCCTAAGTATAAAGATGGGTTGTGTTATTGAACCTACTCTTTTCAATAAAAATCTGGATTACATAAAATAATTATCTTTTAATCATAATCATTGGATAGGATGGTAAATTTTGGAGGATGCAGTGGTGAAGGCAATGCAGGAAATGTGAAATTACAGAATGTTTGTGAAGAGAATAGGGCGAGGCAATGGTTGTATTTGGAATGTCGATTACTTGGTATTGAGGCAGAACGTAACAACATACAACTGTGTTTCCTTAAGTTGTCAAGGGGCACCCTTATTTACAGATGAAGACACGTGGGGCATTGCCATATATAGGGAAAATGTCAATTTGTCCACAACAGTGGTTTGCCATCGCATGAGTTGCCTATTTGTTTGCCGCAACAAAGCCATAACCATACATTGCCAAGCGTTCCTATCGAATGCATAGTTTCATGGTGGTGGACTTTGATAAAATTAAGATTTGGTTCGACAAACTTTATGCAATCTAGGCACTAGATACTCGTAACTGGGAAAATAATAAAATTTGTTTTTACCCTCCGTGAAACATTAGGAAACTGGGTATTTGGAATGTATAGCCTATTTTACTTGGTTGGAAAGAGTACGTTGACTAAAGTAAATGCTTGCAACAAAAACAATAGTACCAACCGTGTACTAATAATATTGTGGAAAGGCATATATTAGTTATTAAGTTGATGAGCATTCAGTGGGAGGGATATTTATTTTGTGAAAAGATGTAGAATTTAAGAGGGTTTCAAATTAATTGTCATTCTTTTTTGGTAAAAAGAAGATTTTTTATTTATTTATTTTTTATTTTTTTTTGGGGCGGGGGGGGCGGGGGGGGGTGGCGGGGGTTGTTTGTCTTCTAATGTCAAGACTCTTCTACTGTTTTTCTTCTTCCTCTTCTTCAACAATGGACACCCAACTCTTTGAGCCCCTCAACGGCTCCAATTACCATGTATGGAAAACTAAAATGCAACAACTTCTCCAGTCGAAAGGCTTGTGGATAATCTTTGGCGATACTATGCTAGGCCTTACGTCAAAAAAGGATAACTACGCCTACACTTGCAAACATGATGAGGCTCTTGGGTTGATCAGTCTCTATGTTTGAGACAACCTCCAATTCCACATTGCAGAAGCCAAAAAGCCAAAAAAGGTATGGGGCAAGCTCAAAAGTTTGTTTGGCAAGGTAAATGAGTTTAAAATGTTGCAATTAGATGCAGAATTGAGTGTTCTTTCACCCTCAAGCTTTCCTTCCATTGATGAATCTCTGACAAAATTCAAATTTCTAAGATCAAAATTAAAGGTCGGTGATAAAGAAAAGAGTGATAAGGAGTGCATTTTTTTTTATTCTGTTAAAAGTAAAAGGTTCATATAGTGTCTTTGATTTTGCAGAGTGAGGTAACAGTCATTTAAAATACAGTACCCCCGCTGTCCAAAGAGCAAATCAACGATCAAAATCAACAATAAATCTAAATTAAAATAAAATATTACTTAAATCCACGATAATCAATAATATAATAGAAAAATAAAAGACTCATCAATGTAAAACTCCAAAACTTAAATCTCTTTTCGATTAAACCACAACCCTTTCAATCTTTTTAATATTTTTTATTAATAAAATACCTATCTTTTTAAATCAAAAGTTTGTAAGGAAGAATTACGTCCAAAGTCCCATAAGTGGGACAAATATGGGTCCCATGTGCTTAGTTGTGTCTCTCAATAAAATATATTATTCTTTATGAAATATTTATTGAAGTGTGGGAGCTATAAAGATGTTCATTTGTTAATTCTTTTAGTTAAAAGTATTGGGTTCTCACGTTAGAATGTCTTCGTTTAGCATTTTGTAAGTATTGGGTGCATGAATAGTAACAATAATTTTTTAATTTATATTTTAATAAATGATTAATTAATTATATTATTTTTTAAAATAATAAATTAAAAAAAATATTTATAAGAATTTTTTTTATTAGTTAAGAGTTAAATTTAATTGTTACATATTCATATTTATATTTTTATCATAAAATTTATTTAGTACATATCAGATGTAATATGAAATTTTATGAATATTGTATTTTATATATATATATATGAGGAGAGGAATCAATATTTATATATCTTAATGTGGTCATTTAATAAGTATATTATATAAATATTAATTTATATAAATAAATGGAAAAAAAGTTATATTGTGTGTTTAAGTGAAAGAAAAATAATAGTTTAAATTGATCTAAAATGAGAAAATTATAATATATTAAAAAATAAGTGTGACCAATACATGTATTTGAGTATTTTATATTTATAAGGATAATGTGTTATTATATGACTCGTTGCTTCCTATTATTATTTGGTCAAAGTTATATAATCATATATAAATTATACATCTACTTTTAATTTATTTCTTTTAAATATTGATTCCTCTCTTCTAATTTTAATGTTTCTTTTTTAATTATAAATATAATAATATTTGAAAGACAACTGCGAAATTTAATTCTTTATACTATAATATAATGATTAAAAAATACATTCGTAACAAAATGATTAAAATTCAAATCTTACAAACGAACAAACTACCAACAACAAAAGACATAATTTTAATTGAGTGACATAATAAAAATACGAAAACTCGAATCACTCTTATATTCTTGATTAAATGTGACCTATCAATCCTACATTAACTTGTAAAAACTAAAAACATCAAATAAACTTACCTATCATAGAAGATAGATACGTCTACATCCCTCTTTTACCATACAAAGTGGGGGTTGGTAAGATGATAATCATACCTATAATTGGCTACATACACACATCAAGTAAAGAAACACACTATTCATTTGTTGTGGAAGTTAATACCTAATTCAATGACAATATCGCTGAATGGAGGTATGTTTCACCATTGGAAGAAATTTGGAAGTACTTTCAACAAATTGTTATGGCAATTTCTCACCTTGAAACAATAGTATAATATATAGCTTGCAAGATATATTATTAGTTTATTTGTAATTTATTTATTTTATTTTAAAAAAATAAAATTTAGAGGTATTTTTTATTTTAATTAGGACACTATGACTTTGTTTAGCGATTTTTATTGGAGCGAGCGGAAGCGAGATTAATCCTTTGAGGGCTATCGATGGGGCCTACAAGCACCAGACAATTTTGAAAATCCGAGTGGCGAGACTCAACCTTGGGACTTAAATGGGACGGACCCACAATCTTTAACCAACTACGCTATCTGTGTGAGCTAAAAAATATTATAACTTTATTCAAAAAAATTAACTATATATTTATTATTTATTAAATTTAAAATAATTATAAATATTTTAAATATAAAATAATTTTTATCGTAAAAATTATGTGAAAAAATTGAGCATTTTCTTAGGTTTTTAGTTAGAATTTATTTTTTGATTGAAAAGCTTTTCAAATTAAATTAATAAAACAATGTGATATAATATATACATACCAAAAAGTGAGTGGTTGAAATCACAATCCGAGAATTATAGTGGTCAAGGTTGAGAAATTAAATCGTCAACTTAATACATTTCCAAGTACTTTTCAACCAAAAATGGTGAAAACCTAAAGAATCAACACCATAAAAATGATCCATATAACACAAACACAATAAGCAGTAGGAACAAGGATGAAAGATGGAGGAGGAGGAGGTGGAGGATCATTAGGGTTGTCACCCTAACCTTCACCCTGACCTCTCCAACAACCACTAGCTGGATGGTTTGTAGTATTAGGGACAAGATTCCATTTGGTTGTTTTCTTTTCCTTATCTTTATCCTTAGCATTATCTAGTCTAGTAGGAGAAACAACAAGAGTCAAATGAGAGAATTTATCCTACTGTAGAGCAAACCACCCAGATTGACCAACACCTACACTATCCCAACCAACACCACCATTTATGCCATCCTAACAACTATCATTACCACCTTCATGGCCATGAATTTGAGGTGTCAAACCCAGAGATGGAAAACATATCTATAGAGAATTATTATGGTGCTTGTTGTGTGATTAGGTCCTCCCTTACAGGTCATCCCTGTGGTACCAAGGGGGTAATCAATGACAAAGAGAGTATGGAGGAACTCTAGTAATTGCACAAGAACTAGGAAAAAATGGGCTCATTGTTCCTCCAATGGTTGTTTTTCTAATCATCCATCCACTGCTCCTTTTCTCTGCTATTACATTTCCTCTTAAGTCTTCTCATGGTTTGATTTATATTGGCATATGCCCCTCGTAATTGCTTCTATTATAGGTTTGGTTCCTTCCCTCCTATTTCTTTGCATCTCCCATCTGGGCAGGCATTCCCCTCAACTGTTAAATTCAATACCACCATTTGGAGTTCTAATCCATGTCTCTATAGGCCTGCTCCTAATGCAATCTCAGGTGTTATTTATTTGTTAGAACTACATGCTCCATTTCAACCCTTTTTTTATTTTTAGAGCCTTGACAATGCTTCCCCTTCTCCCTTGTTACCTATTTAAAACATACACAATTTTTGTGTATGTTTCTTATTATTTGATAACTCATCATGCATGGACTCAGCCCCTTCTTGCTCTATTTAGGTACTTGATTTGTCCTTCAACATTGTTTCGAATCTCTCAACATCAACTCTTAAACTGTTCATAGTGGTTGCTTCTATATGGAAGCTTTTCAAGTTTCCTCTATTGTTAATTTGGGTAAAGAGGATTTTAAATAAAAAGATTAATTTAAGAAACATGGGCTCATTTGTAGGTTTATTGATCTTTGGCCTAAGTTGGCCGACCTTCATCAATGGGTCTCCTCTTCTTGAAAATCTCTGATTTGTCATGAATTCTTTATCAGTTCATGTGTGTAATACTTATTCATTATTGAGTGTGAAGATGCGGAGGATAGAAACACTCTTCTAAAATATACACCTTGGTTTTGAAAGGGTCTTGCAAAGACCATGGTATTATTCTTTTGACCTTTCTTTAGACATTGTTTATTTTGCTTCTATATGGGTGAGGTTTCTGAATCTCCCTCTTCACTTCTGGCCTCCCTCCACTATCTCTCCCATTGAGGATGCTCTTAGACTTTTTTTAGTTTTTCTCTCTCTACACAATTAATCAACATTTCACTAACTACGCTAGACTATATGTGGAGTTTATTTTTTAAAATGGTCTCTTAGTAGCAATGTGGTTCAAGATGGACTACAGTGTTTGGAAGCAAGTGCTAGATTATGAGCACTTAGTTTCAAATATCATGCATGCTTTTCTCATGGGCACCTTGTAGCTAACTGTTAAAAGAGGTCCACTACAAATGTAATAGGCCTGAGTGGTTTGAAAAAGAAGAGCAAGACGGAAAGCCCTACTTGGTGGTGCAATGTTGAAAAGCACCACCATTTGGTGGCTCTTCACCCTCCTATCAAGGTGGAGGTTGCACATTCTCTCTTGGGAATTATCATTCTTCCCCTTCACCTCATGTAGTCACAACTACTCCGACAGTAAATATTTTAGTTTCCATAAGCATCTCAATGTCTCCTTTTATCAAGAATGCTCTCTCATCTTCTCGTCCTACCCAATAAATTTTGGTCTCTCCTGAGGATATTATCTTCCTCTTAGTTCCTCAACATATTCTCCTCTTCATCACATGAATCTTTTAGATCCTTCTTTTGAATCCTCACTTTTATCCTCTTCCATTCTTATTCAACCTACTGCAAATCTTGGATCCTTACTAAAATTAACATATTTTATGTTTCTTTTGGATTTATTTGCTTCTTTGAATTACTCACCCTCTTGAAGCACCCTTAGTAGATTCTTATGATCTTAAAATAAAGTTTTGAAGAAACAATCTCTTGCCAATCAAATGACCCTTAGATTTTAAAAAAAAGGCTTAAAAAAGATGCTTAAATTGATTTATCCTTCAAGTTTACATTTTGATCATGATGGCCTATTCATGAGATTCATATTTACTTTATCCTCTTTTTCTTCGTTTCTATAGCCCCTTCTCCCTCTCTCTTCTTTCTTAAATGGTGTGGGCCCAAATAAAATTCATGTCTTCTCCCTCTCTCTTATTCTTAAATGGTGTGTGCCTGAATAAAATTCCATAATTTATGTATAAATAAAGTTTATATTCATCCAACTAATTTATTAAGTTTATCATCTTATTTTTTGCTTAGTATTAAAATATATACATTGTTAGGGGACGTCCCACTTTCATCCCTCCACCTCCGCCCTAAACCGTTGCCATCCTCGGGATGTTTTCCTCTAAGAGGGGACATCCTCGAGATGTCCCTTCAAAATGGAGACATCAGGGGGACTCTAGGACGTCCCTGGGACATCCAGAGGACTCCCAAATGTCCCTCAACCCCCTATGAAACTTCCAGGCATCCCCCATGCTAGGGGACTCTGGGACATCCTCGGGACATCCAGGGGATTCCCAAATGTCCCTCAACCCCCCATGAAACTTTCAGGCATCCCTCAACCCCTTAGGAAACTTCCAGGTGTCCCCCACGCTAGGAGACTTCAAAAAAACATTTTTTTAAATTAAAAAAATATTTTGGTTTGTGAGCTCTCTACATTGACCCTAATTGCTAATGGGTCCCACCCCTACACCCAATGCCTCCCAAAAGGTTTTATAAATCCCTATGTCTCTCATTCCAAATCACACAAACTTCATTGAGTGAAGTAGGGAGATGAAAGTAGAGGTAACAAGCTAAGAGGGAGCAGTTTGCAAGAGTGAGAGAGCATTAGGAGAGGGAAAGTGAGATCAAGAAGAAATGGTTTACTTATAGCTTCATCCACTCCGTTAAGAGGAACAGGCTTACCTCTAGGAAGGCAAAGAAGCTTGTGGTTGTACATAGTGCCTTACGGCTCATTGACTGCAACACACTTATGTACAAAGAGGTCTAACAACTAGATGGGATGTAGAGCATGTGGAGTCCAGTAGTTCTAGTGATGAGGAGTTTGGCGATGCTTAGCCATTGGCTCATTAGTATTTAGTAATCATGAATCATCATTATGAAATTTTGACAATTTTGAATTCGATATTTTGATTTTCAATGTTCAATAGTTCAATGGTTCAAACTTGAAACTTTATTGTTAAAAGTTAAAACTTAAATGTTAAATTGTTGATGTTCAATGCAATATACTTATTCTTTATACATCTTTTTATAACTAATTTTTCAAGTTCTATATGTATTTGCATCGCTCCTCCCTCGCCCCCCCCCGCTTCCATCCCCCCATCGTCCCCAAATTTAGGCCCTCATCTCAGAAACCCATCCTCATGTCACCCCGTCAGAAAACTCCATGGAACTATGAATATATAAGAAGAAACGACATGCTCGACTAGGTTTTCCCTTATACTTCAATATAATATATTAGAAAAAATTAAAAGGAGCTTTCCCTTTTTATGGTAATATAATGCCGACAAAACCATTTGATTTGTTGCCTTTTTTTAATGTTGTTTTGAAGGATATTAGAAAAAACAAATAAAAAAAATGAGACAACATATCAAATCTAGCTTAAGAGAAAAAGTCATTTGCTCAAAAGACATTTCATCATAGGCAAGGGTTAATGAAAGAAAGCTTTTGCAAATAATTATGTAAATATTTTTTTTATTAATATTTTAGGTTACATACTATGATTTATTGAAAAAAATCTCACTACGATTATGTTTAGAAGTTTTGTTCATTCATTTTATGGACTATGAAAATGTTAGATTTTTTATATGTTAGGAATGAAAATTTTGAACATGTTTAGGATGCAAGTTTAAACTGTAAAGTCAATTAATATTAACCAATTCCATTTTTACATGGATGAATATTTTATACCGAATCTCATTTCATTTTAGGTAAAACATCTATTTATTTTTAATTCATTTTGAGACAAAAAAAAAGAATATTTATAAAATAATTTTTAAAGGGTATCCTATTATAATACAAAGAAACTATATTATTTAGAAAACCCTGATATCTTAACTTTAATTTACAAGTAAAAATTATGTCTTTGATTAGACATTTTAGGTGAAGTTATTAAACATTTTTTGTTAAAGTAAACATATCTCTATAATATATTGTTAGTTAAATAAATGAATTTATATCTTTCGTGAATTTCACAATATTTTATACAATTAATATTACATTTGAAGGCTTATATGTAAAGCTGAAACTTAGTAGAACTTTTAAAATAATTTTATGTTAAAATGATTAGTTTTAAGTACATAACAAAAACAACTATGAAAACATAACATTTTGATATACAAAATATTTAAATATAGTCATTTACTTATTTTCTTATAAATAAAAAATATATTACAAAATACTTAAACTAATATCACCTGTTCAACCATTTTTTTTCCCCAAACAATAAGAACAAGTTCCCATTAAAAAACTATACAATGAAATAATGCCACCATGGAATATTATAGAGTTGGTTCATCTGCAAGAAGTGAGGAACAAAAGAATTCATAATTCTTCTAGAGTTCAAATTATGATAGTAAGAATACAATATGATTGTAACCTTTTCATGTGCAAGAGATTCATTGAGTAGTTTTTCTCTTCCACATGGTTTTGAACACCAACACATGTATATGAGTCTTATTCATCTTGAGCAAAATTAACAAATGATAAGGCTACTTTTAAATGATTATAACAAAAGGATTATTTAAGGCTACTTTTAAATGATTATAACAAAAGGATTATTTAGATAGGTAAATGATATTATAGTAGAATGAAATATTAATATTATGTGAGATGTGTTATATTATTTGTAAATAATTATAATTAAAAGCTTGTAAAACATCACAAGATAATAATTATGGGAAAGAGAAAGCCCAGAAGACATGATCACAAATTCATTGATGATATCAATAAGAGAGTTATGACAAATATAAAAAAGAGTAAAAAATCTTCCTTATAATTCTACATTGAAATATATAATATATGTTTACAAAATGATAATAGGTATATTAATATTTTGATCTAATAAAAACTACCGACATTATAAAAAAGCTATTATTATTGTAACTACTACTCTATGATAATATAATGTTTATCTTACTAATTTTTTTAATTAAATTTGAGGTTTCATTTCATTAAGCTAGATATAAATATATATATATATATATATATATATATATATATATATATATATATATATATATATATATAATATATATATATATATATATATATATATATATATATATATATATATATATATATATATATATATATATATACTTTAAAGGGTTAAAAATATTGTTTTTCACTAAAAATTGCATAAAATTTACTCATAATTTATTTAACATATTTGACACTTAGTGTATTCTTTGAAAGCCCTCTACCTTTACAAGAAAATCATGTCATTCTTTAATATACCTGAAAACATGTCCACTCGATTATAAATCATTATAAAGAGAATGACTTAACAATATATCATATTTACAAGATCTTAAAATTTTAAAAAATGAAACATCTTTCTCTTATTACATTAGAGAAATATATTTATGAAAAAACAAAACAAAACATAAACCAACATTCTTTCCTTTATTACTAAAATTATTTACATGCCCTTGAGATGAATCATCAAGTTGAGAACTTTGAAATGCATTTGATTCCACTTTGAATTGTTTAGAGCGAATTTTAGAATCATCATTGATTTAAGTTACTCCATTCGAAGACAAATTATTGATATGAGTAAGAACAACAACTACTTTGACATCTAGTATTATCCAATTTAATATTTTAATTAAAAGAACTTTTATATTGTGATTGTATTTGGACTCTTTTTATGCCCATGTAGCTAAAGCCACTTTTGTATATAGGGAAGATAAGATGTCAAATGAATTCCTTGAGTCTATTTAATTTTTTTAATGTTTTTTTTTGGAATTTTTTAATTTGATTTGATCGAGTTTGAAATTCATCTTTGTCTATTGTTTAGGTCAATTTATTTATTTATTTATTTTTGTTGATGTCATGTTTTGAGGAGATATTAACAAATAGAAAATTGAGGAATACATGGCCACGTTGATAGAAAAATAACATTAAAAAGGGACATTCTTATAATTTATGGGTTGTTCCTATCGATAATCGTCCCTCTTAAAAATCACTAGATTTGACTTATTCTTTGAAATCCAATTTGATACAGATTCTTGTAAAAATTATATAATTCTATGGATACGTAGCCTTTGTTATATTTATATATTTGCCAAAGAGAGTAACTACACCCTAAAAGTATTACTCTGACAATAAAACATACAATCTGATCCAAATTGAAACAAAATTTATATTTTTCTTGTTAATTGAAAAATATGTCCATTATTTAAAGCATAATTTAACTCCAATAAAAATATCAGATTAAATTACTTGTTAATTGAAAAATCAAAATAATATATTTCCATTGAATGTTTATAAATTAACATAAATAAAAATGAAAATAATATTAAATATACAAACCACATGATCATTAACCGCCTCAACACAGTGACAAAATAAAATACCTAACATGAATTTCTTTAATAATAAAATAAAAAACACCAAACATGAAAGTGGCAGTCACCTCCGTTTGTCAATGGGAAACATTTGTGAATGACCCTCCTCATCCATTTTCATTGGTTTATATTTTATTTCATTTTTAAATTTATTTATTAAGTGCTTGGGGTCGTGGAGGCGCACTTTGAAGATCTTAGATTTAAATACTTTTGTTTGTTTTTTATGGGAGTAAGTGAGTTTGGAGGGAGATTAAAGAGAAGTCCTTATCATCTTTGTTTATTTTTATACAGTTGCACATGGATTTTTAGGAAACTAATTTCCTTTGTACTTAGGAGTTTGTGTTATTATTAAATTATTATCGAGCTTTTAAGATGTACGAATAAATTCGGCAATCAATATTCCAATCATTTTATATGTTTATCAGGTTGTTTAATAAATGTAAAGTTTAATTATATATGTATTTTTGTGTTAGAATGAATGTATGACAATGAAAATATGTTTTAAATTTGCTTAAATTCTATTTTAAATATTTGAAATTAATTATTAAATTCATTTAAACAAAGCCACTCCTCCATTGGAGACATCTTAGGAGGCCATATTAAATCCATGTCCAACCATCATTTGATCCAAGCATCCAACATCCAACTTTATGCCATCATAATGCCAAAAATCTAAGTCTAATATGCAATCACAAAACCTAGATTGAAGTTCTAAGGAGGTAAAAAGGATGGTAAGAATGTTCTTGTTATTTTGATTTTATCTCCTTTATCCACTCCTATTAGTCTCATTAGGGTTTATATTTTTATTACTAAGTTTAGTAATATTGTTCAAGATCTAAAATTTAGTGCACATTTTGGCAAGCATAGTGGGAGTAACTACTCCCAATTTAATCCATTTTGCATGTTAGTTGTGTTTTTGCTAATCTACATCTCTAATTAGATCAAGAAACTTTCAAAAAAATTCAAATGTTGCATGTACAGGTTATAGTCACAATATTACATTAGTAGTCATGACATTGTTCAGCCAGCTGCAACATTACCTTCGGAGTAGTGATTTTATACTACCTGCTAGCTGTTTGTAAGATTATTGCCTTTCAACAATACCATGACTCAATAGTAGCAATATTGTCAGGTTAGTCATGATTTTGCTTTACTCAGTTGCAATTTTGTAAACCACTAATGGTTTATGTTATAGGTCCCATCATTTGACATTACCATGTCTTACCCACTCATGATTTTATCCTACAATAGAAATATTATCATTGATAGTCAGGTATTGAAGGGTCCAGATCATCCATTTCATCCACTGATCGTTATTTTCATAAGAACCATTGTGTACTCCTTTTATAGGTTCCTGTGTGTTTTTCAAAGGATCTAACCCTCTCTGTGTGTAGGAATTGAGGATGGCAAAGGGATCAAGAAAAACCTCATCAAATGACACTCAAGCCACAATATCATGACTCTCCTAGTAGTGATATCATCCTGGTAATCATGGGATTGTGGCCAAGATTTGCAGTATTGCCATTTGTCACAAATCTCCTAATAATTAACCTTTGTCATTTGATTTGTAGTATCCTACTTTGACAATTTGTGTTTTTACAAGGGGTTCTGTTATAATATAGTTTATTATTCAATATTTTAGGGGTTTTTGCTTTATATTCATATCTATCACCTAACCCCCAAAGTTTGTATTAGAATCTTGTTTGGTTTTTGTCTAGTTTGTGTGATCTATAGGGTTAATAGGGAAGGAGGTCAAGGGTAAAAGGAACCATTTGAAGACCAAAACACATTATGCCTTACCTCACTAATTTGCACAATAAGGATGCAATTAATGAAAAAATGGATTGATTACAGTAGCATGGTGAAGAGGAATATAAAGAAAGAGTAGGGGGAGTTAACTGATAGGAGAACTCACTGTGGAACTAAGTTTAACTCACTATAGAACTTAAAAAATAAATCATAGTAGTAGTCAGCCGAACTCACTATGGAACTCACCTTCTCACCCTCTTAAACTCTTATCACACCTAAGTAAGCTAAAGCTACAAGTGTAGGAATTACCCATTTAATAAGTAAATGAAATAATTAATATCCTACACCAACAATAATTAAACTTTGATTTGACGTTAATCATCATGTAATAGACATTTTTAGCATCTAAATTAATCTATCATAAATTAAATAAATCTCTACCTATGTCAAAAATCTAAATCTAAAATTTTTGTCATTTTGTACTATATCATGACTCATGATTTATTTGGAGTAGTGACTTTATCATTCTCAGTAGCAAATTTTGTGATTTATGACAAAACCAAAATTATCGATCTAGTAGCTAATAACAGTATTGTCATTGCTAGTCATGGTATTGTCCATCTAACCATAGTTTTGTAAGTAACCATCATGATCATCCCTCAGTTGCAATATCATAACTCATAAATAGCGATTTTGACCCTCAAATTACGAATTTGTAGTCTCTAGTTACGGATTTGCCCTATGTATTTATGGATTTTCAAAGAGTGGCAATTTTGTAAAAAGTCATTAAAAACTATTAATCTTTTTATTACAGTACCCCTCTCTTGCGTGCCAAATCAAACTACTAAGTTGTGGGCTTGCAGGTCACCGGTCAAAGGGTCCATTTTGGTGCTTTTAAATCATTTTCTAATGATTTTAATCATTTATATATATATATATATATATATATATATATATATATATATATAATTGTTTTGTGTGTTAAATTGTAAATACTTTATTGTATTGTGCCACTCACACATAGTAATTAAATCAATTAATTAATTGTATCATGTGTTTACTTATTTTTCAAGCCCCCCCTCTAAGATAACACATGATGTGGAATTGATCCCCATGTACGAGCTTAGTATATAGGGGTTAGTGTCATGGATTTCATCATTGTGCACTAACTAAACTCTATGTTCTAGTGGACTATAAAATTCAAGGACAACTATAGTTAGGCTAAGCGGTTGACCCCATACAAGTCATACATGAATGAGAAGAGTTAACTCTTTGAAATAGGTGTTAGATAACACCTTATATGATATTAGGCCCCAACATACCTTCATGTATATAGGGGACACACCTAGAGGCCTTGTGTATACCTAGCATAGGTTCTTTCAAGCGTAACAAGTGTATTGCTATAGGAATCAATATCATCTCCAAAGTAGCCATCATGTGTGAGCAAGGTTGAGAGTGTTTGATAGATTCTATAATAGGTCACCGACCTACAGCCTCACTTATGAATCCATTGGATGGTGTGGATATTGGGTTACACACCCTTGATTTTATTAATCATAGGTTGTGGTTTGCTTGCTTGGGTGTGTGTTGTGTTAGATCCATGTTGTTTGTGAGATGAGTTAGCCTTCACCCAAACCCATACACACATATCTAGGTCTTTGCACAACTCATCTTATACATCCTATCATCTTGTATATTATTGCATCATCATCCTACCATCTTGAGTATCCTTACCATCCTTTCCTTGTACATCCTTTTCATTATCTCATCTCCTATCTTAAGTCTAGCCATATCTCACCCATTATTCTCACATATCCTAGTCACACCTTGTCCTAAGACCACCTCACATTGATTTGTCCAAACTTGAGCTTGTGTTATTCACCTTTGGTTCCACCATAGTCCTAATCATTCCTATATCATCTAGTCTCAATTTTCTCTCATCATTAACATCATCCCATTGTACATATTATCCCCTTATATCCTTTTCATTGTCCTTATCTCATCCCCATCTTGTCTTCATCCCATCCTAGTCCAACAACACCCATTTATTATTGCTCTCATCCCCCATCCTCTCCATCTTATCTTGCACATCCTTGTCATAATCCCTTAGTACCTATTGTATTTTTATATTTTTTTCATTATCCTATCCCATATCCCATATTGTCTAATCCACTCATTATTTGTCATACCCCCATCACCTACATCTTGTCTTATACATCCTTATTCAATCATCCTTTTTACCTATCACCTAGTATATCTCTGACATCATACCATTATATATATTGGATTTGTATATCCTTTTATTGTCCTATCCTATCCTCCATTATCAATTTTTCTTCATACCATCCATTCATCCTTAGTCATACCCTTATCACCTACATACCCCAATCCATCTTATATCCTTACCCAAGTCTGCATCATCAACTACTTGTCTTCTCATAGTCACCTCATCCCTTCATAGTCCAACCATATCCACCCTTGATTGATCACCCCCCCATCACTCACATACATTGATCATCACCTTGTATATCCTTGTCATCATCCTGTTGTAGCCTTTTTCATTGTCTTATCCCATCCCACATCTTGTCTTATCCTAACTATAACCACTCTTCATTGACCACATCTCTATAACCTACATACTTTATTTCTTTTGTATATCCTTCTAGTCGTATATCATCCTAGCACCATCCATAGTTAGCCATCCCCCCACCACCTAATCATATCTTGTCATCCACATCCTAATCACATCTTGTCTGAAGTCCATAATCAATCCCTTGTCGTGACCTTGCCTTCCTCACCCATCTAGTCTACCATCATCTTATCTTATCCTAGTTGGATTTTTAAGTCATAAATGGGTCTACACCATCTCCATCATTCCCTGATCATCCACATCCTATCATCACCTTTCTATACGTATCCTTATCTCACCATATTACCACCTTCATCACATAGTCATACCCCATCCCATATTGAGCAACCTGGTCTTAAGGTTTTGAGCTAATATTGTTATTTACATCATCCTATCATTTTAGTCCATTATCATTTGAATAGATCTCTTACCTAGTCAGTATCCCGTTAACATCTTATCATTTTATCAGTTTCAATCTCGTAACTCATTATCAATCTAATCATCCCTATTCAAATCATCTTGCCTATTCATAACTAGCACCCATCATATCATCCTCTTTCTAGTTTTAATCTAGGCACCCATCAAATCTCTAATCCTTTTGATATCTTGAAAACTAGACATCGTTGATAGGTCATAAACACCTATTATACTGACAATTTGAAATCTGATCATAATCTTTAGTCCATCAAGTCTATCCCATCCTCGTCATCATCCATCCTGTTAGCTTGTTTCCTCGGCCTTACTTTGTTCAAACAAACCTTAGTCTACCTTCACATCATCATCCATCGTTCCCATGGATTTGGAATCAGTTCTTGTAGACCAATACATCCTAGCCATCAAGGATGAAGTCCTTTTGCAGTCAACAGAGTTAGGTACTTGCCTACCCTCAGATCTTGATTCCATTCACCCCAAATCATCATCCCATAGCCCCATGAAATTAGTCTTAGCCTCCCTTGATATGATCACCCTAATCAATCAATACATCACAGAGAATAAAGATCAATTCCTTTTGCGACTATGGAATATGGGTGCTTAATTTATCGATGATTTTGACCCCATAAGCCTAAAGTCACCTCCCAAACATGTCCAACATCAACCCTTATCCCATCCCCCTCCACCATCCACTAGCCCTATTCAAAACCGCTTGGCCCTAATTCATACATGTCTATAGTCAAATCCTCCATTTACTAATCATAATCCATCACCGCTCCCTCATCCTTTATCACCCACCACCATGAACCTCGACCCCACTTTCATAGACTAATACTTAGCTACCAACAAGGATGAAATTCTCTTGTAATTCATTACGATGGGTGTTCTACTTCCTAAGGTGTTCCACTTCCTTAAGGTGTTGACCCGAATTAACTTATTGCACCTCTAACACAAACCCATTCTTGTAAGTCTCCTTCTAATCCCCTATCCACTAGTCATAGCCAATCATCCACCCCTTCCCTTACTAGAAAATGGAATTCAATCTTGGCCACCCATCCATCCACCCAACCACATCAAACACCATCTGATCTAAAGTCCAATAGTTACACATCAAATTCACAAAGCAAAGCGAGTCCTTATACCCCCATTCCTATATCCTTGGAAGCCCTTTTCCAAAAATTTTCCATCACTAACATGATGGCCTATCCACCCATATGACATAATGATCCCACCAAGCCTAAGACCTCTTGGTATAGAATAAATTGATATTGTCTATATCATCGAACTTAAGAGCATTCTATTAAATGATGTCAACACATCCAAGACTATGTCCAAGACCTCATCAACAGTGTTGACATAGTAATCAAGGATGAGTAAGATGAATTTAAATCCCTAAGTGAATAAAAAGAGGAATGCCAGGATTCCATTCCCTGCCATGATCAAACCCTTCCCATTCCAAGCCAAGGTCAAGACATCCTATCCATCCTCCATGATCCCCCCATCTCTGACCACCCATCCATTCAAAACAAGTCTACTCCCCATAAATTTAGTCCTTTTGTATCCCATAATCCCTTTCATGGACCTATTTTTACTTCATCCATCATCTTCCTCTCTCCCAACACATCAATCACCCCCCATTAAGAGGACAATCACAGACAAATCATCCTTTACTAGTAGCATAGCATCATGTACATCATAATCAAAACAAGTTTTATCTACCTTAGGATCATGTGCAACACCAGTATCCAAATCAAATTCCTCATCTAGAACATCATACTTAGTTAATATTGTAGCAAACAATGATAATTCTTGATCTTTTAAAGATCCCAATCAGGATGATGAAGTCATAACTAAATTCTTTATTGCGTTATCTATTAAATATTTTAGAGTGGGTCCAATCCTACCTTGGATACGTGTCTTAATGATCCTTTTGAGATTCTTGAGGACACTTTCTCTGATGTTGAGGCTAGGGATCCTAGTGACATTTATGAGGACTACGCTACCCATTATCCCCTACTCTAACACAAAACATTATTCATCCACCTCACCTTCACAATCTCCATATCTAACTGCATGATGGGAATAAACAAGAACATGCATCATTGGATTCCCCTCTACATTTCATATCATGTCCTGAAAATACAAAGATCCAAGACCATCATCCAATAATCATAATTCATGATCAAATCACCCTTTATCCCATAAATAAAAGTCATGAAAATTCAAATCATCGACCTAATCACAAAATGTCTTCTCCTAGTGAAGCCTAAAATCTGGCACTAGGAGCATATCAAAGTCAAAATAATCATGTCAAGTCAAAAATCAATCTCCTCTGATGAAGACCAAAATTAGGCACCAGGGGGAATCAAATTCAAATCTAATCAACAATTCAAAACAAAGACAAAAATAAAAATCATGTTTCTAACCATCCTCTTAATACTTAGATCAAATAATCAGCCAATCAAAAGGTCTTGAATCCCTTGATATCATGACACCAATTTACAAAATCCCATCCACCATATCTAATAGTGTATGCAATTGTTGAACCCCATTTTTGCTTACCATATCATTGTATCGTTTGACATTATCATATCCCTCATTTACATCCTATATCCCATCATCACATCCATGACATACCTCCAACCCCATCATACCTCAAATCCCTGGGCAACATTGTCCCTCATAGAGATTACAAAGACACCTAACCAAAATCTCTAGAGAATGTTAAATCAAGAGACAATAAAGGCCACCAAGACATTAATACATTTGCAATAGTGATAGGATCCTAGCATCATATATATCTATAACTAGTGTTGGTTAAGGATTCAGCCAGTGTCAGTTTTCCTGCATCTCGTGCCTGTATCCAATAAATCAAGATACCATAAAAAATTTAAAAAAGAAAAATTATTTGTCCAATGGTGAAAACCAAATTTCTGGCACCTTGGGCAAGTACCATGATGAAAACCGATTTTCAATGTCATGGTAAAAAAATCTATTGTCTGTATTATACCTCAACACTTAGGGGCATACTCCATCCATTTCATCTATCCCATCGTCAACCAACATATCATGCATCCTATTGTGTTAATTATACCTTTCAAGTCTTAGCCTTCATAAGGGAATGGAAGGTATCTTGAGCAATGTTCCCAAAACCATCTTGGCATATCCTCCAATGTATACTTAGGAGAATGAAATCTAGTTCCTTCACAATGTGGTCATTATCAACCCCTTGTCCTTTCTTCATTAGTCATCATCCCCTTTCCATATCATCTTCATTCCTTTGTCACTCATCCATCATCCATCCTCATCTTGGTTGTAAGGCTTGGTAGTCCCTTTACTAGTAACCCCTCCCCCCTACCCCCATATTTGTACAGTGTACATACCTATTCCAAAAAGAAATACAAATTGAAATATTCCAAAAATCAAAAAAATTAAAAAATCCAAAACTAGTCCATCGTGTCTTGTCTTATACCCCATCTCCTAGCCACATCCATCTCCATATCATTCACCTTTCATCACAGATGATATCCATCTCATATGTTCCTCTTCCCATCTTTGGATGTACCATTTGGTCCTAAACCCCAATTTGAGTGGTCACCCATCTTCCCATATCTTCCTCATCCATTTTATCAAGTGTGATTAACATGCATCACCTCGTCAAAGACTTTAATATGGTACCCATCACTTCCCTATCAGTGCTTTGTCACATCTAGCACCCATCCAATCACTCCTTGCTATTGTGAACGATATTTGATCCCATCACCTCTTAGTGAATTTTCATACATAATACCCATCAAATCACTCCTAACTAGTATGAAATGTATATGATCCCATCATTTCTTAAGTCTCCTTACTATATTGGAATCTTGTAGGGCCTTGTCTGTTGATAATCCTTGGTCACTTTTCAATTCAATTTCAAGACCATCCTTCTATCCTAAACTAGGGGCATCATCCCATCCTCGTCCTAATCATAATCATATTATAATAATCCCAGTCTATGCTAATTATCATGATAATCTCAGTCCATCATTAGACAAGAGATTGTGACACTACATGTAGATATTTATGTGTGTTACTTATTTGTTTTGTTTGTCATGTTTGACTATCATGTATATATCTTGATTGTCTTGTGTTTTGTTTGCATCATATATCTTTTTGTCTATTGTGAAATGAATGGGGATGCTATGAGGAAACCTAAAGTGACCTTCAGGATGCAGAGTTTGTTACTTACCCATGCATTTCGGCACAACATCCACTTGGTTATTTCTATATCATGGGGCATACTGCCAAGTGCCATATTTAATGGATTACCTAGACTATGATGAGCTTTATGACATTTGTGATGGATTGATCATTTAAACTTTCATCACTTATCTAATCATCCAATCATCCTTCTTCCATAACTAATCCAATCCTCTTGGCCCATCCAACTAACATCCTTATCATTTTCCTCTCATCATCCAAATCATATCCTTCAATCACTAACAACTCTAATAATCCTCATATTCATCACTTTTTAATCATTAATCCTCGCCATTATCATCATCTTTGAGTCATAACTACATCACCTGATATCTTTTCATACTATGTAGGCAACATTTCGTCACTTCATTGTGCCCAAGGATAGCTCGATCACTATCTCTTCTATACTCATCATCAATCAAATCATCGGTAACTTGATCATACCAATTCTTCTCTATCATCATTATTGATCGATTTAGCTTTAAGATACACCCACCAATCTTATCAAATCCTCATCTTATCCTGGTGCATAGCTCTCCCTTACATGTGTCCTTGCTTGGGATACATCTAAAGCTTACAATCTTTACTCCTATCATCATCTTGTTACAATTGACTTCCCCTTAGGATGTGTTGACAACCATGACTCTCATCACCTGTATTCCCTATACATGTGTCATTGTCAGGGGCATCATCAATATGTAGCTCATTACTCAAGTTGAATCCTTCATATTTTTCATCATCTATCTTGACATCTACCATCCCATCCCCTTTTTTATTCATCACATCTCACCCATCTCTCTTCTTTAGAGTGGCCATCCATCTCATTCTTCCCCACATGTCCCTTTGAGGGGGCATCATATCCACTAACATCATCATGTACTAACATTCATCTATGACATGGTTTTTCTTTGAAAGACCATTACTCCTACTTCATACACTCGTAATGGCCTTTCAAAGAGGGGCAAAATGTATGCACCTAAAATTGCTTGCTTCATTATTATCAACTAATATTCTTATTAATTGAAACTAATTGTCCTTAACCTATTTTATTCTACTAATATATCTCCCTTCCTAGCCATTCATCTAATACCCCTTATATTATCCTACATTCACTACCCTTATTCATCATCCTACCTCCTTCGTTACTTCTATCATAATCCCTATTATCCTGATCTAACCCTAGTTATCCATTATATGGGAATTTAAAATTCCCATAACCCCACCTACTCACCTACTAACCTACACCCTAACCTTTCTTACATCCCTATGTCCCTAATCCTTATCTAATCCCCACCTAACCCTCCATTATCCTTGAGCTACTAGAGAAGTCTCTAGATTTGGAGAAGCTCTTCCAAGTCTCTAGAAGTCTCTAAACTAGAGACTTCTAAGGAATTTAATATTCCTTGAATAATTTATAGCCATTGGATCTCCTCATCCATTTTTAAATGTCAACCCTTGATATTCCCTCCATTGTCTATTGAAACAAAGCCACTCCTCCAATGGAGATATCTTAGGAGGCCATATCAAACCCATGTCCAACCATCATTTGATCCAAGCATCCAACATCCAACTTCATGCCATCATAATGCCAAAAATCTGAGTCTAATATGCAATCATAAATCTTAGAATGGAGTTCTAAGGAGGTAAAAAGGATGGTAAGAATGTTCTTGTTATTATAATTTTATCTCCTTTATCCACTCCTATTGGTGTCATTAGGTTTTAGATTTTTATTACTAAGTTTGATAATATTGTTCAAGATCTAAAGTTTGGTGCATAATTGGATTTTGAAAGAAGCAGAGTTAAGTCCCCTAGGAGATCCATTTTCCACATAAAGAACTTTGGTTTAAAACGCTGAAAGATGGAATGAATTTAGTACCACGTAAATTATGTGTAAGAGAAAAACTAAAAAAGGTGCTTAAATGTCTTAGGCTGTTGACAAGCCATGCATATGGGATTTGAAACCCCCGAATGCTTGAGCTAGTCACCCAGAGACAAGCCCTAATAAAGAAGACACCAAACAAAATGAGCTTTTTTAGGCTCAATGACAACAAAACACTCAATATTAAATTGCTTAGCCCAAACCCTATGACTATAATGGATATTCCATATGAGGTTGAGCATTTTATTTGGAATATATTGAGGGGCTAACAAATTACAACCCAGTTGAGGAGAATATCGAGTGAAAGGAGTGGTTGTAGGCCAATGGCAATCCTTCCACTAGGGAATAAGGGAGTTGACCCTTGTCTTGTGTAAATACTCATCAATTGTTGAGTCTTGAATTTCTGATATAGCCTCTACATTTGAGTTATTTAAATTAAGTTTGTTCTGAATTTACTACCAAGTGAGTCAAGATGGATTCACTTGCAGAAAAGGTCACCTAGATTTTTCACACCTTTTCTGAATGGTCTTAACCCGTTAACCTAAAGAATTAAGGCAAAGGTAACATTATGAAAATTTAATCAAGGTGAGCACCATAGAGATTGGGAATCAATGTAGAGGCCATTCCTGAAACCTTCACCTATCCAAGTAAGATGGGGTTTAAGCTTATCTTGTGCCTTTTATAGAATTTGCACAACAAAAGTACCCTTAATTTTAACTGGCACTAGGGTGACAAGAAGGGAATGGATTCCCAGGCCCTGCCAAGCCTTCCTACCACATGGGATCCTCTGATAAATAGAGTGTTGAAAAATAATCTTCAAGGATTCGTCACCAATAAGACCCCTAAGGATCAATTTAACACCAAAAGCAAGGCCTTGAATTTTTATATCTAAAAGTCCCAAATCACCTGCTTCCGTAGGGTGACAACATATGTTCTAGGTAACTCTTTGAAAGCCCTTGTCACCTTCAGAAATAACCCATAGAAAATCTCTTAGGAGTTTTTATAGTTTACAATAAGCAACATTAAAAGGGTCCTAATAAGAGGAGTAATAAACATGCGTAACTACCAAACCTTGGAATAAATCTAAAATTTGTAGCTAAAGACAAAGGATTTGTGATCTATAAAGAAATTTTTTCTTGACCCTTTACGCCATATAAGACCATAACTCATAGGGTGAAGCCTAAAAAGCAAAAGGGATGCCAATGAATTTTAACTAAACCCTTTAAAGAAGCCACTATCACTGATATCCCTCCAGCCAAGGATGATTGGGACCCATAGATTAGTAGTAACACTAAGTCTTTCTCCATTAAATGGAAAAGCCTAAATCCAAACAAAAAATATGAATCCATTCCATAACATTCTTAATTGACTCTTCTTTCTCTTGAAGAGTGAGGAAGGAATCATTCGTAACATGGCCATTCAACAACTGTTGGTCAGACTGAGGGAGGGAAATTCCTTTCACCAAACCCCTAACAATGTAATTAGCTAACAGGTAGCTAAAGCCCTCTACTGTTAGGACACATAATGAAGGATCTAAAGGACATCCTTGTCAAATAGAATAATGAAGTTTAAATTGAGAAGATTGAGTGCCGTTGATTGTAATACATGCCCCAACATCCTAAAAGAACATATTGACCAAGTGAACAAATTTGGGGCCAAAGCTAAGGGCCTATGGCATGGCCAAAATAAAGGGCCACTTAATACAATCATAAGCCTTTTCAAAATCAATTTTAACAAACAAGTTTTTTTGATTGGATACCCAAGCCCATTTCATACCTTCTTAGACATCAATGACATTATCTATAATAAATCTGTGTTGAATAAAACCAGTTTGTTCACTTCTGACAATTGAGGGAAGAAGATGTTTTACCCTGAGGGCTAAAGCCTTAGCGATAATCTTATAGGAGACGTTGAGAAGAGTAATAGGTCTCCAATTGGTGATAATTTTAGGGTCACCAGCTTTTGGAATAAACTTAATATTACCTTGATTTATAAGAGGTCCCAAAGAATTAGTTAAAACAACTTTAGAATACACCTTAGATTAAGAATGTCTTTGTTTAGCATTTTGTAAGTATTGGGTGCATGAATAATAACAACAATTTTTTAATTTATATTTTAAGAGAGGAATCAATATTTTAAAAAAATATAAAAAAATATATTATAAGAGAGGAATCAATATTTATATATCTTAATGTGGTTATTCAATAAATATATTATAGAAATATTATATAAGTGGAAGAAAAGTAATACTTTTTATATTGTGTGTTTAAGTGAAAAAAAATAACATTTTAAATTGATTTAAAATGAGAAAATTGTGATACTCTAAAATAAGTGTGACCAATACATGTGTATTGAGTATTTTATACTTATAAAGATGATGTGTCATCACATGACTCGTTGCTTTATATTATTATTTGATTAAAGTTATACAATCATATAAAAATTATACATCTACTTTTAATTCATTTCTTTTAAATATTGACACCCACTTAAATATTGACTCCTCTCGTCTAATTTTAATGTTTTTTTTTAAATTATAAAAATATAATAATATTCGAAAGACGATCATCAAATTTAGTTCCTTGCATTCATAACAAAACGATTAAAGTTCAAATCTTACAAACTACCACCAACAAAAAAATATAATATTAATTGAGTGAAATAATAAAAATACAAAAACTCGAATCCCTCTTATATTCTTGATTAATTTTGACCTATCAATCTTACATTAACTTGTAAAAACTAAAAACATCAAATAAACTTACCTATCATAGAAGATAGATACGTCTACATCCCTCTTTTACCATACAAAATGGGGGTTGGTAAGATGATAATCATACCTATAATTGGCTACATACACACACTATTCATTTGTTGTGGAAGATAATGATAATTGAATGGAGGTATCTTTCAATATTGGAAGAAATCTGGAAGTACTACTTTCAACAAATTGTTATCGCAATTTCTCACCTTTAAACAATAGTATAACATATAGTTTGAAAGATATATTATTGGTTTATTTGTAATTTATTTATTTTATTTTTTAATAAGATTAAAAAGATTATAATTTAGAAAAAAACAAAAAAAATTTAGAGGTATTTTCGATTTTAATTGGGACACTGCGATTTTGCTTAGTGATTTTTATTGGAGCGAGTGGAGGCGAATTTAATTCTCTAAGAGTTGTCGATGGGGCCTACAAGCACCATACAACTTTGAAAATTTGGGCGGTGAGACTCGACCTTAGGACATATATGGGATGAACCCAAAACCTTTAACCAACTACACTACCCGTGTGGGATAAAAAAGATAATAAATTTATTCAATTTTTTTTACTATATATTTATTATTTATTAAATTCAAAATAATTCAAAATATTTTAAATATGAAAGATGGAGTAGGAGTAAGGATGAAAGATGGAGGAGGAGGAGGTGGAGGATCATCAAGGTTGTTACCCTAACCTCTCTAACAACCACTAGCTAGATGGTTTGTAGTATCAGGGACAAGATCCCATTTGGTTGTTTCCTTTTCATTATCTTTATCCTCAAAATTATCTAGTCTAGTAGGAGAAACAATAACAATCAAATGAGAAAAATTTTCCTACTGTAGAGCAAATCGCCCATATTGACCAACACCAACACCTACACTATCCCAACCAACACCACCACTTATGCCATCCTAGCCATTACCGTTACCGCCTTCATGACCATGAATTCGAGGTGTGAAACCTAGAGATGGAAAACATATCTATAGAGAATTATTATGGTGCTTATTGTGTGATTAGGTGCTCCCTTGCAGCGAATGCCTGTGGTCCCAAGGGGGTAACCAATCACAGAGAGACTCTGGAGGAACTCTAGTAATTACACAAGAACTAGGAAAAAATGGACTCATTGCTCCTCCAATGGTTGTTTTTATAATCATCCATCCACCACTCCTCTTTGCTATTGCATTTCCTCTTAGGTCTTCTCATGGTTTGATTTATATTAGCATATGCCCCTCGTAATTGCTTCTGTTATAGGTTTGGTTCCTTCCCTCCTGTTTCTTTACATCTCCCATCTAGGCATATATTCCCCTCAATTGTTAAATTCAATACCACCATTTGGAGTTTTGATCCATGTCTCTCTAGGCCTGCTCCTAATGCAATCTCAGGTGTTATTTATTTGTTAGAACTACATGCTCCATTTCAAACTTTTTTTTTCATTTTAGAGGCTTGACAATGCTTTCCCTTCTCCCTTGTTACCTCTTTTCTCCTACACGAATTTTGTGTATGATTCTTATTATTTTGCTAACTCATCATGCATGGACTCATCCCCTTCTTGCTCTATTTAGGTACCTGATTTGTCCTTCAATGTTGTTCCGAATCTCTCAACATCAACTCTTAAATTGTTCATAGTGGTTGCTTCTATATGGAATCTTTTGAAGTTTCCTCTATTATTAATTTGGGTGAAGAGGCTTTTAAATAAAAAGATTACTTTAATAAACATGGACTCATTTGTAGGTTTATTGAGCTTTGGCCTAAGTTGGCTGACCTTCATCAACGAGTCTCCTCTTCTTGAAAATCTCTGATTTGTCATGAATTATTCATCAATTCATGTGTGTAATACTTATTCATTATTGAGTGTGAAGATGTGGAGGATAGAAACACTATTCTAAAATCTACGTCTTGGTTTTAAAAGGGTCTTGTAAATACCATGGTATTATTCTGTTGACCTTTCTTTAGACATTGTTAATTTTGCTTCTATCTGGGTGAGGTTTTTGAATCTCCCTCTTCACTTCTGCCCTCCCTCCACTATCTCTACCATTGAGGATGCTCTTAGACTTTTTTAGTTTTGCTTTCTCTAGATAATTAATCAACATTTCACTAACTACGCTAGACTATTTGTGGATTTTATTTTTAAAAATGGTCTCTTAGTAGCAATATGGTTCAAGATGGACTATAGCATTTTAAAGCAAGTGCTAGACTATGAGCATTTCATTTTAAATGTCACAAATGCTTCTCTCATGGGCACCTTGTAACTAATTGTTAAAATAGGTCCACTACAAATGTAATAGGTCTGAGTGGTGTGAAAAAGAAGAGCAAGAAGCAAAGCCCTACTTGGTGGTGCAATGTTGAAAAGCACCACCATTTGGTGGCTCCTTACCCTCCTATCAAGGTGGAGGTTGCATATTCTCTCTTTGGAATTATCATTCTTCCCCTTCACCTCATGTAGTCACAACTACTCTGACAATAAATATTTTAGTTTCCATAAGCATCTCAATGTCTTTTTTTATCAAGAATGCTCTCTCATCTTCTCATCCTACCCACTAAATTTTGGTCTCTCCCGAAGATATTATCTTCCTCTTAGTTCCTCAACATATTCTCCTCTTCATCACAAGAATCTTTTAGAGCCTTATTTTGAATCCTAACTTTTATCCTCTTCCATTCTTATTCAACCTACTGCAAATTTGGACCCTTACTAAAACCCTTACTAAAACAAACATCTTTTATGTTTCTTTTGGATTTATTTGCTTCTTTGAATTGCTCACCCTCTTGAAGCACCCTTAGTAGATTCTTATGATCTTAATAATAAAATTTTGAAGAAAAAATCTCTTGCCAATCAAATGATCCTTAGATTTTTTTTAAAAGTCTTAAAAAAGATGCTTGAATTGATTTATCCTTCAAGTTTACATTTTGATCATGATGGCCTATTCATGAGATTCATATTTACTTTATCCTCTTTTTCTTTGTTTCTATAGCCTCTTCTCCCTCTCTCTTCTTTCTTAAATGGTGTGGGCCCGAATAGGATTCAGCTCTTCTCCCCTCTCTTCGTCTTAAACGGTGTGTGCTCGAATAGAATTCCACAATTTATGTATAAATAAAGTTTATATTCATCTAACTAATTTATTAAGTTTATCATCTTATTATTTGCTTAGTATTAAAATATATACATTGTTAGGGGATGTCCCCCTTTCATACCTCCACCTCTGCCTTGAACCATTGCCATCCTTGGGATGTTTCCCTCTAAGAGGGGACATCATCGGGATGTCCCTTCAAAAAGGAGACATCAAGGGGACTCTAGGACATCCCTGGGACATCCAGAGGACTCCCAAATGTCCCTTAACCCCCCATGAAACTTCTAGGCATCCCCCATGCTAGGGGATGTTGGGACGTCTTCGAGACATCCAAGAGACTCCCAAATGTCCCTCAACCCCCCATGAAACTTTTAGATATCCCTCGACCCCCCATGAAACTTTTAGGCATCCCTCAACCCCCGATGAAACTTCCAAGCATCCCCCATGCTGTGGGACTTCAAAAAAACATTTTTTTAAATTAAAAAAATATTTTGGTTTGTGAGCTCTCTACGTTAACCCTAATTACTAGTGAGTCCCACCCCTACACCCAAATGCCTCCCAAAAGTTTTTAAAAATACCTATCCCTTTCATTCCAAATCACACAAACTTCATTGTGTGAAGTAGAGAGATGAAAGTAGAGGCAACAAGCTAAGAGGGAGAAGTTTGCAAGAGTGAGAGAGCATTAGGAGAGGGAAAATGAGATCAAGAAGAAACAGTTTACTTATACTTTCATCCACTCCGTTAAGAGGAACATGCTTACCTCTAGGAGGACAAAGAAGCTTGTGGTTGTACATAGTGCCTTGTAGTTCATTGACTGCAACACACTTATGTACAAGGAGAGTCTAACAACTAGATGGGATGTAGAGCATGTGGAGTCCAGTAGTTCTAGTGATGAAGATTTTGGCGAGAACTTTGGGGATGATTATCCATTGGCTCATTAGTATTTAGTAATAATGCATCATCATTATGAAATTTTGAAAATTTTGAATTCGATATTGTGATTTTGATTTTCAATGTTCAATGTTCATTAGTTCAATGGTTCAAACTTGAAACTTCATTGTTAAAAGTTAAAACTTAAATGTTAAATTGTTGATGTTCAATGCAATATACTTATTCCTTATACATCTTTTTATAACTAATTTTTCAAGTATTATATGTAATTGCACCGCTCCTCCCTGACCCCCCTTCCCCCGCCGTCGTTCCCCCATCGTTCCCAAATTTAGGCCCTCGTCCTAGAAACCCATCTTTGCGTCCCCCCTTCAGAAAACTCTGTGGAACTATGAATATATAAGAAGAAACGACGTGCACGACCAAGTTTTCCCTTATAATTCAATATAAAATATTAGAAAAATTTAAAAGGAGCTTTCCTTTTTTATGGTAATATAATGCTGATAAAACCATTTGATTTGTTGCCTTTTTAAAATGTAGTTTTGAAGGATATTAGAAAAAACAAATAAAAAAATAAGACAACATATCAAATCTAGCTTAAGAGAAAAAGTTGTTTGGTCAAAAGACATTTCATCATAGGCAAGGGTTAATGAAAAGAAAACTTTTACAAATAATTATGTAAATATTTTTTTTATTAAAATTTTAGGTTACATACTATGATTTATTGGGAAAAATCTAACTACGATTATTTTTAGAAGTTTTGTTCATTCATTTTATGGACTACGAAAATGTTAGATTTTTTATATGTTAGGATTGAAAATTTTGAAGATGTAAAAAAGAGTAAAAACTCCTCCTTCTGATAATTCTACATTGAAATATATAATATATGTTTACAAAATAATAATAGGTATATTAATATTATGATCTAATAAAAACTACCGACATTATAAGAAAGCTATTATTATTGTAACTACTACTCTATGATAATATAATGTTTATCTTATTATTTTTTTAATTAAATTTGAGGTTTCATTTCATTACGCTAGATATAAATATATAATTTATATATACACTTTAAAAGGTTAAAAATATTATTTTTCACTAAAAATTGCATAAAATTTACTCAAAATTTATTTAACATATTTTCATTGGCTTATATTTTATTTTATTTTATTTTTAAATTTAATTATTAAGTGCTTGGGGTCGTGGAGGCGCACTTTGAAGATCTCAGATTTAAATACTTTTATGCTCGAATATTCCAATAAATTTTCTCCTCACCTTCCTGTTTTGTTTGTTTGTAAGTGAGTTTGGAGGGAGATTAAAGAGAAGTCCTTATCATCTTTGTTTATTTTTCTAAAGTTGCACATGGATTTTTAGGAAACTAATTTCCTTTGTATTTAGGAGTTTGTGTTATTATTAAATTATTATTGAGCTTTTAAGATGTACGAATAAATTCGGCAATCAACATTTCAATTATTTTATTTGTTTATCAGGTTGTTTAATAAATGTAAAGTTTAATTATATATATATTTTTGTGTTAGAATGAATGCATGACAATGAAAATATGTTTTAAATTTGCTTAAATTCTATTTTAAATATTTGAAATTAATTATTAAATTCATTTAAACAAAGCCACTCCTCCATTGGAGACATTTTAGGAGGCCATATTAAATCCATGTCCAACCATCATTTGATCCAAGCATCCAACATCCAACTTTATGCCATCATAATGCCAAAAATCTAAGTCTAATATGCAATCACAAAACCTAGATTGCAGTTCTAAGGAGGTAAAAAGGATGGTAAGAATGTTCTTGTTATTTTGATTTTATCTCCTTTATCCACTCCTATTAGTCTCATTAGAGTTTATATTTTTATTACTAAGTTTAGTAATATAGTTCAAGATCTAAAATTTAGTGCACATTTTGGCAAGCATAGTGGAAGTAACTACTCCCATTTTAATCCATTTTGCATGTTAGTTGTGTTTTTGCTAACCTACATGTCTAATTACATCAAGAAACTTTCAAAAAATTTCAAATTTTGCATGTATAGGTTATAGTCACAATATTACACTAGTAGTCATGACATTGTCCAGCTAGTTGCAACATTACCCTCGGAGTAGTGATTTTATACTACCTGCTAGCTGTTTGTAAGATTATTGCCTTTCAACAATACCATGACTCAATAGTAGCAATATTGTCAGGTTAGTCATGATTTTGCTTTACTCAGTTGCAATTTTGTAAACCACTAATGGTTTATGTTATAGGTCCCATCATTTGACATTACCATGCCTTACCCACTCATGATTTTATCCTACAATAGAAATATTATCATTGATAGTCATGGTATTGAAGGGTCCAGATCATCCATTTCATCAACTAATCGTTATTTTCATCTGAACCATTGTGTACTCCTTTTACAGGTTCTTGTGTGTTTTTCAAAGGATCTAACCCTTTGTGTGTGTAGGAATTGAGGATGACAAAGGGATCAAGAAAAAGTTCATCAAATGACACTCAAGCCACAATATCATGACTCTCCCAGTAGTGATATCATCCTGGTAATCATGGGATTGTGGCCAAGATTTGCAGAGTTGTCATTTGTCACAAATCTCCTAATAATTAACCTCTGTCATTTGATTTGTAGTATCCTACTCTGACGGTTTGTGTTTTTACAAGGGGTTATGTTATAATATAGTTTATTATTCAATATTTTAGGGGTTTTTGCTTTATACTCATATCTATCACCTAACCCCCAAAGTTTGTATTAGAATCTTGTTTGGTTTTTGTCTAGTTTTTGTGATCTACAGGGTTAACAGGGAAGGAGGTCAAGGGTAAAAGGAACCATTTGAAGACCAAAGCACATTATGCCTTACCTCACTAATTTGCACAATAAGGATGCAATTAATGAAAAAATGGATTGATTACAATAGCATGGTGAAGAGGAATATAAAGAAAGAGTAGGGGGAGTTAACTAATAGGAGAACTCACTGTGGAACTAAGTTTAACTCACTATAGAACTTAAAAAAGAAATCATAATAGTAGTCAGCCGAACTCACTGTGGAACTCACCTTCTCACCCTCTTAAACTCTTATCACACCTAAGTAAGCTAAAGCTACAAGTGTAGGAATTACCCATTTAATAAGTAAATGAAATAATTAATATCCTACACCAACAATAATTAAACTTTGATTTGACGTTAATCATCATGTAATAGACATTTTTAGCATCTAAATTAATCTATCGTAAATTAAATAAATCTCTACCTGTGTCAAAAATCTAAATCTAAAATTTTTGTCATTTTGTACAATATCATGACTCATGATTTATTTGCAGTAGTGACTTTAGCATTCTCAGTAGCAAATTTTGTGATTTATGACAAAACCAAAATTATCGATCTAGTAGCTAATAACAGTATTGTCATTGCTAGTCATGGTATTGTCCATCTAACCATAGTTTTGTAAGTAACCATCATGATCATCCCTCAGTTGCAATATCATAACTCATAAATAGTGATTTTGACCCCCCAATTACGAATTTGTAGTCTCTGGTTACCGATTTGCCCTATGTATTTATGGATTTTCAAAGAGTGGCAATTTTGGAAAAAGTCATTAAAAACTATTAATCTTTTTTATTACAATACCCTTCTCTTGCATGCCAAATCAAACTACTAAGCTGTGGGCTTGCAGGTCACCGGTCAAATGGTCCATTTTGGTGCTTTTAAATCATTTTCTAATGATTTTAATCATTTATATATATATAATTGTTTTGTGTGTTAAATTGTAAATACGTTATCGTATTGTGCCACTCACACATAGTAATTAAATCAATTAATTAATCGTATCATGTGTTTACTAATTTTTCAAGCCCCCCTCTAAGATAACACACGATGTGGAATTGATCCCCATGCACAAGCTTAGTATATAGGGGTTAGTGTCATGGATTTCATTATTGTGCACTAACTAAACTCTATGTTCTAGTGGATTATAAAAATCAAGGACAACTATCGTTAAGCTAAGCGGTTGACCCCATACAAGTCATAATGAATGAGAAGAGTTAACTCTTTGAAATAGGTGTTCTACTTCCTAAGGTGTTCCACTTCCTAAAGGTGTTGACCCGATTTAACTTATTTCACCTCTAACACAAACCCATTCTTGTAAGTCTCCTTCCAATCCCCTATCCACTAGTCATAGCCAATCATCCACCCCTTCCCTTACTAGAAAATGGAATTCAATCTTGGCCACCCATCCATCCACCCAACCACATCAAACACCATCTGATCTAAAGTCCAATACTTCCACATCAAATTCACAAAGCAAAGCGGGTCCTTATACCCCCCTTCCTATATCCTTGTAAGCCCTTTTTCAAAAATTTGCCATCCCTAACATGATGGTCTATCCACCCATATGACATAATGACCCCACCAAGCCTAAGACCTCTTGGTATAAAATAAACTGATATTGTCTATATCATCAAACTTAAGGGCATTCTATTAAACGATGTTAAAACATCCAAGACTATGTCCAAGACCTCATCAACAGTGTTGACATAGTAATCAAGGATGAGTAAGATGAATTTAAATCCCTAAGTGAATAAAAAGAGGAATGCCAAGATTCTATTCCCTGCCATGATCAAACCCTTCCCATTCCAAGCCAAGGTCAAGACATCCTATCCACCCTCCATGATCCCCCCATCTTTGGCCACCCATCCATTCAAAACAAGTCTACTCCCCATAAATTTAGTCCTTTTGTATCCCATAATCCCTTTCATGGACCTATTATTTACTTCATCCATCATCTTCCTCTCTCCCATCACATCAATCACCCCCCATTAAGAGGACAATCACAGACAAATCATCCTTTACTAGTAGCATAACATCATGTACATCAAAATCAACATCATAGTCAAAACAAGTTTTATCTACCTTAGGATCATGTGCAACACTAGTATCCAAATCAAATTCCTCATTGAGAACATCATACTTAGTTAATATTGTAGCAAACAATGATAATTCTTGATCGTTTAAAGATCCCAATCAAGATGATGGAGTCATAACTAAATTCTTTATTGCGTTATCTATTGAATATTTTAGAGTGGGTCCAATCCTACCTTGGATAGGTGTCTTAATGATCCTTTTGAGATTCTTGAGGACACTTTCTTTGATGTTGAGGCTAGGGATCCTAGTGACATTTATGAGGACTATGCTACCCATTATCCCCTACTCTAACATAAAACATTAATCATCCACCTCACCTTCACAATCTCCACATCTAAATGCATGATGGGAATAAACAAGAACATGCATCATTGGATTCCCCTCTACATTCCATATCATGTCTTGAGAATACAAAGATCCAATACCATCATCCAATAATCATAAATCATGATCAAATCACCCTTTATCCCATAAATCAAAGTCATGAAAATTCAAATCATCGACCTAATCACAAAATGTCTTCTCCTAGTGAAGCCCAAAATCTGGCACTAGGGGCATATCAAAGTCAAAATAATCATGTCAAGTCAAAAATCAATCTCCTTCGATGAAGACCAAAATTAGGCACCAGGGGGAATCAAATTCAAATCTAATCAACAATTCAAAACAAAGACAAAAATAAAAATCATGTTTGTAACCATCCTCTTAATACTTAGATCAAATAATCAGCCAATCAAAAGGTCTTAAATCCCTTGATATCATGACACCAATTTACAAAATCCCATCCACCATATCTAATAGTGTATGCAATTGTTGAACCCCATTTTTGCTTACCATATCATTATATCGTTTGACATGATCATATCCCTCATTTACATCCTATATCCCATCATCACATCCATGACATACCTCCAACCCCATCGTACCTCAAATCCCTGGGCAACATTGTCCCTCATAGAGATTACAAAGACACCTAACCAAAATCTCTAGAGAATGTTAAATCAAGAGTCAATAAAGGCCACCAAGACATTAATACATCCATCAATAGTGATAGGATCCTAACATCATATATATCCATAACTAGTGTTGGTTAAGGATTCAGCTAGTGTCAGTTTTCCTGCATCTCGTGCCTGTATCCAATAAATCAAGATACCATAAAAAAGTTAAAAAAAAAATTATTTGTCCAATGGTGAAAACCAATTTTTTGGCACCTTGAGCAAGTACCATGATGAAAACCAATTTTCAATGTCATGGTAAAATAATCTATTGTCTGTATTATACCTCAACACTTAGGGGCACAATCCATCCATTTCATCTATCCCATCATCAACCAACATATCATGCATCCTATTGTGTTAATTATACCTCTCAAGTCTTAGCCTTCATAAGGGAATGGAAGGTATCTTGAGCAATGTTCCCAAAACCATCTTGGCATATCCTCCAATGTATACTTAGGAGAATGAAATCTAGTTCCTTCACGATGTGGTCATTATCAACCCCTTGTCCTTTCTTCATTAGTCCTCATCCCCTTTCCATATCATCTTCATTCCTTTGTCACTCATCCATCATCCATCCTCATCTTGGTTGTTAGGCTTGGTATTCCCTTTACTGGTAACCCCTCCCCCCCCCACCCCCCCATTTGTATAGTGTACATACCTATTCAAAAAAGCCATAAAAATTAAAATATTCCAAAAATCAAAAAAATTAAAAAAGCCAAAAATAGTCCATCATGTATTGTCTTATACCCCATCCCCTAGCCACATCCATCTCCATATCATTCATCTTTCATCACATGTGATATCCATCTCATATGTTCGTCTTCCCATCTTTGGATGTACCATTTGGTCCTGAACCCCAATTTGAGTGGTCAACCATCTTCCCATATCTTCCTCATCCATTTTATCAAGTGTTATTAACATGCATCACATCATCAAAGACTTTAATGTGGCACCCATCACTTCCCTATCAGTGCTTTGTCACATCTAGCACCCCATCCAATCACTCCTTGCTAGTGTGAACGATATTTGATCCCATCACCTCTCAGTGAATTTTCATACATAATACCCATCAAATCACTCCTAGCTAGTATGAAATGCATCTGATCCCATCATTTCTTAAGTCTACTTACTATATTGGAATGCTGTAGGGCCTTGTCTGTTGATAATCCTTGGTCACTTTTCAATTCAATTACAAGACCATCCTTCTATCCTAAACTAGTGGCATCATCCCATCCTCATCCTAGTCATAATCATCCTATAATAATCCTAGTCTATGCTAATTCCACCATCATATCATTATAATCTCATTCCATCATTAGACAAGAGATTGTGACACTACATGTAGATATTTATGTGTGTTACTTGTTTGTTTTGTTTGTCATGTTTGACTAATATGTATATATCTTGATTGTCTTGTGTTTTGTTTGCATCATATATCTTTTTGTCTATTGTGAATTGAATGGGGATGCTATGAGGAAACCTAAAGTGACCTTGAGGATGCAGAGTTTGTTACTTACCTATGCATTTTGGCACAACATCCACTTGGTCATTTCTATATCATGGCACATACTTCCAAGTTCCATATTTAATGGATTACTTAGACTATGATGAACTTTATGACATTTTTGATGGATTGATCATCTAAACTTTCATCACTTATCTAATCATCCAATCATCCTTCTTCCCATCACTAATCCAATCCTCTTGGCCCATCCAACTAACATCCTTATCATTTTCCTCTCATCATCCAAATCATATCCTTCAATCACTAACAACTCTAATAATCCTCATATTCATCACTTTCTAATCATTAATCCTCACCATTATAATCATCTTTGAGTCAGAACTACATCACCTGATATCTTTTCATACTATGTAGACAACACTTGGTCACTTCATTGTGCCCAAGGATACCTCGATCACTATCTCTTCTATCCTCATCATCAGTAACTTGATCATACCAATTCTTCTCTATCATCATTATTGATCCATTTAGCTTTAATATACACCCACCAATCTTATCAAATCTTCATCTTATCTTGGTGCATAGCTCTCCCTTACATGTGTCCTTGCTTGGGATACGTCTAAAGCTTACGATCTTTACTCCTATCATCATCATGTTACAATTGACTCCCCCTTAGAATGTGTTGACAACCATGACACTCATCACCTCTATTCCCTGTACATGTGTCATTGTTAGGGACATCATCAATCTGTAGCTCATTACTCAAGTTGAATCCTTCATATTCTTCATCATCTATCTTGACATCTAGCATCCCATCCCCTTGTCTATTCATCACATCTCACCCCTCTCTTTTCTTTCGAGTGTCCATCCATCTCATTCTTCCCCACATGTCCCTTTGAGGGGTCATCATATCCACTAACATCATCATCTACTAACATTCATCTTTGACATGGTTTTTCTTTGAAAGACCATTACTCCTTCTACTTCATACACTCATAATGGCCTTTCAAAGAGGGGCAAAATGTATGCACCTAAAATTACTCGCTTCATTATTATCGACTAATATTCTTATTAATTGAAACTAATTCTGCTTAACCTATTTTATTCTGCTAATATATCTCCCTTCCTAGCCATTCATCTAATACCCCTTATATTATCCTACATTCACTAACCTTATTCATCATCCTACCTCCTTCATTACTTCTATCATAATCCCTATTATCCTAATCTAACCCTAGTTATCCATTATATGGGAATTTAAAATTCCCATAACCCCACCTACTCACCTACTAACCTACACCCTAGCCTTTCCTACATCCCTATGTCCCTAATCCTTATCTAACCCCCACTTAACCCTCCATTATCCTTGAGCTACTAGAGAAGTCTCTAGAATTGGAGAAGCTCCTCCAAGTCTCTAGAAGTCTCTAAACTAGAGACTTCTAAGGAATTTAGTATTCCTTGAATAATCCATACCATTGGATTTCCTCATCCATTTTTAAATGTCAACCCTTGATATTCCCTCCATTATCTATTTAAACAAAGCCACTCCTCCATTGGAGACATCTTAGGATGACATATCAAACCCATGTCCAACCATCATTTGATCCAAACATCCAACATCCAACTTCATGCCATCATAATGCAAAAAATCTGAGTCTAATATGTAATCATAAATCCTAGAATGGAGTTCTAAGGAGGTAAAAAGGATGGTAAGAATGTTCTTGTTATTATAATTTTATCTCCTTTATCCACTCCTACTGGTGTCATTAGGTTTTAGATTTTTATTACTAAGTTTAATATTATTGTTCAAGATCTAAAATTTGATGCATAGTTGGATTTTGAAAGAAGTAGAGTTAAGTCCCCCAAGAGATCCATTTTCCACATAAAGAACTCTGGTTAGAAAGGCTGAAAGATGGAATGAATTTAGTACCATGTAAATTATGTGTAAGAGCAAAACTAAAAAAGGTGCTTAAATGTCTTAGGCTGTTGACAAGCCATGCATATGGGATTTGAAACCCCAGATGCTTAAGTTGGTCACCCACAGGCAAGCCCTAATAAAGAAGATACCAGACAAAATGAGTTTTTTTAGGCTCAATGACAACAAAACACTTAATGTTAAATTGCTTAGCCCAAACCCTATGACTAGAATGGATATTCCATCTGAGGTTGAGAATTTTATTTGGAATATACTGAGGGGCTAACCAATTACAACTCAATTGAGGATAATATCGAGTGAAAGGAGTGGTTGTAGGCCAATGGCAATCCTTCCACCAGGGAACAAGGGAGTTGACCCCTGTCTTGTGTAAATACTCATCAATTGTTGAGTCTTGAATATCTACTATAGCTTCTACATTTGAGTTATTTAAATGAAGTTTATTCTGAATTTACTACCAAGTGAGTCAAGATCGATTCACTTGCAGAAAGGGTCACCTATATTTTTCACACCTTTTATGAAGAGTCTTAACCCTTTAACCTATAGAATTAAGGCAAAGGTAACATTATGAAAATGTAAGCAAGGTGAGCACCATAGAGAATGAGAATCAATGTAGAGGCCATTCCTGAAACCTTCACCTATCCAAGTAAGATGGGGTTTAAGCTTATCTTCTTCCTTTTATAGACTTTGCACAACAAAAGTACCCTTAATTTTAACTGGCACTAGGGTGACAAGAAGGGAATGGATTCCCAGGCCCTGCCAAGCCTTCCTACCACATGGGATTCCCTGATAAATAGAGTGTTGAAAAAGAATCTTCCAAGATTCATCACCAATAAGACCGCTAAGGATCAATTTAACACCAAAAGCAAGTCCTTGAATTTTTATATCTAAAAGTCCCAAACCACCTGCTTCCTTAGGGTGACAACATATGTTCTAGGAAACTCTGTGAAAGCCCTTGTCACCTTCAGAATTAGCCCACAGAAAATCTCTTAGGAGTTTTATAGTTTACTATAAGCAACATTAAAAGGGTCCTAATAAGAGGAGTAATAAACATGCGTAGGTACCAAACCTTGGAATAAATCTAAAATTTGCAGCTAAAGACAAAGGATTTGTGATCTATAAGGAAATTTTTTCTTGACCCTTTGCGCCATATAAGACCATAACTCACAGGGCGAAGCTTGAAAATCAAAAGGGATGCCAATGAATTCTAACTAAACCCTTGAAAGAAGCCACTATCACTGATATCCCTCTAGCCAAGGATATTTGTGACCCATAGATTAGTAGTAACACTGAGTCTTTCTCCATTAAATAGGCAAGCCTAAATCCAAACAAAAAATATGAAGGCATTCCATAACATTCTTAATTGACTCTTCTTCCTCTTGAAGAGTGAGAAAGGAATCATTCGTAACATGGCCATTCAACAACTGTTGGTCAGACTAAGGGAGGGAAATTCCTTTCACCAAACCCCTAACAGTGTAATTAGCTAACAGGTAGCTAAAGCCCTGTACTGCTAGCACATATAATGAAGGATCTAAAGGACATCCTTATCGAATAGAACAATGAAGTTTGAATTGAGAAGATTGAGTGTCGTTGATTGTAATACATGCCCCAACATCCTAAAAGAACATATTGACCAAGTGAACAAATTTCAGGCCAAAGCTAAGGGCCTATGGCATGGCCAAAATAAAGGGCCACTTAATACAGTCATAAGCCTTTTCAAAATCAATTTTAACAAACAAGTTTTTTTTATTGGAGACCCAAGCCCATTTCATACCTTCTTAGACATCAATGACATTATCTATAATGAATCTGTGTTGAGTAAAACCAATTTGTTCGCTTCTGACAATTGAGGGAAGAAGATGTTTTACCCTGAGGGCTAAAGCCTTAGCAATAATCTTATAGGAGATGTTGAGAAGAGTAATAGGTCTCCAATTGGTGATAATTTTAGGGTCACCAGCTTTTGGAATAAACTTAATATTACCTTGATTTATAAGAGCTCCCAAAGAATTAGTTAAAACAACTTTAGAATACACCTTATGAAGATTAAGACCTACAGTATCCCAAGGAACCTAGTATAACTCACACAGGAAACTGTCAATCCCTAGGGATTTGTCAAATGCCATTTGCTTAAATGCCTCATGGAGATCACTAAGAGATAAATGCCTAACATAGGCAATCATTTGGGAATTGGAAGCTTGTAAGGAATAACCTGAAGACATTGATTGAGAGCTACTTCTCATTCTGGAGAGGAGGACTAGGCTTAAAAACCTCCATGATAGAGATGAACAAAGGCTTGCAGAATGTTAGGAAGTTTGGTAAGCCGATCATTTTCTTCCTTGACAACTTTAATTCTATCATCATCTCTTCTGGAATGGTGAAGGGCAAAGAAATCCTTAGAGACTTTGTCTCCTATTTTCAACGAATGCATACAAGCTCTTAGCTAAGATCCTCTGGCCTTGTGGATCTCCTCCACTTGAAGCTTGTGATGTCAATGGGCTACTAGAGTTTGAAGTTAAATTTTAAAAGGAGATAATTTTAGCTCCTGTGAAACCTAGAGGTATTCATGGTTTGTAGCAATATGCAAATGATGATGAAAGGGGGAGGCTATTTACCATAAATCCTAAGAAAGGTGGTAGTATGAGATAGAGCATCTGACCACCACTGAATCTAGCCAATGTCCCCCTTTTGCTGGGGAACTAGTTTCTAGATTTTGATTATATGCCCCATTATTCTTTCATGTTTAATATGACCAATATTGAGATAAAATTGAGTTGAGACAGGCTTCACTTGAGGTGTGGACCACTTGATATTGAAATAGATATGATGGTGATCTAATAAAAAAGTATCGGGGATGATCAATATTGGTCAGTCGTACATTGGGTTAAAAAAGATCTTGTTCAGCTAGCAAAGCTCAGTCTAGCCGTTGAAGCATCCTATATTCTCCCTGTCAAAAATTTTACCAAGTATACCAAGGGGTATTTGATTTTTTCTTCTGATGATGATTGGGATCAAACACCCTGAGTTTGTTACGCACATAGAACCAATCTTCTCATTCACCAGCACACCAATGCATGGGAAGGCACCCTTGCTTATCTTCAGTAGATTCCATCATGTTAAAATTGCCATAGAGGACCTAATGCGCATCAGGGAGCAAGTCATCTAATCATCTCTAAAGTGAGTCTCGTTCCACAACATCATTAGAGGTGTACAGGTTTGCAAGCCCATTGATGTGATTATCAAAGTCAAAAATGGTCAAACCAACTAATGGGTAGGGTTCAAACCCCAAGAAATAATGTTTTGAGAAAGCTCTAGAGCCAATAAAATGATGGCCCCACCACGTCCAAATTCATTCCCAATAGCTTGATAAATAGCCCCAAGCCAAATTATTCGTGTTGTATTATGCAATAAAAGACATAAATCTTTACCTCTTGCAAGCAAATAATTTTCACGCTATAAAAAAGCTTAGAAATGTACCTGATTGCATACTTACATGGAGGATTAGTAAGGACTCGAACATTCTAAGAGTAAACAATCATTGGGAACTATTGAGGTGCATATCATTCTCCTCTGTAAGATCTTCAAGCACAACAAATCGGTTATACATCAGATTGTTTTGCATGTAGTCACTCATTTTAAATGGTTCTCTTATGATCCATATATTCCTCCTCCTCAGGTGAAGGAGAGGGACTTAGGGAATGCCAAAAAATTGATTGCGATCCAAGATGACCAAACTCTATTCTTCCTCTAAGATGTTCACCCTAGGAGAGGCTTGTGATGGTAGAGCCACTACTTATGGTGTACATGCAAGAGGAGGTGAAGCTTTATTAGTCAAAATAGATTTGCCAGTAGATGTTGAGGCATGATTGTTCACAACAGGTCTGTATAAATAAGGTTGTGGCTTGTCACCACCTTTTAAGGAGTTATTCTTTTTATCGGTGACTGTGGTCCAACTGTCATTGTTGCCATTGTGAGGTTTGGCCTCAAGTCCACCCTTTTCCTGAGAAACAGGTGGCACATGCACCATCGAAGGACATTCTTGGATCATGTGGTCCAAGGATTGGCACTGAAAGCAAGTATTTAGGAGATTGATATATAAAACCCATTGAAAAAATCTATTAGTTCCAATTTGTATATCAATGGAGTCTTTAAGATCCCATGATAAATCCACATGTACACAAACCCTCTTTTGGGGAGGAGCCATAAGGAACTTGGTCTGCTCATGGCATATGAAGCCCCTGATGGGTTTTTTGAGTTGATCAATAAAACTCCATAATGGGAGAGGTAAGCTAGGAAACTTAACCCAAACGAGGATTTTCAACTTTGTTTGTTTTGAAGCTTGAAAGTCCCGAGTCCAATGAGAAAAAATAACCAAAGTGTTGTGAATAAACGAAGGACCATGGTTGACAATGGCTTTACAATGTTCAAGGTTGGAGAAACGTAAAAAAAAAAAACCGCTTGGTAAGGTTCTGGACTCCTAGTTTCACTCCATAGCCTTGACAGTAATTGTGAACCCAATGTTTCAAAAGACTCTTAGGGGAAACTCGACCGACAAAATAAGTAACCAAAGTAAAATTTTCAAAAAAATGGTAGGGTTTATGAAATTCAGGGATATCCAAAACAATATCAGGGAATGGAGAGTTATAATCAATAATATTAACTCATGAAAGACTTTCAGGAAGAATTTAATTACTTGTTTTGATGCCATGATTACTTTCGCTCGCTTCAACGTTCTTTACATCTATTAATGTAAAAAGTGAAATAGCAGTGATTTAAAATACAGTACCTTCATTATGCAAAGAACGAATCAACAATCAAAATCAACAATAAATATAAACTAAAATAAAATCTTACTTAAATCCACAATGATCAATAATATAATAAAAAAATAAAAGACTCATCAATGTAAAACTCCAAAACCTAAATCTCTTTTCGATTAAACTTCAACCCTTTCAATCTTTTTAATACTTTTTATTAATTATTGATCGTCAAAAGTTGGTAAGGAAGAATTACGTCCAAAGTGGGACAAATATGGGTTTCAAATATTTGTCTCTCAATAAAATATCTTGTTTCTTTATGATTTTTATGAAATATTTATTGAAGTGTGGGAGCTATAAAGATGTTCATTTGTTAATTCTTTTATATTTGAAAACAGCATTACTATTATACTATTTTTTTAAGTTAAAAGTTTATGGTCTCACGTTAGAATAAGAATGTATTGGTTTAGCATTTTGTAAGTATTGGGTGCATGAATAATAACAATAATTTTTTAATTTATATTTTAATAAATGATTAATTAATTATATTATTTTTTTAAATTATAAATAAAAAATATATTTATAAGATTTTTTATTATTAGTTAAGAGTTAAATTTAATTGTTACAAGTTCATATTTATATTTTTATCATAAAATATATTTAGTACATATAGATGTAACATGAAATTTTATGAATATTGTAATTTAAAAAAAAATATATATATATTATACGAGAAGAATCAATATTTATATATTTTAATGTGGTCATTTAATAAATATATTATAGAAATATTAATTTATATATAAATTGGAAGAAAAGTTATGTTTTTTATGTTGTGTGTTTAAGTGAAAGAAAAATAACATTTTAAATTGATTTAAAATGAGAAAATTGTAATAGAATAAAAAATAAGTGTGACCAATACATATATATTGAGTATTTTATACTTATAAAGATGATGTGTCATAATATGACTCGTTGCTTTATATTATTATTTGGTCAAAGTTATACAATCATATATAAATTGTACATCTACTTTTAATTCATTTCTTTTAAATATTGACACCCACTTAAATATTGACTTCTCTCGTCTAATTTTAATTTTTTAATTTTTTTTAAATTATAAAATATAATAATATTTGAAATACGATCATCAAATTTAATTCCTTACGTTATAATATAACAGTTAAAACGAATACATTCATAACAAAACGATTAAAGTTCAAATCTTACAAACGAACAAACTACCAACAACAAAAAAACATAATATTAATTGAGTGACATAATAAAAATAAAAAAACTCGAATCACTCTTATATTCTTGATTAAATGTGACCTATCAATCCTACATTAACTTGTAAAAACTAAAAACATCAAATAAACTTACTTATCATAGAAGACAGATACGTCTACATCCCTCTTTTACCATACAAAGTGGGGGTTGGTAAGATGATAATCATACCTATAATTGGCTACATACACACATCAAGTAAAGAAACACACTATTCATTTGTTGTGGAAGTTAATACCTAATTCAATGATAATATAATTGAATGGAGGTATGTTTCACCATTGGAAGAAATCTGGAAATACTACTTTCAACAAATTGTTATCGCAATTTCTCACCTTTAAACAATAGTATAACATATAGTTTGAAAGATATATTATTGGTTTATTTGTAATTTATTTATTTTATTTTTTAAATAAGATTAAAAAGATTATAATTTAGAGAAAACCACAAAAAATTTGGAGATATTTTCGATTTCAATTGGGACACTGCGATTTTGTTTAGTGATTTTTATTGGAGCGAGTAGAGGCGAGAATAATTCTCTAAGTGCTGTCGATGAGGCCTACAAGCCCCAGACAACTTTAAAAGTCCGGGCGATGAGACTTGACCTTGGGACTTATATGGGACGAACCCAAAGCCTTTAACCAACTACGCTACCCATGTGGGCTAAAAAAGATTATAACTTTATTCAATTTTTTTTACTATATATTTATTATTTATTAAATTCAAAATAATTATAAATATTTTAAATATAAAATTATTTTTATCATAAAAATTATGTGAAAAAATGGAGCATTTTCTTAGGTTTGTAGTTGGAGTTTATTTTTTGATTGAAAATCTTTTCAAATTAAATTAATAAAACAATGTGATATAATATGTCCAGACAAAAAAGTGAGTCGCTGAAATCATAATCCGAGAATTATAGTGGTCAAGGCTGAGAAATTAAATCGTCAACTTAATGCATTTCCAAGTACTTTTCAACCAAAAATGGTGAAAACCTAAAGAACCAACACTATAACAATGATCCATATAACACAAACACAATAAGTAGTAGGAGTAAGGATGAAAGATGGAGGAGGAGATGGAGGATCATCAGTGTTGTTACCCTAACCTTCACCCTAACCTCTCCAACAACCACTAGCTAGATGCTTTGTAGTATCAGGGACAATATCCCATTTGGTTGTTTCCTTTTCATTATCTTTATCCTTGAAATTATCTAGTCTAGTTGGAGAAACAACAACAATAAAATGAGAGAATTTTTCCTACTGTAGAGCAAACCACCTAGATTGACCAACACCAACACCTACACTATCGCAATCAACACCACCACTTATGCCATCCTAGCCACTACCGTTAACACCTTCATGGTCATGAATTTGAGGTGTCAAACCTAGAGATGGAAAACATATTTATAGAGAATTATTATGGTGCTTATTGTGTGATTAGGTCCTCCCTTGCAGCTAATCCCTATGGTCCCAAGGGGGTAACCAATCACAGAGAGACTCTGGAGGAACTCTAGTAATTACACAAGAACTAGGAAAAAATGGGCTCATTGCTCCTCCAATGGTTGTTTTTCTAATCATCCATCCACCACTCCTCTCTGCGATTGCATTTCCTCTTAGGTCTTCTGATGGTTTGATTTATATTAGCATATGCCCCTCGTAATTGCTTCTGTTATAGGTTTGGTTCCTTCCATCCTGTTTCTTTGCATCTACCATCTCGACAAACATTCCCCTCAATTGTTTAATTCAATACCACCATTTGGAGTTCTGATCCATGTCTATCTAGGCCTGCTCCTAATGCAATCTCATGTGTTATTTATTTGTTAGAACTACATGCTCCATTTCAAACCTTTTTTTCTTTTCAAAGCCTTGACAATGCTTCCCCTTCTCCCTTGTTACCTCTTTTGTCCTACACGAATTTTGTGTTTGATTCTTATTATTTTGCTAACTCATCATGCATGGACTCAGCCCCTTCTTGCTCTATTCTGGTACCTCATTTGTCCTTTAATGTTGTTCCGAATATCTCAACGTCAACTCTTAAATTGTTCATAGTGGTTGCTTCTATATAGAAGCTTTTTAAGTTTCCTCTATTATTAATTTGGGTGAAGAGGCTTTTAAATAAAAAGATTACTTTATGAAACATGGACTTATTTGTAGGTTTATTGAGCTTTAGCCTAACTTGGCTGACCTTCATCAACGAGTCTCCTCTTCTTGAAAATCTCTGATTTGTTATGAATTATTCATCAATTCATGTCTGTAATACTTATTCATTATTGAGTGTGAAGATGTGGAGGATAGAAACACTCTTCTAAAATCTACGTCTTGGTTTTAAAAGGGTCTTGCAAGGACCATGGTATTATTCTTTTGACCTTTCTTTAGACATTGTTTATTTTGCTTCTATCTGGGTGAGGTTTTTGAATCTCCCTCTTGACTTCTGGCCTCCCTCCACTATCTCTCCCATTGAGGATGCTCTTAGACTTTTTTAGTTTTGCTCTCTCTACATAATTAATCAACATTTCACTAACTACGCTAGACTATTTGTGGAGTTTATTTTTAAAAATGGTCTCTTAGTAGCAATATGGTTCAAGATGGACTATAGCATTTTGAAGCAAGTGCTAGACTATGAGCATTTAGTTTCAAATGTCATACATGCTTCTCTCATAGGCACCTTGTAGCTAACTGTTAAAAGAGGTCCACTATAAATGTAATAGGTCTGAGTGGTGTGAAAAAGAAGAGCAAGAAGCAAAGCCCTACTTGGTGGTGTAATGTTGAAAAGCACCACCATTTGGTGGCTCCTCACCCTCCTATCAAGGTGGAGGTTGCATATTCTCTCTTGGGAATTATCATTCTTCTCCTTCACCTCATGTAGTCACAACTACTTCGACAGTAAATATTTTAGTTTCCATAAGCATCTCAACGTCTCCTTTTATCAAGAATGCTCTCTCATCTTCTCATCCTACCCACTAAATTTTGGTCTCTGCCGAAGATATTATCTTCCTCTTAGTTCCTGAACATATTCTCCTCTTCATCACATGAATCTTTTAGAGCCTTCTTTTGAATCCTAACTTTTATCCTCTTCCATTCTTATTCAACATACTACAAATTTGGACCCTTACTAAAACCCTTACTAAAACAAACATCTTTTATGTTTCTTTTGGATTTATTTGCTTCTTTGAATTACTCACCCTCTTGAAGCACCCTTAGTAGATTCTTATGATCTTAATAATAAAGTTTTGAAGAAAAAATCTCTTGCCAATCAAATGATCCTTAGATTTTAAAAAAAAGGCTTAAAAAAGATGCTTGAATTGATTTATCCTTCAAGTTTACATTTTGATCATGATGGTCAATTCATGAGATTCATATTTACTTATCCTCTTTTTCTTTGTTTCTATAGCCTCTTCTCCCTCTCTCTTCTTTCTTAAATGGTGTGGGCCCAAATAGAATTCACCTCTTCTCCCCCTCTCTTCTTCTTAAACGGTGTGTGCTCGAATAGAATTCCACAATTTATGTATAAATAAAGTTTATATTCATCTAACTAATTTATTAAGTTTGTCATCTTATTTTTTGCTTAGTATTAAAATATATACATTGTTAGGGGATGTCCCCCTTTTGTCCCTCCACCTCTGCCCTGAACCGTTGCCATCTTCAGGATGTTTCCCTCTAAGAGGGGACATCCTCGGGATGTCCCTTCAAAAAGGAGACATCAAGGGGACTCAAGGACATCCCTGGGACATCCAGAGGACTCCCAAATGTCCCTTAACCCTCCATGAAACTTCCAGGCATCCCCCATGCTAGGGGACTTTGGGACGTCTTCGAGACATCCAAGGGACTCCCAAATGTCCCTCAACCCCCCATGAAACTTTTAGGGATCCCTTGACCCCCCAAGAAACTTTCAGGCATCCCCCATGCTGGAGGACTTCAAAAAAACATTTTTTTTTAAATTAAAAAAATATTTTGGTTTGTGAGCTCTCTACGTTAACCCTAATTACTAGTGAGTCCCACCCCTACACCCAATGCCTCCCACAATTTTTAAAAAATCCCTATCCCTCTCATTCCAAATCACACAAACTTCATTGTGTGAAGTGGAGAGATGAAAGTAGAGGCAACAAGCTAAGAGGGAGAAGTTTTCAAGAGTGAGAGAGCATTAGGAGAGGGAAAATGAGATCAAGAAGAAACAATTTACTTATACTTTCATCCACTCCGTTAAGAGGAACATGCTTACCTCTAGGAGGGCAAAGAAGCTTGTGGTTGTACATAGTGCCTTGTGGCTCATTAACTGCAACACACTTATGTACAAGGAGAGTCTAACAACTAGATGGGATGTAGAGCATGTGGAGTCCAGTAGTTCTAGTGATGAAGAGTTTGGCGAGAACTTTGGGGATGATTATCCATTGGCTCATTAGTATTTAGTAATAATGCATCATCATTATGAAATTTTGAAAATTTTGAATTCGATATTTTGATTTTGATTTTCAATGTTCAATGTTCATTAGTTCAATGGTTCAAACTTGAAACTTCATTGTTAAAAATTAAAACTTAAATGTTAAATTGTTGATGTTCAATGCAATATACTTATTCCTTATACATCTTTTTATAACTATTTTTTCAAGTATTATATGTATTTTCACTGCTTCTCCTTCACCCCCCCGCCGTCGTTCCCCCATCGTTCTCAAATTTAGGCCCTCATCTTAGAAACCCATCTTTACGTCCTCCCGTCAAAAAACTTTTTACAAATATGAATATATAAGAAGAAACGACATGCACGACCAAGTTTTCCCTTATAATACAATATAAAATATTAGAAAAATTTAAAAGGAGCTTTCCCTTTTTATGGCAATATAATGCTGACAAAACCATTTGATTTGTTGCCTTTTTTAAATGTAGTTTTGAAGGATATTAGAAAAAACAAATAAAAAAATTAGACAACATATCAAATCTAGCTTAAGAGAAAAAGTCATTTGGTCAAAAGACATTTCATCATAGGCAAGGGTTAATGAAAGAAAGCTTTTGCAAATAATTATGTAAATATTTTTTTCTTAATATTTTAGGTTACATACTATGATTTATTGAAAAAAATCTCACTACGATTATTTTTAGAAGTTTTGTTCATTCATTTTATGGACTATGAAAATGTTAGATTTTTTATATGTTAGGATTGAAAATTTTGAAGATGTTTAGGATGCAAGTTTAAACTGTAAATTCAATTAATATTAACGAATTCCATTTTTACATGGATGAATATTTTATACCGAATCTCATCTCATTTTAGGTAAAATATCTACTTTTTTTTTAATTCATTTTGAGACAAAAAAAAAAGAACATTTATAAAATAATTTTTAAAGGGTATCCTATCATAATACAAAGAAACTATATTATTTGGAAAACCCTATATCTTAACTTTAATCCATAAGTAAAAATTATGTCTTTGATTAGATATTTTAGGTGAAGTTATTAAACATTTTTTTAAAAAGTAAACATATCTCTATAATATATTGTTAGTTAAATAAATGAATTTATATCTTTTGTGAATTTCACAATCTCATGTAGAATTAATAGTACATTTGAAAGCTTTTATGTAGAATTGGAACTTAGTAAAATTTTTAAAATAATGTTATGTTAAAATGACTAATTTCGAGATACATAAACAAAAAACTATAAAAACATAACATTTTGATGTACAAAATATTTGAATATAATCATTTACTTGTTTTCCTATAAGTAAAAAAATATATTACAAAATACTCAAACTAATATCATCTGTTCAACCATTTTTTTTTCAAACAATAAAAACAAGTTAAAAAAAAAACTATACGATGAAATAATGCCACCATTGAATATTATAGAGTTGGTTCATCTGCAATAAGTGAGGAACAAAATAATTCATAATTCTTCTAAATTTCAAATTATGATAGTAAAAATACATTATGATTGCAACCGTTTCATGTGCAAGAGATTCATTAAGTAGTTTTTCTCTTCCACATGGTTTTGAACACCAACACATGCATATGAGTCTTATTCATCTTGAGCAAAATTAACAAATGATAAGGCTATTTTTTTAATGATTTTAATAAAAGAATTATTTAGATAAGTAAATGATATTATAGTGGAATGAAATATTAAAATTATGTGGGATGTATTATTTTATTTGTAAATAATAATAAAAAGCTTGAAAAACATCACAAGATAACAATTATAGAAAAGAGAAAGTCCATAAAACATAATTGCAAATTCATTGATGATATCAATAGGGGAGTCATAACAAACATAAAAAAGAGTAAAGATTCCTCCTTCCAATAATTCTTCATTGAAATACATAATATATGTTTACAAAATGATAATAGGTATATTAATTTTATGATCTAATAAAAACTACTAACATTATAAGAAAGCTATTATTATTGTAACTATTACTTTATGATAATATAATGTTTATCTTACTATTTTTTTAATTAAATTTGAGGTTTCATTTCATTAAGCTAGATATAAATATACAATTTATATATACATTTTAAAGGGTTAAAAATATTGTTTTTCACTAAAAATTGCATAAAATTTACTCAAAATTCATTTAACCTATTTGACATTTAGTGAATTCTTGGAGAGCCCACTACCTTTACAAGAAAATCATGTCATTTTTTAATATACCCAAAAACATGTCCACTCGATTATAAATCATTATAAAGAGAATGACTTAACAATATATAATATCTACAAGATCTTAAAATTTAAAAAAATGAAACATCTTTCTCTTATTACATTATAAAAATATCTTTATGAACCCCAAAAACAAAACAAAACATAAACCAACATTCTTTCTTTTATTACTAAAATTATTTCCCTGTGCTTGAGGTGAATCATCAAGTTGAGAACTTTGAAGTGCATTTGATTCCACTTTGAATTGTTTAGAGCCAAATTTAGAGTCACCATTGATTTAAGTTACTCCATTCGAAGACAAATTATTGATATGAGTAAGAACAACAACTACTATGACATTTTAGGATTATCCAATTTAATATTCTAATTAAAAGAAGTTTTATATTGTGATTGTATTTGGACTCCTCTTATGCCCATGTAGCAAAAGCCACTTTTGTATATAGGCAAGATAAGATGTCAAATGAATTCCTTGAATCTATTCAATTTTTTTTATTGTTTTTTTTAGAATTTTTTAATTTGATTTGATTGAGTTTGAAATCTATATTTGTTTATTGTTTGGGTCAATTTTTGTATTTATTGATTTTGGTTGATTTCATATTTTGAGGAGATATTAACAAATAAAAAATTGAGGAATATATGGCCACATTGATAGAAAACGTAACATTAGAAAGGGACATTCTCATAATTTATGGGTTGTTCCCATCGATAATCATCCCTCTTAAAGATCACTTGATTTGACTTGTTCTTTGAAATCCAATTTGATATAGATTCTTGTAAAAATTGTATAATTCTATGGATACGTAACTTTTGTTATATTTATATATTTGCCAAAGAGATTAACTACACCTTAAAAGAATTTTATGACAATAAGACATACAATCTGATCCAAACTGAAACAAAATTTATATTTTTCTTGTTAAACATTAAACCTCAATATCTATTATTTAAGGTATAATTTGACTCCAATGAAAATATCGAATTAAATTACTCGTTCATTGAAAAATCAAAATAATATATTTCTGTTGAATGTTTATAAATTAACATAAATAAAAATAAAAGTAATATTAAATATACAAACCACATGATCATTAACCGCCTCAACACACTGACACCATAAAATACCTAACATGAATCTCTTTTTAAATAAAATAAAAAACACCAAACGTGAAAATAAAGTAGTTGTCACCTCCGTTTGTGAATGACCCTCCTCTTCCATTTTCATTGGTTTATATTTTATTTTATTTTTAAATTTATTTATTGAGTGCTTGGGGTCGTGGAGGCGCACTTTGAAGATCTTAGATTTAAATACTTTTATGCTCGAATATTCCAATAAATTTTCTCCTCACCTTCCTCTTTTGTTTGTTTTTCATGGGATTAGGTGAGTTTGGTGGGAGATTAGAGAGAAGTCATTATCATGTTTGTTTATTTTTCTAAAGTTGCGCATGGATTTTTAGGAAACTAATTTCCTTTGTATTTAGGAGTTTGTGTTATTATTAAATTATTATCGAGCTTTTAAGATGTACGAACAAATTCGGCAATCGACATTTTAATTATTTTGTATGTTTATTAAGTTGTTTGATAAATGTTAAGTTCAATTTTATATATTTTTTGGTGTTAGAATGAATGTATGACGAAGAAAACATGTTTTAAATTTGCTTAAATTCTATTTTAAATGTTCGAAATTAATTAAATTCATTTTTTGTGTATTTTTTATTTGAATTATGTCTTATATGTATTAATGCACCTATGTATTTATAGAATTCTCAAATTAAAAATAAGACTTTATTGATATGAAAGATTACATGCAATGGGTGGGAAAGGCCAAAAAATCGAGAACACAGGGTAATGTAGACCTAAAACAAGAGTCATAAGGGCTTGCCCTAAAACCATACACTGTACATTTCTGGGCAAAAGTTAAGAAACCAAAGAAAATAAGGAGTTGAGGAGAGAGACAGAGGACGAAAAAAGGAATGAGAAGGAAAACGAAAGAGGGACAACCGAAAACAAAGGGAATTTGCACTAATAAGAGCATAATCCAAACCCATAATCTACAAACATAATAATACCCTAGAACAATGTAATTCTATAAGTAATAACTACCCTTATATTAAATAGGTGTCTACATAATGCCCCACTTTAATGTGCTTATGTGTATACATATCAAAGTAATATTAAAAAGGGGGAAGATACAATAAATATTCTACACTTTTGAAGCTTTTGCAACTACTTGAATACTCTAAAAGAAATCCAACACTCTTTTAGACTTGCAAAAAGACATGTACATGTGGATAGGTGCCCAAACAATCAATGACCTTCTAAAACTAATAGAGGAGAAATGAAAATGATATACCTGTAATCGTACTTGTCGTGACCTTACTCCTCCCGATGATTACATATTTGCTCATCGTGCATTCTACCGTTCACTATGAGTCCTATTTGATCTTACTAAATCATTTGGAGTTTTCCCCTGGTTTTAGCCCCTTTCTGCGCCTTTCTACACCCTATTGGACCTCCCAACGCCTCATAGGACCTTACCGAGCTCATTCTGGAGCCTTTTTTGAGCCTTTCTAGCTAACTCATGGCCTAGGCCATATGATCCAAAGCCTAGCCTTGGTCTAAACCGCATGATATGCCCTTAAGCCACGGCTTGGGTTGCAGCCCAACCAAAAGTGCTCATTTTCACTCCCAATTGTTGCCAAACAATTAGAAACAACCATTTCTTTGGGGAATTCAACTTTGGTTACCCTATATGAGTTCAAAGCATGCCTCCCTCTCACTCTCTCCTGGTTTTGATTGCCTCTTGATCCCTTGGACTCCTCTTGGATCTTCTTTGCTCTCATATGGACATCTTGACAACCCTTCACCTCTCTTGGTTTGTTCTTGATTCCTAGGAGTTCTTCACCTCTCTTAAGCTCTTCTACACATGTTATATGGTTACTTAGCTCTCTTGAACTCTACCCCTTAGAGATTCACAAAGTTATAGTTTATTGCAACTTATATTATTTCACCTACTACTCAGTTGTTACTGCCCGCGTTGTTGCTTGCTCTTGGCTCCTTCGATTGGCATTGCACTTGATTTATGCACTTGGATTGGCATCTACATCCCTTGATTGCTGCTACTTCACCTCTTCTAGATTATTGACAGTGGATTGGATAGAGCTCTACACTGCAACTCAGTCTTCCTCTACATTAGATCAAACTTGGACTCATAGTTGGTAGAATTTTTGCATTATGTTTGAGCATGATTTGAGGGTACCTTGCTCTACAAGGTGAAACTAGTTTGTTAGCTTACTGTAGTATATTAATAGGGTTAAATATTATATGCTAGGGTTAGCTTCATTTCTAAACAAGCATTTAACTCAGATTTTTGAATCGTATATGCATTTTCCCTTTAAAAATGTCTTTCATTCAAAATCATCTTTAATTTCCATAGGGATGCATGCCTTTGAATTATTTTCTTTGCTTGTTGGTGTTCCCTTATTTAGATAGTTTGCTTTCCCATTCTTTACGCATTAGTTTCTTTCGTTCAGATACTCACTTTACTGTGGTTACACTCATTAGAGATACCTGTATATTTTATGCACTTGATTGTGTTATCCCTAACATGCTTGATCATCTATAGTTTGGTGCAACCCAACAAACTGGATAGCCTATATATATCTCAAGTAGCCCATAGCATCCCTGAGCCTATTAGCCTTCTAGGTGTTTGCTTAGTACCCTATGTACCACCTTAAAAACCCTAGTGGCTTCATTTGGATTCTTGGAGCTACATATTGGCACACCCGATGGGACCCCATATAAGGTTTCATTCTAGTTCTACCTTGTTTAGAGCTCTCTCAACCAATTCTTCTCTAATAGCTATAAGGCTTTGATTTCATTTATGTTTTAGCTCTCTTTGGTTGTTTGATCTTGCCTTGGCTTTGTGTTCTTCTCCCTGTTGGTTCTCTGACCGTTTACCTTTTCTATTGTTTCCCATGTTGCTCTTATTTCATTACATCTGTGGCTTGCCTCCCACCCTTGTGACACCAATCCCATCATATTCAATTTCTTATCCTTGAGCTCACTCACGAGTAGGCTGAGGCTGAAATGAAATGCCATATACACCATAAGACCTAAGAAGTTCCCTCAACCTAGCATAGTGACCTTGACCCTCTCATATTCTATAAGGAACAAGATTGGCAAATCTATAACCAATGGGCTCACTCACCTTTCCACTAGTCTGAGCTTTACTTATCTGAGGATACATCCCTAAGGCTTGAGCTCAATTTTCATTCACCTATTAGGGGTAAGATGATCATGTTTCATAATTGAGTCTTGATGTGTTGCACATAATCATTGATGATTGTAATAGGTAGCTTCATGTGAATAAATAACACATTTATTCTCATAGGATTAGGCAATGTGCTTCCTCTAGAGATTAAGATCGCACCCAATTTGGTTTGAGTGCCTCAACCAGTTCTCATGTGAGTCCCCCACCTCTTTTTTGGTAGGAGACTTTGCAGTGAGAACCCCCTCGTGTCCATGTTGAGAGACACAAGCATCCCAAGTCGATGAGGAATCCACTTCCCATAGAGTCTTCTCATTCTCCTAACCCTTCATTTAGAATCTCAAATGAGCATGCTGATTTTGACCACCACTTGTGAGCTATAGACCCTTAGGATTCTTATCCTGAACATCAGTACCCTCATGTAGACCTTTGTCTTATGACACATGGCCAACACCATGGGGACCCAAGTCACCATGACCATCCCCCTATGCATGCCACATTATCTCATCATCCCTTTAGGGAATCATACCTATCCCATGGTCATTCTCTACCTCATGATTGGGAGGATCCATATCGTGAGTGTCTCCCAAATTAGGAGTCACCTTAACTTCGTCTCCCTTATGACCATGGTTGTGATGACCCCTATTAGTCTAGGCAACATCATGACCACTATAGGCCTCCTCATAGAGCTCATCACCAACTCGCTATCAACTGTGCCTATGAGGATCTCTGTAGGAATCCTCTATCCCTTTGGATGCATGTTATTCCCCTTCTCACTCTAATCCTTGATCTACCCAAATTCAATGGGACTTAATAAGATAGTCCCATGGAGTATATCATGATATTTATGATGGCATGTATGGATTGGGTACAATATGAAGGCATTGAAGTTCTTTGCTCGCTCCCTACAAGTTGAAGCTCTTGTTTGGTTCTAAAATATGCTACCAAATTCTCTTTCTAGCTTCCAATTCCTTTTGGATGATTTCCTCCAATACTTTGATATCTTCAGACCATTTAACCTTGACATCCGATCACTCACCTCCATGGTGCAAGCCAAGGTGAGTCAAACTTTGACTTTGTATGTAGTTAGTGTTCAACTATCCATACATGCAAGATAAAGTTATCAGATGATCAACTTTATGATATGTTCAAGCTGAGGCAGTAGGTTCACCTTGAGGTCCTCACCTCTTATGATGAAGCTATTAACAATTATCTAAATATTGAAGTCTTTAAAGTACATGTAGACCTTCATCCTCTTCGTGTGATCACAATCGTAATGCAACTGATGATGGTGTCATTGATTCTCCTATCGAGAAGAAAGATAAAAAGGATGATCATGAGGTTAATGTTTTAAGTAAGAGGCCAACTAAAAAGGTCCCTAAAAAGAGCATAGGAGGGCAGTGAGTGTCATATCCCTATGAGCCTTCCAAATTTTATAACTTCCACTAGATTGAGAGGCATTCTGATAATGAATGTGTCACCCAATAGTATCATGTCAAGACCTCACCTGCTCCCTAGAATTCCCCACTTATTGAACCTAATCACAAGATGGATGTGTTAACTGAGCCTCTTCCTTACCATGGCAAAGAAAATAAGAAGAAGAAGAATAAATCTAAGGCTAAGGCTCATCACTCTTCCTCTTTCTCTTCTACCTCTTCTAATTCCTCATCCTCAATTGAACTGAAAGGGAAAGCCAAGCATGATAGTAGTGAGTTCATTATTGGCATTAACATAACTTCTATCAAATTTGAGTGCTTTGTCAATACACACTCATGTCATGCGACTGACCCCATTGGACATGCTAGTGGTGTAGGGACCTCAAGCCAATCCATGGGGGTAGGGAATTCTAAAGTCATATTTGAATTTTGGTGTAATATCCCTCCTCAAGGTAGGTAGTGCCCATACCCCATCTTAGAGGAGTTATAGGGCCTCTCAATTGGAATTTCCATCTAGGACCTTCTCCATATTTTCCCTATGCAAAGAGGGCTCACATTCGATGAGCTTGGTATCTCCTATGAGATTCCACTATGGGATGACACTGAGGTGTTGTTTAACTCAGACATCCCCGACTACCCTCACCCACCTGTCCTATCTTTTGACCCTGCTTCTTTAATAGACCCTTCTATTTTGGAAAAGAAGGCTAAGTTCCCACTTTACATCAAGACCTTTTTAGATGACTTTTACATTAAGAGATGCATCATCGATGAAGGTACCATGTTGAATATCATGCCTTTACAGGTGTTCAATGAGCTAGGTATTAGCCATAAGAAGTTTATGACTCTCACCACAACTATGTTAGCTTTAATAAGGATACAGTTGTGTTGATGGGTAGCATGAAACATTAGGTCAAGTTTGGACCCAAGAATGTCAGGATTGAGTTTTGTGTGTTAGACCTAGATCTCTCATACACCAAGATTTTTGGCCATCCCTAGACTGATACCATGCAAGCTGTCACGTCGATAACATTTTTCATGGTTTAGTTTGTGCATGAAGGTGAGGTTCACATGTTTGATGTAGACCTAGATCCTTGGGAATTTATCTATGCTAAGATAAAGCCCTCTGATGAGGTTTTGGTTGTCTCCTCATGGGTCTCTGTTGGTTCACCCAAGGCTCTCACCACTGAATCTTTCTTTTTCATTGACGAACAGTTCAACCTTGATGAGCATTGGTCAATGTTCACTCCTCTCACACTTTTTGCATGACCCCTAATGCCTTCTACATTTGTGTGTCTAGCTGGCTCTTCACTCTTGGAAGACCTCTTCTGAGACGTATCCCTAGATGTTGAGCCTCCTCCCCTTTTGTTATGATTATCCTATCATGGCATTATCACTCTTAATGCCTCTCCTAGTGAGCTATCTCAAGTTTCTAAGGTAGATATTGAGTGATATTCCATCCATGGTGTAGCATGCAACCCAATCATTGAGAGGAGAGCTTACAAGAAGCTTATTCATGTGCATCATACATACTGACATCCTCTCACTTGTTTGGGTTCAGAGGTCTCATTCACCAACAATGACCTCACCTTCAAAACTCTTGTGTTTTAGGGCATGACTAGTGAAACTAAGAATATGGATGTTCTATATCCTTCTTCTCGCTTGAGAGATCTAAAATGACAACGAAGGATGTTTATCAGCTTTTAAGCTTATTGTGAAGTACAAGAGACTTGGGTCAGTATAATGATATGATTAGACTACGAGATAAGTATTTAGGCATAATGATATAGTTAATGTGAGCCTTTTAGTAATGAGGAGGTCTAGAACTGAAGGGTAGAGCCCTGATTGATATTTATCAAACGTACAAGACTGAGATGCCATACATATTCAATTTTTAGTATATACAACTACATCATTGTTTGAAATCTTTACATAATGATAAAGCATATATTATTTATGGCACATTTTGAAAGTTAACTATAACACCTCAGAGACAACATGAGATGTTACCTAAAGCACCTAAAAAATAAATAATTCTAACTCTTATGACTTATGCTACTCTTTCATCACCTCTAGATATGGTTCCCACTACATTCTATTTTGAGCTCCGACATCCTGAGTTCTAGCTCATAGAGTTAAGAATCCTATAGTTACACCTTTGAGACATACGGTGCTTAATCATCCACATTCTAAGATTGGTTTAAAACTTATTGAAACATATCATATCAAAGCACCTATGCCTACTTTAGTTTCACCATGATATATCCTAACTCATAGGCATGGTATTCATGAGCTTATAGGGGCTCCACGAGCCAAATCCACATTTTTTATTTTGGGATGATGATTTAGGTTACAACACCACTCATAATTATGTTTCCAATACTTCTAGTGACGCATTTGACTCCCCTCTTTTAGGATATGACATTATAAATGAGATCATCATTTATTCATACTAACCTATCTCTTGTGCATCATGGATGTATCATTATTGTAATATAGTTTTATTTTTACATATTTATTCTATGTCATGAATTTCACATGCCTTCCTCCCTTGAATTTGTTTCATAATTCATCTTTCTTCTATATTTGATGTCTTGGCCCTTGCCTTCTATTTTCATTAACATTCTTCTATCCCCTTGGTTTACATTGCTTATTATTTTTCCTGGCTTTTGACTCTTTATTATGGATCCCATTCCAAACACTTTTGCAGATTTACATATAATGACAGCATATATATCAAGACCTTATGTCCTAGTATGCACCAATTTATTAGAAAAGTTGTAGGTCGCTTAGAATTCTCCTTTGTTTCTTTGTTCTGGATTTTCGCCCCTTGGATTGACTAATTTGCATGCTTGATTGTACCCATCGGTTTCCTTTATTGCTTGATTGAGTTACCTTGCTTATTATTTTGTGTGACCCTTAAATTTTTATTTACATGATCTAATTACTTCTTGTCTGAAACATGTCAGAAATATAAAAACTATATATATATATATATATATATATATATATATATATATATATATATATATATATATATATATATTTTTATTTTTATTTTTTATTGATTGATAAACATTATGCTTATTTGCATATGATAGAGGTTTTATATATACATGTTCGCACAATTTATTCTCATGTATTCTTTGAGTGGGTTAGATGTAGTATATAGAGGTTTCATATGATTGAACTTTTAAATACTAAGTTGATACTTTCATTCTTGCACCCCAAAGGGCATTATCACAGTTATGGTATGTCTTACATCGGAGGCATCTTTCTATAGCAAACTTATACTAATGTCTTTCCTAGATTTCCATTTATCATATATAACTAATTAAATTTATTACACATGTATTTGTATTCCCTGTGTATTGCACATTACATGGATATCTACATTGTGTGGTTACATATGACTATTACATTGCATGATTATGATTGTTCATTTTTTTATGGATGCATGTTTGTGCTTATTTGTGCTTTTGTATGTTGCCTTTCAATGCCTTATATAGTCTTTGTCCATATAGGATATTCTAATCATTATGTAATGTATTGAAATCATTTCTTGTGAGTCATATGCCCTTGCATGATGATTTCATATCACCATATGTTGGGTACATACTTATATGCAAATAATTGTCTATATTATTTGATATATTATATTCCGTTCCATGATTCATATCATACATATCACTATGCTTGGTGCATATGTCGCCATGGTTTTTTATGCATCTATTAGGACATATTACTTATGTATAAGCTTCATTGCCTTATCTATCCCTCCTAGGGGCACATTGAAGCTTATCTATCCCTCCTAGGGGTGCATTGCTACATTAGGGCCATGTTATTTGTCAATACATTGATTTTTCATTAGGGGAATTATACCCTTCTCTATCTCCTTGAGTTTATTACTATATATATCTAGCCCATATAGAGCTTAAATTGGGGCATGTTGTTTTCCCTTATCTCTCTCATCCTCATCTGAGGCTGTATCTTATTATTGAATGATACATGATGATATTTTACAATGGTTAGTTGCATGTGTTTTTAGCTATTTTTTAAGGATTCCAACAACTTTGGCTATATTACTTGATGACACATGGTGAGCATAATTCTTTCTTTTAAGATGATTGATTACAAAAACATACCTCAAAAGGGGGCATGTATATCTATATATATTTTACATCCAGTTTTTTGATATTGAGCAAAAAGGTTGACCGAATTTGAGTAAATTGAAAGGAATTGAACAAAATGAAAGCGCTGAAAATGGCTAACTATTCGTTTTACTGATCAAGAAGCAGAGTTGAGTTATCAAAACTTATTTTCAAAGTTCTAGTACCCAAGTCAATGTTAGTAAAACATGATAATGTGTTGTTTTCAAGTAATGGCATCATGGTTTGCATACAATTAAGTGTATTCGTCCTTATGCTCATTTTATTTTTTGCTTTTCAATTTATTTTCTATATCAAATTTGACATACATTACAAAATTTGATTTCTTACTTTTATTTGCAGGAACAAACCTAAAATTTCCAAGATAAGGCAATGCATGTAGGTAGAGTTTTACATTCAGTAACTTTATCCATCCTTCCCTACATAAGTGCAAGTGCATGGTTTCAATATATTATTTTATTTTGAGGCGCTTATGTATTCATATCAAATATGCACATTAAAGTAAGGGAATTATGTAGGCACATAATTTTGGTACAAGACTTTTATCCCTTATATTTTATCCATATTTTAGCACACTTGGTCACTTATGTATATTTGACATTTTTTTGATATATTTCAACCTACATTAGACTCTATTTAGCCTTATTTATCTTATTAGTCTCAAAATCATCTATTATCAGTGTTCGGATCTTAGTCATCCACTTTTTAATCAACCTCATCCATTCTTGAGTATATATTTCCCTTGCATCAGATTTGACAACCCGTTGAATCTATCTCTTATGGATTAAGTGGTATGCCGAATTTGTCCCATATATTTCTTGTGGATCCATATATGTTGACCTAATTTGATGTACTTTAAATTACTCTTAGTGCCCAAAAAAATCCAAAGTTAGAAATAAAGTAAATGACAATTTTAATGCCTAGTAAAGATTTGATAGTAGCAAGAGGTATAAATTTGGCAGCCCACCAAATTTGACTAAGTATAGACAGACTATATGATTTCACATAGAGTAGCGCCATCACCTAAATATCCTAGATTCAGATTTAGAAATTTAGAACATAATTTTGATGTGTCAGATTCTATTCCTCTTTGTCATTTCATTATTCTTGTTTGTTTCAATTATTTACTTCTGTTTGTCCCTATTTTGAGTGCATTTTTGTGGGTCTAATTGTTGTTTTAAACTATTACACATTAGATTTACCATCTACCCTAGTTTATATTGTTGTGTATACAAATATTTAGAATTAAACCCAAAAATATCAAAACAACATAATAACAAATAACATAATGCATCAATAATACTTAATTTGGACTAATAGTCATAAAATACACAAATACCATATATTGAATAATTTTATAATTAATATACACTTAGGGATCATTTTAAGTGTTTTTTTATGTGATGTCACTTATATTTTATTTAATTGAAAGATAAATATTTTGATATTTTAAAATATTTTAGCATTTGTTGATATAATAGGTACAACATCATTCTTTGTTAATATATTTTAGAAAAAATATTTTGATATATAATATAATAATATATTTTACTATCATCCGCACCAATTAAACTATAACCTTACAACCTTCCTTTTTTTAATCCTTTTTAATATGTTTTATTTATTTATTTTTAAAAATACCTTTCTTTTTAATCAAAAGTTAGTAGGAAAGAATTGCAACCAAAGTCCCATAAATGAGACTCGTATGGGTCTCAATAAAATATTTCTTTTCTTTGTGATTTTTAAGAAGGATTTTTTAGATCCTTTGTAATACTTTTATTAACCAAAAAAATACCTGTCTTTTTAATCAAAAGTTGGTTGAAAAGAATTGCGACCAAAGTCCCAAAAATGAGACAAGTATGGGTCCCATGTGCTTCGTTGTGTGTCTCAATAAAATATTTCTTTTCTTTGTGATTTTTAAGAAGGATTTTTCGAAGTGTGCCACTTGTATAGATGTTCATTTGTTAATTCTTTTAGTTAAAAGTTTATGGACTAACGTTGTATAAAGATGTCTTTGTGCATGAATAATAACAATTATTTTTTAATTTGTGAGGATTTGTGTTTTAGTATATGATTGATTAATTATATTAATTAAATTATATCATTTTTTTAAATTGTAAATTTGAAAACATTTTTTCATAATATTTTTGTTATTAATTAGGATTTAAATTGAATCAACTTTAAATATTATTATAGGAAAGTTTCATCCTTTCATATTGCATTTTTACGATTCAAATTCTCCCATTTGATCAAATATTCCTTAATCTCTTTTATTCATAACCTTTTAATGTATCAGTGAAGGATCTCCTTAGGCTCCATAATGAATCTATCTTCTAATTCCAATTCTAGTGACTCAGCTTGGGTAGAAACTTTTTGTTTAATGACCTTCAGTAATAATACATGAAATGCATGATGTATGCGAGTAGAATGCGGAAGTTCTAACTTGTATACCACATTATCAATTTTATACAAGATATGATAAAAGCCATAATAATTAGGATAAATTTTGTTATCTGTTTATATAAATAAATCTATTTATATACCTACAAGTGCACAAATACGCAATCACCTATATCAAAATTCTTTTCACTATGGTTTTGATCCATTTATTTATTGTTTCAATTATGTGCCATTACAAACTTCTCTCTCAAACTAGCTAGTACATCCTATTGATGTTGAATTCATTCTTAAAAAGTTGGAACCTTTAAGATGCACCTTAAAATATGAAATAATGGATGATGGGTGATAACTATAGTGTATAATTATAAATAATTTTACATATTTTAAAACAGAAATAAAAATATTAACACATATTGAATTATATGAAACTCATTTCTAATTATACGTAAAGTTTATTTTTATTAACAAAAGAATATGAAAAAAAGTCTAAAGAGCTTATATTTCTCTCCGAAGAGTCAGGGTTCTAATTTATATGTGTTAACGCATTGTTTGTATTTTTGTTTTTGTTATAAAATACAATTAATTTTTGGTACATTGTATCAATTATAAGGTGACATTTTACGAACATTGTAATTTAAAAAAAAAGGTTATATAATATATTAATATATATATATATATATATAAAAGGAGAGGAGTTAATATTTATATATTTTAATTTGGCCATCTAATAAGTACAACGTATAGACACTAATTGATATACGTACAATATTCATTTGAAAGTTCAAGTGGTGGGAAAGTCATATTTTTTATTTTGCAAATTTAAATGGAAGAAAAATCACATTTTAAATTGATTTAAAATGAGAAATTTGAAATACACTAAAAAATAAGTGTGACCAATACATTTGTATTGAGTATTTTATACTTGTGAGAATGATGTGTCATTATATAATTTGTTGCTTTGCACTACTATTTAGTCAAAGTTATACAATCACATATAAATTGTATATCTATTTTTAATTATTTTACTTTCAAGTATTGATACTCATTTAAATATTGGCTCCTCTCTCATAATTTTAATGTTTCCTTTCTTTACTATAAAATATAATAATATTTGAAAGGTGACCGTCAAATTTAATCTCGTAAATTGTAGTATAATGATTAATACAAATATATCTATAGTAGAACAACTAATATTCAAATTTCACAAGCAAACAAACTACCATAAGTAAAATTTTTTTTTGGATAAAGAATAATAAATCACATTATATCAGGGAGAGAACATAAGTAAAGGCATTGATGCCAAACAGGGCACCATTAGAGTGGACAAAAATGACAATACATGTTGCTACAACAATAATAAAAATAACAGCTCCAGGCCATCATTACATCATATAACTAAAACAAAACATGTTGCTACAACAACAATAATAACAGATCTTCAATATCAAAATACGCTGCTACAACAACAATAATTGTAGTAACTCATATATCTCTTCCAAGAAGATATTGAATATCACAAACTTGAAACATTGCCCAGTAGGTCAATATTGAATAGGTATAAAACTCTCCAAAGCCTCCAAGAAACAACCTCCTTAGTAAGATGTCTATCTTCTGACTATAAATGTGCTTGAACATTGTAGATAGACATTTTAAGATCATTATTAGTTTCTAAATAATCATGGAACATAGGAATCAAATTTGTAATTTTCAAAGAGAGATTCTAGCAAATTATTTGAGTTTCAATTTTAAGAGGCTGAGAGATGCCGAAAAAAATAACAACACAAAAAAACTTCCAAATGAATTTAAGGATGACCTACTTGCATAGTTGAGTGAGGATAATATGGTAAGGGGAGACACAAAGGAGCGCTATTTTCCATGACCAAGTGTGATTGAAGAGGCTAGGAAGCAAGGAGAAAAGAGAATGCCACATGTTCTGAGCATGATGGCAAAACCAAAAAGCATGTTTTATAGATTCAGATTTAGCACAAAAGGGGCATGATAATGGAGGATGGATAAATTTGAGGCAATTGCCAATAGGTAACTCAACATGAAGAATATTTGAAGCCAAGAGCTGAGATTGAGCATCGGGTTTAGACTTCCAAATTTGATCCCTGATCACATTCCAATTTGTTTGGCTAAACTTGCAATTCCACTTGACATTAAGACGAGGTGAAAGCAAAATTGAGGGAAGGAGATGTCTGTAGATGGTTTTGAGAGGAAAGAAGCGGATATTATGTTTATAAGGCCATTTTCAATCTTTCAAACAGCTAGAATGACAAGGAGAAGACAAAAGACAAAAGAGGTCAAGGGGAACAAGTTGTTGTATTTGAAGAAGAGGTTATTTATTGGTAAATGTCAAATTGAACTCAACGCGTAATTGTTGCCAAGGCTTCCAGTTGAAGCTGATGGGATCCCATAAATCACAAAACACTTGAATTCCCTTTTTAAAAGATTCTTGCCATTATAACTTTTAATAGCCCTAAGGGGTTTTTCATCCTACTGAATTAGATGATTCCACCATATGGAAGAGTTTGTAAGGTTGAGGTCATGACTAAATGATTGATCATACTAAACCAACTTATTCGAGGTGATTTGCCATGCTTTCCAAATGGATTTGAATGGAACCAACCCATGAGTTTTGAAATAGGGGGCCAGAAGGAGCTTATCATTCCAATTGACCTTTTCCTAGACATGGTTAGAAGTTACAAATTTAATGAGGTATCAAACTAAATGTTTTCAATGAGCCTTTCCTTCCAGAGCTTGCACAATCCATTTACTGGTGAGACAAATGCCTTGAGTGTAAGGGTCAATAATCCCCAAATCACCTCTATCCTTTGGTTGAATGCAATGTAACCAAGATGTGGCAGGAGAGCCTTTTTTGTTTCTCCATTTGGCCCAAACAAAACTCCTAATCAATTGAGTTAGTTGGTTATAGTAAATTTTGGATGGAAACCAACAATACGAGATGGATACATAACTCGCCAAGAGATTTTATTGGTAATTTGGATGCATCCAGCCATGGAAAGGAACCGATTGGTCCAACTCAAAAGTTTGCCTTTGAATTTGGTCATAAACCAATTCCACATATCCTTGAGGGAGACTCCAATCCCAAAGGGAATACCAAGGTATCTAGTGATTGTACCATGTTTAATTGCATGCCATTCACTAGCAATCCAAGGGGGATGTAGGCTAGGATGAGTCATAATGAATTCAATTTTATTCATGGCAAGCTTGGATCCTGAGATAGTACAAAATAGATCCAAAACACTAAGATTATGAGTTACTTCATCTGCTGAATTTTGGATAAACAACATGTTGTCATCAAAAAAATGGGAGTTAAGTGCTTTGACATTACCAAGCAGTGAAATAACATGAATAAGCTTAGAAGCATGTGCATGTTGAAAGAGGTAACCAAGGGCATCATCATCTAGGATAAATAGGAATGGCGTTAGAGGGCAGCCTTGGTGAATAAATTTTTGTAAAGGGAATTGGGAGGAAAGGGCTCCATGGACAACAACTCTTGCATTGACATCAATGAGCAACATTTTAATATGATCTCAAATTTTGGTTCCAAAACCTAGCCATTTCAACATATTAAGAATGAAAGGCTAATGGATGCGATCATAAGCTTTATCAAAATCGAGTTTGATAATTAGAGCATCTTGAGCGGATTGTTGAGCCCATTTAGCAGTCTCTCAAGCTAACACCAAATTCTCGAGAATAAATATGCCACCCAAAAACCCAGTTTGCTTCGGCCTAACAATCTCTTGGGTTATATACTTTATTCGGCGAGCCAAAACTTTGGCAATAATTTTATATGAGGTGTTGAGAAGGGTAATAGGCCACCATCCATTCACTGTGTCTTCATTTTTGCCTTTGGGGAGGAGTTTTATCAAACCTTGGTTTATGATTGCCCCTAAGGAGCCTGTCTCAATGCCCTCAAGGTAAACATAATAAAGGTCTTCACGTGTGTGAGGCTAAAGAGCTCTATAAAATTCAATTGGAAGTCCATCAATTCCTAGACTTTTCTCCAAGGCCATGCTAAAGAGAGGCTCATCTAGTTCTTCAATGAAAAGGAGACAATCAAGGTAGTTGCTATATTAAGGGTCTATTTTATAAGGAATACAACCTACAACGCTTTCTTCAATAATGGGAAGGAGAGGATCACCAACATAATTTTCAATAAATAGGCTCTTAAAGTGCTCATAAAAGATTTGCAAAACAACAGATTCACTGGTATGCATGGAGCCATCTGCAGCTCTTATACCAGAAATATGCTCTTTTTTATGTGTGTTGCAAGAATTGAAAGGAAAATTTTGATCCCCTATCCCCATCCTTGATCCATTGGAGACGAGCACGAGTTTGGGCTCCTTTTCCTTTGTAAACAACCAACTTCCGAAGAGCATTTTTAGTTTTAGCCACAGATTGTTGGAGGGCAACATTAAGGGGGTTGGAAATCAAAAGAGCACGATTATGCTCTAGTTGGCCCTTAAGAGATTTTATAATCTACGATGTTGGGCAACATCTCTTCACCCATAGTCACGAAGGAATGAAGTGCAGCGAGAAATAGATCTCTCACACCAAATGATCCACCTATCATGTTGTGGCTTTGCTTCAGCTTTCCATTTAGCTAAAAGGCCATCAATGCAATCTTGTTGTTTTAAATGGGAAACATTTAACTTGTATGGAAGATCATTAGGAAGGGTAGGGGAATTAGTAAGGGCAAGGGTGGTAAAGATGGGGAGATGATCAGAAAGAGTGGCTGAGAGGTCAAGGTGAACTAAAAGACCATCCTGAGAGGGGAGAATATGACAGTTCAGGGAGATATAAAACCGATCCAAATGACTCAGTCTCCTCAAACAACCCTCACAACAATTATTCCAAGTAAACCAATGTGGCATATGAGTGCTAATTTTTCCCAAGAGAGGATTGTAGACTCCCAGGGAGTTTCGAGCTAAAATCCAAGCTTCAAATTCAGTGTGGGAGAGTAGGGAAGAACTGTCCCATCTACGATCAGATGGATGCTCAACCATGTTGAAGTCACCCCCCAAAATCCACTCGGTAGTAAGGAGATGAAAATGAAGCCATTCCCAAAGTTGAGTTCGCTCGAACAAGGAGTCAAGGGCGTAAATAGAACAAAAACCATACAAAGTGCCTTGGAAAATAATAGTGGTCTAAATACAACAGTTGTACGGGTCAGATCCAAAGGCTACAACATGTTTGGCAAGCTAGGGAGCAAGACCTAAGACTGCCCCACCACTGCCCTTGATGTGGTTTGTGTGAAAAAAAAGAGCCTCTTGCCAAATAGATGCAAGAATGGAATCTAGACGCATTGCATTGAGTTTCACCTCCACAAGCATTATCACATCAATTTGGTTGTTTTGGAGTTCTTAACATGATACTTCCGAGCAGGGATAGTTAAACCTCAAACATTCCAAGATTGGATGTGACAGTTCACTGTGAAGACTCGGGAAGAGTTTCCTCATCTATTATCAACGTAGTGGACTTGTTCTCTGAGATGCAAGCTTGGGCATGCATTACATTGCCTAAGAGATGTTGTTCCCTAGAGGGGGATTTGGATCAAGATTGCATGGGACTATTTGGCTTAGTTGGGTTTAATGACTCAGTAGGATTGTTTTTGGACAAGGATAGAGACCCTTTTCATTTTTTAGCAACTCTATTAGCATCTACTGATACAACTTCTTTGAAGGACTTAAGACTGGTTGGGGGTTTGAGGTGAGGTGAGGATGATGGCATGGAATGGGTAAGGGGTGGGTGGGATGTGGGTATGGTGTGAGTGGCAAGGGTATCAAGGGTAGATTTCTGATGTTCTTCAGCAGGAGTGACATTAGCAGGGTTGGAACTGCTTGGAGGTGCTTGCTGTGGGCGTGATTTACGAACTGGGTAGTCTCGAATGAGATGGCCTTCTTGACGACAATAGAAGCATGCATTCGGTTTATTTAAATATATAATCCATTGTTCAAATTCAAACCCAAGACCTACGAGTTTGATTGTTTCAGGGAGAGGTTGTGTTAAGTCCATTTCAACACATGCTCTTGGTTGCACATGTAAGCTAGCCCCTTTGTTAGAACACTGTTTGCACCATATGACTCTACCCAGTTGAGAGGTGATGTCTTGCAGAAAGGGACGTAAGGCCAAGTTGAGGAAAGCGAATTTTACCCACATAGAGTATTTGGATTTGTATATTCCTTCCAGGTGGAAATCAAGATCCCAACCTTGAACATAGCAAATCTGATCGCAGATGATCCAAGCACCATAATGTAAGACAACTCGAACATGGTTTGAATCAATGAAAATATATGATATGTAACCTCTGCCCAATCCCCTAATGTTTTCTATAAACCAACGCTTTGATTCCCAGTCATTACAAATCCATTTGAAGAAAACTTGTTCAGAGGGGATGCCTTTGAGGAAAAAGAGAGTGATGGTTTTAGCTTTGCAATCAGAAATAATTTCAATAATATCATCAGGTAGCTCGAATGAGACCACTTTACCTTCCAAATTTTGTGGCGTAGGGGGTTTGACGGTCTTTGTATTTTGTGGGTCCTCAGAGGTATTGTCCCCACATAGTCCAAACATGGATGTTCATAGGAGATAGACACGTGTACATCCATGCTTGGACTTTTAGTATACAAATTGTTAACGTACACGAAAAAGAAGTCGAAGTGGGGGTTGGTAAGATGATAATCATACCTATAATTCAATGTTGTGGAAGTTCATACCTAATTCAACTTTGGTTGGTATAATTCAATGGAGGTACGTGGAATTTGGAAAAAGTGCTTTCAACATTTCAACAAATTGTTATTGCAATTCCTTCTTTTAGACACTAGTATAACATATAGTTTGTAAGATATACGATTGGATTACGTGTAATTTATTTTAGTTGATTTTTTATAAGATTAAAAATGATTATAATTTTATTTTAAAAAGTAATTTATTAAATTCAAAATAATAATAAATATTTTAGATATAAAATATATTTTCATCATAAAAAATTACGTGAAAATATGGAGCGTCTTCTTAGATTTTCAGTTAGAATTTATTTTTGATTGAAGTTTTTTTCAAATTAAATTAATAAAACAATGTGATATATAAGATATTTATATAAAAAGTGAGTGGAAGAAATCACACTTTGAAAATTATAATGGTCAAGATCGGAAAATTATATCGTCAACTTAATATATTTCAAAGTATCTTTTAATTAGAAAGGGTGAAAACCTAGAGAGCCAACACTATAAAAAAGATCCATATAACACAAACACAATATGAAATATCAACAAAGATGAAATATGGAGGAGGAGAAGGTGGAGGATCATCAGGGTTGTCACCCTAACCTTCACCTTAACCTCCGCAACAACCACTAGCCGGAGGGTTTATAGTATCAAGGACAAGATCCCATCTGGGTTTTTTTCCCCTTATCTTTATCTTTAGAATTATCTTGTCTAGAGAAGAAACAACAAGAGTCAAATGAGAGAATTTCCCCTGTTATAGTGCGGACCACCTAGATTGACCAACACCAACACCTACACTATCCTAACCAACACCACCACTCATGCCACCTAGCAACTACCATTAACACCTTCATGGCCACAAATTTGAGGTGTCAAACCTAGAGATGGAAAATGTGTCTATAGATAATTATTATGGTGCTTACTGCATGATCAGGACCTCCCTTGCAACGCATGCTTACGGTCCCAAGGGGGTAACCAATGGGAAAGAGACTCTGAAGGAACTCAACTATTTGTAAAATAAGTAAAAAAATGGGCTCATTACTCCTCAAATGATTATTTTTCCAGTCATCCTTTCATCACTCCTCTCTACTATTGCATTTCCTCTTAGGTCTTCTCATGGTTTGATTTATGTTGCCCTATGCCCCTTCGAATTGCTTTTGTTGTGGGTTTGGTTCCTTCCTTCCTGTTTCTTTGCATCTTCCATATGGACAAACATTCCCCTCAACTACTAAATTCAACACCACCATTGTGAGTTTGACTCGTGTCTCTCTAGGCTTGCTCCTAATACAATCTCAACAGCGATTTATTTGCTAGAATTGCATGCTTTATTTCAACCCTTTGTTCTCTTCAAAGCCTTAACAATGCTTCAACACCTTCTCCCTTGTTACCTCCTTTGTCCTACATAATTTTTGTGGATGATTCTTATTCTTTTGCTAACTTGTCATGCCTAGAACCAACCCCTTTCTACTTTATCTAAGTTCCTGATTTGTCCTTCAACATTGTTCCAGATCACTCAACATCAGCGCCTTAAACTATTCACAGTGGCTACTTCTATGTGGAAGTTTCTGAAGTTTCTCTTGTTATTAATTTGGGTGAAGAGGCTTTTGAATAAGAATATTAATTTAAGAACCATGGGCTTATTTTCAAGTATATTAAGCTTTGGCCTAAGTTGGCCAACCTTCATCAATGGGTCTCCTCTTCTTGAAAACATCCAATTTGTCATGAAATCTTCATCAGTCCATGTGTGGAGTACTTATTTATTATCAAGTGTGAATATTCAGAGGATATAAACACACTTCTAAAATCTAGGCCTTGGTTTTGAAAGGCTTGTTGACTATTTTCTGTCACCATGAAGGGCAACATCCATTTTCAGTTCAAAGCTTTAGCAGTCATGAAAGTTTCAAAATCGGTCCAAGTTCATGAAAATGGCTAAGTCTCAGAAGGAGAAATCAATACTTCATAGATTTTACTTTGCAAGTTTTGCAAAGGGTTTGGTCTTCACATCTTTTGTAGTGAAGTAGTTAGAGAAAGTGTTGCAAAGGACTTCAAATCTTTTGTTCCAAACAAAAATCTTGACCACTTCATGAAGAATCAACCAAGTCTTTTCGTTCAAAAAAATTATTGAGAAGAGGAAACGTTTCAACACTTAGTAGATTCTTGGAACTTTGCTTGAGACCACATGTCACATTTTCACTAAACAAGACTTAGCCATTTTCATTCAAAAGTTGCCCGATGGGTCAAGAAAGTACTTCGACACTTAGCCATTTTAGGGTTTTTTAATTTCTTGGTGATGGCTTCAAGAGGTGGCAAGATCAAAATTGATGCCCCCTGATGACGGCTTGATAGCTTCCCAATTTGTTAGTTGTAATGGGACTCGGGTTTAATTGAACAACTCCACATGACAACCATGTGTCATTCTCTTGGTGGTCTTATGCCTCTTTCAAAGTATTTTTTGACACTTAGTCAAATTTATTCAAAAGTTGACTGATGAATATCCACATTAGTAAAGTAGCAGGTTAGTGGGATGCTTCCACGTGTTGTAATCCCAATGACTTGGAGTTCCAAAGTCCTAGAACCATCTGTATAGTTCAAGTCCTTCCAAGGTAGTGGGTCAACAAGATGACGCCACATGGAATAATCCTACTGCTTTGCTCCCCTAGGGTGGTCTGTACAAGCCCAATAATCTATCAGATCAATGAGAGAATGGGATGATGCCACATGGTGAAATCCCACTTCACCCTAGGAAGAAAAGTCAACACAACATTTTGAAGCTTCAATCGAGAAATGAAGGAGCAAGGAGAAGCCACATGGTAGGAAACCCATCAAAACTAAGGACATGTTAGTTGGGCAACCAATAAATCATGTTCTGAAAGTTGATGGCTTATTAGTAAGTCAAAACCATGAAAAGGCCCAGAGCTAAGAACACAAAGGTTGTTAATTATCAAAATGGGCCCCGTAGAGGCAAATAAAATTGGCAAGCCAAGAAGATGATCAAGGAGATCGAGGGGGATCTCATCAGAAGTGACATGAATCCCATGATAAATAAAATAATGCCACTTGGTATCCATATAGTCTACCACATGGAGATGGTAGGCCCTGAGCAAACAATGGCAGATGCACCCAACGAATAGGGAAGCACTAACTGGTACTTGATAGAGCTCAACCAATAGATCTCAGAGAAAGGGTAAGCAAATAAGAAGCTATCATGTGGCCCAATTTATATATCTACAGTGTAGAGCATGAAGTAATTAGGGAGATGACACGTGAAGCCTATAGACTACAATCGAGGCTCAATGGATTAAAGGGGGGATGCAGTCAAGTAACAAAGGAAGTGGTGAATGGAATAACACCATGCCATCAATGTACCAACCTAAAATTGATAGTTCATCTGATTGTCAAGACCACCATAAGCAAGATTTACAAAATAAGAACATGATGGCTCAAGGATCATAGGATTACAAAATGAATGGTTCAAGAGGACATTACAGTTGGCACATTGAATTGAACTAATCCCAAGTCTATAGAATTTAATGCTTATATAGCTAATAACATTAAAACATGAGTGAGACTAGCACGAAGAGATCGTGACCAGAGCATACAGGGCAAAGAAGTGTCTTAATGACAAGCATGGCATGAAAGTCTCTAGGGAGTAACATTGAAAGCAAAAGCAACATAATTAGGCCAAAATATTCCAAGGTAGTAATTACATGAGGTCTATAGCCACATTCCTACACATAAAATCTTTCAATTTGAGCTACGATCATTGAGTGATTAAATATTGGTTGTTCCACAACCAGTGAAAAAGATCTCAAGCTAGCAGATTCAAACATAGAGTAATCATCACCATGCCTCAAGGATGAATTTAGAGACCTGATTACCTTTAGCCATCCCTATCTAATTTGTAGAGAGATTATGTGTCTCAATTTTTTATATTTAATTTAATTCTCTCACCAATATTTCTGATTGTAATCAATGACCAGGGTGCTTCTAAATTCCTGTAGAATCCCAGGTCTCACATTGTAAAAAAGTGTGGATATTTATAGGCATAGTGGTGTTACCAAAATTTACCTCCACGAGCCCTTTACCACCTGAGCCTTGTATTTCAATGAGAAATGAGTTCACATCTTTCCTTTTTTCTTATATTTTGTGTCCATCCTATGGTTGTTGACCTTTGCATGTAGATGATCTTTATCCCTTTCATTATTGTTCGTTTCCCCAACACCTCTAAGTAAAACTAGGCTTTCTCTTGCAGGTTGTCTGTTGTGTGCATATAGGTCTATATAGATGCCACTTCTGGATTGTTCATCATCCCTTTCGGTGTTGTACTGTGTCCTACACCTTCATGCAAAATATACATATAATTAGAATGCTCATTTTATAATCTTTGTGATATTTTCTTGTCCTCTAAGATTTGTAGTGTGTTATTTAAGGCCTATAGAGGTGATTTGTCTAGTTTTGGTGTATCACCATTATTTCCTTTTCAGCAACCCCTTCTCTCTATTCTCCTCAAAATATTTTATAGTTAGGATTAGCTTTAGATTAATATTTAGCTCTATTAGGCCTGTATGTTGATCCTAAATCTGATGCATTTAAATTAGAAGGAAGTCAACAAGGCACGACCACAAATCTACAAATGATGTTAATGGGGGATCATAGTAAGTACTAAAAAAATTAAAACATCCCTGTTCTAATCATTCTAAATTTGAAATATATAACATTTGTTTACAAAATGATAATTTATACACTAATGTTATGATCCAATAAAAACTACCAACATTACAAGAAAGTTATTATTACTGTATCTACTATTCTATGATAGTATAATATTTATCTTACTATTTTTTCTTATTAAACTCAAAGTTTCATTCCATTAAGTTAAAAATAAATATACATTTTACAAGTTAAAAATATTATTTTTCACTTAAATTTACATAGAATTTACTCAAAAGTCATCTAGCATACTTGAAACTTAGTGAATTCTTAAAGAGTCCAATGTGTTTACAAGAGAATCATGTCATTCTCTAATATACCCCAAACACAACATGTCCATTGGGTTGTAGATCATTATAAAGGGAATGATCTAACAAGATATGATATTATTAAAATTATTTGCATCTCCTTGACATGAATCGTTAAGTTCAGAACTTTGAATGTTGCTTAGAGCCAATTTTAGAACCATCATTGATTTGAGTTACTCTTCCATTCGAAAATAAATTATTGATATGAGTAGGAACAACAATTACTATGACAAGATGATTATCCAATTTAATAATTTAATTAAAAGAATCCTTATATGAAAATTGTACTTGATCTTCCTCTTATGCCCTTGTAGTTGTATTTTTGTATATAAAGAAGATAAGATGTCAAATGAATTAATTGAATCCATTCAATTTTTTTATTATCCTTTTTCTAGAATATTTTCTCTTTGGATTTGATTAAGCTTAAAATTATTCTTTGTCAATCATTGGGGCCAAATTTGTTGTTGTTGTTCTTGGTTAGTGTCATGTTCAATTTTTTCTAGAAAATTTTCTCTTTAGATATGATTGAGCTTGAAATCCATCTTTGTTTATCGCTTGGGCAAATTTTTTTTTGTTGTTCTTGATTGGTGTCAGGTTTTAGGGTGCTATCAACAAATAGAAAATTGTGGAATACATGGCCACGTTGATGGAAAAAATGACAACACAAAGGGGATTTCTCATAATTTATTGGTTGTTCCCATTGATAATCATCCCTCTTAAAGGTCACTAGATTTGACTTGTTGGTTGAAATCTAATTTGATATGAATTCTTACAGAAGTTGTATAATTTTATTGATACATAGCCTTTGTTATATTTATATATTTTCCATAAAGATTAGCTACTTCTTAAAAGTATTCTTCTGACAATAAAGCATGCAATTTGATCCAAACTGAAACAAAATTTATATTTTCCTTATTAAACATTAAACCTCAGTGTCGATTATTTAAGGTATAATTTGACTACAATATTTTTGAAGAACTATGAACTATTATTAATACCTTTTTGCAATCTTAAATACTTATAAACTTAATGAATAAAAATCCTTTTGGTCCCACACACAACAAAATTAGTTTTAGGGTTCCACACTTGTTTGATCTAAGATATCAAATTTATTGTTGAAGAGTAATCCTGTTAAATTTTCCAATAATCATGTAGGAGGATTGACATGCAATCTCTTCCCAAAAAAAATCATTAGAAAGTAAAATAAATATTACTTATCTTTCTAGTTTGGAAGTCATGCACAACCTTGCTTTTGTTATTGGTTCATCCTTGATTTTAGAAGCTTAGTGCTAGTGTGTTTAAGCCTTTAAGGTGATGCCTACAATGATCAAAAGTTACAATCTTATAAAATAAAGACTTAAAGGAGGAGGGCATCTCAGGGAGAGATCCCATCACTGCAAATAAGGAAAACTAACTCTCTTATTACCAGTCAATCGTCGTGGCCATAAAATACTTTATAGTTAAAATAAAAAATAAAAAATGGAAGGAAATATCATAAGCGAATTCACATTAAAGAAAATCATTATGATCCGTGTTTGTAGAGGAATATAAATGTCTATCCAAATACTTCATCGAACATCAATCTATAATAAATTATACCCATGAGCATGAACACACCACCATTTTAAGACAATATACATACCAAAAAGTTGTTCTTAATTTAATAAAAGCAAATTTGACCAAAGAAATTGAATTAGAAGATGATGATCCAAAAAAAATGATGATAAAACTTTGTTCCATCGAAAAAAAATTAATATCTCATCAACACAAACGATTGATTGAAATAATAATATATAATTAACTAAATATTGTGTACAAATTTTATTTATGAAAAAAATTATAACCCTTATTTGATAAAAAGGCACGTTAACCTATCGAAAAATTTGTAATTGAAAATTATCTATTAATATTTAATAATCTTTTATTTATTTGTGACTTTTCATTAGAACATATAGGCCAAAGTATCATATTAAATTGTTGGTCATTTGAAAAATCAAATAATTAATTCCGAACGTGTGTCTATAAATTAACATAAATAAATACTCACATAGCTAACATGAAAGTAGTTTATATTTTCTTAATGGCCCTCCTTGTCCATTTTCATTGGCTTATATTTTTATATTTATTATTATTTTATTAATTAAGTGCTTGGGGTCGTTGAGGCACACTTTGAATATCTTAGATTTAAATATTTTATGTTCGAATATCCAATAAATATTCTCTTCACATTTTTTCTAAATTTGCAAATATCAAGTTGATTTCTCTTTTCAAAATTCTAGTAAAATAAAAAGAGGATTAATAATTCAATAAATTATTATTGGACTTTTAAAATGTACAAACAAATTTTACAATCAATATTTCAATTTATATTTGTATTAAGTTATTTAATGATAATCAATATTTTAATTATATTATATATTTATTAAGTTGTTTAATGAATGTAGGGTTTAGTCTTATATGATTTTTCTGTTAGAATGAATGTATGATAAAGAAAATATACTTCAAATTTATTTGAATTCTATTTTAAATACTTAAAATTAATTTGTGTCCATTACTTATTTAAATCATGTTTTTTATGTATTAATGTTTCTATGTATTTATAAAATTCTCAAAATAAAAATAGGATTCTATTGACATGAAAATTTATATGTAATAGGTGGGAAAGGCCAAAAAATCAACACAAGGCAACTAAAACCTAAAACAAGAGTTATAAGGGTTTGCCTTAAAACTGTACACTGTACATTTCTGAACAAAAATTAGGAAACCAAAGAAAACAAGGCGCTGAGGAGAGAAAAAAAAGACAAAAAAAGCAATGAGAAGGAAAACACAAGTGGAACAACAAGAAGGAAAGAGAATTTACACCAATAAGAACTTAATATGAATCGATAATCTACAAACACATTAGTATCCTAGAACAATGCAATTCCATAACTAATAACTACCCTTATATTGAAATATGTGTTTACATAATACCCTATTTTAATGTGTCTCTGTGTATACATATCTTGAAGTAAAACAAAAAGGGGGAAGATAAAATAAATATTCCACACTCTGAAGCTTATGAAACTATTTGAATGCTCTGAAACAAATCCAACACTCTTGTAGACTTGCAAAAAGACATGTGCATGTCAATAGGTTCTCAACCAATCAATGACCTACTAAAATCAATAAAAGAGAAATGAAACTGATTTACCTATTTTTGGTTTGTAGCTTGGTAGTGACCCCAATACAATTCCCCAACATATTTGAATATGTGTAGGTGTCCCTATGAACCCTGTGAGAACAACATATAAATGGATAAATGCCCACAATAATAACTTGCTGAAATCTAGCAAACATAGATTATAAACGATGCACTTGATTTTGTTAGAAAATATGAGGGTGCATCTATATGGGTTTTTTACATGTCCAAATTTATGCCACACTAAATGCTTCTATAGAAATCTAAGTCTCAAAACCTATGCTAAATATTGTATGTGTGCAAATTTTAGCAACTAAAAATAAAAGTTAAATGAATGAATATGATGTAGCATAAAGAAAATCAGGCATAGAAAATGTGTAGACACATAATTTTGGTACAAAGATATTATTGCAATGTTTTTAGTACATTTTTGTGCATATGGATCATTGGTTCAGATTAAGTACTTATTGACATCTTTCGTGTGTGTTTTCATCTCTTCTATCTTCTATGTGTGGCCCTATGTTCTTCTTCTTATTCTCTCTCTCCTTTGTGTTTTCTCTATGCCTAGAAGCTTCCTCATATCTATCCTTTATCATTTATGTGTCTAGGTCATAATTGGTGGTCCAATGATTATGACCCATTCATAATTGATGATCTACCAATTGTGACCCCTTTTCCCTGTTTGGGCCCTTTTTATCCTCTTCCTCCTTTTCTTGATGTGAGGATCCATGATTCTTAGTTTTCCCTCTTTCCTTGTGTCAGCGTGGGAACTAATAGCTCCTTAATTTGAACTAGAAAAGTCTTTATAGACAAAGCATGTTAGATCATTTCGATAACAATCATCGATCAGGCAATAATTATTAAGACATTTGACAAGTCTTTAGTACACTATCAAGATTCTAATTATTATCTTCAAGACTTCAAGTGATAAAAGGATATATATTTTTACATCTTGTGCCCAATGAAGGTCTAAGCCAAGTCATCCACTTGTACATGGTTATATATGGAGAGAAGGTGAATTCCTATCTCTAATATTGGGTTGGGATTTACTCACAAGCACTATAACGTGTTTGTCTACCTTTGTTGAAGTGATCGAGAAAGTTATAGAATCCAAAAATTAACATAGATAATAATCATAAACACGGGGTTAGAATTAACCACTTCAAGAATCTAACTCGGTTAAAATTGGTTGTCTACTGATGTTATCCCTTTCTCATATTGTGGTTAGATTCAAGGGTTTCACTTTTCTAGTCTCAGAAACCTTTTTCTACTCTCAAAATTTAGTTACAATCATCAGGTGTGTTTTTCAGTCTTTTTTCTCCCTCTTTTTATTTTCATTCACTATTATTTTCCCTCCAATTATTTCTTAGTATTTTTAGTTACTATTTTAAGTACTAGACCATATATGAATTTTGTCATTGGCTATATTATATAATATCTTTATTGTGCCTTAGTTTTGATTTATTGTGCATATTGTAATTACCATTGTGCACCATTTTGTTAAGATATTTTGGTGACCCTGATCCTAGAGATCATCCAACATGGGGTTTCATAACCCCCTCCCCTGATGGTTTGATTCTAGTTATTTTAGAGTTTTCATTAAACTCTACTCTTGTTTAAGCCTTATCATTAGACTTCCCTTTGATTTGACGAGGTCAAATTTACCAAGCTATTTTCATCTTTCACTTGGTAGCTTATGCCTAGGCTTGCGTTTCTTCCCTTTTTTCATGGGTAGATTATATTTATATACTACATTTGTTTATGAAATGGATTATACATGGGGACATTATATCTTTTACATGCTATTAGGCTTGATGATATTTTTGTTATACAAATATTTATAAATGTTTCCATGGTTCTTTCTTCGCATTTACCAAATAATATTAGCTTATGGATTGAATCATGATAGGGTTGGATGTGATAATAATGCTTTATGTGTTGATACCCTTATCAATGATGACTTTTCTTTGCCTCTTCTTAGTGACAACCATTGTTTTGGTGTTTTTTTAGGATTCATTATGAGGTAGATGCTATAACAACTGGACAAGATAGGGCACACAACTCTTCTACTCCCTTCCTTCCTCTCAAGTTCAAGGTGGGGTTAACCAACACACCCCTCCTAAAAATTATAATAATAATACAAGTGTATAATGATTATGATATTATGGATAAACTTAATAAAACCCATGCTATAATTTATGTACTAGAGATACTCAAAAGGTAAAATATTTACAATACTGACTCTACTTTTCTAGATGATACTAAACCAACTTATTTTGATTCTATTACATCAAAACTTTATAAAATAGTTAGAATGTAATTTACTTCAAATCTAAGGACCTACCATCTCAGAATATCATTGACCAACACTGATCTTTGTACCTACAAGTTATAATAAACTATAATGGAGTCAAACGGGCCCTTATAGATAATGGTTCAAGACTGAATATATGTAGTGAATATTTCTTAATGCACATGATTTGATCTTAATTCTCTTGTACTTTTGGATATGTTCATAAACAGGTTTGAAAACCAACTAAGAAAATCCATAGGAATTATTATATTGAATAAAATTGTCGGGCCTAAAACTTTAGCTATGCAATGTCAAGTGATATATAATGAAGTGAGTTATAATCTTTTACATGGTAGACATTGGATCCATGCTATGTCCCTCTAATTTACATTGATGGTTAAATTTTTGACATAAGGGATACATTTATACTTATCCCATGTATGATATTCCTTTTTGGTTTTGAAAACTTTTTGAATTGATATAAATTATTATTCCATGCCTTAATACACCACAACCAATGATCAGAACACGTCAAAAAATTATTCCTATGAAGCTAGCACATACATATGATATGGCTGAAAGTATTAATACCGATGATGATAGTTAATCTTGCATTGATATTATACATGAATATTTATCCAATCTCTACTTTACTTCTATAGGTCTTAGGGAATATAGAGATCACATGTACAAATTTGGTACTACCCAACTATATTTTACTCCCTAGGATTTTGGATGATGTTTTCTATCTTGTGTGCTTAATGATATGCCATCTTCCAAGGATAAAGGTAAACAACCTATGATGAACACTTGATTCAATACTAATAAACCAATTTTTTTTTGTCCAAATCAAACTACTTTAGAACAATATGGAGTTGGATAAACATGCAAAAAGGTAAGGGATTACGAAGACATGAATAAGGTATTAAATAACTGATCATCCTAGTTACTTATCAACTAAAACAAGGTCTTGACTATACTAAGAAGACTTGAGCTAAATAGATACCCTTTTAGGTGGATTACAAGAATCTTTATGCTTATAATTAGTATTGTGCCTCAACATATGAACCTTTACATATTCACTTCTCCAAGTCTAACACATCACATTAAAAATAAATAAGCACTATTACATCTTTACAACTTATATATCCCAAGTTAATCGACAAAGACACTTCACCTTAGCTACCAACTCTTGATAATTTTGTTAATGATGAAGCTCTTCAAGAATATTAGGATTTTATTCAGATTTACCTTCTTTCCATTGTAGAGAAATTACCTAATTAACTTAGTCACCACACATAATTTGGTGATTGTGAGGCTTATCCTATTAAAGATGATATTCAATTAGATGGTCCTAATTATTTACCTATTATTACATTTATTGAGGATAGATCCACACTACTCAACGAGATAACAACTAAATTTAATTATCATACCAAAAAATATCATTAATTTAGACTACTTAGTGCATTGATGACACACTAATAAGTCAAATAACATAGAGTGATTTTGACAAAGTTTATTGAATTATTTGCTTGGGCTTGTTCTGACATATCTAATATTGATCCATTCATATGCAATTCATAATCTATTTATCAATCATATTGTAAAACTAATTAAGCAAAAGACTTTAAATATGCATCCTAAAGTTTCCTTATTTTTTAAAATAAAAAAATAAATATTATTAAATGTGTGGTTCATACGACCTATAAATTACTCACCTTGTGTTTATACCATTGTCCTAGTTATAAAACCTAGCAGATTTTAGGGTATGTTCAAACTTTAGAGACTTGAATGAAGTTTGTCTCAAGGATACATTTCCTCTACCTAACATTCATATGATTTTTTATTCCACTGCTAGGTATGGGATGCTCTCCTTCATGGATGTATTCGTTGGTTGCTGTCAATTTAAGAGAAACATTGTTAATCAATATAAGAATATCTTCACCATTCTTTGGGCTACATTTTTCTATGTTGTTATGCCTTTCGATATTAAGAGTGTTGGTGCTTATTATAAAATGACTATTACACATATATTTCATGATTAGATGCAAAATATTGTAGAATATTATGTTGATGATATCTTGAGAAAATTAAATAAATGTGAAGATCATGTTAAATAACTATGGAAAATATTTTAGATATTAATAAAATACAATGTGTATGCACTTAATTCTGCTCATCGGTATTAGGCTTAATCTCATCACTTAATTAACATTACCCCTTAATCAATAAAATCTATGAAATATCCCATTTTCCACCTAATTCCAAATTTCATAATTCTTTTATAATCCTAACCTACCCCACAACCCCACTTTCCACCTAAATTCTTAATTTATAATTATTTTCATATATTTCCCTCTCAAGAGAAGGTCTAGAGGCTTCCCACCTCTAGAACCTTCTCTTATTCAAATTCAAAATTTGAGAGAGAAAACCTCCCTCTCAAATCCCTTCTAGTCCCTTCCAAAGACCTCTTTAAAATAGAGGCATGCCCCAAGGAATGAACAACAAAGAGAAAACCCATATTCATGTTGTCTTAATTGCCTTAGCCTTCAATAGCCATCTTGCATCCATACAAAGCCCCATTGCAATCATCCAAGCCACCACCAACCTCATCCAATCATCCATCTTTGGGTCATTGAGTAAGCAATCCAAACATACAAGTCAAGTTGCATTTGATAGTCCGTTAGAACATCCTGGAGAGAATCCAAAGGAGGAGAGAAATGATGGTAAGTTCATTCTAAAATTCTGATTTCTCTTCTAAATTCTCTCATACTAAGTGATCTTTTGTAGGAATTTAGGTAGATTTAGTGTTTGTTTACATTTAAATATATGTAGTCATAGTTTTTTACATTGTAGAAGCTCTGACATTACATGCTTAATAATCAAATACAACTCATCGCAAAGGTTGATCCCTTGAAATACTTACTGTCCAAATCAGCACTTACAGGTTGAGTAGCAAAATGGATGATGTTGCTCAGTGAATTTGACATTGAGTATATCAATCAAAAAGATATAAAAGGCCAGGTCATCATAGATGAACTAGCAAAGGCACCTTTAGAAGTGATTGAGCTAATTGTGACCAATTTCTTGGACGAGTCAATAATGAATACCTCACAATCAAACAACTGGAAGTTATACTTTGACAGCTCATTCCCCATGCATGGATCTGGGGCAGGCATCCTCCTGTCACCCCTTAAGGCGACCTCATTCCCAAAGCATTCTGCCTTGCCTTTCAATGTACTAATAATATTTTAGAATATGAAGCCTTGATAACAAGACTCCACCTAGCTATCCAATGGAATATCCAAAATTTACAAGTATTCAGGGACTCATAATTAATTATCAAATAGGTCAATGATGAGTTCCAAACAAAGGATGAAAAATTGCTTCCTTACTCATAATTAGTGGATTAATTAAAGGCCAATTTTCAATCTATAAACTTTGAACAAGTTCCATGAGGAAGCAATAAAACAACTAATTTTATGGTAACTATAGGCTCATTCATTGACATCCTTAAAGATATTTTGGAAGGTAATTTTTTGATTGAGCATGTAATTATCTTGGCCTATCAATCAATGGCTCCATTTCAAATTTGTACAATCAACGACCCTAGTATCTCATGGTACCATGATATTTATAGGTACCTTCATGACAACATTCTTCCCCCAATCTTAACCATCATCAATACATAACCTTCATCCATCGCACGCCCTGATACATGATCTTTGGTAGCATGCTCTATTGATGAGGTTACAATGGAACCTTATTGATATGTTTAACGTCAGAGGAGACATCTCAAGTAATCAAAGAAGTCCATGATGGTATCTATAGAGGGTACATCAGTGGAATGGCCCTAACCAAAAAGTTCCTCTGAACTGGTTATTACTGGCCATCAATGGAACAAGACTCTTGTCAATATGTGCGTAAATGTGTGGTCTGTCAAAAACACGGGAATCTTATTCATGCTCTGGCACAAGAATTGCAACCTATTATGAGCCCATGGCCATTTTCCATATGGGGCCTTGATCTAGTTGGCAAGATTAATCCTACTTCCTCAGACAACCATAAATTCATTATCACAACTATGGAGTATTTTACCAAATGGGTAGAAGCAATGCCACTTACTTATACAACAGGCCTCCAAATTTCCAAGTTGATTCTTAATCAAATTATTTGCTATTTTTATATACCAACTAATATAATTTTAGATAATGATAAATCATTCAAGAATCAAGAAGTTGAGGACCTGTGTCAAAAATATCACATCACACAACATTTCTCCTCGTCATATTATCCCCAAGGCAATGGACAAGTAGAAGCAACTAATAAGACCCTTGCCAAGATTTTGAAAAAGATTGTTGATCAAGCTAGAAGAAATCGGCACACTCAATTATATCCAGCACTATGGTCTTATCGAACAAGTATCCGTACACCTACTGGGGCAACTCCATACACCTTAGTCTATGATACTGAAGCAATATTGCTAGTGGAAGTAGAAATCCCCTCTCTTTGAATCTCACTAAGAGGCATCATTATTGATCAAAATCTCAAACAAGAATGACTGTAGGAACTGGACCTCCTTGACGAAAAGTGATAGAAGGTCTTGGATCACCTCTAAGCATATCAAAATAATTTGAAGGGCTAATATCATAAGAAGATTCAAGATAGGGAGTTTGAAATTGGTGACTTAGTCCTAAAGCAGACTAAAAAAACACCAATGCAAAGCAAGTTAAGAAGGGGAAATTTGAAGCCTATTGGTTAGGTCCCTATGTCGTTATTTCCAAGTTCAGGTCAAGAGCATATAAATTGGCCACACTTGAGGGAGAAGAGTTGGATGATCACATGAACATTATGCATCTCAAGCACTTCTACACCTAACCCAGGTATCATCATCCTCCATCTATGGAACACCCCACATGCAATCCATCCATCCATTATACCTCCTCATTAGTCCAACAAAAAAAAAAAAAAAAAAATCCATCCAATGCTGAAAACCAATCGTCTGGCACCTTAGGTAAGTACCATGATGAAAACTGATTGTCAAAGTCATGGTAAAATAACCCTGCCCCTAGTCTTAATAGTGGGAATCTGTCACAAGTCTTTCTGTAACAACAAGAGACATGAGTTTTCAATCACAGAAGAAGTCATTACTTGTTGTGTAATGGGGATGTTTGTTGGGGTAGTCCTCTAGAATATCTCACACACATATATCATCTAAATGTCCCTAAGTCCTATCACACCCTCTTGTCTAAACACAATCCTATCACCCCATTATATCCTCTATGATAAGTGTGTCTCCTTTTATCCGCATGATCAAATCCTATCCCTGTTTATCCTTTTCTATCTCTATGAATATGATTCACACCTTCCCAGTAACATTGTCATTATGGAAGGGTCATTCATTGGTCTTCTACTTTGGGGGTTTCGCATGCATTATGATACTAAATCCTGAGGGGTCACACTAACCCACATATGTGATTACTTTAGATTTGGTTATACTCTTGTTCTAATGCATGATAGTATTGAGCACTATACATCTTGTATACATATCCCCTAATCATCACTAGGCCTGTTGTCTATAACCACTATATCATCACATCATTATCTATTTGCCTATTTTGATAATATCATTATTATTAGCTTATATTATTCCATGATGGTTTTATGTGATTGTGTCTTTGTTTGATTGCCGGTATTTTGTTTGATTATATACATATTGCATTGCTTTATTTATATAAAATGTCTAGTAATTATTTTCTATATTTTTATCTTGATGGGAACAAGGATGGTATTGGTGGCCTCCGAACGTTTGATTGGATAAGGCCACTTTTCTTCGGAGTTCCCACGCACTGTGAATTTACTATATCCTTGACTCTTATCATGTCATTGGTAGACACAAACTCACAAGTGCAGTAAAAAATGGATTGCAAAAGATGCATGGCTCCAAACAATTTCACTCCATTACTACTAACACTACCCCTCAGGTAGGAGGATTACATTAAAGCATATCATCACAAACCAGACACCTCTTTACATTATTCCTAATCACACAAAACCACACATCATTTCAAACACCTCTAACAATATCACAACACTCACATTACAACTCTCTCATTGTTCTACAACAACCAATATGCAGCCAACTGGAACCCATACCTACCCGAATCATGGCCTTGGTAGTACTCCATTCGATCTTGAATCTCCTACCAGCCAACCACCCTGTCTAGGTTTCATACTGCAAGCTTCTACCAACTCCCTTTGAGGACAATACTGGCTCAAATGGCCAACTTGCCTATAATAACCACACATGATAGAGGGGGTTGATTCCTAGCCGCCCTCCCTCATCTTGTTGATCACCTCATCTTGTTTCCCTCACATATGATCAGCTCCCCCTTGATTCCCTTTCATGTCCCCCCTTTGAAACAATGGGATGCCTCCCAGTTCTGTAGCCCCCTAGGTGCATCTCCTTGATCGACATCTTGTGTAGCAAAATCAACACACTCTACACGATGGTTGGAGTCTTGGTTCCTCTGGTTGCTATTACCATAATATCACCTCCAACATATCCATCACCTGGTATAGTGTCTAGAACACCTGCATGTTCACCTCATAAATCAGCTCTGACGATGGTATTGGTCTACCCTACGTCATCTTTAGAGTCCTTGCCTACTTGCACCTATATTTCCTATACAAATGATTGAAGAAGTGATGAAAATGACTTACCTTCCCATGTGCTATTTAACACCTATAATCTTCGACATTGCTTTCTCGCACCTATCAATCGAACAAATCCCAATATTGGTCATCGCCCCCATTCAATAGTGCCCCCACTCATTGAATGCCATCACATCATTTTATTTTCTGCCCTCATAACCCCATGTACATGTCATACTCATTTACATCATTGTCCTATTGCCTATCATTATCATTTCACATAATATCATTCCATGACATAATACAACAAGCATGTCCTTTTATTATTATTATCACATTACATCATATTTATATAACTTTATGACATTACAACTTCTTTTCACATAGTTTATTCTAATAATTGCATATATTTCAATTGATTCATAACTCTACATCACAAATATATCCTACCCTACATTCCACCCTGTGGTGGTGATGGCCTTGATGACAGATGCACGAACTGCCCTGATGACTTGGAACTTCGTGTTCTCTTTGATTAGCTAATCGCCCTATACGATGGAGCCCTATGCCATGCTAGCATTGCATGCTCGTATAAATATCTCCCGTACTATGTCTCATGTGCCATCCTTGCCACCTGGGTGGTCACATCTCTAAACCCTAGAGCCTCCAAAAATATATGGTTCATATTCTGCTCCATCCCTATGACTCAGGCCTCCACCTTTTGCTGCTCCAATCATTCCTGCAACTACATCTGGTCTGCCCATATTTGCTCTATCTATTCTTGAAATTCCCCAATCTTTTCCTCTTGATGATTCACATACTCTACAATGAGGTCACTCAAACTAGTACTTCTGCTATTTGCCTATCCATGCACATAATTTGACCCTGTAAATGTGTACCCTGACACCACAACTCTAGCCACTCCCTTTGTGTAGATTTTAATCTATCTTCGATACCCCTATTGTTTCCATTTCTTCTCCCATGCCTTTATGGTTGGTACATGTTCCTTACCTGGGGATCGTGTCTCCATCCTCATAACTATCTCACTGCACCCATCATGGAAGCAATGAAGGTTGATGAAAGAAGTTTAAATAGACTATTGCAAATGGAAGATAACTTTCAATTTTTGAGTAAGAATGTAATTGAACAACGATTGTTGGCATTCTTGATTTTTGTAAAGTGTTTCAAGTTGATTGTGATGTTAATGGGACAGAAAGTGGAACAATGTTGAATTAAGAAGGTAAGCACATTGCTTACTTTAGTGAGAAGTTGAATGAAGCCAGAAAGTAGTAATCAATCTATGACTAATAATTCTATGTTGTGTACAAACTCATAAGAAGTGGGGGCATTGTTTGCGCCAAATACATTCATTTTGTACACAAATCATCAAGCATTATTGTTCATAAACAACCAAGGTAAATTTAACCCTCATAAGAAGTGGGGGCACTGTTTGTGCCAAATACATTTGTTTTGTACACAAATCATCAAGCATTGTTGTTCATAAGCAACCCAGGTAAATTTAACCCGAAAAATATGAAATGGGTTGAATTTATTCAAAGTTTTATTTTGTTTTGAGACATAGGAGTGGGCAATCCAGTATGGTTGTCGATGCATTGATTGGAAGAGCTCTTTTAGTGAATGAGCTAAGAGTGGAAGTCATTGGGTTTGACTCAATTAAAGAATTGTGTGAAGAGGATTTGGATTTCCTAGATGCAAGGGCAATGTGCGTGAATCCAAAAAGCATGGACAGGATAACATGGCTAGAGTATATGATACAAGGTTCAAAGGAAAGAGGTTATGCAAACCTCAAGGTTTTACAACGCAAAACTTATTGAGGAATAAGCATAGTGGAGATATAGTTGGTCACTTTGGTATGGATAAAATATTGACGCAGTTGAATGAGTGTTATTATTGACCAAGGATGAACATGGATGTCAAAAATTTTGTGTAAAAATGTAGAATTTACCAACATGCTAAGGGAAACTGTCATAATTTCAAGTTGTATCAGCAATTACCAATTTCAAAGAAACCATGGGAAGAGTTGAGCATGGATTTCATTATTGGGATGCCAAGAACCTAAAGAGGTAATGATTATTTTTGTTGTAGTGGATAGATTTTCCAAAATGGTAAACTTTACAGCATGCAAGACAACTAGTGATGTCACAAATATTACAAGGTTATTTCTCAAATAAGTTATGAGATTGCATGGGTTGCCAAGGAGCATTATGTCAAATAGGGATACTAGATTTGTTGGACATTGTTGGAGGACGCTATGGAAGAAACTAGGCACAAAATTAGATTTTGGTTCAGCGTATCATTCTCAAATGAATGGGAAAATAGATGTAATTAATCATATCCTTGGTAATTTGCTAAGATGTTTGGTTGGAGACAAGCCCAAACAATGGGATTTGGCATTGGCACAAAATGAACTTGCATACAATAATTCGGTGAAGAGAAGTGCAACTATGATTTTGTTTGAGATTGTCTATGGTTGCATCCCAAGAGCAGTGTGTGAATTGAGAAGCACCGCATATATGATGAGTGTTGAATTCAAAGAGTACGCAACAATTATGCACGATCTGCATATGGAGGTGAAGATAAAATTGGAGGAGAATAGTATGAGATACAAGAAGCATGTTGATCAGAGAAGAAGAGAACAAAAATTTGAAGTTGGAGACTTATATTGATGCATTTGCATAAGGAGAGGTTTAGCAAAGGATAATTTAACAAGTTAAGTGGAAGAAAATTGGACCTTGTAGAATTTTGAGAAGGTTCTCAATGAATATTTATGAGATTGAGCTACCAATTAGAATATGTATTTCAGTTATCATCAATATAGCAAATTTATACCCTTACTTCGAGGGACTGCATATGAGAAGGATTAAGTTCATATCCTTCAAGTATAGATTGGAAGCAGTGGTTGCCGAGAAAAGCAAAGGAGGAGATTAAGGCCAAATTGGATACATGCATTGGCACAAAGACAACAGGCAGAGAATACTTGGTAAAGTGGAAAGACAAAGTGCCTAAAGTTGCAACTTAGATGAATGCATTTGATGTTGTCAAACACGAAAGAACCACTGAGGAGTTCACAGAGGGTCTATGAGGAAGAACTCATGGACAAGTTTTTACATGGGTGTTTGATGCATGAACATCCAGGTTAACAAGCTATCTCGCATCATCAAAAACCATGGTTCAAGGTATTGTGCAAATTTTTTTTGTGTTGTGTGACTTGTCATCTCTTGTGGCAATGTTGAGCATGTGGAGTACCACCAACGTCAAGCTGAAGAACATAAACAAGAGTCTCACAGGGCAAGGAAATGTAGGAATGATAGTTTTAGTCATGTTCCATTGGTCATAAGGACCTTTTTATTAGAGCATGACAAACAGTTGCTTCATGCAAACAATGGTTTCAAAACTGTTTGTGCAAGTGATAATTATGAAACTGTCACAATAGTTTCACAACCATCGTGTTAGTTTTACAATCACTGATTTCACTCACATTTGCAAGATACAAAGTAATTTCTCGACTCAAGCAAATGCAATGTGTGGACTGCTTTCCAGCACAAAGGGAGCTCAAAGGGTGTGGGAGGGGTTAGTATCAAGCCACCAACAGTTGAAGTTCAAGTAGAGATCAAGCAAGTGGGAAGAGAAGAGTCCAGCGCCAAAGCATAACAGAGTTGGGAGAGAACTAAGAGATGCTCACGGAGTGAAAGAGTACAGTTAAAAGCCCTGTTCACTGATGTATGTTCATTGTTAGTCTTCTTCATAATCTAGGAAAAGGGAGTATGAGGTGAGTGTGTAACCTTTGTAAAACAACTAAAACATCAATAAAGAGTAATTGTTTCCATTCCTAGTCTTGTATCCTTGAGAGAGTGAGAGTAATGAAACATTGTTGGGAAGTAAGGCAACCATTAACTTACCCCCTCATTCTCGTTTGCACCACAAAACATCCCTTAATAGACACATTTTATTTAATGTGATAGATTTGACTCGTAATAAAAAGAAACATACATGAATCCAATAGTTCATCATTTTTTAACGAACAATATCAAAGATACCATAAAATGGAGTAGCCTCGGGGCTTGGACTAAGAAGACCCTTCCCCCGTATTGATCATCAATATCTTTATGCAATGGCGGGCTAAAGATGACATGCATTTCAATTGTGATTCAATATTCTTAACAAAAGAAGCTTTGCGAGGTTTTCATGTGGTCCTCAATGCCTCATTTGTACAAATTTGGCACCTAAGCCAATTTAGTCCTTTAAATCGAAAAAATATGGCCATCACATATTTTCTTAACGACAACTATGTGCTTCAAGTAGATTGTCTGGACTAGTGTGACTTAAAACTTTTAAAGCGAACAGGGTAATTAAAAATTATTGATTGACATATTCATATTTTCATATACCTCCCATTTTTTCTTAGTAACTAGATCCATAAATATGTAAGTGGTTTCTATAATAAGCATTTATTGTCACTGGTGTGATTATTAACTTTAAATAAATTAATGGGTTCTCTCTACATCGAATAACTTTGAAGTCAGCTCATCAGTAACTAGATCCATAAATATGTAGATGGTTTCTATAATAAGCATTTATTGTCACTGGTGTGATTATTAACTTTAAATAAATTAATGGGTTCTCTCTACATCGAATAACTTTGAAGTCAGCTCAGAGGTTTTAAAGTATGCTCTTCTTAAAAAGTGAACATGTTGAGTTTGGAGGCTATAAAGTATAAATGTGTCCTTTATATATGTAGGTGGTATGTGTTATTGATTTGATCCAGGTGTAAACTTTTAAGTATATTAATGGTTTCTCTCAGCTTCAAGTAACTTTAAAGTCAGCGTGGAAGCCATAAAGTATGCTATTTTAAGTTTTCAGGCCATAAAGTATGGGCATAAAAGAGTGAACATGTTAAATGCCTCCCAAGTTATGAAAGTATATGATCATGAAAGGTGAACATCTTTAAGTATCTTCCATGAAATGTATGCACCAAAACAAAGAGCTAACATATTATCTCACATGGAGTGGATACACCAAAAATTTCTCCAATTGTAGACATCTTGCATAATGTTTGCAGGAAAATAGAAGGCAGTTTTAAACAGAAGAAGGTTTTATTGCTTCCATAAAGAATCGAAGAACCCCGCAGTTACAAAGGATATAGAGCCAGCACGAACCTGGCAGTTACAAAGGATATAAAGCCACAACTTGTGGCAAAATAGAACGAATCCTGCAGTTAAAAAGGATATAAAGCCACAACTTGCAGATATTCCAAAAGTTGCTCGATGAAAATAGAAGGTTATTGTTTCCCTAAAGAATCCAAGAACCCTACGGTTACGAAGGATATTCCAAAAGCTCAATGAAGATGGAGATTAAACTAAGCTTTCCAAATGACCATGATCTCTTGTAACACTCTTCACAAGCAGATCAGATATACATAAATCCACTATTTAATAATGTTTCAACGATTCAAATAGTCCTCTTTCCAAACGGAATCCTTAAGAATAAAGTCGATGCCACCTAGTAACAACAATTACACACATCATGAACATTGAAAGATAGAATTTTACAAACTTGGAAATCGTATGATTTCACCAAAAATTATCATTATAAATACATAGTACTTCAAAAAAGTATACAAAATAACAAGCCATGAATACATTGTCACTACATTGCAAATTAATAGACTGAGCTGGGGAGGAGACTTCCACTTAGTGTTACGCTCAACGCTCAACAAAGTAGTGAGCACGTTTAATGTAGAAGAAACGGCACTCCCTGTAGAATCTAATGAACATAATTTTAGTGCTTCCAAAGCATGATTTAGTGCTCCGATTATCATGAAATATTGTCTCCAAAACCTAAAACTATGCAAGAATACATTTAGACCAAACTTCACAAATGGAAAAAGACTCCTGATAAAATTCCTTGGTCAATAGTAAAAAAATAATGAAGGGCTATTTAAAATTACAGACCAAAAACAAAATGTCTCACTGCAACATTTTCCAGCATTCATCAAAGTGGAATACCATCGAACTTTGAAGTTTCATTACATGCTAACACTAAGCCCTCAACATTTCCTGGCAAGAGGAATTTGCCCCATCTACAACCAGTGGATACACGTTCACGAGGTGGAACAATCATCACCACATTGTCCTGGCGCTGAACAATGCCCATGACAGTCACTGTGCTTCCTTCCTTGATGTACCTGAAGTGAAGTGTAAAGGATCAAAATTTTATAGCACAATTAAGCTCTCTGGAACTGATCCAGATTAAGATTTTTAAAAAAATTAAACATTTCTGTACAAAGAAAAATAAAAATGTTACTCCATAGACTTGCATCGTATTATTCAGAAGAGTAAATAATCATGAAAATGAAATACGTAATATCACTGATGGACCAGGTTTTCACAAAATTAAGAAGGCTTTTTCATGTCTCCTTATTTAAGTAGGTCACAAAATGTTCTTACCCTTCCTTCAACCGCATTTCACGATCATCACTTGAAAGATTCCTTTCACCCAGCCAACGGACAAACTCATTAGGTAGATCCTTAAGCTTTGGGCCAATATCTACAACTGAACTTTCTTCAACACATGGAGTGACCCGCGCACCAGAACCAGCCTTAACCAAAGCTCTCAAACCAGATTGAAAATCTGAGATATAGAAATCTGCTACATATCTCTGGGGAAAAATTACTACCATTAAGGATCAAAATGACACAATAAAATGAAATAATCAAAGCTTCCATCACCACATGCAATTTCAAACATAAACACCGTAACAAAAGAGAGTGTCTAGAACAGATTCAAAAGCTAGCTAAGCAACATTTAGGTAACCACAAACACTATGACAAGTTTGATTGAAAATAGAATCCCTATCATCACAATAATTAAAAAACCATTTTTAGCTTCCATAATTTAAAAAAAATGGAATTCTTTCGAATGCTTGATATTTTACATTTTCTCTTGGTTTGGCAATGAACTTCATTATATATTAAATTGACAACTACTGGTTAGGATGTGTGTTTTACCTCTAAGTACCTCAAACCCCATGTAAAGAGGCGGTGCCCCACCTTGGCAGGCTTTGATTTCCAACCTCTATACTCATAAAGGCCCGTAGAAGCGTAAATACAGCGATTAACTCTTTGATATGATGTCTCTAAAGGTACACTTCCACAAGTGACGACCTGCAAAAAGGTAGGAAGAGCCATGAAGCCATGCACAAGGAGTGAATTTGACTTGAGTGAAAAAAAGATGTTTTATTTGATGTATTTTTGAAATACTAGCACATTCTCAGAACTATAAAAATCATACACAGCAGAGACATTCTTCAGGCTTGCTGATAAAAAAAATGGATGATAGTAAACAAAAGGAGGTTAGTTACCAAAAGGCAAAAAAAGAGAAACAATTTGCAAAGAGCAACAAACCAAGCAGAAGTAACGAACCACGAGAGAGTATCTTTTTTAACATCATTTTCAGTTGAAATCTTCATTTTAATACAATGCAATAATTAATGTGTCTGGAGAACTAAAGCAATCACCAAAAAACAAATCGAAAACCCCATTACTATAAGTTTTGAATGGTATAATTTCATCAACTATAAGCCTCATAATAAGCAGGCCAGTTGGTCCATACAAAGTAATGTTAAAAAAGAAATAATTAAATAGCCAAATTGAAGCACAGAAAAAGGATGGCCATAAATACCAAGAGTTTGTGACGTGTTTCTTCGATCCCATTTTCCAATGCATGTCCCTTTCAAAATGATATGAAAGTAGAGTTTCCTCATTGTTTTGGAAAGATGCATCATAACACACCTTAAAAGCTACATTTTTGCCTCGAAGAACTACAATTCCTTCAACTTTAGTATGAGCTCAAAGTGAAAATTTGATATGTCAAAAATCGTAAATGGTCTTCCTAGCCTTTCAAAGAGTGTAGGAAATTGAAATCATGATATATAGAGTTTTGTACAAATACGATTTCTTTTTGAAAGAAACGAGATCGTTTTCAGTACAAATTTGAATCTCTCAATTTGAATCAAAGTTGATTCCCCTCGATGGTTTCTTTTCTCAATATTTCAATAACGGGAAACACCCAGGACTTCTTTACTTCAGATATTTAGCTGAAACTATTCAGCTAGGTCAAATGAATAAAATAGGTATAATGAATTATGAAATTGATTCCTTCTCTTTAGCAGAAAGGTGGGTACTCCATGATTTTCAGCAGCAGGTTACCTCTCTGCCAACTCACCCATCTCTATCTGACCGAGCGAGAATTTTCCAACTCTACCTGGTACCATTTCTTTCAAATCGAATTTTATTGATAAGGCCTAGGAAAACTGGACGATTGTATTTGGCCAAAAACCTAGCAGCAGAATGTTATCTACCTTTAATAAGAAAAGCTCCTACAAAAAATTTGAAGCAGGCAAGACTTCTGATCAACTACGACGCTGAGTATACATCTTCAGCTAAAAATTCATACCTTGAGCATGAAAAGGTCCTTAGGGCTCTGGGCTGGTCAGGCAGGTCGCAAGACATAAATGAAAATGATTCTTTTGAAAAAAAACAAAAATATTTTGGCATGATCAAGGGGAGCATTTATCTCCGGAGTATTATGCAAGAAGATTCTGCCAATTCATGTTTGCACTCAAATTGGCAAAAGTCATGTATATTTGCGTCATATGAATTCCAAACATTCATGAACTAAATGATCACTTCTACCTTGCTGCTTTATTGAGGGAACTCCTTGGATATACATATCATGTGGGTATTATGAGAAAGAAAACAATATAAAACAAAATATTGTTGTTATTGCTTCCACTCATATTCCTGAAAAAGTGGACCCAAATAATAATAACTCCTTATAGTTAAGGAAGATTCAGTACATTTATCAATACTAAAAAGTTTCCCGCCCCACATTGAGAAAAGCAATTTCCTTTGCTTTTACATGGTAAAGGGCTCTATTTGAAAGACAAACGCCATTTCTCAATGGTCATTGAAAACTCACATGATTGCTCACTCTCTACTGTTAAGCCTTTTTCTCTCGTTCCTTTCACTTTGTATGATTATTCATTATCTTTCACATCCAAAATATCCAATCCCCTTACTAGCTTAAAGCCGTCTGCCCATAACTTCTATCCGAAAAACACAGAATCTGCATAGCGTATCCACAATACAAACAATGATCATCAAAGAGATCCTCATCTGGGCATTTTTAGCCCTGCATGGGATAACGTGACAGATGTGCTTACACAGCTTTGTGAGACGGTCTACCATGGAGACATAACTCTTAAGAAGAATCTTCATTTTACTAAGGAGACCTAAATAGGGCTAAGACTGAGAAGATTGTGGAAGAAATGCTGCTGGGTTAGGACTGTCAAAGAAACAACGGATCAAAGGTGTATAAATGTCCCCAGAAAAGAAAGAAAGAAAATCCTGTGATATTGAACAGCACGAGAGGGAATTGATAAATAATAGAAACACACCATGCATTGTATTGGCAAACTCCATCAGAACCAATGTTTTTTCAAACTTCAAAAAATACAGAACCTCCCATGGGAATGCAGAAGCTACTTTGCTTCAATGAAATAAGAAATGAAGCCCCAACCCAGCATTATGACAAGCATATATTTAAATGGGTTTAGTCATCTGTAACAATCATTTTCATTTTCATTTTCATTTTAGTAATAAAGGCAATAATAGTTCAAAAACTCGTACTCAGCAGGCCAAAATTTTGACCAAGACTCTGAAGTTCCTTGGCAATTACTTGGCATTACTCGACGACTTTATCGCTACTTTTAAAAACATATAAATTCATAAAAGACCATGGTTTTTCTTAACCACCCTAGTCTAACTTATGCACTGGTTCATGTGAATGTCTTAATCCTTTTCCTAGTTTTCCATCTCCAAGTCCTTGACTTTACCTCCAACACCCTTTTCCTAGTTTTCCATCTCCACGGCCTTCTTGACTTTACCTCCAACACCCTTTTCCTAAGGGCTCATGGACCCCACCGTGCCCACACCCCTAAGTCCCCTTCTCCTAGTCACACCTTTTTTTGTTCTTTTTAAACATGGGCCGTAGGCCTCAATGTTCCCCTCTACACTTCTACCTACCTAAACCCCCCTCTCGTGACTTTTCATCCCTCCCCATCCATCTTGTTTACATCCTTTTTTTTTCAATCATTTTTCTTCTATGTTCTCATTTACTCATTCAGCTCTATCATTTTATCTTAGGTCTCGCTACTTAAACGTTATTTTCCATGTGTTCCCTTCGTCGGTTTTGTGCCAGCCTATGGTCTCAATCATGGGCATGTTTCATGCTGGTGTAAGCTTGAATAGCACAGGCACAACACAAGTCACTTATCGTACTTGCCTCTCGACAGGTACTCATGGCTCAATGGGTAGGGTCTATGATTTTCCCCCTCATGGAGATCACTGTTCGACTCCATTCCGTCTCTATCACAGCACTAATACTCCTCACTTGCATCCACTTCTGCTCGCTAAGAGATGAAATCTGTCTTGCTTAACGGTGCTAGACTGTCCTTTCAAGGTTTGTCCTCCTACAGTTCAACAGTGGAAAGTTGAAGGCCAGCAGATCTCTTGGAACCCTCCACACCCCTGATTCAAATCTCGCTGAATACGACCATAGCTGGAAAAGACATAGAGAAATATCACTGTAAAATGATAAAATCGCTTTGTTTTTTTTACCTGGGCTTTTATTGTCACAGTTCATGAATCAAGGGGGATTACTCAGTGATTTTCACCGAGTAATCAGTAAAACAAAAATCATTATTTGCCCTGATCACAATAAATCGCAATTTATCACCGATTTCTGGCAATTTCTGAATCTATGTACGCAATTATATGCCAAAACATATAATTTGTATAAGTGTCCTCCCAAAGCATGAGCTAGCAGTAGCACCAAAAAACTAAATCTTGGCCGAAAATTAATTCCCAAAAATTATTTGTAGTACAAGGCTATGTCACACACATACTTTCAGATGTTCTAAAATATATTTTATTGCATACTGCAAATTTTACAAATTGAAATTGACACCTACAATTTAGATCCATCCCTAGGCTGGCTGACTACACTTAAAAGTATAACTTCAGAGAAGTAAATTTTGTAACCCAGCATAGACTATTAATACATGGGCAACAAATAGTCATACAATAATATTTAAAATTTGCATATGGATTGGTTGGTCATACAAAATATGCATTTAATGACTCATCTAAAAGATATTAATAAAAAAGGGTGTACGAGCATTCTTTAATAAATTAATAATTCATAATGGTTTGCAACTTTGCACTACCATATAACTATAAGAGACCACTGATAGATACTTACATCTGTGTCTGTTTGAGTTCTCCCACTTTGTTCCAACACACAAGCTTATACAACTAAAGAGTTTTAAAAGGATTGACAATTACACTCCATCTGCCTGTGCCAATGTCATCGTGCCCTTCAAAAGAAACACTTCACCATTTCTTGCTTTCTACCAGACGGCTCTCACCAATTTCTTATCGATCTGTCCAAAATGCCTCACCTATATATCCTTCATTCTACCTGTGCCAATGTCACCATGTGCTTCAAAAGAAACACTTCGCCATTTCTTGCTTTCTATAAGAAGCTCAGAACTTTTTCTTATCAATCATTCAGCCTCTCACCTATTTATCCTTCATCATTTTTCATAAGCACCTTATGCTCATCCTGTTGTGAGCCTTGAGTTTTCCTGCTGTGTCACAAGTTATACCTATCATGTACCGTGTTTCAAAGTTAAAATTTAAAAATAACTCTGAATTTTTCAATCCCAGTGTCATTGAAAATGATGAGAACCTGACACGGATATTGAAGCAATAGAATAGGCAGAAGAGTTATGGTTATCAACTCAATTAAAAAGTGTGAATTCGACTTTCTTCTGCATGTATGATCTTAATTTTATAACAACTTGGCTAATTTTACATGTAAGATAGTATAGATGTTATTAACATTCCACGATAATGGGTTTAGATTGGATAAGCCTAGAAAGCATAAAGCATTTTGGATTCCTCCACAAGGTGTCTTCAAGTTAAATTTCAATGGTGCTGCTAAAGGTATCTCAGGCCCTGTTGAAAACAGTGGAGAGTTTAATAAATTATAACTGTCATCCAGTTTTGTAAAATGCATTAGATGATGGCAGAAAGACTATTAATCGAGCTGAGGCATTTGCCATGCTTAGGGGTCTCCACATTGCTATTTTAAGAGGATGGAAGGTCATGATTGAAGGTGATTCACAGATTATAGTAAATGCTATGAAATGGGAATAGGTGCAATGTTGGAAGCTTGAAGCTATCATCGAAGAAGCCAGGTGGCTGGCCAGCAAGTCCATCTCTATCTCCCTTTCAGCATATCGAGCAAGAAGGAAATAGAGTGGCTGACTTAGTGGCAAACAAGGTAGTTGGGTTACTCTCTTCTGAACGTGTCTTTGATAAGCTATGGTTAGCTCACTATCCAGAATTTCCAGGGTATCCTTGTTTGTGACGCATCCCCCACTTCCTTTTCCCCTCACATGTCCTTGTAATAATTCCAAGACAGTTTTAATTATAATTTGGGGGTGACATGTAGGATTGATTATTAAGCCTTTACCTCGATGTTACCTCAAATATTTCATGGAAAGGCTTGGATTTATTGAGGTAAGAGGTGAAAAGTACCTTCCCCATTTTTTACCTGTCATTTTTATTATGCTGTGCTGGTGAAATGGCACCATCACCCTGTTGTGGAGCTTGGGCTCTTTGCTGGTAAATTATGTCATTGCCAAGAAGGTTAAGTAGCAAATGAAGCACCTTCAGCCTGCACAGACAAAATTGCCAAGGCTTTGAAAATCCACTTACCTGCTGCTCCAATTTTCAAGGCTAATTTTGATGAGGTTGGTGATGGCTCAAATATGACTCAGCAAATTGTGGTGGATTGAGGATATCTTCATTTTAAGTTTTTTCTATGATCTTTAACACTTTAGTTTAGTTTTCTGGACCTTCATTTTGAGGCTGATTTTGCACCATAATGGCGGCAGCCTGTTTTGACTAGACGGAGAACAAATTAAGTCTATGACTATGTATTTTTGAAGGTACTCAGAATATGTCTATTACGCCCCTAATATTCTATCTTCATAAGTGTGTTAAGGTTATGGAGTAGCTAGCCTGTTTTGACTAGACGGAAAACAAATTAACTCTATGACTGCATTTTTAAAGGTACTCGGGATATGTCTATTACACCCCTAATATTCTATCTTCATAAGTGTGTTAAGGTTATGGAGTAGCTAGCTTTTAGTGCACATGGCCTGTCTTTCCAGTTGTGATTTTCTATATGTTTCTTAATTCAGTCCCTTGGGGTTGCGCCCACCTAATTAAGTCTATAAATAAGGGTAGATATTATTTTCTAAATCATCATAAGTCGAAAGATCTATTTCATTTCCTTCTTGTTCTACATTTTGGAGGTTTTCCCCTTGAAGTGGCTAGTATTTTTTTCCAGTTATATCAATTCAGTTGGCTTTACCACATCACTATCTTTGGATTTGTTCTTATTTTTGCATTCAACTGGATCTACCATTGTTATTTAAGTATAATTTCTACTTCACATCCAAGAAATATCATAACGAGTGATATCAGAGCTTTGATTTGGATGGCAAATTTGCAAGAACGAAGGCAAGGAATTTATCAAAGAGTGGTGAATTGAGAGGCAAATTCTGTAGCACAAGGACAAAGGCAATGTTATCAAAGTCGAGTCTCTTTCTGTTACTCACTTTTTTGGCTCTTTTTTTTTCGTGCATTGTATGCATGTTTTATCAACTTCAGGAAAGCAATTAGGTTTGTCACAGTTCTATTTTTATCAAACCCTAGCAGAAAACAGTCTTTAATATCTTTCAAAGTAGCAACAATTTGGAGGATCTGATTTGAGCAGGGGACTCTGGAAAACAAGTATTTTATGGGTTTTGGATATTTGCAGGATATAGCACTCATTGGATTCATCTTGTCAAAATAATTGCAATGGTATAACTCTCTAACAACCAAGCTTTATGACCCTCACCGACCCTCCCTAGTTTTTGGGTCCCCATTAGCCCTTGTTGGAGTCCTATAACATCAAATTAAAAATTTCAGTCTGAGCAATTCTATATAGGCTCTCCACAATGCTCATTTTTGCCACCAAGCCCTAAATGTAAGTATGGTCAGCACTCACTAAAGGTACTTTCCACCCATAGGCATTTAAAAATCTAGACACAAAAGACAAACGCAAAAATCAACCATGTGTTTTATGAGTTTTGGAAGTTTGCAAGAGATGGCAATCATTGGATTTGTCTTGTTGAATCCAACAACCAAGCTTTTTCACCCTCACCGACCCTCCCTAATTTTTGGAGCCCTATTGGCCCTTGTTGGAGCCCTATACCATCAAATTCAAATTTTCATTATGAGCAATTCTACATAGGTTCCTCATCATGCTCAATTTTGCCACCAAACCCTTAATGTATGTATGCTCAGCACTCACTGAAGGTTCTTTCCATTGAGGCATTTAAAAAACTAGACCCAAAAGACCAACCCAAAAATCAACCATGTCTTCCTATCTCCAAAATGTATTGGACCCAATACTTCTCCTATTGGCACAAGAATTGCACACTACCAAAACAATTCCCGCAAGATATGGAGGTAAATTTTATCCACGATAAGGTTCTTGCACTTGTTATGATCTCAATAAACATTGAATTGGAAAATTTTGGTGATTCTCTCATTGCTCGAATCCAACAAACATCTAGTTCAGCGATGCTAACGCCACCCTTGAGTAACCAGCTAGAAGTGGTCCTATGGGTTTCCCATCTTGTCCACCTATGGAAGAAAGCATGGGGTTACTAGTGTAGATATATACCTATAGGGTCTTCAACTGAATCTGATTTGACAACAAAAATTGAACTTTACAGTCTTATTTAGGCCTGATCTGATGGTTTTAGGTAACTATGAGACACAACTCAGACTTTAGAGATCAACAAAATGTCTTGCCACATTCCAATAAACACTAATCATGATAATAAACAGGTTCTACACCCTTCTATAACTTCAATCTTCATGAGAATTGGAGTAAAACTGTATTTAACCCTTTTCTAGGCCTACTTACAGGTCTGTTATGTTTTATTTGCACTATAAAAGATTGAAACTCAAACTTTTGGGACCTTTCAAACTTGTTTCCACTCGCACAATCTCAATAAACCTTTTTAAGACTCTTAAGTGGCTTGAAAACTCAGCCTAAAAATTACACTTTTAGCCCTGTTTTAGGCCTAATTGGTCTACAGAATACTAACACAGTCATGGATATCTGGGTCTGTAGAGTTTTTCAAGGTATATAACAAATTGATTCACTCAACCAACACTCTTATAAGTTTCAATAGATTTGAGTGGGTCGTTTTCTATAAAACTCTAGTTTAGTCCCTTAATCCTGTCTTTAAGGTCTATTTGCAGGTCTGAATAAACACAGTCATCCATATTTCATTCCACAGGTGCTCTCAAACTTCCAAACCACCTTGAACACTTGAAAACCATCCTCTAGAACCTAATTACAAAGTTTCAAAGGTTTGGAGTGGATCAATCTTAAGAAAACGCAATTTTAGTCTCTCAAACCCTACACTAGGGTTTTAGGTCTACAGACTAACCGAGAGCACTAATTTGTAGACAAATTGAAATTTAAGGACTTTCAAATGTTGATTCCAACTGATTTAGGATCTCCAAGACTCCTTCCTATCCTACCAAGTGTTTTCCAGGTGTCCAATTCACAGAAGTACAAGATACAACTCACTTCTATCACATTGTACACTCAAAAACCCTGTTATCAGGTCCTGTAGACTGAGATTCATCTTAAGAACATAAAACAAGAACAAACAACAGTCACAAATATGACTTACACATTCAAAGGTATCTTGAGACAATATTGGAATCACAATAAAGCTGTGTTATTCATATGATCTTTCAACTTGTACTTCAAACCTGTAGATTTTTCTTGACAAGTTCACATAATTACAAATATGTATATCATCACTTACATCCAAGACTGCCAACTGACCTTTTTTACAACTTGTCCTCATGTGTTCTAGTCTCCTCCTTTCAAGGTTCAGAGTCTATCTCCTGTCTAAGCTTGGCTTGAACTTGGTTTAGATCACAAGAATATCTCAACAGTCATCACTCAACTTAGAACATGCCTAATTTGGCCTTTCTCCTACATTGAATCTACCTTAATACTGGCGTACCAATTGTTACTGGCCTAATTTCAGATCATTTGGAGTCACGTGGAGGTGTACCAATTGTTACACTGGCATGAGGTTTCCTTCCTTGCAGCAATGTTACAAAAATAATTGGATGCTAAAACTCGGTGGGTTCATACTGGCAACAAGACATTCGAACAGGGAAACTCATTCAAGTTGTACATAAGACTGCATTCCAAACATAGGGTCATTATGAATTATCCATCTACTTTTCAAAGCCTCGAGTTCAGTTTTCTTACTATTTCTTCATAAATTTCATTATGAATTAATAATTATCCATCCACTTTTCAAAGCCTCTTGAATTCAATTTTCTTCCTATTTCTTCATAAATTTGTTTTGCTCTTCTTTGGTGACATCCTAACCTACAATAAAACATGGGAATAACATTTGCAGCATGCAGATAAGGTGTTGCAAGTGTTAGAAGACAATCAGCTCTATGCCAAAGAGTCCAAATCAACCTTTGGAGTGAAAGAACTGGAGTACTTAGGGCATGTGGTGTCACATAAAGGTGTCAAGATTGACCCTAATAATATAGCAACAGATGCTCTTTCTCCACAGTAGACAAAAAACGTAGCAATTTGTGCAATTTCTTTACTTCAGCAAGAAGCGGTAGAAGTAGCGTGGTTATAATGGCAAGAAGACATTCCAACAAGGAAACTCATTCAACAACTTCAACAGGACCTGTCATCTTCAGATAAGTATGCTTAAAGCGAAGATTACTTTATGATATAAAAACAATCTCTTTTTATAAAAAAAATCTCAATTGAAAATCAGTATTCTATCTGAAATGCATGAACAGCCAATTCAGGGTTTTTAAAGACATGGCATCTTACAAAGAAGAATTTCATTTGAAAGGGTCTCAAAAGGGACACAGAAATTTGTGGAACAATGTTTAATGTGAACAGAATAAGGGAGAAGATTTTAAAAAAAAAAAAAGTGGATGTGATATTGGTGGTAGTCTAAGTCACAAGGTTCGAGTTCGAGTTCGAAGAGGATAAAATTCAGTTCGAGTTCGGCAATGGATAAAGTTCGAAAAAAATTAGCCATTAAGTTCGAATTCAAATATATATATATATTAAACATAATTGAAAAATATAATAAAAACTAAATTAAATTTTTTAAAGATTATAAAATAAAAAACATTTAATTTTTTTTATAAATTATATATAAATAAAAATAAATGAAAAAAATATCAATTAAAAAAGTTAAATATATTTAATAAAAAAAAACCAAAATAAAAAATAAAATAATAAAAATTTAGTGTAATAAATAAAAATAAATACAAAACAAACAAAAAAATATTAAAGAAATTAAAAAATTATATAAAATGAAAAAACGAATTGAAAAAAATAAAACCTAAAATGAAATCAAGAAACTAAGTTTAATATTTTTTAAAAACAAATTCATTAAAGAAAAAACCTAACTCTTCTCCTTTGCGTTGGGTCACCGCTCAGCGGATTTCTATTGTTCGTCGTTCAATAGGTATCTCTTGGCCGCCGCTTAACTGAGAATGTCCTCCATGCAGCACATATGATAAAGTCCTTATGCAACACTCCACGGCAAGTGCACAAAACAACTCTCCACGGCAAATCCTCCGGCCCACCTGCTCAGTGTGTTCTCTACTCAAATCATTTTTACCTAAAAGTTTGACGAACCTGCCGAATTTGATCGAATTTTTTGGTAAGGGCATAATATTTGCCGAACTCCGAACTTTTACCTAAAAGTTCGGCAAACCTTGTGACTTAGGTGGCAGTGGATAGACTCGCTAAGTATGCACATTTTTGTGGACTCTTGCACCCATTTCAAGCTAGTATGGTTGAAGACGTATCCATGAAACCACAGGTGGTCATAAAGAAGAGAGTGAGGCAATTACACAATCGAACCATCTTGGAATTCCTGGTTGAATGGAAGAACCTGCCAATAGGGATAGATATTCTGTTCTAAATCATCATAGATCAAATTCCCAATTTCATTTCCTCATTGTTCTGCATTCTGGAGGTTGACCTCTCAAAGTGGGTGGCTAATATTTCTGTCCAGTTATATCAGTTCATTTGGCTTTCCTGCATCACTATCTTTGGATCTATTCTTATTTTTGCATTCAAGTAGATATGCTACTACTATTTATATTTAATTTGTGCTTCACACCTAAAAAAATCATAACAATATCCCAAGTTGTAGATTCTTAATGTGTTTTTTTCAAAAGAAATTGAAAGAGTTTTGGACAGAGGATGGTCCTGTAAGTTTGAGTGGGTGATCTTAAGAACGCCTTTCCATCTGCTGTGGTTGTGAGGCTTTCTGTTTTGTGTGGAAGTGCGAAGAGAGAGACCGGTGGAGGACTCTATTATGTCTGATCATCTGTTCAGAGATAAGAGATCGGAGGCTTTATCTTTGAAATCTGTATGAAGTGGATCAAGATTGGTTTGTTAATCAGAAGATTTTTCATTGGTAATTGGATTTGTTGGCAGTCTTTAGGTTGGTTGACCAAATACCCGCTTGACCCTGTAAAATAAGAGTTCAACCACTGCTGGGCTTAAGTATTTTGGCCTTGTGATTGTATCATAGTAATGAGACTCGGACTCGGCAAAAACTCACCAAGCTAATTTTTTTCCTAAATCTCGGAATCAGCAACAAAATTCAACCAACACCCAACAAGACTCAGCAAATATAAAAAATACGGTCATCCAAGTCATTGTCATGTTGACTAGCTTGCAATCAGTTTACTTTTTTAATTGGCTACAATCATCAGCTCAACGCCATTGACTTAGTTTTTAGCAGAGAGTATAAGCAATCATGCTGAGCATAATTTGACTTATTTTTTAGCAGAGAGTATAAGCAATCATGCTGAGCATAATTTTTGTGTTGGTTGGTTCATGCCATGGAGTGATTCTTCCATAAGTGCTTTCTGCAGATATGCAAACAACCACTTCTTCACATGTATGGAGTAAAAGAGTCTAACATATCACTATTTGTGGCAAGTGGCGATAAGAGCCTATTTTTACATAGGTCACTAGGGCGAGTATCTTCTAGTTGTTAAACCAAGTTAAGAACACAAATTGCATTTCAATTACTGCATGACTCTTTTATATTCATTTCTTCGGATGAAGTTTTTTTCCCTTTTCTGTATTTATTTCCTGTAGAATTGATTCCATGCTAGGCTTTGTCTAGTACATCTAGGACTAATATAGTTTCAAACTTCCACATTTACAAAGGAAATTTGTATCCAAGTACTGGTTTGTAAGCATTTATAAATAAATGAAGAGAATGATTTTAGCACTTTGCACACCTACCCGATAACATACAGAAATCAAATACAGGGAAAAGTTACCTAGATTTCTATGGAATTATTTTCCTTTTTAAGTATGTCTGCATCAAATTAGTACAAAGGCTGAATATATTATTTTCTTATATTATTACTGGAGATCACTTTGTTAAAACAATCAGGCATATTTTTTACAGATATTTAAAGAGTGGATGTGTATTATTTTCAGTAAATGATGGTAACTATATTATTCTTTTAAGGTAAAATTATAACTTAGAATCCCAGTTTCTGTTGGAAAGAATATTTCATGGGAAATATATATTTCATATTTCTTAATGCATGTATTGCATCAATAAAAGAGCTGCATTCTTTTGTTTTAATGAACAAGATACTAGCAAGGAGAAAAACAAAGATTCTAGCATTTTTTTTTTTTTTGTTATTTTAAAAACAGCAGACTCGCGAGTCTGTATGTGGGACTTGCGAGACTTGCCCCTGGACTCGGCAAGTCTGCCAATTTTTATGCGAAGTTTTACAGAGGTGGACTCAGGCTCAGATCCACAAGTCCTCACCAAGATTCACTGATTCTCAATTCTATGGATTGCATCTTTATAGCTTTGTTTGATTTAGGGTGTTCAGTTTCGAGCCTCTAGCTGGGCTTCACTTTGATTTTGCATTTAATCAGCATTGTGATGCAAATATCACCTAGGTGTTGGCATCTTGGCAACCTTTTTGGGTCTAGGGTTCATTAATTATAGGTATCTATACCAAAACAAATAGTTATTACTACCAACATGGTCGAAATGGATTTTTAATGTATTCCTGAATCACTCTAATATAACTTATGTGAAGCTAGCAGAAGGATAATCCCATGTATCTCATGTGGTGGTTGTCAACACAGCTTATAGAAAGTATTAAATATGACAAACAAAACTGTGTCAGTATATTGTTTATAACTATATGTATTCTATTGTCTAAATATAATAATTGTGTATATGAAATAACAATTACATGACCACAATTACTCCAATTTAGTGCCCTGGAAACTCATAAATGTACCAAGCTTATGTTCCTCAGGTGTGGAAAATATAGAACATAATAAATAAAAATCAATATGGCAGATAACCTGTGAAACTTAGAAAGATATAATCCGTGAGAATCTGTATTTATAAAATGAAACAGAATTGTTATGTGCAGATGCCTAAGATAGAGAAATAAGCCTAATACCTGTGAGAATTTGTAATCATAAAATGAATCAAAATTGATATGTGCAGATGCTTAGAATAGGAAGATAAGCCAAACCTAAAGAAAAGACAGAAAATGTAGGCCGTGACAAGAAGAGGTCTGCAAAAGTTAATCGAAGGTACGATCAACCTTTGGACCAGTACCAAGCGTAAGTGAAAAAAAAAAATTGGCAATCTCAAACTACCCACAAGACTTGTTTATTACAGAATTGTTATACATCCAACAGGCAAAATTGTTCTGAATGGATATCAAAACTCATGCCATTTAGCTACTAACAGGTAATCATTGGCACAGGCCAATTAAAGGAAAAATCCATTCAAAATTGACCATAAAGTATGTCCAACTTAAACAGAACAACAAAAAATCCAAAACAGGAATCAGAATCTGCCCCATCAGTTATCTCCCTATGAAAACTCAGAACAAAAGCAAGGTCAGATGTTCCAAAATGCATGCACAAAACTCTAGAACAAGTGAAACAACTGCAGAAGACAGGATCCTAGAACATTTTAAATAGTATCTAATCACACTCTAGGAATAGGCTGTGCATGCAATTTGAAAATTTAGTTCAGAAGCTTTCTATCTATTTTCTTAAAAAAAAAAACCGTCATAAACAAATGTGGCATCAGAATTTTACTGTGTAAAACAGGGACATGAGAACACATCAGGGACATCCCAAAGCCATACCCTTTGAAGAAGACAGCTTGGGGATGTCCACGCCACATTCCCCATCGTCTCCCATGGAGACTTGTTCCCTCCCCCAAGAAAACATAAGCTTCTGAACTAAATTTTAAATAGTATCTAATCCTGAAAATGCTCAACAACTAACAGGTCATCATTTTGGTCAATTAATTTTTGTACATTCCTCATGGGTAAAACCGCCACTTAATGCAAAGCAGCAGTTGTGTAACCACCACGGAGATTTCAAAACTGCCCCTTAATGCAGACCAGCAGTTATGAAACTGCCCTGACGGTTTTGTCACAGTGTAAAACCCTCAACTTCAAAGGCCATATCTTATGCAAACGAACTCAAAATGAGATGCTTTCTTTGAAAGTGCATAACTTTTAGAGAAGAATCCAAATGTGCAATCAAATTTTGGTTTGGTGTTGTTAATCATGCCCATTTTGCCTCTGCCCCAAAACCTGTCACTTTTAGGCCTTCAACGAACATGCCCACTTACTGAATGCTAATGACAGTCAAATGACTCAACCAACACAATTGGAATCATGATCCTGACTAAAACTGATACTCTTTGATGCCCTTGAAGGATTGAAGTGTTGTTGCTTCCCTTGGATCAAATTCTACCATGCCAAAACAACAAAAGGACTGACTAGTCCCCACACACCCCGGATAATTTTGGTTGATGCAAAATTATAAGTAACCCCTTGGATGGTCCTGTATCAGATACCTGATGTAAAAAAATTCAGAGCTCTTGCTCACATAGATAAGAGTGAAAGGTAAATCCAGTCTTTTGGCCAATTGCCTTGGCCACAATGCCCCCTTCCACCTTGTTAGGTACCTATGAAATTTATCATTTTGTTTCTTCTTCTTTTCCCAATCAAATATTGAACCATAGACCATCCTCCTTCGCCTAGCTCTAATCGCCCTTCTCTTTACCTTGCCCATTGCTTGGACATAGTTCGTCCACCTCCTCCAATATGCTCTCTTTCTCTTTTCCATCCTCTTGTAGGTTTTTTCTCACCACTATCCGTCCACCTCCACCAAGTGTCCACAACACCATTGTCATGTACTTCTTTCTTCTATAAGGACACCTCATCCTCCGCTTCTTCCTTCATAGCATGCTTGTCAAAGAACTCAACATACCTTTGGGCATAAAAATGATCATCTGTAGCCTCCAATGCTATCTCTAAGATAGTGATGTCCTCTTCTCTTGCTGCTCTCATTGCAATGTCAAACAACTCCACTAGCTCTGCTGCAACAACATCTTCCTCTGCTATTTTGTCTTAAAGATGTCCTCAAAAAGATCATCCATCTCCTTTTTGAATGCCGTCCCAACAAAATCCTTCTAGTCTCTTCATCTTCTTCATCAATTGCTACAATTCTATGATGTTCTTCCAATAAGATCTCAGTTGCAATCTCATTCTACTTTACACATGTTTGGGCTGATAACAACATCAGCTGCTCTATCTCATTCTTTCCCTTTATGCCACATAGGTGACATTCTTCATCTTCCCTTTGTCCAAATGCTCTTTGGCTCAACCTCTACAAAAAAAATTATGAACTTTATCTTCTACCGTCTCTCTTCCTTCATGTGTTTCTAATGCTTGTAGAAACATGTCTTCAATCTCTCTTGCCTCTTCATCCACAAACTTAAATGCATCATGACCTGCAATTTCCCATTCCTCTTCCAAACTTCCTATTATCTTATTTTCTTGTATTCAGTAAGACCAAATGACTTTGGTGCTTCTTTACTTCACTCTCTTCCTTCAATGAAAGTAGGCTCCACCTCTCTCCATTCTTCTCAATTGAAACTACATTGTTCCTTCCACCATACTTAGCCTCATTGTCAAACTGCTATGGTCTTCCCGACACAATATGGCATGCATCCATAGACAAAACTTCCCACAAAACTCTACCATGATATAAACCCATTTTCACATCCACTTCGCATTGTTCCCATACAGTAATTCCATGCCCTTCCAATAACCATGACACCATATATAGCTTTGGGTGTGGTGTACACTTCAAAGGCAACTTATCAATGATTTCCAGACACTAGATTATCCGTACTCCCACTATCAACTATAACATTACAGCACTTACCTCTTATTTTGCACCTAGTTCTGAAAATATGCCTCCTTTGCCATAGTTCTTCTTGCTTCCTTGATTTCTTCAAGCTCCTCTTCACCATCAAGTTCACTTCTTGGTTCTTGGCTGCAATTGAACCTTCCAAAGTTCCTTGCTCATCCGCTTCCCACTCATTCATTGTTGATTGGTAACATGAATGCCCTGCTATCCCTTGGTTTCCACTCTTGTAACTTGATCCAGCCCTTCTTTGAGGACACTCGATTTCCCTATGTTCATAGACTCCACACTCATAGCAATCTTCATGAAATGTCCACTCATCCTCTTGTGCTTCAACAAATCCACTTTCCCATGAGGTATCAGACTCCTCATCTTCCTCTTCATTTTCTCCATATGGAGAAGAGTTGTCCTCTCCTTGCATGTCTCCATCCTCCATCACATTGCTCCTAGCCTTCGGTGTTTTTAGTTGCCTTCTTGACAACCTATCCTCTGCCTTCAATGCAGATTGATAGGCTTCCTCTATGGACTGCAACTTAACCATCCCAAACTCATCTTGTATGCTCAACCTCAAGCCATTTATACACCTTGCTATCTTCTCTTGATCATCCTCAGCATGACCTGCCCGGATTGTGGGCTTATAGAACTCCCTTGTGTAATCCTTTACAGTCATCTTTTTTTTCCTTAAATTTTTCAACTACTCAAACAAATTCAGCTAATAATTAGAAGGTAAAAACTTACCTTTCAACTTTGCGACCATCCTTCACCAAGTCTTAAATTTGTCTTTGCCTCTTCTCATCCTTTCCAACTGCAAATGATCCCACCATAAGGATGCATGTCCCTTCAACTATGTGCAAGCAAACTTTACTCTTCTGGGGTCAACCACTGAATCATAGTCAAAGTACTTCTCCATCTCCATGAACCAATCAATTAGATCTTCAAGACACAAACTCCCTAAATAACTAGGGATGTCCAATCTTGGCTTGCCTCCCATCTCGGCAATGTCTTTCAACGATCTATTATTTGGTCTACCAAATCTTCAAACTGAACTTCTAGGGATTCCCCTTCTTCACCTTCATTCACATTTACAACAACAATAGTTCATATACGTTGTACAATCTCCGTTGCATCCAATCTCACTTGGATTCCTCTCAACATCTGCCAAGTCTGCTATTCTTGATGCTCTTCCTCTTCTTCCAAGAGGCAGTCCTCTATGTGCCATTTCTACTCCTCACACAACTCTTTGCAATTGCAGAACTTCTCTCGCCCCTGCAACAAACCCACTAGAGCCTCACATATTCAACCCAACAAGGAACAACCTTGATACCAACCGATTCAGACAAAATGAGGGGGCCAAATGAATGGTTAATTTACTCCCCAACCAAGACTTACACTCACTCTCCAATGGACACACATACACAGAAGAACTTGTACTTGAAACTCAAAACACACTCTCTATTGCACTCAGATGATAATGTTACAAAGATTACATAAACACACACACATACTCGTCTACTGAATACAAACATGAAGAAGATATATCCAGTTCAGTCCCTCAATGGACTTCTCAGTCTCCACACGCACTTTTCTTCTTGGAGAACTAACTTCCAAGTCTCTCTCTCTCTCTCTCTCTCTCTCTCTCTCAACTACCCCCTTGACTATTTCAGATCTTTCTCTAACTTCCTTTGACTCTTAGAGTTCCTCTTCAAACTCCCAAGCATTCTGAAAATGCTCAGCAACTATCAATTCATCACTCTGGGAAATTACTTTCTTTATGTTTACATTCCTTGAGGGTGAGCGGCAGCTGCGAAGCACCCCTTAATGCAGACTGGTAATCATGACATTGCAACTTAGCCTTGCAAAACTGCCCTAGTGGTTTCATCTCAGTGTAAAACCCGTCAACTTCAAGAGGCCATATCTTTTACATACAAACTCGAAATAAGATGCCAATTTTTTTCAAAGTGCATAACTTTTCGAGGAGAAACCAAATATGCAATCACATTCTAGTTTTCAAGTGTTCTTCATGCCCTTTTTGTCTCTACCCAAAACCTATCACTTTTAGGACTTCAACAAACACACCCACATCTTGAATGCTAGTGACAATCAAATGACTCAACCAACACAATTAGAAACATGTTGTTGACTGAAACATATACTCTTTGATGTACTCTATGTCCTTGAAGGGTTGGAGTGTTGATACTTCCCTTTTATCAACTTCCACCATGCCAAAACAACAAAACAACCGACCGACTGACATGAACACACCCCTAATATTTTTGCTTGATGCAATATTGTAATACCCCTTGGATGCTCCTGCATCACTATTGGCGGTATCCTATTCAAAATATTTTTGCACTTAATAGACTATAAAGTAGAAAAACTCCAACAATATGAAGCAATCTATTTAGTGCTCCCAATAGTCTCAAGTTTTTAGCACAATTATAAACTATTTATCATGTAAACTGGAAGACAACGCTCTTGGTCTAGAGGACACATCTCGAACTTGGAGACGGGTGTTGAAGATACGAGATAGGGATGTGGATGTCTCTGAAGTCTTGGAGACTTCATTTGGAGCCTCCCACATCCCTTAAAGGTTTGGAGTGTTGATGTTTCCCTTGGATCAACTTCTACCATGCCAAAACAACAAAAGGACCCACTAGTCGACACAAACACACCCCTAATATTTTTGGTTGATGCAAGAATGCCAGTACCCATTGGATGCTCTTGCATCACTATTAGTTGAAAATTTGCCGTGAAGTATTTCCAACTTGAACAAAACAACTACAATTGAGAATGTGACTCGGACTTTGCCCTATTATTTGTCTCCTTGTGAAAAAACAGGAGACAAAATTAAGATTAGTTATTTGAAAATATATGTGCAAAACTCTAAAACAAGCACGACAACTGCAGAAGAAAGGATCCTAAAAGCTCTTCACTAGTATCTAATCACACACTGGGAATAGGCTGCATATGCATTTTGTGAATTTAGTTCAAAAGCATTCTATTGATTAAACTTTCTTCATATTAAACTCTAGGCATCAGATGGGAAAGCAGTGGTATTTAGGATTTCATCTGTAGGATTTTCATGTTTCCCTGGCTCTTTTCTCCTATTTAACTCCATATAAAAAAAAATGACCACAGGAATAAAACAATAGCGGTTAAAGAAGGGAAGGGATGCGGGATGGAAACATTGCAATCACTAGGGAAAAAATAAAGTATAATCATTGTTTAAAAGTACTGAATAGGGGAATAAAGTGGCCAAAATACCATCTAACCAAAATAATTGGCCATGATGCAACACCATGTCCTGATGTCTCTCTTGTCATAATCCAGAGAATGCCTAGTTGGAGGCCATAAAAGAAAGGAACAAAAAAGGAAAAACATTGGGATAGTGTACTCTCCTAAGATGGCGGAATAACTAAGTCCATTAGATATCAATAATGATTCACCCACACCCACTTCAACTCCATACCCCATGATGACCTCAATGAGGCTCTCTGAGTGTTTCTACTGCTACTTGTGCTCCTACAACTAGCAGTGCTCATAAGTTTTTGCTCTTTGACCTACATCTGATACTTGAAAGCATGAGTTGGATGAAAGCTAAACATGAGGTCACGAAAGCTATAGGTAATCCTTGATTTTATTTAGATTTTTCTGTAAATATTGTCAGATCTCCACATTGAAATGTATGGTTGATAGCATTGTTGTTTGCGATGCAGGTTTTGAAGGCCATAAATCTAAAGTTCTATAGGGGAGAATACTGAACAATTCTGTCCAGGATGTCACTGCAGTGCTTGAATCACATCACACCTCTTGGGCAACTTACGAACGCACCACAATGTCAAATGAGTGTACCAACAGAAGAAACAAAACAGGTGTAATTTAGTTGTGTATTGTCCCTTGGCTACTATTGTTTCTTAAATGAGTTGATGTATCAGCTGGTAGAAAATGTAAACCTACTTGTCGACTTATTTAAGTTGATTTTATTTACGGTAAAGGTGGAAATATTTTGCACAACAGTACAAGTGATTAGTGATCATTTGTCTGCCAATGTAGCTGCTGGAGGGCTTGTTGTGGACAAATACACCTCTACCCTTGTGTAGCAAATTATACAGATCTGATGTTTGAGGAGTTTGGGTAAAACCAGTTGTGGACAATGTCAACTCCTTATACAACCATTCAAAGCTCCTAACTTGATGAGAAAAATCACAAGAAAAAAGGCATTTGTCAGTCCCATGTAGGCGGTTTGTGAGCCGAAATTAAATTTGAAGAGAATGAAAGCTAATATTTGTAGGCCATAAATGGATGCAATCAAGCTATACGAGGAAAATAGACAGCACAGAAGTTGTGGCATGTGTTTGATGAATTTTTGAAGGGCTTCTTGGGAGATTATAAGATGCTCAAACCCAATGGTTAAGGTCCTTTGCATGGTTGGTGTTGCAAAATTCCACTTCTGCAAATAATTGCACCATTTTCCACTAAATTTCAATTTACCGTCATTGGCAATTTGCAGTGGGTTGAAGGATTTGATTATCAGGCAAATTACTTAGGGTAAAGGGTTCTCACTATTTAGGTGTATATTATCCGTATATTAAAAAAAAAGGAGGAAGGGGGTGATACCTTTTATTCATGTATAGGTGTAAAACCCAGAAGTGGCCCACCTTTTATTTAAATACTCCACATATAAGCTAAAAGTTTTAATTAAAAAAAAGAGTGGAGTATAAAAAGCTTTTAAATCTTTTATCCTTATAAAAAGAAAAGCCACGGGAGGGCATAAAAGGTATATAAATATATTAATGTCTGACAAATGACCACCAAAGCAGGTTAAAGGAACTGCCAAGTACAAAGGTACCAATACAAAGCAGGAAAACCCGGAGTTTTCCTAAAAAGAACACAAAGCAGAAGGAAAAAAAAGAGAGAGAAGAAAAGCAGTACAAAGTAGATCTAACCCACGACCCCAAACACGAAGGGGAGGTGGAGACGTACAAGAAGAGAAAGATCCAGGGGGAGAAAAATCCAGGAGAGGCAATGAGAGAGGTCCATCAAGGAGTAGACCCAACTCTCCTAACATCCAAGGCGCAAAGAAACTCAAAATAGAAGGATGACCAAAAGAAGAGGAGGTGGTGAGACCCCTAGGCAGCCCACTATGTTGTTGTCTGGAGAAGGTAGCATGTCACAAAGCCCTGGTTGGTCTTGTCAGTCTCATGGTACTAGAACCGGAATGGTTATGCTGATGAGATCTTGGGGAACTGTGGATGGTCCCTCGTGTCCGCACTGATCTGGAGTGTGAAGCCACGTTGATATCGACCTGGCGCTTAGTACCCTTACCCGAGGGTAGCACCGTAAAAAAGGAAGTGATCCGTTGGGTAATGTTTGGTCTAGTGGGGACCTGAATAGTATGGTCATGAAGCTTAAGAGCCTCCGACATGTATAAAGCATCTTTGGTCGTCATATCTGAAGAAGTCAGTGAGAAACTGGGTTCCCTTGAAAAGACAATGGAACCTTCCCCTGATCACATAATAGATGGGGCAGCGGAAGATGAAGTGTTCTTCCGTCTCAACCTCTTGAAGGCTACATAAATGGAAGACCATGTCCGATCGATCCATCTGGTGGCCTGTCTTAATCTGAAGCCTATAAGAGTCCACTCGGAACTAGCCTAGGGGAATGCGAAGAGCATGCATCCAATGGCAAAATGTATACTGAGGACGAACAATAAGACCGTCACACAATTCCAAGAAATGTTTCGCATAAAAGGCCATCTTTGGGCGTAACCCACCGTGAGGGTTTACCCAAGTGTTATGGATAAACTCCCTGTAAATATCCTCCTTGATGGTGCTATTCAGCTCCTATCTGGAAGGTAGAAGGTGGCCTGGTGCATCCAAGGATTACCTAAATGGAGGGGAACGGTCCATCCTAATACCCACATACTATAAGAGATCCAAGACCCTGCGTACCAATAACAAGCCCGGCCTGGAGAGTCAAAAAGGGCAATAGTCTCTAAGGAACAAAAAGCCAAGTGCAGGTATCTGTCCCACCCCTTTGCTGAGTCAGCGAAGCTCCGGACCGATACAAGAAAGAGATCAAATCAAACATAGTTTCCAACCTAAAGGGTCGTGCCCCAAACTCTACAAGGATGATGTGTTGGGGGGGCAGTCTACTTGCCCCTGATAATGTGACGGAGAAGAAGCGTATGGACTCTCTCAACTGAAGTCCAGCCCGACTCAAGCAAAGAGGGCCCCCAAATCACAAAGCCATGGAGAACAATGGGTCTGATAAGGGTGTCCACAAGGGACATCTTGGAAGAAATGTCATGAAAATGGTGTCAAAAACATTGTCTCTTGAGGAGGGCTAAAGATTCCTAGCCCTTATTGACTCGAGGTTGGAGGGCTTGTCTCAAACTAAAGCAGGGTCCCGAGAATTGCACCCCCAAGTAGATATAGGTGTTGGTGATCTCAATCTCCTCCCCCCTGAAGAAGAAATGGAGGTGTGAGGTCTTCAACCCATTGAAGACCATAACCTTGGTTTTACCCAAATTGACTGTCAACTAGCGAAGATCACAGAATAGAGCTAAAGCATCCAACTGTCTCTACGACCCCTCAGGTGATGTGGCCTCCGTCATCCGCAAACAATAGGATAGATATCAGAACTTGGTGGAGAAGGCACCCATCACTATCTTGGATATGCTTGTGAAGAAAAGTCTGTAACTCATCAATGTGTATCCCAAATAAAGTGGGGGACAAGGGGCAGCCCTGTTTAACCCCAATGGTACTCCTGATGAAATCCGATGTCCCAAGTGCCCTGCGAAGACGACCGAGTACTATCTCATACAAGCACATGATGGCAATCAAAAGGGCCTCGAATATGCCAATGTCTCTAAGGCTCTGGAGTAGGCCCCCCCACGGAACAAAGTCAAATGCTTTCCGAAAGTCTACAAAGCAACAGTAGAGTTTCAATGAGAGATGATGTGCCTCCTCATTGATGGCCTGGAGAGTAAAGATATGATCAATGGTCTGATGAACTAGTCAGAACCCCACCTGTCCCCTAGCTCTGCTCCAACTCCCTTGAGAGCTGCATGTGGAGAATTGTGGCATATAGTTTCGAGAACTGTGGCATGTAGTTGGTGTTTGAACTAGGGCCCGATTTGTGTTTCAGGGGAATAGTGTGATGTGACCAAGCCAGTGGAAAACCCGAACGAACCACGTGGTTGAAGAAATCAACCAAGTAACTCCCTAGTGCACCAAAACTGTGCTTGAAGAATTCTACTTAGAAACCCTCCTCATCAACTGCCTTGCTACTAGTTATTACCCTAACAACCTCTTTGATATTCCTATATTTGAATAAGTGGCAAGAGGGGTGCAGAGAAGCAACCTGGATATGGGGTTGCCCAAGAATATCATTAAGAGGGGAAGTATGGGAGATCATGGATTCGAGGTTAAGTTCTAAAGGGAGGGAAGAGTGGTGGGGAAGGACGGTGTCCCAGATGTGTTTGAAGGAGTGGATGAGGGAAGCACATAAGATCCGTCTCCTCTAAGAGATAAAGAGGTGTTTCTTACGACGAAGAAGACAACGATAGGAGGCTTTCAGGGTGGGGTAGGAGGAATGGGCATGGATGAAAGCATGCTGAAGCTGGTGGTGAAGAGTCTTGCATTCCTCATTGTACCACTTGTTCATGGGGCAAGATCTGATATTATTAGGTTGATGGGAGGTAAAAGTGGACCAAGTGGAGCTAAAAAAGGACTTGAGGGTTGCTTCCCAAATGATGGAAGAAAGGTGGGTGTACTTGGTAGCAACACAATCAAGTGAAAAGAATTGGGTCTCGGATGGGAGAAGCTTGCGGATGTGGGAAGAGGTCTCTGGGTCCCCTTCATCAAATCGGAAGGTAGTATGAGGTAGGCTATGGGAGGGAATAGTAACAGGTGGGGGATATTAACCTGGAGAGAGAGAGAAAGAAGAGCATGGTCCGCAAGGGGGATGGGGAAAATAGAGAAGTGACAGATGAGTGACAAAAGGTTTTGACTAGACATGACAAAATCCACCACACTCACACCCCCACCATGGCGCTGACAAGTGAAAAAGCAATAGTCAGGGAAGCAGGCAAGCTCGTTTAGGATCAATAACTCATGAGATTCTCCTAGCTGTCAAAGGTGCCAACCATAGGCCGTGGAAGGCCCCAAATGATCATCTGACATCCTATGAAGTCCCACCGACTCTAGATCTATCTCTTGGTTGCAGAGCATGTCTGTTGAACGATCATGGAGAGGTATCCAGAGGGCTCTGGTATGAGCGTTGAGGTCTCCTAGAAGGATGACTTCTGCAATCACTGAAAACTGAGTGATATTGGCATACAAATCTATAAAAGGGTCCCCATCAGGGCCATTGTGGATAGCATACGATGAGGAGGTAGGAGGGAAGTAACAAACTGCAATGTAGATGTCCCTAGGAAGGGGGGCAACACCTCTAATCCAGACCCACATGAACCTGGCAAACTCATCTGTGGCCACCGCTGAAATCTTGCACCAGAGGGAATCCCTAATCAAACAAGCCACACCACCTGAACCCCTAACACCCCCTGAGCTCCTCGTCTCTTGTCTACAAGCCGAAAACCAATGACATTTCATGACATATGGGAAAGGTCATACAGGTCTCTCGTGAGTCTCGGTGACGAAGAGGATCTCTAATGACCCAAGAGCATCATACATTAGACCAAGGGATGACCAAAATGAACCATTCCCATTCCAACTGATAGAGATCCCTGTATCCTATTTCCTCTCCCAACAGGGCTGTCATTTAGATGTCCTGGGTCGGGAATCCCATCTTGGAGGAAAGGAGTACCTGATTACTACTCTGAGGTTCCTGATAATTGCCCATTTCCCTGCCTGTTGTGCTGCCATAACCAACTCTATAGAGCGTTTGAGCTCCACAACCTGTGACCTGGTGAGATCTTCGTCAAGAAAGATCTTATTATGAAGAGAATAACAACCATCTAGCTCTAAGGGCCCTAAGTTGATCAGCAGCCAACTTGAATCGGAGAAAAAGGGTGGAGTCATAACCCAACCAAGCTATATCAAGAGTCACATCAGTGATATCCAAATTATCCCTAAGGAACACAATCCCAACACCCATGGGGTTTGGAGAGGACAGAGGAAGGGGAAGCCCCTTCACTTTGAGGTTCAGCTCCCTAGCACATCTTGTATGTTCTTCCGTGAGCTTAGCTTGGACAACCTCCTCAACTGTTGCCATGGGGGGGGGGCGGGAGGGAAGTTCTATCTCTGCCACTAATTACCTATGCCCATGAATGGATGAGTGTTTCAGTTTATTGTTTGAAGGAAGCCTGTTGGGACCTTATCTCTTCTTGTTTGTTTTTGAGATCGAGAATTTCTGCATGTAAGGTGTCATTGGGAAGATTGAGAGCACCTTGCTCCTTTTTGGTGTTGATCACTTCTTTCAATGAAGCATTCTCTGATTCAACTGCTACTACCCTGCTTGTGAGGTTACAAAGTTCTGTCTGAAGTGCCTGGTTAGTGGATTCCACACATTGGATTCTATCGAACAGAGCCTGAATAAGGTTGTTCCCATTATTGCTGGAATTTTGTGTACTTGGTTTCAAGAACCCTATTAATGCCTTGATGTTGTCTTTTGCAATTAAGGGGTCAACCATTCTCTCTTGGTCTGCAGAAATGAGAAGCAAAAGATGGGAGAGGGTCGAATAGTTTGAATGGGGGTGACCGAGAGGGGCAAGAGGGGCGAGCCCCCCAAGAGCATTTAGCTCAACCAACACAAGCTGGACTAGATACCTGTGCTCGAGCATGAACCCTAGATGTCGTGGTTTCAATCAAAATCGTGTTTTCTCTCATGAAAGTCTGCAAATGTAAATTTGTGAATGGTCTTCACAATTTGAAAGATTCTCGTGCCCTAAAGCAACCACCCACGGACAAAAGAGACTAAAAGTCGATGTTGTGGAAGAACGTGCTGGAAAACGCAATCTGAAAGACTCCCGTGCCCTAATGCAACCACTCGCAAACAGAGGAGACTATAAGTCAATGTCGTGGAAGGACGTGCAAGGAATTGCAGGGAAAATGCGTGACAGGAGGGCATGGCAGTGACAAAAAGAGCCACACAGCCGACAGGACAGGGCTAGGAGGGGCACAAACGTCAAAAAAATCATAGTCGACAGGAAGGGCCAACGGAAGAGCTAACGAGAAGGGTCAATCTGTAGCAACTTATTAAAAGGCATTTACCTTATTAAAAGCTTTTAAGCTTTTAAATATTCAAACCATGGGAGCACACACATAGCAAAGGCTCCTTTTGCATTCCAACATTTTGTGCATTCCTAGGAATATTCCCAGCAATGGTGGTTTTTACTAGAGATACAAATAGAGGATAATTATGGAAGCATGGGCAGCAAACTCATTGATTTTCTACATTGCATTCAAATTTGCATTTAACAATGGTTATGATTTAGGCATGCAGTTACATATTGACAACCCCATACCTCTTCTTTCCTCTCCATTTTGTTTTAAATAGGAGTCTCTCTATTCTTTCGTTCCTCACTCCATGGAGTTTTCCAGCTTTCCATGAAAGTTTCATTATAAAGTTACAAGCTCAACAATTGTTACAATCCAATGTCAGTTCATTGTCAATAGCAGCATTTGCAGCTGTGTGGTTTCTTAAAGCACCTTATAAAGACTTTGTGGCTATTTTCTGCCCTTCTTCTGTGTTTGTGTGAATGTTTTACCAACTACCTTTCGCATTTGGTCCTGAAATAGTTCATTTGAATTCTCAGAGCAGTTGTTATGTGTATGTATTCCTTTGAAAGAGTGATGGATCTACTATCATGGTGCATCGCCCTTTCTTTTACTACTTGTTCTGTTTTCTTCTCTCCCTTTTCACCCCCATCCAGCATTAGTTAAGCTTTAGAAAAGGAGGAGCCGGCCTTTCACCCCGAAGGTTGTTTCATTGGCATGTCCCACACAAATAAACTTCCCATTGCCATGCTCATACAGCAGGCACCGTGCACAATACATATTTGAGCAACAACAATTGGTATTATCCCTCTGTATGTTATATCTTTGATGCTATGTATAAGACCAAGGAACGCATTTTAACAGTATATGGCAGCTCTGAGAATAAATATTTGCATCTTTAGACTATTATGCACAGAAAGAGACTGCATCAGCTACATAGACGTCTACATGCAATTGGGCACTACCTTAACTCATGTTATATTATGATAGATCCTTCCTTACTAATAAGGGGATCATGGAAGACCTGAATTCATGCATAAAGAAGATGGCTTCTCATTCATCTAATTATGGAATATACCAGGCAGAACTCCAAATGTATTAGAGGGCAAAGGCTTTCTTCCAATTTAACTCAACAACCAAGTCATATGCCACAATATTACCACATGTCTTCTAAATTCCAAATTATTCTTGAGCAATACATGACAAGCAAAGGATGTAATAGTTTGGCATGAAAAGATCTTTTACCTTTCACCCATCAATATTCAACTAGAAGTCGTGTATGAAATAAGAAAGTAAAAACTGCGAGACATAATTATTTTGATGGATCTATTCAAATCCTAAAAGCAACTTTAAGTTCTTTCCATTGGGAAATCTGTTGCTTAGGCTAAAGAAATATAAGGTTAGAAAAATAGCATTTGTTAATACCTAGGATACCGATTTGCCCCTTGTGCCGATTCGGTTTCAGTTCATAGAGAGTTCAAGTACGGTCAAGATTCATACAAGGTTTGTCCCAAGAGAACCCGGGTCATCCAAGACAAACCTAGGGCAAACCCGCAGGTTCAAAAGGGCTTTTCAATTTACTTTTAAATTTAACATAAAGTTATGGTAAAAGTTTTAAAAACACAATAAAAACCCTAAAACACAACATAAAAAAACACAAAACACAAAAGCAAAACACTTGCCTCACATTGTTCATCTAGGGTTGAAACTTCATCAAACAATATTGTTATCATCTTCCTACGCTAGTATGAGTGCCCATTCATTGCCAAAGTGATTGAGGAGCTTGAAAGGAGGATTCTTGGATTGAAGGTAAGGTTTTAAATTCTATTGTGTTTTTATGCTTTCATTTTGTTTTCAATCTTCACACCCTTTCCTCATTCTTGTTTCCATCTTGTTGTTTAATTGTCATTTATTTAACAAGTTGTCAAGTGCATGTAGGCTATGCATACCCCAAGGTTTGGTTTTTCTAATAAGATTAATATTGTGTTGGTTTTTAAACTTACAACTACAAGTACTACAATGCCAACAAAATCTACCTATGTAGGCCAACCCTAAATCAAAATCAATTTGCATTTGCCGCTTTGGAAGTATGTCACAATGCTAAAAGCAGTTTCCAAGAGGTGGGGGTTATATTTGGCAATGCCATGGTTGCAATGCTAGATACACTAGTTCATACAATCGAGTAAAAGCTCACTTCTATGCAATACCTAGCAAAGACATTAGAGCTTGCCCAAGGAGGAAGGTGCACAAATTCAAACATCAAAAAAACTTCGTTACATCAAGGAGCAAGAAGATGCAAAGCTTGCCATGAAATCAAGTCATCTTTGGACAAAGAAGGGATCTCTATCGAGGATGTCACTGGTTGCCCCATATCCTCAAGGCGGTTCCCCAATTGTGGCCACAACACATCTGTTGCCCCCCCTCCTCTTTTAGACGAGAACAAAAAGACCATCGGAAAGGGCAATTCAAAACGAGTCTTGTGATATCGTTGATGAGCACATCACACGATGTGTGTACACAAATGCATTGTCCTTCAATGTTGTCAAGTCACCATAGTGGTAGGATATGGTGAGAGCAATCAATGACGTCCCAAAAGCATACAAAGGGTCAGGGCATGAGAAGTTTTGTGCCGCCTATTGGCGGAAAAAAAATGTAGGGCATTCATTGTACCAATTAGGGATTCATGGGCCAAAATGATAGTTTCCATCGTTTATGATGGATGGAAAGATGCAAGAAATAGGCCTTCAATCAATATGGTTGCAGTGTACCCTAAAGGGGCAATGTTTTTGAAAGTCGTTGATTGCGAGGAGCATGCGAAGGATGCCCATTTCATCGCCAACATCCTCTTCGAAGCCATTGATGTGGTAGGACCTCAAAATGTTGTCCAAATCATAACGGACAATGCTAAAAAATTCAATACCACGAGGATGTTGGTGGAGGTGAGGTATGGGCATGTGTTTTGGACACCTTATGTTGTCCACTCACTCAACCTAATGCTGCAAAAGTTGGGTAGCAGAATCGAGTGGATCAGGGACGTGTATGCCAACACTATAAAGAATCACAAATTTGTCACAAACCATCACCTTAGCCTTGGCATACCCCTGCTTTTATATCATTTATTTGTTTTCTTAATTTTAAAATTTTAAAACAAAGTCCATGATGTTCTAAGTTTTTTAATCTAGTACTTGTAGAATTTAAAAGGTTTTTTATTTTATTGTTTTAATTTCCTACTATGTTGTTAAACCTCAATTCGCTTCACATGCATCATCTTGAGACGACTTGTGAAGGTGCGAGAGGCACTTAACATGGTCATCAGCGGCCTTTGGGCTATATGGATGAAGTCAAACAAGGAACGGACCCAAAAAGTGAAAATGACGATCCTAGATGATGGTTGGTGGGCTCGTGTAGATTACTTGTTGAGTTTCATCAAGCCCATTACGAGTGATTTGATTCATTGACATTGATCAGCCATGTTTTGAAGAAATCTATGATGCCATTGACTAAATGATTGAGAAGATAAAAAGCCATCATAAATGCAAAAGAGCAAGATCTTGGGGAGATATTTTTCAAACAAGTGTAATCGTATCTCATTAATTGGTGGAACAAAATGACCACCCTCCTACATCTCCTTGCCTTTGCATTGACTCCTAGATTCTACAACATTGAGATCCTTTCTTTGTCGAGAAGGGCGCCACCATACAAGTATGTTGAAGTAGCCAAAGGGTATATGTTGGTGTTCTCTAGGCTCTTCCCTGATCCAGAGGTAGAAGACATGGTTATGAACAAGTTTGGGAGTTTCATAATCTCCACAAATCATAACCTTGGTGCTCTTAAGGAAAAGTACAAGAAGGATGCTCATATATGGTGGTACCTCTATGGCCAAGGATCCACGCACCTACAACCACTTGCAATCAATATTCTTGCCAAAGACAAGATTTTTATTTTGTCAACTTTTAACTTTCTTACTTTTCATTTTGACTTTTATATTTAAGTTTGAGTTCATAAATTTTAATTTCGCAATTTAATTTGCCTCAATAGGTTGAGGGTTCATCTTCTTCTGAGTAGAATTGGAGAACATGCAACTTCATCCACTCACATAAATGCAACAAGTTGGCAATAAAAAAGGTCAAGGAGTTGGTCTATGTACAATCCAATTGGCACCTTCTATCGTGCAAGGTGGTGATAAGGGCACCAAAGCATTGGAAAGTAAATCCAGAGGATGTTGACTTGGATGCTTCCATTTCCAACCATTCATTACTTGACATGGACACTTATTTGGCACCATAGCTTAAGCTAGCGTGAGTGACAATGGGAGTGCTACTCGTTGTTCTAATGAACACTAATGAAGAGATAATGACAGTGGGAGTGTTACTCCTTGATGTTGATGTTGATGCTCTCGATGAAGAGTAATATGACAATGAATACTGATTTTGCTTTAATAAATTATAATTAATATTTATGATTGTTATGACATTTGGCATTCAATTACCATTATCAATTTATCTGTAATATTTTTGTGATTATTTTGTTTGCTAAATGCATACTATATGGTTAATTGTTTTTTATTAGGCTAGAATTTATTTTTATACTTCTTTTGTATAGCCATACCCAAGCCAAAAAATCGTCACATCGGCAAACCTAACTCAACGAACCCAAACCCATACCCAAAACAAACTGGCAACTTAGGTTGATACACAAATATATCCATTATCTCAAAATTGACTTAATAGTGCTACTAATAGCATATTCATCTGAAAGTGTGTCAATTATGACCAAATGCATGAATGATGCCTCATGAATATAATATGTAGTGATTCAAACCTCTTTCTCCAACTACAAATATTTTGCCCTAATTTTGATATCAACATCTTGCCAAATTATATACCATGGATAAAAGGTGCAACAACATGTGATATTCTGACTACAACCCTTAAAATCAGCCCTAAATATTAGAACAAAAGATTGTTAAATGACAACATAAAACAATGCACCTGAATACAATAACTAACCCTTTCATGTTTTTAATTAGCTTTGCTATCATGGAAAAAGTGCATCTTAATCAGCCCTAAATTTTAAATCAAAAGATTGCTAAATGACAACAAAAAACAATGCACCAAAATACGATAAATAACCCTCATTTTTGTAATTAGCTTTTCTATCATGGAAATATTGTCGATGATGCAATTTTTTTTTAATTACTTTTTCTATCATGGAAAAATTGCATCTTGTGTATAGCTATTCCACTGAACCATGGTTGAAATAGGGCACCACCATGCAGACATCTCATGGTCATAGTCAAATCTCATTAGGTTTAGATCCCCATGCATTCATGTGTAACTAAGAGTTTGACTAGCTCATTGGACCCATGGTCAAATCTCAGCAAGCTTAAACGTCGATGCATGTGTGTGATTAAGAGTTTTGACACTGGTGTGTTGGACCCTCTCTAGGAAAAGTGAAAAGTGAACAGTATATTTATTCCCCTCTGCAAGTACAAAGGACCCATGTTCAAATATCAGCAAGACTATGGTCCCATGCATGCACATGTAACTAAGAGTTTGACTCTAGTGTTTTGGACCCATTGGACCCATGGTCAAAATATCAACAAGAATATGGCCCCATGTAATGCACGTGTAACTGAAAGTTTGACTAAGTGTTTTGGACCCGTCGGACCCATGGTCAAATATCAGCAAGATTATGGCATCATGTATGCATGTGTAACTAAGAGATTGACTCTAGTGTTTTGGACCCGTTGGACCCATAGTCAAATCATAGTAGGCTTAGATTTCTATGCATGTATGTGAATAAGAGTTTGATGTTGGTGTTTTAGACCCTCTCCAACAAAATGTAATACTATGTAAATCTATTCCCCATTAACACGAAAAAGTGCATTATATGTATATCTATTTGCCTCAGCAAGTTTATATAGCTATTCCCCTCAGTAGGTGCAAAGGACCCATGTTCAAATATCAACAGGATTATGGCCCCATGCCCCATGCAAACGCAAGTGTGTGAGTAGTAATGTATATCTATTCCCATTAAAAAAATGAAATCTAAATGAGGAAAAGTGTGTCATATGTATATTTATTCCCCTCTACAAGTGCAAAGGACTCATGTTCTAGGATTTATGGCACCATGCAAATGCAGAGTTTCAAACCCTCTCCTTAAATAATCCAATGTTTGGTAATATAATTAAAAAAATAATCCAATCATGTGTATCTATTCCCATTTGCATGTGCAAAGGACTCATGTCCAAATATGAGCAAGATTTATGGCCCCATGCAAATGGGGAGTTTCAAACCCTCTCCATGAACAAAATGGAATCGAAACGAGTATACCCTATGTTTGGTAATATCATAGTAGAAAAAAATGGGAACCGTGGTTACTCAGCAACCAAAAATTGTAACTCGTACTTTGCACTCGGCAATTAAACGACATTACTCGACACTTTTATTGCTACTTTTAAAAAATATATAAAAAAATGAAATGAATTTAAAGGAATGATTTTAGAGATTCAAAGAACACATAACTCAGAGTCATAAACATGTGTTATAATTTAGAATACTATTGATTAAACACTAAACACTATAACTAATACAAAACAAAACTTAAAATAATCTAAATATTTATAAAAGACTCTACAAAATTAAAAACTTCAAACTAACTATATCCGACTATAACTACGACCTAATAAAAACAATATTAAAAAATAACCCAAACTAAACTTAAGACCTAAAACCACTATCCATTCAAAAGCATACAAATTTAAAACTAACAAGAATAAAACCCTAAAAGAGACTACCTAATCTTTATCATAACTGTCCACCGTAGATATTGGCAATTTGGCGGCGTGAGGCATGAACGACAATAGGAGTTTCAATTCTGTTGACTATAGATGAGGCAAGGATGGCAACGACATAAGTTGGAGATGAGATGAGTTGTTGTGTCAACCGGTTGGCTCCCGAACACCACCTCCCCGCTGCCTACGATGATTGCTCCACGACCCTTTCGTGGCTCTGCTCCGGAGGAGGGGGAGCAAATCCTTGGGCTCCAAGGTAAAGACTAGAATTTCTATCCTCAGCTCAGTGCTCGACGACGAAGCACGACGACAAAAAAACAATGATGGAAAAATGAAAAGAAAAAGGGATCTCAATTTAGGTTTTATCATTTTATGTTTGTTTTCTTTGTTCTCGATTTTTGACCGGTTAGCAGGGGAAAACCTGCGGTTTTCAACGAGTAATGGGCCCACGAAACCCGCGAGTTTTGCCCTTGTAACTAGCCGAGTAATCGGGCGTCTACCCTAGGGACTACTTCAAAAAGAGTTTCTGCGAGTACCCGTGTTTTTTAATACTGTGGGTAATATAATTTTAAAAAATTTCAACGAGTAACGGGCCCACGAAACCCGCGAGTTTTGCCCTTGTAACTAGCCGAGTAATCGGGCGTCTACCCTAGGGCCTACTTCAAAAAGAGTTTCTGCGAGTACCCGTGTTTTTTAATACTGTGGGTAATATAATTTAAAAAAATCCAATACTACAGTTTGCATCATATGTATATTCCCCTCTACAAGTGCAAAGGTGCAACGCACTCATGGTGATATTTCATATGTATATCTATTCCCCTTTGCAGGTGCAAAGCACTCATGTTCAAATATCACCAGGAATTATGGGCCCATGCAAATGGGGAGTTCCAAACCCTCTCCATCGACAAAAAAATCATATGTATATCTATTCCCCTCTACAGGTGCAAAGCACTCATGTTCAAATATCACCAAGAATTCTGGCCCCATGCAAATGGGGAGTTTCAAACCCTCTCCATGAACAAAATGGAATCAAAAATCATATGTAATATCTATTCCCCTCTACAAGTGCAAAGATGCAAAGCACTCATGTTCAAATATGACCAAGAATCATGGCCCCATGCAAATGCGGAGTTTCAAACCCCTGTCCATCAACAAAATGCAATCGAAATGAGTAAACACTACAAATGTGGAGTTTATAAATGCAATCGAAATGAGTAAACCCTATGTTTGGTAATATAATATAAAAACAAACCAATACTACAAAGCACTCCTATTCAAATATGACTAGGAATTATGGCTCCATGCAAATGCAGAGTTTCAAACACTCTCCATCAACAAAATGCAATCGAAATAAGTAAACTCTACAAATGCAGAGTTTATAAATGCAATCGAAATGAGTTAACCCTATGTTTGGTATAAAAAAAAAATCCAATACTACAATTCATGTTCAAATATGACCAGGAATCATGGCCCCATACAAATGAGGAGTTTGAAACCCTCTCCGTCAACAAAATGCAACCAAAATGAGTAAACCCTCCAAAAGCGGAGTTTATGAATATAATCTAAATGAGTAGACTCTATGTTTGGTAATTTAATATTAAAAAAATCCCAATACTACAATGTAGTTTGAATGCTTAAAAGCTTATGAATGCAATAAACCTTGCAAAAGCGGAGTTTATGAATGCAAGCTAAATGAGTAGACTCTATGTTTGGTAACATATTATTAAAAAAATCCCAATACTACAATGTAGTTTGAATGCTTAAGAGTTTATGAATGCAATCAAAATGAGTAGACCTTATGTTTGGTAATATAATATATAAAAAAAACCAATGAAATCGAAATGAGTAAACCTTATGTTTTGGTTAAGGCGCTGAGTTTTGATATCAACAACTTTCCTTTCCAATATAATATTTAAAAAAAAAAAAAAACAATGCAATCGAAATGAGTAAACCTTATGTTTTGGTTAATGCGCTAAGTTTCGATATCAACATACTACTTTCCTTTCCATTGCTACAATGTAGTTTGAATCCTTAAGTATGTCGTAAGTTTCGATATCAACATACTACTTTCCAATACTACAATGCAGTTTGAATGATTAAGTTTGGTGTAAGTTTTGATAAATGTTGATATAAACGTACTACTTTCCAATACTACAATGTAGTTTGAATGCTTAAGTCTGGTTTAAGTTTTGATAAATCCGTACTACTTTCCAATACTACAATGTAGTTTGAATGGTTAAGTCTGCCGTGAGTTTTGATAAATACTTAAGTCTGTCATAAGTTTTGATAAATGCTTAAGTCTGCCGTAACTTTTGATAAATGCTTAAGTTTGCCTTAAGTTTTGATATGAACGTGTACTTTGCTTAAGTATGCTGTAAGTTTTGATATGAACATATACTTTCAAATTAATATATTACTACAATACTACAATGTACTTTATAATACTACAATGTATTTTCCAATACTACAACTACAGTATGACTTTTATATCTACGTACTATTTTCCAATACTACAAGAACTAATAACTTCCAATACTACAATACTACAATGTATTTTCCAATACAACAACTACAATATGAGTTTTATGTCTACGTATTACTTTCCAATACTACAAAAACTAATAACTAATTACTAATAGGAGCAACTACTGAAGTCCTAAGTTTTATATCTATCTACTACTTTCCAATACTACAAGAACTAATAACTAATAAGAGCAACTAAAGTCCTAAGTTTTATATCTGCATACTACTTTCCAATACTACAAGAACTAATAACTAACATGAGCAACTAGGAACAACTAAAGTCCTAAGTTTTATATCTAGGTACTACTTTCCACAATACTCCAAGAACTAATAACTAATAGAAGCAAATATCAACAATCCACCGTAAGTTTTGATATCAACATACGACTTACAAGAACTAATAACTAATAGGAGCAACTTGAATACTTAAGTCCTAAGTTTTATATCTACATACTACTTTCTAATAATACAACTACAATATGAGTTTTATATCTACGTACTACTTTCCAATACTACAAGAACTAATAACTAATAGAAGTAACTAGGAGCAACTGAAGTCCCAAGTTTTATATCTATATACCACTTTCCAATACTACAAGAACTAATAACTAATAGGAGCAACTAAAGTCCTAAGTTTTATATCTACGTACTCCTTTCCACTACAACTACAACATGAGTTTTATATCTACGTACTACTTTCCAATACTACAAGAACTAATAACTAATAGGAGTAACTAGGAACAACTGAAGTCCTAAGTTTTATATCTATGTACTACTTTCCAATACTACAAGAACTAATAACTAATAGGAGCAGATAAAGTCCTAAGTTTTATATCTGCATACTACTTTCCAATACTACAAGAACTAATAACTAACATGAGCAACTAGGAACAACTAAAGTCTTAAGTTTTATATCTACGTACTACTTTCCACGAAACTACAAGAACTAATACTAAGAGAAGCAACTTGAATGCTTAAGTCCTAAGTTTTATATCTACATACTACTTTCTAATACTACAAGAACTAATAACTAATAGGACCAACTAAAGTACTAAGTTTTATATCTACGTACTACTTTCCAATAGTGTAAGAACTAATAACTAATAGGAGCAACTATCAACAATCCACCATAAGTTTTGATATCAAAATACTACTTTCCAATATTACAAGAACTAATAACTAATAGGAGCAACTATCAACAATGCACCGTAAGTTTTGATATCAACGTACCTACTTAATGATAGTATATTAGTGTATATATATATATATATATATATAATGTTCAGTAACATGCAAAAACCCACAAATCAAGACTGCTAAATGACAGCAGCATAAAACTCTTAACAATGATAAGATAACCCTTTGCTATCAAGGTACTACTTAATGACAGTATATAAATAGAATGTTCACTAACGTGCAAAAACCCACAAGTCAAGACTGCTAAATGACAGCAGCATAAAACCCTTTAACAATGATAAGAAAACCCTGTCAGTTTTTTGCTTAAGGATAAACCTTCACTATCAAAAATGCAGAATAACTACTACCCTACCATGAGACGAAAAAATAATTCTTGCACATTCACATTCAATGTAGCATATTTTGGCAATAATTGCATCGAATGAGATAAATGAAATGAATTTTTAGACTATAGGTTTTCTTCTAAAATTGAATTTTCACACAATAAGTTTTCTTCTAGATTTTCCAAAACCAAAAAAAGGCTTACCCCAGTGACTTTCACATATTGTCCATTTAGAGCATTCCTTAAATCCGCATCATTGTACGAGCCCATGAAATCAAGAACAGATCTCTTTCCCCAACAAATGTTCCATGTCATTAGAAGACAAACACAGCTAAACAGTCCACCGACAACAATCAAAAGGATTGCATTGTGAACAGTGGCCACAATGAACCCTCCTGCAATAAACCCCACTATAAACAACGGGATAAGAGTCCAGAGCAACACCTTGGGGAAGCCCCTTCGGAATGAATAGTCTTCAGCATTGCTCAGATTGCTTACGGCCTGATTGTGATTCATGCTTGCGATCTTAACAGGCATTCCAGACGGATCCAGGGGACCAGAAGTCACTTTTTTCATCCCACCAGATGACGATAACGGCCCCGACGTGATTAGTCCCGTGGCCGGAAGCAAATTACCAGAATTTGTCCTCGCTACCGCAGGAGTGGACGACTGAGGGCCTGAAGTCTTCACATTGCCGCTGGAAGGCGCAGTTTTAGTGTTTGGTCCGACTGCCATGTCACCACTTCGCGGCCCGGACTGAGAAACCTGCCGGCTGAGATTGGCGGATTGAGGGCCGGATTTCGATCCCTGGTTACTGCTTGATGCAGGTCGTGAAACTCCGCCAGTATTTATTGGCCCTGAGACCCTTGTAGCTCCGGCCGATGTAAGAGGCCCTGAGTTAGACGAACTGGAAATCTTCTGCAGCGAACCCGATTTCTTCATCTTGTTGGGGTTTTCCACCGGGATGTCGAACATTTTGCCAAGCTCGCCGGATTTCTTGATGTCTCCTCCAGTGTAAGGGACTGCCGTTGAGCTCATCGTCGGTTGCTTGTCTTTATACTGTTCAGGGCGTCCAGAGACGTAGAGGCCATTGCTGAGCTGGTGTGCTAAAACCCTACCGCTGTTGTTCGACGCCATTGAGAAGGAGAGAGATATTACTGTGCGCAGATCTTTAGTGTACGTATTTCTGCTTAAATTGCAAAGGAGATTGGATCAATGTCGTTACAAATTGTGGATTTTTCTGCGTTTCCTGCTGAAATTGCAAAGAAGATTCGAATAATATCAAAGGGATTTGGAGATTTGCAGCAGACAACGCATATGACGCGGCATTGTGCAGCGAAAAAACATGGAAAAGAACGACAGCAAAATAAGACCTAGGGTTTGTTACATAATTTGCAAAGATCGAGAGTCGAGAGTCGAACCTGGAACCCGGGTGCAATCAGGGGCTTTTCTGCACAGTGCGGTGAAGGCGTAGTTGCCAAAATGGGCGTGATTTTACGGCGATGGTGACGGAGCCTCGGATTCCCGAGGCAACTGCGCTCATTGGTGTGATGATATGTAAAGTTGAGCTTCCAGAGGATCGATCCCTTGACGTGTGTTGTGCTAACAAGCAGCGTATGAAAAAGCAACACAGACACAAGCACAGGCTGGCGCCATTTTTCTGGCTGTTAATTTTTTCCTGCTCCGCATTACACACCCCGCCCTTCCCTGCCTGCCTGCCTGCCTACAGCCTGGTCATCACTGCCTCCGCCGGTGACCGACTCCGTTGACACCGCTTAACCCCGGTGGACGCTGATAAATAGATTCTGATTGCTAGCGAGATTCGGTAGACTTCCGGTTAATCGTAGTGGGCCGTTTGTGCTGTTAACGATAAGAGGAGTGGGGGAGGCACCCCACTTATCGTATGACACGTGGGCCGTGACACCTGGTTTTCGCCCAGTTTTGACCCTGCCACGTCTGCGGAACACGTAGTGGTGAATTTTAAATTGTTATTTGCTGACGTCGGCGTTGGGAAATGACGGCATCGTGTGGAAGCCGACTGCATGTGGAAGCATAAATTCCTTCAATTTTAGGGAAAATGGGCGTTACATAACGGTGACTGCAAACTTTGAAAGGCACTCTTTTGCATGTGCATGTCCATGTCCAAAGTGTCAAGGTCGAGCCCATCACGGCGTATGATGTGAATTTAAAATGTTTTCCTAATTATTTTATTTAAATTATTTTTATAATTTTTATATAGATTGGAAATATTATTTTTTAATTTCAAAGTTACGTGTCCAATGATAATTACACTCTCTTAATTCATTGTTATTAAGAAGAATTTATATACACTTTGGAAATATTTTTTTCCTAATATTAAATTACGTGGAATGATAATGATACTCTGTGAACTCGTCGTTATTATGAAGAATTTAATTTCATTTTTTTATTCGTATATAAATTTAAAATCTAAATAAATAGTTTTGGAAATTTTGTTGAACAATATAAAATAAATAGAAATTGGAAGTTTTGTTGAACAATATAAAATAAATAGAAAAAACAATTTATTAAATAAATTTATTTGATCAAAGATCTAGAATACAGTGAATAACGTTTGTTTAATTGTTATAATTAAATATAAAAATAAATAATCTGGATTACAAGTCGCACAACCAATACTACCAAAATGTTCATTTAAGAGTCATATAAGCGTTTGAATTTTGCCTCTCTTGAATATGTTTTCCTACTTCTGCGCTTTCGCTTTCGTACCCTAAATTTACACATTGTGACTTGTGTCTCCCTATAATGAGTTAATTCTACTTGATCAAGAGTGTTAAGGGGAGAAAATAGGTTTGAGGCCCTGTGTTAGAGTTTGAATGGCAAGTGTGAACTAATTAGACCCTTCAGATTGGAACAAAGACGGCGAATTGTATTACAAATATAACTTTAGCTTGTGTACCAAACATGTTCCATAATAGAATGCTAATGAGACAATAATAAATGCTCTAATAATATCTCCCTTTTGAAATGAGCCATTGTATTTGTTTATTTATATTTGTTTTGAATTCAAATTTAGATAATATTGGCATGCGCAATGACACCTAACGAATAGAATTTTAAAAGGGAGAGACAAGTACCCGTAACTTAAAGACGACCTAAATAACTCTGAGATAAAATATAGAACACATGAATTAAAAAATCCAATGTTAGAATAATGTTTAATTTAGACCAATAAACCATTTATAAAAAGATGAACATAGTAAATAAATATCAAAATGGGAAAACAATTCACTTATGGATGCAACTTATTTGAATCTATTTTATTAATAAAACTTACATATTAGATGGTAAAAATGTGTCTACTTTTGTCAATGAGATACGAGTGAGTTGATAAAAGGGGTTGAGTATGCTCCAATACACCCATGTTTGAATTTCACAAGACGTTTGTTGGTTACAATTATTTGACTTGCAATTAATTGTCGGTGTTTGACTAACGCAAAAAATGACTGATTGCATTCATTTGACTAACAATGATTATAACTATTTCAAATTAATTGCTCATGATTGTATCAATCTAAATGTGGAGGCCTTCTTAATTTCCTATGTTTAACTAAAAAAAACGTTATTTTAAGAAAAATAAATATTAAAATCTAAACAAATAAAATTGTACACTTCGTAAAATTATATAAATAGAGTTGAATATTTAATAAAACTTAAAAAATATTCAAAAGAATTATAATTTAAATAGTAAAGATGATAGTATGCTATATTATTTACTAAAGTATAAATATTTAGAGATATTTCATATAATTTAATCGAAAAAAATTAATATATATTTATTCAAATTATTATAATCCACTACTTAAATACAAAAATATGAATATTTATATACTTAAAATAATCATCTTAAAAAAACTAAACAAATAAAATTATTATTGAATTAAAATGTGAAAATAATTCAATAATATAAAACAAATTGTGTCCCACTTTACCATAACATCAAACTTTCATTTAAATTTTCATTTTCAAAACATCTCTGTGTAATTATGTTGAATCCACTTTATTATATCTATCATTTATCTCTCTCCCACTTTATTGAATCCTTTTTACTCTACCAAAATTTCTTTTAAGTTCATTTATAAGGATGACATGTGTTTTCAAATAGTACCCATATGTATTAAATTCAAATAACGAAATGCATAAGTGATTATTCTCAATTATTTGTCATTTAAAATCAATGGCTCCACCTTAATGATCATCATAATTTTATATTTATTAATATAAAATATTTTTTATTGTAATTTTATTTATAAAATATTTTATATTTTATATTAAAAAAATTATGTTAAATTTTATAACGAGTTAATATATTAATATTATTTTATTTTATATTTTTCATATCATATTTTTAAAATTATATAGGGAAGTCATTAATCACGAATTTTAATTGGATTAATATATAACAATATTATTGTGAACCCCACAAAAATTAATACATTAGCGATATTAATTATGAATTTCATATAAATTAATTCATGTCACAACTTAGAAGAAGTTTTTTTTATTTCACTGTTTTACGCGATGATTTAAATTTAAAAATCAAACTCTGAGAGATATCCATTCCGTCAAATTTCCCATCCTTTAAAAAAACCCTAATTTCCTCTAAATTAGACGGCAAAAATCTTCTCTAATAATTCGCAAACGAGCAATTAAACTCCCCAAAAGTCGTCGTCTCTTGAATCTACTTTACTATTCCAAACGTGTATTTGTATTTCAAAGGTGGAATCCACCTTCCTATTCCAAGTATTTCCCTATCATATTGTTTTCAAAGCATATGGATGCCATTGTCTTCAAGTCATTTTCGCCTTTCAATTGACCCGTTTAAAAATAGTTGCATGAAGATGGAGATGTTTTGAAAATAGCACTTGAAAGTCACCTCCAATAAAGTGGATTTGAGCCAAATTCCATCCATCATAAAACTTAACCCCATAATTTCCATACTCAAGAAAATCTTTATGATTTTTCAATTTAATTAAAGTGTTTTTTTTTTTTTAAATTGTGCGTTTTTTTATATTTGTAAGATGATTTTAATAAGTAATCATTGTATTAATAAAAAATAATAATATATAAAATGGACCGAGCATGGTTTGTAGCATTTTTAAAAAGGGATTTTGGGTGGGATTTATTAAATAGAGAGTAAGACAATGGGGATTTTAATATCTTGATGGATCAAAGCCAGGGAAATGATGTAGTAAAGAGCTAGATGGGCATAAAGAAATAGGGGTGATGGATTATTTTTAGTAAGTGTCGAGTTGTGAATTTGATTTTGAGTGGCCTAAGTTTTTTAGGCTAGGTTTTGAAACTATTGGTACCAAATCCAAGACGGTTGAGGAATTCTCCAATTATCAGCAAAAGAAAAAAACTGATGCCCAATCAGAGGATGTTGTTGATAAGAATGTTGTGTTTCAAATTGGTAGAGATTCGAGCATGGCTCTTTTTGGTTCGGGTAAGATTATTGATCCTTTTTGGATGGATAGAGCGGCTAGACTGAAACCAATGGGTGGAATTAATGGGATCTAATATCTAAATGCCATGGTGGAGGAAGGGGTGGTCTATCTAGGAATCCCTGATTCGGTTGTAAATCGATCTCAGTAGTGTTGGGCAAATACCTTGATTGGCAAGTTCCAAGGAAGAAGACCCAATATCAACACCCTCAAGGATTAGGCTAATAGGAAACAGAACCCCAAAGGTCACCTGTAGTCATCTCAACATTGATTAAAGACTTCTTATTCATACCCTTTTCCAATTAAGAGGATTGCTCAATTGTACTATTAGGGGGACCCTGGTTCCTAGGGAAATATGGACTATCCCTTTAAAAAGGTGTTGATATTGAAGAGGAAAATATCAACCAAATTACTATTTAGATTTAGTGTCCAGGTCTCCCGTTGGAATTTTTGAGAGGAAGAGGTTTTGAAAGGTATTGTAAATTCTTTTGGGCAATTTCTCACCCTAGATCCTATCACTAAATCCAGGAGAAGATTTTTATTTGCTAGAATATGTGTCTTGTCTTTTACGGATAGGGAGATTCATACCTCTATCAAGTTCAGGTCCAAATATGGGGACAGGCTTCAAAGGATATAATATGAAAATTTACCTCCTTTTTGTTCAATGTGTAAGAAATCTACACATGTTTCTATTTCATGTCCGATAAAGAAACACGCATATTCTTAATGGAGAGAAAAGGTGAGCCTTGAATCCAAGGATGAAGAGGCAGACAGAAATAATGGGCAAAGAAAAGCAGAAGATTTAAATGCTAATAATCAAGAAGGTTGAACCAAGGGCATGGCTGAAAGTGGGCCTAGGAGTATGTATGTCCTTAAACATCATGAATAAAAAGGAGATTGCACTGAGGATATAATAATAGAAAAAGCAATAGGCCTGGGGGATGACAAGTGTGACGAGTTAGAATAACCAAAACAGGATCATTGTGAGGATCTCACAAATGGAGGTAGCTCGAAGGACAATAAGTATAATGAGTAAGAATATCATCACTATGATCACCTTGAGGATAATTTAAATGGTTTGGAGCCTCCATTAATGGAGAAGGAGCAAGAAGATATAGTTTTAGAGGATGGAGAGATCGTAGAAGATCAGAACCAAGATCAACAATAGGTTGAAAGAGATTTGAGTGAGACTTTTGATTCAGGCGAAAAAACTAAATCTCTAATGCAGACCACGGAGATAGAGGGCAGGAAAATGAGAGTTCTCACCTTTTGGGAGGGGACCATGTACAAGGATTTTTTTAGAAAAGAAGTAGTGGAAATGGAGACAAAAGACACCCATGGGGTGGGGGGGGGGGGGGAGGCGGCGGGGGCGCGGGGGGTGCGGGGCGGGGAGGGGGAGAGAGATGGAGGGCGGATGGAATTTAGTGACTTGCAAAAAAAGCAAGAGAATCGTTTAGACAAGTGAGAGAATCACTAGGAGCACTAAAGTGAAGAAACTAGCTAGATCCAGAGTTATCGTTGATCTATTGTAGGTTGTTTGTTGTAGTTCGATTGTTGATTGTTAGTTGGGTTTTATTAGAGTTTATTGATTTATTGGTCTGTAAACTTTTCACAGCCTGTTTATTCTGTTGTTGGTAGAGGTGTTCCATTGAGTTTGCATTGCTTTATTTTATTCTCCTCTATAAAAGGGAAGGGCCCCTTTAAAACCCCTATCTTTACCATTATCAAATATAAGTCATTAATTAACATATTTTTATGGTGTTTATCTATTTTTTATTATTTATCCAAATTAACTATTATAGTCATGTTTGTCGACTTTTAGTAGTCCCCACTCTTCTTCTCGACACTCATTTCTTCCCCTCTCTCTTTCTCTCTCATGTTTCACACCTTGCATCCAAAACATCCCCAATGTTTTGCACACTTATCACAAACCTCCCCAGCATTTCGAGGCCCTTTATTTAGATTTCACACAGTCAAGTTGCACTTGTTCCCTTTATTCCATATTTTTTGCTTCTTAATTGTTGGATGTTAGTTTATGCAATGATAGGGTCCCAGATTGAATTCGAATGTCTATAAATAAATGAGCATTGTAGTTTATTTAACGCAAATAAACACACTGAGCATTTATGGATAATTATTGAGCACTCACATGCATTTTAAATATATCAAACAAACATCGAAGCATTTACCATCATCTTAAGCTAGTATTAATTATGGAGAATTTATGGTGCACAACCTAGGGTTTTGTATATCTAAAGTTTTTCACATTTATGTAATTTACTATTTTCTAATATTTTTTTATAGAGTGGCTTCCACTATCAAGGGTTTGATAATTAGATAGTGTTTTCTCCCGTTTTGACCCTGCCACATCTGCAGAACACGTATTGGTGAATTTTAAATTATTATTTGCTGACATCAATATTGGTAAATGATAGCATCGTGTGGAAGCTGACTACATGTGAAAGCATAAATTCTTCAATTTTAGGAAAATGGGCGTTACATAACAGTGACTGCAAACTTTGAAAGGCATTCTTTTGCATGTGCATGTGATGTCTAGATTGAGTCCATCAAGGCATATGATCTAAAATGTCAATTAAAAATGTTTTCATAATAATTTTATTTAGAAATTTTTTTATAGTTTTTATACATTGGAAATATTATTTTCTTAATGTCAGAGTTAGTGTCGAATGATAATTACACTCTGTTAATTCATTGTTATTATGAAGAATTTATATACACTGTAGAAATATTATTTTTTTAATATCGAAGTTATGTGTCGAATGATAATGATACTCTCTAAACTCATTATTATTATGAAGAATTTAATTTCATTCTTTTTATTTATATATAAATTTAAAATCTAAATAAGTAGTATTGAAAGTTTTGTTGAACAATATAAAATAATTAGAAAAAATAATTTATTAAATAAATTTATTTGATCAAATATTTAGAATACAGTAAACAATGTTTTTTTAATTATTATAATTAAATATAAACATAAATAATTTGGATTCAAAGCCGCATAATCAATACTACCAAAATGTTCATCTAAAATTTTGACACATATTTAGACAAGATCCTAGAGTTGTACAAACATTCCTTACAGTTTGTCCAGAGAATGCAAAGATTCTTAATAGGGCATTGTTGGTTGAATTTTGACTCTCTTGAGTCTGTTTTCCTGCTTCTGCTATTTCGCTTTTGTACCCTAAATTTACACATTGTGACTTGTGTCTCCTTGTAATGAGTTAATTCTACTTGATCAAGAGTGTTAAGGGGAGAAAACAAGTTTGAGGCCCTACATCAAAGTTTGAATGGCAAGTGTGAACAAATTACACCTTTTAGATTGGAACAAAGATGGCGAATTGTATTATAAATATAACTTTAGCTTGTGCACCAAAAGTGCTCCATAATAAAATGTTAATTCAGATAATAATAAATGTTTTAATGATAGCTCCCTTTTGAACTCAACGATTACATTTATTTATTTATATTTGATTGGGGTTCAAATTTAGATAATATTGGCATGCATAATGATACCTAACGAGCAAGATTTTAAAAGGGAGAGACAAGTCCCTATAACTTAAAGAGAACCTAAAGATTAAAATAGCCTTGAGATAAAATAAAGAGCACATGAATAGAAAAAAAATTAATGTTGGAAGTCAATAATGCTTAATTTAGACCAATCACTCGTATAAAAATAAATATATTAAATAAATGACAAAATGGGAAAACATTCATTTATGGATGTAACGTGAATTTATTTTATTAACAAATATTGAATATATTAGATGGTAAAAACGTGTCTACTTTCGTCGATGAGATGTGGGTGAATTGATAAAAGGGATTGAGTGTACTCCAACCCACTCGTGTTCAAATTTCACAATGTGCTTATTAATTACAATTATTTGACTTGCAATTGATTATGGATGTTTGACTACCCAAAAAATGGTTGGTTGTATTTGTTTGACTGGCGATGATGTATCAATGTAAGTGTGGGGGCGTTCCTATTTTCAAAAAATGAGTGTTTACTTTAAGGGAAATAGATATTAAACCTAAATAAATGAAGTTGTACACTTCATAAAAATAGATACATAGAGTTGTATATTTAGTGAAACTTAAAATATTAAAATACTCGAAAAGGTTGTATTTCAATTGATAAAGATAATGGTATATTATATTATCTACCAAGGTATAAATAGTCAGAGATATTTGATATGTTAAAAATCAAATTTAATTTTTGAATAATTTTAACGAACAAAATGAATATTTTAATCATAACAATTTAATCGAAAAAAATTAATATATACTTACTTAAATTATAATAATTCACTCTTTAAATTAAAAATGTCCATAATTATATACCTAAAAATTTTATGAAACAAAGAATAAACAGATAAAATTAAGCCATTCACTCTTTAAAGTAAATTTAAAAACAATTTAAATTATATATAAATTAAATGAGAAAATAATACAGTTGTGTCCCACTTGACCATGACATGAACAACTCTCATTTAAATTTTTATTTTCAAAACATCTCTATGTAATTATGTCGAATCCACTTTATTATATCAATTATTTATCTCTCTCTCACTTTATTGAATTTATTTTACTTTATCAAAATTCAAATAACAAAATACTGTCATTTAAAATTAGTGGCTCTATCTTAATGATCATAAAAATTTTATATTAATATATTTGATAAATAAATGTATTATATTATTAATATATATTAATATAAGATTTTTTTTATTGAAATTTTATTTTTATATAGATTAGATGTATAAAATATTTGTTCACCTTAATGTTAAGGACTAAAGGATATCCATTTTATTAAATATATTAAAAAAGTTTATATTAAATTTTATAAAGAGTTAATATATTAATATTATTTTATTTTATATTTTTTATATGACTTTTTATAATAATCGAAGAGGGTCATTAACCATGAATTTTAATTAGATTAATATATAACATTATCTTGAAACCCATAAAACATAAAAATTAATGCATTAAGTATATTAATTATGAATTTCATAGAAGTTAATTCATGTTACAATGTAGAAGAAGTTTTTTTTGTTGACCACTGCTTTACACAGTGTTTTTAGGTTAAGAACCAAGCTCTGAGAGGTATCAATTCTACCAAATTTATTTGAAGTACAATCCCGATCTTATCCCTTATATCGTAGAAGGGTTTGCGAACAACAAGAACTGATCTTTGATAGACTCTTTGTGAACCAAACATCTTTACCGATTGAACCAACAACCATTCAAATCTCACCTCAAAAAAACAAAAACAAAACCCCAAACTCCCTGCCAATCAAATATCAATAACTAATAACAATATACTCTAAAAAACTAACATCATTTCATAAACACAAATGATTACACTCTAAAAAGAACAAGAACTCAACACCTTTACACTGTGAAAACCCTAATGTCTTCTAAACTGGTAGACAAAAATATTCTCAAAACACTTTCGTTTTGCCCCTTGTCTCTTGAATCTACTTTATCAGTGCAAGTGTCTATTTGTATGAAAAAGGTGGAATCCACCTTCCTATTCCAATTATTTATATATCTTCTTGTTTTCAAAGCATATGGATGCCATTCTCTTCAAGTCACTCTCACATTTAAAAATAGTTGCATGGAGATGGAGATGTTTTGAAAATACCACTTTAAAGTCACCTCCAATAAAGTGGATTTGAGACAATTGCATCCATCATAAAATTTAACCCAAGAATTTCCATACTCAAGAAAATCTTTATGATTTAGTGTCAAGTAATTGAAGATTTCAATTTAATTAAATTGTTTTTTAATTTGTGTATTTTAAATTATTATAAGATAGTTTAATGAGTAATCATTGTATTGATAATATATTTTTATATATAGAATGGAGCGAGTACAGTGTGTAGTATTTTAAAAAAGGGATTTGGAGTGGGATTCATTAGGTGTAGAGCAAGATGATAGGGATTTGGATGATCTTGGTGGATCGAAGGTAGGCAAATGACATAAAAAAGAGATAGATGGACATAAAGAAACAGGGGTGATGGATCGTTTTCAACGAGTGTTAGGTTACGAATTTTATTTCAGGGGGCTTAAGTCTTCTGGGCTAGGTTTTGAAACTATTGGTACCAGATCCAAGACAGTTGAGGACTTTTCCACTTGTGAGCATAGGAGCGAGGGAAAGACCCCACTTATCGAATGACACGTGGGCCGTGACCCCTGGTTTTCACCCCATTTTGACCCTGCCACGTCTGCAAAACACGTAGTGGTGAATTTTAAATTGTTATTTACTGACGTTGGCGTTGGAAAATGATAGCATTGTCTAGAAACTTACTACATGTGGAAGCATAAATTCTTCAATTTTAGGAAAATGGGCGTTACATAACAGTGAGATGCAAACTTTGAAAGGCACTCTTTTGCATGTGCATGTGATGTTCAAAGTGTCAAAGTTGAGTCCATCACGACGTATGATCTGAATCGTTGATTAAAAATGTTTTCATAATAATTTTATTTAAAAATATTTTTATACATTGGAAATATTATTTTTTAATGTCAAAGTTACGTGTCGAATGATAATTACACTCTGTTAATTCATTATTATTATGAAAAAATTATATAAACTGTGGAAATATTATTTTTTTAATATCAAATTTATGTGTCGAATGATAATTATACTCTCTAAACTCATTATTATTAAGAAGATTTTAATTTCATTCTTTATATAAAATCAAATATTTAAAATATAGTAAATAATATTTGTTTAATTATTATAATTAAATATATAAAGAAATAATTTGGATTCAAAGATCCACAACCAATACTACCAAAATGTTCATTTAAATTTTTGACACGTATTTAGACAAGATCCTAGAGTTGTACAAACGTTTCTTACAGTCTGTCCAGACAATGCAAAGATTCTTAATAGCCACTGTTGGTTGAATTTTGACTCTTTGAGTTTGTTTTTCTACTTCTGCTCTTTCACTTTTGTACCCTAAATTTACACATTACCACTCGTGTCTCCCTGTAATGAGTTAATTTTACTTGATCAACAGTGTTAAGGGGAGAAAACAAGTTTGAGGTCCTACATCAAAGTTTGAATGGCAAGCGTAAACAAATTAGACATTTTAGATTAGAACAAAGATGGCAAATTGTATTATAAATATAACTTTAGCTTCTGCACCAAAAGTGCTTCATAATAAAATGTTAATTCGGATAATAATAAATGCTTTAACGATAGCTCCCTTTTGAACTCAACAATCACATTTGTTTATTTATATTTGATTGGGGTTCAAATTTAGATAATATTACCTAACGAATAAGATTTTAAAAGGGAGAGACAAGTCTCTATAACTTAAAGAGGATCTAAAGATTAAAATAACCTTGAGATAAAATAGAGAGCACATGAATAGGAAAAATTATAATGTTGGAAGTCAATAATGCTTAATTTAAACCAATTATATATATTTATATATATATATATATATATATAATGAACATACTAAATAAATGTCAACATGGTAAAACATTCATTTGTGGATGCAACTTATTTGAATTTATATTATTAATAAAACTTGAACATATTAGATAGTAAAAATGTGTCTATTTTCGTCGATGAGATGTGGGTGAGTTGATAATAGGGGTTGAGTGTGTTTCAATCCACTCATGTTCGAATTTTGCAAGGCACTTGTTGATTACAGTTATTTAAATTACAATTGATTGTCAACGTTTGACTAGACCAAAAATGGTTAATTACGTTCGTTTGACTGGGAATGATTACAGATATTTCAAACTAATTGCTAACGATTGTACCAGTCTAAATGTGGGGGCCTTCCTAATTTCCTATGTTTAACTCAAAAAAAAGTCTAATTTAAGGGAAATAGATATTAAAATCTAAATAAATAAAGTTGTACACTTTAGGAAATTAGATAAATAGAGTTGTATATTTAATGAAACTTTAAAAATATTTGAAAGGGTTGTAGTTCAATTGTCCAAGATGATGGTATGTTATATTTTTAAATATGGTATGATTATTTTTTTTGATGAATCACTTTTTAATGGGGTGATCTTCAGAGAAGAATCAAGGATTGAGGGGTATCCATTCCGCCAAAGTCACCTGGGGCACAATCTCGGCCTCGTCCCTTTTCACGTGTCAGATTTTACAAACAACAAGAATTAATCCCTGGTGGGCTCTTTGTGAACTAAACAACTTCACCAATTAAACCAACAACCATATAAATATTTGAAAATATATGATACATCAAAAACCAAATTCAAATTTTGAATAATTTTAACGAACAAAATGAATCACCTAATCATAACAACTTAATCGAACGAAATTAATATATACTTATTCCAATTATTATAATTCATTGTTTAAATAAAAAACGTTTATATTTATATACTTAAAAAAATCATCAAAAAAATCTAAACAAATAAAATTATCAACTTCTCTTTAAAGTAAATTAAAAACAATTTGATAAAATAATTCAATAATATAAGGTAAATTGTATGGCGCTTCACCATAATATAACTCCTCTCAGTTAAGTTTTCATTTTCAAATCATCTCTCTAATTATGTTGAATCCACTTTATTATATCAATCATTTATCTCTCCCCCACTTTATTGAATGCATTTTACCCTACCAAAATTTCTTTTTTAAGTTCATTTGTAGGGATGACATGGTTTAAATAGTACTTATATCTATTTGAATTTTAAATTCAAATAAGGAAATACATAAATTAGTTTGTCAAGCGATTTATGCTCATAAGAATTTTATATTAATATATTTAATAAGTAAATAGATTACATTGATCATTGATATAAAATGTATTAAATAAATTTAAGTCGAATTTTATAAGAGTTAATATATTAATATTATATTATTTTATATTTTTTTATACGACCTCATAATAATCGAAAGAGTTATTAACTATGAATTTTAATTGTAGTAATATATAATAATATTAATCATAAATTTCATAAAAATTAACACATTAATAATATTAATTATAAATTTTAAAGAAATTGATTCATGTTATAATGAAGATTTTTTTTTTCTTGACCATTACTTTATGTGATGATTTTAAGTTAAAAACCAAAGTTCAAGGAATATTTATTTTGTTAAATTTACCTACAATACAACCCTGACTTCATTTTTTATATCAAAAAAATAAAAACAAAACTCCAAATCTCTTAACAATCAAATATCAATATCCAATAACAAAAACTAACATCATTTCATAAACACAAATAAAAATCGAACTATGAAGAAAACAAAGCCTCAACACCCTAAACACACCTCCCATTCTTTGAAAAAACCCTAATTTCCTCACAAGATAAAGTGGATTTGAGCCAATTGAATCCACCATAAAATTCAACCCCACAATTTCCATACTAAAGAAAATCTTTATGATTTCGTGTCAAATAATTGAAGGTTTCAATTTAATTGTTGGTTGGTTTTTTTTTTCCATCTATTGAGTGAAGATTTTAATGAATAATCATTGTATTGATTTAAGAAAATTATATTACAGAATGGAGTGAGTGTGGTTTGTAGTATTTTTTAAAAGGGATTTTGAGTGATATTTATCGCATAAAGAATAAGATGATGGGGATCTTGATGATATTGATTTAGTATCAAAGTTATGTGTTGAATGATAATGATACTCTCTAAACTCATTATTATTATGAAGAATTTAATTTAATTTTTTATATTTATATATAAATTTAAAATCTAAATAAGTAGTATTGGAAGTTTTGTTGAACAATATAAAATAAATAGAAAAAATAATTTATTAAAAAAAATTATTTAATCAAATATTTAAAATACAGTAAATAATATTTGTTTTATTATTATTTTTTAATCGATACTTGGGAAGAGGGTCCCAATCCTAATTTAACTTTTGACCGGAGCCAAAACTGGTTCTGGAGCACAACAGGGGGTCCAATGTCCAAAAAAGATGTGAAAACCCAAAGAGTAATGAAATATTATTGATCTTCTAAAATCTCAACAAAATAGTAAGGATTCTAAAGAAAATATATGAATTCTAAAAAAGAAAATAATCAATCAAAGAGCTAAGAAACAAAACATTTTAACAGAAAATAGAGAAACCACCCCTACACCAATCAAGAAATCATCCAATTGCTGCTTGCACGCATCTGCCTCTACTAGACAACAATGATTCCATGGTCCATTGAGTGCTACCATTAATAGAATTTTGAGCATTCAACTGCGACCTTTCTGCTTTTGTCTTCCTTCCTCTTTTCTCTTTGATAACGAAGTTGGGGGTCTTTAAAGTACTTGTTGACTGAGCAATAGACAAAACTACCTCACTTACTAACTCTTCTTTTTCTTCCTCCCAATATTTGTCTTCCTCTTCTGAGCTTACCTACGCTAAGGGGCCTTTTTTTCTTGGAGAAAAATTGTCTAGATCCTTTTGTCTAAGATTCAAAACATTCTATGTCTTTCCCTAGTTATTTAAAGGGGGTTGCGTTGTCTCCAAAATGCCTCGATTCTCTACAGCTTTTGTGAACTCAATTTTTTGTGGAGAATGCTGAACCTCTGAAGTGGAAACTAAGGGTATGACCTCAACTGATTTTAATTTGGTTGTCCCATACAAACTGCCAACTAGATCACGATTCGGACAACCAATCTTTCTTACCTATTTTTGAACAATCGAAGCTTGAGAACCATTAAACGTCTTCTCTAAACAAGCAACCATCTCATGATCCAATTTATTACATTTGAAGCAACTAAAGGAGAGACCTTCAAAGTTGAAAAATTGAGTCTAAACTCCATGGGAAGAATAAATTTTAACCGAATGAAACAATGGTTTCGATAAATCCACCAACAAACAAACACAGATAAAATTCTTATGGGATTCAATGGAATCATCAAATTTGACAAAAAATCCCAATTTACTCACCAATTGATTTAAAAGATCAGGATCTCACAAAGCTAAAGGAAGATTGTAAAACCTTAACCGAACCGGGGCTTGCGAGATAATTGTAGAATATGGATCAAAGAAAGGAGCTTAAGGGCACAAAAACACCCCGTGATTACATACAAACCAAGATCCATATGACCATACATAATCTCTATCCTCAATCGACTGAAATTGAAGCAAAAAAAAACCATTTGGTAGCAGAGAAATAGATGGAGATTTTAATGTTGGGCACGAGCCTATTGGCCACTGCTGAAGTGCTTCCCACAATGATTGTTTCCCCACACATCTGCCAATTAAAGATTTGTTACCCTTCTCCAAACAGACCTACGAGAGGTTAGAATCTGAGATATCTAAGATTGGTGAAGAACGAGAGAAAACTAAGGGGACATCACCAAGATGAGCCATTTCTAGAGCTACATTATGGGAACTCTCTGCTTGTGGGACCTCCTCAAAGCCTTATTTGCATTGTTATTTCTTTAGCCAGGGAGATGATTGTAGAAATTTGACATCTTGGTACCAAAAAAAGGTTTAAAATCTAGATGAGCTTTGAGGATTGCTTCTTTACAGAAATTGCCACAAGTATGAAAAGGATTAGGGTTGTTAATACAAGCCAAAAAAATTAAATCCTTTGAAAGTTTAGCTTTTCCTCTTACTAAATTATCTTCTCTCTCATTTTGATTGACATCTCCTTTTACCAAACCAAGGTTAACCGTTATCACTTTTTGCCCTAACACATCCTTTGGAAGGCCAAAATCAGTTTCCTAATGCTTGAATGGACAAACCTCATGGCCAGGAGCTTATGATTTGTGCCTGCCCTTTCCCTTACCTAGCCTAGCAGTGGACCCTTGTCCCACAAAATTGGATCTCACCTCTACTCTACCTTCTTTTTCTTCTACCTTGCCATCTCCTACTTGAACACTGTGAAGCTCATTGTCATCTCCAAGCTTTTCCTTGCCTTGCACTGAACTAGATCTTGTTGTCTGAGATGAAAAAATCTCCTTGCCCTTCGACCTCACTCTGTCTTGTCTGTCGTGCTACACTACCACCATTGTTTCCATCGTCTCCTTCATCACGTTTACCTATATTTGTTTAATTATTATAATTAAATATATAAAGGAATAATTTGGATTAGAAGATCCACAACCAATACTACTAAAATATTTATTTAAATTTTTGTCACGTATTTAGATAAGATCCTAGAGTTGTACAAACGTTCCTCACAGTCTGTCCAGACAATGCAAAGATTCTTAATAGGCATCGTTGGTTGAGTTTTAAATCTTTGAGTTTGTTTTCTTACTTCTGCCCTTTCATTTTTGTACCCTAAATTTACACATTACCACTCGTGTCTCCTTATAATGAGTTAATTCTACTTGATCAAGAGTGTTAAGGGGAGAAAACAAGTTTGAGGCCCTATATCAAAGTTTGAATGGCAAGTGTGAATAAATTAGACCTTTTAGATTGGAACAAAGACGACAAATTATATTATAAATATAACTTTAGCTTGTGCACCAAAAGTACTCCATAATAAAATGTTAATTCAGATAATAATAAATGCTTTAATGATATCTCCTTTTTGAACTCAGCGATCACATTTGTTTATATATATTTGATTGGGGTTTAAATTTAGATAATATTGGCATGCATAATGATACCTAATGAGTAGGATTTTAAAAGGGAGAGACAAGTCCTTATAACTTCAAGATGACCTAAAGATTAAAATAACTTTGAGATAAAATAAAGAGCACATGAATCGAAAAAATTATAATGTTGGAAGTGACTAATGTTTAATTTAGACCAATTATCCATATATATAAAAAAAATGAACATACTAAATAAATGTGAAAATGGAGAAACATTCATTTATGGATGCAACTTATTTGAATTTATTTTATTAATAAAACTTGAATATATTAGATAGTAAAAATGTGTCTATTTTCATTGATGAGATGTGGGTGAGTTGATAATAGGGGTTGAGTGTGTTCCAACCCACCTATGTTTAAATTTTACAAGGCGTTTGTTGGTTACAATTATTTGACTTACAAGTGATTGTCGATTTGACTAGCCCAAAAAATGGTAATTACATTTTTTGACTGGAAATGATTACATATATTTTAAACTAGTTGCTAACTATTGTACCAGGCTAAATGTGGGGGCCTTCCTAATTTCCTATGTTTAACTCAAAAAAAGTCTAATTTAAGGGAAATAGATATTAAAATCAAAATAAATAAAGTTGTGCACTTTATGAAATTATAGATAAATAGAGTTGTATATTTAGCGAAACTTAAAAATATTTAAAAGGGTTGTAGTTCAATTGTCAAGGATAATGGTATGTTATATTATCTAACAAGATAAATTTTTTTTTTTGATGAATCACTATTTAATGTGATGATCTTAAGCTAAAAGTCAAGGATTGAGGGGTATCCATTCCGTCTAAGTCATCTGGGGTACAATCCCGACCTCATTCCTTTTCACATTTCAAATTTTACAAATAACAAGAATTAATCCTTGGTAGGCTATTTGTGAACCAAGCAACTTCACCAATTAAACCAACAACCATATAAATATTTGATACATCAAAAACCAAATTCAATTTTTAAATAATTTTAACGAACAAAATGAATCACCTAATCATAACAACTTAATAAAAAAAAATTAGTATATACTTATTCAAATTATTATAATCCACTATTTAAATACAAAAATATTAATATATACCTAAAAAATCATCCAAAAAACTAAACAAATAAAATTATCAACTTCTCTTTCAAGCAAATTGAAAACAATTTAAATTATATATAAATTAAATGACAAAATAATTCAATAATATAAATTGTATGCCTCTCCACCATAATATAATTCCTCTCATTTAAATTTTCCTTTTCAAATCATCTCTGTAATTATGTTGAATCCACTTTATTATATCAATCATATATCTCTCCCCCACTTTATTGAATGCATTTTATCAATAATATATAATATAATTTCTTTTTTAAGTTCATTTGTAGGGATGACATGTGTCTTAAATAGTACCCATATCTATTAAATTCAAATAACGAAATACATAAATTAGTTTGTCAGCGATTTAAATTTTTTGGCTCCACCTTTATGATCATAAGAATTTTATATTAATATATTTGATAAGTAAATGGATTACATTAATCACCGATATAAGATGTATTAAAGAAATTTATGTCGAATTTTATAATAGTTAATGTATTAATATTATTTTATTTTATATTTTTAATACAATCTTATAATAGTCGAGGAGGGTTATTAACCATGAATTTTAATTGTAGTAATATATAATAATATTAATCATGAATTTCATAAAAATTAACATATTAATAATATTAATTATAAATTTCAAATAATTTAATTCATGTCATAATTTAGAAGTTTTTTTTTTGTTGACCATTATTTTACATGAGGATTTTAAATTAAAAACAAAAGTTCAAAGAATATCTATTTTGTTGAATTTACTTGTGATACGATCCTGACTTCATTCTTTATATCGTAACAGAATTTACTGACAACAAAAATTAATCCTTAATGAATTTTTTGTAAACTAAAGATCTTTACTAATTAAACTAACCATTATTCAAATCTCATCTCAAAAAATAAAGACAAAACTCCAAACCTCCTATCAATCAATTATCAATATCGAATAACAATACACTCCAAAAACTAACATCATTTTATAAACACAAATAAAAGTCGAACTGTTAAAAAAAACAAGGCCTCAACACCCTAAAAACACCTCCCATTCTTTGAAAAAACCCTAATTTCCTCTTGATTGGAGGACAATAATATTCTCCAACACATTTGCAAACAAGCGACTTAACTACCCCAAAGGTCGACGTCCCTTGAATCTACTTTATTATTCCAATTATTAAAAAGGTGGAATCCACCTTCCTATTCCAATTATTTCCCTATCAATTTGTTTATAAAGCATATGGATGCCGTTCTAATCAAGTCACTTTCGCATTTCAATTGACCTGCTTCAAAATAGTTGCATGGAGATGGAGATGTTTTGAAAATAGCACTTGAAAGTCACCTCCAATAAAGTGGATTTGAGCCAATTCCATCCATCATAAAATTTAACCCAAGAATTTCCATACTTAAGAAACTCTTTATGATTTCGTGTCAAGTAATTGAAGGCTTCAATTTAATATATATATATATATTCTTTTAAATTTATGTGTTTTAAGTTATTTTAAGAAGATTTTAATGAATAATCATTGTATTAATAATATTTTTTAATAAATAGAATGGAGTGAACATGATTTGTAGTATTTTTGAAAAAGGATTTTGGGTAGGATTCATTAGATAGAGAGTAAGACGATGGGGATCTCGATGATCTTGTTAGATCGGACACAGGGAAACAATGTAGAGAAGAGGTAGATAGACATAAGGAAATAGGGGTGATGGATCATTCTCAGCGAGTGTTAAGTTGTGAATCTAATTTTAGGTAACCTGAGTCTTTCAGGGTAGGTTTTGAAATAATTAGTCCTAGATCCAAGATGGTTGAGGACTTCTCCACTTATGAGCAAAAGAAAAACACTAATGCCCAGTCAAAGGATGCTATTGATAAGAATGTTGTGTTTCGGATTGGTAGAGATTCGAACATGGCTCTTTTTGGTTCAAGTGAGACTACTGATCCTTTTTGGGCAGATAGAGCGATTAGACTAAAACCAAAGGGTGGAACTAATGGGATCTAATATCTAAATGCTACGGTGGAGGAGGGGTTGGTTTGTCTAGGAATCACTGATTTGATTGTAAATTGATCTCAACATTGGTGGGCAAATGCCTTGATTGGCAAGTTCGAAGGAAGAAGACCCAATATCAACACCTTCAGAGATTGGGCTAATAGGAAATGGAACCCCAAAGGTCACATGTAGTCATTTTAGCATTGATAAAGACTTCTTTTTTGTGTCTTCCAATCAAGAGGATTGCTCAGTTATACTGTTAGGGGGACCTTGATTCCTAGGGAAATCTGGACTATCCCTTTAAAAAGGTGTTGATATTGAAGAGGAAAATATTAACCAAATTGTCCAGGTCTCCCCTTGGAATTTTGAGAGGAAGAGGTTTTCAAAGGTATTGAAAATTCTTTTGGGCAATTTCTCACCCTAGATCCTATCACTAAATCCATGTGAGGTTTTTTATTTTCTAGAATGTATGTCTTGGATTTTACACATAGGGAGCTTCATACCTCTATCAAGCTCAGGTCCAAATATGGGGACAGGCTTCAGAGGATAGAATATGAAAATTTACCTCCTTTTTGTTCAATGTGTAAGAAATATACACATGTTTCTATTCCCTGTCTGATAAAGAAACATGCATATTCTTAATGGAGAAAAAAGGTGGGCCTTGAATCCAAGGATGAAGAGGCAGTTAAAAAAAATTGGCAAGGAAAACCAGAAGAATCAACTAAAGACCAAGATGAAAAGTAAAATACAGTTTTAAATGTTAATAATCATGAAGGTTAAACCAAGGGCATGGTTGAAAGTAGGCCTAAGAGCATGGATATACTTAGACATCATGAAGAAAAAGGAGGTTACACTAAAGATATAATGACATAAAAAGGAATAGGCCTGGGGGATGACAAGTGTGAAGAGTTAAAATATCAGGAATATGATCATTGTGAGGAGCTCATAAATAGAGGTAGCTCGAAGGATGGTAAGTATGATGAGTTAGAAGATCATCACCATGATCACTTCGAGGAGAATGTTAATGGTTTGGAGTCTCCATTGATGGAGAAGAAGCAATAAGATATAGTTCTAGAGGATGGAGAGATTATAGAAGATCAGAACCAAGATCAACAATAGGTTTGAAAGAGATTTGAGTGAGACTTTTGATTCAGGGGAAAAAAGTGAAACTCTGGTGTAGACCACTGAGATAGAGGGTAGGACTATGAGGGTTCTTATCTTTTGTGAGGGAACTATATACAAGGAGTTTGTCATAAAAGAAGTAGTGGAAATGGAGATAAATGACACCTGTGAGGGAGGAGAGATGGATGATAGATGAAATTTAGTGACTCGCAAAAGAAAAGCAAGAGAATGGTTCAGGTAAGTGATAGAGTCAATGGGATCACTAAAGTGAAGAAACTAGCATGATCCATATTTGTCATTAATCTATTATAGTTTTCCTGTTGTCATGTTGTAGTTTGGTTAATGGTTGTTGGTTGGGTTTTATTAGAGTTTATTGATTTATTGGTCTGTAACCTTTTCACAACAGGTTTATTCTATTGTTGGTAGAGGTGTTCCATTGAGCTTGCATTGCTTTATTTTATTCTCCTCTATAAAAGGGAAGGGCCCCTTTAAAAACCTTATCTTTACTATTATCACACACACACACACACACACACACACACACATTACTATAATAATTAGAAGGTAAAAAATTTACTTGAGACACAAACACTTGAACTCTTTATTAGTACATGTAGACATGCAGATATTTATAAGTCATTAATTAGCATATTTTTTTGGTGTTTGTCTATTTTTTTACTATTTGTCCAAATTAACTATTATAGTCACATTTGTTGACTTTTAGTGGTCCCCACTCATTTATTCCCCTTTCTCTTTCTCTCTCATGTTTCACACGTTGCATCCAAAATATCCCCAATGTTTTGCACACTTATCACAAACCTCCCTAATGTTTCTAGGCCCTTCTTTTAGATTTCACCCAGTCAAGTTGCACTTGTTCCCTTTATTCCATATTTCAATTGTTGGATGTCAGTGTATGCGATAATATGGTCATAAATTAAATTTAAATGTCTATAAATAAATAAGCATTGTAGTTCATTTAACACAAAAATACACACTGAGCATTTATGGAGAATTATTGAGAATTCACATGCATTCTAAATATATCAAGTAAACATCAAAGCATTTACCATCATCTGAAGCTAGTATTAATTATGGAGAATTTTTGGCTCGCGACCTAGGGTTTTGTATATCTAAAGTTATTTACATTTATGTAACGTACTATTCCCTAACATTTTTTTATAGAGTGGTTTCCACCATTAGGGGTTGGATAATTAGATAGTGTTCGAGCCCTGCTCACCCTCAACACGTGACCTTAAAGCTCACTTTGCTTTCCTTAAGATTCATATATTACAACCAATCCAAGGCAAGGAGAAGAAACTTTGTGTTGTAGGTTACAAGTGTCACAACGTGAAGATCAGAGTGAGAAAACATGAAATCAAGACCAAACAAAGTTTTTAATTTATTTCAGATCTACCATGTCATTCATCACAAATGTCCTTGACATTTTGTACACCTGTCATAAACATCACCAAAGTTTTGTAACTCCTATTTTAATCATTCCTAATTTCTAGGCAAGGTCATTATCACTATTGAGTGTGTATTTCCACATTTAGATTCAAATGACTATCACCTGATCCTTTTTTTTTAATTAAAACCTTGCTTTTACATGGATTAGGTTCATAGAATGGTTCTTCGGCTTAGGTGCCAAGGACTGAGGGGTATCCATTCTACCAAATTTTCTCGGGCACAATCCTAGCCTCATGTTTTTTTTATATCTCCTGGGATTTGTACCTTGGTGGATGGCTAGGCAACACCTTTTACACCATTAAACTACAATGCACTTGATCTTGGTCCTATTTTTATTAAAAGATAAGTAAGAAAACCACATTTTAATGACCCATTGTTGGATTTGGAATAACCAATTAGGCATTATAACTATATTACACATGTATCACTTAGCCTAATTACGTTAACATGGTTAGTGGTGTTGCACCTAGTTATAATCCATTTATCCAATCACATTTTGGTGAACCCAACTATCATGCATCCCTTGAGGTTTCATCTTTTGGTGAACCCATATTTTCATGTGTACTCCTTACGTCCCCTAGGGTAAGATCTTATTGATATTGTGTTATATTTCAAATCCTATATTTTTTCTAAGGTTAGTTTCATTGCATGATCTTGCATATAAATTCCCTAACTTCATTTTCCTTAATTTTCTTGATCCCAAACCTAAGGTTAATTTCTAAAAAAAAACCTAGTGTGCTTATATGGTGTGTATTTTCATGTTTGATTTCATTTTATGCCACCTATATCGATTAGATATATGATTGCATCAGGAAAAGTATTAGGATTAATAAAAACTCATAGAAAATGTTGAACTTCATTTGGCTAATCATAATCCAATATTGTGTGTGTGTGTGTGTGTGTGTGTAATTGTGCAAAAATTAAGTTTACTTAGATATGAATCACATCCCTTTTCAAAATTCTAAAATGTCTTCTTCAAATTTCAATGATGAAAATGTTTTAAATGGTAACAAATCTCAAAATGTTGATGTGAATGAAAACAATAAAGGACATTTTGATCAAGAAGCTTGTTTAAAGGCTCAAGACATGGATATATTTGGAAAATGTATCTCAAAAACCCAATGAGATTTTAGGATTCGTAAATGTTTTAAAAGAAATTTCATATCAAAGTATGGCAACCAATGTAGTTACTTCTCGAGTCAATGTTAAACCTTGTGTTTCTAATGTGATTTATATTCATATTGCTTCTAATTTTGGCCCCAATTTTGATAGCAATGTCATACCATATTATATATTAGGGATTATCTACTATTTATAGAAGTGCAATAATGTGCGATATTATCATAAAACCCTTAAAATAAATGCTAAATTTTAGATCAAAAGATTGCTAAATGAAAACACAAAACAATGTATTAGAATCCAATAACTACCCCCCTCATTTTTAGTTAGCTTTTATATCATGGAAAAAATGCATATTATGTATAACTATTCAAATCTTCTTCGTGGTTGATATAAGGTGCCACCATGCAGAGGACCCATGGTCAAAGTCTCACTATAACCTTTAAAACCAGTCCTAAATTTTAGATCAAAAGATTACTAAATGACAACATAAAACAATGCACCAAAATCTGATAACCAACCCTCTAATTTTTTTAATTAGCTTTTCCATCATGGAAAAAGTGCATCTTACGTATTATTATTCCACTTAAATATGGTTGTAATAGGGCATCACCATATAAAGTACCCATGGTCAAACCTCAACAGGTTTAGATCGACATGCATACATGTGTAACTAAGATTTTAACCCTAGTGTTTTCAACTTATTAGACCCATGGTCAAATCTCAACAAGCTTGGATGTCCATGCACATGTGTGAATAAGAGTTTGACACTAAGTTTTGGACCCTCTCCAGTAAAAGTGCATCACATATATATTTATTCTCCTTTGCATGTTCAAATATTAATAGAATTATGTCCCCATGCATGCATGTGTAACTAAGTTTGACTTTAGTGTTTTGGACTTGTTAAACCCTTGGGTGAATCTCAACAGGGTTGGATGTCCATGCTTGTGTGTGAATAAGATTTTAACATCGGTATTTTATGGCCCCATGCAAATGCAAGTGTGTGTGAGTAGGAATTTATCCCTGGAGTTTCCTACCCTCCCCATCAACAAAATGCAATTGAAGTGGGTAAATGTTAGATATGTGACAACAAAGTTAATTGTTGTATCCCTTTAAGACATGGTTTGTAGCCCACTTCCCGATAGGGGGATGGGGGGGGGAGGGCGACACTCCCCCACTATTATCGTAAGGGGATCCATGGGGGGCAACGACATGCTATGGATCCCCCCTAGTGGAGGTTTAGGGGCAACACCCCTAAAACAAAAATTCAAGGAGTCAAACCCATGTATCTAGTTTGATGAATTCCACCTAATTTTATTTTTAGGAAGGAAAGTCCTAATTCCATTTTTTCACTCTATTTTTAGGAGGAGGAATCCTAATGGTGCTTTTCCAATTAGGTGTATTTTTATTTGTGGAGTTCGCAAGTAATCTATGACGAGTTCACATGTAATATGCTCATCTTGGAGTTAATAAAAACTTATATCTTGCACTGTGGATGTTTCCTTAGCTTTGCTAAGGTTTTACCATGTAAATTTGGTGTTTTGTCTCATGCATATTTATTCTGTCTATTTGAATTATCTTTGTTCTTGCAAACTTATATTTTATTAGTGATTATTTATTGTTACGAAGTGTCCAATTCCCTAATAATAAACCCTATGTTTAGTACTATAATACACAAAAGAAAAATCCATTACTACAATGTAATTTGAATGGTAAAATTACTCAACTAAATATATATAAAACTAATAACCAAAAAATATATCTTCATACAACTAACTAATAACATGAAGATACACCTTCATACAATCATAAAAAATCCATCCTAAATTTCGATATCAACATACTACTTAATGATAGTTTATAAATAAAATGTATGATAATATGAAAAATTATATATAGAATGTGTAATAACGTGCCAAAAGAACAAAACAAAAACAACACAAATCAAGACTACTAAAACAGAGCATCATGAAACATGAAACCCTTAACAATAACAAGATAACCTTCTTAGATTTTCACTTACATTTTTCTATCTTCAAGAAATTGTGGCACATATATAAGTGTAAACCTTCACTCCTTCAGGGCACATGTATGACTATAAACCGTCACTCATTCACTCCTATAATTTGAAGGTTTAAAATGCTAAAAATAAATAAAATTACAATGCTATTACAATGTAGTTTGGATAATAATGTCGTTCAAATAGAAATACAATTCTACAATGTAGTTTGAATGTTGACTAGCCCTATAATAGTTAGACTTTTTAATTGGAATAAAGATAACGATAAAGTGAAATTTTATTACAAATATAACTTTAACTTGTGCACCAAAAGTGTTTCATAATAGAATGTTAATTAAGATAATAATAAATATTCTAATGATTGCTCCCTTTAAAAATTAACCATTACACTTATTTGTTTATAAATAATTTGAATTAACATTTAAATAATATTGACATGCACATTATCTCCTCACAATTAGAATTTTAAAAAGGAGAAATAAGTACCCATAATTTAAAGAGGACCTAACGATTAAAATAATCCCAAAATAAAATAGAGAATGCATGAATCATAAAAAATTCAATGTTGGAAGTCAACAAATGGGTTAATAGTATTTACTTTAGACTAATCATCCGTATATAAAAAAATAAGCATACTAAATAAATATCAAGATGGTAAAACAATTCATTTATGGATGCAACTTACTTGATTTGTTTTATTAATAAAGCTTGAACGTATTAGATGGTAGAAATGTGTTTACTTTAGTCGATGAGATGCAAGTGAGGTGATAAAAGGGGTTGAGTGTGTTCCAACCCACCTATGTTTAAATTTCACAGGGCACTTGTTGGTTATAGTTGTTTGACTTGCAGTTGGTTGTTGATTTTTCATTGGTCTAAAAAATAGTTTGACTAGTAGTGATTGCAATTAGTTCAAATCGGTTGTTAGTGGTTATGTCGGTCCAAGTGTGGAGCCTTCATAATTTTCCATATTTAATTAAAAAAAGTGTCTAATTCAAATGAGATGGATACTAAAATCTAAATAAATAGAGTTGTGCATAACACAAAATTTAATAAATAGAGTTGTGTATTTCATGAAATTTAATAATTAGAGTTATGGAATTAAATAAATAGAATTGTGTATATAATGAAACTAAATAAATATTCGAAAGAGTTGTAGTCGAATTGGCAAGGATGATGGTATGTTATGTTATCTATCAAGATACAAATATTTGAAAATATTTTATACAAAAAAAGCAAAGTTCAATCGTTAAATAATTTTAATAGACATAATGAATCTCCTAATCGTAATAACTTAACCCATTTTTTAAATATAGATATATACTTACTCAAATTATATTATCTACTATTTAAATGTAGAGATGTTAATATTTATATAGCTCAAAAAAACCATCTTTAAAAACTAAACAAATAAAATTATAAATTTGACTCTTTAAAGAAAGCAAAAGAACAATTCAAATAAAGTTTGACACACGATTAAAAAAAAATGTCTACTTTTAAAAGAGATAGATATTAAAACATAAATAAATGGAGTTGTACAATTCATGAAATTAATTAAATAAAGTTATTTATTTACTAAAACAAAATTTGGTGAGGACGATAATATATTATGTCATCTACCGAAGTATAATTTAAAAAAAAAAATTAATAAAAAAATTAAATTAAATTTTTAAATAATTCTAACCGATAAAATGAATTTCCTAATAATAATAATTTAATAGAAAAAAATATAATATAAATATATATTTATTCGAATTATTATAATCCACTACTTTAATGAAATATATCAATATTTATATAGTCTTTAAAAATAAATAAATAAATAAAGTTACTTTTACACTTCACCATGACATGAATAACTCTCATTTACGTTCTTATTTTCAAAACATCTTTCAACGTAATTATGTTGAATCCACTTTATTAAATCTATTTTACTCTTAACAAAATTTCTTTTTAAGTTCATTTATTGGGATGGCATATGTTTTAAATGGTATTCACTTATATTAAATTTAAATAATGAAATATATATAGGATATTATTTTTAAATAATTTGTTATCATTAAAAGGATTGTAATTTTACTGATGAAGATAATAGTTGTTTATATCTATTCATCAAAATATAATTTTTTATAATAACGAAATATATATAAGATATTATTTTTAAATAGTTTGTTATCATTAAAAGGATTGTAATTTGATTGGTGAGGATAATAGTTGTTTATATTTATTCATCAAGATATAAATTTTTATAGATACTTAATACAGAAAATTAAACAATTAAAATGAAGATTGCGTGAAGCAATTAAAATGAGAATCGTACCTTGAATAATTTTAACGACATTGATGCCCCTTACTCATCATTGCTTAGTTAAAGAAACTCATTGATTTAAATGAATGCTTACTCAATATTATAAATCAAGTATATATTTATTTATGAAATACCGACAAAACACTACCAAAAATAAAACTCCAACCCTTCTACATCACATATCAATACCCAATAACAACCCACTCCAAAAACTAACATCATTTTTTAAACACAAATAATAATTATACATTAGAAAGAACAAGACCTCAACACTCTGCACAACCAAATATGATTCCCAAACACACTTATCATTTTGTGAGAAAATCCTAATTCTAAACAATAATATTCTCCAACTCACATTCACAAATAAATATTTGAGCTCCATAAAAATTGATGTCTCTTAAATTCATAACAATAATATTCTCATTTTGCAGAGTGACCAAATACTTTTCAACTCTATCAAGAAACTCCCCTACCCAACCAGCGATATGAATTTATTATTCCAAGCAACCATTCAAAAAAGTTTGAATCCCACTTAAAAGTCATAAAAAAAAATTAATTTTTTTTATGATTTCATGTCAAGTAACTAAAGACTTCAATTTAATTTTTTTAATTTTTAATATTTGTAGTTTATTATTATTTTCTTATTAATTCGTGTGTTTTAAGTTATTTCAAGATGATTTTAATGAAAACTAGTTGTATTAATATTATTTTTTTAAATATATTTTATGAGAATAATTATAAGATAATAAATTCATTTGAGACATGAGTACTTTAAAAAATGTGTTGGGAAGTGTATAAATATAAACATTTATAAATTGTTAATTAATATATTTTTCGAATGTTTATTTGTTTTTTGATTATTTATCCAAATTAATCATTGTAATGACATTTGTTGACTTTCAACGATCCACACTTTTCTTCTCAACCCTCATTTCTTCCCCTCTTTCTCTCTCATGTCTCACATCCTACATCCAAAACATTCCTAACATTTTGGACACTCATCATAAATCTCCTCAATGTTTCTAGGCCTTTCTTTTAGATTCCCCGAGGTCAGAGTGCACTCATTTCCTTTATTTCATATTTTTTTATTCTTAATCTTTGGATGTGGATTTATGTATTAATAGGGTCCTAAATTGAATAAAAATGTCTATGAATACTTAAGCATCGTAGTATATTTAACATGAAGAAACATATTAAGCATTCATGGAGAATTATTGAGCATTCACATGCATTCTAAAGATATCATGTAAACATCAAAACATTTACCATTGTTTGAAGTTTGTATTAATTGTGAAAAAAATTTGGTGCATGACCTAGGGTTTTGTATATCTCCAAAATTATTTAATTTAATAGCTTCCACCATTAGGGGTTATATATTTAGGTAGTGTTTGAGCCCTACTAACCCTTAACACGTGAATTTGAAGTTAACTTTATTTTCTTTAAGCTTTAAATATCATAATTAATCTAGGGCAAACAAAAGAAAGTGTGTTTTACACGTTACAGGTTTCACAACGTGAAGATTAGAACAAGGAAACATGAAATCAAGACCTAACAACATAATCATCAATTTGTTTCAGATCTATCTTGTCATCCGTAAAAAATGTCCCCAACATTTTGTACACCTACCAAAATGTCATGAAAATTTTGTACCTCTTATTTTGATCATATCCTTATTTCTAAACAAGGTCATTATCACTTTTGAGCACACATTTCCGCATTTAGATTCAAATGACTATTACCTGATCTTGATTTATTAAAGATAAGTAATAAATCACAATTTAATAACCTATTATTGAATTCAAAATAACTAATAAAACATTATTATTATATTACAAATGTATCGCTTAACCTAATTAAGTGTGATAGGGTTAGTTGTGTTGCATCTAGTTGTAATCCATTTATCCAATCACATTTTGGTGAAGCCAACTATCACACATCTCTTGGGGTTTCATCTTTAGGTGAACTCACATTTTATTGCATACTCCTTACATCCTCTAAGGTCAGATCTTATTGATATTGTGTTATATTTCAAACCTATATTTTTCTAAGGCAAGTTTCATTGCATGATCTTACATCTAAAATCCTTAACTTCATTTTTATTAATTTTATTTATCCCAAGACTTAGGTTAATTTTTTTAAATAAATAAAACCCTAATGTGCATTATGGTTTTATTTTACCCTATTTTGGCAAATGAGGAAATAGAATAATTAAATATGACAAACTATTATGTAAAATTAGAATGCTACAAATATGAAATAAATGAAACACGCTAATTTGGAACTTGATAAATCTAAAAAAAAACTAAATATGGAATGTGCAAAGAGGAATATAAATTTAGTTGAAAAATTGAGATGCAGACTGTTTATGGATCTAAGATTGATTGACTAAAGATGTTGACTGAGTGCAAACCTAGAATAAGAGCTACTAGGATTTTTAGATAATAACATTATAACTGGATAGTAGTGGGGTTGCTATTACTTGAATAGGGTGGTCTTATCCACAAACAATAATGGTTTGAGATTTTTGGGTTATGTTTGCCTTTGCTTGTTTATCCTACAAACTATGTGGGAGCTTTTGATTTTCTGTAAGGACCACTGTGTAACTCTCTTCATTTTATGGACCTAACTCCATGGCATCATAAGATGAATGCAATCACATAATAAAAATGGGTCAATGGTTGAAGTTGTGCTTAACCTCAACACCCCCTATTTTGAGTGTTGCCTACATACCAATACTCCAAAGAGGGATCAAACTCCATGTAGTTCTCACATGTTATGGTGTTGTGTGTGAAACTAGTGTAAAATGTTAGATGTTGGCACAATATTAATGTGATTAAGTGGTTCAACCATGACTTATGACCTTAGAGGTGTATTTAGACTTTAGCTTACGGCTACTAGGGTTGTATGTAATCAGAATTGGGAGAAATAAGGAATCTACTCTCAATGTGAAATTAAAATTATGATATTTTTTATTGTGACTTCTTGTGTACAAAATGATTTTAAATGTGGCTCTATAGTGGTGTTTTTAGAATTCTTTTGGATGGGGCTCGCTAAACTTGTAGAGTGACCCTTATTGTTGAACATTGCCAAAAATCCTAGTCTTGTCCTTAGGGTTTCCTTCTAAAATTTTGTCCCCCTAGGGTTTTAAATTAAATTTTGATTTCTTTATCATGTTGGACTATTTTTAACATTATCTTGTCTCTCTCTTTTTATTATCATTTTAGTATCTATAAATATTAAAATGACTAACAAAGAATCTCTTCCTCCTCCTAACCCTCAAAGTTGTGATAACTACTTTTCCTCTAACTAGATCCATGCTATCACTTTCCCAAGAGGTAAGGTATCCCATCCTATAATTCCAAAATAATATGACCAACATATCCATCCTAAACCCCCATCACCTCCCACATCTCCTCTTGATGGTGTGTGTATGTATATTAAATCTGATGTACCTAGGTTTGTGCTTGTGAAACCCTTAAAGATCAAATCGTCAACATGAAAGGGATAATAAAAGAATTTCAAAAGTAAAATTAGTATTTCAATTCAAAGATCACATCATAATAATAATGAACAAGAATACTATCAAGATAAATAAAAATATAATAGGCCAAGATTCTAAATAATGAGTATTGATTCACATTGAATGATTCAAATAATTACAAACTATGAATAAATAAGCTTCAACTCAGAATTAGAGTTGACATGCAAAATTTAGAACATTAAAAATAAATATAACTCAACATGCTATTTTTAGTAAGTTTCTCATACAAGCATGTACAACTCTAAAAATCTCAAAAAATAAACTAAACTCTAAAATTAACCTATCAGACAAATTTCAACTGAAAGTTCAAGTCTAGTTACATAATAGATAATTTCTAAATTTAGAAAAATACTGAAAATAACATTAAACTACAATTTTAGACCCTTAGATATAGAAAACATCTTATAATTGAAAGGACATGTTATAGATGCATTGAAGTTTTTGAGCTAATCATTTTGGCATGAAAATGGCCTAAAACAGAGTTATGAATCAAAAGTTATGGCCTTTGAAAGTTTAACCTCTTTTTTTACATCATTCTTCTCTAGTTGAAAATAACTCAGTGCCTATGAGTTACTCTAATTGTATTGTTGCCATTTATTCTTATCAATCTTCTTCAGCTCCCATTTTGTATTTCAAGTGTTGCCTTCCTGCTCTAATCCTTCCTACTGTACCAAATACATGTAATAACTTCCTTGTCTTGTGTTTATTGTCGTCTTATTCATAACTTGCACTATCTTTTCTTTCTTTTTCTTTGGCACCTATTGCTTCCAATTTATTTCTTCATCTTCTTCACCTTCACCATCTTCTCCATGGAAATCATATAAATATGAAACATTAAATACTAGAGATATATTAAAATTTTGTGATAAACTCCCCTAATAAGCATTGTCATTGATTTTCTTCACAATTTTGAATGGTCCAATTTTATTATACTTCAACTTGTTATATATGCCCTTTGAAAATCTCTCTTTTCTCAAGTGAACTTTCACTAAATCTCCTTCTTCAAATATTTTTGACCTTCTTTTAATATATGTTGTTGTTTTATACTTCTCATTACTTTCTTTCAATTTTATTCTTACTTCTTCTTGTAACTATTGTATATGTTCCACAAACACTTATGCATCATCACTAACTCATTTTATAATTGGCAATTATACCAAATCTAAAACACTCATATGATTTCTCTTATAAACAATATGAAATGATGATTTACCTCTTGAGCTATTCATTAAAATTTTATATGCAAACTTAGCTTATGGTGAATTCAAGTCCCATTATTGTGACTTCTCTCAAACTATGCATCTCAAAAAAATTATCAAACTCTTGTTTATAACTTTTATTTGTCCATCTATTTGGGGATGGTATGCACTACTAAATTGTAGCTTATTTCCCATCTTCCTCCATAAAGTCTTCTAAAAATGACTTATAAATTTTGTGTCCCTATCTAATATATTAGTTTTTAGAATACCATGCAATTTCACAATATCCTTAAAAAATAGTTGTACAACTCTAGTGACATAATTAGTTTTTTTACATGAAATAAAATGAACCATGTTATAAAACCTATCTACAACACCAAAAATTAAATCATTACCTCTCTTTGTGTTTGGTAATTCCAACATAAAATCCATACTCAAATCTATCCATGGTCCTCTTGGAATTGGTAATGGCATGTACAACCCTAAATTTTATGCATGTCCTTTAGCTACCTAACATACCCTACACCTTGAAACATATCTTGTCACATTTCTCTTCATCTTTGACCAAAAATACTTCTCCTTCACCAAAGCTATTATCTTTACCTTACCAAAGTGTCCATCCAATCCTCCACTATGCAATTCAATTATAATATTGTCTCTTAGAGACCCAATTGGAATACATAATTGTTTCCTTTTGAAGAGATAACCATCCTACATAATATATTCTTTATAAACATTACTTGTATCACCTGTCAATGGATTCCTACATTGTTCAACTATCTTGTCAAAATTTGGAGAAGTATCATATAATTCTTTAATAAATTCAAATCCAATTACTTCATTCATCATAGTATTTAACAACCCCACTCGCTTGATCAATGCATCAGCTCCCTGAATCTATTTTCATGATTTGTGCTTCAACACAAAAGTATAACCTTGTAAGAAAGACAACCACTTTGCAATCCTACTATTTAACTTATTTTGAGTGTTCACATACTTCAAATCTTCATGATCAGTAAATAAGATAAACTCCTTAGGCACCAAGTAATGCCTCCAATGGCTTGATGCATGTATAATGACATAAAATTAAACATCATATATAGAATAATTTGTTCTTACCTCATTCAATTTTTTCATTAAAATATGCTATTGGCTTCCCTTCTTGACTCAACATGACATCGATTCCCAAAAATGAAGCATCACAATCAACTTCAAACACTTTGCTAAAATATGGTAATGCTAAAATAGGCTTTTTTGTAATTTTCTTCTTCAACAACTCAAAACTTTCTATTGTTGTCTTTGTCCATGCAAATTATTTTCCTTTCATATAATTTGTTATTGGTCCAACCATACTACTAAAATTATTAATAAACTTTTTGTAAATTTTTTATAAAACATGAAAACTTTTTACCTTTGTGATGCTCTTTGGGATAGGTCACTCAACAGTTACCTTTGCTTTTTCTTCATCCATTCTAACACCATCTGTTAAAACTACAAATCCCAAAAATACCAAACTATTTTGCATAAACCTACACTTTTTTAAATTTGCATAGAGCTTATCCTTTATTAACATTTTTAATACCATTCTAAAATGTTGTAAGTGATCTTCTTTAGTATTATTTAATATTAAAATATCATTAAAAAAACCACCTCAAACTTACCACTGTATTCTCATAACACATGTTTATCACCCTCATAAATGTGTTGGGTGCATTAGATAACCTGAATGGCATCACCATCCACTCATACAAACCATTTATAGTCTTGAATGTTGTTTTTCGTTCATCTCCTTCATGAATCTAAATCTTATAGTATCCAATCCTTAGATCAATCTTGGTAAAATATTTTACTCTTGCAAGAACATCCATCATATCATCTAAATGAGGTATATGAAACCTATACTTGACTGTAATTTTATTAATTAATCTATTATGCACACACATCCTCCAACCTCCATCTTTATTTGGAGTTATCAACCTTGGTATTGCATAAGGTCTCATGCTCTCCCTTACTACACCATCACCAATTCAGTAACCTGTTTATTCAATTCTACATGTTTTATTGGACTCATCATATAGGCTACTTTATTGGGTAAATATTGTTGGAAGAATGATGAATAAGAAGTGGGGGGGGGGGTGAATCAGTATTCAAAACATTTCATTCAATTACACATAAGCAACCATGAACCATTCAAACAAACATATAGAACTAGCAAACATAAACATAAGCATGAAACACAAGAACACATCACATATGTGGAAAAATCTTAAGGTAAAAAAACCCACTGATCTCTTCAAATAGACTACAGTCCTATAAGAGAAAAACTAAATTTAGTGAACACGAAATCCACATGGAGTAGCAACCCCAACTAGCCAAGTACATATTTAACTACGCTTTAACAAGCACCCACTTGCAAGGAGGCACCAACCCTCTAGATGACTTAGCACCAACTTAGCCACCTAATTGATTTGATATCCTTTAAAAAAATATGTTTCTCAACCAATAGACGATGACCACCGCTTCATCTCTTCACACTATTTAACCCTCTCAAACTGCCTTTTAGGCTTCTTCACTTAACTAGGCCTCTTCAAGACTGATTAGATCATATGACCTTGATCTTCATACTCAAACCTCCTATTAGATATTAATGAAAATACCTCTACTCTCTTTTGATGGTCTATAAGATCTCCTTCCACTCAAGGATCTTTTATTTCATTCACACCTTAATCTAATACTCTAACTTAGCCCAAATAGGACTAATATGCCTTGTTTATATACATAACTTATGAACACACACCTCTTAGTCGGCCACAACCACTTAACCACTTAACTTGGGCATTTAATATATCTTAACACATGTTATCAACAATAATCAATCAAAAAAATTAGTTGGCCACACCTTCGTTAGGCCTTATCCTCCTTTAGGCCTTATGGAGATCTAATAGGCCTTCTTTAGACACACATTACACTTTGCCTTCCTTGGAACACTTTCAGACTCCACACACAATAATAATATATCATATAACAATCAAATAGGCCTTATCCAACATCCTCTGAGCACCATTACACCTTTTAGGTCTAACCACCAATTGAAACACTCCATTATCATTGTTCACAGTAGGCCTTTGAACACATAGAAAAGTCTATCTTGAACAAGTAAATATAACACATCCTTTAACCACATAACGACAATAAATTAATTATACAAAACCCACATGAGCTCATAAATATCATTCAGTACCAATAATACGAGTTAATGTGAGGCTAAGTAGGATACCGTCCTATCACTTAGAGCTCATGCTCCTAATTCACCACTCTTCCCTTAGGTCTCCATGACCTAACAATCTCCTCAATGTGCACAAGGTTCTATGAAACACAAACCTATACTATTAGATCATAGAAATCAATATTATATGCTATATGATTCCTTATTTATTAATATACATATAAGATAAATCATACAATCATCCTGAGATTGTATTAAGTGGCTACTAATAAAAAATAACTAGTATCATATTATGCAACTTAACCTATATTGTTATATTTATAGTTAAGTGGAAATAATTTTAAGATGAACATAACATACAAAGGCCAAGGATCATACTATCCTTACAACCTTATAAGTGAGACAATGTCTCCTTGCTTCCACGACTTGCACACAACAAGCTAAAAAGTTTATCTCAACCCTTTTAGACTACCAAGATGTTCTACACATCTTATACCTTACTTGTTCTTGAATAAAGGTACATATAAAAATCTTTAAAACAACATGTTTCAAAAAGAGAATAATATCAGTATAAATGAATGTATATAATAACATAATAATGATAATCAAGTAGAATTAATATAAATTCCATGTTAACCACTCCTTGTGGTCAAGTTAACAAGCTAGATAAAATAGTAATTCTAAAAAAAATCACAAGTGGAAAGTAAAGAACTAACATCTCATAAACAACACTTCCTATATACCCTCATATGTTAAAAATAAAACACCACAATCCATGTTGCCAATCATTATTCTCTTACCAACCTGTAAGTGTAGTATTATAACCTACACCCACAACCAAAAGGAAACTACTAACCTCAAAGATGCATTGATCTATCCAATCTTACATCTTCTTTCAACAAGAAGTAGAAAATGCTATCACATGAACTCAAGGGAATAAGATCAAATAACAATTCATAAACAAGTTTTCACTTAAGGAAACACTAAATCAACATTATGTAAATATGAATCTTCTCGATAGCTTAAAAATGATGTAAGAGGAGAGTGAGCATAACAACTCACCTCTAAGATAACTAAGAGAGATGATACTTCTTCTCAAGTCTATAAATATAAGGATGCTAATCCACATAACATACTCCTAACACAAAGGAATTCACAATCAAGACATATACATTCAACTACAAGAAAATTCCCACTGCACTAGGTGATGCCAAACTAGAATGGTCTTATAGGATTTTATCATTCCTAGGATTTAAGTGAGTAAGACACAAAAATAATGCATATATACCTAAGTGGGAAACACTCCATGATTTTAAAACAATCACAACACACTAATACAAATGGTGAAGGCGATTCGATTACCAAGAAAGAGTAATCATACTCAAGGTGTTTAATCTAAAAGATCAAGAATATGGTAGTGAACTCTTGTTCACATCTCCTAAACAAAGCTATGTACTCTCCTAAGCATACACCTTATAAACCATCACTAATGAAACACTTGATATACCAACCCTTTAGAAAATATTAAGAGGGTATGAATGCTCTTCCGTTACACACTCAATGTACCGTACATACATTCATAATTCTCTTTTTTGCTAAACAAAAAGCTATGAAAATGCTATTAGACTCATTAGGTCCTAGAGTTTGAGCCTTAGCTCTGATACCACATGTTACAATCCCTCAAGTTGTACTTGAAATTATGTAGTAATTTTTTAAAAACTAATACTTAACATTCAATCACTCAACCACAGTTATACTAAATAAAATTTGTCAATTATAAACAATAACTTAGAACAATAATAGTTCCGAAATTCCAATACTGAATTCAATATAATATATCATGATTTCAAGGAAAGTAAATACAATATGACTTAGCCATGGTTGGTCCACTAATACAACAACTATTCCTCAAGTATATACAATAAAATACAATTACATTTCCATTAGGATTTTAGCCTTAATATAGTAAATAGATACCAAGCCTTCTAGAGCTCAAGTCGAACCAACTCGAGTATCATTGACAATCTCAAGTGTGGTCTCTAGATAAGTAGTATTGTTGTGGGGAAGGAAAGTATCATATGATCACTTTTCCACACCAATCATGGACCAACGATACCCCACACAATATCCTATTAGAGAATGGCCCTCTTTTCACGGATAGGTAGATAAAACGGTGCAAGAATCTAGAGAACAAACAAGTACCCAAGTGTGTATGATGTCATGATACTAAACATACAGTGTATCATAGAATACCCATTCTCATTAGGAAATAGTCCTAACATGTAAAAATAAATAAATTATAGAATAAAAAGATTTGTTTTAGGTATAAAAATAACTCATTAAAATAGAGAGTTTGGTGAGATTATTGTGGGATGTGCTGTTGAAACTACCTCCATATTCAAGAGAGATGACACTATATGTATGTTTCAAATATATGGAATAAGATATGTTGATTTGATTGACCAAAGAATTATTGTGATATTCACATTTATGAACCTTCAGATCTTCAACAAAATGAGGTAACACCCACATATAGTATTAGAGTAGGTTTCTTGGATCTATTTGATTGCTCTCCATCCAACTGTCCTTGCATCCAATAGATTATACTGACTAACATTGCAGTGCAGACCATGTGTAACAATAGTTATTATGTCTATACATTTGCTTGCATCTTACCAATTGCCTATAGTGTGGACCATGTGAAATCTCTTAGTACTCATCATTCATATTTCTCTCTCTTCCATCCTGTTCACCTCTATCCACAGTTTTTTCACATGCATACTAGAAAATTGAAAAATAAAAAATAAATTTACATATTGGAGTTCTTTGGTTTTCTATAATTTTTTGTTTTAGATTTGCATAAAATTCAAATCTGCAGGAGGAAAGAGAACAGTGGGTAAAAAATGTAGAAAATTAGTTTGGAACAACATCACAAAAATCATCAGATCTTTTTTGTTTCTCAACAAAATTGGATGATTTAAATTTTTATAGAAAACTCTTTCAAAGGGGAAGGAAACCCAAAAATCATTCAAAGAAATTCAACAAATATAAGGAGATATTCATAGTAACAAAAAGGATTTAAGTGTTATTTTTAGGGCATGACATCCCTACTATCTTCATCTAGCAAACTTGTAAATCTTGTGGCATTCTCTTCTTAGTATTTGGATCCATGGCTATTATTTCTAGTAGCTTCTTTCAAGATTTGAATATTTGGTTTTGCCTCTACTCGACATAGAGCTCTGCTCAATGGGTCACCTCATTTAAATATTGAGTGACACTTTAAACCTCTGTTTAGTAGTCTTACTATGCATTAGTCCTTATTTGACCCAGTAAATTTGTAGCTTAGTGATCTCAGTTTGCAACACCTGATCCATACACGCTCCTCCAAAAAACATTGATGAAATTTGTAAGCAACGCTATCTACTCTTCCCTCAATATTTGTAGTGTATCCATTAAATCCAAAAAATGAAGAATAAACATATAGACTAGCTCTTTTTGCCTTACCGTTCACCTCAGAAGTCATGATGTTATTTTTAGGTTTGATTTATTTTTATTCATTAAAGTTTTATTCCACAGTTTTTTATCTTGAATTGTGGTTTTGATAATATTTTTAAATACGTGGTATTTGGTTTATAACTTGATCTTTTTCTTTCCTTAGTGTAGTAGTTTTCTCAAAGATATTCATGGTTTTTCATAGTACTATGTGTTTAGTCTTTAGTCATTAGTGTATAGTTTTAGTCAAGTTATTTTATTTTATAGTTTTTTTTAAGTTTGTTTTTAAATTAAATTCATGATCTTTTTGTTAAGTATCTTTATGTTTAGTCTGAAAGTTTATTTTATATTTCAACTATATTTTGTTTTTTGATTTGGGTCTATAGTTTTTATTTTAAAATTTAGGAGTCATTTTTATTTTGTCAAAAATAAATAAGCATTTTGTTTTAAGTCATTTGTTTTAGGATTATAAGTGTCTTGTTGAATTTTTTGTCATAAGTCTAGTATTGTCAATCTTGTCAACAATGCAAATAAAAGTATCAAAGTCATTGTCAAGAGTCGTTTGTGAGTCAAAGTCTTTCTAAATTACAAGTTTTAAATTAGCTTCAGAAGGCATTTTTCAATAAAATGGGATTGTTGTAATCAAATGAATTATCTATTAATATTGACATTTGAATTTCTCACCCCATGTTAGAACTAGGGGGTGAATATTAGGAAATAGTCATAACATGGAAAAATAAATAAATTATAAAATAAAAAGAGTTGTACGTATAAAAACAATTCATTAAAATAGAGAGTTTAGTGAGATTATTGTGGGATGTGTCATTGAAACTACCTCCATATTCAGGAGAGATGACACTATATGTATGTTTCAAATATATGGAGTAAGATATGTTGATTTGATCGACCAAAGAATTATTGTGCTTTGCACATTTTTGAGCCTTTAGATCTTCACCAAAGATGGGGTAACACCCAAAACTTTATTTTAAGATATCAAACTAACATGTAAATCAAACATACCAAAAGATAATGTCTCACTATACATTATTTAAATACAATATCCATATTGTTGGTTGAATATTTTGTCAATTAGTTAACTGATGAGTAATATAGGTCTTTTCAACCACAACAAGGGAGATTGGTCAGCCAGATGTGCAGGTTTACCACATCAAAAGGGGACAAATCTCTCCTATCATCAAGGGGAGGTTCCTTATATATATGAGGAGCTATATACTATATATATAAGTAAAAACTAGCACTCAGGGGTAGGATAACACCATCCATCTCTTTTTTAGAGATAATGTTCACAAACAAAGGAGAAAATCCTGGTGAAAACACTAAAGACACTTCACTTCTTTCAGATGTGATCTTGTAGGAAACAACAGAAGTTCTTTCAGGTAGTGACAAGTAACTGGTAACAAAGGAGCGTAGTAACCAGGAGTTCTCCACCTCGACTGCCCAAGAGTGAAATACGAAAGACAATGAGGGCACAAAGTCATCTCAAGGTCCTTTACAAAGAAACAAAAAATAGACAAACACACTAAAGACAATTATAGATAGCACAAAGTCTTTCCACAATTGGCTTCAGGACACCTTCCTAATTACTTCCACTAGTTCTGCTTATTTCAATAAAATGTATAAAAATGCATTTAGGAAATAGACATAAGAACAATCTCCTAAAATGATACAAGCTATAATACCACAAAGTCTGAAAGTAACTTGCTTCCTCATTCAAACAAAGAAATATGATGAACAATCTGAGCTCAAAGTCTCAGTAATCACCTCTCAATTTGGGTAGAGTTTCACTTCTATAATGGAAAAGTCTCTTTTGCATAAAGTAAGAGAATACAATATATAGTAGCCAAGAAAGGCTTGGTGCTTTGTTCCATGGAACGACCCATGCTGCATTCAATGCCTTGAATGTATGTTTAGTTTTGTTAAAGAGCCCATACTGGAATAAGGTGACTACCTTAACTGTGGCATGTTGATTCATCTCAAATGTCTTCTCCTGGGCTTGAGTCATCTAGTCTATCACTTGATGTTTGCACAATTGTCCACCTCGCTTTTACTCCAAGGGAGACAAACAAGCCGCGCCTTCAATGTTTACAAGTTCAAATATCTACTTGGTGGACTGTTCCACCTACTAGAATAGCTCCAGCATAGATATTTTTGGTCTTTCCCTTTTTCCTATTGTAGTTTGAGCCTTTGGGCTATCTTTTCCCCCTTTTGCTGGCCTTTTCAGCTCCTTCTTCAGCTGGGCATTGAGTTTGCTTTCAAGTTTCGTGCCACTTTTGAAAATCAATAGATATTTCATTAGCTTGAATTTGACATCTATGGGGACATCAAAGGTTCACTATTTCAACAGTTTGGGTGGCCTCCTTGGTTCATCTACTTGAACCTTATCGTTGAACTAGTCTCTGGAAACTTTCGCTTCTTATCTTTGCTCAGAGATTTCCTTGAACTGTTGAACCTGTTGAACTTGTGAACCAATTTTTTTCAAGGTTCAATGATTCATCTTCTTCCTTAAAAGCCTTTGTTTTCTCTAAGTCTCTCGAGCTTTGAAAGAGTCTATAGAAATATGTCTGCAGAGTTCATAGAAATGAGCCTACAGAGTCCGTAGAATCAAGCTTGCAAAGTCCATAGAAATGAGTCCGTAAAAATGAGCATGTAGAGTTTGTAGAATCAATCCTACAGTCTGTAGAAATGAATCTGTAGAAATCATCCTGTGGATTCCATAGAATCAAGCCTGTAGAGTTCGTAAAAATGAGTCTGTAGAAATGAGCCTGCAAAGTCCATAGAATCAAGCGTGTAGAGTTTGTAGAAATTAGTCATGGGCCTTAATGTCTTTGGAACTTCCTGAAGGGAAGGTGTTCCTTTGGGCCTTGAGAAAGTCCATTTTCAGGTCACTAAAAGCCCCTCGCAAGGATACCTGCCCTTTGGGGTCCTTCAGGTGGCATTCAGGGTTTTATTCCTTTGGAGGGTCTTTAGGCTCCAATTCCTTTAGACAAAATGTCTGAAGGAATTCCTTCAGACATTTGTCTAAAGGAATCTTTCCTTGGCTTTGTTTGCTTTTTGTCAGGCTTTTTCTTTCAGGCGAATTCCTTTAGACAAAAGTCTGAAGGAATTCTTTCATACAATTTGTTTGAAAGAATTTGCCTCGTCTTTCACCTTGAACAAATCTGAAGGAATTCAAACTTTTCCTGCCTTGTTTATTTTTTTGAAGAAAATCTCTTAGTCTGCTTTTGCTCACTGCCCTCTACAAGGGCACTTGGCTTGGTTCATTTCCCTCTGCAAGGGCACTTGCCTTTCAGGCTTTGGGGCACTCCTTTGAACTTGTCGATTGAACTAATCGATTGAACTAACTTTGGTTCAATAGTTCATTCTTTTGTTTCGTTCGTTTAATTAACCGCTTGAACCAACTGCTCATTGAAATTTTGAACTGTTGAACCCATTGAACCTTTGAACCATTTTAGTTCAAAGGTTCAATGGTTCAACAGTTAAAGCCTTCTTCTTTTAGCTAAGTCTTTTGAAGCCGTTGAACTTGTTGAAGCAGTTGAATTTTGAACTCTTGCCGAAGTGCTTAACTCATTAAGCTCGCTGATGCCATTGAACCTTTGAACTCGTTGAACCATTTTGGTTCAAGGTTCAATTGTTCATTCTTTTGTTTGAAGCTTTCCGATGAACCCTTTGGTTGAACCTTGACGTTGAACCTATTTTGAAATTGCCTAAGTGTTGAGAACTTGTTCCTGTGAAAGAAATCACCTGTTGAAGCCATTGAATCGGTTGAACCTACTAATCCCTTAACTGAAAAAGCTTGAATAATGACAAATTTGAATGCTCAGAACAAATTTTTGAGAAGGGAAGGGATAATTTTGGCCTGCAGGACCAAAATAGTTCATATGTTGTCCCAAAAATGAGTGACAAATTTTGGGAACAACACATATTAATTACATCCTCCTAGCAATCATATCCCATTAGATGTTAAACATAGGATTAAACAAAGTGTACAATTATTCATCAACTCAAGAATGAATCATACATTAATATTTAACTCATATAGGAAATAATGCCTAAGTTCATACCATCCAAGTATGGTTCACATTAAACTACAGATTCCCAACTACTTCAATAAGATTCAAACAACTAAACCTCAGGATATCCCATAATATCATAGTCTAGAGTTCTAAGCCATAAGTACTAGTTTTCCCATAATTAGTCAGACCAAGTAGTTATAAATACATAGAACCATACACTTTTAATCAAACAAGAACATATAGCAAATCAAGTTATACAAACATATAAAATTCTGCCTAACATTCATTTACACTCTCAAGGTTATATGCACACATACATGATATCCTACTAACTGCTACAGAACATATTGATCAAGAATAACCAACATATACATTTAATCAATCATCATAGGTGAAAATCTAGACATATAGCTACAGTATCGATGCAAAAGCATCAAGTTTAAAAGTGTCAAGATCGTGAACAGCACAAAGCTTTGATACCACTTTGTCAGGATCTAGAACATAAAGCTCTGATACCACTTGTTAGGATCCAACTCCTTAAGAGCACAATTGATTACCTTTGTATAAGCAACTAAACACGGAATTAAACTAGAAGTAAATTGTAACTAGAATTCAAAAATAGCACAGAATATGAGAGACAATACAATCTTGTATTAACACTCTTCTAGAAGGAAATACAATGAAGAAATCACACTCTTCCCACACCTCTTGGGCGTACCAGTAATTCTCCCTCAAGAGTTCTCTCTCTCTCTCTCAATTAAAAATAAACAATCAACTAAATACCAAGTTGTTGTTTCAACCAGTCAGTAACAATACTGCCAGTACCACCACCGAGTACACACCCATACTCCAAGTAGATCTCCCTGATCTTGCTCCTTGTTGTGTTGCTGATCTCCTTTGACCTTGCTATCCCAAAGATCTCCTTTGACCTTGCACACACACACACACCTACAGATCAATTGACCTCACTTACCATGTATATCTCACCTGATCTTGCACACCTGTAGATCAACCTAGTTTTGCACACCTGCAAACCTAGATCTTACACTCGGGAAGAATCCTTCTGATTCTACAAATTATAATACAGCCCCATGGGTCTCTTAAATAGATCCCATACAAACAATAATTAGACTTCTTAATTACAATAATTAGAAACACATAATCAAAACTAAAATTAGTCTTTTACATGCAAACTAACTATCCGTCTAAAATTAGACCAGTTCTGGAAGCACATGCAAATGCATGCACACACAAGTTACCGACATCGGTTCCTGTCTGACCGATGTCGGTCGACCCATAACTGACGTCGATTACTATGAACACTAAAGATGATCGACGTTGGTTGATCAAACTGACGTCGGTTTCTCTACAACTCAACAACCTCCTTTGTTTGCATCTTGGTGAAGCTTTTAGCTCCACAACCTAATAATCTCCCACTTGGAGATAAATAGCTACACCTATACCTGTACCTGTACATCATCTAATTTTGTTTTCTGGCTTGTATCCCTCTTCAAGTTCAATCTTGAAGACCAACCACCACATAACCTATGGTGCTACTCCTGTCATCCAAGTACCTTGCCATATCCCAATCTACATACCCATGTAGAGAAGTGCTTGACCCTGCATAGCATGAATCCCTGTTCTGGTCCCTCTCAGATACATGAGAATCCACTAAACTGCATTCCAGTGTTCCTTTCCCGAATTGGCTACAAACTTGATGACAACTCCCACTGCTTGGCTAATATCAGGTCTAGTACTTCTGTACTCAACCTCATCATGTGAATTGGGACACTGTTCTGTGAACTGTCCATCCATAGGTGTGCTAACCGGTTCTGCATCTTGCACTACCTTATTCACACAATCATTTGGAGACAAAATCAACCTATGATCTTCCCTGTCTCTAGAAAAACTCATGCCAAAGATTTTTGCTCCTCCTAAATCCTTCTTGGCACACCTCTGAACTAACTTTACCTTTAGCTCAACAAAACCCTGCATGTGTGACCCCACTACATACAGTAACAGGATAATGTCGTGACTATTATCCAACCTGGTAAAGTAAACACAATGGTTACATTGACATTGACTAAAGCCATGCTTTGTCATACACCCATTAAACCTATACCACTGTCCTGGAGCTTGCTCAAGACCATATAACCTGGCCTTCTGTCTCATGTTTCCATTCTCTCCTTTCTTTAACCTAGGAATCCATTCATCTTTTAGTGCTTTCATTTTGGTTGGCAACTCTACCAAATCTCCCATTTGGTTCTCTTCCAAGGAATTCATGCCATGCTCCCACTGTTTCCTGAATTCTACTTGCATTGCCTCTTTAAAACTTCCTGGTTCTTGACCATTAGTGAGCAACAAGTTCAAGTAGTATAAAGAAGGCGAATAATGAATTTGAGGCTTACTTACCCTTTCAGTCCTCCACATGGGCATTTGAGACTCTGTGACAACTTGTTGTCCACCCAAAATCCATTCTCTGATCGACCTTGGTCTGCACCTGACCGATGTCGATTCCACTTGATCGCCGACGCTGGTTCCTTGACCGACGCCGGTGTCCACCTGCTTAACATCACCAACTTCTTTGGTCTGCACATGACCGACGTCGGTACCTGCCTGTTCAACGTTGGTTATCCCCTGACCGATGTCGATAACTGTGTTTTCCTGTGAGTGATGACTTTTCCCCACGAGCTCACCTTAGATCATAACCTTGTCCAAACTGCCCTGCTTAGAATTATTCAGCTCCTTTCGCTGATCTCTGTCCATCATCTCCTCCATGAAAACCAAGGCTTTTTAGTTCTTAAGTTTGTCAAAGACATCAAACTTTCTCTTAAGAACATACATTCCCTTCTTACTCATGTGACCAAGCCTACAGAGCCACATCTTTGCATCTACATTTGAAGTAGATAAGCCAGAATTAGAATCAGTAATACAAGTAGATAGATAAAGAGTACCTACTTTCTTACCACATGCTAATTCAAGTGCACCCTTGGAAACTTTCTAAGATTTTGCTGTGAGAGTTACTGTGCATCCCTCATCACCCAACTTTCCTATAGAAATTAGACTCCTCTTCAAGACTAGGACCTACGTGACCTCTTTCAACACCCATGTGTTGCCCGTCTGCAATTTCAACCGCACTTCCCCTTTGCCAACAATTTGACAAGGCTCACTAGCCCCTAAATAAATCTTTCCAAAGTCTCCTTGGACATAATCATGGAAAAATACTCTATTTTGGGTTGCATGGAAAGAGGCAACAAAATCTAAAACCCAAGATTCTACTTTATCCAAGGAACATACAAGAGCATCCTGTGTAACAATCCCTACAACATCTGCTTCTTCATTTCCTTCATGCTGATCTTCTACCAACCAACAATCTTTCTTTACTTGCTCTTTCTTTCCATAATTCAGTAATTGATCATTCTTGCCATTGAATTCCTCCATTCTTAGTGTACTTTCTTCTACCATTGCTTTACTCCCACGCAATCAGAAACCCCTGAGAGTGACTTGTAATCAACAAACACTAACCTTTTCTAAACCAGGCTCTGATACCAATTGTCAGGATCGTGAACAACACAAAGCTTTGATACCACTTTGTCAGGATCTAGAACATAAAGCTCTGATACCACTTGTTAGGATCCAACTCCTTAAGAGCACAATTGATTACCTTTGTATAAGCAACTAAACACGAAATTAAACCAGAAGTAAATTGTAACTAGAATTTAGAAATAGCACAGAATATGAGAGACAATACAATATTGTATTAACACTCTTCCAGAAGGAAATACAATGAAGAAATCACACTCTTTCCACACCTCTTGGGTGTACCAGTAATTCTCCCTCAAGAGTTCTCTCTCTCTCAATTACAAACAAACAATCAACTAAATACCAAGTTGTTGTTTCAACCAGTCAGTAACAATATTGCCAGTACCACCACCGAGTACACACCCTTACTCCAAGTAGATCTCCCTGATCTTGCTCCTTGTTGTGTTGTTGATCTCCTTTGACCTTGCTATCCCGCAGATCTCTTTTGACCTTACACACACACACACACACCTACAAATCAACCGACCTTACTTACCATATAGATCTCACCTGATCTTGCACACCTATAGATCAACCTGGTTTTGCACACCTGTAAACCCAGATCTTACACTTGAGAAGAATCCTTCTGATTCTATAAATTACAATACAGCCCCATGGGTCTCTTAAATAGATCCCATACAAAAAATAATTAGACTTCTTAATTACAATAATTAGAAACATAGACTCAAGACTAAAATTAGTCTTTTACATGCAAACTACCTGTCTGTCTAAAATTAGACCAGTTCTGGAAGCGCATGCAAATGCATGCACACACAGGTTGCCGACGTCGATTCCTGTCTGACTGATGTCAATCGACCCATAACTGACGTCGGTTACTATGAACACTGAAGATGATCGATGTCGGTTGATCAGACTGATGTCAGTTGCTCTGCAACTCAGCAACCGCCTCCGTTTGCATCTTGGTGAAGCTTTTAGCTCCACAACCTAACAAAAAGTTGTCAATTTTGTGTTTTGGTCCTAAGGAGTCAAAATTGGTCAAGTTTAGGGTGTTAACGTATGTCAAGAGAACTTACAAGGTATATTTCTTGAATTGATGTCATTTTATGTCCCTAGGAGTCATAGGAATAAGTTTAGGTAAGTGTTTCGAGTTTCCCTCCAAAACCACCAATCTGAATTTTTGAAATGTTGTCATTAAGACAATAATGGACCAAGTTTGATAAAAGGTGGTCAATAGGGAATATGAGAGTTAAGGGGCCAATGAGCCATGTAATAAGTGTTATAAGTCATATGTGTTTTGGTCATAAGGTGAAAGTCATGTTTTGGTTTGGTAACCCTTACCCATATGTTGGGTTGACAAGAAAAAGGGTAGTTTAGTAACTAACATGATAACCAACATAGGAGTTGGTGTAAATAGAGAATGGTATGTGAGTTTTGAAAGGGAAAGAGAATGTGAGGGGAGAGAGAGAGAGAGAGAGAGAGAGAGAGAGAGAGAGAGAGAGAGAGAGAGAGAGAGAGAGAGAGAGAGAGAGAGAGAGAGAGAGAGAGAGAGAGAGAGAGAGAGGTCTCTAAGAAGATGGAGAATGTTTAGAAAATGGGGAGAGATTCAAAAACCCTCATGAAGGATGTTCAAGTCCATAAATGGACTGTGTTGTAAAGAATGTTATTTCAATGAATATAGATAAGTTGGTCACTATATTTTTTACACTTCAATATGTATGGATTTTTTTCTTTATATATATACATTGCTTTGAGTGAGCCTTCAAGGCTATATTCAAGCATAGATTCTGTGTGTCTGCAATTTTACGAAGGATTGATGAGCACAATCAAGAAAGAGTGATTGAATCATTGTTAAAAATAAGGATAATCTTTGATGTGTATTATTTTTGAAAGTGTTAATAACTTTGTAGGTCCTTGAGTGATTGAGTGAACATTTCAATTAAGGAAACTAAGTGAAGACAGTCTGTTCTTACTCCCCTATTCATAATGTTGACCATTTGAGGGATGTAAGTATTAGTTGTTTTAGTGAAGCAAGTATGATTATAATTGAGATGGAAGATGGTGATGTATAGTAGAGTGTTTATATGGTTGATACCAATCATATGGTGCTCAGTTTTTTAGGATAAAACCCTGCTAAAAGGATCAAACTTTATTACACAATCAACACCTTGTTCACAGTAAAAGAAACTCTAAGCATACAATATGAAACCTTGTTTGTAAGGAATTGAAAGGATAATTATTTAAAATAGGGAAGAGAGGGTGATGTCAAAGATAATTTTATGTGTTGAGATAATGAGAAAGAGTTGGTAAGAGTCCATGAGAAGGATGTGTTTGGAGACAAATAAATGACAAGCATATACAACTATGTATGCCTTATTTTTGGTTACACAGTCCAGCCAAAAAGTGTTTGAAGCATAAGGGAAGGTATGAATAGGTGTTTTGGAGTTGTAATAATATTTAAAAAATATTAGTAATTAATTAAATATTATTTTGAAGATCTTGAACCCCTTTTAATTGTGAACTGTCAGTCTAAACCTACACACAATCAAAGAAAACATACACAATTGACTGTGATTTGATTGTTTTAGTCATGAAATGGATTGGATAAGGGTTATAGCCTATTGGATGAGTTATATATGAGTAAAAAATAACTTTTGGTATAATTTTGAGATTTTTAAATAATTTATAACTCAAGTTATGAAATTAATGATACTCTGGGCCAGTATAGGGGATAAGTAACCCTAAGATTATGGTTTAGCCAATAAAATGAGTTCCAACTATCAAATTTTGATGAAAATTTGTATTTATGATGATTTTTTTGTTTAATAAGTGAATCACATGGTTTTGGACTTGTATGGTCTCATTTTTATGGATATCAAAGGACTGTGTTGTTCTTATACCTAATTGGGCTTAAAAGATGAGGTCTAGTGTTAGGAAAGGGGTCTATAGGTAGAGTTCAACCAAAAAGAAATATAGGAAAGATTATATGGATAGGGGGAAACTATAAATGGTCTCACATCCTCAAAATATTTCATGGATTCGATGAACAAAGGAAAAACCTGAAACAAGGGATACAAGGCTTGTGTAGACATTGTGAGCCTTATGAAAAGAACTGAAGAGTGAGGTTTGTTTGAGTATTTAAAAAAGGTTGAGACAAGTGTAACTTGACTATATAAGGACAAATACAAATAATTAATATATCTTGGAGATCTACACTAGGGTTTGACACTCCTAACCTAAGGAGGTTGACTAGTAAGAAGCTAGAAAGGGATTGAGGGAAAGTTTGTGAACAAGATGAATGGCATGAGGTAGACATATAATGTGAATCTCAAGTGAAGGATATAATAACATAAAAAAAACCTCAAGGAACAAATTAAATTCAATTAAGATAACAAATACAATGAGAAATAAGAGAGTGCAACTAATTTGAAGTAGGGACAATCAAGAATAAACATAGCAAGTGAATGAAATATCCTTAAGGCCAGAGATAGTTGATGAATGTTTTGTGACTTCTCCCTATGCCTCTACATAATTTGGTATCAAGTAAAGGTAAATTAGGATAAAGTTTTCATTTTAATTATTTACAAGTTATTGATTTGAGATGAATGCATAATGTTAGGAGGTATGCATAAGACGACACCTTGCATGGTATTGAGGGAGAAGAGTATGTTGCAGGTTTGATCCATAGAAATTAGTACAAAAGTATATTAACTTCAAGTGAGAAAAAATATCCCCAATTTCATATGAGAAAGGTTTATAAGCTATTCAAGAAAGGGCTAGTGAAAGAGAAGTTGAAGAGAGCACTGAAATTCCAAGAGAGGTAAGAGAAAAGAGAAAAGAGAGAAATAAGACTCCTAAGGAGAGTCAAGGAGGATAAAAAGATGTCATATATAAAGGATTCAAAGAAGAGGAAAGGCCCAATAGATGTGTAAGAGAAAATATTGACAAGCTTACTAAAAAGGAGTTCTAAATAGGGCTAGAAAAGAAGGGAAGAAGATAAGATGGATATAGAAAGATAAATAGAGTATATAAGAAGATAATTGGGGCAAGGTATAGATAGGATAGAGCTCATGTTGAAACTCATAAGATAATAGGAAATCCAAAGGACAAGTTAGAATGTGAGAAGAAAGGTAAAGTGGCCACTAGAGTCACTTGTGAAAAAGAGAAGGCACAAGAAAGGTGTCTTGAAAGATGAGAAGAAGAAAGAGAGAGAAACCTAAATAGAGGGTTCTCATTAAGGAGAACAAGAAGAAGATTAAAGTGCCATGAAGAGCACAATAGGGTGAAAACAAGAAGAGATGGAGGATGTCTATGCCAAAGACATTTAAAGAGACTATGTGGTCTTTCATTTTGTATGCTAACATTAATTTTAAGTTTGTGTTTGCAGGTATGAAGACAAATGTGGTGAAGGCCAAGAATGAGGCCTCAAAGTTGATGAAGGATGGACCAACAATAACACCCATAAAGTGGATATAGGATGACAAAGAGAAAGAGTCTCTTGAAGAAGACAAGATGATGAATATTGAAGACATTTCACAGGTTGAAATTAAAGAGAAAGAGGAATACTATGATGCATTTCCATGTATAGTAGCTGAAACCAAAGAAATTATGTACCAAGAAAACATGAAGGCCACCCATGAAGACATGAATGAAGATATGAGCTTGAAATAATTGCCTTTAGAGGTAAATGAATGTTTAAACATTGATTTTGATTGTATCTATGATGAGGAAAATGATGATATGCAAGTTGAGGAAAATAGTGACAAATTAAAACCCTTAAAAAGAGAAAGAGGGCATGGATATGTATGGCCTAAGTGGATGAAACAAACAAGGGATGAGAAGAAAGAAGAAAAACTCAAAAAAGAGGTCAAACAAGGCAAAAGTATAGGTGGAATACAAGCACAAGTGTGGAAGCAGAGCACAAAAGGCAAAGTATACCAAGTTGGTAAGGTAGAGAACAAAGGCATGAGGCATGAAAGTGATGAAATGAGAAGCAAGTGGTAGTACAAGAAGTTACAAGGTATAAAATGGGTAATAAAAGGCATGAAAAGAGCACAAGTGGAACCTATTGGAAGTGTACTCCAAATAAGCATGAAGATTGAAGGAGATAACAAGCCTATGAGTCAAATAAGAGAGATGGTGCATGCAAACAAAGCAAATGAGATGAAGGTAAAAACATTTAAGTAGAAATATGGCTGCATAAAATTAGATAAGTGTCTGAAATATGTGTTTTCAAGTGTTGTATATGATAATGCATATGACTTTGATTCCAATGATGAAGATCTCTTGTATATGGAAACCATTGCGTTGATGAATGAATGCGAGACAAAGCAAGATGAGGATGAAGCACCTAAAATAGTGATTGAAAATCATGGTATGTATAATGAATATAATGATATGACTCTCACAAATGAGGGAGTATAAGGAGAAGACAAACAAGAAGTTGCCTAAGCAAGTGAAGAGCAATGTAGACCAAGGTTTGATGAGCATTTAGAAGAGATGGATGCACTAAAGATGCAAGAAGAGTTGGAGATGATATAAGACATGTTAAGTCCATCCAAGGGGATGGAAAAAGATGAATTACATCAAGGAAAATTCAAAGAAATGATAGATAAGGAGCAACAAATAGAAGATCAAGAAGTTGTGCAAACAAAGATGCAAACAAGCAAGCTAGTTAACAAGCAAATGGAGTATGAACAAGTACACAAAGTGATTTAATCAATGGGTAAAGATAAGGATGAATTTTTATTTGATAAAAATGAATACAAAAATCCAAATATTGTTCAAATAACATTTTACTATGACGAGGTTGAAAAGAACAAGAAGTTGTTCTTGCAAAGTGAGCAAGATGAGGGGAAAATGCATCAAAATGTGAAGAAGTTTGAAAAAGAGGTAGAAAGAGAAAGTATATAAAACCAAAGGATAGAGGTTGGAATGCATGAGAGGCCATTATATCCTAAGGAATAAGGTGACAACATGATTAAGAAGAAAACATCACTCAAAAAACAAGAATCAAGCAAGATTCATGAAGAAACAAGCTATCAAACAAGCATGAGGAAGAAGCATAAACATAAATTAGTTGCAGCTAAAGATGATGAAGGGAAAATAAATTTGGAAAAGTGATAATATGGAATAAATATATATCTAAAATAGTGGAAATACCTCATGGAGGTGGAGGATGCATGGATAAGAAGACTAGACAAATCCAAGAAGAGGATAAGAAAGAGTTTGGCAAGCAAGAAAGAACAAGGAATGAAGAATAACAATCATGTGAATGTGAAGGACCCTGAAAGAAAAAATTGGAAGACAAGAAATAAATACAAAGGCTCAAGTTTTTATCCCTTATGGGAAGTATGATGTAGGAGCATCAAGTTTACAAGTTGTCAATTTTATGTTTTGGTCTGAAGGAGTCAAAATTGGCCAAGTTTAGGGTGTTAACATATGTCAAGAGACCTTAAAAGGTCCATTTCATGTATTGAGGTCATTTTAAGTCCCTAGGAGTCATAGTAATAAGTTTAGGTAAGTGTTTGGAATTTCCATGCAAAACCAACAATTTGAATTTTCAAAATGTTATCACTAAGACAAGAATGGACCAAGTTTGATAAAAGTGGTCAAGAGGGAATATGAGAGTTAAGAGGACAAGGAGAATTGTAATAAGTGTTTTAAGTCATATGTTTTATGTTCATAAGGTGAAATACATGTTTTAGTTTGGTAACCCTCACTCATACGTTGGGTTGACAAGAAAGAAGGTAGTTTAGTAACTAACTTGATAACCAACATAGAAGTTAGTGCAAATAGAGGATGGTACGTGAGTTTTGAAAGGGGAGGATAATTTGAGGGGAAATAATGAGAGAGGGAGAGATATGGGCCTCTAAGAATATGGATAAGGTTTAAAGAATGAAGAGAGATTTAAAAACCCTCATAAAGGATGTTCAAGTACATGAATGGATTGTGTTGTAAAGAATGCTATTTCAATGAATAAAGATAAGCTGGTCACTATATTGTTTTCCATTCAAGATATATGAATTATTATCTTTATATAGATACATTACTTTAAGTGAACCTTCAAAGCTATATACATGCATAGATTATGTGTGTCTACAGGTTTAATAAGGATTGCTGAGCACAATCAAGAAAAAGTGATTGAATCATTGTTAAAAAAAGGAGAACCTTTGTTGTGTATGCTATTTTAAATTTTTAATAAATCTACAGGTCCATGAGTGATTAATTGAATATTTAAATTAAGGAAATTAAGTGAAGATAGTCTATTCTTACTACCCTGTTCACAGTGTTGACCATTTGAGGTATACAAGTATTAGTTGTTTTAGTGAAGCAAGTATTATTATAATTGAGATGGAAGATGGTGATGTCTGGTAGATTTTTTATATGGTTGACACCAAGCATATGGTTCATAGTTGTGTAAGATAAAACCTTACTAAAAGGATCAAACTTTGTTACATAGTAAACACCTTGTTTACAATAAAAGAAACTTTGAGCATACAATATGAAACCCTGTTTGGAAGGGATTGAAAGGATAATTCATTAAAATAAGGAAGAGACGGTGATGTAAAAGATTATTTAATTTTTTTATACAATGATAAAAAGTTGATAATAGTCCATGAGAAGTATGTGTTTGGAGACAAATAAATGACAAGCATCTACAACTGTGTATGCCCTATTTTTGGTTACATAGTCCAACCAAGAAGTGTTTGAAGCATAAGCAAAGGTAAGAATAGGTTTTATGGAGTTGTAATAATTTTTGGAAAATATTAATAATTAAATATCCTTTTTAAGACATTGAACCCCTTCTAAGTGTGAACTATTAGTCTAAACCTACACACAGTCAAAGAAAACATGCACAATTGAATATGATTTGATTTTTTTAGTAATGAAATGGATTAGATAAGGGTTATATACTATTGGATGATTTATATATGAGTAAAAAGGAACTTTTGGTGGAGGTTTTATCTTTTTAAACAATTTAGAATTCAAGTTATGAAATTAATGATGCTATTAGCCATTACAGAGGACAAGAAACCCTACGATTAGGGTTTAGCTAATAAAATGAGTTCCAACTATCAAATTTTGATTAAAATTTATATTTATTATGGTTTTTATGTTTATTAAGTGAATCACATGGTTATATACTTGTACGGTCTCATTTTTAAGAATATCAAAGGACTATGTTGTTCTTAGACCTAATTAGGCCTAAAAGATGAGGTGTAGTGTTAGAAAAGGGGTCTACAAGCAGAGTTAGACCAAAAAAATTTGTAATAAGGAGTATAAGGATAGGGGAAACTATAAATGGTCTCACATCCTCAAAATAGTTCATGAATTTGATAAACTAAAGGACAAACTTGGAATAAGGGCTACAAGCCTTGTGTAGACATTGTGAGCCTTGGGAAAGGAACTAAAGAGTGACATCTATTTAGTATTTAAAAAAAGGTTGAAACAAGTGTAACTTGAATATATAAGGACAAATACAAATGATGACTGATGCCCAGAGATCTACACCCTATTTTGACACTCTAAACCTAAGGAGGTTGACTAGTAAAAAGCTAAAAAGGGATTGAGGGAAAGTTTGTGAACAAGATGAATGGAATAAGGTAGAGATATAATGTGAATGTCAAGTGAAGGATATAATAACATAAAAAACATCTCAAGGAATAGATTCCATTCAAGGAAGATAAAAAATACAATGAGAAATAAGAGAGTGCAACTAATTTGAAGCAGGGACAATCAAGAATAAACATAACAAGTGAATGAAACATCCTTAAGGCCAGAGACAGATGATGAATGTTTTGTGACTTCTCTCCATGCATATGTATAAAGTATGTATCATTCAAGCATATACATTTAAGCTAAAGTATTCTATGATATCCCATACTATCATAGCTCGTTATGCATGAGCACCTTATTCAAACATAATCAATCATTCTTACACTAAAATTATTAAACAGGCAAGAACAGGATTATACCACTCAAGTATACCCTTGGTTAAATTGTACAATAATAATAAGATACAAACATAATCTCTAGGCACACAACACGATGAACTAATTTTATTCTAGAAAATTCTAGTCACTTACAATTAAAAATACTCACTTTAATATAAACCACACAAGTATTCATCTTTACATGACTTTACAAATTTGATCTGATCGACATATTACATAACACTACTGTGCTTGCAAATATACTACCGGGCCTCTATGAGTGTTCTTAGCAAATCCATAGTAGAGATTTAGATCATATAACAATATCAATCCTATGTAAAGCATAAATCAAATAGGAGTATATCAACATTTCATAGAGATCTCTATCTTTGCTATTGTTTACTCATTATAAAATGATATTCCAAAAAATATAAATATAACTCTAATCATATTTCAACAAATCATGTACATCCATTCAAGTACAATCATTGTATAATAATGGCTTGCAAAGATAAGTAATCACATCTATATTAACTGATTGACTAAGGCTTATCAATTAGTCTCATTTAGAATTTATAATAAGGATGCAATTATCCTAATTTACAATGTATCTACCTTTTGACCAGACTAAATTGGCAAGCTTAAAAGTTATGTTTCAAATAATCTGGTTCATTTATATATTTGTTGATTTATAACTCATACCACATCTTATTATTTTATTTTGTGTTATATTGTCCTTTGTACATTTACTATTTCTTTTTTAATTGAGTACACAAGTTTTCCAATATTGATTTGCAATCAAGGTATGAGTTAATAACCAACCACTTTAAATTTTACTCATTTTACTATCCTTATAAGGATCCTATGATAATCATGTTGATTAATTAGAATGCAACTTGAGCTGGCAATGCAATTTAGAAATCGGAGGCAAAATTAAAGTTCCATCGAACATTTGATCTCGCATTTAAGGAGATACATAATTTTCTTTTATTAAAAAGAATCAAGCATTTTATCCATTTTTATTCAGTGTTTCCATTAAAATTTTGGCCATGTCATTTAAAGATTGGTCTTTCAAGATAAATGCTTAACCTTCTAATTAAATATTCAACATTGAAATTATAGTACTCAACATTGAAATAATAAGCCCAACGATTTAATATGTGACTCAACATTATAATAATATACTTAGTGTTCAATTTATTAACCAAGTGTTTTCTATATGTGATAAAGCATTATTTGTTATCAACTCATTATTTCACACTTGGAATTTAATTACATATTTGGCATTTCATATAAATTCACATAATGTTACTATTTAAAAACTCTGCATGCTATATAAATGACTCAACTATTTCATTTTTATACTATGTGATGCTTTGAATTATAAACTCAATAGTTTGTACTATACACACGACAACCTTGTTATATATGTTGCATTTTATTTATGTGATTTGGCACTATGTGTCTTGCCGCTTTCATCCATATGACTTAGCAAGAATAAAGACTCGGCCTTTTATATTTTGACTTAACAATTTTAAAATTATATATATATATATATATATATATATATATATATATATATATATATATATATATATATATATATATATATATATATAAGGCATTACAATTCTTTAAACTCAGCCTTTAACTATATATAAACTCAACTTCTATTAAAATACATAGTCAACAAAAAGTGAAACAAAGGCTTAAAATAATTCGATGCAGGTTAATAGAATTCAACATAGGTTAATAAAATTCAATGCAACTATTAAAATGTAAAATGTTTCCCATTCTATGTAACACACTTTCCATGTAATTTCAGTGCTGACCAAAAGAGTAAAGTGAGGTATTTAGAGAGGAATGTAGGTATATTAGTAGGACACAGGCCAATTAAAACAATATACACACTTATAAAACTACATGTAGTCATTATAACATTAGTTCATAGAGTTAAAAAAAAAAAATGCAGGTTCTAAGAATGAGACGCTGCCTAGTAAGGATGGAATGCAGGTCTATGCAATTAAAACTTGGACCATAATGAATATTAAAAGCTTATTATATAAGCTATTTGATAGCATATAAAAAGATAGGACATAGACCAAATATTTATCGCCATAATATAAACTAGATCCATTTACACACAAAAATATAATTATAAAACCCACCTCTAAATTGCTTCCATACCGAACAGATAAAGCCGATGTTCTTTATCCCTCTTATACTACCTATCTTCCTCCTTTTTCCTCTCTCCATGTTTTTGTGTCCCCTTCTAAATTTTTAGAGGCTTTATTTATAAAACTATTCCTCTCTCTAAATGTTGCACTCTTCTCTTTAGCATGTCAAATCTCACTTAATTTCTTTCATGCATGGCATCTTTACTCTCTTTTTAAATAACAATTATATCCTCATAAATTTGTACTCAGTTTTAATTCCACTTTCATCATTAATATTTAAAACATTTAAATTGTTTATTTTAAAGCACTACGCCATGTTTCACATGTTATCTTCTTCATAAGGCAACATTGACCAATTAACTAATAATGTCTACTATCTAATTTTTATATGTAATTGTATGCATGTATTAAAAAGGCTAAGATTAGTTTGTCTTTACTCACTGTTAGCACATTAGGATAACTCAAGCTCTTGCGAGTAAATAAAGGTAATTATTTATGTAACAAATCGATAAATAGTTTTTTAATTATTTTCAAAATAAAATAGCTGAATAATTAATTACTATCTACATGAAAAAATCAAATATTCAATTTTCTGATTTATTCTAAAAAATCAAGACTATTAAATTAAAGAAATCTAATGCATATTAATAACTAAATTTATGTACTAATTCAATCACATATAATATTTTCTTAATTATACTCTAATTTTTAATACATGCTATGTATAAATATTTTAAATCTAATGTGAGTGTGTTGAGGGTCACTAAATTTTTTTCTATCATTGCCCAATCATCCCAATTAGTTCATCCTCTCTAATGATGTTATCCCTCGTCAAGCTTTGAGGGTAGGATCAATCTTGCATCCACATCGTAACAAGTAGGTATTTAGTATGAGTCATCATAAATATCAACCAATGATGTAAAACTAACTAATATATATCCTCAATATACAGAATAATAAAATAGAACTGCTACATCATGTATACTAATCAACAATATCACTATCCCATACTAGTATATGTCATAAATCTCAAGTTAAAGCAATGATAATCAAATAATAACTATATTAATCCATAGATTTGAAGGTTATTAATCATAAGATGAAATTGGGATGTAACATCCTCCCCCCTAAAATTGGTCATCATCCCGATGACTCTTATTCAAATAAAAGTTCTAAATAATAAACAAAGTTTAACAACATAAAAACATTGTATCAAATATCATATCATGTAAATAAATGTAAAATTTACCTGAATAACTCATCATAATTTACTCAATTGACACTATTCTTAGAGTATTGGTCCTACAAGACCCTACACTATGACATTTCCTATTATACAAACAAAGTTTGTGAATGCCACTTACGCTTGATTGGTTATATCATGACCACTACAGAGTTTAGGACTGCAAGACAACCCTATAATATCTCTATAAAATTTTCACTGAATCCCTAAAACCATATGAGATCATCACAAAATCCAAAATAAATCACCAGGTAGAATTTTAAAAAACCTTCCAGCCCCTAAACACCTCTCTAACCTAGAGATTGTATTTCTCATATCGAAGAATAGTATTTAGGGAACACGGAAAGAATAATGTGTATAAGTTAATAATATCATTACTCCACATAGCTTCAGATAAGTATAACATATCAATATTGTCACTACTCCATGTAACTTCAGATAAATATGACGATGAATAAGAACTAGTAATAATGTATATAAAATCATATAATATCCATCCACATTATACATGTGTATGGTCATATGATTGAATTTGATAAATTATTCTTATCAAATCCCATATTTGACAAGTATGTCTATCAGATCATAGTCAATACCAACAATCTGAGTCAATGTGAGGCTAAGTAGGATACCTAGCTATCACTTAGAACTCACATTCTTAATTCACCACTCTTCCCCTAGGTCTCCACAACCTGATGATCTCCTTAATGTGCATAAGTTTCTATGAAACACAAACCTATACTAATAGATCATAGAAAACAATACTATATGCTAAATAATTATTTATGTACTAATATACATACAAGATAAATCATACAATCATCCCAAAATTGTATTAAGTTGCTACTAATCAAAAATAACTAGTATCATATTCTACTACTTAACCTATAGTGTTATATTCATAGTTAACATAACATACAAAGGCCAAGGATCATACCATCCTTACAACTTTATAAGTAAGATGATGTCTCTTTGCTTGCATGACTAACACATTACAAGTTAAAAAGTTTATCTCAACCCTTTTATACTATCAAGATGTTTTGCACATCTTATACCTTACTTTCTCTTGAATAAAGGTACATGTAAAACTCTTTAAAATAACATACTTCAAAAAGAGCATAATATCAGTCTAAACAAAGGTATATAATAACATAATAATGATAATCAATTAGAATTAATAGAAATTTCATGTTAACCACTCCTTATGGTCAAGTTAAAAAGCTAGATAAAATAGTAACTCTAAAAAAAATCAGAAGTGAAAAGTAAAGAATTAACATCTCATAAATGACAGTTCTTAAATACCTTCATATGGTAAAAGGAAAACACTGCAATCCATGTTGCCAGTAACTATTCTCTTACTAGCTTGTAAGTGTAGTATTACAACCTACCCCCACAACTAGAAGGAAATTACTGACCTCAAAGATGCATCAATCTATCCAATCTTATATCTTCTTTCAACAAGAAGTAGAAAACACTATCCCAAAACTCAAGGGATTAAGATCAAATAACAATTCAAAAACAAGTTTCCACTTAAGGAAACACTAAATTAACATCTTGTAAATATGAATCTTCTCAGTAGCTTAAAAATGATGTAAGAGGAAAGTGAGCATAAGAATTCACCTCTAAGTTAACTAAGATAGATAATACTTATTCTCAAGTCTATTAATATAATGATGATGATCCACATATAAAACTCCTAACACAAAGAAATTTACATTAAAAACATCAACATTCAACTAAAAAAAATTCCCACTGCACTAAGTGATACCAAACTAGAATGGTCTTATAGGATTTTATCATTCCTAGGATTTGTGTAAGTAAGACACAAAAATAATGCATATATATGTAAGTGGGAAGCACTCCATGCTTTTAAAACACTCATAGCACACTAACACAAATGGTGAAGGTGATTCAATTACTAAGAAATATATAATCATACTCAAGGTGTTTAATTTAAAATATCAAGAATATGGTAGGAAACTCTTGTTCACATCTTCTAAACAAAGCTATGTACTCTCTTAACCATACACCTTATAAACCATCACTAATGAAACACTTGATAAACTAACCCTTTAAATTTTTTTAAGGGGGTACGGATGCTCTTAGGGTACACACTCAATGTACCATACATACATTCATAAATATCTTTTCTATTAAATAAAAAGGTTCAAAAATGTTAATGGACTCATTAGGTCCTAGAATTCGAGCCTCAATTCTGATACCACATGTTCCAACCACAAAAATTCTACTTAGAATAATATGGTAATGCTTTTAAACTAATACTTAACATTCATTCACTCAACCAAAGTTATACTACATAAATTTTGCCAATCATAAACAACTTAGAACAATAACAATTCCAAAATTCTAATATTGAATTCAATATGATATATCATAATTTCAAAGAAAATAAATACATTAATACTCAACCACGACTGATCCACTAATACAATAACTGGTACTCAAATATATACAATAAAATAAAATTACATTTCCTTTAGGTATTCAACATTAATATAGTAAATAGATACCAAGCCCTTTGGAGCTCGAGTCAAACCAACTTGATTATCACTAACAATCTTAAGTGTGGTCTCCAGATAAGTAGTACTGTTGTTGGGAGGGAAAGCATCATCCAGGTGCTTTTCCACACCAACCATGGACCAATGATCCTACACACCATCTCTTATTAGGGAATAGCCCTCCCTTCATGGATAGGTAGATAGAATGGTATGAGAATTTAAAGAACAAATAAGTACCCAAGTGTGTATGATGTCATAAAACTAAACATGAGATGTATCATATAAAACCCGTTCTATGAAAGATATCACACTGACATGTAAATAAAATATACCAAAAGATAATGTCTCACTATACATTATTTAACCACAAGATTCATATTAATTACATCCTCTTATCAATCATATCCTATCAAATGTTAAACATAGGAGTAATCAAAGTGTATAATTATTTCATCAACTTAAGAATGAATCATACATTAATATTTAAATCATACATGAAATAATGTCTAAGTTCATACCAGTAGGTATGGTTCACATTAAACTACAGATTTTCAACTATTTCAATAATATTTAAACAACTAAACCTCATGATATCTCACAATATCATAGTCTAGAGTTCTAAGACATAACTACTAGTTTTCTCACAATTAGTCATATTAAGTAGTTATAAATACATAGAAGTATAGGTTTTAATTAATCAAGATCATATAAGAAAACAAGTTATACAAACACATAAAATTCTACCTAACATTCAATTACACTCTCAAGGTTGTATGCATGCTACATAATATCATAGTAACTATTACAAAACATATACACATATACATTTAATTAGTCATCATAGGTGAGAGTCTAGGCATATAACTACAATATATACTATTCAGGCATGTACATTTAAGCTAAATAATTATATGATATCCCATACTATAATAGCTCATTGTGCACGAGTGCTTTACTATAACATAAATAATCATTCTTATGCTAAAATTATTAAACAAGCAAGTACAAGATTATACCACCTGAGTATACTCTAGATTAAACTGCATAATATTAATTACATAAAAACATAATCTCTAGACACACAATATGATGCACTATTTTTATTCTAAAAAAGTCTAATCATTTGCATTTAAAAATACTCTCACTTTAATATAAAGCACACAAGTTTTCATCTTTACATGACTTTACAAATTTGACCTGGTCAAGATATTACATAACACTATTGTGCTTGCAGATATACTACTAGGCTTCTATGAGTGTTCTTAGCAAAGCCATAGTAGATATTTAGATCATATAACTATATCAATCCCATATAAAGTATAAATCAAATAAGAGTATATCAACATTTCACAGAGATATCTATTTTTGCTATTGTTTACTCAATATAAAGCAATATTTAAAAAAAAACTATATAAAACTCTAATCATCATTCTACAAATCATATTTATTCACTCAAGTATGGTCATCATATAATAATGACTTACAAAGATAAGCAATCACATCTATATTCACCGATTGACTAAGGCTTATCAATTAGTCTCATTCAAAATCTATCATAAGGATGCAATTATCCTAATTTATAAGGTATCTCCCTCGTGACCAGACTAAATTGGCAAGCTTAAAAGTTATGTTTCAAATAATACAATTCGTTTATATATTTTTTGATTTATAATTGATACCACATCTTATTATTTTATCTTGTGTTATACTTTCTTTTGTACATTTATTATTTCTTCTTTAATTGAATACACAAGTTTTTCAACATTGATTTCCAATCAAGGTATGAGTTAATAACCAACCGCTTAAAATTTTACTCATTTTACTATCCTCATAATGATCTTATGATAATCATGCTGATTAATTAGAATGCAACTTGATCTCAGAACACAATTTAGAATTTTGAGGCAAAATTAAAGTTCTACCAAACATTTGATCTTGCATTTAAGAAGATACATAGTTTCCTTTTATTAAAAAACTCAAGCATTTTATACATTTTTACTAAGCGTTTCCATTGAAATTTTGGGCATGTCATTTAAAGACTGGTGTTTCAAGATAAATGCTTAACCTTCCAATTAAATAATCAATGTTGAAATTATAATACTTAGCATTGCAACAATAAGCCCAATAATTTAATATGTGGCTCAACATTATAATAATATAACTAGTGTTCAATTTATTGACCAAGCATTTTCTATATGTGACAAAGCATTCTCTCTTATCGGCTCAAAATTTTACACTTGGCATTTAATTACATACTTCGCATTTCATATAAATTAACATATTGCTACTAATTAAAAACTTTGCATGCTATATAAACGACTCAACTTTCTATGTAAATGACTCAACTATTTTATTGTTATACTATACAACACTTCCAATTATAAACTCAATAGTTTGTACTATATAGATAGTGTTATTATATATGCTGCATTTTACTTATGTGACTTGGTGCTTTCATACATATGACTCAGCAAGAATAAAGTCTTAACTTTTTATATTTTGACTCAGCGATTTTAAAATTATATATATAAGGTGTTATAATTATTTAAACTCAACATTTAACTATATATAAACTCAGCTTCAATTAAAAGATACAATCAACATAAAGTGAAATACGAGCTTAAAATAATTCAATACAATGATTAAAATGTAAAACACTACCAATTCTGTGGAATGCACTTTCCATGTAATTGGAGTGTTGACCAAATGAGTAAAGTGAAGTCTTTAGTGAGGAACGTAGGTCTATTAGTGGGACACAGGCCAATGAAAACAATATGTAAGCTTATAAAACTATATGCAATCATTATGACATTATTACATAGGGTTAAAAGAATAAAATGCAGGTTCTAAGAGTGGGACACTGCTCAGTAAGGATGGAATGTGGGTCAATGCACTTAGAACTTTGACCATAATGAATATTAAAAGTTGATTATATAAGTTATTTATTGGCATATAAAATAATAGGGCGTATACCTAATATTTATCTTTGTAATATAAACCAGATTCATTCACATAGAAATATGATTACAACACCTACTTCTAAATCACTTCTATATTGAGTAGATAAATCCGGTGTTCTTTCTCCCTCTTATAAATCATATAATAACCATATTTATCCACATATTTTAAGTTTATTAATTATAGGGTGAAATTAGGATGTGACATTCTTTGATCCAATCACTCTTCAATGTACATATATGTTTCTTAAGATCCTTAACCATAGATATCAACTCATGCTTCCTATTCTTTTGGCACTTCAAATCATCTAAGAAACTTATGAACTTAGTTTCAATATCTACTTCAACTTCTCCTTCTTCACTATCATAATGGACTTATTCATCATACATGTTGTCTTCTTTCTTAGAGCAATCTGCTTCTGTAGCTAAGAATAGAACTCCATTGCCAACTTGATCAACACAATCATCATCATCAAAAAATTTATTATCACTTACCTTAGATGACTTCTTCTTTCCTTCAAACTTCTTCAACATTTTTCTTACATACTTAGCTTATGAAATTAATTGATCTTCATTGCTATCATGCTAAACACTATCATCATCACAATCTAGGCTTGTGCTTCCAGGATCTCCTTTAAGATGTTAGGCCTACTTCAAAATACCATACTTTGATACCAATTATTGGAGCATAATGACTAGGGGGTGAATCATTATTCAAAAATTTTCATTCAATTACACTTAAGCAACCATGAACCATTCAAACAAACATATAGATCTAGCAAGTATAAGTAACTATCAGTATAAGCATGAGACACAAGAACACATCACATATATTAGAAATACTCAAGGGGAATACAATCCAATGATATATGAAAATGGACTACAATACTATAATACAAAAATCAAATTTAGTGAATCACCAAATTTACATGTAACACTAACCCCAACTAGTCAAATATCCACTTGACTAGGCTTCAGCAAACACGCACTTGTAAGGAGGCACCAACCCCCTAGATGACTCAGCATTAACTCAACCATTTGATTTATTTTATCACCTTTATAAACTATATTTCTCAACCAACATATGATGACCACTTCTTCATCTCTTCACACTCTGTAACCCTCTGAAACTATCTTCTACGCTTCTTCGCTCAACTAGGCCTCTTCAAGACTGATTAGGTCATATAACCTTGTTATTCATACTCAAACCTCATGTTAGATATTAATAATAGTACATATACTCTATTTTTATGGTATATAAGACCTCCTTCCACTCAATGATATTCTATTTCATTCGTTCCTTAATCCAGTACTCTAACTTAGCCCAAATAAGCCTAATATGTCTTGTTTATATATACAACTTATGAACACACACCTCTTAGTTAGACACAATCACTTAACCATTTATCTTGGGAATTTAATATATCTTAAAACATGTTATCAACAAGAATATATCACACAAATCAGTCAACCACACCTTCATTAGGCCTTATCCTCCTTTAGGCCTTATGGAGACCTAATAGGCCTTGTTTAGACATACATTACACTTTGCCTTCCTTGAAACACTTTAAAACTATAAACATGGTATGAAAATATCATAAAAAAATTAAATAGGACTTATACGACATCCTTCAAACACCATGACATCTTTTAAGTCCAATCACCACTTGAAACACTCCATTAGCACTGTTCACATTAGGCCTTCGAATGCACATAAAAGTTTGTTTTGAACCATTGAATATAACACATAATTTAGACACACAATCATGAAAATAAATTACTTATACAGATCTTACATGACCTCAAAAATATCACCATATGAATTAGACACTTCAACTCATGGAAAAAGGCTTAAACTCATCTCTTCAGTATACTCACTCAGAACTGCCAGAACTGTACAAAATAAAGTCATGAAACATTAAAGTTATAACACATATATAGGGAATTTAATAGACTTAAAATAAATTAAAAATATCCTATAAACATCATATGGTCTAGTGGAAATTATTGGTCTTACAGACCAATTTGTTGACGTCACTACACATAGACTAAATTGAGCCAGACAAGCCATTTTGGCTTCATCATTTTCACCACTTACACTATATTTCAAACTATTACAAGACATGGACATTAATTATAAGTAATAAAAAATTCCATGCACTTTAATCCATCAATATACCCAAAAAACACTCTTAGAACCAACTTCTCGTTATTGCTTGGGTTTTGCACAATTTGTTCTATTAAGCCTGAGTGCCTCAAAAAACTATCTTTCAAGAATGAAGATAAAACATACTTTAGACACTAAAATATGATAAAATAATTATACTTATAGAGTCTACCTGACCTCAGGTCGTCATAAAATGAATTATACACTTCCACTTAGAAGATAAGGCTTGAAGAACACCTCTGCAACTCACTCGCTCAAAACTGCCAGTTTACCTTAAAGACCAGTCATGGTGACTCAGGCTTATAATACCTATATAGACACTTTGCATGAATTATGATGCATTTATATGGTATTTTGAGATATAAATATGATCCAAAAATAAAAATATCATATGGTCTAATTGTAAATATTGGTGTTTTAAACTAATTTCATGACCTTATATCTCAATGTCTTATCTAAACCAGACAAGTCAACTTGTAAGCAACTTTTTCACCATATTCACTAACCTAAAAAACTTATAAAAAAATATTAAAATGTATTATAAATACTTAAAAACATCTTTATGAACTTGGTTTCATCATTCTATCATGAAAACACATTCTAATCCATCTTCTCACTGTTGCATGGGTTTTTTACTGTTTATACCACTAGGCCTGTTAGCGACTAGCTAACTTAGATGATTGGTTTAACACACTTGAGGAATATAAAACATACATAAACCTTTATGGACATAAAACATGACTCTGTAACTTCTTCCTCCATCTATTTTTGTACTATGTTTAATGCAAATTTTGACGTCTATATTAATTTTTTCAGAAATAAGCCTATAACTAAATATTTTCTCTCTTATCCCTAACAATACCACCTAGAGGTACCTAGAAGAGTCAAATAAAATATCCAATAGATTAACTAATTAATTAAATAAATATTGAGTACTTTTAATCTAAATCTTCAACATCAGGTCCTTATTAGGGTTCTAAGAGGGTTTAAACCTCTTTCTACTCTTAACAATTGTTCAAAAATCATAGCTCCTCAATCCAAAAACTAATGCCTATAATTTTTATCTATGACCCTTCCTCATCTACCATGAAATTATTAGGTTCCCATGCAAAGGATATATGAGTTGATGAGCATGAGAAAATCCTTCTTGGGTTGAGAACCCTTCATTCTGAGCACTCGAGAGACCTTCAAATAACTTTTCATGCCTTGTCACTCAAAATTAGAACCTCAAACTTCATGAATATGCCTAAAAATAAATTTAATCACTTTTTTTCAATTCTCACCTACTCACAATTACATTGAAAACTAATCCTGATACCCCATTAGGCTACACTCTCTCTCTACACCATATTCTTCATACCTTACTAGGCCTTAAAATGACCTTCATGCCTCTTTCCATACTCTCAATACCTCACTGTCATGCTCAACATCTCATTTTAATGCCATAAAACCTCTCTCATACTTAAATATTGCCATAAATATTTGACATGCCTTAACAATAGATCATGATACGTCATCAGGCTAGGTAGGGTTTAAGAGAGGTCTAGATGTAGACCTAAATTAAAGGTCCTACTCTTATAGGCTCATCTTGAAACTATCATGAGTGTTCCAATGGCTCACATACATCATCATACAACCACTCGTGCCTATGTGCACTCATCTTACCAAGCCACCATACTCAAATTTTCTCACAAGGTCTCTTCATGCCATGACTAGGCTTAGGCTACTTAAGCACTTGATGCCTTGACATGTTCCTTCCATGTCATGACCTCAAAAAAACATCAAAAAAATAGATATAAGACATTAAACCTCATTCATGTCACTACTCTCATACAATAACACTCTTCCAAGCTTCTTGACATAACTCATTGCCAACTGACTTGACTCTCAATAACACTCTTGCAGACCTATTTGTCATCATACCTTCACAAGAACCTTGAATGACAAAACTAACAACTTCATGTTGACTTAAACCATTGATATCAATGTTGAAATCAAACAACAAAGAAGATAAAGCTCAATAAACTCACTTTATCACATCAAGCTTACAATCTCATACCTTAAAAACCATTCACCATGCATCTTCATTAGATGCACTTTGACATCAATGGCATCAACTTTGACATCAATGACAACACTTCTCAACAAAGTTGATCCTAGAATCAAATCAATATGATGTTGAATATCTTTTTTTGGTGGTAAACCATTTGGAAACTCATCAAGTAAAATATCGACATATTCTTTCAATATTACTTCTACTTCTACTAGTATTTACACCACTTTTGTGTCTTCTTTCTTCACTACTAAGCATAATAATAACCTATCATATTCACATCTTTGATAAATTATTTTTTAGTCAGCATGATTTCAACTTTCCCTATTTTTTTAAAAGGTAAAAAAACTACCTTCATACCACCTTTATAGAAACTATCTGTGTTCTTTTCTCCATAATAAATTGTTTTTTTAATCAAACTACCATGGCCTTCCCACTAACACATGACATGAATCCATTGGTATAATATCACTCCATATTTCATCCCTGTAATTTTCACTTATAGAAAACTTGATTAAGCTCTGTTTATCTACTATATCTTCATTCCCTTTCTTAAACCATGAAATCTGCTAAGGAGTAGGATGATTTTCACACTGTAAACCTAGTTTCTCAATCATATATTTATAAACCATATTTTCAAAACTACCACCATCTATAATTACCTTTCATATCTTACTAGCTAAAGTACATCTTTCTCAAAAGATATTTATTCGTATCCATGCATCACTACCTTATTTATTCTATACATGTTTTTTTCTTGGAACAATCATTATTCTTATCATCATGATATTTTCTTCAATATCTGCTACTACAACTTCATTATTTTGCCCTTCTATTTCAGCTTCAACTAAATTCACTCTTGGATGATCCTCTTGCCTTCTTTCTTGATCTTAGCATTGTGGACACTCAAATTCTCTATGACCTTCTTCTCCACATCTGTAACAAAAATAAGATCTGTGTTGATTTGGAAACCATCCTCTACCACCACCATAGATTCATCCTCTATGAAATCTTCTTCCTCTTTACTGGTTTTGAAACCCTTGTCTATTATCTTCTTATCTTTCTTGACCATGTTATAATTCTCCTCTAGTGGTATTAAACCCTCCTCTATTTGTACTAAATCTACCTCATCCCCTTATTGGAGAAGAATGTCATCTTCTTAGCCCAATAGATGTTCTTTTAAAATTCGGTGTATTTTTTCCTTCTTCCTTCAAAGCTAATTGATAATATTCCTCCATGTAAAATATTCTATACATGTTTAATTCATATTTAATAGAGAACTTCAAACCATTTACATACCTTACAACCATCAACTTTTATGTCTCTTCATGTTTCATGCGTATGGAAAGTTTGTAAAACTTATCTATATACTCTTGTATACTATGATCCTTCTACCTCAAATTTTGAAATCTTCTGTATAGGGTCTGTACATAATCCATAGGAAGAAATTTATCCCTTAACTTCTTCTCCATATTTTTCCATGAGTTGATCTTTTCTTTACCTTTTTTCTATCTTTCTTTCTGTTGGTGATCCCACCAAATCATTGCATGACTCTTCAATTTTGTGCATGAAAAATTTACGTTCTTGTCTTCTCTCATGGTTCTCAATTTAAAAAATATTTCCATGCTATTCATCCAATCTATCAAATCTTTTGGTTTTAAACTTCCACCATAATCTAGAATGCCTACCTTGATTCCTTCATTCCTTCTTTCTAAATTTATAACCATCCTCTCTTCCATTGATGGTAGCTTTTCTTGTTGCTCCTCTTATGGAATTTTTTATTCATGATTTGTGTCATCATTGACATCATCTTCTGCTCTTCTTTATCTTTGATTCACCATGATCTCAATTCATTATTCTACTTGCCTCTATAGCTCTTGCATAGTTCAGTTCATCTAAGTGATTCTTCCTCATCCTCTCACCATCTCATACATGTCCAAGATTTAAACTTGCTATGATACCAAATAATGAACCCAAATAACATTTAGAAAAATTAAAAATCCAACAAGCTAAGATTTTTTACAATAACCAATATTGAATCTTATTGAATGATTCAAATAATTACAAACCATGCATAAAAAAGCTTCAACTCAGAATTGGAGTTGACATGTGAAATTTAGAACTCTAAAAATAAATAAAACTCAACCTTCTATTTTTAGTAGCTGTTATTTTTAGTAAGTTTCATATGCAATCACGTGTAGCTCTAAAAATCTATAAAAATAAACTAAACTCTAAAATTAACCTATTGGATGAATTTTAATTGAAGTTCAAGTCTAATTACAAAAATAGATAATTTCTAAATTTAGAAAAATACCAAAAATAAAATTAGGCTAAAATTTTAGACTCTCAAATGGTCACATTTGGCCTCTAAAAATTATAAAAACCATTATATAAATGTAAGGATAGGTAATGACTACATTAAACTTTTTGCGCTGATTGTTTTGGCATGAAGATGGGCTGAAACAGAGCTATGGATCAAAAGTTATGCCCTATGGAAGTTTGACCTCTTTTTTGCATCAAAAGTATAATAAAAGAGTTTCAAAAGTAAAATCAGTATTTCAATTTAAAGATCACATCATTGTAAAAACAACTCACATATGCCAAGAATCTAAAATATGTTAGTGTTAATCATGCATTTGTATCTTTGTCTAACAATGTTATGCCTAACAAGGCTTCATATTAAAATGAGAAGATACAACAAAATACATCTAGAAAAATTGATTTAAAAAGTATGAAAAAGGATAATAAGAGCTCAAATGAGATTATAAAGGAAAAATCTAGAAATAAGTTGACCCGACTACCTCCTCTACATCCTCTAAGGAGATCAAAACACTATTGTGCATATCATAGAATACATGGGCATCATACATATAGTTATTTGGATTTAAAGAATAAATTACAAAAGATAATTGATAGTGGTGATCATATCATTGATATATAAATCAAGCAACCCACTCACTTTATGAGTGCATCTTCTGTAACATAAGTGTAAAATGAACTACCATGGGTAAAAATGACAATTCAAAGAAAAAGTATTCGCAAATGAAGAAATTAGAGCAAGAAAAGATTCAAAAGGCACAATTAGGAAAAGAAAATATTTGAAATCCTAAATTCAAGAAAAAAAAATACACAAAGATCAAGATGAAAAATAAAAATTACAAAAGGCATAAGATAAAAAAGAGTAATTACACAAGGAATGTATCATAAAGGCAATGTAACAAAAATAGTAAGAACAAAAGTTACAAAATCAAAATCAAGGTAAGTAAAAATTATCTTCAAGAAAGGGTTCCTAATAAAATAAGTTCAAAATCAAGAGACACTTGCAAAAGCTAATGTTTCACATGTGGTTACAAGGGGGGAATCACTAGCGTTTCCTCATATCAAGACCCTTTCACTATTTTTGCTCTTATAAATGTCAAGAAATTTAGAGATATCAAGGTTATGGTCTATCAAGAAATAATTTTTTGTGTTATGTCATTTCTTACATCTCTTAGAAATAATCATCAACAATTAGATCAAACTAATGCATCAACAATGTGTGTGGGATGAACTACATTAAGAGTTTCATATGCTTCAAAAAAGTGTTATCATACCTTTCATGTTTTTTCAAATCCAAATGCATACAATGTTGTGTTTGGAGGAACATGGTTAAAATCAATAGGAATAATTATTGATAAAAATAAAGGTTGCATCACATTTAAACATGAAGGCAAAGTTACATCCTTTTCCAAAGAAGGAACATCTCTAGAGTAGAAGCAACAAAAAGAAAGCACGTCTTCAGCTAGCATACAAACATATACAAATATGACATATTGGTAGAGGCATAGGGCACAATACACATTGAAAAAAATAAATCAACAAGGTCAATACCACAATATGTGACAATTAGTTATTCATGCACAAATGCAAAATATGATCACAATAGTGATGATAATGGTTCCTATGATAATGCAAATAGGTATGATCCCGATGATACCGATCATGCAAAAAATTATTATGATTATGATGATACAGGGACTACATAGAGGGATCCCTTGATGAGAGCTATCCCCTCTAGTAGAATTATTCCTTCTCCATATCTTCTTTGCTTATCATTCCATATATGCAAAAATTATAAAAAAATAAAATATCACATAAAAAATTCAAAATTAGGGCCTATGTATGCTTTGTTTAGTTCGTATAAATCAATTAATTTATGCATAATTATTCAATACTAATTTCTATCTAGTTTGATATCATATATGCTTTATGAGTGTATATGAGTGAGTGAATAACATATATGTTGCCATCCCCAAGCCTAATTACATGTTATTTCATTGTATTAGACTCAAAAACTATATTCAAACAATAATGATTTATTCAAATATTAGTGCACCTTGCTATTGTGTTATTCCCCTGTTATTGTCCTAGTAAGTTCAAGCTATCATTTATTAGATCCAAACCACACATATGACTTATAAAACTTACAGTTTATACATCATCAAGCTCTCTGAGGGTATCTCAAACATAGGTTTTATCCTTCTTTGGCTATCTCTTGTTGTTTATAGCTCAATTATTTACATGACATATAATTAATTTATTGTTATTGCTCACTCACCAACACATAGATATATTATTGGTTACCTAAGTTATTTAATATACTAGTTTTATAAATTACTTATGTGGATCAATCACATATATTCATGATGTTTTTCATGTTTACATTCATCCTTCATATCTTTTGTATTCTTTATTTGGATTGAGAACATTTAAAAATGTCCTTATGTGTGGTTGTAAGCCTTATTTGTATGATTTTATACATGTGAGTGAAAATTGAAGACGTCTCTTGTATGTGGCCCCTTGACATTCTATTGTGTGCTTTGTGTGTACTCTTTGTTTATGTACATCATAGCCATAACACTTTTATACTTGTTTTCTTTGTTTTCAATTCCATGATGGATATGATGCATCCTCCCAATTTTTTATGCCATGATGGATATCATGCATCTCCACCCAAGTAGTTCTAATCATATTTCAGTATTCAATTTTAATGAATTATCTGTGTGCCAAATTACTAATATCTATCTTGACATTCTCACTATGTATGCTTGTTCTTGCATGCATCTCACATACTATTATGATTAGTTTATCTACATGATGTTTCCATGCTCCTCCATGTTATCAGTACTACTCAGGTTTACATCTTTTGCATAAAATTTCCATATAAATTTTTATTTTGAGTTATATTATTACATAGGATCAATAACTCACCTCAAAAGAGGGGGCATACATAGTGGTTTATCTTAAAGATAAGGTCATTATAGTACGATACACAAACAAACTTTTATAGGTCTCACATAGTGGATCATAGAGCACACCAAAAAAAACTTTGAAAGTCAGTTTGGACAAGAGAGTCCCCTACTATTTTCCAAACATGATGTTATTATCCCATAATATAGAAAACAATAACTTCCATAGTTTATCAGAGGCTCAAGTAGTACACATTATTAATCAACAGGTTCTATAAAATACTCAGAGTTTGTCTTATATTTGATTGGTTTGGGGGATCATGTGCAACATATGCTAAGGTTAACACACAATTTTTTGCTTAGGATTACAGCTATTATTACTCAGTCTTAAAATCCATATATACCAGATATCAGATTGAGGGTATGTAAACAACATATTATTTCATCCTTATTCATTTTTGCACTAATTCTATAGATGGAATTACAATAATTGTAATTCTCCACATTTTATATACCAAACTAAGATTATACAAACTTTTCACTCCAGAAATGAGCCTTATTTCATCTGTAGCGGTTGGTTCACCTTTTTGCTCTAGAACATTCTATTGAAATTCATACAAGGATTACAAGTTGCTTCACCGCCTTGGGTATGCAATAATGGAATCAAACATACCTTGAATTTTTAAGAACATTCTCCTAATCATTGAGGATTGAAGCATGCACAATCTAATCCAAGATTATTAATGCAAATGAAATATATAAGGGTCCAACCCTCTATAGTCACTAGTTTTACACCAGAAACATAATGATTCATGTACCCAATCAATTGTATTTGTTCCTTATTTTATATATATATAAGTTTTCTTGTCTTTACTTCTTAATTTTCATCTTAAGTAAGGACTGATTTTATACATGTTTCATTATATATTCATGTGAAAAATAACTCAATGTTGTAACCTATACTCAAGACTACACTTCATAGGTAAGTTTAGATCCACATTTTTCCTTATAGTCTGGTAATTTTACTTTGTTACCTTACTAGAATAAAAGGGAGAAAAATGTAGACACATAAATTAAAATTTAAGCTAAAACAATGCACTTGTGACCACTCTTTTGACACAATTCATGATTTATCATAGGGCCTTTTCCATCTTCCTTCACTTTATGCATGATGACTTATTCCTTAAAGCAACCCAAATCACTTTGAAATGTCTCTATCCAAAATACTTAGCAACCTAAGCTTGTTATTAGATTGAATCACACCTTTAACTTAGTAGTTTTGTATCTTTGGATAATAGCACCTTATTGGGATAATAACACACCCCTCTATTGTCCACTTCTACCAACAATGTCCTCCCACCAATTAAAAACTATTTTCTAAAAATCAAAAGTTGTGAAAGGGTCATCCCATGAGTTTAACAAGCCCCATCTAAAGGAATTCCTAAAATACCGCTATAAAGCCACATTTCAAACCATTTTGCACATAAGAGGCTTCCACATTGAAAAACACCAAAATTTTAATTGAACATTGAGAGTAAATTCCCCTTTTCTCCCAATTATAATCACATACAACCATAGTATCCATGAGATAAAATACGAGTACACCTCCAAGGTTGTAAGTCATGGTTGAAGTACTTAATCACACTAGGATTGCACTAGAAATTATAATTTTAACTAGTTTGACACACATTACCATCGTATGAGAGAACTACATGTTGTTTGATCCCTCCTCAAAGTGTTGGTATGTAGGAAATGCTCAACATAGAGTGTGTTGAGATTGATCACAACTTTAACTATTGAACCCTTTTAATTTCATGATTGCATTCATTTTCTTATGTCATTGAGCTAGGGTTTCAAGAAAAGAAAGAGTTACACAATGGTCCCTATAGTAGATCAGAAGGTCTCACAAAGTCCATAGAATAAATAGGTGAAGGTGAACATAACCCATAAATCTCAGAGCCTTGTTATCTTCTAGACAAAGTTTCCCTATTCAAATAATAATGTCCCCACTACTATCTAATTATAACATTGTTATCCAAGTATCCTACCAACTCCTATTTTGGGTTTACACTCAATCAACATAATCTATCAATCATTCTCAGATCCAAAAACAATCTACATCTCATTTTTTCCATCTAAGTTTATATTCCTCTTTGCACTTTTCATATTTATTATATTTCCATATTTAAGAAGTTCCAAATTAGCTTGTGTCATTTATTGCATATTTGTAGTAGTTTAATTTTGCATAATATTTTGTCATATTTTGGTAATTTACTTCCTACTTTGCCAAATTAGGGTAAAACATGTGTGTATTTTCACATTTGATTTCATTTTACACCTCCCATATTGATTAGATTTATGATTGCACTAGGAAAAGTGTTAGGATTAATAAAAACCCATATATCATGTTGAACATCATTTGGTTAATCCTAGGGTAATCTTGAAAAAAATTAGAATTCATAAATGTGTATAATGGTGCAAAAATTAAGGTTACTTTAGTTAAATATATGAATGATATGCCTTTGTAAAATGCTAGTATGTATTCTTCTAATTCCAATGATGAAATTTTTTTGAATGGCAAGGGATCTCAAAATATTGATGTGAATGAAAACAATTAAGAAGATTTGGATGAAGAACCCTATTTAAAGGCTCAAGATAAGTATATATTTAAAAAATATCTCTCAAACAACCCTAATGAGATTTTTGTATTCATAAATGTTATAAAATAAGTTTCAAATCAAAGTATGACATCCAATGTGGTCATTTCTCAAGTTGATATTCAACCTTATATTTCCTGTTACATCTTGATTTTTTGTTAAGCAAATTTACTTGATTGTCCTTGGATTCTTATGGTTGAAAATTTGATTTGGTTATTATTTAACTAAGTTGTAAGTCATAATTTGTTATGGGATAGATGTATGTTTCTTTGATTTCATGATTACATTGTGATGAGTTATTTGTATTGTATATTTTTTACATTTTGATCATGTCGATTGTTATTACAATAATATTTTATGATATATGTCACAATGTTATAGACTAACTACCTTCTTATCGTGAGTTGGATGCATGAGAGATTCATCTCTCAAAGCATGATAGAGGGAGAACATCATCAGAGAGGGTGATGTAGGTGGAGGTGTTGGGGGATGATAGAGGAATGGATAAAACCCTTGCACACACTATGTTAATGACACTCATTATATGCATAGTTCAAATAATTAGCGTTAGTACATTTTTAATGTTGTTTGCATTTAGATAATTATTTGTGCATAATTGGTTGTGTGTTAGCTCAGTTTAATGCTTATGTGAAATAAATTTCTTGTGATTACATTGTGGTACTATGTGTTTATGTCATGATTATGTCATGATTATGTAATTCATGATTAAATGTAGATTTACGTGAATAGTGTTTGGTACTATCATATATAGACTAACGAACATGTCTTAGTAATGTTGAGAACATAAACTAGTTATCTTTACTATATTCGAGAAAATCATTATAAGGCTTAACGACTTAATATAAATAAATAACAAAAGACAGATAATTTATGCAACGTGACTTCCTATTTTTGATAAAGGAATATAATTGAATTTATATTAGTTATATTACTATTTAGTCATGATGTTGGTTGTCCTAAATTGATTTAAAAAGTAAACCTAGATATTATCAATAGTGTTAATTTGAAGTTATATATATATATATATATAGAATTGGAAAAACCACATACAAGAAATAAAATAAAGAAAGTGATTGTATTGATTTTTATAATTAGGAAATAAAATAATAATTAAGAAAAATATATATTCAGGAAAAAGAAAAAAAAAAGAAAAACATAAAGAGGAAAAAACAAATTAAGATGACATGAGATTGCTCAATTTTAAAACACACAACAAACTAAATATGATGTAAAGCTGTAGTACACACTGAGCCTTATGACATATAATTTAGTAAATTGTGTTATGTTATTCAAAAAAATATAATGAACTACAAATATATGGTGATCTGCAAATTATCATAAGGGTGATCTGAGTGCATTACGATTCAATATAGCTATCCAAAGTATAATACCATTCTACATAGCAAACCATAATAAATAATGTACATCTAATCCTTTTATAATATATATGTAGTGAACCATGTAAAACATAGAGAACTAAGCCTTTTGATATGTAGTGATTTGTGTAATGTATATTATATTCCCCACTAGACTTATCAAATCAGAGTTGTAAATTATTATGCTTATATCAACACTACATTATTACCCAATATGTGAATAGATACGTTTTATGATATAAAATAAGAACATATGGATTAGTAAAACTATATATAGATGGCATCGTTATTTAGTCACTAAAATGTTATAGAAATTATATAAAATTAATTAAATCTGAATATTACTTATTACTTATTTCGTGATTAACTAACATTAATACCAGACTATATCTACATTTGATGTTACTTATTACACTATTATCCAATATATGCTATATAACATCATATCATTAGTCTAATATATATCCATAGTCATATTGAGATATCTATTCATAATGGAGATGAACATAATATTAATAATTATAATATATGGGGAATATCGAATAACATATGTAATATGTGATTGGGATAATTCGATAAGCTATAAATTATTGGACTTAATACACAATTTGTATATTATATAAGAGCAATTTGTATATCGACATGGTTTTAGTGATTTGTATATTTGATGAAGCTTTAGTGTATTATATATAAGGGCAATTTATATATTGTTAGAATAGAAACCATAAAATATATATTATAATTGTTATTATGATTAACTGATATACATTTTATGGTGATTTGATTTAAGAAGAGAATGATATGGATATAATTAGCCTATTAACTATAATACTCTATTCATTAATATTCTGGGAATATTAATATCTTATAATTGATCGTCAATGTATTCTATGTAGGAAAGTCATAATGATTGTTGAAATTATATGAAGTCTTTGGTTAGAATTATAAATGATTGTTGACCTTTTTATATAGTATATATATATTTTTGAATACTTATATGTAAAACATTGTATGGATATAGTTAATTTGTACAAGGGTATATATATATGGGAAATATACCTATATATGGAATTAGGTATTCATATAGATATATAACATAAATAGGTGTATTAGGCTATGAGCCTATACCTATAATTGTTATTGACTGTTAAAAATAAGTCACAAGATCCCAAGGGTCATGAAACTATAACTATATGAATACGGTCCCCTAGATACGTAATAAGTTGTTTAAATGAAAGATTATGTTCATATGAGGTATAACTTGGATTATGAGTTATTTGTTTCTCTGAAATAATTATGATTGGTTGTTTGATATTGAATAGTAGTACATAAAATGATGGATTGTGATATTAGTCCTTGTCATAGAATATACTATATTTGATTCTACTTATAGAAATTAAAATATGCAATCTAATTATTGATATGGTATGAACTGTGCTTATTATGCTAATTATTTATGTGACAAATAATATAATGAAGATTCATTCATATGTTTGATGGACTAAATATATGCATTTTGATTATTCTTGTGTTTAACACATTTTATGCCTGCTAGTAAGAAGTAATCTATATGAATATGTTGGTTATATTCATGTTAACCAAATCTCATATTACTGGTATTAAGTAAGTAGTAAGATAGACTTCACTAGATTATTAACATCGCCAATGCCAGATGAAGGTAATATGATCAAGTAGTGTGTATGAATTTGACTGATCCTAAAGATCAATAATTATTAAATTTTTTGGCCAAAGTAATGTTAGTTAGACATTATCATTTCATACGTTTGATTTACATGTTTGTACAATATCATGTTAGAATGGATTTCTTTATGGGATACTTCATGTTCTTAGAAATCATATAACACACGGGTACTAGCTTATCTTTCTAGATTCTCACACCATCACTATTTACTCATGGGTATGTGCACCAACTTGGAGGACAAAAAATGGCCTACTTGTGGACACGATTTTTTTGAAATTTTAAAAATGTGAACTTTTACAGATAACTAGATATTTCTGCACTCAAAATTTGAAGATGGTATAAAAACATGAATTGTAGCATTTTGAGTCTAGTTTCCAAAAAACTATTTTTTTTGAAAAATGATTAAGTATAAATAGGTAAAACATCTAAAATTTGAAGAGGACCTCATATTTTTTTTAAGAAAATTTGAATTGTACCATTCCGTGCGACCCACTATTTTTTGAGCATCGTTTAATATTATTAGAAACCATTTGGTGAATATTTAAATTAGCTCTTCTAGTGTGTTATGAAATTTTTTTAATATTTTTTTATGAATATATTTTTTATTAATTTTACAATTAAGTATATCCTGAAAATTGACAAAAAAATGGATAGCCATCCGTGCGACCCACCATAACTACCTAAAAAAAATGAAAATTGATTTTTAAAAAAATGTGTGTAGAATTAGGCCTAGTTTGTTACCATTTATTTTTTTTGCATTTGCATAAATGAAAAACAAATTAGATAAACATGAATAAACATGTATGGGTGAGGCTTGTAGTCGCCTATAAAAGGTGTTGTTAGAAATAAATATAGTTTGAACCCTTAAAATAGCCCAAAAATTATAAAAATAAAACATTTAGAAAGAAGACAATGTGATCGTTGTAACGGTAATAATTTTTCCAATTTTGATGTTGAAATCCATAGCATATTTGATGATTGAAGTTGAATTTTGTTAGTTTTTTGTAAAACTCTCGATCTTGGCCGTAAATGCATAGTCACGAGCCTTTGCTCAGAAATCCAAACCATTTTTGAGCCTAAAGGATCGATTTGAAATTCAAATTTAAATAAAACATACACATTATATAATGCATACATGTTATATAACACAATAAACAATGCGTACACATTATACAACATGTACACGTTTCTTAGACATAAAATAAAACAATCAAATTTCATGTTTGTTATGGGGGAAAAGTCCCATTAGCCATGCATTCTTATAGGGGAAATGTTAAATTTCATGTTTCTTATAGGGGAAAGGTCCCATTAGCTTTGGACAGTGAATTAAGGTATCATAAGCTTGCATTAGACTTTAAAATTTTGACCCATTTTAATATGTCATCTTAACTACTTATAACTAGGTTTCAAGGTCTAACACATTATACATTTGATAATATAGCTAATTTTATTACAAGAGGCCATAAAATGTATTTTCTAAACTTATGATCAAAACTTCACCTTTAGTGTACCAATCGTTGTGCATTAGAGTATCAATACTTAACTCTTACTTGTCAAGATGTGATTGGTTACTTTTCATTTTATAGGATAAATGTTGAACAAGTATTAGATATTACATGTTCAGCTTTTGGTGCACTTTAATATATAAATATATACACCAATATGTTTCATCAATAGAACACATGTGCTTGGTTACATTTAAAAGCCTTATTTGAAAAATCAAACATGCGTGCAACTATTGGGATCTTTCCCCTAGTAGGGCAAGGATATACCTTACCACCGTACTTGCCTAAAATCTTACTTGCCCTTAAATTTTGTGTTTCTTACTGATATTATCCTACTTGCCTAAAATCCTATCTTACCCTTTTGTTGTTTCTTTGATATCTTTGACCAGACACCTTTATTTATAAATTTTGAACTAATTTGTTTAAGTGAAAAACTGTTGAATTGGAATATGTAGTATAGATAATCTTGTGTAAGTAGAAATAAGAATTGAGCCTTTGGTGTAACAGTGCATCTCTTTGATATATATTTTAAAAATTATATCTAATGGATCCTAACACCTATGAATCATGCCTTGGATTATCTAAAAAACATTCTTAAATTATGTTGAATAAAGTCACTTAAATTTCCTCCAAGGTCACTTAGTGCATCTAATTCAATAGGTGCATTTTGAGGTCCCAATTGATTGTCTAACAAGAGCTGTATATTATTACAATTATTACCCTAATGTATTCAAATACATTATTCAAAATTTTCCTAAAATTAATATCTCTTGTTAAAATATGGTTAATCCTCCATTCTGTGCACATCCTTCATCTACCCCTCCATCACACATGGGATAACCATCAATTACTCCATCTATTCCCATGCCATCTAAAAAGTGTGTATTTGACATGGGACTAGTCCTATCCACATCATGGATGCAATAATTGCAAGCTCAAAAATAAGCTAGACAACACTTGATGCTTATCAATACCATAGAGTTTTATACCTTACTATGTAATTGGGATGATAAGATATGAAAGTAGGATGATGGACCTACAATGCATTTACATGTTATATATTAAATATTTTGGTCAAGTTGGGTACGCATTTTATTTTGTATAATATTTGGTTTTGAGCTCAATAAACTTGAAATGGTCACATGTATCCATTAGTGATGATATGGTAATTTATTAAGATGTTGTTTTAAGATGATGTGCCTAGTGATGAATGTATAACTTAGAAAATATCTATTTGCACTAGGGACTTTATACAAAACCATTAAGGGATGGCATAGACCTGGCATTGACCAAGTACAAAATATGTATAAGTTATCCTAGCTTAAACTCTATTGAACTTATTCAAGATACATTAAACCTATGACAATGTCCCTTAAATATGAGACCTACTTCCTCGCAAGGATGATGTTGAGTAGAGAGACCCAATAATTATTCATGTGGATGATGAATTTCTCACCTCATATAGATGGTTTATTAGAATTGAATACCAATGTGCACCCCCTCACCAAAGGTTTCAAGATTATATATATATATATATATATATATATATATATATATATATATATATATATTGTACATATATCTTCAATCATCTTATTTGAATATTTCATTGTAATGAGCTTAAACCTTATGATGTGGATTGCAATAAAGTAGTATGTGTCTCATAATTCTTACTCTGGCTTGGGATTTGATTTTGAGGCTCATCCATTACTAAATTGTGTTCTCTCCTACATGTAGGACTTAATATGAATGTAAGTTTTGGGATCTCTAGAGGTAATTCAAGGTAGAAGGATATAAATAATTTGAATATGTATACATGTAGAAAAATGATAACGTTTGGTGGTTGCTTGAAATTTGGATGGGACCTTTTAGGCCTCTACATTATAATTTTCATTCATTAATGGCAAGTCAGAGGCTCGCACCACATACATGTGAATTATTTACTAAACATGAGTTGATTGGATCGATGTCAAATTTTAAACATTATTGGCTTATATGTACATGTATTCATAAATTTGTGAATAGGCCTTAGTTGGATTGGTTTGATTGATGATGGAACATGTCTAAGTATAAAATATGTGCATATCTAACAACTCTAACACTTCTCTAGGTGTACTAGACCTACACATGTATGTGGAAATCTTTGATTAGATTGGGCATCTTAAGGCTTTGACAAATTTGATGCTTCTAGGAAAAGTGACACTTATATATCTAACACAAATATATGTGTATACAAGATACACAATTGTACAAACATATCTAATTGGATCGAGCCTCACAAGGATCTGATATCTAGCTCTTTAAAGTTTTTAGGACCTGATACCTCTAACAGTGTTGACACTTCTGAGCACATATGAGGTACACATGGTGATATGTAATTAAATTTGGCCTCTTAGGGCATTGTCAACTCTAAAACTTCTAAGACTTGATGCATCTCTGATAGATTTAACACAAGTTTGGGTGTATGAGGTACACACGTCACATAAAAAGGTTCAATTATAGGGGCAATTCAATTGAGGAGGCATGGGAGGCCAATTCGAACCCCTTATTTACATAACTATAAGATCATGATATATATGATTTGGTTCAAAATTAAGTATGATTCTATCTATCATGAATTGAACCAATTAGTCTATTAGTTCAATTAAGGATGTGATTTGGGCAAAATTGAGCCCCTAAACCAAATTTTAGGCCCAATTGATTGCATTATATAAATGCAACATGTGTAACTTAACTTACCCTAATTTAATTATAAATGCATATTTGAATGCAAATGTGGCCAATTTCAACCCATTGAACCTAAATTAGAGTCTAAAATGTGAGTGAAAGGGCTAAATTAGGTCACATTTCATGACATGTTGGTCATAAACCCTAATTTTATCACTTGAACATGGACGTAGTTCTCCTAAACCCTAATTTTATGACATATACACATGTACAAACCCATTAAAATAAACCCCTAACCCTAAATCCTAATTTTATAATAAACACAACACCTAAGGTCCTTGATTTCATCATAAATGCATAAATTCATGAATGTGATTAGTGCTAATTTGTGAATCTATTATTCACCTAGTTTTGTAAGGACCTATAATGGGATTTTTGGTAAAATTAGCTCATTTTATATTAGATATTAAGCATTATTTTATCATTCATTAGTCTTATTGCTTCATAGTCTTATCAAGAGTCTCATTGCATCATGTATTAGAAATTTATGCATCACATTTGGGATTTATGCATCATATTGAGCCTAATTGAATCATATAATAGCTTAATTGCATCATATTGAACCTTATTGCATCATATGATAGATTAATTACATCATAAGATAGCTTAAATGCATCATATTGGAGATTTATTATGTATGATAGTCTTATTACATCGCACGATAGTCTTATTACAATACATGCTAGTCTTATTGCATCATATGATATTCTTATTGCATCATATTGAGCCTTATTGCATGATATGAAAGCATTATTGTAACATATGATAGTCTTATTTCATCTTATTAGGGATTTATGCTGCATATTAAAATTTTAATGAATTTTATTACATCATATTATAGTATTATAATGGAAAAAATAGTTGAATATGAGTTTTTTTTCTTGTTTGTATAGTATACATCTATACTTACAAAAATGTGTACGTGTTATAGAAATGAATACACAATCCTATAATGTGTACACATTCCTTGAAATAAAAATAAAAACTCACTTTTCAATGTCTATTTTTATTCCTAATCAAGATTGTTGTCCCCACAAACATTCTCTATGTACTCTCTGTACTCTGTGTACTTTCTTGGTTGCAATTTTTTTGGACCCCACATTTGAAGTAATTTTTTGGTTTCTTTTGTCGAAATGGGCTCCGATTTGCATTCAGGGAGGAGGAAGAAGTTGAAGAATAAAACATTAGATAGATTAGAAGAGTTGAGAGGAGAAAACAAGGTAGGAATGCAAGCAACTCATTTCATACAAGGTACAAACACTAACCCTGATGAGCCAAATGCCTTAGATAATGAGGCAATTGACAATAATCAATTAAAAAATAATGAAATTTATAATAATCAATTGAATTATGATGAAATTCAAAATAATGAATTGAATTATGATGAAATTGAGAATATAAAATTAGATAATGTTAAAAATTCACATTCAAATTTTAAACTTTTTGATTGTGTTGATGAAGAGCCTATGCACGATACTTTACGCACAAATAATGAAGAAAATTTAATGGACTCAAATAATGATGAAACTAACAATGAAAAAAATTTCATGGAAACACATAATGAATAAATAAACGCATTTGAAGAAAATTTTGTGGAAACATATAATGATTTTGAAACACCCTCTGAACGAATTCTACCAATAACAACACCTCTAAGAATTGTGCATAGAAAAGATAAGTACTTAATTGAAGTTGATGAAAATATTTTGAAACCAATGCATAAAAAAATGTCTGACCACCATTCAAGAAGATTGGCTCAAGAAATTTGAGATAATTTATTTCATAAATTTGAGTATGATAGTCAAAGATGTCAATTATTTGTTTCATTGATGAAATTGCTTAAGATGAGACCTGTAATGTACACAATAGGACTGAGAACATCTAACATGGATAATGAAAATGATGAAATTGTTGAAAATCTACATGATGCATATCATATTGTAGGTCTGAAATCATGCAACAAAGACTGTAATGATACTTGACATATAATGACAACTTATGCAGTATGTGGTAAAATAGGGAAAAAATGATTGATTTTAAAAACAATTCAAAAACTTGATATAAATAGAAAAACATTAATGAAAGTAATTGCAAGACATGAAAAACTTAATGAACCCAATTATGAAAGAGCTTTGTTCATTGATATTAACAATGATAATGAAGAGTTAGAGGTGGAGGGTGATCAATCCTATGCTTTTGAAGAGGAGAATCAAGGGAAACATTTGGGGGTTTATAGCGCCCATGCACAGAAAAATCACAAATTAGATTTTGGAAGCCCCTCTTTCACTTATAAAGGAAAAGATAGTCTAGGGACTGATGAAAATAAGGGTGTTAAAGATTCACTCCAAAAAATCCATACCAAAATCACAATCCAAAATCTCCTTTGCAGAAAAATCTTGGAGGAATTTGAGAGGTTAAGTAATTTTCTTAGTTTTAACAAATTTATGGTTCATGATGGCAAGACTTCTGAGACTCACAAATCTTTAATGAACCCAATATGAAAGAGCTCTGTTCATTGATATTAACAATGATAAGGAAGAGTTAGAGGTGGAGGGTAATCAATCCTCTGCTTTTGAAGAGGAGAATCAAGGGAAACATTTGGGGGTTTCTAGCGCCCATGCACAAAAAAATCACAAATTTGATTTTGGAAGCCCCTCTTTCGCTTATAAAGGAAAAGATACTCTAGGGGCTGATGAAAATGAGGGTGTCAAAGATTTGCTCCAAAAACTCCATACCAATATCACAATCCAAAATCTCCTTTGCAGAGAAATCATGGAGGAATTCGAGAGGTTAAGTAATTTTCTTAGTTTTAACAAATTTGTGGTTCATGATGGCAAGACTCCCGAGACTCATAACTCTAGAGAGGACTCTTTTCAGAAGGATAATGTGGAGGAGGATACCTAGGTTGCTAATAAAATCATTAAAAAATCCCCTCGCGTGGATCTCAAAAGGAAGAAGTTGGATAATGAGGAGCAACAATTCATTGGCAATCACACTAGAGGCAAATGTCACAAAAAAGAAAATACAGTGACCGAATAATTGGTCACTTACTCTAAGTTAGAATAAGTCTGTTGTTTCCCATTTTGGGTTGGGCCTTTTTTGATCTTTTGGCTGACTATTGGCTAAAGTTTAGTGGAAGTTAGGCTAGTTGTCATGGTGTTCACCCTTATCTCATTTGGGATTTGTTGCTTTCTCTCACTTTTCTATCTATACTCTTTTGTACTAGGTCTGGTTCCCTTCAAACCATCTTTACCTATCAAATAAAAAAGATATCTATTCATTTTCTGGTAGACTTCCATGAAAGGATAAGGCTATAGCTGATGCTTTGAAAGAGTTACTTGGACAATTTTGAAAAGATAATACAATAGTTTCACCCAATGCAAGAGATGTAGTGAAAAGAAGAGTTGGTTCTCATAATCATGAACTACATCCAAAACATTTCTTGGATATGACTCAAACACAATTGTACTCTAAATTTTAGAAAAACATCTATGAATTAATATTAGTCAAAGACTTTTTTAAATGGTAAAACTTTTTTATGTAAAATTAAATCACACACGCACCACTTGTTGTTATAGGCAACATGTTGAATTTTCAATGCACTATGATGTTTTTTGCCATATTCATTAAACTTTTGGTGAGAAGCTTAAAAATGGATCAATTATGCCAATCCATCAAACATGTGCCCACAAATCCTCTTTGCACACAACATATAAATTTAACCTAATGCAATGACATTTATGATAACTAAATGTATGGCTTCCCTACTTCAAGTGTTGAAGGTGGTTTGGAGGTTGGGGTAAGTCTATGGGAAGAGACATGGCCAAACATCAATATTATATGTGTGATAGTGGGGTCAAGAGTGAGCAATAGGGTCACAGGGGAAAAATAATCTTCAAGAACATGAATTAGGCCTAGTAGGCCTTATAGTCCTACTTGGGCAAAAGTGGAAAATATGTACAAGGAAGACTTGGGGCCTTCAATGAAAAATTCAAATTGGTATGTTTTAGATGTCAGTATGTTTTCAAGAAAATAAGATATGTTGGGAGGTCAAATTGGTCCTTTGGAGAGTATGTACAGGGCATGAAAAACCCTAAACTAGTGAGCTTCGGGCATTTTTGAGAGATTTAACCATGGGAATTAATGAAACTTTGTAATCTTGCTCCCCTATACATAGCCTTGACAGAGCATTGTGTCCATAAGGTGTGGAATGAGAGCATGATATTGTTTGAGTACTTTAAGGGGGTTATACCAGGTATGTTATGATCACCTAAGACCATCTGTGACAATAGGTTTAGCTCTTGAAACATAGACCAAGATTTGGTCCTTGAGACCTAAAGAAGGTGCCTAGAAAGAAACTAGAAAGAGATTCAAAGGAAATTTGTTTATGAGACATGAATGGAATGAGGTAAAATATGTATGGATAGGGATCAATGCTATCAAGGAGGTACTATTAAGAGTACAAGGAATAATTAATATGTGTAAGAAGCTAAATTAAGTCCAAAGAGTCAAAAGAGGAGCTAGCTTATGAAAGAAGATTCAAATCAAACCATAACAAGTGAATGTCTGATTTGCAACATTATCCTAACAAACCATAGCATAGCAAACCATATCATAGCATAGCAAACCATAGAAAATGAATGTCAGTTAGGTCTTAATTTCTTATAAAGGTCTGATTTGAAACATTATCCTAACAAGTTATTCTCAATCTCATAACATTTGTAATCCTTAAGAATACTTCAAAACCAATCATTTATAATACTTTGAACACAAGTGATTCAAACAAGATTTACTTCATTAGTTTTCTTAAATATTCATGTACAAGATAATAACATCATGTAAGAATTTCATATATAGGCATACAACGTCAATAATACATGCATTGCCATATAGGCATACAAAAAATTACACCATGTATAACAACATACTATCTAATGTCGGGTGAATACATCATATACGTATGTACAATGCCAAAAATGCGTATATTACCATATAGTCATACAAAAAAGTACATCATTTATAACATCCTAATCATCAAATAGTCTCCGTCTCTTTGCCTTATTTGAAGAAGACTCTTTTTGGGATGCCCTGCTTGTAGATGGAGCTATCCTGAATGCCTTAGATTGCTCCAAGGTTTAATTATAGGTTCTATGCTCATAGCTCGCTTGCAGTCGAACCTATTCTAATGCAAAAATTATTATAAAATCAACAAGTATACGTGAAACCAAGTTAATAAACTCATGTTTTAAACTATAATAAAAAAATCATTTAAACATGCACTTACCATAATCTCATGGTCCTCCTCAATTTGTCATTGATGCTCGACTAGGTCAATGCTAGGTTCAGTTGCACGAATAGGCATGTCAAATGATGAAGAAACATGAGGAGATGTCATAGTAGTCATCTAAATCAAATTATCAAATGTCATATGACATCCCTACATACACAATACATTTATTCATATAAGTTATATTTGCCAAAGTATATAGTAAAATTATTAAAATAAAAGTACTAAATTACAATTCAAAATTACAAGTGAATATACATACCTTAGTCAGTGCCTGTGTAGATGACATTGCAGCAAAAATTATTGAGTCTGTCTCTACTCATAATGATGGAGGAGTGTCCACCCTAGTCATCAGTTGAGCAAACAACCTAATAATTAATAACTTGGGCAATTCATTGGTTAAATAAGTTGCTAACAAACTTAGTCTTGCATACAGTCCAAGATTCAACTATAGTCCAAGCATTTTATTACTTTGGTATAAATTTATATGGAAGGTTAACTAAGGAATGTGCATAATATTTTTGAGAATAATATTTTTAGGAATCTAATTGGTCAGGAAGTGGTAAAATCCTATTTATCCACTGTCCTTGTTCTTGGAAAACATATAGTTTGTAAACTAAGAAATTATGCGCCATGTGTTTAGTCTTGTAAATTGTTATGGACTATAAAGATTTTAAATAAGGATGTTGAATGATGATATAAAGGGGGAGATCATCTTGATATAGGTTTAGAGTGCTTTGACATTGAAAGAGGAAACAATCCCTGAGTACCTTGTTTGCTAAAGGGCAACATACAGTCAAAGGACTAAGTTATAGTAACTGAAACTAGTTTGGGATTCCATTGAGATTGTAAGGGGTATAAGATAGTAAATGAAAGTGTATATAATACATATTAGGTTTTGAAGATATTGAGATTTGAAGGAAAGGCAAAGTATCCCAGTACCCTATTTTCTTGTGTGCATAGGCAGGGTTATAAACTGAGAGTTTTGAGTTTGCAATTGATTATGGGATTTCATTACTTGCTATCTAAATGAAAAAGTTGTATAGGGTCAACATAAACCCAATGAATTTTTATTAGGGTTTTGAAACCCACTAAGACAAAATTTATCCCCTTTAGTGTGCTCTCGGCCTTGGTAATGGCCTAAAAACCCTGATTTTAGGGTTTAGTGTATAAAATGAGATTTGACAATTAAAAAATTCTAAAAACTTGTAATATTACATTATTTGATGTCTTATCACTAATGGACATGATTTTAGGTTTGTCAGGTATGGAAAAGTATGTAAATGAGGTTGTGATATAGTGTTAAGCCTAGAGAAGGGTTAAGGGAGAAGGGGTGATATAAAAATGTGAGAATTTGTCCAAAGAAGGGGGTCAACAAATGATTGATTCAATTGAAAGAGATAAATGGGTATTTGGAAAGGTCAATAAATTATAGATAAAGTTCATACATGTTTCATAATAAGGAGGTTTGCATAAATGGAGGGCTAATTGGTGAGAGGCCTAAGGAAGGAAGTACAATTTTACTTAAGAGTTGTGTTAGAAGGTTAATGTGGGAGTTATATGGGCTAAATGGGTCCTTAAATATGTAATTAGTTTCTAGTGAAGATCTGTCAAATGCTCCCAACAAGGAACTTTACCCAAAAATAGGGCTAGTAGAAGGTATTCTAGAAAGGTGTATGTGAGGGGTAAGTAGATAGATAGTTTGAGTTAGTGACGTGACCAAGGATGTAGAGAGAGAGTGATAAGAAGATAGAAGGATTTATTTGACTAATATTATCATTGTTATTTTATTACCCAAAGGACTAAGGGAATGAGTTATGAATGGATGAAGGAGAAGCTTGAAAGGAAGGGATATAGGTAGAGTTTGGTACAGAAGTTGATATAGATTTGCATCAATGGATATAGATAGAACCTATCCCCAAACTAGATATAGTAGGTTTATGGGCCCCCTAAGTAGGTGGTGGTAATAAACCACTCAGCCCCATCTATCTATATGGGGTTGAGGTCCCCTATTTGTATATGGTCGCAAGGCCTATGCCATATATATATCAATTATAGTTTATAGTCAACGCTCTCCCAACAAACCAATAGAATTGACTAGTTACAATGGGATCAAGAGGCTATGCCATCTAATTTTATAACTCCATAAAGATGAAATTATTATGCTCAAATGGAATCAAAATGGGAATTGAATTACTAGATATGACCATTTTGGATATTGATCATAGAGATTGAACTGCTATATGTTATTAGGATAAAAAGGAATCAAGTGTATGGATATGAGGCTATAAAGGAGTGGTGTGAATATTGATGAAGACATGCTAGGATCGATGGTCAATTTGATAGAAATATATCATACCATACAAATTTTATCAAATGAATTATATATATATATATATATGTATATGTATATATATATGTATATGTATATATATATGTATGTATATATATATATATATATATGTATGTATATATATATATATATGTATGTATATATATATATGTATGTATATATATATATATATGTATATATATATATATATATATATATCTGTGTGTGTGTACATCTAATCCTATTGATTGGGATTGATCCACTATGGAAACTACATATAATGGGATATCAAATAAATGTTCAACTCACTATTTTGGTTATTGAAAACATAGTTGAGATTGAGGATGAGTTTATAACAAGTTACGCCAATCCATGTTAATACATCAAACAATAAAAAGTCTAACAAAATTATATTAGGTAATTTATATAAATTCTTATACAAAATCACCAAGGATGCAATTAAGGTGTATGAATCTACATCTAGAGTATATAAGATTCACTTGAAATTTTACCTCTGTAAATGTATATGGTGTCATACTGATAGGGATAGATGTAGTAGCTTGGGTTGGCCCACTACCTAGTTGTGATGTCGAAGGCAACATACCTATTGGAACATAAAAAAATAAATATATATTATTCCATTTAAACATGTAAATTATTTATTACCTTTTAAATTACAAATATAACTTAAAAATTTAACATTGAATTTATATAAAATATATCTTCATGTGTGTAGAGACTCCCAATGTATCTAAACCAAATGTGTGTGCCAACAACTCATCAGTCAAGACCACATCCTACAAGCCCCCTGAAGTGCCACCATCATCATCTAAAGGTCAAGTGCATATAAAACTACAACATCTACATCAATGGGGTTAGGTATGACCACTAGCTAGAGTATCTCGAGCATCTATCTCTGAAAGTATACTCATATGATAAATGAGTGTATCAATAAGTGCACTAAACACATGCAAAGTGTCTATCTCCACAACCTCTGTCACCATAGAGGGAATCTCTGGATGAAGTGGATTTTGGATAGGGTCCTTTTAGGCTAATTAAGTGCATGAAGTACACTTTGTCGATCTTATGTGGAGCCTTTCCCTCAGCCCTAAAACTCACCATAGTCAAAGTAATTTGGAATTTGATTGAGGGCAAACTCACAATAGAGTTTTCTCAAAAACTACAAAGGGAACTCATGGTTATTACAAGGGGGATAGTCAAACACCATCCACCATCGCTCTAAAAAATTGGCCTCAACCAAATCATGTTGGCATCAATGGATTGGGAAACATTTGGTTGTTATGAGAAATGGGGCATTGGTGGTCAAGTTGATAAATAAAGTACAAATTTGATCTTTTATTATATTTTTGCTTTTCACCTCAGATGCTGATAATTTATCAACATAGTAAGCCCTATAACTATCCCTATATGACCTCTATCTATCAATTTGACTCATTCTCGAGTCAACTTGACCTAATACCAACTCTAGGTTATTGGCCAAATAGGTGTGGTGGGTGTTTGTGGAAGTGAGCTCCTTCATTCTCCTAATTATTTGCTCAATTTCAATTTTGTTCTCCACTATGTGAGCAAATAATTCCTCTTGGCTGCCTGGGGTATCTAGGAGAACTACAAGAGGGTTAGGAGGGTTGGGTGGAAGGTGAGGCAGAGGATTAGGTGCAAGGCTACGTGGAACATGCTGACTTGTTATAGAAAAATAAAAAAACAAATTTTTAATTCACATTAAAAAAAATTAAGAAAATCAAAAAAATTGATTTAATCTATAAACAACATACCACTTCTTCATGATGGCATCATCGATCTGGTGAATGGAGGGCATAACATGAATCTTGTAGGCCAAAATGTGAAATTATAGCCAAAATGTGATCTTGCAGCCAAAACGTGAATGAAAATGAGGAAAACACGAATGTATTAGGATGAGGGTTTTTTTTGTTTTATAGTTTTAATAATGTGTACACATTATTAAAATATATAGGAATGCATACGTGTTCTTATTCATTTTAATAATGTGTATGCATTATTGTATAACTCATACACGTTATAGGGTATGTCCATGGAATTGTCCCCCAACTCTGTGCACATAACCTTATTCATGAAGGGAGGGACATTCTTTGATGGGGGTTTGTGCAGGGAATCGATGGTCCATGATTGGTATTGAAAATCACTTAGATGATGTTCTCGCTCCCCATAACAATACTTATTTGGAGACAACACTTGAGATTGCCATAGATACTGGAGTTCAGGGAACTCATACTCCATGGAGCCTTGTATCTTGTATTTATTATTATTATTATTATTGAAACATTATCCATGATGAGATGTAATTAGTTACTTATTATACATTAACAACAGTGGTTGTATGTTTGTACCAATCATGGATGGATATCTGTAAGTACTTTATATATTCAATTATGATGTTTTTCATATGATGGTAGTGATCAGTGATAATTAGATGTCACATGCTTATTTTATAGTTAACAGACTTAGAGTGTTTTATTTGGATCACTAATTAAATTCTCATGGTGAAATCTAATAAACGAATACATTGATTAAATTTAAAAAAATCATGTTATTCTAGGTAGATCCCAGTGGGGATGTTACGTTTTCAATATGATTTTTATTAATGTTGCTTCCAAATTTTGCACCAATATTGATATCAACATCTTGCCATGTCATATACAAGGCATTATATACTATGGATAGAAATTGTAGTAATGTGCAATATTCTCACTACAACCCTTAAAATCAACTCTAAATTCTAGATCAAAAGATTGCTAAATGACAACATAAAACAATGCACCAAAATATGATAACTAACCCCCTCATTTTTTTTATTAGCTTTTCTATAATGGAAAAAGTGAATCTTATGTATAACTATTCCTTTAAACCATGGTTGAAATGGGGTGCCACTATGCAAAGGCCTAATGGTCAAATTCTCCCTACATCACTTCAAATCAGCCTATATTTTAGATCCAAAAATTACTAAATGACAACATAAAGAAATGCACTAGAATACGATAACCAACCCTCTCATTTTTTAATTAGTTTTTTTATCATGGAAAAGTGCAACTTGTGTATAACTAGTCCACTGAACTGTGGCTTAAATAGGGTACCACCATGCAGAGGACCCATTATGAAATCTCAACATGTTTATATTTTCATGCATGCACATGTAACTAAGAGTTTGACCCTAGTGTTTTAGACCTATTGGACCCATGGTTAAATCTCAACAAACTTAGATGTCCATGCATGTGTGTGAATAATAGTTTGACGCTAGTGTTTTGGACCCTCTCTAGGAAAAGTGCATCAAAAATATATTTATTCCCTTATGTAGGTGAAAAGGACCCATGCTAAAAAATCAACCAAATTTTGGCTCCATGTATGCATGCGTAACTAAGAGTTTGACTATTGTTTTGGACCTGTTGGACCCATGGTCAAATCTTAGAAGGCTTAGATGTCCACGCATGTGTGTGAATAAGATTTTGGTGATGGGGTTTTATGGCCCCATGCAAATGCAAGTGTGTGTGAGTAGGAATTTGACCCTGGAGTTTCTTACCCTCTCTATCAACAAAATGCAATCGAAATGAGTAAACCCTATGTTTGGTAATATAATACAAAAACAAAAATTCAATAATATAATGTAACTTGAATAATTAAGTCATTGAACGAAATATAAAAAAAACTAATAACATGAAGATATATTTTCATACAACCATAAAAAATCTTTTCTAAATTTTGATATCAACATATTATTTAATAATAATTTATAAATAAAATGTACAATAATATATAAAATTATAAATAAAATATATAATAACTTATGAAAAAAGATAATTAAAGTAGCCTAAAATCCTTAACAATAATAAAATAACTATGTCATATTATTACTTAATGTTTTCTATCTAAAAGAAATTATGACATATATAATTATAAACAATGCTAAAATTAAAATGAAATTCCAATGTTACTACACTGTAGTTGAATAATGAGGCCATTCAAACAAAAATGTAATTCTAATTATTAACAAAAATGTAATTGTAGTCAACTAATACCTGCTTCTTCCACATTCAAAATAATGCTTCCACATTCACATTCAATTAAATCAAATATAAATTTAAATTTCAAACAATTGAAATTTTCTTCTAAATTTTTAGAATCATTTTTAGTAGGAGAATATTGGTTGAATTTTTTTGACTCTCTTAGTGTGTTTCCTTGTTTTTACTTTTCCATTTTCTTATTTTAAATTTACACATTGCAATTCAAGTTTTTCTATAATAAGTTAATTATGATTGATCAAGTGTTAAGGAAAAAAAAGTTTGAGAGATTTTATTAAATTTTGATTAATAAGTGTGAACTAACTAATATTATAATAATCAAATCTTTTAAATTAGAACAAAGATAACAATATAATTAAATTGTATTACATATATAACTTTAATTTGTAGACAAAAAATGTTTCATAATGAAATGTTAATTGAAATAATAATAAATTTTCTAATGACTACTCCTTTTTAAAATGTTAATTAAAACAATAATAAATATTCTAATGACTACTCACATTTATTTATTTATAAATGATTTGAATTTATATTTAGATAAATATTGGCATATACATTAACTTTTAAAGTTTAGGATTTTAAAAAGGAGAGACATATACCCTTCACTTAAAGAGGACTTAAAGACTCAGATCACCCCAAGATAAAATATAGATCATATGAATAAAACAAAAATTAATATTGGAAGTCAACAAATGAATTAACAATGTTTAATTTAGAACAATCATTCATATATTAAAAATGAATATACTAAATAAAATATCAAAATGAGAAAATAATTTACTTATAAAATGGAGATCATATGAATAAAACAAAAACTAATATTGGAAGTCAACAAATAAATTAACAATGTTTAATTTAGAACAATCATTCATATATTAAAAATGAATATACTAAATAAAATATCAAAATGGGAAAATAATTTACTTATAGATGCAGTTCACTTGAATTTGTTTTATTATTAAAACTTAAAACATATTATATAGTAAAAATGTGTCTATTTTTTTTTTCTAGTAACAGGTTATTTTTGACAACGAGATGTAGGTGAGTTGATAAAATGTGTTTCCATGTTTAAAATTCACAAAGTGTTTGGTTATAATTGTTTGACTTGTAATTAGTTGTTGATATTCAACTAGTCTAAAAAGTGGATGGTTATGTTCATTTGACTGATAGTGATTACAATTATTTAAAATTGGTTGTTAATGGTTGTGTTGGTCCAAGTGTAGGGCCTTCTTAATTTTTCATATTTGATTTAAGAAAATTATCTACTCTAAAATAAATAGATATTAAAAACTAAATAAATAGAATTGTGTGTATCATGAAATTAAATAAATAGAGTTGTGTATTTAATGAAATTAAATAAATATTTGAAAGAATTGTAATCTAATTAACGAAGACGATATAAATTTTTGAAAACATTAAATACAAAAAAAACCAAATTCAAACTTTAAATAACTTTAACAAATACAATCAATCTTATAATCATAACTATTTAATCAATTTATTTTTAAATATAAATATACACTTATTTAGATTAGTATAATTCATTAATTTAAATAAAAAATATTAATATTTATATAATTTAAAAAAAACATCTGAAAAATGTATACAAATAAAATTATACATTTCACTTTTTAAGTAAATTATGTGCCACTTTTCCATGACATAAACATTTCTATGTAATTATGTTGAATCCACTTTATTATATCAATCATTTATCTCTCTCCCACTTTATTGAATCCATTTTACTCAACCAAAATTTCATTTATAGAGATGACATGTTATATATATTCAATTCAAATAATGAAATACAACTATTATGTTATTAGTTTTCAAAGGATATTCTAAGTTTCATTTAACTTTAAATTATGATTATTAAGTTTATTTTCGATATATATATATATATATCGAAAATAAACTTAATAATCATAATTTAAAGTTAAATGAAACTTAGAATATCCTTTGAAAACTAATAACATAATAGTTGTATTTCATTATTTGAATTGAATATATATAACATGTCATCTATATATATATATAATTTTTTTATTATATAAGTTTTTAATTAATAATATGTAATATTGTTATTTCTTGTTTGTTGATTAGTCTAAAATTTTATATATTATTGTTTTCTTCATGTGAATTGAGGTAGTCAGGGTCAAATATTTATGAAGTTATTAATTTTATTTGGTATAATGTGATGCGGTTACATTTAAAAACTTGGTAGTAATTTAATATTGACAAAAATTATAATACATAAATGGAAATTAAATTTCTTAATTACATTGATCGAGATAAAAGTAGCATGTACATTCTCATAACAAGATATTAAAAAACTTATGTTCAAAATTGCATAATTGTACGGTTGAGTAGTGTGTGGATTGGGAATTTAATGACACACATAAATAGAAACACATTGCCCTTATAATTGTAAGCATTCAAATCTCGGGTGTCATTTTCCTCTTAAAGATTCAATTTTTAATCGTGAAATATACTAGCATGTTTGGCATCCTATTATGCATCATTTCTTTCTCCTTCGACTGTATTAGTTATTGGAGTTAAAGGCGAGGGACTCAAATCTCAACTAATATTTCTGAAGAGTGTAAGTAATTTCATGGATTTTAATTGTTTGTGGCCATGTACGGTAACAACAAAGCCATGGCATCCCCAGTGTTTTGCACGTTGAGGTTGATTTTTTAAGGAAGAATCAACAACAGGTGGATGCCAAAAGTATTAATGGAAAAGTTGAGCAAATGAGCAAGTCGTTGAACCCATATACTCAAGAGTTTTTTTCCACTCTATATGGATAAGTTGTTTCAAAAATTCCCACAAGCATTGTATGAGATTGAATATCCCCCTCTGCATCTTGCTCTTCCCACAATAATTTTAAATCCCCCCATTATAAGATAATTCAACCCATCACCCTTTACATACAACATATACATTGTACCTCATATTCAAATGAATTGTATCCCTGTTGCTTGTTGTGTCGTCATCGCTAGAAACTCCTCCTCCTTCAGTGTTATGGGATGTAAGTGAGGTTCTAGTGATGTCACTACTCACTTTCCACTACTAATTTTACTGCTTAACCTTATGTTGCCCAACTAAATAATCCAACTTATGCTTCTTCTCACCAAAGTTTCATGGCCACTCCATAGCCATATGCAAGAATCCAAGAGTATCACTCTCAAGGTTTTTTGTTGAGCTTGGTCCCTCCTGAGCTCTATGACCAAAAACTCTAACAAGAATTGTTGGCTTGGGGTCTTATTAAAGCCCTTTACCTTCACATAAAATAGGAGGGTGCAGTGACAATAGATTACTATGACCTTAAACATGCTAACAAAACACTTTATGATATAAAGACGTAAAACATTATACAATAATGAATGATTTTTTAAATATATAATGGAAAGGAGGTTGTGTAACAATTGTATTCTTTTTGTTGGAGATTTATAAGAGTTAAAACAATCTAGTCCCACTATGTAGTGTCTAGAGCTGATAATTAAGGAACTTTAGTCAATTTTCAAATTAGATGCCACCATGTCTGAGGAAAATATTACATTAACCTTAAAACTATATGGCATGTTTGTTGAAAACTTATTTCATGGTATAGGTTGTCTTTAAAATATGCAGGACATGATAGGAATGTGACATAAATAGTGGGGTTTGCCCTTTTTAATGCATTTTATTTTTAAAAATAACTCCATAATATTGTGTATTGTAGAAAATCCTAAAAAATAATTAATGTTGTCTTTGAAAATGACAGTAACTTAAGCTCAATGTTTATATATTAAATGTGATTTCCCCCCTCTTTTATGTACATGTTTTTATTCAGTTTAATCAAAAAAATGTTTAATATCATGATCAATTATAGATAAAGGATATTTAGTACATGTGTAGAAATGACATTAGTGCATGACATTAGTTACAAATCAAGTATTTTCATTCTTAAAATATCAATATTCAAAACTTGTGTTCCATTTACAATTTTCCATTGCTGTGACACATGTACAATGGCAACTACTACCTTTGTATGAATAAAGATGAATGTCTCTACTTCTCCCATTAAAAATTCAATAAAGTGATGGTTATTATTAGAGTGATGACAACTGGGTTTATGATAATTGATTTAGCTTTCTTGGTTGGTATTGAGGATGATTGTAGCGAAACTAAATAAAAGAGATTGGAACTTCACTGTAGATCCGTGTACTTTTAAAGAACTCTACCAAAAATACTATTTTGGATTGAATAATACTAATTGTCATATTACCAACATATATGTTTAAATTGATTTCCATAGTGTTAACCTATTTGTTTTAAGATTTGACAACATTTTATTTTATGTTCTAATGTTTATGGATTTCCATATGCATTATTATTTTATCCAACAATTTCACTCCTCTAGGACTTTCAAAAATTTAAAGCATTGATAAAGATTCACATTTTTTAGAATTTTGTTTACATAATTGCTATTGGGTGAAATTGACCTTATTCAATTTATTACCAAAGACTAGTATAATTTTATAATTTAAATCCACTTCACTATTTAAAAAAATGTTCAACAACGCAATTGATACATTGCTCATATCCGTTGATCTCTAGAATGCTTGCTAAATATTTTGATAAAAAACATAATTACTATTGCTATGTCAGTATTCACATTTTTCACAATTGCTTTTACATAAAAAATTCAATTCCCATCTTCAATATCATTTAAATATTACAGGAGCTTGGTGTTTAGCGTCCTTGTTGTAGAATACTTTATCATTAACTTTAGTGGCTCCACCTTAATCATAATAAGAATTTCATAATAATATATTTGATAACAAAATGTATTACATTAACCATGTGTGTGTATGTGCATGTGCATGTGTGTGTGTGTGTGTGTGTGTGTGTGTTTGTGTTTGTGTTGAATTTTAAAAAGGGATAATATATTAACATCAATTTATTTTGTATTTTTTTATATGAACTTCTTATAATAATCAAGGAAGGTAATCAACCATGAAGTTTAATTAGATTAACACATTAACAACATTAATCGTGAACCTCATAGAAGTTAACACATTATAAACATCAATCATAAATTTTATAAAAGTTAATACATTTCACAATGCAGAAGAAGTTCATAACTCATCCCTAAAATATAGAGACAAAACCCCAACCCTCCTACCAACTACATGTCGACACTCAATTTAACAACACATTCTAAAAAATAACATCATTTCAAGGACATAACTAAGGATCAAATTATAGAAGGAACAAGATCTCAACACCATTGCACAACCAAATATAATTCATAAACACACCTTCCAAATTTTGATAAACCTTAATTCCTTCTTAATTGCAAGACAAAAGTATTTTCAATTGTACATTAACAAACAATCACTTGAGCTCTCTATGGGTAGACATTTATTGAATCCACTTTTTTTATAGATAAGGGTATACACTTTTGATCGAAGTTATGAACTAACATTGGGACACAAAACAAGGGGGCCTAGAACCCAAAAGAACTGAACTACCAGAAGAGTCACAGGAAATAAACAAATAAAATTGGGCCAAAAAGAGGGACACCCCCTAAACAAGAGAAGAAAAACCAACGACAATTCCACTTCCATGCAATATAAGATCAGTAATAAATCGACCACTAACAAGCTAAAGAAAGGATAAGAATGGCATCCTATCAAAGAGAAAAAGATTGAATCCAAGCGTTGGGTGGATTGGTAAGTTCCTAGCGCTTACCAAGAAGAGACTTTAGTTCAAAACCTTGGACTCAAGCCTTGTAAGGGGTGGATGGAGTAGATTGATCTGACTCTGTTGAATGCTCACCAACTTGATGACAATAGTTCTGAATTTGAGCCATAAGAATCTCCTTCACTCCAGGTCACATTATTCGAAATGAGGTGAATATTATAATAACAACACTAAATATTTGTACCCACAAATCAAAGAAAAAATGAAAAAAAATTACCGATTCCCTTAAGAAAAATAAATAAAAATAAAATAAAAGAATCCACTTTATTATTCCAAGCATCTGTTTATATTAAAAAGGTTGAATCCACCTTCTTATTCTAATTATTTCCATATGACATAATTTTCTATTGATCCCTCTTCAAAATAGTTGAATGGAGATGAGGATGTTTTGAAAACACCACTTAGAAAGTTACCTATGATAAAGTGTATTTAATACCAATTGCATTGAGCATAATATTTAGCCCAAGAATTTTTATACTCATGAAAAAAAAGCCATAATCATGAAAATCTTTATGTTTTCATGTCAAGTAATTGAATGCTTCAATTTAATTAAATTGCTTTTGTGATTCGTATGTTTTAAGTTATTTCAGGATGATATTAATGACATTAATAATATTTTTTTTAAATGTACTCTATGATAATAATTAGAACGTAAGAAAATTCACTCGGAACGAAAAATACTTTAAAGGTATGGATACTTATAAATTATTTTAAGGCATTTATGAATCACTATACAACATATTTTAAAGATGGATTTATTTTTAATTATTTGTTCAAAATTAACCAATCACATTTGTTGACTTTTGATGGTCTCCACTTATCTTCATAACTTTCATTTCTTTCTCCACCTCTTTCTCTCTCATGTTTCATACCATACATCCAAAACATGTCCAATGTTTTGGACACCTATCATAAACCTCCTAAATGTTTCCAGACGTACTTTTGGATTTCATCCAAGGTAGGGTGTGCTCATTCTCTTTATTCTAATCTTTTTATTGTTTAATCATTGGATGTAAAATTATAAACTAATAGGGTCCTAAATTGAATTCAAATGTCTATAAATGAATAAGCATTGTATTTCATTTTGTACAAAGAAATGCAATGAGCATTCATGGAGAATTATTGAGCACTCACATACATTTTAAAGATATCAAGCAAACATCAAAGCATTTACCATTGTTTGAAGCTAATATTAATTATGGAGAATTTTTGGCTCACAACCTAAGGTTTTGTATATCTTTGAAGTTACTTTCATTTATGCAATTTACTATTTTCCAACATTATTTTATAGAGTGGATTCCACCATTAGGGACCTGATAATTAGATAATATTTGAGCCTTGCTAACCCTTAACACATGACCCTAAAGCTTTCATTATTTTCCTTAAGCTTCAGATATCACAACCAATCTAGGGAAATGAGAAGAAAGTTTGCATTGTAGGTTACATATGTCACAACATGAAGATTAGAGTGAAAAAACATGAAATCAATACTAGGTGAACACAATCATCAATTTATTTTGGATCTACCTTGTCATTCGTCATAAATGTCCCTAACAATTTATACACCTACCATAAACTTCATCATATTTTTGTAACTCCTATTTTAATCATATCTAAATTTCTAGACAAGGTCACTATCATTGTTGAACGTGCATTTCCAAATTTAGATTCAAATGTCTATTGCTTGATCCTGATTTATTAAATATAAATAAGAAATCCACATTTTAAAGACTTATCATTGGAATTGGAATAACTAATTAGGAATTATTATTATATTACACATGTATTGCTTGGCCTGATTAAGTGTGACAGGGTTAGTTGTGTTACATTTAGTTATAATCAATTTATCCAATCACATTTTGGTGAACCCAAATATCATTACCCCTTGATGATTCATCTTTTGGTGAACCCACATTTTTATGCATATTTCTTACGTCCCCTTAGGTTAGACCTTGTTGATATTATGTTATATTTCAAATCCTATATTTATTCTAAGGCTAGTTTCATTACATGATCTTACATCTAAAATACCTAACTTCATTTTTCTTAGTTTCTTGATCCCAAGCCTTGTACGTTAATATCTAAAAAAATAAATAAAATCTTGGTGTGTTTGTATGGTTTGTATTTTCATATTTGATTTCATTTTATGTCACCTATATTGATTATATTTATGATTACACTAGGAAAAGTGTTAGGATTAATAAAAACCCATAGATCATGTTGACCTTTATTTGGTTAATCCTAAGCCACTCTTGAAAATAAAATAAAATATTTAAATGTGTATAACAATGCACCAATTAAAATTGTTTTATCAAAATATTTGAATGATATTCCCTTTCAAAATTGATAATATGTCTTCTTTGAATTCCAATGATGAAAATGTTTTGAATGGTAATGGATCTCAAAATGTTGATGTGAATGAAAACAGTGAAGAAGATTTTGATCAAGAAGTTTGTTTAAAGGCTCAAAATAAGAATATATTTAGAAAATATATCTCAAGAAATCCCAATGAGATTTTAGGATTCATGAATGTTACAACAGAGATTTCATATCAAAGTATGACATCCAATGTAGTCATTTCTCAAGTTGATATTCAACATTATGTTTCTAATGTGATTTATTTCTTATTGCTTCTAAATTTTGTCCCAAATTAAATATCAACATCTTACCATATTATATACTATGGATAGAAAGTGCAATGATGTTCAATATTCTCACTAAAACCCTTAAAACCAATCCTAAATTTTAGATCAAAAGATTGCTAAATGACAACACAAAACAATGCACCAGAATACGAAAACTAACCCCCTCAAATTTTTAGCTTTTCTATCATGGAAAAAGTGCACCTTATGTATAGCTATTATATTGCTCACCATGGTTGAAATAGGGTGCCACCATGGAGAGAATCCATTGTTGAATTCTTATTACAACCTTGAAAATTGGCTCTAAATTTTAGATCAAAAAATTGCTAAATGATAATATAAAACAATGCACCAACATCCAATAACTAACCCTCTCATTTTCTAAATTAAATTTTCTATCGTGGAAAAAGGGCATCTTATGTATAACTATTCCACTAAACCATGGTTAAAATAGGGTGCTACATGCAAAGGAACCATGGTCAAATCTCAACATGCTTAGGTCTACATGCATGCATGTGTAACTAAGAGTTTGACCTTGGTGTTTTAAAACTGTTAGACCCATGGTCAAATCTCAATATGCTTAGAAGTCCATGCATGTGTGTGAATAATCGATTTTGACCCTATTGTTTTTTATTCTCTCCAAAAAAAGTGCATCATATGTATATTTATTCCCCTCTGTAGGGGTAAAGGACAGGCACGTTCAAATATCAAGTAGATTATGGTCCCATGCATGCATGTGTAACTAAGAGTTTGACTCTAGTGTTTTGGACACGTTGAACCCATGGTCAAATTTTAGTAGGCTTAGATGTCCATGCATGTGTGTGAAAAAGAGTTTGATGTTAGTGTTTCATGGCCCCATTCAAATGCAAGTGTGTGTGAGAAGGGATTTGACCCTGGAATATACTACCCTCTCCATCAACAAAATGCAATTGAAATGGGTAAACTCTATGTTTGATAATATAATACAAAAATAAAAATCCAATAGTACAATGTAGTTTGAATGGTCAAGTCACTAAACAAAATATATAGAAAACTAATAGCATGAATATATAACTTCAGGCAACCAACTAATCTCATGAGGATATATCTTCATGCAACCATAAAAATGTGACCTAAGTTTTGATATCAATGTACTAATTAATGATAGTTTATAAATAAAATGTGTAATTACATATAAAATTATATATAAAATGTGCTCAAATCAAAACAATTAACTGACAACAACATAAAACCATAACAATAATAAGATGACTCTTTAAAAATTTTGCTTAAAGTTTTCCATCTTGAAGAAATTGTGGCTTATATATAACTGTAAACCTTCACTCCTTCATGGCACAAGTTTAATTATAAACCTTCACTCCTTCACTCTATAGTTTCAAGGTTTAACAATGCTAAAAATAAATAAAATTTCAATGCTATTACAATGTAGTTTGAATAATAAGGTCATTCCAAAAAAAATGCAATTCTAGAATGTAATTTGAATGTTGAGGTCACTTAACAAAAACACCATGAGACAAAAACTCGGAATAACTACTACCCTACCATGATATCCTACATAAAAATTAGGCTTCCACATTCTCATTCAACATAACATATATTGGCAATAATTGCATTGAATGAGATAAATTGAAATTTTAGATAGTTGAAGTTCTCTTTTAAAATTTCCAAAACCATAAAAAGGCTTACCTTGGTGTCTTTTACATATTGCTTATTTAGAGCATTCTGCAAATCAACATCATTTTACAAACATTCCTAACAAGGGTTTGTAGGTCAAGAATTTTTACTCTTTGAGTTTGTTTCCCTACTTTTGTTCTATCGCTTTCATGTTTTATATTTACATATTGTGACTCATGTCTTCCTATAATGAGTTAATTCTATTTGATTGAGTGTTAATGAAACAAGTTTCAAGTCTTGTATTAGAGTTTGAGTGGCAAGTGTAAACTAACTAGCCTTATAATAGTTGGAACCTTTAAATTGGAACAAATATGGTGATCAAGTGAAAGCGTATTACAAATATAACTTTAATTTATGCACCAAAAATATTCCACAATAGAATGTTGGCTAAGGCAATAATACATGCTCTAATAATTGCTCCCTTTCAAATAAGTTATCACACTTATTTATTTATAGATGATTTGAATTCATATTTAAATAATATTGGCATGCACATTTACTCTTAAATATTATGATTTTAAAAATGAAAGAGAAGTACCCTTGACTTAAAAAGAGGACCTAAAGATTAGAATAACCCTGATTTAAAATGGAGAACACATAAATTAAAAAAATCTAATATTGGAAGTTAATAAATGAGTCAATAATGCTTAATTTAGACCAATCACTTGTATATAAAAAATGAGCATACTAAATAAATATATAAATGAGAAACTAATTCACTTATGAATGAAACAAACTTGAATTTATTTTATTAATAAAACTTGAACATATTAGATGGTAAAAATATGTCTATATTAACTGACGAAGGTCGAGTGTGCTCCTACTCCCCTATGTTCAATTTTCACAAGACGGTCGTTGGTTATTGTTGTTTGATTCGCAGTTGATTGTCAACATTTGACTAGCTCAAAAAGTAGTTGGTTGCATTCATTTGAGTGGTAGTGATTGCATTTATTTCAAATTCGCTGCTAGCAGTTGTGTTAATCTAGGTGTGAGACCTTCCCAATTTCCCATTTTCAAGTTAAAAAAACAATGTCTATTTTAAAGGAGATAAATATTAAAATCTAAATAATCAAAATTGTGTAGACCAAAAAATTAAATAAATAAAATTGTATATTTAGTAAAATTATTTATAAATATTTGAAAGGATTGTAATCAAGTTGACGAGAATAATGGTATATTCTATTATCTATCAAAATAATATAAATATATGCTTACTTAGATTATTTCTAATCCACTGTTTAAATACAAAAATGTCAATTTTATATAGCTTAAAAAAACCATGTTAAAAAAATAAATAAATACAATTCTACACATTTCCTATGGAATCTACGTTATTATTCCAAGCGTGTATTTGTATTAAAAAGGTGGAACCCACCTTCGTATTCAATGGAGAAAGGGATGTTTATAAAGTGGACTTAGGCCGATTGCATCCATTAAAAAATTCAATGGGGAAAAAAACATAAAAGCTATATTCATCAAAATCTTTATGATTTTTCAATTGTTTGACCAAATTAAATTATTAAAGTGATATCTATTAATTTTTTATGGTCCCCAATTTTCTTCATAACCCTCATTTCTTCCCTTTTTTTTTTAATTTCACACCTTTTTTTTTCTCTCTCTTTTTTTTTTCACTTCACATCCTGCATCGAAAACATCCTTAACATTTTAGACATTTATGATAAACCTTCTTCAACATTTTTAAGCCATTCTTTTAGATTTTATTAGGGTCGGGTGTAATCATTCTTTTCGTTTCGTATCTTTTACTTTTTAATTATTAGATGTCGATTTATATGTTAATAAGGTTTTAATTGAATTCAAATGTTTATAATAAATAAATATTGCACTTCATTTAACACAAAGAACACATCGAGCATTCATGGAGAATTATTGAGCACTCTAAAGATATCAAACATATATTAAAGTATTTACCGTTGTCTGAAATTAGTATTAGTTGTGGAGAATTTTTGGTGCACGACCTAAGGTTTTGTATATCTTTGAAGTTATTTTCATTTATGCAATTTACTATTTTCCAACATTTTTTTATATAGTGACTTCCACCATTAGGGGCCGGATAATTAGATTGTGTTTGAGCCTTGCTAACCCTCAACACATGACCATAAAGCTCACTTTATTTTTATTAAGATTTAGATATCATATCCAATCCAGGTCAAGGAGAAGAAAGTTTCTATTACAGGGTATAGGCGTCACAATGCGCAGATGAGAGTGAGAAAACATGAAATCAAGACCAAGTGAACATAATTGTCAATTTGTTTCAAATCTACCATGTCATTTGTTAGAAATGTCCCCAACATTTTATACACCTAGTAGAAACATTACCAAATTTTTGTATGCCATATTTTGATCATATACTAATTTCTAAGCAAGGTCACTATTATTATTGAGTGTGCGTTTCCACATTTAGATTTAAATGACTATCACCTAATCATGATGTATTAATGACCTATTGCTGGATTTGGAATAACTAATTAGATATTATTAGTTATTCATGTGTTTCAAGTGCTCTTATAGAATTTAGAGGGGGGGACCATATTCTACATTTATCATTCTAATTACTTTGATTATCACGTGTGTTTTAGTACACAATATTACTCATGATAATAGGTCTTGGCAGCCCCTGAATAACAAGGTGCCAACTTCAACTCCCAATGACTCAGGGTATATTAAATTTTTGTTTAAATACCATTGAGGATGTACTCATATCATATTAAGATTTACTTAGACTTTGATTCATCATCAAACAAAATTTTATATTCAACATTTCAAAGTTTAACATATAATATGATTATTTAGCGTTGACCCATGTATGTAGGAAGAAAGAAAATGGTTTTGCAAGTTTTCAAATGGAAATGCTTTTGTTATGGAGATCTATGTGTGTAGTTATATCCTTTTTATAGATCATTTTTATTATTTGACTTGTGTGTATACATGCACCTACAAATGCCCCCAATTTGGGCATCTGTTAGAATCGTCCACAATGTTTTTGGGCCCTTATTTATGTCTTTACCAGGTAAAGGTGCACACATCCCTTTTGTCTTATTTTTGTCACTTTTTAGTCGATGAATATCGATTCACACTCCAATAGGGTCCTAATTTGAATTCAATTATTTATAAATACACAAAAATTATATTTCATTTTAACACGAAGAAACACATTGAGGATTCATAGATAATTATTGAGCACTCACATGCATTCTAGAGCGATCAAGCAATCATCAGAACATTTATCAATGTTTGAAGCTAGTATTTTTCGTGGAGCATTTTTGGCGCACAACATAGGGTTTTATATATCTATGAAGTTATTTTCATTTATGTAATTTAATACTTTTTGACATGTTTTTATAAAGTGGTTTCCACTGTTAGGGGCCTAAGAATTAGATTTTTTAGCCAAGCGAACCCTCAACATAGGCGACCCTAAAGTTCATTTTATTTTCCATAAGCTTCGAATATCAAGGCCATTACAAGTCAATGAGAATAAAGTTTATTTCCTAGGTTAGAGGTGTCACAAAACAAAGATTAACATAAAAAAACATAAAATTATAACATGGTAAACACAATCATCAATTTGCTTCGAAGCCATCATATCATTCGTTAAAAACATTCCCAATATTTTATACCCCTGCCAAAAATGTCACCAATGTTTTGTACTCATATTCTAATTATATCTACATTTTAAAGTAAAGTTAACATCACTCTTGAACGCATATTTCCACATCACATGTAGAGAATCATTAATCTCAATTTATTGAAAATAAATATTGAAACCCTATGTTGGAGACTAATAAAGATATAAATAATGAATCCCAATTTATTGAAAATAAATATCGAACCCTATGTTTGAGACTTATAAAGATATAAATGAATTAACAAGTAAAATGTGTATTCAAATATTATACATGGTAAATTACAGGAATCAACTCTCACGAAATAATGTTTAGGTTGAAATATCATAATTTATAATGATATAAATTAGAGTGCCATGTGGGGGAGATGTTTTTATTATATAAACTTTTGATTTGACATGACATAATCATAAAATTGATGGATGTCATGGTCGTTGATTTATGTTTTTTTAAATTTGTGCTCGTCAAAGTCGACGCTTAGTTGTTAGAGACTTCCTCATCTAGTTTTAATGTCCCTCCCTTTTCTCATTCCCCAAACTTCTCTCTTCTCTTTCTTTTTCGATTTTCTTGGGTTTTGTGCCAAAAGTGTTAACACTCTTGATTTTTTTGAAAGACTCAATACTTTTGATATCTATTTAAAATGTTTGGTTTTTTTTTTTATCTTTTTTCATTTTATTAGGTTATATATTAAAAGTGTTAGCGCTCTTGATTTTGTCGAGAGCCTCAATACCTTTGACATTTATCTAAAACGTCAATTTTTTTGAACTTTTTTTCGTCTCTTTTGGGCTCTATGTCAAGAGCGCTAACGCTCTTGAACCCTGTCAAGAGCCTCAATGCCCTTGATCGCATTATCTAAAATATTAGTGTTTTTGGACCATTTTTGACTTCTCTAAGTTAGGGTGACCGGTCCCCTTCGTTCCATCATTTTTGCTTTTAATCATTAGTTTTTTATTCACATAGAAATATGATCCTAATCTTAATTCAATTGTCTATAAATACGCAAGTGTTGTTGTTCATTCAACCATAAACATATTGAACAATCACTACTAGTATACAAATAGTTAAAGCATTTATCATGTCTAAAGGTAGTATTTATTTCTAGAGCACTTTTGGCACATGACTTAAAATTTTATCTATGTTATGCAATTGATATTTTTGAAATCCTTTCATTTGTACATAATTTATTATTTTTCCAATTTTTAAAATCATAGTCCCCCTTTAGGGCCATGCCGTGATCAAAGATAGTTATATCATTCACCAACTCTAATGTAGGTCCCTAAAGTCACATCATTTTCCTACCAGCGTATAAATAATTAAAGCATTTATCAATCTCTGAAGCTAGTATTTATTTGTGGAGTACTTTTGACACATGACTTGAAATTTTATCTATGTTATACAAATGATATTTTGAAGTCCTTTCTTTTATATAATTTTTTTTATTTTTTTAGTTTTTAAATCAAAGTCCCTCCCTTTAAGGCCACGATCGCTACTTAGATAGTTATATTATTCAACAACTCTAACGTAAGCCCTTTGAGACATATTGTTTTCCTTAAAATCTTTAGATATCACATGCACATAGGAGCCATTCTAGGACAAGGAAGAAAGTCGATTTTGAAGGTATATTAGAAGTGCAACACGCGATCTGAAGGTAGAAAAATAAAGGAAGAGCAAAGACACATAAATCCCAAAAGTTATATTTTTTATTAATTGGAAATAAAAGATAGATTTTAAGTTTGTTACACTCAAGAAAAGTGATAGTCCTCTTGGAACTAGAAGAAGTGGCACTCCAACACCAAAAGTGATGGTGCTCCTAACATCTACTCCTAACCCATTTTAAATTTTTAAGTCAGGCTTGCAACATGATTGACAATGTGTTTCTAATCCAAATTTAAATAGTTGTCTTCATATTTTAATTAGATATTGTTGTTGTATTTTCATATTTATACATTATTGCATAACTAATAAATTATAACCCAATTATTTGCATTAAATCTATTTTCTTTACATTTAATTGTAATCCATTTACTATAATTATATTTGGGTGAACTTACTTTTTGGTATACTTTTTAGGATTTCATCTTTTGGAGAGCACACATTGTCTTACACTTCCTAGAGTTAAATCTTGCCTTATCACTGCTAGATATCAAATTCTCTAATTATCCTAGGGTTATTTTCATTATATGCTTGTAAATTTGAAACCCTAATTTCATTTTAGCTTAATTGGTTTGATCCAAAGCCCTGTCTTAACCTAATTTATAAAAATTGACTCAAACCCTAGTGTGCTGGTATGTAATGTATTATTCATGTTTGATTCCATTATATACAAGATAAATTGACTAGATCTAGGATTCAACATGTTTTAACTTATTTTGATTATGTGAATGTAAACAAGTATAAAACTTTTGAGCTTATTCAAATTGTAAGAAGTATAGCAGTTATATATATATATTAAATGTTGCTTAAATAAGGAATTAGGTGTTTGGATGCACTTGGATGAATATGTTAGTCTGTGGATGCCTGCACCAATAGATAACATCTATATTCTGAAAGATTCCTCTGGTTATATAATGCTTATTTGTTTCAGTACAAGTCATTATGTTTGCTTATAGTCCATCTTTGTGTGTGATATGTGCAATATCTAGAAAATATGTATACTTCTCTTTGAAACCCTAGGTCCACTTTTGACACTAGATTTAGTCTTGCAAAAGGCTTCAAAGAATGGTGGGCTGAGTTATCCTCAACAAATCCCCAACAAATGGTTGAACATTACCTACATATTCAATACTCTGAAACAGGGAGACAAACCACATATGGTTGTCCCTATTATGTGTATGTGTGTAATGATGCTTTTTTAATAAACACAACCTATGATCTAGCTTTAAACACTTAGAAAATGCCAATTTGGCTTGGCTTAGGTGATTTAGACCTAGCTAGGGCCTATTCCTCAGAGTTATTTGTAGATTTAGAATATTTAGGGATGTTCCTCTCAATGTGCAAGTGATGGCATATGAGTGATAAATGCTTGATAAATAGGGAATAAACTTAGACCTATTCTCTGTATATATATATATATATATATATATATATATATATATATATATATATATATATATATATATATATATATATATATATATATATATATATCTCTTTGGGTATCTTCTCATGCCACCAACATGCAAAATGTACGAGCTAACCCATAAAGATGTTTTAAATTTAAAAACTAATCATTGCTTGGTATAAGGATGAGTTCAAAAGAATCAAACATGTCTGGAATTCTATAGGCATTTGAATCTGATGGACTCATCTAAAAGATAATAATAATGATTTGATGAATTAGAGACAATCTACAGATGATTTTGAACAAGTTAGGTATAAACTAGGAAATTATTTTAGATGATTGGTATCAACTCGAGAAGGTCGTACCCATGGAAAGATGTGGATAGAATAGAAGGGTCTGTAAGATCCACATATGTATGCATAAGTCATGTAAAGTGAAAGTAACTCATGATTGAAATTTCCATGTGTACAATAAAAGATTTTGGTGTTTGTCAATGCCCCCCTTTTATTCTAATATTTAAATTAAAGACAATGCTAGAGTAAAAGGATAATGAGATGTACATGAGTATGTCACACACTGTCTTTGGGAGGACGATCCAAATGGTACCTTGCTTCATGCAAACCTATAATGAACATGAAACAATGAATGTCTATATATGAAGTGAAATCTAAAAATGAAACTTGAAACTTTTGAAATTGAAGAGTAAGGAACAAATATACCTGTAAGTGGATGAACCATGTTACACTGTGACATGTTGGAGATGATGCTTCCATGTTGAATAATCAAAGAACTATGATTCCTACTAAAGCATTTGGAGAATTTGGGGTGATCATGCCCCAATTTATATAGTAATACAAGGCCATGGGTTAAGAAGATGAATTTGCCAATCCTTATCAAGATGGAGTAGTGCATAAGCTATTGAGCATCATTGAACCTTATTTTTACTACTCAATTAATTAATATTGAACATCAAGGTGAAATGGGGAAGCAAAATATTGGGCTTGAATAGTAGTGCCTAGGTCACTGAGCTTTGTTGAACCTCAACCATTATTCAATTAATTGAATCAACCACTGCATATGACATAAATTCAAAGTGCCACTTTTGGAACCGTCCATGCAATAATAAAAAATTATAACAATGTGTATGTGTATGATCAATGTCTATACCTCATAATATGATCCGATCGGTGTCAACATGGTATAAAATGTTATACATCTATATCTTATTTTGTCTCAAATCTAAAAACTTGTAACTCATGTTTCTATAAAAATATGTGTATATGCATTACATATCCCCCTAAAACATGTCTCAATCTATAAATGTATGTCCCATATTCTCAACCAAACTAACACTTTGAACCAATTGAAACTCTCTAAATCATGTAATATTTCCCAAAATCTAATTTTTTTTTCATGGAAGCTTAAATCTCTATGATAAGCCCACTACTATGCTCCCCTTTTGAGTGAGGGATGTAGCTTATAATTTACTTATCTCAAAAGAAAAGAGTTAATTGCATCAAGTTATGTAAAAAGATGTAATCATTTAAAAGGATATGCTAACATGGGGATAATATGTCATCATAATAATGATTATATTTTTAAATCATATATGAAACATGTAGTATAAAGCATACAAGTGTCTCATATATATATATATATATATATATATATATGGGGCTCACATTAATAACCATTAATGATATAATTATTAAATACTAAATTATGCAAGAAGGTGCACAATATAAATCATGACACCGTAGACAATAAAAAAATGTGTGATATGGATCATGGTACTACAAACTTAGAAAAATTAATAAAATAAATTGAAAAATCCTAGATTTATCCACTCATAAGCACACAATATCATGGCCATGACGCACACAACAAAATCACATGTAATATTACTAAATGTAACACAAGGCCAAGGGCCACACATAAAGGATAATAAAATATCACTCAAGACCAAGGGCCCAAAGAAAGAGGCATTCAATGATACACTTAATCAAGAAATGCCATATAGTGAAACAAGCATAATCAATGATTATCCTTTAGAGAAATAAATTGCAATAATGAATCATAGAATAAGTTAAACTAGTCTACACTATTCATCTATGACAATGTCACATTATAACAAATTAACATATCCATGAAATATAACACTTTAAAAAAAATAAGCAAGAGTAAGACGTGTAAGAAAACAATGTAGCTCAATCACAATAAATGAAAAGGTCACAAAAATATAACTTGTAATAATGTATTCTACAGAAAGAGATGCCCCCAACATTAACATGACCCTAGGTTTAGTAATGATCTATATCTTGTATCTCATTCATATATATCTTGAAATGTATATGTGTATGGAAAATGATATGTAATCTACCAAACATGAGATAAATAACATAAATAAATGATGAAAATTAGTAAACAAATCATTCTTAAATGATTTTGGATTTTTAGAATATATATATATATATATATATATATATATATATATATATATATATATATATATATATATATATATATATATATATATTTTGAAACAAAGACCTAGAAGTCAAACAAATACATAATCATAATTATTAAATGGGTATGTCCTACTTTACTTTTCCCTTACCTTTACACTTTTTTGAAGGTTGTGTAGACATATTATATTTTATTCCATTGTATATGATTATTCATTTGTTGTCTTTGTAGTTATGCTTTGAAGGTTTCACATTTTATTACCACTGTGACCATCATGTTGAACCCTGATTGTATTTACTATATGCTCTAGGCTACACAACGTATCTATGCATCCAAAAGACTTCTCCAAAAGAAAAGATCTATATCTCCAAAGAAAGCATGAAACCCTAAGCTATGCTCCTTAAGTATAATGGTGGATAAGCAAATGAAAAATATATATCTCTTCTTCTATTCTCCTATAAATGATGAAATGAGTGTGTATATATAGCTGAATCTAACCCTAGTCCCTGAAAGTTATTTTGATAGGGTTAACCCAATCGACTTTGTATCATTATTGACAAAAATAAATTAGGTCTTGGTTTAGGTCATCTAGGGGCCAACCTAGAACCTAAATGAGTTTTATCAATTAGATTACAAAGTTGATGGGGCTAATAGTGTATTGTAAACCATCAAAAAGGAGTTTAGGCTAGGAAAGGGCTAATGAAAGTAAAAAATGACTCGAGGAGGGTTAAAAAGAGGAGGCAAAGCTTAGGGGAATGTTTTTAGGAGATGATTGTGTAGACAACAAGTGATAGTATAGGGACAACAATCCTGTGAAGCACCAATGGTCTGCCCACCCCTTAAGGCATGCACTTAGAGAGATTGAGACTTGATGAGTTTTTGCAAGATAAAAAAATATCAATAATTGATAATATGTGAAAATATTATGTGTATACACATAGATTAGGGTTTTATACTTTCTTTGAAGAGTATCTTCTCTTGTGGATAAGTATTTAAGATGTATAGATAGGTTGTGTATCATAGATCTGATTTATCCTCATCATCCTTACAAACCAAAACAACATCTTACAAAGCACCTTGGCCATGGGAAAGATTGAGGCTTGATGGGTTCCTCTTAAAAGGTAAGTATTCCTAACTTTGTTCTTCCTTTGTAAGAGTAGATAGATATGCATTTGTACTTCTCTCCCATGCATTAGGATTCTCTATACATTGGCATGAGTATATGTCTTCTCTGCATGTTTAATTTTTATGTTTACTAACCCCCACTTTGTGCCACATGATTTGATGAGCACTATATTAGACTTTACTTTGATTTTGTCATTTACTTTCATAAATGTGAAAATGTAGGACCTAGTTAAGGTTATTGCATAGTTTTGATTGACTGGAGGCTTTGGAACCCTCCCTAGTGATATTATTGTGGTAAGAGATCCCTTGGATAGGTTTAGTGGATCCATCTTGGTCATGACCCTTATTATCTAATGTATCAACAATTGGAAGTGTAAGTAGGATTTATCTTCTTCAAGCTAGGATTGATTTATAAATCAGTTGCATTTTCCTTTTCATACATTTTGGTGAATTTGATGTGAACCTAACCCTTTTAGGTTTTCTTTCATGCCATCATTTTTGTCTTCATATTATATTTTTCTATATGTTCAATATTGTATCGAACCAATCGGTATAATTCTAACTTTATGTGCACATGTTTAACACATAGTCACTTCAAAATGACTTCATTCTGTCTTTGCATATCTTCACCAATTACATATTACTAGATGGAGTAGTTCAACACAATATTATTCTTCAGTTCTAGATTAGCATACATAGTTAAACATGTTGAATCTATTTGTTATTTTATTTTGTCAACATACAAGTCAATAAACACTATCAAACATGTTGAATTTTTTCATTTATATCTTCTTCAGTATATAGGGTTTTGTAAACTTGGTTGAACCAATCAAACCAGTTGATAGAATTTGAAAGCAACAATTAAGCACCACAACATAAAACTTTACAATCTAAATCATCTTCAAGCCCACCATGGTTCCTTTCTTTTCTCTCTATCATTCTAGTTCTTCCTCTAGTTCTATTTTTCACAAATTTATAGTCTATAAAACAACAACCCTATAACTAACTAGGATGAACTAGTCGACTTATTTCTGTAGTTTGTCTTTTGTCTTAGAGACATAGTCAACCTGTTTGGATTTATTCTTAAAGACCTTGCTTATGCAAAACAAAAATGACCCAATCGATTATGTTATGTACTATTTTCAAACAATGTCACTTGAATAGACTCTATATTATTCTCAATCAAGGAATTAACATATATTTACTAGTAATTAATTAAAATTTCTTTTTCAATTGTTTGCATGCTTAGAGTAACTCACATAGTCTAAATAGGTGGTTTTTTAAATTACCATTTTAGTTACAATATTTTATTCTTTTGCACACACTACCAAACCACTTTACATTAAAAAATCATTAAACATTTGTCTTCGCAAGGTCTACTTACTTGGATTTCATCATCAAAGAAAAAGCTGAATTGGTTTTTTGGCCAAGTATAAATACATGGTTAATGATATATATTGGCAAAGCACCCAACACCCTTATCACTGCAATATTGTGAAGTGAGGGGTTAGGCCCCAATACCAAGCTAGTACCATTGCCAATACATATCTCTTTCAACCCAAACATTCTAAAACCAACCTTAGATTACTTTTTAGTTCCCTATTTTCAGCATACTTTCTTATCACATTAAAAACATTTTTTTAAAAATCTAATAACACTTAGGGTGACCAATTAGTTATCATTTAATTTTTAATTGTTGCTTGATCTTTGATCATTATGTGTTTTATTGTAAAACTTGTATTATCCAATGTTAGTGTAAGGTTTGTGCTATGTGTTCTAATTGGATTAGTCACATTGAGCCAATTGTTTGTGTGTTTTATTTCACTCTTGCTTCAAATTATATTTCAAAAATTTCCCCTATTTCAGAACACTGTCATCTTGGTTGATACAATCTCTTACAGACTATTTCAACTTCTTAAAAACAATACATAGTCAACCTACACGATTGTGTCTTCTTATCCCCCTATTTAGTTCTCTATTCAATAGTACATAGTTGACCAGCATGATTACATATCTTTATCAACTTGTTTTGCATTCCTGTCTGCAATACATAGTCACCCTGAGTGACTATATATCCTTATTTTTCTATTCTCTTCCATAGGTCATTAAACACAGTCGATTGATTCAAATATACATCCTATTTTTTGACTTTGTCTTTGCATCATTATTTCCTTTTAGCTTCCTTATTTCATCATGAACTTCCTATTTGAGGACAACGTAGGCTTGAAATTAATGGATATGATGAGCTTTACCAATCCCATAAACAACTTGTGGCTTCCACTTTAGATGAAATCAATGTGCATGTGTCCACTCGCACTACAAATTATGGGACTCCTCATTCATCTTCAATTTGTAACTTTTTTTTTCCTTATAAAATCAACTAGAATTAGAGTACATGCCTGAAATGATTTTCTTCATTAATGAATTTCCTCAACATAGGGGAAAATACCCTTTGACTATTTACAATCTCATGATAAATGGTCAAATAGAAAACCCCATTTACCTTCTCCCACATTCTCTCATGTATTTGGGGGTGATATTTTCTTTGCTTCTCAACCTCTCCCTTCTATTTTGACTCCTTTTCATACTATGATCTCTTCTTACCTAATTTATTCCAACTCCATGTCAAGTATCTCTACGAACATGGCAGGTTCAAAATCTAGTTGGCCTTTTCCAAGACCCCTCCTTCTCAATCACTCCACTAGTGCATCATTTATTACCAATGGTAATCATGCCACTAGTGCTTCTTTTTATTCTAATCCTTCTACTAGTACATGTTTTTCTACACATGATAACCATGCTACTGGTGCCTCCTTTTATACCAATGCCTCTCAATCTACTAGTGCTACGCATGCCATTATAGTGGTACCCAAGCCACTAATACCAATGTTAATGCCTCACATGCTACATAAACTAGTCAAAATTACACTCAAACCCAACAACTCTTATTACAAACTCTTAATCAAATGAATGCTTTTAAAGATAATAATGCCAACCAAATGATATAAATGCAAAACCACTTTATTCATCTTCAAAATCAACCTCAAAGGGTTCCATGGGGAGTGCACAATCAAAATTCCCCCCACCCCTCCTTAGGGATTCCATAGCAACCTCATCTCCCAACCACCCCTTATTAACAAAATGATTAAACAATGATTATATGAGTAATTGAATGGTTAGTAAAGTGTGTTTAATGTTGTTTGCATTAGATAGTCATTTATACTTGGTTTGCTAGCATAGTTTAATAGTTTTGTGGAATTGTCTTGCATGACTGGCTTGTTAGTCCAAATTTATGCTCGGATGATTTTATCTTGTGTGATTGCATTTATGACCATTAATGTTTTGGAGATTAGTATGAACTTATTAAATTCGAATTTGTTGATTAATCCATCATTACATTAGGAGGTGCTAATTAAATTAGTAAATTTACTGATCTTTCTAATTAATGTTAAAATATATAAAAATAATTAAAAATTATGTTTTAACATGAAAGCAAAAAAAAGAGAAATAAAATAAAAAATAATAATTAAAAATTTGGACAAATAAAAATGAAAGGGAATAAAAACAAAAAGAAAGAAAATCATTAATAAAATATGGATGTCATTCCAGATATGTTGAGTGAATTTAATTTTACAGTGATTTATAATTTTAAATTAATTAATTACATTGACTTATTTTATTGTCATTAATTATAGTGACTTGTAATATTTTGAGCTGTATAATATAACCTTTATATCATGAAATAGCTGAATTAGTATTAAGAAACTGTTGAGTTTACAATTATGAACATAATTGAGTTTAGTATTATAAAACATCGAGTTTAAAACCTGGTAACTCATTGTGTGTGTAAAAGAAAATAGGCTAGCACCTTATATGGCTTGATTAACTTAAATCATTGTATTATTTATAGGGGAAGGTTTAAATATGTAGTATTTATTTATTGAATCGCTACAAGTAAAATTTATACCCAATCAAATTCATAGATGGGAGTTTTATTTTTCAATTGAATCCTATCGATCTAGATCCTGCATGCATTATGATTTGCTGAATATACTCCTAGGCATTCATATTGTTTTTATCAATATACTAGTTATATATGCTATATGATTATTTATTTTATAATCATATCAATATTTGGTAGTTTTTGATATTGTTTCTAATAATGTGAGTCGTAACATGTAGACCTGCAACATGCTAGGTTAATTAATACTGTATAGGCGTTGACCTGGGAAGTTTTTGGGCCAAACCAGAATACCAAACAAAGACTATAGTCTTTTGGCATCACTATATACAAAAGGAATTAACTTCCAGTTAGTATGAGTCACTGAGGTTATACAGTTAAGTGCTATGTAATTAAGATTTCCAAGTTTTGCCAGTATTAGCAAATCACTATATTTTTGGTTGATTCTAAAAATTGTTGAATAACTCGTGGTATTTTGCTGATTAGAATAACCATATGTGTGTTCCATCAAGGTAATAAACAATTTTTAGTGTTCATATATATATAAACAAAGATATATATTGAGTCACTAATTAAACATTGTACTAATATTTAAAAAAAACATGATAATCCCCCTTTTCATTCGGTCAGGGGTGGACAGGAAGTTGTCGACATCGGTCAGGATTGGTCGACATCGATCATCCCCAGGCAGATAGGGACTGACGTCGATCGCCTGTGCGGTTCCAATCTTGAGCTGCGGTTTCTAATTATTGTAATTGGATGTCTAATTATTGTTTGCATGAGATCTATATAATAGACTCATGGGCTGTATTGTAAAGTGTGCTAGTTTGAGAGTTGAGCTTGGTTAGCTCCTTCAGTGTGAAGAGAGCAAGGGTAACTCCTCCTAGTGCCATAGTGCCAGGTGTGTATGATCAGGTAGATCTATGGGACAGCAAGATTTGATAGAGATCCACAAGGGTGCTGGTATGGTAGAATCATAAGGACTTGGTGAGGCAAGGACAAGGGTTCTATCTGAGTAAGTAAGATCGGTTGATCTACAGGTGTGTGTGTGTGTGTGTGTGTGTGTGTGTGTGTGTGTGTGTGTGTGTGTGTGTGTGTGTGTGCGAGATCTAGGTTTGTAGGTGTGCAGACCCAAGTTGATTTGCAGGGTGCAAGATTAGGGAGGTCATCAACACAACAGATAGCAAGATCAGGTGAGATCTACTTGGAGTATGTGTGTATACTCAATCGTGGAGTACGTGGAGTACTTGGGTACTGGTAGTAGTGATACTGACTGGTGGTATTGGCAGTAGTGATACTGACTGGTTAGAGGTGAACACCAACTCTACGTTTTAGTTGTGTGTTGGGACCGTAATTGAGAGAGTGAACTCTTGAAGGTGAATTACTGTACACTTGGTGTGGGAAGCCTGTAAGGTGTGGAAGAGTGTGGCATCTCTTCATTGTAATTTCTTTTTGGAAGAGTATTAATACAATTGGGTATTGTCTCTCATATTCTGTGTTATTTTCGAATTCTAGTTACTTGTTACTTCTGGTTAAATTCTGCATTTAGTTGCTTGTACATGGTAATCAATTGTGCTTTCGGGTTGTAACACATTTATTATTTTAGTTATATATTGGGATATATATAATGGTCATAGTGAAGATTACAAATGATAATTATGACTTAAAATTTAGCTATATGTTGTTTTGGGGGAAGCTCAATTGACTAGGCGCAATTATTAGCCTTTTAAACATAGTCAACCTTGTCGTTATTTAAATGATAGAATAATCTCATAAATTCTCACTAGAAATTTATTTAATCATAGGTATTATGTGAGATTAGTATATCATAGACCTTTTTATAGTTTAATAAAATACGAGAAGGATAGTAAATCCAATGAAGCCTTCACTATGATAGGTACAAGTTGCTTATTATATAGTAAGTGAACTAAAGGTATGTGATGTGAACGTAACATTAAAATAAGATACAATATGTTGATTGTGAAAACATACATGATAATGAACCTAATAGCGTATATACAAACATAGGGGTGTCTTTTTATGGTTATAGATTCCATAGGTGGAGTAATTATAGTATTAAAATAATTACATATGATTAACTTAATGAATACATGCATTCAAAACCCCTAAAACATATGTCAAATGTTAATTTGGATTATCCAATATTTCTTATGTGTGGAGTCCTATTTTGCTATATCTATACATGGATTTAATGTTACAGTATAAGCACTTAATGAAAATGGCTATGTTGAGCCATAAGCCTAAGCTTGTAGCTAGAAGTATGATTTATCTAATCATTAGGTGTCTGAGGGACCAAACTATAACCATATTAAAATAGTCTTGTAGAAAATAGAATGAGATGTTTAAATGAATGTTATAACGGGTTTATCAATTTTCTATTTCTCTATAATGATTGATTAGATGTTGGTTATATATTGAGTACTTGTATGCAATACACAATTATGAGAGTGTTTGGTTATAACTATCATATAATGATGCATCATGATGCATGTTTATAAGTTATATTTCTTTGAATGCTAGTATACAGTCTAAACTTAAGGAATACCCAGGTGGTATAATTTCATATTTGTTTGTTTATTTTTATGTATGTGGATCATTTGATTCTTGAAATCATAAGTTTGATTATATGTATTTATGTAGTTGTGAACTATGATAATATGGGATATCATAGAGTACTACAGTGTAAATGTATGTTAAATCTAGATGGTACATACTGTAATTGATATGTTTAGACTCACAACTACTTTTGACTGAATAAATGTATGCATGTTGGTTATTGCTATGAATAATATGTTATGATAGTTTGTAGGACTTTATGTATGTGTACATACAACCTAGAGAGTTTAATGAATGCTATTTTAGTATATTATTGTGTTCTATGGGAACTATGACTTGCTTTGTTATATCTACTTACATGAATGAAATCTTATGTTTTCATGTATTTAAGACTACTTTACTATGATTGACTGTGGGAAACTAATAGTTATGTCTTAGAATACTAGACTATGGTAATATGGGTTATCATAGAGATAGTGTGCTTGAAACTAATTGTGTTAGTGAAAATTTGCAGTTAAATGTATATTTACTCAGCTGGTATAAATTTTAGTCATTATTTCTAGTATGGGATAGAAAATAATGTAAGATTCATTCATATGTTTGATGAAATAAATGTATGCTTTGGTTACTCCTATATTTAGCATGTTATATGATGTGTTTGCCAATAGGATGTAAATTAAATGAATCTTGTGGTTGAATCGTATTTAATCAATATGCATTACCGATATGGAGTAAGGAGTGAGATGGACTTCACTGGATTATATTATCACAATGACAGATGAAGACAATTCGATCAAGTAGTGTGTATGAATTTGATTGATCTATAAATCATTATTATTTATTATTTTTAAAAATTTGGGTCAAAGTATGTTTAGTGAGACATTATCATTTTATGAGTATGGTTTACATGTTTATGCAATATCTTGCAATAGAATGGTTTTCTATGATACACTGCATGTTTAGTTTAGAAATCATATAGTACATGGGTAATTTCTTATTTCTCTAAATTCCCACGCCATCATTATCTACTCATCCATGAAGGGAGAGCCATTTCTTAATGGGATTAACGTGGGCGATCGTTGGTCTATGGTTGGTGTAGAAAAAAGCTTGGATGATGCTCTCCATCCCCACAACAATACTACTTATTGAGATGACACTTGAGATTGCCACATATACTTGAGTTTGAGAACTATGCTCTGAGGGAGCCATGTATCTATATGTACATTATATTTATTATTGAATATTGTCATGAAGAGTTATAATTACTTATTAATGTACTTTGACAATGGTGGATATAGACTTGTTTTAGTTGTAGCTAAGTTAATATGATTACTTTCTATATTCAAATATGATGTTTACTCTCATGATATTAGAGATCGGTGATATGTGATGTATTATGCTTGTTTCTAGAATATTTCTTATGGTCTCTATAGGTTCCCATGGTGTAATCTATTTTTGGTATATGTGTCTAATTAAAAAAAATCACGTATTTCTATGTCTAACCCAGTAGGGTTGTTACATATATGGTGGAAACTACTACCTTTGTATGAATAAAGAGGAGTGTCTCTACTCCTTCCACAAAAAATTCAATAAAATAATGGTTATTCATAGAGCGATGACAACTGGATTTGTGATAATCAATTTAGCTTTCTTGGTTGACATTGAGGATGATTGTATCGAAATTAGGCATAAGAAATTGGAACTTCACTATAGATTCACATACCTTTAAAGAACTCTACCATGAATATTATTCTAGCTTGAATAATACTAATTATCATGTTACCAACATGTATGTTTAAAGTGATTTTTGTGTTGTTAACCTATTTGTTTTAAGCTTTGACAATGTTTTATTTTATGTTCTAATGGTTATGTATTTTCCTATGTGTAATTATTTTTCCCAACATTTTCACTCCTTCTCAAGGACTTTCAAAATTTCAAAGCATTGGAAAAGATTCATATTGTTCAGCATATTGTTTGAAAAATTACGATTGGGTGCAAATAATCAACCTTCTTCAACGTATTACCAAGGAATCTAGTATAATTTTATAATTTAAATTCACTCCACTATTTTAAAAGTGTTCAACAATGCAATTGATATATTGCTTATAGACATTGATCTCTAGAATGATTGTTGAATACTTTGATAAAAATTATAATTACTATTACTATGCTAGAATTCACACTTATGACAATTACTTTTACATAAAAACTTCAATTCTCGTCTTCAATATCATTTAAATCCCACTGGGGTTGCCACTTAACACCCTTATTCTCAAATACTTTATCATTAACTTTAGTGGATCCACCTTAATCATCATAGGAATTTCATACTAATATATTTGGTAAGAAAACGTATTACATTAATCATTCATATATATATCTATATGTGTTTGTGTGTGTGTGTGTTGAATTTTGTAAGGGGATAAAATATTAACATCAATTTATTTTATATTGTTTATATGAACTTCTTATAATACTCAAAGAGGGTCATGAACCATGAATTTTAATTGGATTAACACATTAACAACATTAATCATGAACCCCATAAAAGTCAACACATTAGAAACATCCATCATAACTTTTATAAAAGTTAATACATTTCACAATGCATAAGAATCTTAGAACTCAACCCAAAGAGATAGAGATAAAAACCCAACCCTCCTACCAACTACATATCGACACTCAATAAAAACACACTCCAAAAACTAACATCATTCAAAGACATAAATAAGGATCAGACTATAGAAGGAATAGGTCCTCAACATTATTGCACAACCAAATATAATTCATAAACACACCTCCCATATTTTGAGAAAACACTAATTCCTTCTAAATCGTAGGATAAAAGTATTCTCAAATGCACATTAGCAAACAAGTACTTGAGCTCACTATGGGTAGACATTTATTGAATCCAATTTTTTTTTGGATAAGGGTATATATATTTTTATCAAAGCTATGAACCAATACTAGAACACAAAATAATGTGCACATACGCCAAAGGAAATGAACTATCACAAGAGCCACATAGTAAATAAAAAAATAAAGTTGGGCTAAAAAATAAACTACATCAACTAGAGTTCCACCCCCTAAAGAGGAGAAGAAAAATCAAGGACAATTCCACTTACCTGCAATATAAGATCAACAATAAATCGACCACTACAATAAGAACAAGGGAAAGAAGGGATGGGAATGACATCCCACCAAAGAGAAAAAGGTTGAATCCAAGTGTCGTGTGGATTGGTAAGTTTCAATTGCTTATCAAGAAGAGACCCATATTCAAAACTTTGGAGGCAAGCCTTGTAAGGGGTAGAAGGAGTAGATTGATCTAACTTTACCGAGTCTCATCAGTGTGATGATGATAGTTCCCAATCCAAACTGTGTTAGGTTATGGAGCTAAAAGCTTCACTGATGCAAACAGAGGAGGAGGTTTCAGGAAGGTTGCTGAGTGTGTCAGGCACCGGCGTTGGTCAAGCCAACCGACGTCGACAGGGAAGAGACAGGAAGGCAACTGACATCGGTCAGAAGTCGGTCGGTGTCGGCACCCCCCAAGCAGACAGGGACTGAGGTCGATCACCTGTGTGGTTCGACTGTGAGTGTTTTACAGGCAGTTAGCTAACGAACCAAGTGTTTGCATGTCAAGAGCCAATTTTAGACTGAGAGCTGTGGATCTAATTATTGTAATTAGTTGTCTAATTATTGTTTAGATGAGATCTATATAATAGACTCATGGATTGTATTGTAAGTTGTTCTAGTTTGAGTTGAGCAAAGTTTGCTTCTTCTGTGTGTGAGGTGAGCAAGGGTGTTCCTCCTAGTTCCACAACAATACCAAGGTGGGTGCTGGTTTTGGAGAGTCAGCAGGATTCTTCAGGGGTGTAGGATCTCGGTCATCAGGTGAGCATGGCTACTTTAGGAGATCTACATGGTAAGTAAGATCATTGATCTGCAGGTGTATGTGTGTGCAAGGTCAAGGTTCACAGGTGTGCAGAACCAAATTGATTTGCAGGTGTGCAAGATCAGATAGGACAACAACACAATAGGGAGTAGGATCAGGTGGAATCTACTTGGAGTACAGGTGTGTACTCAGAGCAAAGAGGAAGGCAAGGTAGTTCCTTCCATAAGTAAGATCAGATTGGGTTGCAAGTTGTTGCAGTTCAGGGGAGATCTACTTGAAGTATGATTGTGTACTTGTGGAGTACGTGGAGCACTTGTGGAGTGCGTGGAGCACAGGTGTAAGGTGAACACCAACTTTGTGTTTGAGTTGGGTGTTGGGACCTAAGAGAGAGAGCTTTGAGGGAAGATTTACTGTTTATGCCGTAGAGGTGTGGGAGCCCTAGAGGTGTGTAAGGAAGAAGAACCGTGACAGCCTTCTTTATTGTATTTCCTTCTGAAAGAGTTTTAATACAAGTTGTGTATTGTCTCTCATATCATGTGTTATTTCTAAATTCTAGTTACTTGTTGATTCTGGTTATTTCCACATATTAAGTTGCTTGGTAATCAATTGTGTGCTTCTGTTATTCATCCCAACAAACTACAAGGGGTCTCATTCACTCTGAGGTGCATTTATCGAGATAATATAAGGATTATAATAATAACACCAAAAATTTGTAACTACAAACTGAATAAAAATGAATAAAAATTATCGATTCACTTAAAAATTAAAAAAAAGAAAAAAATAATAAAATAAAATAATCCAATTTATTATTCAAAGCATCTATTTATATCTCCCTTCCTATTCCAATTATTTCCACATGAGACAATTTTCAAAGCATATGAATGCGATTGTTTCAATTGACCTCACTTCAAAATAGTTGCATGGAGATGGGGATGTTTTGAAAATACCACTTGAAAGTTACCTACGATAAAGTGGATATAATAACAATTGCATTGAGCATAATATTTAACCTAAGAATGTCTATACTCATGCAAAAAAGTTCTATAATCATGAAAATCTTTATGATTTCGTGTTGAAGGCTTCAATTTAATTAAATTACTTTTATTTTAAATTCATGTGTTTTAAGTTATTTCAAAATGATTTTAATGGCATTAATATTTTTTTTAACGTACTTTATGATAATAATCAGAGGGTAATAAATTCACTTGGGATAAAAACACTTCAAAGTCTATATTGATAGGTATGGACACTTATAAATTATTTTAAGATATTTATGAGTCTAATTAACACATTTTTACGGTATGTGTTTTTTTTGGTCCAAATTAGCCAATCATATTTGTTGATTTTTGGTGGTCCCTACTTATCTTTTCAACTCAGTTTTTCCCCACCTCTTTTTCTCTCATGTTTCATACTAGACATCCAAAATATGTCCAATGTTTTGGACACCTATCATAAAGTTCCCAAATGTTTTTAGGCTTACTTTTAGATTTCACCCAAGTCAGGGTGTGCTCATTCCCTTTATTCTATATTTTTTGCTTCTTAATCATTAGATGTCCATCTATACGTCAATAGGGTCCTAAATTGAATTTAAATATCTATAAATACATGAGCATTGTTGTTTATTTAGCACAAAGAAATCCAATGAGTATTAATAAAGAATTATTGAGCACTCACATGCATTCTAAAGATATCAAGTAAACATCAAAGCATTTACCATCGTTTGGAATTAATATTAATTATGGAGAATTTTTGACACACAACTTAAGGCTTTGTATATCACTAAAATATTTTCATTTATGCAATTTACTATTTTCCAACATTATTTTATAGAGTGTCTTCCACCATTAGGCATTTCATAATCAGATAATGTTTCAACCCTACTAACCTTTAGCTGACATTATTTTCCTTATGATTTAAATATCACAACCAATCTAGGGAAAGGACAATAAAGTTTGCATTGTAAGTTACTGGTGTCACAACGTGAAGATCATATTGAATAAACATGAAATCAAGAACAGGTGAACACAATCATCAATTTATTTCGGATCTACCCCATCATCCATCAAAAATTTCCCCAATGTTTTGTACACCTATCATAAACATCACCAAAGTTTTGTAACTCCTATTTTAATCATATCTAAATTTCTAGGCAAGGTCACTATCACTGTTGAGCATGCATTTACACATTTAGATTCAAATGACTATTGTATGATCCTGATTTATTAATGATAATTAAGAAAGCCACATTTTATGACCTATCATTAGAATTAGAATAACTAATTAGGCATTATTATTATATTACATATGTATTGCTTATCCTGATTAAGTTTGGTAGGGTTAGTTGTGCTACATTTAGTTGTAATCAATTTATCTAATCACATTTTGGTGAACCCAAACATCATGCACCCCTTGAGGTTTCATCTTTTAGTGAACCCACATTTTCATGCATACTCCTTACGTCCCCTCAGGTTAGATCATGTTGATATTTTATTATATTTCAAATCTTATATTTTTTCTAAGATTACTTTCATTTCATGATCTTACATCTAAACTTCATTTTTCTTAATTTTCTTGATCCCAAGCCTTAGGTTAATATCTTAAAAAAAAAAAAAATCTTAGTGTGTTTGTATGATGTATATTTTCATGTTTAATTTCATTTTGTGTCACTTATATTGATTAGATTTATGATTGCACTAGGAAAAGTTTTAGGATTAATAAAAACACATAAATCTTTTTGAACTTCAATGGTTAATCCAAATCCAATCTTAAATTGAAAACAAAATATTCAAATGTGTATAATGGTGCAAAAATTAAGGTTACTTTAGCAGAGAATATGAATGATACGCCTTTGCAAAATGCTAATAAGTCTTATTTGAATTCCAATGATGAAAATATTTTGAATGGTAACTAATCTCAAAATGTTGATGTCAATGAAAACAATGAAGAATATTTTAATCAAGAAGTTTGTTTAAAGGCTCAATACAGGGATATATTTAGCAAATATCTTTCAAAAAACCCCCAATGAGATTTTATGATTCATAAATGTTATAAAATAAGTTTCATATCAAAGTATGACATCTGTTGTAGTCATTTCTCAAGTTGATATTCAACCTTATGTTTCTAATGTGATTTATTTTCCTATTGCTTCTAAATTTTATCCCAAATTAAATACGAATGTCCTACCATATTATATACTAGGGAATATATATTATGTATAGAAAGTGCAGTAATGTTTGATATTCTCACTAACACCCTTAAAATCAACCCTAAATTTTAGATTAAAAGATTTCTAAATGACAACATAAAATAATGCACTAGGATATGACAACAAACCCCCTCATTTTTAATTAGCTTTTATATCATGGAATAAGTGCATCTTATGTATAGCTATTCTATTTATCACCATGGTTGAAATAGGGTGCCACCATGTAGAGTATCCATTGTCAAATTCTCACTACAACCTTGAAAATTAGCTTTGAATTTTAGATCAAAAGATTGTTAAATGACAACATAAAATAGTGCACCAACATATGATAACTAACCCTCTCATTTATTTTAATTAATTTTTTTATAATGGAAAAAGGGCATATTATGTATAACTATTCCACTAAACCATTTCTGAAATAGGGTGCTACCATGCAAAGGAGCCATGGTTAAATCTCAACATGCATGCATGTGTAACTAAGAGTTTGAACCTAGTGTTTTAGAATTGTTAGACCCACGGTTAAATCTGAACAAGCTTAAAAGTCCATGCATGTGTGTGAATAAGAGTTTGATGCTAGTGTTTTTGACTCTCTCCACGAAATGTACATCATATGTATATACTTATTCTCCTCTGCAGGTGCAAATGACACATGTTCAAATATCAACTAGATTATGGCCCCATGCATGCATGTGTAACTAAGAATTTGAATCTAGTGTTTTAGACCCACTAAACCCATGGTCAAATGTTATCAGGGTTAGATGTCCATGCATGTGTGTGAATAAGAGTTTGATATTGGTGTTTTATGCCCCATTAAAATGCAAGTGTGTGTGAGTAGGCATTTGACCCTGGAGTTTCTTACCCTCTCCATCAAAAAATATAGTTAAAGTGAGTAAACAAGCTATGTTTCCTAATATAATACAAAAATAAAAATACGATAGTATAATGTAATTTGAATGGTCAAGTCACTCAACGAAATATATAGAAAACTAATAGCATGAAAATATGTCTTTATGCAACCAAATAATATCATAAGGATATTTCTTTATGCAACCATAAAAATGTGCCCCAAGTTTTGATATCGACATACTACTTAATGATAGTTTATAAATAGAATACGTAGTTTAATGTGCAAAACTATAAATAGAATGTAAAATAATGTGTGAACTATAAATTAAGATTGCTAACTGACAACAACATAAAACCCTTAACAATAATAAGATAACCCTGCCAAATTTTTGTTGAAAGTTTTCCATCTTGACGAAATTATGGCACATATATAACTATAAACCTTCACTCCTTCATGGCACATGTATAATTATAAACCTTCACTCATTCACTCCTATAGTTTGAATGTTTAGCAATGCTAAAAATAAATAAAAATCCAATGCTACTACAATGTAGTTTGAAAAATGAGGTCATTCAAAAAAAATACAATTCTAGAATGTAATTTGAATGTTCAGGTCACTCAACAACAATACCATGAGATAAAAATTTAGAATAAATACTACCCTACTATGAGATCCTACATAAAAATCACGCTTCCAAATTCTCATTCAACATAACATATATTAGCAATAATTATATCGAATTAGATGAATTGAAATTTTAGACAGTTGAAGTTTTCTTCTAAATTTTCCAAAACTAAAAAAAAACTTACCTTGGTGTCTTTCACATGTTTGCCAGTTTAGAATAACTACTACCCTACTATGAGATCCTACATAAAAATCACGCTTCCAAATTCTCATTCAACATAACATATATTAGCAATAATTATATCGAATTAGATGAATTGAAATTTTAGACAGTTGAAGTTTTCTTCTAAATTTTCCAAAACTAAAAAAAAACTTACCTTGGTGTCTTTCACATATTGCCAGTTTAGAGCATTCTGAAAATCAGCATCATTTTACAAACATTCTTCGCAAGGGTTTGAAGGTTAAATTTTTTCTCATTGAGTTTGTTTTCCTGCTTTTGCTTTGTCACTTTTTTGTTCTAAATTTACACATTATGACTCATATCTTCGTGTAATGAGTTAATTCTACTTGATCGAGTGTTAATAAAAGAAATGTTTTAGGTCCTGTATTAAAGTTTGAGTGGTAAGTGTGAACTAACCAGCCTTATAATAGTTAGAACCTTTAAATTGGAACAAATATGATGATAAAGTGAAATTATATTACAAATATAACTTTAAAATGTGCACCAAAAATGGTCAACAATAGATGCTAACTAAGATAATAATAAATACTCTAATGATTGCTCCCTTTTAAATGAGCCATCACACTTATTTATTTATAGATGATTTGAATTCTTTTTTAAATAATATTGGCATGCACATTAACTCCTAACCATCAGGATTTTAAAAGGGAGAGAGAAGAACCCCTGACTTAAAGAGGACCTAAATATTATGATAACCCTGATATAAAATGGAAAACACATAAATAAGAAAAAAATTTAATATTAGAAATCAATAAATGAGTCAATAATGCTTAATTTAGACCAATCATCCATATATAAAAAATGAGCATACTAAATAAATAGAGAAATAAGAAACCAATTCACTTATAGATGCAACTTACTTGAATTTATTTTATTATTAAAACTTGTATATATTAGATAGTAAAAATATGTCTACATTAATTGACGAGATGTGAGTGAGTTGATAAAAGGGATTGAGTGTGCTCCAACTCACCTATATTCAAATTTCATAAGGTGCTTGTTAGTTATAATTATTTGACTTGCAGTTGGTTGTCAACATTTGACTTGCTTAAAAAGTGATTGGTTGCATTCATTTGACTGGTAGTGATTGCAGTTATTTCAAATCAGCTGCTAGCAGTTGTATTGATCTAGGTGAGGGTCCTTCTCTCAATTTCCCATTTTAAAGTAAAAAAATAGTGACTACTTTAAAGGAGATGAATATTAAAATCTTAATAAGCAAAGTTGTATACATTAATCAATTAAATAAATAGAGTTGTGTATTTAGTGAAATTGAATACGTATTTGAAAAGATTGTAGTCTAATTGGTACAGATGATGGTATGTTATGTTATCTATCAAGGTACAAATCTTAGAAGATATTTGATGTAGAAATAACCAAGTTCAATTCTTAAATAACTTTAACAGATAGATTGAATCTCCTAATCGTAACAAGTTAACCAAAAAAAAATTATAATATAAATATATGCTTATTTAAATTATTTCCAATCTACTGATTAGATTATTTCTAATTTATATAACTTAAAACAATTATGTTAAAAAACTAAATAAATAAAATTCTAAACTTTAAGTTTTAAAATAAATAGTAAAACAATTCAAATAAAATATAAGTTAAATGAGAAAATAATTCAATAATACATAAGATGAGATGTGAATGAATTGATAAAATAATTTATTGTGTTCAGCACTACTTAAATTCAAATCTCATTAAATATATATAATTAATTAAAACTTGTTAATAATTTTTTTTAAAGATCTGGGCCTTCATTTATAAACCCAACTAACTCATAAATCTAATCAAAAAATATTATCTCAAATCATAATTTTAATAGAAAATATTAACTTCTAATTTAAAAAAAACAAATAATATATAAAATAAATTATATATCATTTCACCGTGACATAAACAACTCACCATTAATAATAATATAAATAGTAAATTATGTCCCACTTCACCATGACATAAACAACTCACATTTAAGTTTTCATTTTCAAAACTTCTCTCAATGTAATTATGTTAAATCCACTTTATTATGTCAATCATTTATCTGTTTCCCATTTTATTGAATCCATTTTACTCTACCAAAATTTTTATATAACTTGAATCCATTTTATTGGATTGGGTGTTGTTATTCTGCGTCCTTTTTTGGGGTTTTGTGGTTATTCTTCGTTTTCTTTTCATTTTTGTGGTGTTTTTACATTTTTTAATACATAGTGTTCTTTGTGCTTCTTATTTTTTATCTTCCTTTATTCTTTTTGTGGGGAATGGCTTCCGATTGTGTTTCATACCAATTCATAACTCTAATTTAAAAATGATGTTCAATTCATAACTCAAATTTCAAAAGCATTCACTTAATCAAATTAAAAAATAATAATATATAAATTCATTTATAAGAGTGACATGTATTGTAAATAGTGTCTATATATTCTAAATTCAAATAACGAAATACACAAAAAGTTATTCTCACTAGTGGTTTTGTCATAATGATGATAAAAAATTGCATGTTTAGTAAGTAAATGTAATACATTAGTTATTAGTATAATTATATCAAGAGGTGTTTTATAATATCATATGAGTGGTGATGGTGGGTTATAGTAAGTGTTTAGTTTATGTTAAAAGTGATTATTATTTGATTTTTTTTTTTCTTTTTTTTTTCATTTTTTTAGAAAATTCAATTAAAAAATTATAATATCTTGATAATATGATATATATTTTTTCTTTTCTTTTTTTTTAAAAATCAATAAAAAATCTGTAATATCTTAATCACATTGTAGAATTTGAAACCCTTTTTTTAAGAAATATCATTTTAAACTTAACATATTAATTTAAATTAATACAATTTATCATCAATGAATAATTATTTTACGAAAAAATAATAAAATTATTTAAAAAAAAAAAAATCCCCTCAACATCATTGCACAACCAAATACGGTTTCTAAACACATTTATTTCTGAATTGGACAGAAACATTCGTATTCCAATTATTTCCATATCATCTCATTTTCAAAGCGTATGGATGCCATTCTCTTCAATGGAGAAAGGGACGTTTTGAAAATAACACTTGAAACTCACCTACAATAAAGTGGATTTGGATTCAATGGGAAAAAAAATAAAAGCTATATTCATCAAAATCTTTAGGATTTTTCAATTGTTTGACCAAATTAAGTATTGAAGTGACATCTGTTAATTTTTGATGGTCCCTAATTTTCTTCATAACCTTCATTTTTCTCTCTTTTGGTTTAACTTCACACCCTGCATATAAAACATCCCTAACATTTTGGACATTTATGATAAACCTTTTTAATTTTTTTAAGGTCATTTTAAAAGATTTTATTAAGGTAGGGTGGAATCATTCCTTTCATTTCGTATCTTTTGCTTCTTAATTATTAGATGTCGATTTATATGTTAATAGGGTTTTAAATTGAATTAAAATGTCTATAATAAATAAATATTGCACTTTATTTAACACAAAGAACACATTGAGTATTTATGAAGAATTATTGAGTGCTCTAAAGATATCAAGCATACATGAAAACATTTACCAGTCTCAGTTAGTATTAATTGTGGATAAATTTTGGTGCTTAACTTAAGGCTTTGTATATTTCTGAAGTTATTTTCATTTATGCAATTTACTGTTTTCCAACATTTTTTATATAGTGGTTTTTACCATTAAGAGCCCGATAATTAGATAGTGTTTGAAACTTACTAACTCTCAACACATGACCATAAAGCTCACTTTATTTTTATTAAGATTCATATATTATATCCAATCTAAGGCAAGGAGAAGAAAGTTTTTATTACAGGTTATAGGGGTCACAATGTGCAAATTAGAGCGACGAAACATGAAATCAAGACCAAGTGAACACAATCATCAATTTGTTTTGGATCTACCATGTCATTCATTAGAAATGTCACCAACATTTTATACACCTAGTAGAAACATCACCAAAGTTTTGTACATCATACTCTGATCATATCCTAATTTCTATGCAAGGTCACTATCATTATTGAGCATGCATTTTCACATTTAGATTTAAATGACTATCACCTAACCGTGATGTATTAATGATAAGTAACAAAATCATATTTTAATGACGTATTATTGGATTTGGAATAACTTAATAGGTATTATTACTATATTATACATGTATTGCTTAGCCTAATTAAGTGTGATAGGGTTAAATGTGTTGCATTTACTTATAATCCACTTATCCAATCGCATTTGAGTGAACCCAACTATTATGCACCCCTTGAGTTTTCATCTTTTAGTGAACCAACATTTTCTTGCATACTCCTTACATCTCATAGGTTAGACCTTTTTGACATTGTGTTATATTTCAAATCTTATATTTTTTCTAAGGTTAGTTTCATTGCATGATCTTACATCTAAAATCCCTAACTTCATTTCCCTTGATTTTCTTGATCCTAAGCCCTAAATTATTTAAAAAATAAATAAAAACCATGGTGTGCTTTTATGGTATGTATTTTCATATTTGATTTCATTTTATGCCATCTATATTGATTAGATCTATGATTGCACTATAAAAGGTGTTAGGATTAATAAAAACCCATAGATCTTATTGAACTTCATTTGGTTAATCCTAGTCAACATTGAAAAAAAAAAGAATCTGCAAATGTCTTTAATGGTTCAAAAATTAAGATTATTTTGGCTAAAAATATGAATGAAATGCATTTGAAAAATGTCAATATGTCTTTTTCAAATTCCAATGATTTAAATGCTTTAAATGGTAATAGATCTCAAAATATTGATGTGAATGAAAACAATGAAGAATATTTTAATCAATAAACTTGTTTAAAGACTCAAAATATAGATATATTTACAAAATATCTATAAAAAATTCTCAATGAGATTTTAGGATTCATAGATGTTATAAAAGAAGCTCTATATCAAAGTATGACATCCAATGTAGTAATTTATCAATTTGATATTCAACATTATGTTTCTAATGTGATTTATATTCCTATTGCTACTAATATTCATTATAATCTCCAACATGCTTTTATTGTTCCTTATCAAAATGCTTATGTTATTCCTTCTCCATGTACTTCTACTATTCTTTTTCCTTCTCCATGTACTTCTACTATTCTTTCTTAACATGTTTATGCTATTAATTCTTAACATGATTCTACTATTCCTTCACAACATATTTATGGTGTTAATATTTATTCTATTTCTCAACAACTTCCTACCTAAAACATTCCCCTACTCACATGGTACTAATCCCTTAATGTTTCAAAATTATTATATTCCAATTTATGCCATTTATTATTCTCCAAAAATTGAAATGACTATTATAATGCATACCCTTCATGAATTGTAAAATTAATTTCAAATTTTTATTCAAGGACCCCACAAGCCAAATAACTTACAACCAATTATATTATTCTAAACCCTTCTGTATATGAAGTTCTTGTGTATCCTTTTACAACAGGATTATAATTCCAAATTTTAAAATGTTCAATGAGAGTGGATTTCAGCCCAATAATGACACAAATACTATAGTCAATGCTATAGAAAAAACATCATAAAATATTATTCTTCCTCAACAAAAGGAGAGCACATAATTCAAGTTAGGCTTAGTGAAATTTCACAACAAGTCTTGAAGTAATTTCTTAAGTGTAATATGATTACTTTGCCTTTGATAATGGATTTTAATGATATGATAACTTTGTCTAAGAATTATGATGCAAATGCATTTTGCGATTATCATAGAATCTCAAGGCATTCTTCAAAGAGATGCATAACTTATAACTATAAATTTCAAGATCTCATTAATAAAAAACAATTCAAAATAAATGGTGTCGAAAAAAACTTGAATGAATCTGTAACACCTCTAATCCAATATTTATATATTTTCATAAATTCTTTTCTAAATCACATCAATCAATCATGTGACAAATCAAATTTACACATGGTAGATAAGAAATATATAATAATGTGCCATTGAAAAATGAAACATATCCACTTGATGGTTTTCTTTGTGCCATGAACTCAATGTAGAAGAGAAAGGCTTTCATTCAGATTATCTTTGATGAGAGTAATATTTAATATGATAGGTCATACAATAGCCTTTATTAACAAGAGGTTTCATAAATGGATGGGAAAAGGATGGAGTAGTGGTTTATAATGGTTCATGTCTAAATTTATGTATTGATGAATTCATTGATAGTCGTCGACTCATTGAATATGATTTAGTATGTACTACAATTATAGCACAATATGATGACATAATTAGAGAGCCTCTTGGTTGCATTATCTTTCCTATATTGATTGCATTATCATTCCTATTCAAATGGGTCCTAAGACAATTCAAAGCATATTTCATGTGATACCAATAATGGTTCATATAATGTGTTACCAATATACCTAGGATATATCAAATGAAAGTAATTCCTTCTACCATGCATCAATGTTGAAAATTTGGAGATGAAGATTAAGTGATTAAAGCTAAGAGATCAATTAACTTTCTAAGAAAAAAATTTCAAGAAAAGGAATTGCACAAAGAGATACCAAATGAGAAACTAAGATTTACATATAATATAAAAGCACATAAAGTGCAAGTAGATAAGTCCATCCAAATAATAATACATATGTTATAACATATTATTATTTTAAAACAAAAGGAAGATGAAAGTCACTCAATGGATGATCTTATTGAAAACTAATTAGCACGTCTTGATTCTTGGATACCTTAGCATCTTATATTGGCATATGACTCTTGTACAAAATTGTCTTATATTTCTTCTGATAACTACAGTGATTCACTTGGTTATGACTTTATTACTAGTTAGATTTTTCTTGCCTATTACTTATGCTTTATTTTTATTTAACTTATTTGTGAGCTTAAAATGTCCTTGATCTTATCCTTCAATCGTGACCTCCATTTTTATTTTACCCACTTAAGGTCTTGTATTTTCATTTCTTCCATGTTTTACAAATCTAATTTATGTTTGGATAATATACAATCTTATATATTATTTTATATATGCTTTATCTTATGCTTTGCATTCCATTAGTCTTTAAAAATTATTTTTGACTTGGTTTCATTGTATTTTCATTATTTTTTTCTTTCATTCTATATTTCCTCCAAATATTTATTTTACCTTTCATGTCCCTTTCTTCATTTTGTCTTGCCAATTAAGATTTAGCTTGACTTTGTGTTCATGCCTTTTGTTCCTTCAAAATTATTTTTGACTTGGTTTCATTTTCTTTCCATTATTTTCCATTTCATTATATATATCTTCCAAAATTTTATGTTACCTTTCACGTCTCATTCTTCATTTTGTCTTGTCGATTAAGATTTAGCTCAACTTTGTGTTCATGCCCTTTATTCCTTCATATTGACTTTGTTCAAGTTTCCTTTTCTAATGTTATTTCATTTGATCTTCTCCATTTATTTGTTTTATTTTTTCCTAAAAATCCACAATGAATGTACATTTTTAGGTTAAAGGCTAGTAACTCAATGCATACTCATAGAAGAATTGGTGAGTAGAGATCCTCTTTTACCTTACCCTCATCCCAATTTGTTTGTTTTAATTTTAATTTGTATGTGATTTATTTCAAATTTTGTTATATATTAAATTGATTATTGCAAGTGTTTACTATGCGTTTATTATAACATGCATTGATTTATTGTGTGATGTTGTTATATTATTTATATGATGACTTGATTTTATCGTATTATCATGTGATTTTAATAATGTTGTATACATTGTGATTATATTATGACACATGCTTTTTCACTTATGTGTTCACACACATGAATGTAGATACACATATAATCAAAAGATAAAATGTATAAGCAACCTATATGTATAAAATTACATAGAGGGAACACAACCCATATAACTTATTGTAGACATTCATAGTTAGTATTAAAGATTTAATAATCGGTTTTGACCAAGCCTTAGTATACATGATTTGTGCATGCATAACATATTTTTTCTCCAAATTTATCCAAACCATTCTCTTATCTATGGGCCTAGAGTTCTAAAATTACCATTATTCATATATATGATTTTATTAGTCTCTACTTGAATAGTTTATTAGCTTACACAGACTATTTCTTCATCATTGTTTCCTAATTTTTGGACACTTTGCCACATTTACATGGATCTAGTTACCAAATACATTTGCCTTAGACTCATTTGAAGACATTTTAATGACTATTTTTCCAAATTTAAATCATTTTTTTAGGTCAATCGGCATGTTTCACATGTCCATTTAGAGGGAAATTACCCAAATTGTTAACAATATAAGTATAGTAAGCCTAAGCTTATTTTTATCTAGCACTCACCAAGAGCACATATATTATTCATCTACACATTGAAAGGACCTTTCCTACAACTTCCAATTATGAAAGCCCTCAAAGGAGCAAGTTTTAGCCAAGTATGAATACCGTTCTAAGGTCAAAATCATATGTTATCAAGTGTCAAAATTCGTATACAAAATTACACAACATGCTAATATTATAGTGATGATTTCACACATAGATAGGTTAGAAAACTAAGTGTTATTTGAGCCCTCTTCAGACTATTATAATGCAAGTAACACTTAGCCACTCAATAGGGAGTGACTTAGGTTAGCTCAACCCATTATTTATAGCCTCTTTTTCTATGTCACATTAGTCTCAAGAGTGAAAGCTAAGGTTTTGGGTCAAGGAGAAGGGAAAAAAGTTATTCGCATAGGTATGAAGGTATTTGAATACATAAGAGCCAATTACAGACATAAGCACATTGATCTAACTATCACATATCAACATAAGTATCCTAATTTGTTTTTGGAAGAGTGTAAATGTATGTAGTTTCCATAGGCAGCCAAATAGTAGCAAACTTGTCCTATTTAGTTTCATATTTAGTTTCCTTATCTGAGTTGACACAAATCTTCTATGAAGTTTATTTGACGACTGTACACTATGATAAACCATAATAGAATCTAAACAAACTAAGTACCATATCTTATAGGACATTTACATAAATATTAAATTGTAATAAATCAATTATACTCTATTTTTACATTCATATTCGCTTAATTTAGACATAAATTAAACAATCTAAAGTAAACTCAATATTTTGGCTTATTTAGACAAATAAATCCAAAATAAGATAAAATATATTGGTGAACACATTATTCCTTTGAGAATGGAAAACCTTAGGTTCCATTAGGATTTTATTCTACCTTATTAGGGTTTTATATATTTGTGTTAGCATTTTAGACATGATTTATGAGTTCTCCTTATCATATACATAATTTTGAAATTTATTTATTTTGCCCTAGGATTTCATGCTTATTATATTTTGAGGGGTTTCTCTATTAGGGCCATGATTTATCCTCATATATGTTCAATTTTTATTTGATTCAAAATGACTCTATTTTTAAACTCTCAAAGGTTTTTGCTAGTTGTATTGTTTGGATAAAAAACCTGTCATTGTTCCATAAAATTCTATATGAATTTTCTAGAATCAAGGTTTTACTATTGTTAGTAAATTCAGCCTAAAGGGAAAAAGACACATATTTTACAAACAAGTTTGATTTTTAATTTATCTATTGACATTTATCAAAAACCTCTTTTTTATAAAATTCCTCATAGTTTTCTTGGGGTGGTCAATTCTATGTTTAACCTTATCCTAGGAGTAGGCCTTGTGCTCATATTCATTGTCATCATAGGGTTTTGTGATTTTTCTATGCTAGTGCATTTACAAACCCTCGTATGTCTCATCCTATAGATTCATTATCATCTATCCATGTTGTGACTTATAACTATGCTAACAAATAGACAAAAAATGTTGTATATGATCATGCTTGTGTGCATAACAACATTGTTTATGTATATGAATAATATGATTATGTGAGTGAGGTAGATGATTATGATAGTTATGATCATGATGATGTTGAAAATTTGTATGTCAGTGATATATATTTGTACAATTTATTGAAGGAGAAAAATACAATGGCTTAAAATGCAAGAAGTTAATTATTCTTCTCCTTCACATTCTTTCACTAGTCATACACTGCAAAAAAAAAAGAAATTAACATTGAATTGACTAATATACTTCTTAACCCTTCAAGTATTCTACTTCAGAATAAAGATAAATTAAGGAAATGGATATATGATCTACATGCCAAGTTTCATGATGTTCTTATTTACAATGATGTTCCTAAAACCAATGCTATTTACAGTGCCATAGAATGTGATACTACTAATACTATTGGAAAATAATGTGATGATTTTCCTTCTCTCAAATAGAATTTGATACAAATAAAATGCAATGTGATGCTATTAATGTTTTTTTATAAAAAAATGGGATGATAATTCTAAATTATGCAATGATGTCTGTGTGGAATGTGATAATGACTATAATCCATGTAATGACAAAAATATTTTTGATGAGCCTAATACACTTACATCTAAAATATATGGTGAGATGAATTCTATAAATTAAACTTTCCAAACCATCATAATACTTACTAGTCATATCATGTCTATGATACACACAATGAATGAATTTCAAAAATAAATTACTTCTTTGACTTTACAATTTAAGTCATATAATATGACAATGCATGTGCATGTGCTTTCACATATAATCATACTAATTCTCATAAGTCAACAAATTCAGATCCTAAAAGTGAATCTTACCCAACTATGGAAGTCCATAAGAAGGAAGTTCCAAGCAAGATAATTGATAAGATAGAAGCTCCATGGAAGATAATTTATAATACTCTCTCAAAAGTGAATCAATTTATATAGTTTAATAGCTTAAAATATCAACCAAGTGCTATTTTATGAACACTAATTCATGATAAGTTGATTAAATTAATTTCTAATCACCATCGCCCTATACATCATTTAACATGAGTGGGGTAAGATCACTCTGTAACTATCATCATATCAATGGGCATATAAATAACAATTTTTATACATTGTAAAACAAATTGAACAACTTATGGATAAATATGTTATTACATTTGAGAAATGTACCAATATAGTGACAAGGATGGATTTTTCATATCCTTATAGTTCACAATCTTTGAAGATATATGTATCCCAAGAAGTCCCTAAAAAGGAACTAATGGTTATTTGAGTTCTTATCACACATGAACATAAAGAAGGTATAGGTGGTGTTGATAGGGCACAATACAATACATATAAAATGAGATTTATCAAAGATATAGGATAAGATAAATGTAAGTTACAACATAAAAGTAATAATGAGGATGTAATAGGTCATGTTATTATACTAGTTTCTGTTGGCCTAAGATGATGGCGACACTATTCTATGTCAAGCCTAGGAAAATTATGGTTAAGACAAATGGAAGCAAAATTGGATAACATTGATATTATTATTTCATTATACTTCCTAGGCATTTTTTTCACATATAAAAGAGATAGAAAATTTCAAAAGATGACTCCCATTAAGAGTATAATTGCATCTCACAACACACAAATACATATACTAAAGCAAAGTAAATAAAATACAAATAAAGGAATTGAGAAAATAAATAGTGCTTCAAAAATATATCAAGAAAAAAAATAATCGCATGCTATTATCATTCATCAAGTACTAATAGGTGTAAAACTCATGAGATTATGTAATGTAGATGTAAGTGATCCTAAGAGCTTAATGTCACATGTGGATCATTAAGATCTGCTTGTTTATGAGATACATAATATCTCTCCAGATAAGCTAGTGTGAAGAATATCTATTTAACATAAATAGTATGTGATAGTGATTTTCTCAAGAAATTCATCTCGTTCAACACTACTGAATGAAAGGACATAAAGTATGCATACAAAATCATGAAGACCAAAGGAAACCTAATAAGTCAATTCCCTAACATGGTGCGGTTGGTTATGCATATACTACTATAGATACAAAAATATGATTGGAATGACATGTCCAAATTAAAAGATGAAGATGAAAATTATGGCATATATGATATAGGACATGCCTAGATGACTATGACAATTATGTGATCAATTTTTAGCCAAAACATAATATATTGTACATAGCTTCTTGATATTTACTTTATTTCTCATCCCCTATATTATTCTATCTTGATACACGTGTACATATGATTTTGAATTGATACAAACATATGTGACATCTATCTTATGATGATCTATTCTTTATAACAATATCATCTCAGTGCATATTATTTATAGAATACTACTTTCTCACCCATACATATTGACTATCTATACTTGTTATGGTCTATATTGAGCGTACATGATCACATATAATTATGCTGACATTTTATGACATGAGTATATATAATTATGTTTCCCTATTATGGTATATGTCCCTTTATTTTTGCATACTCTCTTTAACTACAATGTTAGGATTCACATATATAGTGGGGGCATGTTTTTTACCTTCGCTTCCTATAGATTTCTATGCTACTACACTTGGTATAGATTATGTCTTAACACATGCCATAAATTATTTGAATCCATTCCATTCTTCTATTTTTCATAGCCTTTCCACTTTGCCTTTCTTGTTATACACATGAGTACTAAATATTTCAAAAATACAATAAACATTAATATGTTTCAAAAAAATAAAAAATATACAAATACTAAAAACTAGGACCTATGCTTGACATGTATTGATTTTTTATGTGATTTATCACATATGGTAGATTGTATATCCAAATTATATAAACACATGAATTTCATGGTATGCATGAGTAGGATGCAAGACATGAATATTATATGTGACAAGCACTTTTAGATACAGGACATTTGTACATTGAGAGGCTACCATTTCTACATTTGGGGCATGATTTCATGGGGGGACTATTGTTACATTTTTGCATAGGTTACATATTTATATGATCGTTTCCATTGATATATTGAGCTATTAGCATTGTTTACACATGCCTTACTCTTACTCGTAGTAATTAGAGTGATACATTCTATGGATACTATATTTTTATATATACGGTAATAGGGTCAAAGAATAATATAGTGTCCCACTAGGTGGACATACAAAATTTAAAAAAAAAACCAATTCAAAAATAAATCTTAAAATATACTTAACAATATATTATGTTTTTTGGAAAAATGCATATGCACTACATCTTTATATATATAAGTTGAAACACATATGTTTGATTAATATCAATGAACCAAAATTAATATATTTTGAGGATATATTAGAAATGTATGTGGACTCTTTATTTCAAAAAGTGGAAAAAACTATTATGCTTTGACTTGATGACATATATTGATTGTGTAGTTTAACCTTGTTTATTATATACATTTTTAATGTTGCTACATGTTACATGTTGTGATCCTTAATTGTGTATTACAATGTACAACTCCTAATTTTCTTGAATCTAAATCTATATGACATTAGGTGTTTATTATGTGGCTCCTTTTATGTATCACTCTTACTTTATGTGTTAGTTACATGACTTTATTTATATGTGACCCTTACTCTACATGCCATTTATTATTATGTGTAACTCTTACTCTGTGTAATATTGTGCATTATCATGCATGTTTCTATGATTGATTGTGTGTGTCATGGCCATGACATTGCATGTGAATATATGTGCTTTGTGAAGATACATTTATCATTATTTTCTAAGCTTATGATGTTATGATTCAACTCACACATTTTTATTCTTGTGTGCAATGCCATGTTACATATCGTGCATCTTTTGTGTAACTATTACTTAGTGTTTATAGGTTCACTATTATGTTCACTATCACTCCATGCCTCATTTCTATATCTAATTGACATGATAGTTATATACCTAAAAATACATATTTCACATATGCTCAGATGATCTTATTTTACTATGATGACATAATATAAACATGTTGGCACATGATTTAAATGTTCACAACATTTTCTGTATAAATGATGTGTATAACTCTTTTCTTTTGAGATGAGTAAATTTATAGGCTATATACCTCACCTCAAAATAGGGGTATATATAATGGGCTTGTTTTAGGGACTAAGTCCTTTACGTAGATATATTCATAGTTTGGCCCTAGAAATTAAAAAATTGGGAACATACTTTCATAAACTATTATATGTTTATGCAAATTATTATAGATTATTATAGATTTGAAATGAATTAGGGGCATATCTATGATATTCTACATGATTATGAATGATAGTTCACAAATTCTATGATATTTTGGCATATGTTATACGCCTCAAATTACACAGGTTATTAGTTGGGGGCATATGTGTGACACATGCTAATATTTCATCAATAATGATATTTTGGCGTATGTTATATGATTTAGATTACATAGGTTATTATATTGAGGGTATATGTAGGGCATGTATAGCACATTCTACAAGATTATTTACTTCAATTCTACTCAATTATACTTAGTCATTACTTAGATTGAATCATGAAATCCATCTATAGAAAATGATTCAAAAAACTTACTTTGATACTCAAATACTCTGGTTTTACTCAAATTTGTTGCAACTTACTATCTTAAAATTTTTCACCCTACTAAATAAAATTACACCTTTAAATATTTGTCACATTTTGATTAACTTGTTTGACGGGGCCAATTCATTTATAATTTTATTGACTGCAACATACTTGTTTTCATTATATTTTTGAATCTTTCTAGGCTAATGTGAATGTAATTGTTAAAGTATTGTTCATCATTTTATCAATATAAATTTTTTGAAATGATTGCATGGATGTTGATTTATTATGATTTAAAATTAAACAATTTTAATTTTAGTTAACATTATTCTTCACCAAAGATGTCAAAGACTCAGATATTCTTAATGTCAAATTGTAAGTAAACAATGATAATGTGTAATAATACTTTCATCTTGTACGTGGTTCATTATTTATATAGGTTCCTTTCAATTTTAGAGGGTCAAAATTGATATGAATTCCAATTCATTGAAATTGTTTCAATATAACCCAAAATAAAGGTAAATGTTTAATTTAAGTTTGAGGACCATGATGCTTAATAAAATGATATCACACATTTTTTTAATAAATATGTAGATGCAATAATATAAATAGAACCACTACTATTTGGCAAGGGGTAAATAGGGTACTTAAATAAACAACTAGAAGACTAGAACGCTCAAGGCTTCTATGGGCTACTAAAGATCTATAGAGGCTATCTAGTTTGCCGACTTGCACCAAGCTACAGAAAGACTCATAAATCAGGTTATGGATAGCATGATCAAGCACACAAAGGATGCAAGTATATCTAATGGGTATAACCACAATAAGGTGAGTAGCTAAGACTAGGAATCTACTTGCATATAAATTATAGAAATGACAATGCTAAATAAAGAGAGCTATAAAATAATGTGTAAACTTAGAAGAAAAGACACTTATAGGCCAAATGAAAGATGTTTTAGGAAGTAAATACGTATTCAAGAAAGGGTGCAAGAGTATGCCTAATTTAAGCCTAAGTTAACTCTTTATTCTCAACACTATTGTTTCCTAATAATGTAACTTTCTGGTTTAGCAAAAGAGGAGATTGTTTAAGCAAATACATAGACTATTTTGAGCAATTAGGACTCTAATATGCAATGAGAAATGTTTCTAAACCAAACATGACATGTAATGGAAGATATTACAAGAAATGAAAGATATTCTTAACCACATGAAAATGCAAGAACTTCAAAAACTATCCTAGATAATGCTGTAAATAATCTAAATCACTAAAATAATCAAAACCTAACATTTATACTACTACAAACAAATATGAATTTAAATTTGAATATAAAATAACCCTCATATCAAACTTAAAAGTATTATGTATACTTTATACCAATATATTATCCAAGCTAGGAAGCAATGAAGAAGGAGGATTAGGCTATGTGTAAACTAGGAGCCAAAAATAGTGGAAGAGGTGAAGGAGAATCTGCCAACTGAGAGAGAGCTAATAGATGGAGCTTAAGAATAGGTAAAATGGAGTTTAGAGGTAGATAGGATTAATCCACAATATATAGGAACACTATAGAGAGCAATGTGAATCATTAAGATGAAATGTAAAATAGTAGAGCATCTCTTATCACAATGAAAGCTAAGTGTGCCAAGAATGAACCAAGTGAGATTCAAGAAGGCAACCAAGCTTTGAGAGTGATGATAAATAGATAGTATTAGAGAAAAATGATTGAAGGAGAGAGGAAAATGATGGAATAAGCATCATATAAGGCAACCCTAATCTGCCAAAGGCCAAAAAGTGACCATTTCTAATCATTTAGGCCAAACTATATCTTTTTTTGCATGTTCTACCCAGGTTGTGGCCTAGGTCATGACTATTTTGAAGGAAACATGTGGCTTAGGCCATAGGTTTCCTCCTTAAGCCATGGCTTAGGTCAAAATTCCACTCTTGGTGGTCAACAAGCCTCTAAAAGGGCCCTTAGAGGCATTTAGAGGGCCAGTCTATGCACAAAAGGGTTGTAAGATGCTAGGGATGTATAGGGGATGGATGCATGATGCAGGAAAGATCCATGTGATTGGAAAATGCCTCAAAGTAGGATAACCTAGGTCAGTAGTTTGCACATGAGCTGATGTGTAATCATAGGGAGGAGTAGGGTCATGAGAAGTATGATTACATATGCCCCCAAGGTATAAACATCTAATGTTTGAATGAATAAGGAGTGTTGTATAGTACCTAGAAGCCACACAAAAGCAAAGGAAAGGAAGAATTGAAAAGGTAAAAGAGACAATTACCTATTCTTACTAGATAAGGATGGTGGTGAAAGAATTTGATGGTGCGATCCATGGGTGAGAGTGTAAATGCTTCAGAATCTAAATCTAGATTCAGCTCTAGTTCTACCTCCTAAAAAGAAGAGACACAAATGATATCAAATCAAATTATATAATCTAGAATGACATTCACTGGGCATCAGCCCCAGTGTTCTCCCTATGAGGGATATGGGTGACATGGAAGTCGTCAAAGAAGGAGAATAGATCACATGTCACCTTAAAAAAGGGGAGTAACTAAGATCTAAGGATGGGCCAAACATAGGTTAGGTGAGACACAACTAAGTGTGAGTCAAAAATAACTACACATAGTACATGTCTAACCCATAGGAATCGATCAAGGCACTAATTATTGTATGATACTTGGTAGTGTTATTTGTCTCATTAGTAAGTAAGAAACTAGTTACAAGCTCATGGCCCCATAAATCATCAATAACCCAAGCCATAGTAGCAGGTCTTGGGTTGCCCTGGCTACCACCATCTGTGTGAATCACCATTGAGAGGTACACCATAATGAGGGTTGAGGACACATGACTAATAATGGCAGAAAGGTGATCTTAAAGCAAGGTGGGATAAGTGAGTTTCATGAGGGAAATGAACAATGAAACCAAGTCACAAATAATATGGTTGACTAATGCCGACCATGGTAAGAGGTAATAAGGGAAAGTGGGGGAAAGTTCATAGAAGATGAAGACCAGTTAGTAAGACTAGAGTAAGTCCTAAACTACCACAACTAACTAATGACCCCAATTAAAACCATAAAAAGGAGAAAATAGGAGTTAGAATGGATCAACTATATAAAATTAGATTAATGACTAACTAAAAGATGCATGGTAAGAAAATTTTATCCTAGGGTGCCCACAAGATGGGGCACCAGCCCAGGAGGTCAATAGGGACCTAGAAGGGGTCCCAAAGACCAAAATGAGGCTAGAAGGGGCCTAAAGAGGCCTTAGATTAAAAATTGGAGGTTTTTAATGTGCTCAAAATGAGCCACAACCCCTAATATGGAAGTTTTGTGATGTAAAATGTAATAAAGGGTAAAACATCCAAAAAAAGGGCCACACAAAGCAACAAAAAGGGCTAAAAAGAGGAAAAAGGTGAAAAGTGTATCATTGTCACACTTATTTTCACTCTGAGAGAGCCTGAGAAGAGCCCACTAGCCACCAAATCCCAAGCGGAGCAAACAAGGATGTGGGAATACACCACAGGTGCATAAGATGGTCCAAGTAAGTCCTCTAATCAAAATTTTGTCAAAATTTGTCCATTATTGGGAAGCCATTTTGGCTGAATCTAAATGATTCAATAGATGAATCAAACAGACCGATTAGTCAAAATGACTAAGAGGTTGAGGGGGACACATTGGAATAGATGAGAGATCAAATAGTGGTCTCAAAAGGGAGAAATGGGAAGCCCTAGGGATTTCCAAGGGGTCACACCCTAGGTTGCAGCCTTGTTGGGCAAATCCATAACTTGAGACATTATCAGGTCATAAGGGCTATGGCTTGGTCCACTTCTAGGTCATTATTTTACCTAAAAAACCATGGCCTAGGCTAGAAAGGCCTTGGAACAAATCCTGGGGACCCCAAAAAGGCTTGAAATAGGTTAGAGGGAGGGGAAATAAATAAATAGCTCAAAAAACTTGTTTTTTACTTTAATTTACCTATTTCATGTCTAGTGACACTTATCCATTTGTTTATTTCTTAGTTTTTCATACACGTAAAGGAATTAGTGTACTAATAAAGGGAGAGCCTTCATAGGTGAAGGAACATCCAATAGAGAGAGAGAGACCATGTGAGGTGACCAAATGGGAGAGAGCTCCATCATGGTTGTATGACGAGGTGGATGTTCTATTTGTGGAGGATCAAGATCACTATGGAGTGTAAGACTTTAGAGACTAGTATATGTGCCTTCACTTTGTCACTATAAGGACCTGGTGAATGTATTGGTGACCACATGGGTACCTAAAATACATGTATTCCAGTTGAGACCTAAGCTAAAGGCCATGCTTAACATTGAGGACATCCATCAGTTATACATAGTGGAACTTATAGGGAGGGAAATAGAGCTACCATAGGTGAAGGATAGCTACATCCAATCTCTACCTAGTAGGACCCCATCAAGAGTGGAACAACCATGGAGTATAGATCACACAAATATCACCAAGGGTTCTATCACTATGGATAGAGATAGTAGGCACTATGGTTGGGAGGATTTATGCCAGCCATAGTACAGGAAGACTACCACTATCTTAGATAGGAGTTGTCTATACATGGGGCCAATATATCCTGGGTGGACTATACCAGTAGTTGGATCACATCCAATGCACAAGGATAGAAGGATTGACACAACCCAACCTACCCTTGTCTCAGGATTACAAGAGAATCCCATTAACATGATTGAGGACATCATGGGGTAGTGAGGCATGCCATGCACTAGAAGAGGGTACTACATGGGCCACATAGTTCATAGATAGGGCTAGGCCTATGCAGACCACCTTTGATTAGAATGTAGTGGGCAGTTATTTTTGAGATCCATATAGATTCATGGTGTGGTTAGAGGATGTCAAGATAGAGATACATGTGGGATAGAATGAATTTTGAGGTCCATAGGAGCCATGCCAACATCCAGGGAGATAGGCTTTGGCATCATGGGAGAGATGGGTACAACCCAAGCCAACTAAGGCTGAACATATAAGGTAACTAAGATAAAATGAGGGAGTTAGTAGTGGAGAGAGATAGCCATGATGAGGACCACCACCACTAGGAGGAGCATGACCTATCAAAGGCCCATAAGAGCCATCAACATGACTACGTAAGAAAAGTGTAGTTGCTAGATAACACTTAATCTTTTGTACTCATCCTTGAGCGAGAGTTGATATGTGACTAACATATGAACTTTATGTGTGTATGAAAGAGACCAACCTAGCTTGATTGGACCCCAAATAGACCTACTATTAAGGGAGCTATTCCTTGATGTGGTGGTGATACCACTCATAAAGTGGGTGCCACATCTACCAGTGGGGGCAAAGCCACATACTTGCTTCTAGCAGGTGGGTACATGAGTATCACTAGAGTTGTTAAGAGCTTGACACTAGATACCAAGGATAGAGGTAGAGTCAACATGGCATGAGATATTATCAATAGGAGCTGAGGCATAGTTGGCTAGATTAGAGGTTGAGGTTGATCAACTGTGGTCTGAGCTAACTCAAGAGTAGGCTAGAGGAATGGAGGCACCTGGAGAGAGGGTAGACTGAATGGCTACTTAAAGGAGACCATGGCTCAACTGGTCAAGAGGCAGAGATTTAGATCTCCACCTAGAGTAAAGCTACCATAGATCCTAGTCATAGGCTAACTGGGATAGTATTGTATATGTAACCATACATGTGGTAGTTTTGGGGACTATGAGCCCAGGCTGAGAGATAGCCATGAGATGTACCTATAAGAGGAAAACATGTATTTTTTGTGATATATATATATATATCACAAAAAATACATGTTTTCCTCTTATAGGTACATCTCATGGCTATCTCTCAGCCTGGGCTCATAGTCCCCAAAACTACCACATGTATGGTTACATATACAATACTATGAGCCCAGGCTGAGAGATAGCCATGAGATGTACCTATAAAAGGAAAACATGTATTTTTTGTGATACATATATATATATATATACACACACACACACACACACACACACATATATATATATACATATACATATATATATATATATACATATATACATATATACATATATATATATATACATACATATATATATATATATATATACATACATATATATATATATATATGTATAAATATCTATATATATGTATATATATATATATATGTATATATATATGTATATATATATATGTATATATATATATGTATATATATATATGTATATATATATATATGTATATATATATATGTATATATATATATATGTATATATATATATATGTATATATATATATATGTATATATATATATGTATATATATATATATACATATATATATATATACATATATATATACATATATATATATATATATATACATATATATATATATATATATACATATATATATATATATAGTCATTTATCATTATTAGCACATGTTTATATGATTTTGTGCATGATGTGTATGCTTTAGATAATATAGAATACTAAATACATGTGATTAGATAGTAGGAACTGCTAATATAGAACCCATGTGCACACACATATACAAGTGGCACGAAGGTTAGTGGTATGAGCAGAGGGGAGCATTTTTACCTAACACCATACGTGACTTTCTTAGAGGGCCTCATAAGACCTAAATGTGAAACATATTGAGGTAGAACCCATTAATCAGGTTCTGTAGTGGCTCACCTTCAAAGTTTGAGAGATGATAATCCCCATTCTCTAAAAAGCCACTTGTGCATGAGTTTACCCTTATAACAATGATCCTTATCAAATATGAGGACCATATAACCTACCTTGAATGGATGTGGGCACATCAATGTATTAAATTGGTGGTGTTGATGCTGTTGCTAAGCACGGTTGTGCTTTAGAGTGTCAATACAACATTTATCTAACTGCTTAAGCTCAGTGAGATGAACAAAACATTCTTTCTCATTAGAGATGGATCCAAATGTCCTAACCCATAAGGAAAGGATTACTACCTCTAAAGGAAGAATAATCTTGGATGCATATAAAAGTGCATATGGGGTTTCCCCCATGATTATCCAAAAGCTAATATGGTATGCCCAAAGGATAGGATAGAGAATGAGATGCCAATCATGCTTGGACTGGGTAATAGTATGGAGAAGCATCTTATTTAAAGTCTTGTTTTAAGATTCAACTTACCTATTTCCTTGAGGGTAATGGGTGGAGGAGAAATGGAGCTTAAACCCAAAGCATTCAATAAGCTCACACATCTTGGGACTTTAGAATCCTTGGCCATTATTGGCCATGATCACAACAGGGACCCCAAACCTACAAATGAGATAGTTTAGGAGAAACTTGGCCATAGTCTTCCCACACATGGTACTAAGAGGCATGGCCTCAACCCACTTCATAAAATAGTTAGTGGTGGTGATGAAATAACAATGGCCATCAGAAGAGGTAGGTTTAAACTCATTGAAAAAGTTGAGTGCCCAATACAAGAAAGGCTAAGGGGCTAAAATGGAATGCAAGAGGCCTACAAGGGCACTAACAACATCCTTGGTGACTTGCCACATCTTGAATTTATTAGTGTAATATATGACATCCTTAACAAGAGTATGTCGATAATAACCCATCTTAATAATACGTTAAGTGGTGGATTGCCCTCTTGGGTAACCACCACATACACTCTCATCAGAATCTTACAACATGGGAAAGGTGTCCTCAGGGGATAAGCATTACATCAACATGCCATCTATAACTCTCTTTAATAAGATGCCACCTATGATGACATAGTAAGTGGTGAGATTGAGGATTTGATAGTGTTCTTATGAAGGAGCATCAAGGGATAAGATTGAGTCCCAAGGTAATGGACAATGTCTCGATACCAATCACACTTGATGACCTCAATCTGGTTGATCTAGAAGACCATCTCATCATGGAAGGCATTATAAACCAATTCTACACTAACATTAGGTAAAGGGAATTTAATGATTTGCTCAGCTATTACTAAACCCTTAGTAGATTTTGGGTTAACAATATGCAGATCAAACTCTTGAATAATCATGATCCACCTTGCAGTCAGTCTGGCAAGATGTGTCTTATCAATAAAATAGTAGAGTGGATCATATTGGATAATCATATGGGTGGTTTGTCCCAATATGTAGTGCCACAACTTCTTTGTGGTGAAGATGAGGGAGAGGCATTGTTGCTTAGTAAAAGACTAGTTAAGCTCAGGTCTAACTAGCATGTGAGAGATGTAGTAAACAACTCTCTCTACTAGAGTCATCATTTTTACACAACATGCCCTTGATGGATAGATTAGTGACAAAGGTTTACAAGATGAAATTGAGACCCTTGATATGTGCCATTAGGATGGGAGGATTATGAAGCATGTATTTCAATTCCTCAAAAGCCACTTGGACTTCAAGAGATCACAAGAATGGGGTGTTCTTGCTTAAGAGATGGGTGAGGGGATGGATTTATGAGCATATTCCTAGAGGAAACATCTAAGGAAGTTGAGCCTTCTAAGGAAAAACTACAAATTAATGAGATTCTGTAAGGGAGGCATCTCAAGGATCGCCTTGATCTTTTCAATATCCACCTTAATACTAATTTGTGAAATGAGGAAGCCAATAAGCTTTTGAGCAGATACACCAAAAATACACTTCTTGGGGTTAAAGCTGATGCAATACTCCCTAAGATGATCAACTATGATTTTGAGGTCTTGAACATGCTCATCCCACTTATGGGATTTGCCAAAGAGATCATCAATATAACGCTCCATAATCTTATGGATGAGTTCATGAAAAATGTGGATCATGGCATGCTAATATGTAACCCTAACATTTTTTAGATCGAAAGGCGTGATGAAATAAAAAAAGGTACCCCATGGGGTAGATAATGTCATCTTGTGCTAGTTTTTAGGTGCAATATGGATTTGGTTGTACCCTAAGAATCTATCCATGAGGGACATGATCTCAAAACTAGTTGTGGAGTCCATAATTTGGTCGATCAAAGGAGTGGGAAAATTATCCTTTGGACAAGCCAAATTGAGATATTAAAATTTAATGCAGATGTGAATGGATATATTCTTATTGAGAATAGGTATGATGTTGGAAACCCATTGTGGGTAGTCAATGACTTGGATGAAACCAAATTGGATGAGCTTTTCAATCTCAACCTTGACTAACTAGGAAACTTTTACCACCATCGGTCACTGCTTTTAGTGAATGGGATGGGCCCCATCATCCATAATGAGGTTATGGATAATGATGTTGGGATCCATGTCCTTTATATAAACATATTCCTAGGTGAACACATCGAAAAATTTTCAAGAAAATGTAAACAAGACATCCCATTCCTCTATAACAACGCTAACATTGACCTTGATGATCTTTGGCCTTGCATAAGTTCCAAGATTAACATATACAGATCCTTTAACATCCATAGCATTAACTTCCTCAAAACACTTAGGCATGAGAGGGAGAGATTGGTCTAACACTTCAAGCTCAACCACTAAGACATGTACTATGGGGATGTTAAGGATTGGACCATCAGAGAGAGAAATATCCAAACCTAATCAATCAAGGGGATAATGATACTTATGGTAACCTCAAATGAGATCGATGTATGTCTTTCTCTCCTTAAATAGGTTTCATCTCATAACATAAATTAAATATCACTCAAGATCAAACTTAACTACTCCAACAGTCTTTACGAGAGACACATAAAGAGAGCCTATACCCTGATGGGAGAAGCATGATGTGATCGGAAGCTCAACATTTAGGGAAACATCTTGAAAGAGGTATTTAATAAGGGAAGAGATGACTTGGAATCATGAAGCTAAAGATGGAGTCAGTTGATGCATGCTAAAATCTAAAGGAGTGAACATTGATCACAACATTTATCCTTGAGAAAAATGAGAATCAGAAGCAGGGGGTGTGTGGGAGTCCATAGAGCTTTATGAGGAGACATATAAAGCCTCACTTTAAGGGATTTATCTTTGTGAAAAATAATTCCCAAGGATCTGGGTCAGCCTCCATGGTATGAACCTCATCATCATGCACAAATTGAACCATGTGAAATTTGGTTGACATGATGAATTGCATGGTAGTGGTCTAGAGACAACCAAAAATCATATTGTATGAAATATCTAAGTATAACACATAAAACTTAATACTGATTGTCTTGGGGCCAAAATTGACTCAAAGATTCATGTTTCCCACTAGCAAAACCATGTCATTGTTGAAAAAAACATAGTTGTGGCAAGAATTATAGAGCTTCTTCTAACTAATCCCAAGCTCATTAAATACATGTAAGGGCATGATATTCAACATAACTCCTTCATAAGTGATGCATCTCTTAACATGATAACCATCAACAAAGGTCTCAATATAGAGGGGAAATGACCCCTATTTAAAAGAATGAAAACATCTAGAAAAGAGGTAGGGTTGAAAGATAACATAGGAAGATGAGGGTGCTCAAACACATCAGAGTTGAACAAAACTTTGACATCATCCTGAAATAGGACTTTTCAAAATAGACCAAGCTCATCAAAGGTAAGGCCCCTTTGCTCAAGGCAAAGGTGAAGAAGGTCCCAAATGGAGATATTAGCTGAGAGGCCCTATAATTCCTCTATGACAGAGTAAGGAAATTGTATAACCTAGGAAGGGATGTTATGCTAAAAGTCAAATATGACTTTGGGGTTCCCTACCTCTATGGGATAGATAGGATACCTAGCACCACTAGTCTCTCTAGCAAGGTCAGTGACCCAACCCAAGTGCATTTTGACATAGAACTCATACCCAATAGAGGCTATCTCAATAGTAGAAATGGCTTTGCTACTATTGCACTTAGCTTTCCCTCTTGGGTTAGCTTAGGAAGAGGAGTCAGAAGAGGTAGAAGAGAAAGAAGTGGAATGATGGGCCTTAGCCTTGGATTTCTTCTTTTCCTTTTTTTTCTTCTCCTTGTCATGGTCAAGTAGAGGCTCCTTAAAGACATTCAATTTGCCTTAGCATTTGGGTTTTGTAAATGGAGAACTCTGAGATGGAGGTGAATATTGCACACTAGATTTTTAGGTAGCATAATTAGCATCATCATGGCCCTTCAACTAATGGAAATTATAAAACTTGATGGGGTCATAAGGAAACACCATCTATGCATTTATTATGCATGATTTGAAAACCTTCTTTTCATTTGGCTTCTTTCTCAAAACATTCACATCATGGTTATCCTTCTTGTCTTTCTTCTTAGGAGGATAATTAGTAACATCAACATTAGTCACATTATGGTTGTGATCGCATGAAAAGGATGACTTTTAGGTTAGTACAATGTGTATGCCTGCACACATCTTAAAGACTTAAGTTTTTAGATAGTAATTAATAAATTCATCATACAAGGTAGGCTCATGCTTCAGAACCTCAAAGTGGACCTCTTGCCTCAATGCTCAACATAACTCTCTTCAAAGGAAACACACCACCTACTCCTAAGGGGAGAGGGGTGTAGTTCATTCACCTGAAGGCATCTATGGAAATCATCAATGATCACACATAACTCATTAGGACTTAATCATGCAAGGGTGTCCTCATCACCTTGAACAAGGGAATAAATCATATCATGAGGTTGAGGGGAAATATCCTTAGATGAATGATGCTTGAACTGGTGAAAAGGGGACTAAGTTTTTTATTTATATACTTGTCAATCTAGTTCCCTATAGAATGTGAGAGGGTCTAGGTCACAATGATAGGTCGAGGGAACCTCCTAGATCCTATGGTGTTCCATTGCATCTGTAACCTGCTAATGAGTAAGCTCAGGGATAAGGCCTTGAATCTAATGGGATTGGCATCCCAAGGGTGGGAGACTGACCATGGATGCAATAAAGCAATAACAACATGGGAGATAACAAAAAAGGTATAAATAGTAGGGAGAATAACACATAACCAAATTATAATAAAACAACCAAGGCGAGAGCTGAAACACAACTAAAAGCAAATCCTAATAACTAACAAAGGGGACTTGACTAGGAGAGTTCTAAATAGGTTATAACTAGTATGAGACTATATGTGAGGTCCCATTAGGCATGATAGAATGTATCTCCAAGAATCTGAATGAAATCATTAGTGTTTGGTAAGGGGGTACATAGGGTACTTAAACAAAAAACTAGAAGGCTAGAATGCTCAAGGCTTCTATGGGCTACTATAGATCTATAGAGGCTATCCAATTTATTGACTTGCACCAATCTATAAAAAGACTCATAAACCAGGTTATGGCTAATGTGATTAAGCACACAAAGGATGCATGTATCTCTAATGTGTATAGCCACAGTAAAGTGAGAATATAAGACTAGAAATCTACTTGTATACAAATTGCATAAATGACAATGCTGAATAAAGAGAGCTATCAAATAATGATAATTTAGAAGAAAAGGCACTTTCAATCCAAATGAAATATGTTTTATAAAGTAAAGATGTTTTCAAGCAAGGGTGAAAGATCATGCATAATCTAAGCCTAATCTAACTCTTTATTCTCAACACTATTGTTTCCTAATAATGCAACTTTTTGGTTTAGCAAAAGAGGAGATTGTTTAAGCAAATGCACAGACTGTTTTGAGCAATTAGGATTCTATTGTGTAATGTGAAATGTTTCCAAAGCAAGCATGACATGTAATGCAAGATATTTCAAGCAATGAAATATATTATTAACCACATACAAATGCAATAACTTTATAAACTATCTTAGATAATGCCCTAAACAAGCTAAATCATTGAAATAATTAAAATCTAGCATATATACTACTGTAAACAAATAGGAATTTCACTTTTAATAGCAAAGTACCCTCATATCAAACTTAAAAGTATTATTCAGATATCCTACCAACTGATTATCTAAGTTAGGAAGCAATGAATGAGGAAGATCAGCTTGTGAGTAAGTTGAGTCTAAACTAGGAGCCAAAAGCAGTGGAAGAGGTGAAGGAGAATCTACCAACTGAGAGAGATAATAGATAGATCACAGGAATAGGTGTAGTGGAGTCTTGAGGGATATAGAAGCAACCCAAAAGATTTAAGAACACTGAAGAGATCAAAGTGAAATACCAAGATGAATTGCAAAATAGTAGGGCATCCCTTGTCACAATGAAAGCTAAGTGTGCCAATAATAAACCAAGTTAGATTCAAGAAGGCAACCAAGATTTGAGAGTGATGATCAAGAGAGAAGATCATATAAAAAAATTATGATAGAGAGAGAGAGAGTAAAATAAATGAATAAGTGTCATATAAGGCAATCCTAATCTTTCAAAGGCGAAAAAGTGACCATTTCTAGCCATTTTGGCCAAACTAGCTCCTTTTTTGCATGTTTTACCCAGGCCACAGATTAGGCCATAGATTTTATGAAGGAAATATGTGGCCTAGGCCATGAGTTTCCTCCCTAATATATTTCCAAGAACAAAATTCCACTTCGAGCGGTCAACAAGTCTCTGGAAGGGCCCCAAGTGGTGTTTAGAGGGCCTACCTGTGTGCAAAGGGAAATAAGATGCTAGGGATGTATAGGAGATGGATGTATGATGCGAGGAAGGCTTATGCAAGTTATAAATGTCTTGAAGTAAAATAAATAGGGTCGATATTATATATGTGAATTGATTAGTAATCATAAGGAGGAGTAGGGTCATGGGAAGTCTGATTAAAAAATTCTTTCTTAAAAATGATAAGTTCTAAGACATGATTGCAAGATGGTCGAGCTATATTGGTTTATAACGAGTCATGAGCAATACATTAAACTATAAATTTAATTTTAACTACTAGAATACCTATTTTAGATAAATATATGTAAAAGACATTGAAATATATCATTCTTGAGGCACCTATCTTATACTAGATTGGGGACACAAGTGGAATAGGTACCTCGAGAATGATATCTCTCAACATCTTTTACATATATTTATTTAAGATAGGTATGCTAGTAGTAGCTGTGTATTTTGTGTATTTATTTAACAAATAATATGAAGTTTTTCATAAAACTTGAAATGTATAATATACATCACATTAAATCATATAAAATTTTAATACACATTACATTAAATCACCTAAAACTTTAATATAAATAATCTAAAATTCTCAATCTAAATAGTTATTTAATACTCATCAAAATGTACCATACACATCACATAAAATGTAAAATAATGAATAAGTACACATCACATAAAATGTCAAATAATGAATAAGTACATGAATTTTTTCATAATTACATGAAATTATTTTTCCTCTAAGGGTTTCCATCTCTCTTCCTCAATGTTCTGTTTGGAAAGTTGTTTTCCATTTTTTAGCTTTTCATAGTAGTCATATGTAAATGGAGGTAATATTCTTAGTCCTTCCAAGAAATTTACATGAGATACAACCACAAATGTTAATCTTGTTCTTTCTCTTTGACTGATATCAATTATGGATTTTGAAAGGGTTAATCATTATGATTTGTGTATTATTAATTCCCAAGCCAACCGTATGGGTAGTTGGGTTGTGCATCCCATTTCTATTGGTGCAATTAGAACTATATATGGACTTTCATCTTCAAATGGTATTCCTAAGTAACTATCTAACTTGACCATAACATATGTTGGTGGTTCGAGTGGGGCACTCCCATGTCTGTAGATTATACTTCTGATATACCATAGAGATCCATTTACAAGGCCTACTTATATCCAAAGATAGGGAGATAAAATGACCCTTACATTGATAGAATTCAATAATTCCACATCAAGTTCATCATTTTGAACTCCTATTGATGCATTGACACTTCCTACTTTGATTGCAATGCTACATGCAACTGGTCTTTTCAATGAATATAATTTTATTGTACTATGGTTACACACATTATCATTTATGAAAAACAAATGAATACAATTGTTAAACTCATAATTGGTGGCTATATTTATTCCAACATTAGTTCTAGTAATCAATAGCTTCTAATCATCTATTGTCAGATTTGCATCTCTTAGATTTGTGAGTAGCTAATGAAATAGTCATCACTTTCTCCTTCCTATCTAAATATATTGTCTAAAGCAATGTTAGGTTGTGGAGTTAAAAGCTTCAACTATGCAAACGAAAAGGAGGTTGCTAAAGTTCCAAAAGTACCGGCGTCGACAGTATGACCGACGTTGGTCATGATGAATGCAGAAGGCAACCAGCATCGGCAGGAAGTCCACCGACATCAGTCAACACCAGTTAGACAGGGACTGACGTCGGTCGCCTGTGTGTTCCAAAACTGTTCATTGCATGAACAGTTAGTTTGTTGAACTGAGTGTTTGCATGTAAAGGCTACTTCGAGTCTTGAGCTGTGTGGATAATTATTCTAAATTAAGAGTCTAAGTTATTGTTTAAGTCTGGGATCTATTTATAGACCCATTGGCATGTATTGTAATTATGAGTTGGAAAGGAAGGCAAGGAAGATCCTTCCATTGTAAGATCATTGAGTTGCAGGTTGTTGCAAGCTCATAGGGGATCTACATGTGTAAGTATGGTCTATTGAATTGCAGGTTGCAGGTTCATGGGAGATCTACTTGAAGTACTTTAGAGTGCTTGGTGTACTAGCAGGGTTATTACTGACTAGTTGGAGAGGTGAACACCAATTCTATGTGTGAGTTGTGTGTTGGGACTGTTTTTGGTAGGAGAGTGAACTTTTGAAGAAGAATTACTGTACACTTGAGGTGTGGGAAGCCTCTGTAAGGTGGAAGAGCGTGGTGCCTCTTTATTGTATTCTTTTCTGTACAAGTATTAATACAAGATAGTGTATTGTCTCTCATATTCTGTGTTATTTGTGAATTCTAGTTACTTGTACTTCTGGTATAATTTCTACATGTTTAATTGCTTGTATTTGGTAATCATATTGTGCTCTTTTTGAGGAGCAAGATCCTAACAAGTGGGATCAAAACAGGTGTGTTGTTCTTGGATTTCCTGACAATTGGTATCAGAGCTTTTGGTTAGGATACTAACAGGTTGGATTAGATCTGGTTAGTGTGTGTTGATTATAGGTTACTCACAGGGGTTTCTGTTTAAGTGGGAGTAGAGCAATGGCAGAAGATAGTAAGCTACGAATGGAGAAGTTTAATGGCAAGAACTATCAATTATGGAGGATGTAGATTGAAGATTATCTGTATCAAAAAAATTTGTACTTACCGTTGGGTGGGGTTGATTGCAAACCCTGAGATATGAAGGATGAAGAATGGGAGGTTCTTGATCAGAAGGCTCTGGGATCTATAAGGTTGAGTCTTGCATCATCTGTGATTTCCAACTTATCACACGCTAAGACAACAGTAGAGTTGATGGAATCTTTGGAAAATTTATATAAAAAACCCTCAGCTTCGAATAAGGTATTTCTTATGAAGCAATTATTTAATTTGCAAATGTTAGATGGTGGATCTGTACATAGTCATCTTAGTGATTTCCATGGTTTGGTAAACCAGTTAAATTTAGTCAATATTGTTTTTAATGATGAAATTAAGGCTCTCTTAATCTTATGCTCATTACCTGAAAGTTGGGAGAGTTTGGTAATGGCAGTTAGTAATACTGTGTCTGCTTCAAAAATCTTAAAAGTGGATGATATTGTGAGTGTAATCTTGAATGAAGAGATTCGCAGGAAAAGCACAGGTGAATCATTAGAAAATGCTTTGAGTGTGGAAAGCAGGGGAAGGCAAAGAGAGAAGATCGAGCGTGGGAGATCAAGGTCAAAGATAGGCAGGAGATCTAAGTCCAGGTATGGCAGAATAACCTACTGGAAATGTGGAAAGCAAGGGCACTTAAAGAGAGATTGCAAATCAGGTGAAGATCAGCATGAAGGACATGAAGAAGAAGCAGGTGATGCAGGTATTGTTGCACAAGATGCTCTGGTATGTTCTTTGGATAAAGTAGAATCTTGGGTTTTAGATTTTGGTGCCTCTTTTCATGCATCCATAATAGGGAATTTTTTCATGAGTATGTCCAGGGTGACTTTGGAGAAATTTGTTTAGGGGATGGTAAGCCTTGTCAGATGGTTGGCAAAGGGAAAGTGAAGCTGAAATTGTAGACAAGTAACACATGGGTGTTGAAGGAGGTCATGCATGTCCCAGTTCTGGAGCAAAATTTGATTTTTAAAAGAAGTTTGGGTGATGAGGGTTGCACAGTAACTCTCACAGCGGACTCTTGGAAGGTTACCAAGGGTGCAATTGTTGTAGCAAGAGGTAAGAAAGTAGGTACGCTTTATCTATCTACTTGTATTACTGATTCTCTTTTTGGGTTATCTACTTCAGTTGTAGATTTGAAGATGTGGCTTAATAGGCTCAGTCACATGAATAAGAAGGAGATGCATGTTCTTGAGTCAAAGGGTATGCTTTCAAATTTGGAAGGCATGGATCAAGATTTTTGTATGCAGAAGAAGAAGGTGACGTTTCTTGAGGAATCTGATGTTAGTGACAAGAACATGAAAGTCTTGGTTTTCAAGGAGAAGGTGATGGACAGAGTTCAGCACAAGGGGCAAAAGAATTTTGAGTAGAGCAAGGTTGATTTGGACAAGGGTTTGATCCAAAAGGAGCTCGCGAGTAGAAGTCAGTTCTCACAAGCAAAACACAGAGACCGACGTCAGCTAGAAAACTGGTGTCGACATCTAGATAGGGACCAATGTCGACTATATGCAACCCGACGTCAGTGACTCAGGGATAGATAAACATTGGCATTGGCCAGGGGAAACTGACGTCAGTAATGAGGCAGTCACAGGGAACTGACATTGGTCAGGTGTAGACTGAGATGTGATCGACATCGGTCACTGAGATGAATTTTGGGTGGATAGCAAGCTGTCAAGAAGTCTCAAGCGCCCATATGGAGGACTTAAAGGGTAGGTAAGCCTCAAATTCATCATTTCCCTTCTTTACACTACTTATTTCTCACTGATGGTAAAGAACCAGGAAGTTGTTAAAGAAGCAGAGCAGGTAGATCCAGGAAACAGTGGGAGCTTGGCATGGATGAAGGATGTGTTTCCTTGGAGGAGAACCAAACAGGAGTTTTGGGTGGAGTTGCTAGCTAGAAGAAAGCACTGAGAGATGAATGGATGTTCAGGATGAAGAAGAGCGAGAATGGATACGTGAGACAGAAGGCCAGGGTATATGGTCTTGTATAAGCTACAGGACAATGGAGGTTTGATCATTGTGTTTCTCTTTACCAGGTTGGATAATATTAGCTACATTATCCTATTACTGTATGATGTGCTTGTTGTAGGGTTACATATACAGGGATTTGCTAAACTAAAGGTAAAGCTAGTTCAGAGGGGTGTCATGAGGAATCTAGGAGCAGTAAGATTCTTTGGCATGAGTGTGTTCTAGAGACATGGAACGTCACAGGTTGACTTTATTTCAGGATGATTGTGTGAGACCGATTAGCACGCCGATGGTTGGACAGTTTTATGGATAGTGTCTTGATTCACATAATGAGGTTAAGTGCATGGTATGTACTAGACCTGAGTTTTTCCAAGCAGTGGGAGTTGTCACAAGTTTGGAGCCAATTCAAGAGAGAAGCACTGGAGGGCAGTTTAGTGGATTCTTAGAGGGACCAACAACAGGTGCACATGCTATGCAGGGTCAAGTTCTTTTCTACATGGATTTGTAGATGCAGATGTGGCAAGTGATTTGGATGACATGAGTTGCACCACAGGGTGTGTGGTGGTTGGTCTTCAAGAGTGATCTTGAAGAGGGATACAAAGCCAAGGGAACAATCTAGATGGTGTATAGGTACAGGTACAGTTGCAACTATTTATCTCCAAGTGGGAGATTGTTAGGTTATGGAGTTAAAGCTTCAACTATGCAAACAAAAAGGAGGTTGCTGAAGTTCTAAAAGTACCAGCATCGGCAGTATGACCGACGTCAGTCATGATGAATGCAAAAGGCAACCAACATCGGTGGGAAGTCGGCTGACATCGGTCAGCACCAGCTAGACAGGGACCGACGTCAGTCGCCTGTGTGTTCCAAAATTGTTCATTGCACGAATAGTTAGTTTGTTGAACTGAGTGTTTGCATGTAAAGGCTACTTCGAGTCTTGAGCTGCGTGGATAATTATTCTAAATTAAGAGTCTAAGTTATTGTTTAAGTCTGGGATCTATTTATAGACCCATTGGCATGTATTGTGATTATGAGCTGAAAAGGAAGGCAAGGAAGATCCTTCCATTGTAAGATCATTGAGTTGCAGGTTGTTGCAAGCTCATAGGGGATCTACATGTGTAAGTATGGTATGTTGAATTGTAGGTTGCAGGTTCATGGGAGATCTACTTGAAGTACTTTAGAGTGCTTGGTGTACTAGCAGGGTTATTACTGACTAGTTGGAGAGGTGAACACCAATTCTGTGTGTGAGTTGTGTGTTGGGACCATTTTTGGTAGGAGAGTGAACTTTTGAAGAAGAATTACTGTACACTTGAGGTGTGGGAAGCCTCTGTAAGGTGGAAGAACGTGGCGTCTCTTTATTGTATTATTTTCTGTACAAGTATTAATACAAGATAGTGTATTGTCTCTCATATTCTATGCTATTTGTGAATTCTAGTCACTTGTACTTCTAGTATAATTTCTGCATGTTTAATTGCTTGTATTTGGTAATCATATTGTGCTCTTTCTGAGGAGCAAGATCCTAACAAGTGGGATTAGAACAGGTGTGTTGTTCTTGGATTCCCCGACAAGCAACAACTATTTTGAATTCTTCCCACAATAGTTTGGCTTATCTGCTGCTATTGTATGGTGTTTTATCACTAATACGAGGAAGTTGACCCAAATATCCAACCAAAATAGTAGATATACCACCAAAATTCATGTTTGAATTTTCAAGAAATGCTTGACAGAGTATAGGGTTTATGTTTTGTAGTAAATTTAGCCCAATAAATCTTATTTCATCAAGCAATATGTATTTTATGTGGTAAATATCCTATTGACAACTTGTAAGTCTTGTTCCTTTTTATTCAACAAAATTCACAATTGGGATTTGAAGTTGTGCATGATTAGTTGAGGCACCTATATTAAATGATGCAAATCTAGTTGGTAAAAGTAATAGAAGTGGAGATCATTCTAGGAATGTTGCATCTTGAAGAGATTGATGAATGACACCTATCAGATAATATGATTTTCCTATTCTTATTACTCCTTGGACTATCATGCGTAAGGGTCAAGTATTTTTACCTGAATGATAATGTGTCGTAACCATATCAAGTGTTTTTTTTGGCACCCAAGGTTTCATAATTCATCTCTGGTGTTATATCACCATATATAATAAATCCATTATCTTTCATGCTGCTTATGAATTTGACCTTTTTATTTGTGTATTCTTCACCTCTACATTTATTATTCCATAATGCTTGTCTATCAATATAACTTATTCCCAACATATATATCTCACTAACTTCCATCACTTGGCCACGCTTTATCCTAGATATGATTTCCTACTCATGTTCCACTATGTTTTGTTGAACAAGTTGATTATCCTCATCTTCAATATCATCGTGACTTTTAACATCTTCTATAATTATTCTTCTCTCCACATGCCAATAGTTATAATTGAATGAGCCCTAATTTGATATTATGTATTCATCATCAATTCCAATATCTCTTTGTATATCATGAAATGGATTATAAAGTAATAACTCTGACTAATAGAAATCAATACATTTATTTGAATCATGCACAGGGAGGAAGGAAAACCTTGGAAATATTCTCACTATAACTGCAATACTCCTTGCCTCCAATTTGTTGTCTCTTTCCCACCTTGGATTATATGTCTAAGATCTATATGCCTTAATATGTGATGTTGTTTCCATGGAAAAAGGCCTATTATTATATCCATCAATGAAAGACATTGTATGTTCTTCATGATCATCTTTTTCATTTTTATCTATAAGTTTGAACACCTGATGTGAAACATAAATTACCTGATGATTGGTAACATACCTATATGTTTCATTGGTGTGGATCTTCCTGATAATTCCAATCATGAACAATAGAATGGAAGTAATTCTTAGCAATTTTTCATTCAAAATCATTTTTCCAATCAAGTTTATCTATCTTTGGTGCTTTGTTTAACCATATGAATCCATGCACATGTGGTGAACCTCTATGTTGCCATTCATATCTTGACTGTTAATCTTTTACTTTCATTCCTTTTTGCTATATCTCCTTATAAAAAATTAAATGTCACAAGTGCATATAATGTGACACTATATGAGGATAATAAGTAATATTCTATCTAAACCAATTTTAAGCTTCTCATAGATCTATTGGTGAGGTTTTTGGCATTAGTGCATATAGATCAAGACAATATATGTTAGTTACACTAAATGTGAAGAAAATGGTGAGTGATCCAATTTGATGCAGCATGTCTATTAATTCACCATGAGATTTGCCCAATATGATCTTATACCGCTCAATGAGGTTCCAAACTGCATCAAACAATATGCTAGACGGGAGTGGGGTACATTATCCATATGCTCATGCAACTCAGTAATAGTGATTGGCATCTCTTGAAGGATTTTTTTAATGAACATTATACTTGAATTTTGTGCACGATGTCTTATGATCATGTTCATCATGTAATATCTAAATTGTGGATGTCGGCTAAAATGGTGATCCTTATATTAAAATATATGTTTAACAAATTAATGCAAATGTAATCATTTCAACCATTATTCTATCCAATCACATCTTCCATCAAGAAACAATGTTGGAAATGCCATATCAAGTAATCCTAACGTGACATACTCATTTATAAGAGATGCACCATTCCTTGGCCAATCAATCACTGATCTAAGATCCACGTTAATGTTATTTTCCCATGCATGGATTAATTTCATCTCCCTTGGTACATTAGGGGGTTTAGAGTTCATTGAAGTTGTGTTATCAATGATGTTTCTTTCATCCATCTCCATGAATGGACCCACAAATACAACTTCATTTGCATCTGAATCAAATTGCATATAGACAAAGTTCAACAAGTTAAATATATTTTCATCAGAGTTAGATGTAAGATCAATGAGTGTGTTTTCATCAATCTAAACATCTGAATAAAACATGTCATGTTCTATTTTATATTTTAGTCCCTTATATACTTTATCTATATTGATAATAAAGTTGTAATTTGTTCCACGTTGATCCCTTCATCAAACTATAATCATTGGAAAATCTTTTATTTGATGTGGTAAAACCTTAGCAGTTTATTTTACTTCTTTTGTAAAACTGATTGTATGTCCTTTATATTTATATTGGAATCCTCTTGCATGTGTCACTTGTAGGATTGGGTTGTCATGGGCTATTAACATTTCCTCAACTTGTGTTAAGTTTGCAAGTTATGATGGTTATGGTCTAGGATCCATATTATTTGATGCTAAAAACTGAAGATGACCTTTCACTTGTCGACATTTGTTGCATACAAGGCCTTCAGGGTTTTGAGAAATATTTATTCCAATATAACTTTCTTAAAAAATATAACACATGCTTGGTGAAGCCATATTATTTAAGCCATGTTGGAAAATCATTTGAAATGTTTTCAAATCTCTCCAAACCATCCCATTGGGATCAATTATATTTTTCTCTCATTTAATTTCTTTACCTTGCATTTTTCTTCTTCTTTTAGGTTGTGAAGTTGACGACTCTTATAAATCATTATTTTCCATTCATCTTCTTCTTGTAGGTTAAGATGTTGTTTGCTCTTTTATATCTTTATTTTGTGCAATGTTTGTAGCATTGACATCCATTACAACTTGAAATGCATTATCTGGTGTTTAGAGCACATGATATATCGATATTGAGTTTGCTTCTTCAAAATTAATGCCAACATTATAAATCGATCATTGGTAGTTCCTTTGAGATGTTTCATGATGAAGTTATTGTTTATGTTGTCTTTCTGCCTTAGTTAATTGATCTGAATGCATTTATCTTTGTATTCTTTTCTTAATAGTATTGTTCATCTTAAAATATTTGTACCCGAATGTCTTTCATCTTATCTGTGTGTTGCCTCTTTTTTGCTTCTAATTGTTCAACTATCAATTCGCCCTTGCATTCTAGATATCTTTGTCTGTCATTGTAATTTTGAATGTTTCTTTCTTCCTCTCTTTATGCATCTATCATTTATTGTTGTCTTCGTATACAATATTATCTTTGATATTTTCTTTCTTGTTCTATTTGATATTCTCTTTGTTTATAAAATTTAATTTTGGTTGAGCCATATCTACACAATTTTTTAAAATAATATATTTATTATATTATGGAATAACATATTGAATCTGATCATTTTAAGGATATCTAAATAATATTCATAATTCATAAATATATCGAAACATTAAGCAAGCAAAACCAAGATACACACCACATTTGTATATAAGAATAATATAAATTTAAAAATTTACTTAAAAATAAAACATGTAAAAGATAAAAATAATTATTAAATGACATTTAACATTTATCAAAATGATATTTAAAATTTAATAATATTCAAATAAATCAAGATTAATATTGAATATAAATTTATCAAGATTTTGTAATTTATCTCTAAAATATTCATTTATGTTAGAATAGATTTATCATTTTAAATTTATCTTTATTTTTAAATTTATCTCATAAATTTTTATTACATTTTGGGTGATAAATATTGGGTCATTGTAATAAATCTAAAATTAAAATTTTAGATTTATTGAGCCATACATAAATATTGATACGATTAATCTTAGTGTTATATTGGTCTGTAGATTTAAAAGAGATATTTTTTTTTGATAAATATTATATTTATATGATTTATCTAGGGTCATATAATCTTAGATACTATTTGAATAATAAATGTATGAATAAATAAATAAATTAGTTACATAAGTATATAGAATATTTTTTACCTATCAAATTTAATAATATTTGTGAAAAAAATAAGTATAACTATATATATACTGAGTAAAGGTATATATGAAATATAAAATAAAATGCAGTTATATATAAAACATAAGTAAAAACAACATTTGTTAATTTTATTAAATTAAATTTAAAATAGATGTCAGCCATTTTTCCTTACACGGGTACGACATCAGGCTCTCTCCCCCCTCTCATTATAAAATGCCTCTCGACGTAATAATATTAATTATAAAAATTAGCATTTACATATAAATGAGCCCTAAATTCTAATGCACATTTTGATCTTTATCATTTTTTTATCATCTTCTTTGTAGATCTAATGGTTGGTGGAGCTTGAAGGTCGCCAACCTATTCTTAGTAACAGATAAAATATTTTTAGACCTTTTCTAAATTTGGCAATACATATCATTTCATTGGTATTTCACTTTCATTTCAGTTTTTTTGTTGAAATTTAACTTCTAGAAATTTAGAAATATTTTAATACACACCTACATGAAATTTAGTATGCCAAATTTAATGGGAAAATGATTCACTGTAGGCCAAAAATTGTGTAGTATGACATTTATTTGGATGCCAATTTTTACCTCATATAAAATGATACTAAAATTGTCATTTTCAACTAAATGAAGGTTGTTCTATTTTGATGTGGGTTTCATATTATTAATTCTCCAATCAGAATATTTTATGGGTCAATATTTAAGACTAAATAATTCATGTTAAAACATGATTTGGTTGTATGATGGACTTCATGCATATGCATATATTCAAGGGATAATAGTTATGAGTCCATTTTGAAAGCATTGGTAGAGTAAATGGTGTTACAACTATGAAAGGAGTATTATATTGAAAGTTGAATATGTGTAAGTTTGTTTTGGTTTGAGAGATTTATTTCATAACCTTGGATGTACAGATGATATGTTCTTTTGAAAGGCTAAGTTATTTAATGTATCATATGTCTGATTGGGTATTGATGACTACAAAAAGAGAATGGACAAGGGTATTTCCTAGATGATAGTTTTATACAAATTTATGGATAAAATGCTATATCAACTTTGATATTTTGCATTGCTAATTTGATAGTTTGAAAATATTTTATGGATTTAGTTACATTTATTGAAGTTTGGTTTGATTGATCAAATGCATGATAAAATTTTGTTATCAATTGGTTAAGTTGTTTTAAGATGAATGGGTCCCCACCCTTATATATTTTTTATGTTGGTCTTATATCTTTAATATTAAAGGTCCTTGACATTATATGTTTACCTTATAAACATAGTAAAGTCTATTATAAGTTAGTTAACCCCTAACTTAAGTTAATTAAAACTTTATTTAAAGTTATGATTTGAAAACCAACTTCAAACAAAGTATAAAGGATCGAAGGATTGCATTTTTTATGAAATAACTCATACAGGTATCTAAGAGAGCTCTTAATTTTCATATTGTGCTTATATTATGAGTAACAAGTCTATGAGATGAAGCATTATCTTTCAGGAGATTGATTATCACTCATTTCGATGGCATAGTCTTTGTATTGTCTTATACAAGTATATCTAGTTGATATAGTCATTTATGAATTGATAGGAAATCTAAAGTTTTAAAGAACACAAAAGGTGTTATCATATGTGTAAAATTTGACTATTACCTAAATATTGTTGAGCATTTCATGCGTGATGCATGATAGAATGTATAAATTCACATATGTTGTAATGTATTTTCTTTATTACTTGTGAAAGTTTGTACACATCATTCAGTTTAATAATATATCGATTAATGATTGAGATCCTATCATATTTATCTATGTTTTTCATAGAATCATGATTTCTTTTCTTAATTTTATATTTTATTAGCTTTAGTTTCTTATTAGTTTTAGTTTCTTTCTTCATTTGTTAGTTCTTTAGCCTTTTTAAATTAGTTTCTTATTTGGTTGGTCTCTATTTATTTTGTCTTCTTACTATTTCATCCTTTCCTTAGTTTTGCTCTTTTTTGTTCTTGGCACTTCAAAATTATATTAAAAATCTATGAAGATCAAGTCGTTTAAAGACTTTATAGAAGACTTATGAAGTTAATGCAATGATATGTATTGAATCATCATATTTGATAACTATTTGATAATGATAAAGATTGAAATTTGAAACATTCGCATGATATTGAACCTTTCGAATACAAACTTACTTGTCATTATACATTTAAAATATTATTATTAAATATATAAATACATTTTAAATAAGTATTAAATTAATGCATCATTTTATACTAAATTTATTAGAAGTAATACATGGAAAACATATAATTTCATAAACATTTATTGATTGGATAAATATTCTCTCTTCCAGGGGGTCACCTTCATTCATAGGTGCTCACTGTCAGATAAGAGTTGAAAATGATTTACTTTACATATTTATATATTATGCTTGTTATGAGATATCTGAATGTGTTGAATGTTGAACTATTTATATGTACTATTGGGGAATGATAAGATTGATCATTATACTATTTATGAGTTGATGTTGATATTATATTATGATATTGAATTCTTTTATTTTGCATGCATAAATGAAGGTCTTTCATTTAATAAAGATAATCATCATTCTTAGAAACATGTCAAGTACTTTATTTTAATCACAAGCCCTATACTTGACCATATAATACCCAAACCATGTCTAGTACTGATATTTAAGTCCACATGACCCTTATTATTAAACCAATCTATTTCTATTTTAACCTTCATGATAGGAGAAAGGGTAAATTTATTGATGTAACAAATTTTATCATCAATAGAACCCACAGTGGGTCCCATTCTCAAAAGAATATTATGGGTAGTGTGGTTAAGGTTCTACATTACTAAACTTATATAAAATTTTCCTTCTCTAATGAGGGTTTGGACATATTTAGTGTAACCCATGGTTTTAACATTGACATCTCCATGAGGCATAATCACCCCATTCTCCACTAAAGACATAAGGCAACTTGGTTTGTGTGCATATAATTGTATTTTTTCTTTGTTATGTCAATTTTAAATATGATACATGTTTTAATTCAAATTTTTATATCGTATGTAGACACTGATTTCTAGATGTTTCATTGAAGGTTTTTCATGGAGAAAGTCTCAACACTTACATTTTAATTGAAGACACCCACCACAATTACACTCATGTATCTCTCTCTATCCTTTTACTCTAGCACTTTCAGTTACTAAAATAGGTGGGCGGGGGGAAGGGGGGGAGGGAGGAGGATGTAGACACTCTTATTTGATATTAGACACATGAAAATGTCAATTTTGATTAAACCTCAATATATAAGACTTGTGTGTACATAACTAACTCTTGTTCACACTCTCTCCTAGCCATTCTCTTATTTATAAGCCCAACCTCCCCAAATTTCCATGATTCATTCATATAATTTTCTTAGTGTCTGCCTATATAATGTATAAGATTACATAAATTGTATCATGATCTCATATCATTATTTCCTACTTATTTGACATCTCCATCCGTATTCAGATGGATCTGGGTATCGAAGTCATCTACCTTGGATAAACTCACCTGGACACTTTTTAATGACTATTTTCACAAATTCTAATCCTTCCTTTGGGTCAGCCAATATGTTTCACATATTGGTTCAAAGGAAAATTACCCAAAGAGTTAGTTATATAAGTGTATCAAACCTAAGCCTATTCCTATTTATCACTCATCAAAATAATATCTGTTAGTCATCTACACATTGATAGGAAATGCCCTAAAGCTTCCAAGTTAGAAACCCCTAAAATGAGTAAGCCTTGATTAAAGTCTAAATACCTTTTCAAGGTTACAATCAAATATTTTCAAATGTCAAAAGACATACACAAGATTACACAACATGTTAGTATTTACATTGGTTGTGGGTTAAAGAACATAAATGAGACCCACTTGATGGCCAAGTCCATCCAAATTTAGAATAAAATGGGGTTCAAACAAACCCCCTTCATTTTAACCCCCTTAATTCTAACCCCCACATGTAATTTTTGAATGGGATTAAAAAAAGGGGGTTCAAACGTTTACTTTATGCATTAAATTAATTTAAATAAAGTGGTCAATGAAATGATTTATTTTTAGTGGGTTATAATGAAGGGGGTTACAATAAAGGGGTTTCATTCAAACCTCAAATGAACCTCCTTTGTTCTAACCCCATTCATTCTAACCCCCTTTTTCTAATCCCATGTGGTATCAAATCCTCACCCATTCAAGTGTAAGGCTACTATTGGCCTAAAATTGCCACTTTGGATACCACGTATTAGGATGAAAAAATAAAATAAAAATATGTGGCTCTACATATAAATAAGTATTTTTATGAGCTTTCTAATAATATAATTTTTTTTCTAAATTTTAATAATATTTACTATTTATTTTCATTTATTTAGTAAAATATACTTATTTATAAAATGAAGTACCATATGTTTGAAGCACTAGGAAAATAAGAGACTATGGTAATTTTTTTAAATAAAAATATCACTGCACTCAACTTTAATGTCCTTGTTCCAATGGCTAAAAAATTAGTCTATTTTGACTTATATAAAAAAACATATCATGAGAAGTCATAAGCATTGATATTCCCTACCATGATCATTAAAAAATAAATAAAAAAACATTTTTTATCAAAAAGTTATTAAAAAAATCTTGCATTACATTCATTTTCTAAGACTTATTTTCAATAAATTTGGAGAACATATTAAGTTTTGATAAAATTATGAGGAGAAATCAAATAGTCAGTCAAAAAAATTATTCACAAAACATACACAATGTGTATTTAGGTATTAAGTTTTTTATTTTTTTAATTTTTTTTTCAAAAAAATAATAAATGTAATTTGCACTTAAAATGCAACATTTCAATATGATGCATGATATAGTTGAAGATTATGTGGACAATATATCCTAGGGAAATCCAAAATCATATCATAGTATCATGAAGTCTTAAGAAGGATTTTTGAGTGGTTGTAAGATTATAAATTTATATTGAATCCCAAGAAATGTGTATTTGGCATAACCTCAGGTAAGTTATTAGTTTTCATCATCTCTAGAAGAGGCACAGAAGTGGATCCAACTAAATTCAAAGCTATTATGGGTATGCCTCCCCCTCACAATCTGAAGTAGCTTATGAGTCTTTAGGGTAAGTTGCAAGCTATTTGGAGATTTATTTCTTAGCTCATAGATAAATGTTACCAATCGATTATCTTTTTGTTATGAATTCGATAATAAAGTTTTATTTAAATACATAATCCATATGTAGTGGTGGGTTTAACTTAAGTTTATAATGCATAAATTAGAGGTTTAATGTCCTCTAGTATTATGTCTACACACTCATTTAGACACTTTGAAACCTCTTGAAAACATGATTTAGAATGCCCACTAAAACCTCTTGGAGCTCTATTTTTCTCTTTTAGGGATTCCATCCCTAAACTCAGTCCTTGACCCTCAAATGATTCCATGCTTTCATTTTTCATTTTAGAATATTTATATGGGATTTTCAAGGTTTTCTTGTATAGTTAAGTCACTATTATCCATACAAATTAAAAAATGTTCAGGTTTTCATCTTTTGTTGTCCCCTTTATAGCAAAAAGTGGGACACAATATTATGCTTCAACCCTTGCACATACAAAACTATATGGGAGAACAATGTGTAGTTTGAGACCTCTTTCGAGTAATTTAATGGAAGCAAAACTTAACCACTCAATGGTGGGTGGTTGAAGTTAGCTTTATTGGATTCATCCAAGATATCTAATCAATCATTAACACACAAAACCCTAGGTAGTAGGTGAGAGCCAAAAGTTGCACACACAGAAACATAATGCATAAATGAGTCAAGTCCCATGCTAAATAATTCATAAGGAGAGGTACAAAAAGGAGTGAATGTGTAACTCCCATATGACATGTTATGGAGGCTACATGACAAGTGGTGGTGGTCAACAGATTCCCATACACAGAATAGCCGATCAAGGGTGACTCCCACTTAGAATGTAACTCCTCCACAACAAGTGTATACTTAAGCAAGCTAATAGAACAAATGTGAAGGTAAACCAAAAATTAAAAAAACCTACACTAACACCCCTCTTAAAATGCAAATTAGGTGGGTAAAAAAATAGGTCCTAGCAATAAGGCTCGATGAGGTACCCAAGCACAATGCAACTCCCATAATACAAAGAAAAGGAGAAAACCCAAAGGAAAAAAACTTCTCCCCTAAAAGAGATCAAAAAGAAATAGTGCATGCTCTAAAGACATCAGGCATGGTTGAGAATGCATCCACAAGTGAGAGTAACTAAGCATAAAGAGAGAATAAATAAGAAGTTCCCATAGAAGATGTTGAAGCTACCAAAAATAGATCTCACAAAATATGAATGTCGCTAATGAGATCCTCTACCTAAAGATTGAAGAAGCTCCATTTGCATCAAACAATGTTTCTTTATTTTACCAAAGGAAGAACATGAATGGTGTGTTGAAAGTCTACCCATCCCACAGTGGAATATGAAGACAACAATACAAATAACTCTTAGTATGGTCTAAAATAAAAGTGTGGCATAGGTCTGTAAAGATCATGCATAATAACTAAATATAATGCCACTAAAGTAAACCTATCAAAAGTAGGTGCAGTGAAGAGTGGATCACCCTAGAGTAGTGAATGTGTTCACAAAGTGACCGATGGATCTCCAACCAAGGTGTAGTTCCTATACAAAGAACTATATTCCTTGTGCATAGTAAGAGGGTAAACCAATCTATGTAATGATGGTGCAATTAAAGCAGAGGCTATGTCAGACTATGGAGTGCCTTATAGCTATAAAATATACTACCTAATGTCTAATGAGTCCTAAATTAATATCCCTGCACCTTGTAATGTGTGAAGTGGACCAGAGGTAGGTGGATTAGGAAATAACTCATTAATATTTATAAGGTGACAAGGAGATGGTGGATGTATGTCCACAGCACTATTGTAGTCATCTATGCTAGAATAAGATTCATTAGTCTCAAAATTTTGCTCAGGGTCAGAAGTGTCATCAAATACATGTGAGTCCAATGAAGAATGACATGGAATATTCATGGAAATAATGTCCATGGAAAGTGGAGGGCATAACTCAACAACCCTCGAGGCTAAAGAAAAGATTACAGATGAATCACACGGATCCACAGACTAAATATCCATAAGAAGAGAAGAATTGTTAATGTTCTCACAAGGTGTACTCTCAATAAAAATAGTAGTCATCCAAAGTACCAATCTATGATGGCTCTGGATAAGCAATATCATGCATAAGAATGAAAGTATAATTTTCAAGAGGACAATTAAGGTTGATTAGAATATTATCTTGTAGTGGTGGCTCGATAGAAGGAAAAGCACTATCTACCATGGATGTGTCATCACAATAAATAGGAATAAGAAGAGAGAGTACAATAGTCTCAAAAGAGATAATAGGAAGTGGAAGAAGAGGTCTGATGTAAATATTAGTAAGATCTCCAAAAAGAGACTATAGAATGCTCCAAATAATGTAGAGAAGTTGTACATTCCACATGGTAATGAAGATCCATGGAAACATGTAACAATAGGGTACCAAAAAGCTTGTCACAAGTATTAGTCCATTTATTGAACCAAACATGACCAGTGGGAGGATAAATCTATCCATATAGGAATGGGATATGATTTTTTCTTGTGTGCAAGTGTTCCATATAATCACACCAAGAAGCATAGCTGGTCTTCACAAGAAGAACCACTAGTGTAGAATCAACTCTCCTCATCATAGAAGTGCACAACTACAAAATACAAACTGCAAGGACCCCTTAGTTATGAGAACAATGAATGCTCATGAATAAGACATCAAACACAACAACAAATGTGTTCAAATGAGTAGTAAGTGAAGGAATCAACACAATGTAGAAAATGAGAGTAAAAAAGAGCAATAAAAACAAAGCACCACACAATAACCCCTTAGGATAAAGAGTAATTATTCCCCCATAATGTTATAAGTACAAGTGCACTTGTATAGACATTAGACACAATCGAGAATGCATGTTAAGTGATAAATGCATAAGAGAAACTGGAGGGATATTAGGTTCTACTGATAATGCATCCAAGAGGTACAAGTGTGAAAAGTGGACTAATCAAGAAGGCAATGAGAGAAGAAGAAGAAAAAATTTATTTGTGAGAGGGTATGGCCACCTGCCAAACTAAGGCTCACCCTTCGTCTTCGACAAGTGAAAGAGGTAGCGATATGACCAAGTAAATAATCTCCATACAAGATTGTTTTTATACAAAAACAATAAAAAAAGTCTCCCAAGAAGTCTTTTCCCTAATACAATATATTAATTTTTATTTAAAAAAATAATAAAAAACACCATTGATATTGTTTTATAAAAAAAAAATAAAAAAAAAATATGTTTTGGAGTAGGTAGAGCCCTACTAGATTGGATGATGGCTGAGGGCGCATGATGTAGAGCAAGGTAGGTTTGGTGAGGTAGAGGGATGGCATATAAACATGAGGAAGATAGTGAATCTCCTTCCTTCCATGCAAATGAATGTTGAGTGCCTTGCTTTGTTGTATGTAGTTTCAAATCAAGGATAATTGTAACTAAAATGGTTCAATTCCATGGATGGAGGTTCGATGGTGGATAGAATCAAGTAAAAAAGCCATAGGAGGATGTTAAGTGAAGACAACTAGTGCCAATTGGTTCATGCATACAATGAGTGGTCTAAAAATAGGTACTGGTTGATTGAAAAGGCCATTAACCAGCTAAAATGATGAGTGGGTCATGTTGAGATTAGAAAGAATGTCCAAGCCGTGAGTGCCATAGAAATATTAGGATTTGACCACATGCAAGGCAAAGTAAACAATGTTTCTAGTGATTGGTTTAACTAATCCAAGGACCAGCTTGAAGATTCAACAGTATGAAGGTTGGAGATCAATAGCTGACATGAAACCCTTGCCTTTTTTTGTTCAAGCTTTAATGTCATTCTTTTATCTTGTATTTTAAACTAGAATTTAAATTCTTATATTTCTAAGAATTCATTGGGGATCTCTAAAAATGAAGAGAGACCCACTTCATAACTTGAAAAACCCACAAAGAATATAATGTTTGTTTTTTGGTCTAAGCCTTTTGATGCATGTTGAGAAAATGCACCCAAACCCCCAAATATGACTAATTAAGGAAAAAAACAATAGTGCATGCAATGGAATAGACTCACCAAGGATTTGAAATGGTAGAAGTGATTGTTAGCAAGGCTCTGATACCATATTAGAGTTATCTAAGATCTATAATCAATGATAACAAGTGAAACCTTAGGTAGTAGGTGAGAACCAAAATTTACACACATAAAAGTGTTATGCATAAACGAGTGAAGTCCTACGCTAAATAGCTCACAAGGAGAGGTACAAAAAGGAGTGAATGTGTAACTACCACATGACAAGTGGTGGTGGTCAAAAGATTCCCATTCTTGGAATAGCCTGTCAAGGGTGACCCCCACTTGGAATGTAACTCCTCCATTATAAGTGTACATCTAAGAAAGCTAAAAGAACAAATGTGAAGATAAAACAAAAATAGAAAAACCTAAACTAACAAGCTCAACCCATTCTTTCTAACCCCTTTTTCTAGGTCACATTGGACTCAAGAATGCAGTTTAGGGTTTTGAGTCAAAGATAAAGAAAATAGAGTTATTTACATAGGTATGAAGGGATTTGAATATAAAGGAGGCACTTGTAGGCATAGGTGTAGTGATCCAAACTATCATAGATCAATGTAAGTCTTTTGAATGAATCCAATAGAGCACAAATGTATCTAGTTGCAACAGGTGTCCAAGTAGTACCAAACTCACCCTATTGAGTTTCACAGTCTATTTCCTATTTTGAGTCAACATAGAGCCCATACAAAGCCTATTTGATGATTTTCTATTATCACAAACCAAAACTAGACCTAAACAAACTAAGTACCCAATTTTCTAGGTCATTTCCATAGATAGTGAATTATAATAAATTAGTTATAGTTTGTTGTTACATTAAAATTTACTTAATTTAGCTATATATTATACAATATGAATTAGACTCAATGTTTTAGCTTATTTAGACCACTAAATCCAAAATAATATACAAAACTTATGTATTAGATGCAAGGGAATGATCCCCTTATCTCTCCTCTCTAGCCTACAAGGAAACTATTATTGTGGAGATGGGAGTTCATGACCTAACATGTGTCTCTATCCTCAATCTTGACCTCAGAGCATCTCACTCCTCCTATCTTGTAATATTCTTTCACAACATGCATGTACTTCTATTGTAGTTGTAATAAATCAATAAATATATAATGGTAAAACAATTCACTAGTATGTGGATGCATCATCGCATATGTTTCAATATATCTCTCTCCTCAACTTATGTAGCTAGTGAGATATTGAGTTAAGATATGCGTGCTTGTGCCTATGTGAACTCTATTCTCAACTCCTCTACTTAGAAGATGCCCAAATATATGTTGTCCTACCCATATTGACTAGATCTAATTGGTATGCATGCTTCCTTATTTTGAATTCAACTTAATCAAACATAGATAGAATATCTTCCAGTATGTCTCAAGATAGTTTCCATATTATGGCCTCAATGGTGGTGGTCCAATCCTATATTATCCTTTTTCACATCAATAAATATTAATTAATGAACTCCCAAACATTAATTTATTACATAAAGTTGTTTGACATAATCACTTGTGTCTCCCTCCCACTTGCTTAGTTACCCTGTCACTTAGATTGGAGAAATCATAAGTGGTTCCTCCTAACAATCACTTAATTTTTTAGCCTTGGGACCCTATGCATAGTTTTCTCTCCTACAATAATCTCTCATAGTTTATTATCTCTCCCTCTAGTGGGAATAATGGTGTTGGGAAAACCTTAACCCACCATGTTATCCATCCCTCTTTGGATTTTACATGATCGACCCCTAAGTTTGGATACCTTTCATCCTCCTCATCATCTATGTCCATGTACCTCAATTCTAGGTATGATATGCTCTCCATCCCTCTAGGGATATCATTGTGACTTTCACCATACAATAATGGTTCGGGGTAGATATTGTCTCAACCCATAATGTTTCAGTACTCTTGTAGGCATAAACCACTTAATGGTATATGAGAATCATTATTTATACCATTTACTCTACCAGACTACCACATCTTTGCGATATCCTCACCTCAACAAAGATGATTCTATAGGGTTTTCTAGTGATGATTATCTCCTTGAGGGAATATATGGCCATCCTCTAGTTTGAGACATCCAATTCTTGATAAATTTCTTGTCCCATTAGATACCATTTCCATGTCAATGGTCTCTCTATCCTTCTGGTCAGTGGGTAGGATGATAAGCCTAGTCACTCTTGGTGCTCATATGCCCAAGTCAATACCATAATATCTATGACCTATGTCCCATATATACACACATGCAAGTGCACGCGCACACACGTGCACACACACACACACACAATTGCCTATGTCCCATATAGACACACATGTAGGTGCAGACACACACACAAAGATATATAGATATATACACACAATTTCCCATGTGTACATGGACCTACACACACATACATATGTATATATGTATATATACATATATGTGTGTGTGTATGTATGTATGTATGCATCCATCCATCCATCCATACATACATATACACACATACATATACATACATACATATACACACACACACATACATGGGTGATTATGTATATATATATGTCCATGTACACATGGGTGATTGTATGTATGTATATATATATATATATATATATATATATATATATATATATATATAGGTCCATGTACACACACACACATATATATATATACACATGGGTGATTATGTATATATAATCGCCCATGTGTATATGGACATATATATATATATATATATATATATATGTACACATGGGTGATTGTATATACATAATCACCCATGTGTACAAGGACACACACACACACACACATGGATAATTATTTATATACACACACACACATTATATATAATGTGTGTGTGTGTGTACGCATGCATGCGCGTACGTGTGTGTCTATATATATGCATGGGTGATCATACAATGTACCCATGAGTATACATATATATAATGTGTATATATATACACATTATACACACACACACACACACACACACACACACACACACACACACACACACACACACACACATGGGTGATCATGCAATGTATCCATGAGTATACATATTATATTTCATCTTTATCCTGCACTATGTGATAGAGGCTATATGAATAAGATACACCCCTTATGTCAATTAACATGAGGGAATTCAATACTACATCATTGTACTTGTGGAATTTTGGTGCATCTCATCAGAAAATGGTCTTTAAATGAATCGCCCATCTAGTACTGGGTGATTGACTATCCCAAAGTAGTACTCATGAGTTAATTCCTAATCCTCAGTAAAATCCTTTGTTATCACCCCTCTCCCTTTGTTAAGAACTATCAATATCCTTCATGTATCCTATAGAGTTAATTTCATTTCCCATATTGGTAAGTAAAATGTACATGTGTCACTATTCCACCACTCAATCAAAGAAAAAATATAACATGGTCAAATGGCATTGCAAGAAGGCATGCTACATGACATATGCCTATTGCATCTAGATGCACCCACTACCTTTGCCATCCTCAGTGTCTATACCATTTTCAACATGATGCCATGACATAGCTCTTGTGAATATATGATTTCCCACATCACATTAAATTAAGATAAAATCAATGTTTTACTAACAAAATTTATTACAATATAAAAATTATGCAATTGTAAGTATTATAATTAATTTTTTTGTAAAAAATGTCAAAACCATACGAATTTTATTAGACTTGTATGAATGTTAACCAAGGTAATACAAATCATGTCGTAACTATAAAATTCATGCTAGAAATATACAAGCCTAGAATTGAGAAAAAAGGTCCCCTTTACCAAATGCACATATTTCAAAATATTAGGAGATGACTTAAAAAATCAAGTTCAAAATGACTAATTAGATGTGGCTATTTATCTAGTGTGGTGGTTATCTTCATGCCATCTATTTGGTGTGCCAAGAAAGCTTGTCGATATATCATGCTAAATGTTTCTCTCAAATTTATTTGTAAAAATAATGTGTTGAGTAAAACTATTTGATATGTTTTATCAAATTATTTAATAATGTGATACAATTGCTTTGGTATAGTGACTTATGATGCCATAAGTTAATGTCTAACAAGTAATTTTTTATAATTATCAATCATATTATTTTGTATATTTTACGATTCTACATATTTATTTTAATGATACATGATTTTTCTCGAGATCTAATTTTCATTATTTTATGTGCTTTTATAGAATTTCAAGAGGGAAACGATATTCTATATTTATCATTTTTGTTACTTTGATTATCACATATGTTTTAGTACACAAGACTACTCATGATGGCATGTATTGGAAGCTCCTGAATAACAAGGTGCCAACTTCAACTCCTAATGACTCGGGGTATATTCAAATTTTATTTAAATACCACTTAGGATGTACTCATATCATATTAAGATTTATTTAGACTTCGATTCATCATCAAACAATATTTTATATTCAACATTTCAAATTTTAACATTTATTATGATTATTTAGCATTGACCCATGTCTCTAGGAAAAAAAGAATAATGGTTTTGTAAGTTTCCAAATGGAAATGCTTTTGTTATGAAGATCCATGTGTGTAGTTATATCATTTGTATAGATCATTTTTCTTCTTTGAAGTGTGTGTACATACACCTAAAAATGGCCTCAATTTGGACACCTAACAAAAACATCCCAAATGTTTTTGGGCCCTTTTTTTGGTCTTCACCAAGTCAAGGTGCACCCATCCCATTTTTCTTGTTTTTGTCACTTTTGAGTCAATGGATATCAATTCATACTCCACTAGGGTCCTAATTTGAATTCAATTGTTTATAAATACACAAATATTGGATAGAGCTTTGAACGTGGCCACTGAAAACACTAACAATTGTATATGTAGGGAATATTGTAGTTCAATGTTTAATGTGAAGAAACACATTCAAGATTCATAGAGAATTATTGAGCACTCACATGCATTGTAGAGTGATCAAGCAATCATCAGATTATTTATTAATGTCTAAATCTAGTATTTTTCATGGAGCATTTTTGGCACACAATTGAGGGTTTTGTATATCTATGAAGTTATTTTCATTTATGTAATTTAATACTTTTCAACATATTTATATAAAGTGGTTTCCACTATCAAGGGCCTAAGAATTAGATGTTGTTTGAGCCCTGCTAACCCTCAACATAGGTGAGCCTAAAATTCATTTTATTTTCCTTAAGCTTCAAAAATCAAGGCCATTATAGGGCAACGAGAATAAAGTTTGTTTCACAAGTTATAGGGGTCATAAAATAAAGATTAACATAAGGAAATATGAAAATATAATGTGGTAAACACAATCATCAATTTGTTTTGAAGCCAACCTGTCATCCATCAAAAACATCCCTAACATTTTATACCCTATCAAAAATATCACCAACATTTTTTACTCCATATTTTAATCATATCTATATTTTAAAATAAAGTTAACGTCACTCTTGAACGCGTATTTACACATCACATTTAGGGAATAATAACTAAATCCCAATTTATTGAAAATAAATATTGAAACTCTATGTTGGAGACTTATAAAGACATGAATGATTTAACAAGTAAAATGTCTACAAATATTACACAACATGGTAAATTACATGGAATAAACTCTCATGAAATAATGCTTAGTTTTATCTGTCATAAGTTATAATTATATAAATTAGAGTGCCATGTGGGGGAGATGTTTTTATTATATAACTTTTGATTTGACAACTCCATCTGGAAGCAAGTTAAGAGGTTGGTGATGTTTTATTTATTGTTTATCTCAAAACATTCTTAAACTCATCTCTTCAGTATACTCACTCAAAATTGTCAAAACTGTAAAAAAGAATGTCATGAAACATTAAATTTATAACACATATATAGGGAATTTAATAGAATTAAAATAAATTAAAAATATCCTATAAACATCATATGGTCTAGTGGAAATTATTGGTCTTACAAACCAATTTGTTGACCTCACTACACACAGACTTGATTGAGCCAGACAAGCCATTTTGGCTTCATCATTTTCACCACTTACACTATATTTCAAAATATTACAAGACATGGACATTAATTATAAGTAATGAAAAATTCCATGCACTTTAATCCATCAATATACCCAAAAAACACTCTTATAACCAACTTCTCGTTACTGCTTGGGTTTTGCACAATTTTAAGCCTGAGTGCCTCAAAAAACTATCTTTCAAGAATGAAGATAAAACATACTTAAGACACTAAAATATGATAAAATAATTATATATATAGAGTATACCTAACCTCAGGGTCATCATAAAATGAATTATACACTTCCACTTATAAGATAAGGCTTCAAGAACACCTCTGCAACTCACTCGCTCAAAACTGCCAGTTTACTTTAAAGACCAGTCATGGTGACTCAGACTTATAATACCTATATAGACACTTTGCATGAATTGTGATGCATTTATATGGTATTTTTAGATATACAGATGATCTGTTAGGTTTTGGAGCTAAAAGCTTCAACCCTTTGCAAACTGAAGGAACAATGGTTGTTGAGATCCAAGAGCACCGGCGTCGGCAGCAGGACCGACGTCGGCAGAGACCAGTGCAGAAGGCCACTGGCGACGGTAGGAAGTCGGTCGACGTCGACAGAACTAGACAAGCAGGGACCGACGTCGGTCACCTGTGTGTTCCCGAACTGCTCGTTTCACAGACAGTTAGTTAAGTGAACGAAGAGTTTGCATGTTGATACCAGTTAGAGTCTTGGGCTGCGAGGATAATTGTCTAAATTAAGAGTCTAAGTTATTATTTGAGTTAGGGATCTATTTATAGACCCATTGGCATGTATTGTATAATATATATATGAGATAGAAAGAAAGAGTTCCTTCTAGTTGTAAGATCTGTGAGTTGTAGGTTGTTGCAAGCTCATTGGGGATCTACATGTAAGTTTGGTCTTTGAATTGCAGGTTGCAAGTTCATGAGAGATCAGCTTGAAGTGCTATAGAGTGCTTGGTGTACCGGCAGGGTTATTACTGATTGGTTGGTGAGGTGAACACCAATTCTGTGTGTGAGTTGGTTGTTGGGACCGTTTTTTGTGTAAGAGAGTGTGTGTGAGAAGAATTACTGAACACTTGAGGTGTGGCGAACTTCTGTAAGGTGAAAGAGTGTGGCGGCTCTTTGTTGTATTCTTTTTTGTATAGTGTTAATACAAGATAGTGTATTGTCTCTCATATTCTGTTCTATTGGTGAATTCTAGTTACTTGTGTTTCTGGTTATTTTTGCATATTCAATTGCTTATATTTGGTAATCATACTGTGCTCTTTCTGAGGAGCAAGATCCTAACAGGAGGAATTAGAACAGGTGTGTTTGTTCTTGGATTTACCTCCACCTTCACTAACAAGTGGTATCAGAGCCTTGGTTGTAGGTTTTTGAGCTTGATACCAACAAGTGGTATCAGAGCTTTTGGTTGGAATACTAACAGATTAGTGTAGATCTGGGTAGTGTGTTTTGATTACAGGTTACTCACAGGGTTTTTGTTTGAGTGGGAGTTGAGAAATGACAGAAAATAGTCAACTACGAATGGAAAAGTTTAATGGCAAGAACTACCAATTATGGAGGATGCAGATTGAGGACCATCTGTATCAGAAAGATTTGTACTTACCGTTGGGTGGGGTTGCTAGCAAACCCTTGGATATGAAAGATGAAGAATGGGAGGTTCTTGATCGAAAGGCTTTGGGATCTGTTAGATTGAGTCTTGAATCATCTGTGATTTCCAGCTTATCACAGTGTAAGACAACGGTGGAGTTGATGAAATCTTTGGCAAATTTGTATGAAAAACCCTCGGCTTCTAATAAGGTATTTCTTATGAAGCGTTTATTTAATTTGCAAATGTTGGAAGGTGGATCTATTCATAGCCATCTTAGTGATTTCCATGGTTTGGTAAACCAGTTAAGTTTCGTCAATATTGTATTTGATGATGAAATTAGAGCTCTCTTAATCTTGTGTTCATTACCTGAAAGTTGGGAAGGTTTGGTAATGGCAGTTTCTAATACTGTGTCTCCTTCAAAAGTCTTAAAAGTGGATGATGTTGTGAGTGTGATCTTGAACGAAGAGATACGCAGGAAAAGCACAGGTGAATCATCTGGAGATGCTTTGAGTGTTGAAGGAAGAGGAAGGCTAAGAGAGAAGATAGAGCGTGGGAGATCAAGGTCGAAGATGGGCAAGAGATCCAAGTCCAGGTATGGCAGAATAACCTGCTGGAAATGTGGAAAGCAAGGGCACTTAAAGAGAGATTGTAGATCGGGTGAAGATCAGCATGAAGGACATGGAGAAGAAGCAGATGTTGCGGGTTACGTTGCACAGGATGCTCTGGTATGTTCTTTGGATAAAGTAGAATCTTGGGTATTAGATTCTGGTGCCTCTTTTCATGCATCCCCACATAGGGAATTTTTTCATGAGTATGTCCAGGGAGATTTTGGAAAAATTTGTGTAGGGGATGGTAAGCCTTGTCAGATTGTTGGCAAAGGGAAAGTGAAGCTGAAACTGCAGACAGGTAACACATGGGTGTTAAAAGAGGTCATGCACGTCCCAGTTCTAGAGCGGAACTTGATTTCTGTTAGAAGTTTGGGTGATGAGGGTTGCACAGTAACTCTCACAGCGGACTCTTGGAAGGTTACCAAGGGTACACTTGTTGTAGCTAGAGGTAAGAAAGTAGGTACGCTTTATCTATCTACTTGTTTTACTAATTCTCTTTCTGGGTTATCTACTTCAGCTGTAGATTCAGAGATGTGGCTTAATAGGCTTGGTCACATAGATAAGAAGGAGATGCTGGTTCTTGAGTCAAAGAGTATGCTTTCAGATTTGGAAGGCATGGATCGTGATTTCTATATGCAGAAGAAGAAGGTGAGGTTTCTTGAGGAATCCGATGTTAGTGACAAGAACAGGAAAGCCTTGGTTTTTAAGGAGAAAGTGACAGACATAGTTCAGCACAAGGTGCAGATGAATTCTGAGCAGAGCAAGGGTGATTTGGACAAGGGTTTGATCCAAAAGGAGCTCACGAGAAAAAGTCAGGTCTCACAAGAAAAACACAGAGACCGACGTCGGCAGGAAAACCAGCGTCAGCGTCCAGACAGGGACCGACGTCGGCTATGTGCAGCCCGACGTCGGTGACTTGGGGCAGACAGAGACCGGCGTCGGCCAGGGGAAACCGACGTCGGCAGGGAGGCAGTCGCAGGGAACCAACATCGGTCGGCTGTAGACTGAGATGTGACCGGCATCGGTCACTGAGATGAATTTTGGGTGGACAACAAGCTGTCATGGAGTCTCAAGCGCCCATATGGAGGACTGAAGGTGTAAGTAAGTTCTTAAATTCGTCATTTCCCTTCTTTACACTACTTGTTGCTCACTTATGGCATAGGACCAGGAAGTTATTGAAGAAGCTGAACAGGTAGATCCAGGAAACAGTGGGAGCTAGGCATGAATGAGGATGTGATTCCTTGGAGGAGAACCAAACAGGTGTTTTGGGTAGTGTTGCCAGCTGGAAGTAAGCACTGAGAGACGAATGGATGTTAAGGATAAAGAAGAGCGGAAATGGATACGTGAGATGGAAGATCAGGGTATTTGATCTTGTATTAGCTACAGGGCAATGGAGGTTTGATCATTGTGTTTCTCTTTACCAGGTTGGATAGTATTAGCTACACTATCCTATTTCTGTATGATGTGCTTATTGCAGGGTTACATATACAGGTATTGCTGAACTAAAGGTAAAGCTAGTTCAGGTGTTTGTCATGGAGAATCTAGGAGCAGCAAGATTCTTTGGCATGAGTGTGTTCTAGAGACATGGTAGGTCATATGTTGACTTTATTTCAGGATGATTGTGTGAAACCGGTTAGCACGCCGATGGTTAGACAGTTCACAGAACAGGTTTCTTGATTCACATAATGAGGTTGAGTGCATGGTATGTACTAAACCTAAGTTTTCCCAAGCAGTGGGAGTTATCACAAGTTGGAGTCAATCCGGGAAAGTAATACTGAAGGGCAGTTCAGTGGGACCAGCAGCAGGTGCACATGCTATGCAGGGTCAAGTTCTTTTTCTACATGGTTGTAGATGCGGATGTGGCAGGTAATTTGGATGACAGGTTTTGCACCACAGATTTTGTGGTGGTTGGTCTTTAAGGGTGATTTTGAAGATGGATACATAGCCAAGGGAACAAACTAGACGGTGTACAGGTACAGGTACAGGTTGCAGTTGTTTATCTCCAAGTGGGAGATTGTTAGGTTGTGGAGCTAAAAGCTTCAACCCTTTGCAAACTGAAGGAACAATGGTTGCTGAGATCCAGGAGCACCGGCGTCGGCAGCAGGACCGTCGTCGGTAGAGACCAGTGCAGAAGGCCACCGGCGATGGCAAGAAGTCGGCCGACGTCGGCAGAACCAGACAAGCAGGGACCGACGTCGGTCGCCTGTGTGTTCCAGAACTGCTCGTTTCACAGACAGTTAGTTAAGTGAACGAAGAGTTTGCAAGTTGAGACCAGTTAGAGTCTTGGGCTGCGAGGATAATTGTCTAAATTAAGAGTCTAAGTTATTGTTTTAGTTAGGGATCTATTTATAGACCCATTGGCATGTATTGTATAATATATATATGAGATAGAAAGGAAGAGTTCCTTCTAGTTGTAAGATCTGTGAGTTGCAGGTTGTTGCAAGCTCATTGGGGATCTACATGTAAGTTTGGTCTTTGAATTGCAGGTTGCAGGTTCATGAGAGATCAGCTTGAAGTGCTATAGAGTGCTTGGTGTACCGACAGGGTTATTACTGACTGGTTGGTGAGGTGAACACCAATTCTGTGTGTGAGTTGGTTGTTGGGACCGTTTTTTGTGTAGGAGAGTGTGTGTGAGAAGAATTACTGAACACTTGAGGTGTGGCAAACTTCTGTAAGGTGAAAGAGTGTGGCGGCTCTTTGTTGTATTCTTTTCTGTATAGTGTTAATACAAGATAGTGTATTGTCTCTCATATTCTGTGCTATTGGTGAATTCTAGTTACTTGTGTTTCTGGTTATTTCTGCATATTCAATTGCTTATATTTGGTAATCATATTGTGCTCTTTCTGAGGAGCAAGATCCTAACAGGAGGAATTAGAACAGGTGTGTTTGTTCTTGGATTTACCTCCACCTTCACTAACATGATCCAAAAATAAAAATATCATATGGTCTAATTGTAAATATTGGTCTTTTATACCAATCTCATGACCTTATATCTCAATGTCTTATCTAAACCAGACAAGTCAACTTGTAAGCAACTTTTTCACCATATTCACTAACCTAAAAAACTTATAAAAAACATGAAAATGTATTATAAATACTTAAAAACATCTTTATGCACTTGGTTTCATCATTCTATCATGAAAACACATTCTAATTCATCTTCTCATTGTTGCATGGGTTTTTCATTGTTTATACCACTAGGCCTATTAGCGACTAGCTAACTTAGATGATTGGTTTAACACACTTGAGGAATATAAACCATACATAAACCTTCATGGACATGAACCATGAGTCTCTACCTTCTTCCTCCATCTGTTTTTGTACTATGTTAATGCAAATTTTGACGTCTATAGTAATTTTTGTAGAAATAAGCCTGTAACTAAATGTTTTCTCTCTCTTATCTCTAACAATACCATTTGGAGGTACCTAGAAGAGTCAAATAAAATCTCCAATAGCTTAACTAATCAATTAAATACATATTGAGTACTTTTGATCAAAATATTCAACATTATGTCCTTATTAGGGTTTTAAGAGGGTTTAAACCTCTTTCTACTCTTAATGATTGTTCAAAAATCATAGCCCCTCAATCCAAAAAATAATGCCTATAATTTTTAGCTAGGACCCTTCCTCATCTACTATGAAATTATTAGGTTCCCATGCAAATGTTAGATGAGTTGATGAGCATGATAAAATCCTTCTTGGGTTGAGAACCCTTCATTCTGAGCACTCGAGAGACCTTCAAATAACTTTTCATGCCTTGTCCCTCAAATTAGAACCTCAAACTTCATGAATATTCCTAAAATAACTTTATTCACTTTTTTCAATGCTCACCTACTCAAAATTACATTGAAAACTGATCCTGATACCCCATTAGGCTACACTCTCTCTCTACACCATATTCTTCATACCTTACTAGGCCTTAAAATGGCCTTCATGCCTCTTTCCATACTCTCAATACCTCACTGTCATGTTCAACATATCATTTTCATGCCATAAAACCTCTCTCATGCTTAAATATTGCCATAAATCTTTGACATACCTTAACAATAGATAATGATACCTCATTAGGCTAGGTAGGGTTTAAGAGAGGTCTAGATGTAGATCTAAATTAAGGTCCTACTCCTGTAGGCTCATTGTGAAATGATCATGAGTGTTCCAATGGCTCACATACATGATAATACAACCACTCATGCCTATGTGCACTCATCTTACCAAGCCACCGTACTCAAATCTTCTCACAAGGTCTCTTCATGCCATGACTAGGCTTAGGCTGCTTAAGCACTTGATGCCTTGACATGTTCCTTCCATGTCATGACCTCAAAAAAACATCAAGAAAATAGATATAAGACATTAAAATTCATTCATGTCACTATTCTCATACAAAAAAACTCTTTCAAGCTTCTTGACATAACTCACTGCCAATTGACTTTACTCTCAACAACACTTTTGCAAACCTATTTGTCATCATACCTTCACAAGAACCTTCAGTGACAAAACTAACAACTTCATTCTGACTTAAACCATTGATATCAATGTTGACATCAACCAACAGAGAAGATAAAGCTTAATAAACTCACTTTATCACATCAAGCTTACAAGCTCATACCTTAAAAACCATTCACCATGCATCTTCACTTGATGCACTTTGACATCAATGACATCAACTTTGACATAAATGACAACACTTCTCAACAAAGTTGATCCTATAATCAAATCAATATGATTTTGAATAGCTTTTTTTTTGGTGGTAAAACATTTGGAAACTCATCAAGTAAAATATCTACATATTCTTTCAATATTACTTCTACTTCTACTAGTATTTACACCACTTTTGTGTCTTCTTTCTTCACTACTAAGCATAATAATAACCTATCGTCTTCACATCTTTGATAAATTATTATTTAGTTAGCATGATTTCAACTTTTCCTATTTTTTTAAGAGGTAACAAAACTACCTTCATACCACCTTTATAGAAACTATATGTGTTATTTTCTCCATCATAAATTGTTTTTCTATCAAACTACCATGGCCTTCCCAATAAAACATGGCATGAATCCATTGGTATAATATCACTCCATATTTCATCCTTGTAAGTTTTACCTATAGAAAACTTGATTAATCTCCTTTTATCTACTATATATTCGTTCCCTTTCTTAAACATTGAAATCTAATAAGGAGTAGGATGATTTTCACACTATAAACCTAGTTTTTCAATCATATATTTATAAACCATATTTTCAAAACTACCACCATCTATAATTACCTTGCATATCTTACATCCTAAAGTAAACCTTTCTCAAAAGATATTTATTCATATCCATGCATCACTACCTTATTTATTCTATACATGTTTTTTCTTGGAACAATCATTATTCTTATCATCATGATATTTTCTCCAATATCTGCTGCTACAACTTCAATATTTTGCTCTTCTATTTTAGCTTCAACTAAATTCACTCTTGGAAAATCCTCTTGCCTTCTTTATTGATATTAGCATTGTGGACACTCAAAATATCTATGACCTTCTTCTCCACATCTGTAACAAAAATAAGATCTGTGTTGATTTGGAAACCATCCTCTACCACTACCATAGATTCATCTTCTGTGAAATCCTCTTCTTCTTTACTGGTTTTCAAACCCTTGTCTATTATATTCTTATCTTTCTTGACCATGTGATAATTATCCTCTAGTGGTATTAAACCCTCCTCTATTTGTACTAATCCACCTCAACCCCTTATTAGAGAAGAATGTCATCTTCTTAGCCCAATAGATGTTCTTTTAGAATTCAGTGTATTTTTTTCTTCTTCCTTCAAAGCTAATTGATAATATTCCTTCATGTAAAATATTCTATTCATGTTTAATTCATATTTAATATAGAACTTCAAACCATTTACATACCTTACAACCATTAACTTTTATGTCTCTTCATGTTCTATGCGTATGGAAAGTTTGTAAAACTTATCTATATACTCTTGTATACTATGATCTTTCTACCTCAAAGAAATATTTTGTATAGGGTATGTACATAATCCATAGGAATAAATTTATCCCTCAACTTATTCTCCATCTTTTTCCATGAGTTGATCTTTTCTTTACCATTTTCTATCTTTCTTTCTGTTGGTGATCCCACCAAATCACTGCATGACCCTTCAATTTTGTGCATGTAAAATTTACCTTCTTGTCTTCTCTTATAGTTCTCAATTTTAAAAATGTTTCCATGTTATTCATCCAATCTATCAAATATTTTGGTTTTAAACTTCCACTATAATCTAGAATGCCTACCTTGATTCCTTCATTCCTTCCTTCTAAATTTATAACCATCCTCTCTTCCATTGATGGTAGCTTTTCTTGCTACTCTTCTTATGGAATTTCTTATTCATGATTTGTGTCATCCTTGACATCATCTTATGCTCTTATTCATCTTTGATTCACCATTATCTCAGTTAATTATTCTACTTGCCTCTATAGCTCTTGCATAGTTCACTTCATCTAAGTGATTCTTCTTCATCCTCTTACCATCTCATACATGTCCAAGATTTAAACTTGCTATGATACCAAATAATGAACCCAAATAACATTTATAAAATTAAAAATCCAACAAGCTAATATTTTTAACAATAACCAATATTGAATCTTATTGAATGATTCAAATAATTATAAACCATGCATAAAATAGCTTCAACTCAGAATTGGAGTTGACATGTGAAATTCAGAACTCTAAAAATAAATAAAACTCAACCTTATATTTTTAGTAGCTATTATTTTTTGTAAGTTTCATATGCAATCACGTGTAGCTCTAAAAATCTATAAAAATAAACTAAACTCTAAAATTAACCTATTGGATGAGTTTCAATTGAAGTTCAAGTCTGATTACAAAAATAGATAATTTCTAAATTTAGAAAAATACCAAAAATAAAATTAGGCAAAAATTTTAGACTCTCAAATGGTCACATTTGGCCTCTAAAATTTATAAAAACCATTCTATAAATGTAAGGATAGGTAATGACTACATTAAACTTTTTGAGCTGATTGTTTTGGCATGAAGATGGGCTGAAACAGAGCTATGGATCAAAAGTTATGGCTTGTGGAAGTTTGACCTCTTTTTTTGAATCAGAAGGATAATAATAGAGTTTCAAAAGTAAAATCATTGTTTCAATTCAAATATCAAATCATTGTAAAAAAAACTCACATATGCCAAGAATCTAAAATATGTTAGTGTTAATCATGCATTTGTATCTTTGTCTAACAATGTTATGCCTAACAAGGATTCATATTAAAAAGAGAAGATACAACAAAATACATCTACAAAAATTGATTTAAAAAGTATGAAAAAGGATAATAAGAGCTCAAATGAGACTACAAGGGAAAAATCTAGAAATAAGTTGACCAAACTACCTCCTCTACATCCTCTAAGGAGATCAAAACACTATTGTGCATATCATAGAATACATGGGCATCATACATATAGTTATTTGGATTTGAAGAATAAATTACAAAAGATAATTAATAGTGGTGATCATATCATTGATATATAAATCAAGCAACCCACTCACTTTATGAGTGCACCTTCTATAACTAAAGTGTAAAATGAACTACCATGGGTACAAATGACAATTTAAAGAAAAAATAGTCGCAAATGAAGAAATTAGAGAAATAAAAGATTCGAAAGGCACAATTAAGAAAAGAAAATATTTGAAATCCTAAATTAAAGAAAAAAAGAGTACACAAAGATCAAGATGAAAAATAAAAATTACAAAAGGTATAAGATAAAAAAGAGTAATTACACAAGGAATGTATCATAAAGGCAATGTAACATAAATAGTAAGAACAAAATTTACAAAATCAAAATCAAGGTAAGTAAAAAAGTATCTTCAAGAAAGGGTTCCTAACAAAAGAAGTTCAAAAGCAAGATACACTTGCAAAAGCTAATGTTTCACATGGGGTTACAAAGGGGGGAATCACTAGCGTTTCCTCATATCAAGACCCTTTCACTATTTTTGCTCTTATAAATGTCAAGAAATTTATAGATATCAAGGTTATGGACAATCAAGAAATAATTTTTTGTGTTATGTCATTTCTTACATCTCTTAGAAATAATCATCAACAATTAGATCAAACTAATACATCTACAATGTGTGTGGGATGAATTACATTAAGAGTTTCATATGCTTCAAAAAAGTGTTATCGTACCTTTCATGTTTTTTCAAATCCAAATGCATACAATGTTGTGTTTGGAGGAACATGGTTAAAATCAATAGGAGTAATTATTGATAAAAATAAAGGTTGCATCACATTTAAACACGAAGGCAAAGTTACATCCTTTTCCAAAGAAGGAACATCCCTAGAGTAGAAGCAACAAAAAGAAAGCATGTCTTCAGCTAGCATACAAACATATACAAATATGACATATTGGTAGAGGCACATGGCATAATACACATTGAAAAAAAGAAATCAACAAGGTCAATACCACAATATGTGACAATTAGTTATTCATGCACAAATGCAAAATATGATCACAATAGTGATGATAATGGTTCCTATAATAATGCAAATTGGTATGATCCTGATGATACCGATCATGCAAAAAATATTAATGTTCACGTGAATGTGTTTAACAAACTGAGACAATATATAAACTTAGTGAACTGTGTATTATTAAGATGACATGATATTGCTCAATTTTAAAACACACAACAAACTAAATATGATGCAAAGCCGTAGTACACACTGAGCCTTATGACATATAATTTAGTAAATTGTGTTATGTTATTCAAAAAAATATAATGAACTAAAAATATTTGGTCATCTGCAAATTATCATAAGGGCGATCTGAGTGCATTATGATTCAATATAGCTATCCGAAGTATAATACCATTCTACATAACAAACCATAATAAATAATGTACATCAAATCCTTTTATAATATATATGTAGTGAACCATGTAAAACATAGCGAACTAAGCCTTTTGATATGTAGTGATTTATGTAATGTATATTATATTCCCCACTAGACTTATCAAATATACCTATATATGGAATTAGGTATATTTCCCATAATTCTAAGTTTTGTCAGAGCTCTTGCTATTTTTCAAAGTTATCATCTGACTCCATGCCCAATGGATTGCAAGGCAACTAGTCTCTAAGCATAGCAGGCATGCTTCCCCTGGGAGTTGCCAATTTGTTGACCAAATTTTGCCCACAGGTAAAATTTTTGGTCCCCTTCCTCCCTTGTTATTCATGCCAGTTATATTTTAGGTTGTTCAGGATCAACATTCTCTATTTCATGGCCTGATTCAATTTCAAGTTCAGTTTCTTGGTGTAAAGGTTCAATTTCAAGTTCAGTTTCTTGGTTCAATAATGGTTGAACCATATCGTTGAACCAAAATTTTGGTTCAACGAGCTTGGTTCAAGTTCAAAGAGTTCATTGTTTGGTTCAAGTATTTCAATGTAAACATGTTTAACCTTCGTACCATTGAACCAAAATTTTTGGTTCAACGGTCTAGGTTCAATGTACTTGGTTCAACAGCTTAAGTTCACATGTTCGGTTCAATATTGGTTCACTGGCCTTCCTGTTAGGGTGTGGAGCTAAAAGCTTCACCTTAATGCAAACTGGGAGGTTTCTGAGCATGACAGTCGCTAGCATCGGCAGGTCACAACCGACGTCGGTCAGAGGAAGTGTAGAAGGAAATCGACATCGACAGGGATTGGCCGGCGTCGGTCACTTCTAGTCAGATAGGGACCGACGTCGGTCACCTGTGGCAGTTCCAGAACTGCTGTTGACAAACAGTCAGTTAAGTGAATGGGTTGTTTGCATGATGAAGACTAGTTCGAGTCTTGAGCTGCAAGTCTAATCATTGTATGCATGAGGTCTATTTAATAGACTCATGGGCTGTATTGTTAAGTGGAGAACTTAAGTGTAGAACTTGGAGAGTTCTTCCCATGATAGAATCAAGTAGGATTCTTCATGTATGTAAGATCAAGTTTGATCTACAAGGTGTTGCAAGATCATGGTGGAGATCTACATGTGGTAAGTAAGATTAGGTTGGTCTACAGGGATGTGTGTATGCGAGGGTCAAAAAGAGATCGGCGGGGGAGCAAGATCCAAGGTGACAGCAATACATCAAGGAGCAGGATCATGGTGAGATCTACTTGGAGTACCGATTCGTACTCGATTGTACTAGAGTACAATGAAATGAACAACAGCTTGTGTTAGCTGTGTGTTGTGACCTATTGAGAGAAGATTATTCTTGAGGGAAGATTACTGTAAGCCCACGAAGTGGAAGAAAGAGTGTGATCTCTTTGTTGTAATTTCCTTCTATAATGAGTTGAATACAATTGTGTATTGCCTCTCACATTCTGTGTGTTTTCTCATTGCTAGTTACTTGTACTTCTGTGTAATTTCACATGTTCAATTGCTTATACATTGGTAATCATATGTGCTCTTAAATCTGACAAGTTGTGTCAGAGCTTTGGGGAACTTCGGTCCTGTCAATTGGTATCAGAGCATTTATGTTCTAGGTGCCTGACAAGTGGTATCAAATCTTTGGGGAACTTTGGTCCTATCACTTCCTTGGCTCATCAGCGCGCTTAGTTAAACTATTGAACCATTTTTGGTTCAACGGTCTGGGTTCAACGAAAAGTTTAATTCATGAGTTCATCGGTCTTTTGGTTCATCAACGTGCTCCTTTGAACCTTGAACCATTGAACCAAATTTTTGGTTCAATAGGTTCAGTTCAAAGGGCTGCCCTTGGCCGAAGGCATAGTCAGAAGTCAAAGTGCCCTTTTGGAGGGCAGGTGGACACTTCAAATTTTCAAAGGGATAGGTGCTGGGAAATTTTCAAGATAGAGAAGTGTCTGAGAAGATGCCACATGGACCCAACTGACGTGGCAATGGACCCGATGACATTTTAGCAGGACCTGAAGACATCCCAGTAGACGTCAAATTTAGCGAAATGGTTTAGCCATTGGATCTCAAGCAATGACGCTTGAGAAGTTGTCAATTTCAAGAGGATGGAATATCTGTTGGTTTTCAAAGCTTGATGGTTAGATGAGTGTCAAATTTAGTAGAATAGAATGGCCTTTGTTTCAAACTGAGAAAGTATTGCCAAGGAGCCCAGAATATGCAGCAACCTATTGAAAGTTCACCCCTGTGGGGCCGAATAAGCCAGATAGAGACAAAATTTGATAAAAGACAAGAAGACATACATGAAATGAGGAAATAGTTAAGTCCAAGCGGTGCCAATTTTAGAAGTGACTCCAGTAGGTGAAATAGTGCCAGTGAATTGATCATTTGGGATGCAAGCAGCTAGCAAAGCAGTTGGTTTTCTCTATTCTTCATTAAATGAGAAGGCAAATTGCATATTGACCTTAACAAAGGCAAATTTCAAGAGGACAAGGGGCATAGTCCATTAATTCTTTGGAGCGACTTGTTTCTTTTCATGAACAGGCGTGATAGGCCACTTGTAACAAAAGAGCACCAAATGAGCCTCTTGGACTTTCCATATATATTTGATACTTGTCATTTTTTGCAATCATCTTTTCACAATTTTATAAGGCGCATCCTTGCTAAAATTTCTACCTGAATCTATAAAGACAATTTTACCTCTTCTTGGATGGATATTCTATGTATGTTCTGAGTGTTTGAGTTGTGTCCAGTCATTGTCTTTTGATGCTCTCACAGGTTCAACACTAACACACCAGTTATCTACAAGGTGCCATTGTCTGCAACTGACATGAGAAGAGTTCTATTTGGAGATATAGAACAAAGGAAGTCATTTACAGTATGTATTTCGCAACATCTTGGTGAGTCCCTGTTCCTGTGTTTTCATAAGAACCTCCCTACCATTTTCTTGTAGCCTGGTCTTTTTGCCAAGTCTGAGTGTATGTTTGTTGTCTTTGTCTAATTCTGAGAGTGGGTGTGATAAGGTCATCTTGTTTTGGTGTATTACCTCCTTAGAGTAGTTTGTTTTCTTGTACCTTTCTTCCCTTTTCATCCCCCCAGTTTATATAGCTATATATATATATATACCTGTATGTATTTGCACTTGCTAAAACAAACATGATACATCAAAGGGAGCTAGCCCTTATCTAGAGACTCTCTCCTCCAGCTTCGCCAATCCATCAAGCAAGAGGAGAGTTTCCATATTGCGAGGAGAGGGCATGAACTTGTTTTCCTACCACTGGGTGCACTTTACTGCATCGACAACTATCATAATGGACTTCTTCATCATACATGTTGTCTTCTTTATTAGAGCAATTTGCTTCTTTAGCCAAGAATAGAACTCCATTGCTAACTTGATTAACACAATCATCGTCATCATCAACAACATTATTATCACTTAACTTAGATGACTTCTTCTTGCCTTCAAACTTCTTCAACATTTCTCTTACATACTTATCTTGTGAAATGAATTAATCTTCATTGCTATCATGATAGACATTATCATCATCACAATCTATGCTTGCGCTTCTAGGATCTCCTTTAGGATGTTAGGCCTACTTCAAAAGACCATGATCTGATACAAATTATTGGAAGCATAATGACTAGGGGGTGAATTATTCTTCAAAACTTTTAATTCAATTACAATTAAGCAACCATGAACCATTCAAACAAACATATAGATCTAGCAAGCATAAGTAACTATCTACACAAGCATGAAACACAAGAACACATCACATATATTGGAAACACTCAAGGGGAATACAATCCAATGATATATGCAAATGGATTACAATAATATAAGACAAAAATCAACTTTAGTGAATCACCAAATTTACATGGAGCACTAAACCCAACTATCCAAGCATCTACTTGACTAGGCTTTATCAAACACCCACTTCCAAGGAGGTACCAACCCCTTAGATGACTCAGCACCAACTCAACCATCTGATTGATTTGATCACTTTTAAAAACTATGTTTCTCAACCAACATATGATGACCACCTCTTCATCTCTTCACACTCTTTAACCCTCTCAAACTGCCTTTTAGGCTTCTTCGCTTAACTAGGCCTCTTCAAAACTGATTAGATCATATGACCTTGATATTCATAATAAAACCTCATGATATGTATTAATGATAGTTCATATAATATTTTTTTATGGTATATAATACCTCCTTCCACTCAAGGATATTCTATTTCATTTTATCCTTAATCCAATACTCTAACTTAGCCCAAATAGACCTAATATGTCTTGTTTATATACATAGCTTATAAACACACACATCTTAGTTAGCCACAATCACTTAACCACTTATCTTAAGAATTTAATAGATCTTAAAACATGTTATAAACAATAATAAATCACACAAATTAGTCGGCCACACCTTCATTAGGCCTTATCCTCCTTTAGGCCTTATGAAAACCTAATAGGCCTTGTTTAGACATACGTTACACTTTGCCTTGATTAAAACACTTTAAAAATCCAAAAATGGTAGGAAAATATCATATAACAATTAAATAGGACTTATACAACATCATCCAAACACCTTGACATTTTTAAAGTCCAATCACCACTTGAAACACTTCATTAGCACTGTTCACATTAGGCCTTTGAATGCACATAAAAGTCTATCTTGAACCATTGAATATAACACATAATTTAGACACAAAACCATGAAAATAAATTACTTATATAGAACCTACATGACCTCAAAAATATCACCATATGAATTAGACACTTCAACTCAGGGAAAAAGGCTTAAACTCTGTTAGGTTGTGGAGCTAAAAGCTTCAACCTTTGCAAACTGAGGAACAGATGGTTGCTGAGTTCTATAGGAACCGGCGTCGGCATCAGGACCGACGTCGGCAGAGACCAGTGCAGAAGGCCACCGGCGACGGCAGGAAGTCGGCTGACGTCGGCATAACTAGACAAGCAGGGACCGACGTCGATCGCCTGTGTGTTCCAGAACTGCTCGTTTCACGGACAGTTAGTTAAGTGAACGAAGAGTTTGCATGTTGAGACCAGTTAGAGTCTTGGGCTGCGAGGACAATTGTCTAAATTAAGAGTCTAAGTTATTGTTTGAGTTAGGGATCTATTTATAGACCCATTGGCATGTATTGTATAAGGCATGAGATAGAAAGGAAGAGTTCCTTCTAGTTGTAAGATCTGTGAGTTGCAGGTTGTTGCAAGCTCATTGGGGATCTACATGTAAGTTTGGTCTTTGAATTGCAGGTTGCAGGTTCATGAGAGATCAGCTTGAAGTGCTATAGAGTGCTTGATGTACCGGCAGGGTTATTACTGACTGGTTGGTGAGGTGAACACCAATTCTGTGTGTGAGTTGGTTGTTGGGACCGTTTTTGTGTAGGAGAGTGTGTGTGAGAAGAATTACTGAACACTTGAGGTGTGGCGAATCTCTGTAAGGTGAAAGAGTGTGGTGGCTCTTTGTTGTATTCTTTTCTGTTAGTGTTAATACAAGATAGTGTATTGTCTCTCATATTCTGTGCTATTGGTGAATTCTAGTTACTTGTGTTTCTAGTTATTTCCGCATATTCAATTGCTTATATTTGGTAATCATACTGTGCTCTTTCTGAGGAGCAAGATCCTAGGAGGTGGAATTAGAACAGGTGTGTTTGTTCTTGGATTTATCTTCCATCCTCCCCTCCCAATAATTGGTATCAGAGCATGTTTGTTGTTCTAGATTCCTGACAAACTCATCTCTTTAGTATACTCACGCAGAACTACCATAACTGTAAAAAATAAAGTCATGAAAAATTGAATTTATAACACCTATATAGGGAATTTAATATACTTAACATAAATTAAAAATATCATATAACAATCATATGGTCTATTGGAAATTATTGGTCTTTCAAACTAATTTGTTGACCTCATTACACATAGACCTGACTGAGCCAGATAATCTATTTTGGCTTCATCATTTTCACCACTTACACTATATATTAAAATATTACAAGACATGGACATGAATTATAATTAATGAAAAATTACATGTACTTTAATCCATCAATATACCCAAAAAACACTCTTAAAACCAACTTCTTGTTACTGCTTGGGTTTTGCACAATTTGTTCTATTAAACCAGAGTGCCGAAAAAAAACTATCTTGAAAGAATGAAGATAAAACATACTTAAGACACTAAAATATGATAAAATAAGTATATATATAGAGTCTACATGAACTCAATCTAATCATAAAATTAATTAGACATTTCCACTTAGAAGATAAGGCTTTAAGAACACCTCTGCAACTCACTTGCTCTAAACTACCAATTTACCTTAAAGACTAGTCATGGTGACTCAGACTTCCAATACTTATATAAAAACTTTCCATGACTTATGATTAATTTATATGGTATTTTGAGATATATATACCATATAAAAATAAAAATATCATATGGTCTAATTTCAAATATTGGTCTTTTAGGCCAATCTCATGACCTTATATCTCACTGTCTTATCTGAACCATATAAGTCAACTTGTAATCAACTTTTTCACCATATTCACTGACCTTAAAAACATATAAAAAACATGAACATGTATTATAAAGACTTAAAAACATATTTATACACTTGGTTTCATCATTCTATCATGAAAACACATTCCAATTCATCTTCTCACTGTTGCATGGGTTTTTTACTAATTACATCACTAAGCCTATTAGCAACTAGCTAACTTAGATGATCAGTTTAGCACACTTTAGGAATATAAACCATAAAAAAACCTTCATAGACATGAAACATGAGTCTCTACCTTCTTCATCCATCTATTTTCTTATCATCCAAAAACTAATACCTATAATTTTTATTTAGGACTCTTCCTCATCTATCATGAAATTATTAGGTTCCCATGCAAAGGTTAGATGAGCTGATGAGCACAAGAAAATCCTTCTTGGGTTGAGAACCATTTTGAGCACTCAAGAGACCTTCAAATAACTTTTCATGCCTTATCCCTCAAATTAGAACCTCAAACTTCATGAACATGCCTAAAACAATTTGAATCATTTTTTTCAATGCTCACCTACTCACAATTACCTTGATAACTGATCCTGATACCCCATTATGCTACACTCTCTTTCTACCCCATATTATTCATACCTTACTTGGCCTTAAAATGACCTTCATGCCTCTTTTCATACTCTCAATACCTTAATTTCATGATCAACATCTCATTTTCATGCCATAAAACCTATCTCATGCTTAAATACTACCATAAATCCTTGACATGCCTTAACAATAGATCATGATACCTCATTAGGCTAGGTAGGTTTTAAGAGAGGTCTAGATGTAGACCTAAATAGAAAGTCCTACTCTTGTAGGCTCATCTAGAAACTATCATGAGTGTTTTAATGCCTCACATACATTCTCATACAACCACTCATGGCTATGTGCACTCATCTTACCGAGCCACCATGCTAAAATCTTCTCACAAGGTCCCTTCATGCCATGACTAGGCTTAGGTTACTTAAGCACTTGATGCCTTGACATATTCCTTCCATGTCATGACCTCAAAAAAAAATCAAGAAAATAGATATAAGACATTAAACCTCACTCATGTCACTGCTCTCATACAACAACACTCTTCCAAGCTTCTTGACAGAATTCACTACCAACTGACCTTACTCTCAACAACACTCTTGCATACCTAATTGTCATCTTACCTTCACAAGAAGCTTCAATGACAACACTAACAAATTCATGTTGAATTATACCATTGATATCAACATTGACATCAACCAACAGAGAAGATAAATCTCAATAACCTCACTTTGTCACATCAATCTTACAAGCTCATACCTTAAAAACCATTCACCATGCATCTTCACTAGATGCACGTTGACATCGATGACATCAACTTTGACATCAATGAAAAAAATTATCAACAAAGTTGATCCTAAAATCAAATCAGTATGATGTTGAATATATTTTTTTGGTGGTAAAACATTTGGTAACTCATCAAGTACAATATTTGCATATTCTTTCTATATTACTTGTAATTCTATTGGTATTTGCACCACTTTTGTGTATTCTTTCTTCACTATTAACCATAACAATAACCTATAATATTCACATATTTGATAAATTATTTTTTAGTTAGCATGCTTTCAACTTGCCCTATTTTTTTAAGAGGTAACAAAACTACCTTCATACCACCTTTACAGAAACTATGTGTTATTTTCTACATCATAAACTACTTTTCTATCAAACTACCATGGCCTTCCCAATAACACATGACATGAATCCATTGGTATAATATCACTCCATATTTCATCCCTATAATTTTTACCTATATAAAACTTGATTAAACACCTTTTATCTACTATATCTTCGTTCCCTTTCTTAAAGCATAAAATCTGATAAGGAGCAGGAAGATTTTCACTCTGTAAACCTAGTTTCTTAATCATCTATTTAGAAACCATATTTTCACAACTACCACTATCTATAATTACCTTGCATATCTTACCTCCTAAAGTAGACCTTGCTCAAAATATATTTGTTTGTATCCATGCATCACCACCTTATATATTCTATACATATTCTTTTTTTGGAACAATCATTATTCTTATCATCATGATATTTTCTCCAATATTTGCTGCTATAACTTCACTATTTTTCTCTTCTATTTTAGCTTCAACTTAAATTCACTCTTGGACAATCTTCTTTCCTTCTTTCTTGATCTTATCAGTGTGGACACTCAAACTCTCTACTACTTTCTTCTCCACATCTGTAACAAGAATAAGATCTGTGTTGATTTGGAAACCATCCTCTACCACCACCATAGATTCATCCACTTTGAAATCCTCTTCCTCTTTACTGGTTTTGAAACCCTTATCTATTATGTTATTATCTTTCTTGACCACGTGATTATTCTCCTCTAGTGGTATTAAACCCTCCTCTATTTGTAATAAATCCACCTCATCCCCTTATTGGAAGAGATTGTCCTTTTCTTAGCCCAAAAGATGTTTTTTAAAATTCTATGTATTTTTTTCTTTTTCCTTCAAACTTAATTGATAATATTCCTCCATGTAAGGTATTCTTTACATGTTTAATTCATCTTGAATAGAAAACTTCAAACCATTTACATACCTTACAACCATCAACTTTTATGTCTCTTCATGTTCCATGCTTATGGAAAGTTTCTAAAAATTATCTATATACTCTTATATACTATGATCCTTCTGCCTCAAATTTTGAAAGCTTTCGTATAGGGTTTGTACATAATCCATAGGAAAAAAATTATTCGTCAGCTTCTTCTGTATCTTTTTCCATGAGTTGATCTTCTCTTTACCTTTTCTCTATCTTTCTTTTTGCTAGTGATCCCACCAAATCATTGCATGACCCTTCAATTTTGTGCATGCAAAATTTACTTTCTTGTCTTCTCTCATAGTTCTCCATTTAAAAATTATTTCCATGCTATTCATCTAAATTATCAACTCTTTTGGTTTTAAACTTCCACCATAATATAGAATGCCTACCTTGATTCCTTCATTCCTTCTAAATTTATAACCATCCTCTCTTCCATTGATGGTAGCTTTTCTTGCTACTCCTCTTATGGAATTTCTTCTTCATGATTTGTGTCATCCTTGGCATCATATTCTGATCTTCTTCAATTTTGATTCACCATGATCTCAATTAATTATTCTACTTGCCTCTGCAGCTCTTGCATAGTTTGATTCATCTAAGTGATTCTTCTTCATCCTCTCACCATCTCTTACACGTCCAAGATTTAAACTTGATTTGATACCAAATAATGAATTTGAATAACATTTTAAAAATTAAAAATCTAATAGGCTAAGATTTGTAACAATAACTAATATTGAATCTTATTCAATTATTCAAATAATTACAAACCATGCATAAAAAACTTCAACTTAAAATTGGAGTTGACATGTAAAATTCAGAACTCTAAAAATAAATAAAAATCAACCTTCTATTTCTAGTAGCTATTATTTTTAGTTTCATATGAAATCACGTATATCTCTAAAAATCTATAAAAATAGACTAAACTCTAAAATTAATCTATTGGATGAATTTCAATTGAAGTTCAAGTCTAATTACAAAAATAGATAATTTCTAAATTTATAAAAATATCAAAAATAAAATTAAGCTAAAATTTTAGACTCTCAAATGGTCACATTTGACCTCCAAAAATTATAAAAACCATTCCATAAATTTAAAGATAGGTTATGACTATATTAAACTTTTCGAGTTGATTGTTTTGTCGTGAAGATGGGCTGAAATAGAGCTACGAAATAAAAGTTATGGCCTCTAAAAGTTTGACCTTTTTTTCTGCATCAGAAAGATAATAAAAGAGTTTCAAAAGTAAAATTAGTATTTCAATTCAAATATCACATCATTGTAAAAACAACTCACATATGCCAAGAATCTAGAATATGCTAGTGTTAATCATGCATTTGTATTTGTCTAACAATGTTATGCCTAACAAGGCTTCATATCAAAATGGGAAGATACAACAAAATACATCTATAAAAATTGATTAAAAAAGTATGAAAAAGGATAATAAGATCTCAAATGAGATTATAAGGTAAAATCCTATAAATAAGTTGATCAGACTACGTTCTCTACATCCTCTAAGGAGATCAAAACACTATTGTGCATATCATAGAATACATGGGCATAATACATATAGTTATTTGGATTTGAAGAATAAATTACAAAAGATAATTAATAGTGGTGATCATATCATTGATATATAAATCAATCAACCCACTCACTTTATGAGTGCATCTTCTATAACATAAGTGTAAAATGAACTACCATGGGTACAAATGATAATTCAGAGAAAAAATAGTCGCAAATGAAAAAAATAGAGAAAGAAAAGATTCAAAAAGCACAATTAGGAAAAGAAAATATTCAAAATCCTAAATTAAAGAAACAAAGAGTACACAAAGATCAAGATGAAAAATAAAAATTACAAAAGGCATAAGATAAAAAAGAGTAATTACACAAGGAATGTATCATAAAGGCAATGTAACAAAAAGAGTAAGAATAAAAGTTACAAAATCAAAATCAAGGTAACCAAAAAAGTATTTTCAAAAAAGGGTTCCTAATAAAAGATGTTGAAAATTAAGAGACACTTGCAAAAGCTAATGTTTCACATGTGGTTACAAAGGGGGAAACTACAAGCCTTTCCTCATATCAAGACCCTTTCACTATTATTGCTCTTATAAATGTCAAGCAATTTATAGATATCAAGGTTATGGACTATCAAGAAATAATTTTTTTTCCTATGTCATTTCTTACATCTCTTGGAAATAAGCATCAACAATTAGATCAAACTAATGCATCTACAATGTGTGTGGGATGAATTACATTAAGAGTTTCGTTTTCTTCAAAAGAGTGTTATTGTAACTTTCATGTTTTTTCAAATCCAAAAGCATACAATGTTGTGTTTGGAGGAACATGGTTAAAATAAATAGGAATAATTATTGATAAAAATAAAGGTTGCATCACATTTAAACACAAAGGCAAAGTTGCATCCTTTTCCAAATAAGTAACATCTCTAGAGTGGAAGCAACAAAAAGAAAGCATGTCTTCAGCTAGCATACAAACATATACAAATATGACATATCGGTAGAGGCACAGGGCACAATACACATTGAAAAAAAGAAATCAACAAGGTCAATACCACAATATACAATAATTGGTTATTCATGCACAAATGCAAAATATGATCATAATAGTGATGATAATGGTTCTTATAATAATGCAAATTGGTACAATCTTGATGATACCAATCATGCAAAAAATTATTATGATTATGATGATACATGGACTACATAGAGGGATCCCTTGATGAGATCTATCACCTCTAGTAGCATTATTCCTTCTCCATATCTTCTTTGCTTATCATTCCATATATGCAAAAATTACAAAAAATTAAAATATCACATAAAAAATTCAAAATTGGGGCCTATGCATGCTTATGTTTAGTTCATATAAATCAATTAATTTGTGCATGATTATTCAATACTTATTTCTATCTAGTTTAATATCATATATGCTTTACGAGTCTACATGAATGAGTGCATAACATATAGGTTGCCATACCCAAACCCAATTACATGTTATTTTATTGTATTATACTCAAGATCTATATTCAAACAATAATGACTTATTCAAATAGTAGTGCACCTCGCTATTATCCTATTCCCCTACTATTGTCCTAGTAAGTTCAAGATATCATTTATTAGATCCAAACCACACATATGGCTTATAAAACTTACAATTTATACATCATCAAGCTCTCTTAGGGCATTTAAAACATAGGTTTTATCCTTGTTTGGCTATCTCTTGTTGTTCATAGCTCAGTTATTTACATGACCTATAATTTATTGTTATTGCTCACTCACCAACACATAAATTTCTTGTTGGTTACCTAAGTTATTTAATATACTAGTTTTATAAATTACTCATGTGGATCAATCACATTTATTCATGATGTTTTTCATGTTTACATTAATCCTTCATATCTTTTGTATTCTTTGTTTAGATTGGGAAGATTTAAACATGTCCTTGTGTGTGGTTGTAAGCCTTATTTGTATGATTTTCTACATGTGAGCGGAATTTGAATATGTCTCTTGTATGTGCCCCCTTGGCCTTCTATTGCATGCTTTGTATGTTTTGTGTGTACTCTTTGTTTATGTGCATCATGGCCATAACACTTTTTTGCTTATTTTATTTATTTTTGATTCCACGATGGATATGATGCATCCTCCCAATTTTTTATGCCATGATGGATATCATGCATTTCCACCCAAGTAGTTCTAATCATATTTCAGTATTCAGTTTTGATGAATTATCTATGTGCCAAATTACTAATATCTATCTTGACATTATCACTATGTATGCTTATTCTTGCATGCATCTCACATATTATTATGATCAGTTTATCTACATGATAATGCCATGCTCCTCCAAGTTATCAATACTACTCAGGTTTACATCTTTTGCATCAATTTTCCATATAAATTTTTATTTTGATTTAAGTTATTTCATAGGATCAACAACTCACCTCAAAAGAGGTGGCATACATAGTGGCTTGTCTTAAAGATAAGGTCCTTATAGTACAATACACAAACAAAATTTTACAGGTCTCACATAGTGGATCATAGAGCACACCAAAAAAAAATTTGAAAGTCAATTTGGACAAGAGAATCTCCTTCTATTTCCCAAACATGATGTTATTGTCCCATAACATAGAAAACAATCACTTCCATAGTTTATCAAAGGCTCAAGTAGTACACTTTAGTAATCAATAGGTTCATAGTCTAAGGTTCTATTAAATACTCAGAGTTTGTCTCATATTTGATCAGTTTGGGGGATCATGTGCAACATATGATAAGGTTAACACACAATTTTTTGCTTAGGATTACAACTATTATTACTCACTCTTAAAATCCATATATACCAGATATCAGATTGAGGGTATGTAAACAACATATGATTTCATTCTTGTTCATTTTTGTACTAGTTCCATAGATGGAATTACAAAAATTATAATTATCCACATTGTATATACCAAACTAAGATTATACTAACTTTTTACACCAGAAATGAGCCTTATTTCATTTGTAGTGGTTGGTTCACGTTTTTGCTCTAGTTTTTGCTTTAGAACATTCTATTGAAATTCATACAAGGATTACAAGTTGATTCACCACCTTGGGTATGAAATAAGGGAATCAAGTATACCTTGAATTTTTAAGCACATTCTCCTAATCACTGAAGATAGAAGCATGCACTATCCAATCCAACCTTGTCAATGTAAATGAAATATTTAAGGGTCCAACCCCCTATAGTCACCAATTTCACACCAAAAACATAATGATTCATGTACCCAATTAGTTGTATATATATATATATATATATATATATATATATATATATATATATATATATATATATATAAGTTTTCTTGTCTTTTTTTCTTAATTTTCATCTTAAGTAAGGATTGATTTTATACATGTTTCATTGTATATTCACGTGAAAAATAATTCAGTGTTGTAACCTATACTCAAGATTGCACTTCATAGGTAAGTTTAGATCCACATTTTTCTTTATAGTCTGGTAATTTTACTTCGTTACCTTACTATAATAAAAGGGGGAAAAATGTAGACACATAAATCAAAATTTAAGGTAAAACAATGCACTTGTGACCACTCTTTTGACAGACTTAGTTCATGATTTACCATAGGGTCTTTTCCATTTTCCTTCACTCTATGCATGATGACTTATTCCTTAAAGCAACTCAAATCACTTTGAAATGTCTCTATCCAAAATACTTCCTAACCAAAGCTTGTTATTATATTTAACCACACCTTTAACTTAGTAGTTTTGCATCTTTGAATAATAGCACCTTATTGGGATAATAACACACCCCTCTATTGTCCATTTCTGCCAACAATGTTCTCCCACCAATTAAAAACTATGTTTTGAAAATCAAAAGTTGTGAAAGGGTCATCCCATGAGTTTAACAATCCCAATCTAAATAAATTATTAAAATACCACTATAAAGCCACTTTTCAAATCATTTTGCACATAAGAGGCTTCCACATTGAAAAACACCAAAATTTTAATTGCATATTGAGAGTATATTCCCTTTTTTCTCCAATTTTAATCACATATAATCCTAGTATCCATAAGATAAAGTATGAGTACACCTCCAAGGTTGCAATTCATGGTTGAAGCACTTAATCACACTAGGATTGCACTATCAATTATAATTTTTAACTAGTTTGACACACACTACCATAGTATGGAAAAACTACATGGAGTTTGATCCCTCCTCAAAGTGTTGGTATGTAGGAAATGCTCAACACAGAGTGTGTTGAGATTAAGCACACCTTTAACTATTGAACCCTTTTAATTACATGATTGCATTCATTTTATTATGTCATTGAGCTAGGGTTTCAAGCAAAGAAAGAGTTACATAATGGTCCCTATAGTAGATCAAAAGGTCCCACAAAGTCCATAGAATAAATAGGTGAAGGTGAACATAACCCATAAATCTCAGAGCCTTGTTATCTTCTTGACAAAGTTTCTCTATTCAAACAATAATGCCCCCCCCACTACTGTCTAATTATAACATTGTTATCCAAGTATCCTACCAGCTCCTATTTCAGGTTTACACTCAATCAACATAATCTATCAATCATTCTCAGATCCAAAAAGAATCTACATCTCATTTTTTCCATCTAATTGTATATTCTTATTTGCACTTTTCATATTTATTATATTTCCATATTTAACAAGTTCCAAATTAGTTTGTGTCATTCATTGCATATCGGTAATAGTTTAATTTTGCATAATATTTTGTCATATTTAGGTAATTTATTTCCTAGTTTGCCAAAATAGGGTAAAACATGTGTGCATTTTCACATTTGATTTCATTTTACACCACCCATATTGATTAGATTTATGATTGCACTAGGAAAAGTGTTAGGATTAATAAAAACCCATATATCATGTTGAACACCATTTGGTTAATCCTAGGGCAATCTTGAAAAAAAATAGAATCCATAAATGTGTATAATGGTGCAAAAATTAAGGTTGCTTTAGCTAAATATATGAATGATATGCCTTTGTAAAATGCTAGTATGTATTCTTCTAATTCCAATGATGAAAATGTTTTGAATGGCAAGGGATCTCAAAATATTGATGTGAATAAAAACATTGAAGAATATTTGGATAAAGAACCCTGTTTAAAGGCTCAAGACAAGTATATATTTAAAAAATATCTCTCAAACAACCCCAATGAGATTTTAGTACTCATAAATGTTATAAAATAATTTTCGTATTAAAGTATGACATCCAATGTGGTCATTTCTCAAGTTGATATTCAACCTTATATTTGTTGTTTTCTCGCTAAGCAAATTTACTTGATTGTTCGTGAATTTTTATGGTTGAAAATTTGATTTGGTTATTATTTAACTAAGCGGTAAGTCATATGTTGTTATGGGATATATGTATGTTTCTTTGATTTGATGATTACATTGCTATGAATTAGTTGTATTTTATATCTTTTACATTTTGATCATGTTGATTATTATTACAATAATATTTTACGATATATGTCATAATTTTATAGACTAACTACCTTCTTGTCATGAGTTGGATGTAGGAGAGATTCATCTCTCAAAGCATCATGGAGGGAGAACATCATCAGAGAGGGTGATGTAGGTAGAGGTGTTGGGAAACAACAAAGGAATGGTTAGAACCCTTGCACACACCATATTAATGACACTCATTAAATGCACAGTTTGAATAATTAGCATTAGTACATTTTTAATGTTGTTTGCATTTAGATAATTATTTGTGCATGATTGGTTGTGTGTTAGCTCAGTTTAATGCTTATATAAAATATCTTATGATTACATTGTGGTACTATGTGTTTATGTCATTTTATATATTTCATGATTAAATGTAGATTTATGTGAATAGTGTTTGGTACTACCGTATGTAGACTAACAAACATGCCTTAGTAATGCTGAGAACATAAGCTAGTTATCTTTATGATATTAGAGAAAATCATTATAGGGCTTAACGCCTTAATATAAATAGATAATAAAAGACAGATAATCTATGCAATGTGACTTACTATTTTTGATAAAAGAATATAATTGACTTTATATTAGTCATATTGCTATTTAGTCATGATGTTGGTTATCCTAAATTAATTTAAAAAGTAAACCTAGACATTATCAATAGTGTTAATTCGAAGTTAATGAGCTAATTATATATATATATATATATATATATATATATATATATATATGAAAAACCACATATAGGAAATAAAATAATTAAAACAATTGCATTGATTTTTATAATTAGGAAATAAAGTAATAATTAAGAAAAATATAAAAAAAGAAAAAAGAAAAAAAAAAGAAAAACATAAAAAGGAAAAAATGAAGCTTTTACATGAAAGGAAAGAGATAAAAGTTTGGCGTTGGAATAGAATAAGAGGAAAGAGGCGTGGCATATGAGGAGGAGGAAAGGAGGAAGACAAGAAAGAAGGAAGGAGGAGTAGAGAGGGGAAAAGTGAGGATTTAATTGGTTCACACAGCCCCATCTGGAACCAAGTTAAGAGGTTGGTGATGTTTTATTTACTGTTTAACTCAAAACACTCTTATAATAGCATATTTATGCTAAAAGCTTCGATATTAATGTCCACGTGAATGTGTTTAGCAAATTGAGACAATATATAAACTTAGTGAACTGTGTGAAAATTAAGATGGCATGAGATTGCTCAATTTTAAAACATACAACAAACTAAATATGATGTAAAGCTGTAGTTATGGTCAACAATATATATATGCAACAAACTGAGCCTTATGACATATAATTGGTGAATTATGTTATGTTATTCAAAAAATTATAACAAACTACAAATATATGGCAATCTGTAAATGATTCAAAACTCAAAAGCTTTGGTTGAAATATAATTCATAAAATAAGAACAACACAATTCAAATAATGCTATCTAAAAGAGATGTTTTATTTATCAAAATTGCAGACACAAACATATGCTTATCTCTGAGAAGAGATGTCTGATATACATTTCGGGTTACATCTTCATTTATACATGTTTTGAAGGTGTGGGGAGGATGTGGAAGGTCACCAATCTTGAGGGAGATGAATTGGTTTGACTTCCATGATTTACAACAATACAAAATTCGAGGAATTACTATTTTTAGAAACTTACTATTTTTAGACTGGACTACTAAAATTGAAATTTGGGACACTTCCGTTTGGTTTTATGGGGTCAAAATTCATCAAGTGGAGCTCAATGCCATCTCAAGACGTTCCCTTCATTATAAGCTTTCCAACGGTTCAAACGGTGAGTCAATTGGAGCTACGGTACAAAAGTTATGGCTCCTAAAAGTTCCGCCATCAAATGGGGTGGACCCATTGCCTGAATTGTTATCTGAATTGTTGTCTGGATCAGTGAATTATCATAAGGGTGATCTGAGTGCATTATGATTCAATATAACGACCCCAAGTATAATACCATTCTACATAACAAGCCATAATAAATAATGTACATCGAATCCTTTTATAATATATATGCAATAAACCATGTAAAATATAGAGAACTAAGCCTTTTGATATGTAGTGATTTGTGTAATGTATATTATATTCCCCACTAGACTTATCAAATCAGAGTCGTAAATTATTATGCTTATATTAGAACTACATTATTACCCAATATGCGAATAGATACATTTTATGATATAAAACAAGAACATATGGATCAGTAAAACTATATATAGATGGCACCATTATTTAGTTAGTAAAATGTTATAAAACTTATATAAAATTAACTAAATCCGAATATTACTTGTTACTTATTTTGAGATTAACTAACATTAATACCGGATTATATATATGTTTGATGTTACTTATTACACGATTATCCAATATATGCATATATAACCTCATATCATTAGTCTAATATATATCCATAGTCATATTGACATATATAGTCATAATGGAGATGAACATAATATTAATAATTATAATATATGGGGAATATCAAATAACATATGTAATAAGTGATTGGGATAATCCGATAAGCTGTAAATTATTGGATTTAATACACAATTTGTATATTATATAAGAGCGATTTGTATATCGACATGGTTTTAGCAATTTGTATATTTGATGAAGCTTTAGTGTATTATATATAAGGGCAATTTATATATTGTTAGAATAGAAACCATAATATATATTTTATAATTGTTATTATGATTAACTGTTATATATTTTATGGCGATTTGATTTAAGAAGAGAATGATATGGATATAATAGCCTATTAACTATAATACTCTATTCATTAATATTCTGGGAATACTAATATTTTATATTTGATCATCAATGTATTTTATGTAGGAAAGTCATAATGATTGTTGAAATTATATGAAGTCTTTGGTTAGAATTATAAATGATTGTTGACCTTTTTATATAGTATATATATTGTTGAATACTTATATGTAAAACATAGTACGAATATTATATATATATGGAATTAGGTATTCATATAGATATATAACATCAATAGGTGTATTAGGTTATGAGCCTATACCTATAATTGTTATTGACTGTTAAAAATAAGTCGTAAGATCCCAAGGGTCATGAAACTATAACTATATGAATACAATCCCCTAGATACGTAATAAGTTATTTAAATGAAAGATTATGTTCATATGAGGTATAACTTGGTTTATGAGTTATTTGTTTCTCTGAAATAATTATGATTGGTTGTTTGAAATTGAATAGTAGTACATAAAATGATGGATTGTGATATTAGTCCTTGTCATAGAATATACTGTATTTGATTCTACTTATAAAAATTAAAATATGCAATCTAATTATAGATATGGTATGAACTGTACTTATTATGCTAATTATTTATGTGACAAATAATATAATGGAGATTCATTCATATGTTTGACGGACTAAATGTATGCATTTTGATTATTCTTGTGTTTAACACATTTTATGCCTGATAGTAAGAAGTAATCTATATGAATATGTTGGTTATATTCATGTTAACCAAATCTCGTATTGATGGTATTGAGTTAGTAGGATAGACTTCACTAGATTAATAACATCACCAATGCCAGATGAAGGTAATCTGATCAATTAGTGTGTATGAATTTGACTAATCCTAAAGATCAATAATTATTGAAAATTTTGGCCAAAATAATGTTAGTTAGACATTATCATTTCATACATTTGATTTACATGTTTGTGCAATATCATGTTAGAATGGATTTCTTTATGGGATACTTCATGTTCTTAGAAATCATATAACACATGGGTACTAGCTTATCTTTCTAGATTCTCGCACCGTCACTATTTACTCATGGGTAAGTGCACAAACTTGGAGGACAAAAAAGGGCCTACTCGTAGACATGATTTTTTTGAAATTTTAGAAATGTGAACTTTAACAGATAATTAGATATTTCTACACTCAAAATTTGAAGATGGTATAAAAACATGAACTGTAAAATTTTGAGTCTAGTTTCCAAAAAACTATTTTTTTTGAAAAATGATTAAGTATAAATAGGTAAAACATCTAAAATTTGAAGAGGACCTCCTTTTTTTTAAGAAAATTTGAATTGTACCATTCCGTGTGACCCACTATTTTTTGAGCATCGTTTAATATTATTAGAAACCCTTTGGTGAATATTTAAATTAGCTCTTCTAGTGTGTTATGAACTTTTTTTTATATTTTTTTAATGAATATTTTTTATATTGATTTTAAAATTAAGTATATCCTGAAAATTGACAAAAAAATGGATAGTCGTCTGTGTGACCCACCCTAACTACCTAAAAAAAATGAAAATTGATTTTTTTAAAAATGTGTGTAGAATTAGGCCTATTTTGTTACCATTTAATTTTTTTTGCATTTGCATCAATGAAAAATAAATTAGATAAACATGAATAAACATGTATGGGTGATGCTTGTAGTTGCCTAGAAAAGGTGTTGTTAGAAATAAATATAGTTTGAACCCTTAAAATAGCCCAAAAATTACACATTTAGAAAGAGGACAATGTGGTCATCATAATGGTAATAATTTTTCCAATTCTGATGTTGAAATCCATAACATATTTGATGATTGAAGTTGAATTTTGTTAGTTTTTCATAAAACTCTCGATCTTGGCTGTAGATGCATAGTCCCGAGCCTTTGCTCAGAAATCTAAACTATTTTTGAGCCTAAAGGCTCGGTTTGAAATTCAAGTTTAAATAACACATACACATTATATAATGCATACATGTTATATAACACAATAAACAATGCGTACACATTATACATGTACGCATTTCTTAGACATAAAACAAAACAATCAAATTTCATGTTTGTTATGGGGGGAAAGTCCCTTTAGCCGTGCATCCTTATAGGGGAAATGTTAAATCTCATGGTTATTATAGGGGATCATTGTGAATTAGAGTATCAATACTTCACTCTTACTTGTCAAGATGTGATTGGTTACTTTTAATTTTATAGAATAAATGTTGAACAAGTATTAGATATTACATGTTCAGCTTTTGGTGCACTTTAATATATAAGTATACACACCAATATGTTTCATCAATAGAACACATGTGATTGGTTACTTTTAAAAGCCTTATTTGAAAAATCAAACATGTGTGCAACTATTGGGATCTTTCCCCTAGTAGGACAAGGATATACCTTACCACCTTACTTGCCTAAAATCTTACTTGCCCTTAAATTTTGTGTTTCTTACTGATATTATCCTACTTGCCTAAAATCCTATCTTAACCTTTTGTTGTTTCTTTGATATCTTTGACCAAACCCATTTATTTAAAATTTTTGAATTAATTTGTTTAAGTGAAAAACTGTGGAATTGGAATATGTAGTATAGATAATCTTGTGTAAGTAGAAATAAGAATTGAGCCCTTGGTGTAACAACGCATCTCTTTGATATATATTTTAATAATTATATCTAATGGAGTCTAACACCTGTGAATCATGGCTTGGATTGTCTGAAAAACATTCCTAAATTATGTTGAATAAAGTCATTTAAATTTCCTCCAAGGTCACTTAGTGCATCTAATTCAATCGGTGCATTTTGAGGTCCCAATTGATTGTCTAACAAGAGCTGTATATTATTACAATTATTCACTTGATTCCCATAATGTATTCAAATACATTATTCAAACTTTTCCTAAAATTAATATCTCTTGTAAAAATATGGTTAATCCTCCATTCTATGCACATCCTTCATCTACCCCTCCATCACACATGGGATAACCATCAATTACTCCATCTATTCCCATGTCATCTGAAAAGTGTGTATTTGACATGGGAATAGTCCTATCCACACCATGGATGCAACAAATGCAAGCTCAAAAACAAGCAAGACAACACTTGATGCTTATCAATACCATGGAGTTTTATACCTTACTATGTAATTGGGATGATAAGATATGAAAGTAGGACCTACAATGAATTTACATGTTGAATTATTAAATATTTTGGTGAAGTTGGGTATGCATTTTATTTTGTATAAGATTTGGTTTTGAGCTCAATAAGCTTGAAATGGTCACATGTATCCATTAGTGATGATATGGTGATTTATTAAGATGTTGTTTTAAGATGATGTGCCTAGTGATGAATGTATAACTTAGAAAATATCTATTTGCACTAGGGACTTTGTTCGAAACCATTAAGGGATGGCATAGACCTGGCATTAACCAAGTACAAAATATGTATAAGTTATCCTAGCTTAAAATCTATTAAACTTATTCAAGATACATTAAACCTATGACAATGTCCCCTAATTCTGAGACCTACTTCCTCACAAGGATGATGTTGAGTAGAGAAAACCAATAATTATTCATGTGGATGATGAATTTCTCACCTCATATAGATGGTTGATTAGAATTGAATACCAGTGTGCACTCCCTCACCAAAGGTTTCTAGATTATATATATTTTGTACATGTATCTTCAATCATCTTGTTTGAATATTTCATTGTAATGAGCTTGAACCTTATGACGTAGATTGAAATAAATTAGTACGTGTCTCATAATTCTTACTCTGGCTTAGGATTTGATTTTGAGGCTCGTCCATTACTGAATTATGTTCTCTCCTACATGTAGGACTTAATATGAATGCAAGTTTTGGGATCTCTAGAGGTAATTCAAGGTAGAGTGATATAAATAATTTGAATATGTATACATGTAGAAAAATGATAACGTTTGGTGTTTGCTTGAAATTTAGATGGGACCTTAAAGGGATCTACATGATAATTTTCATACAGTAATGGCAAGTCAGAGGCTCACACCACATACATGTGAATTATTTACTAAACATGAGTTGATTGGATTGATGTCAATTTTTAAACATTATTGGCTTCTTTGTATATGTATTCATAAATTTGTGAATAGGTCTTAGTTGGATTGGTTTGATCAATGATTGAACATGTCTAAGTATCAAATATGTGCATATCTAAAAACTCTAACACTTCTCTAGGTGTACTAGACCTACACATGTATGTGGAAATCTTTGATTAGATTTGGCATCTTAAGGCTTTGACAAATCTAATGCTTCTAGGACAAGTGACACTTAGATATATAACACAAATATATGTGTGTACAAGATACACATGTGTACATACATATCTAATTGGATCGAGCCTCACAAAGATCTGATATCTACCTCTTTAAAGTTTCTAGGCCCTGATACCTCTAATAGTGTTGACACTTCTGAGCACATATGAGGTACACATGCTGATATGTAATTGAATTTGGCCTCTTGTGGCATTGTCAACTCTAAAACTTCTAAGACTTGATGCATCTCTGATAGCTTTAACACAAGTTTGGGTGTATGAGGTACACACGTGGCATAACAAGGTTCAATTATAGGGGCAATTCAATTGAGGAGGCATGGAAGGCCAATTTGAACCCCTTCTTTACATAACTATAAGATCATGATATATATGATTTGGGTCAAAATTAAGTATTATTCTATCTATCATGAATTGAACCAATTAGTCTATTAGTTTAATTAAGGATGTGATTTGGGCAAAATTGAGCCCCTAAACCAAATTTATGGCCCAATCGATTGTATAATCTAAATGCAATATGTATGACATAACTTACCCTAATTTAATTATAAATGCATATTTGAATGAAAATGTGGCCAATTTCAACCCATTAAACCTAAATTATAGTCTAAAATGTTATTGAAAGGGCTAAATTAGGTCACATTTCATGACATGTTGGTCGTAAACCCTAATTTTATCACTTGAACATGGATGTAGTTCCCCTAAACCCTAATTTTATGACATATACACATGTACAAACCCATTATAATAAACCCCTAACCCTAAATCCCAATTTTATAACAAACACAACCCCTAAGGTCCTTGATTTCATCATAAATGCAAAAATTCATGAATATGATTAGTGCTAATTTGTGAATCTATTATTCACCTAGTTTTGTAAGGACCTATAATGGGATTTTGGGTAAAATGAGCTCATTTTGTATTACATATTAAGCCTTATAGCATCATTCATTAGCCTTATTACTTCATAGTCTTATCAAGAGTCTCATTACATCGTGTATTAGAAATTTATGCATCATATTTGGGATTTATGCATCATATTGAGCCTTATTGCATCATATAATAGCTTAATTACATCATATTGAACCTTATTGCATCATATGATAGATTAATTACATCCTAAGATAGCTTAAATACATCATATTGGAGATTTATTATGTATGATAGTCTTATTACATCGCATGATAGTCTTATTACATCACATGCTAGTCTTATTGCATCATATGATATTCTTATTGCATCATATTGAGCCTTATTGCATGATATAATACCGTTATTGCAACATATGATAGTATTAGTGGATCTTATTAGGGATTTATGCTTCATATTATAGTTTTATTGAGTGTTATTACATCATATTGTAATATTATAATGGAAAAAATAGTTGAATATGAGCTTTTTTTCTTGTTTGTATAGTATACGTCTATAATTACAGAAATGTGTACGTGTTATAGAAACGCATACAAAATCCTATAATGCATATACATTCCTTGAGATAAAAATAAAAACTCACTTTTCAACGTCTATTTTTATCCCTAATCAAGATTGTTGTCCCCACAAACATTCTCTATGTACTCTCTGTACTTTGCGTACTTTCTTGGTTGCAATTTTTTTGGAACCCACATTTGAAGTAATTTTTTGGTTTCTTTTGTCAAAATGGGCTCCGATTTAAATTCTGGGAGGAGGAAGAAGTTGAAGAATAAAACATTAGATAAATTAGAATATTTGAGAGGAGAAAACAATGTAGGAATGCAAGCAACTCATTTCATACAAGGTACAAACACTAACCTTGATGAGCCAAATGCCTTAGATAATGAGGCAATTGACAATAATCAATTAAACAATAGTGAAATTTATAATAATCAATTGAATTATGATGAAATTCACAATAATGAATTGAATTATGATGAAATTGAGAATATAAAATTAGATAATGTTAAAAATTCACATTCAAAGTTTAAAGTTTTTGATTGTGTTGATGAAGAGCCTATGCATGATACTTTACCCACAAATAATGAAGAAAATTTAATGGACTCAAATAACGAAGAAAATTTAATGGACTCAAATAATGATGAAATTAACAATGAAAAAAATTTCATGGAAACACATAATGAAGAAATAAACACATTTGAAGAAAATTTCGTGGAAACATATAATGATTTTGAACCACCCTCTGACTGAATTCTACCAATAACAACACCTCCAAGAATTGTGCATAGAAAAGATAAGTACTTAATTAAAGTTGATGAAAATATTTTGAAACCAATGCATAAAAAAATGTTTGACAACCATTCAAGAAGATTGGCTCAAGAAATTTGAGATAATTTATTTCATAAATTTGAGTATGATAGTCAAAGATGTCAATTATTTGTTTCATTGATGAAATTTCTTAAGATAAGACCTATAATGTACACAATAGGACTAAGAACATCTAACATGGATAATGAAAATGATGAAATTTTTGAAAATCTACATGATGCATATCATATTGTAGGTCCAAAATCATGCAACAAAGATTGTAATACTACCCGACATATAATGCAACTTATGCAGTATGTGGTAAAATGGGGAAAAAATGATTGATTTTAAAAACAAGTCAAAAACTTGATATAAATAGAAAAACATTAATGAAATCAATTTCAAGACATGAAAGACTTAATGAACCCAATATGAAATAGCTCTATTCATTGATATTAACATGATAAGGAAGAGTTAGAGGTGGAGGTTGATCAATCCTCTGCTTTTGAAGAGGAGAATCAAGGGAAACATTTGGGGGTTTATAGCGCCCATGCACAAAAAAATCAAAAATTTGATTTTGGAAGCCCCTCTTTCACTTATAAAGGAAAAGATACTCTAGGGGTTAATGAAAATAAGGGTGTCAAAGATTCACTCCAAAAACTCCATACCAAAATCATAATCGAAAATCTCCTTTGTAGAGAAATCTTGGAGGAATTTGAGAGGTTAAGTAATTTTCTTAGTTTTAACAAATTTGTGGTTCATGATGGCAGAACTCCTGAGACTCACAACTCTAGAGAGGACCCTTTTCATAAGGATAATGTGGAGGAGGATACCTGAGTTGCTGAGAAAATCATTAAATAATCCCCTCATGTGGATCTTAAAAGGAAGAAGCTGGATAATGAGAGGAGCAATTCATTGGCAATCACACTAGAGGCAAATGCCACAAAAAAGAAAATACAGTGACCAAATAATTGGTCACTTACTCTAAGTTAGAATAACTCTATTGTTTCCCATTTTGGGTTGGGTCTTTTTTGATCTTTTGGCTGACCATTGGCTAAAGTTTAGTGGAAGTTAGGCTGATCGTCAGGGTGTTCACCCTTATCTCATTTGGGCTTTGTTGCTTTCTCTCACTTTTCTATCTGTACTATTTTGTACTGGGTCTGGTTCCCTTCAACCCATCTTTACCTATCAAATAAAAAAGGTCTCTAGTCATTGTCTGGTAGACTTCCATGAAAGGACAAGGCTATAACTAATGCTTTGAAAGAGTTACTTGGACAATTTTGAAAAGATAATAAAAGAGTTTCGCCCAATGTAAGAGATGTAGTGAAAAGAAGAGTTGGTTCTCATAATCGTGAACTGCATCCAAAACATTTCTTGGATATGACTCAAACACAATTGTACTCTAAATTTTAGAAAAACATCCACAAATTACTATTAGTTAAAGACTTTTTTAGATGGTAAAACTTTTTTATGTAAATATAAATCACACACGCACCACTTGTTGTTATAGGCAACATGTTGAATTTTCATTGCACTATGATGTTTTTCTCCATATTCATTAAACTTTTGGTGAGGAGTTTAAAAATGGATCAATTATGCCAATCCATCAAACTTGTACCCATAAACCCTCTTTGCACACAACATATAAATTTAACCTAAGGCACTGACATTTATGATAACTAAATGTATGGCTTCCCTACTTCAAGTGTTGAAGGTGGTTTGGAGATTGGGGTAAGTCTGTGGGAAGAGACATGGCCAAACATCAGTATTATATGTGTGAAAATGGGGTCAAGAGTGAGAAATAAGGTCACAAGGGAAAAATAATCTTCAAGAACATGAATTAGGCCTGGTAGGCCTTATAGTCCTACTTGGGCAAAAGTGGAAAATAGGTACAAGGAAGACTTGGGGCCTTCAATGAAAAAGTCAAATTGGTATGTTTTAGATGTTAGTATGTTTTCAACAAAATAAGATATGTGGGAAGGTCAAATTGGTCCTTTGGAGAGTATGTACAGGGCATGCAAAACCCTATATTAGTGAGCTTCAGGGGTGTTTGAGAGATTTAACCATGGGAATTTAATGAAACTTTGTAATCTTGTTCCCCTATACATAGCCTTGATAGAGCATTGTGTCCATAAGGTGTGGAATGAGAGCATGCTATTGTTAGAGTACTTCAAGGGGGTTATACCATGTATGTTATGATCACCTAAGACCATATGTGACAATAGGTTTAGCTCTTGAAACATAGACCAAGATTTGTTCCTTGAGACCTAAAGAAGGTGCCTAGGAAGAAACTAGAAAGAGATTGAGAGGAAATTTGTTTATGAGACATGAATGGAATGAGGTAAAATATGTATGGACAGGGATCAATGCTATCAAGGAGGAGCTAGCTTATGAAAGAAGATTCAAATCAAACCATAATAAGTGAATGTCTGATTTGCAACATTATCCTAACAAACCATAGCATAACGAACCATATCATAGCATAACAAACCATAGAAAATGAATTTTAGTTGGGTCTTAATTTCTTATAAAGGTTTGATTTGAAACATTAGCCTAACAAGTTATTCTCAATCTCATAACATTTGTAATCCTTAAGAATACTTCAAAACCAATCATTTATAATACTTTGAACACAAGTGATTCAAACAAGATTTACTTCATTAGTTTTCTTAAATATTCATGTACAAAATAATAATGTCATGTACGAATTTCATATATAGGCATACAATGTCAATAATACATGCATTGCCATATAGGCATACAAAAAATTACACCATGTCTAACAACACAGTATCTAATGTCAGGTGACTACATCATATACGCATGTACAATGCCAAAAATGCTTGCCATATAGGCATACAAAAAATTACATCATCTACAACATCCTAATCATCAAATAGTCTCCCTCTCTTTGCCTTCTTTGAAGAAGACTCTTTTTGGGATGCCTTGCTTGTAGATGGATATATCTCGAATGCCTTAGATTGCTCCAAGGTTAAATTACAGGTACTATGCTCATAGCTCGCTTGTAGCTGAACCTATTCTAATATAAAAATTATTATAAAATTAACAAGTATACATGAAACCAAGTTAAGAAACTCATGTTTCAAACTATAATATAAAAATCATTTAAACATGCACTTACCATAATCTCATGGTCCTCCTCAATTTATCATTGATGCTCGACTGGGTCAATGCCAGGTTTAGCTACACGAATAGGCATGTCAAATGATGAAGAAACATGAGGAGATGTCATAATAATCATCTGAATTAGATTATCAAATGTCATAGGACAACCCTGCATACACAATACATTTATGCATATAAGTTATATTTGCCAAAGTATATAATAAAATTATTAAAATAAAAGTACTAAATTACAATTCAAAATTACAAGTGAATATACATACCTCAGTGAGTGCTTGTGTAGATGACATTGCAGCATAAATTCTTGAGTTTGTCGATACTCATAATGATGGAGGAGTGTCCACCCTAGTCATCAGCTGAATAAACAACCTAACAATTAATAACTTGGGCAATTCATTAATTATACAAGTTGATAACAAACTTAGTCTTGCATATAGTCCAAGATTCAACTATAGTCCAAGAGTTTTATTCTTCTGGTATAAATTTATATGGAAATTTTACTAAGGAATGTGCATAAGAGTGTTGAGAATAATATTTTTAGGAATATAATTGGTCAATAAGTGGTAAAATCCTATTTATCCACAGTCCTTGTTCTTGGAAAACATATAGTTTGTAAACTAAGAAATTATGTGCTTTGTGTTTAGTCTTGTAAATTGTTATGGATTCTAAAGAGTTTAAATAAGGATGTTGAATGATCATATAAAGGGGGAAATCATCTTGATATAGGTTTATAGTGATTTGACATTGAAAGAGGAAACAATCCTTGAGTACCCTATTTGCTAAAGGGCAACATACAGTCAAAGGACTAAGTTATATTATGTTGAAACTAGTTTGGGATTCCATTGAGATTGTAAGGGGTAATGGAAGTGTATAGAATCCATATTAGGTTTTGAGGATATTGGGATTTGAAGGAAAGGCAAAGTAACCCTGTACCCTATTTTCATGTGTGCATAGTCAGGGTTACAAACTGAGAGTTTTGAGTTTGTAATTGATTATGGGATTTCATTACTTGCTATGTAAATGAGAAAGTTGTATAGGGTCAGTACAAACCCAATGAATTTTTTTTAGGGTTTTGAAACCCACTAAGACAAAATTTATCCCCTTTAGTGTGCTCTCGGCCTTGGTAATGGCCTAAAAACCCTGATTCTAGGGTTTAGTGTATAAAATAAGATTTGACAATTGAAAAATTCTAAAAAATTGTAATATTACATTATTTTATGTCTTCTCAATAATGGACATGATTTTAGGCTTGTCAGGTATGTAAATGAGGCTGTGATATAGTGCTAAGCCTAGAGAAGGGTTAAGGGAGAAGGGGAGATATAGAAACATGATAATTTGCCCAAAGAAGGGAGTCAACAAATGATTGATTTAGCTCATAGAGCTGAATGGGTATTTGGAAAGGTCAATAAATTATATATAAAGTTCATACATGTTTCATACTAAGGAGGTTTGCATAAATGGAGGGCTAATTGGTGAGAGGCCTAAAGAAGTACAATTTTAATTAAGAGTTGTCTCAAAGGGTTAATGTGGGAGTTGTATGGGCTAAATGGGTCCTTAAATATGTAATTATTTTCTGGTGAAGATCTGTCAGATGCTCCCAATAAGGAGCTTTACCCAAAAATACGGCTAGTAGAAGGTATTCTAGAAAGGTGTATGTGAGGGGTAAGTAGATAGATAGTTTCAGTTAGTGACATGACCAAGGATTTAGAGAGAGAGTGATAAGAAGATAAAAGGATTGATTTGACCATTATTATCATTGTTATTTGATTACCCAAAGGACTAAGGGAATGAGTTATGGATGGATGAAGGAGAAGCTTGAAAGGAAGGGATATAGGTAGAGTTTGGTATAGAAGTTGATATAGCTCTGCATCAATGGATATAGATAGAACCTCTCCCCCAACTAGATATAGTAGTTTTTTGGGGCCCCCTAAGTAGGTGGTGGTAACAAACCACTCCACCCCACTTATCTATATGGGGTTGAGGTCCCCTATTTGTATATAGTTGCAAGGCCTATGCCATATACATGTCAGCTATAGTTTATAGTCAATGCTCTCCCAACAAACCAATGGAATTGACTAGGTACAATGGGATCAAGAGGTTATACCATCTAAATTTATAACTCCATAGAGATGAAATTATTAGGCTCAGATGGAAACAAGATGGGAATTGAATGATTAGATATGACAATTTTGGATATTGATCATAGAGATTAAATCGCTATATGTTATTAGGATAACAAGGAATCAAGTGTCTGTATATGAGGCTAGTATTTAAAATAAATGAGTGGTGTGTATATTGATGAAGACATGTTAGGATCAATTGGAAAATTGATAGAAATATATCATACCAAACAAATTTTATCAAATGAATTCTATATATATATGTACATCTAATCCTATTGATTGGGATTGACCCACTATGGAAACTACATATAATGGGATATCAAATAAATGTTCAACTCACTATTTTGGTTATTGAAAACATAGTTGAGATTAAGGATGATTTTCTAACAAGTTACGCCAATCCATGTTAATAACATCAAACAATAAAAAGTCTAACAAAATTATATTAGGTATTTTATATAAATTCTCACACAAAATCTACCAAGGATGAAATTAAGGTGTATGAATGTACATCTAGAGTATATAAGATTCACTTGAAATTTTACCTTTGTAAATGTATATGATGTCGTACTGATAGGGATAGATGTAGTAACTTGGGTTGGCCCACTACCTAGTTGTGATGTTGAAGGCAACATCTCCTCTTGGAACACAAAAAAATACATATATATTTTCCCATATAACATGTAAATTAGTTATTACCTTTTTAAATTGCAAATATAACTTAAAAATTTAACATTAAATCTATATAAAAGATACCTTCATGTGTATAGAGACTCCCAACGTATCTGAACCAAATGTGTGTGCCAACAACTCATCAGTCAAGACCACATCCTACAAGCCCCTCGAAGTGCCACCATCATCATCTAAAGGTTGGGTGCATATAACACTACAACATCTACATTAGTGGGGTCAGGTATGAGCACTAGCTGGAGTTTCTCGAGCATCTATCTCTGAAAGTCTACTCATATGATAAATGAGTGTATTAATAAGTGCACTAAACACATGCAAAGTGTCTATCTCCACAACCTCTGTCACCATAGAGGGAATCTATGGATGAAGTGGATTTTGGATAGGGATCCTTGTAGGCTAATTAGGTGCATGATGTGCACTTTGTTGATCCTATGTGGAGCCTTTCCCTTAGCCCTAAAACTTACCGTAGTCAAAGTAGTTTGGAATTTGATTGAGGACAAACTCATAATAGAGTTTTCTCAAAAAGTACAAAGGGACCTCATGGTTATTACAAGGGGGTTAGTCAAACACCATCCACCATCGCTCTCAAAAATTGGCCTTAATCAAATCATGTTGGCATCAATGGATTGGGAAACATTTGGTTGTTATGAGAAATGGGGCATTGGTGGTCGGGTCAATAAATAAAGTAAAAATTTGATCTTTTGTTATATTTTTGTTCTTCACCTTAGATGCTAATAATTTATCTGCAAGTAAGCCCTGTAATTATCCCTATATGACCTCCATCTATCAATTTGACTCATTATTGAGTCAACTTGACCTAATACCAAATCTAGGTTATTGGTCAAATAGGTGCGGTGGGTGTTTGTGGAAGTGGGCTCCCTCATTCTCCTAATTATTTGCTCAATTTTAATTTTGTTCTCTACTATGTGAGCAACTAATTCCTCCTGGCTACCTGGGGGATCTAGGAGAACTATAAGAGGGTTAGGAGGGTTGGGTGGAAGGTGAGGCAGAGGATTAGGTGGAGGGTTACGTGGAGCATGTCAACCTATTGCAGAAAAATTAAAAAAAAATTGTAATTCACATTAAAAAAATAAAAAAATAAAAAAAATTGATTTAATCTATAAAAAACATACTAGCATGTTTGGCATCCTGTTATGCATCATTTCCTTCTCCTTTGACTATATTAGTTATTAGAGTTAAAGGTAGGGGATTCAAATCCCAACTACTATTTTTGAAGAGTGTAAGTAATTTCTTAGATTTTAATTATTTGTGGCCATGTACGGTAACAACAAAACCATGGCATCTCCAGAGTTTTGCACGTTGAGGTTGATTTTTCAAGGAAGAATCAACAATAACAGGAGGATGTCAAAAGTATTAATGGAAAATTTGAGCAAACGAGCAAGTTGTTGAACCCATGTGCTCAAGAGTTTTTTTCCACCCTATATGCATAAGTTGTTTTAGAAATTCCCACAAGCATTATATGAGATTGAATATCCCCCTCTGCCTCTTGCTCTTCCCACAACAACTTTAAATCCCCCCATTGTAAGATAATTCAACCCATCACCCATTACATACAACATATACACTACACCTCATATTCAAATGAATTGTATACCAGTTGCTTGTTGTGTCGTCACTGCTAGCAACTCCTCCTCCTCTAGTGTTATGGGGTGCAAGTGAGGTTCCAGTGATGTAAATGCTTGTTCCAATTCCTATTGTTACTACTCACTTTCCACTACTAATCTTACTTTTTAACCTTATGTTTCCCAACTAAATATTCCAACTTATGCATCTTCGCACCAAAGTTTCATGGCCACTTCATAGCCATATGCAAGAATCCAATAGTATCATTCTCAAGGTTTTCTGTTGAGTTTGGTCCCTCCTGAGCTCAATGACCAAAAAAATCTAACAAGAATTGTTGTCTCAGGGTCTTATTAAAGCCCTTCACCTTCACATAAAATAGGAGGGTGCAGTGAAAATAGATTACTATGACCTTAGACATGCTAACATAGCACTTTATGCTATAAAGATGCAAAACATTATGAAACAATGAATGATTTTTGAAATATACAATGGAAAGGAGATTGTGTAGCAATCATCTTCTTTTTGTTGGAGACTTACAGGAGGAAAAACAATCTGGTCCCACTATGTAGTGCCCAGAACTGATAATTAGGGAACCCTAGTCAATTTTTAAATTAGATGCCACCATGTCTAAGGAAAATATTACATTAATCTTACAATTATATGGTATGTTTGTTGAAAACTTGTTTCATGGTATAGGTTGTCTTCAAAATATGCAGGACTTGATTGGAATGTGACATAAATAGTGGGTTTTGCCATTTTTAATGCATTTTATTATTTAAAATAACTCCATAATATTGTGAATTGTAGAAAATTCCTAAAAAAAAATTAATGTTGTCTTTGAAAGTGATAGTAAATTAAGCTCAATGTTTGTATATTAAATGTGATTTTCCCCCTCTTGTATGTACATGTTTTTATTTAGTTTAACCAAAAAAATGTTTAATATCATGATCAAGTATAGATAAAGGATATTTAGTACATGTGTAGAAATGACATTAGTGCACAACACTTAACTCTATTTATATATTGCTTTTAACATTTATTTTCTTATTTGAGAGTGATAATTTAAATACAGGAAGTGTGAAAGAGGTAAGGCAAACACCATTAGATAATCAAACCAAGTTTGTAGAATTCTTTGATATAAGGGATGCAAAATGAGCATGAGAAGGCCTATATGGGAAGCTAATTGGCTTTAGATAGGTCATAATCCTTTTCAGTCACTTGAGCGATCATGCTAGAATGGGATATGCTTATACCATTCAAAATATTCCTCCACATCACTGGCATGACATTAACCTATATTAGAATAGAGACAAGTATTCTTGGATCCACAATGTTACTTATGCTTGTACTTCCAAAGGCACTAATAAGATAGGGTTTTCATTTTTATGTTTCAATACCTTTTGTCATATGTGCTCATTGATTAAGGAAGTGTCCATGGAAGTGATTTTGGAAGGGCATGAGTCGTCAGTGTTAAGAATGGTAGGAGAGAATCACTCCATGGAATCACAGGGGGAAATAGTTCCCAATTTGATTTTGATGAGGTTGAAGTGACATTGAATTTTAAGGATGTCAAAATGAGTCGTGAATAAAAATATTCCAAATCAATAAGAGTTAATCATTCTTGTCAAATCTATTATTTTGTTCTAATATTGGAATAACAATTTTTTAAAATATGGTTGTGTACCATCTATGTGTCTCATCACACAGTGATCTTCATTACCCAACAATTACATAGGGTTATCATAAATCTCATTTGTCTTTAAGTTTTGTGAAAGTTACAAATCAAGTATTTTCATTCTTAAAATATCAATATTCAAAACTTGTGTTCCATTTACAATTTTCCATTGATTTGACATAGGTACGATGGCAACTTCTACCTTTGTATGAATAAAGAGGAATGTCTCTGCTCCTCCCATTGAAAAGTCAATAAAGTGATGGTTATTATTGGAGTGATGACAACTAGGTTTGTGATAATTGATTTAGCTTTCTTGATTAGCATTGAGGATGATTGTAGTGAAACTAAATAAAAGAGATTGGAACTTCACTATAGATCCATGTAATTTTAAATAACTCTACCAAGAATACTATTTTGGCTTGAATAATACTAATTGTCATATTACCAACATATATGTTTAAACTGATTTTCATATTGTTAACCTATTTGTTTTAAGATTTGACAACATTTTATTTTATGTTTAAATGTTTATGGATTTCCCTGTGCATGATTATTTTACCCAACATTTTCACTCCTTCTCTAGGACTTTCAAAAATTCAAAGCATTGAAAAAGATTCACATTGTTTAGCATTTTGTTTACATAATTGCTATTGGGTGAAAATAATTGACCTTATTCAACTTATTACCAAAGACTAGTATAATTTTATAATTTAAATCCACTTCACTATTTTAAAAAATGTTCAGTAATGCAATTGATACATTGCTCATATTTGTTGATCTCTAGAATGCTTTCTGAATATTTTGATAAAAATCATAATTACTATTGCTATGTTAGCATTCACATTTATGACAACTGCTTTTACATAAAAAATTCAATTCCCGTCTTCAATATCATTTAAATATCATAGGGGCTTGGTGCTTAGCATCCTTGTTCTCAAATACTTTGTCATTAAATTTAGTGGCTCCACCTTAATCATCATAAGAATTTCATACTAATATATTTGATAATAAAATGTATTACATTAATCATGTGTGTGTGTGTACATGTGTGTGTGTGTGTTGAATTTTATAAAGGAATAATATATTAACATCAATTTATTTTGTCTTTTTTATATGAACTTATGATAATACTTGAGGAGGGTCATGAACCATGAATTTTAATTGGATTAACACATTAACAACATTAATCATGCACCTCATAGAAGTTAACACATTATAAAAATCAATCATAAATTTTATAAAAGTTAATACATTTTGCAATGTAGAAGAAGTTCATAACTCATCCCAAAAAGATAGAGACAAAATCCCAACCCTCCTACCAACTACATGTCGACACTTAATTTAACAACACATTCCAAAAACTAACATCATTTCAAAGACACAAATAAAGATCAGATTATAGAAGGAACAAGACCTCAACACTGTTGCACAACCAAATATAATTCATAAACTCACTTCCAAATTTTGATGAACCTTAATTCCTTCTTAATCGCAAGACAAAAGTATTTTCAATTGTACATTAACAAACAAGCACTTGAGCTCTCTATGGGTAGACGTTTATTGAATCCGCTTTTTTTTAAAGATAAGGGTATACACTTTTGATCAAAGTTATGAACTAACACTGGGGCACAAAACAAGGGGGCCCATATCCCAAAAGAAATGAACTACTAGAAGAGACACAAAGGAAATAAACGAATAAAATTGGGCCAAAAAAGAAACTACATCAATTAGAGGGACACCCCCTAAACAGGAGAAGAAAAATCAGGGACAATTCCACTTCCCTGCAATATAAGATCAATAATAAATTGACCACTAAAAAGCTAAAGAAGGGACGGGAATGACATCCTACCAAAGAGAAAAAGGTTGAATCCAAGCGTTAAGTGGATTGGTAAGTTTCTAGCACTTACCAAGAAGAGACTTAGGTTCAAAACCTTGGACTCAAGCTTTGTAAGGGGTAGAGGGAGTAGATTGATCTGACTCCATTGAATGCTCACCAACTTGATGATGGTAGTTCCAAATCTGAGCCATGGGAATCTCCTTCACTCTGGGTCACATTTACCGAGATGAGGTAAAGATTATAATAACAACACCAAATATTTGTAACCACAAATTAAAAAAATAAAGTGAAAAGAAATTATTGATTCTCTTAAGAAAAATAAATAAAAATAAAATGTAAGAATCCACTTTATTATTCCAAACATCTGTTTATATTCAAAAAGGTTGAGTCCACCTTCTTATTCCAATTATTTTCATATGACATAATTTTCAGTTGACCCCTGTTCAAAATAGTTGAATGGAGATGGGGATGTTTTGAAAACACCACTTGAAAGTTACCTATGATAAAGTGTATTTAATACCAATTGCATTGAGCATAATATTTAGCCCAAGAATTTTTATACTCATGAAAAAAAAACTACAATTATGAAAATCTTTATGATTTCATGTCAAGTAATTGAAGGCTTCAATTTAATTAAATTGTTTTTGTGATTTGTATGTTTTAAGTTATTTCAGGATGATTTTAATGGTGCTAATAATATTTTTATAATGTACTCTATGATAATAATTAGGAGGTAAGAAATTCACTCGGAACAAAAATATTTTAAAGTTTTTGTTGATAGGTATGGATACTTATAAATTGTTTTAAGGCATTTATGAGTCATTAAACAACATATTTTTAGGGTGAATTTATTTTTTAATTATTTGTTCAAATTAACCAGTCACATTTGTTGACTTTTGGTGGTCCCCATTTATCTTTGTAACTTTCATTTCTTTCTCCACCTCTTTCTCTCTCATGTTTCATACCATACATCCAAAACATGTTCAATGTTTTCGACACCTATCATAAACCTCCCAAATGTTTCTAGGCCTACTTTTGGATTTCATCCAAGATAGGGTGTGTTCATTCCCTTTATTCTAATTTTTTTATTATTTAATCATTGGATGTCAATTTTTACACTAATAGGGTCCTAAATTGAATTCAAATATCTATAAATATATAAGCATTGTATTTCATTTTGTACAAATAAACGTAATGAGCATTCATGGAGAATTATTGAGCACTCACATATATTTTAAAGATATCAAGCAAACATCAAAGCATTTATCATCGTTTGAAGTTAATATTAATTATGGAGAATTTTCGGCACACAACCTAAGGTTTTGTATATCTCTGAAGTTATTTTTATTTATGCAATTTACTATTTTCCAACATTATTTTATAGAGTGGATTCCACCATTAGGGACCTGATAATTAGATAGTATTTGAGCCATGCTAACCCTTAACACATGACCCTAAAGCTTACATTATTTTCCTTAAGCTTCAGATATCATAACCAATCTAGGGAAATGAGAAGAAAGTTTGCATTGTAGGTTACATGTGTCATAACGTGAAGATTAGAGTGAAAAAACATGAAATCAATAATAGGTGAACACAATCATCAATTTATTTCGGATCTACCTTGTCATTTGTCAAAAATGTCCCCAACAGTTTATACACCTACCATAAACTTCATCAAAGTTTTGTAACTCCTATTTTAATCATATCTAAATTTCTAGGCAAGGTCACTATCATTGTTAAGCGTGCATTTCCACATTTAGATTCAAATGGCTATTGCTTGATCCTGATTTATCAAATATAAATAAGAAAGCCAAATTTTAATGACTTATCATTGGAATTGGAATAACTAATTAGGAATTATTAGTATATTACACATGTATTGCTTAGCCTGATTAAGTGTGACATGATCAGTTGTGTTACATTTAGTTATAATCAATTTATCCAATCACATTTTGGTGAACCCAAATATCATACACCCCTTGATGGATCATCTTTTGGTGAACCCACATTTTTATGCATACTTATTACGTCCGCTCAAGCTAGATCTTGTTAATATTATGTTATATTTCAAATCCTATATTTATTCTAAGGCTAATTTCATTACATGATCTTACGTCTAAAATACCTAACTTCATTTTTCTTAATTTTCTTGATCCCAAGCCTTGTACATTAATATCTAAAAAAATAAAATAAAATCTTGGTGTGTTTTTATGGTTTGTATTTTCATATTTTATTTCATTTTATGTCACCTATATTGATTAGATTTATGATTACACTACAAATAGTATTGGGATTAATAAAAATCCATAGATCATGTTGAACTTCAATTGGTTAATCTTAAGCCAATCTTGAAAAGAAAAGCAAATATTTAAATGTGTATAAAAATGCAATAATTAAAGTTGTTTTGTCAGAAGATTTGAATGATATGCCTTTGCAAAATGCTAATATGTCTTCTTTGAATTCCAATGATGAATTTTTTTTGAATGGTAATGGATCTCAAAATGTTGATGTGAATGAAAACAATGAAGAAGATTTTGATCAAGAAGTTTGTTTAAAGGCTCAAGACAAAGATATATTTAGAAAATATATTTCAAAAAATCCCAATGAGATTTTAGGATACATAAATGTTACAACAGAGATTTCATATCAAAGTATGACATCCAATATAGTCATTTCTCAAGTTGATATTCAAACTTATGTTTCTAATGTGATTTATTTTTTGTTGCTTCTAAAGTTTGTCCCAAATTATATATCAACGTCTTACCATATTATATACTATGGATATAAAGTGCAATGGAGTTCAATATTCTCACCAAAACCCTTAAAATCAGTCCTAAATTTTAGATCAAAAGATTGCTAAATGACAACACAAAACAATGCACCAGAATACAACAACTAACCCCCTCAATTTAATTAGCTTTTATATCATGGAAAAAGTGCACCTTATGTATAAATATTATATTGCTCACCATGATTGAAATATGGTGGAGAGAATCCATTGTTGACTTCTTATTACAACCTTGAAAATCAGCTCTAAATTTTAGATCAAAAAATTGCTAAATGACAATATAAAACAATGCACCAACATCTAATAACTAACCCTCTCATTTTTTAAATTAAATTTTATATCATGGAAAAAGGGAATCTTATGTATAACTATTCCACTAAACCATGGCTAAAATAGGGAACTACATGCAATGGAGCCATGGTCAAATCTCAACATGCTTATGTCTACTTGCATGCATGTGTAACTAAGAATTTGACCTTGGTGTTTTAGAACTATTAGACCCATGTTCAAATTTTAATAAGCTTAAAAGTCCATGCATGTGTGTGAATAATCTATTTTGACCTTTTTGTTTTTGACTCTCTCCAGAAAAAGTGCATCATATGTATATTTATTCCCCTTTGTAGGGGCAAAGGATAGGCATGTGAAATATCAAGTAGATTATGGCCCCATGCATGCATGTGTAATTAAGAGTTTGACTCTAGTTTTTGGACCCATTAAATCCATGGTAAAATTTTAGCAGGCTTCGATGTCCATGTATGTGTGTGAAAAAGAGTTTGACGTTAGTGTTTCATGGCCCCATTCAAATGCAAGTGTGTGTGAGAAGGAATTTGACCCTGGAGTTTACTACCCTCTCCATCAATAAAATGCAATTGAAGTGGGTAAACTCTATGTTTTATAATATAATACAAAAATAAAAATCCAATACTCCAATGTAGTTGGAATGGTCAAATCACTCAAAAATATATATAGAAAACTAATAGCATGAATATATATCTTCATGCAACCAACTAATATCATGAGGATATATCTTCATGCAACCATAAAAATGTGACCTAAGTTTTGATGTCAATGTACTAATTAATGATAGTTTATAAATAAAATGTGTAATTACATACAAAATTATAAATAAAATGTGCACAAATCAAAACAGTTAACTGACAACAACATAAAACTATAACAGTAATAAGATAACCGTTTAAAAATTTTGCTTAAAGTTTTCCCTCTTGAAGAAATTGTGGCTTATATATAACTATAAACCTTCACTCCTTCATGGCACAAGTTTAATTATAAACCTCCACTCCTTCACTCTTATATTTTGAAGGTTTAGCAATGCTAAAAATAAATAAAATTCCAATACTATAAACCTTCACTCCTTCATGACACAAGTTTAATTATAAACCTCCACTCCTTCACTCTTATATTTTGAAGGTTTAGCAATGCTAAAAATAAATAAAATTCCAATACTATTACAATGTAGTTTGAATAATAAGGTCATTCCAAAAAAAAATGCAATTATAGAATGTAATTTGAATGTTGAGGTCACTCAACAAAAACACCATGAGACACAAACTCAAAATTACTACTACCCTACCATGAGATCCTGCATAAAAATTAGGCTTCCACATTCTCATTCAACATAACATATATTGGCAATAATTGCATTGAATGAGATAAATTGAAATTTTAGAGAGTTGAAGTTTTCTTTTAAAATTTCCAAAACCATAAAAAGGCTTACCTTGGTGTCTTTCACATATTGCCTATTTAGAGCATTCTGCAAATCAACATCATTTTACAAACATTCCTAACAAGGGTTTGTGGGTCAAGAATTTTTACTCTTTGAGTTTGTTTCCCTACTTTTGCTCTGCCACTTTCTTGTTCTATATTTACACATTATGACTCACGTTTTCTTACAACGAGTTAATTCTACTTGATTGAGTGTTAATAAAAAAAAAGTTTCAGGGCTTGTATTAGAGTTTGAGTGGTAAATGTGAACTAACTAGCCCTATAATAGTTGAAACCTTTAAATTGGAACAAATATGGTGATAAAGTGAAAGCGTATTACAAATATAACTTTAACTTATACACCAAAAGTATTCTACAATAACATGCTGGCTAAGGCAATAATACATGCTCTAATAATTGCTCCCTTTCAAATGAGTTATCACACTTATTTATTTATAGATGATTTGAATTCATATTCAAATAATATTGGCATGCACATTTACTCTTAAATATTACGATTTTAAAAATGACAAAGAAGTACCCTTGACTTAAAAAGAGGACCTAAAGATTAGAATAACCCTGATATAAAATGGAGAACACATAAATAAAAAAAATCTAATATTGGAAGTTAATAAATGTATCAATAATGCTTAATTTAGACCAATCCCCTGGATATAAAAAATGAGCATACTAAATAAATATAGAAATGAGAAACTAATTCATTTATGAATGAAACAAACTTGAATTTATTTTATTAATAAAACTTGAACATATTAGATGGTAACAATATGTCTACATTAATCGACGAAGGTCGAGTGTGCTCCAACTCCCCTATGTTCAATTTTCACAAGATGGTCATTGGTTATGGTTGTTTGATTTGCAGCTGATTGTCAACATTTGACTAGCTCAAAAAGTGGTTGGTTGCATTCATTTGAGTGGTAGTGATTGCATTTATTTCAAATTCGCTGCTCGCAGTTGTATTAATCTAGGTATGAAACCTTCCCAATTTCCCATTTTTAAGTCAAAAAAACAGTGTCTATTTTAAAAGAGATAGATATTAAAATCTAAATAATCAAAATTGTGTAGACCAAAAAATTAAATAAATAAAATTGTATATTTAATGAAATTATTTATAAATATTTGAAAGGATTGTAATCAAGTTGACGAGAATAATGGTATATTATATTATCTATCAAAATAATATAAATATATGCTTACTTAGATTATTTCTAATCCACTGTTTAAATGCAAAAATGTCAATTTTATATAGCTTAAAAAAACCATGTTAAAAAAATAAATAAATACAATTCTACACATTTCCTATGGAATCTACGTTATTATTGCAAGCGTGTATTTGTATTAAAAAGGTGGAACCCACCTTCGTATTCAATGGAGAAAGGGATGTTTATAAAGTGGACTTAGGCCGATTGCATCCATTAAAAAATTCAATGGGGAAAAAAACATAAAAGCTATATTCATCAAAATCTTTATGATTTTTCAATTGTTTGACCAAATTAATTTATTAAAGTGATATCTGTTAATTTTTTATGGTCCCCAATTTTCTTCATAACCCTCATTTCTTCCCCCCCTTTTTTTTTTCCATTTCACACCCTTTTTTTTCTCTCTTTTTTTTTCACTTCACACCCTGCATCTAAAACATCCTCAACATTTTAGACATTTATGATAAACCTTCTTTAACATTTTAAAGTCATTTTTTTAAGATTTTGTTAGGGTCGAGTGTAATCATTCCTTTCATTTTGTATCTTTTAATTCTTAATTATTGGATGTCGGTTTATATGTTAATAAGGTTTTAATTGAATTCAAATGCTCATAATAAATAAGTATTGCACTTCATTTAACACAAAGAATACATCGAGCATTCATGGAGAATTATTGAGCACTCTAAAGATATCAAACATATATTAAAGTATTTACCATTGTCTGAAATTAGTATTAGTTGTGGAGAATTTTTGGTGCACGACCTAGGGTTTTGTATATCTTTGAAATTATTTTCATTTATACAATTTACTATTTTCCAACATTTTTTTATATAGCGACTTCCACCATTAGGGGCCGGATAATTAGATAGTGTTTGAGCCTTGCTAACCCTCAACACATGACCATAAAGCTCACTTTATTTTTATTAAGATTTAGATATCATATTCAACCAGGGCAAGGAGAGGAAAGTTTCTATTATAGGTTATAGGCATCACAATGCGCAGATGAGAGTGAGAAAACATGAAATCAAGACTAAGTGAACATAATTGTCAATTTGTTTCAGATCTACAATGTCATTCGTTAAGAATGTCCTCGACATTTTATACACCTAGTAGAAACATTACCAAATTTTTGTATGCCATAATCTGATCATATCCTAATTTCTAAGCAAGGTCACTATTATTATTGAGTGTGCATTTCCACATTTAGATTTAAATGACTATCACCTAATCGTGATGTATTAATGATAAGTAACAAAATCATATTTTAATGACCTCTTGCTGGATTTTGAATAACTAATTAGATATTATTAGTTATTCATGTGTTTCAGGTGCTCTTATAAAATTTAGAGGGGTGGACCATAATCTACATTTATCATTCTTATTACTTTGATTATCACGTATGTTTTAGTACACAATATTACTCATGATAATAGGTATTGGCAGCGCCTGAATAACAAGGTGCCAACTTCAACTCCCAATGACTTAGGGTATATTAAAATTTTGTTTAAATACCATTGAGGATGTACTCATATCATATTAAGATTTACTTAGACTTTGATTCATCATCAACCAAAATTTTATATTCAACATTTCAAAGTTTAACATATAAAATGATTATTTAGCGTTGACCCATGTATGTAGGAAGAAAGAAAATGGTTTTGCAAGTTTTCAAATGGAAATGCTTTTGTTATGGAGATCTATGTGTGTAGTTATATCCTTTTTATAGATCATTTTTATTATTTGACTTGTGTGTATACATGCACCTACAAATGCCCCCAATTTGGGCATCTGTTAGAATCGTCCACAATGTTTTTGGGCCCTTATTTATGTCTTTACCAGGTAAAGGTGCACACATCCCTTTTGTCTTATTTTTGTCACTTTTTAGTCGATGAATATCGATTCACACTCCAATAGGGTCCTAATTTGAATTCAATTATTTATAAATACACAAAAATTATATTTCATTTTAACACGAAGAAACACATTGAGGATTCATAGATAATTATTGAGCACTCACATGCATTCTAGAGCGATCAAGCAATCATCAGAACATTTATCAATGTTTGAAGCTAGTATTTTTCGTGGAGCATTTTTGGCGCATAACGTAGGGTTTTATATATCTATGAAGCTATTTTCATTTATGTAATTTAATACTTTTTGACATATTTTTATAAAGTGGTTTCCACTATTAGGGGCCTAAGAATTAGATGTTTGAGCCCAGCTAACCCTCAACATAGGCGACCCTAAAGTTCATTTTATTTTCCATAAGCTTCGAATATCAAGGCCATTATAGGGCAATGAGAATAAGTTTATTTCCTAGGTTAGAGGTGTCACAAAACAAAGATTAGCACAAAGAAACATGAAATTATAACATGGTAAACACAATCATCAATTTGCTTCGAAGCCATCATATCATTCGTTAAAAACATTCCCAACATTTTATACCCCTGCGAAAAATGTCACCAATGTTTTGTACTCAAATTCTAATTATATCTACGTTTTAAAGTAAAGTTAACATCACTCTTGAATGCATATTTCCACATCACATGTAGAGAATCATTACTGAATCTCAATTTATTGAAAATAAATATTGAAACCCTATGTTGAGGACTTATAAAGATATAAATAATGAATCCCAATTTATTGAAAATAAATATCGAACCCTATGTTGGAGACTTATAAAGATATAAATGAATTAACAACTAAAATGTGTATTCAAATATTATACAAAATAATGCTTAGGTTTATCTATCATAATTTATAATCATATAAATTAGAGTGCCATGTGGGGGAGATGTATTTATTATATAACTTTTGATTTGACATGACATAATCATAAAATTGATGGATGTCATGTTCGTTGATTTTTTAAGAGACTTATGTCCCACCTTTAGTTTTCAAACAAATTTATGTTTTTTTAAATTTGTGCTCGTCAAAGTCGACGCTTAGTTGGTAGAGACTTCCTTATCTAGTTTTAATGTCCCTTCCTTTTCTCATTCCCCAAACTTTTCTCTTCTCTTTCTTTTTTGACTTTCTTGGCTTTTGTGTCAAAAGTGTTAACACCCTTGATCTTTTCGAAAGACTCAATACTTTTGATATCTATTTAAAATGTTTGTTTTTTAATGCGTTTTCATTTTTATTGGGTTATTTATTAAAAGTGTTAGCGCTCTTGATTTTGTCGAGAGCCTCAATACACTTGACATTTATTTAAAACGTCAATTTTTTTGAACTTTTTTTCGTTTTTATTGGGCTTTATGTCAAGAGCATTAGCGCTCTTGAACCTTGTCAAGAGCCTCAATACTTTTGATTGCGTTATCTAAAACATCAATGTTTTTGGACCATTTTTGACTTCTCTAAGTTAGGGTGACCAGTCCCCTTCGTTCCATCATTTTTGCTTTTAATCATTAGTTTTTGATTCACATGCAAATATGATCCTAATCTTAATTCAATTTTCTTTAAATACGCAAGTGTTGTTTATTCAACCATAAACATATTGAACAATCACTACTAGTATACAAATAATTAAAGCATTTATCATGTCTGAAGCTAGTATTTATTTCTAGAGCACTTTTGGCACATGACTTAAAATTTTATCTATGTTATGCAATTGATATTTTTCAAGTCCTTTCTTTTGTACACAATTTATTATTTTTCCAATTTTTAAAACCAATCCCCCTTTAGGGCCATGCCATGATCAAAGATAGTTATATCATTCACCAACTCTAATGTAGGTCCCTAAAGTCACATCATTTTCCTACCAGCGTATAAATAATTAAAGCATTTATCAATCTCTGAAGCTACTATTTATTTGTGGAGTACTTTTGACACATGACTTGAAATTTTATCTATGTTATACAATTGATATGAAGTCCTTTCTTTTATATAATATTTATTATTTTTTTAGTTTTTAAATCAAAGTCCCTCCCTTTAAGGCCATGATCGCTAGTTAGATAGTTATATTATTCAACACCTCTAACGTAGGCCCTTTGAGACACATTGTTTTCCTTAAAATCTTTAGATATCACATGCACATAGGAGCCATTCTAGGACAAGGAAGAAAGTCGATTTTGAAGTTATATTCGAAGTGCAACACGCGATCTAAAGGTAGAAAAATAAAGGAAGAGAAAAGGCACATAAATCCCAAAAGTTATATTTTTTATTAATTGAAAATAAAAGATAGATTTTAAGTTTGTTACACTCAAAAAAAGTGATAGTCCTCTTGGAACTAGAAGAAGTGGCGCTCCGACACCAAAAGTGATGGTGCTCCTAACATCTACTCCTGACCCATTTTAAATTTTTAAGTCAAGCTTGCAACATGATTGACAATGTGTTTCTAAATCCAAATTTAAACGGTTGTCTTCATATTGCACTTTATTTAAGTATCAACACCCTATGTGTTTGCCCAGCGTATTAACTTGGAAATTTTAATTAGATATTGTTGTTGTATTTTTATATTTATACATTATTGCATAACTAATAAATTATAACCCAATTATTTGCATTAAATTTATTTTCTTTACATTTAATTGTAATCCATTTACTATAATTATATTTGGGTGAACTTACTTTTTGGTATACTTCTTAGTATTTCATCTTTTGGAGAGCACACATTGTCTTACACTTCTTAGAGTTAAATCTTGCCTCATCACTGTTAGATATCAAATTCTCTAATTATCCTAGGGTTATTTTCATTATATGCTTGTAAATTTGAAACCCTAATTTCATTTTTGCTTAATTGGTTTGATCCAAAGCCCTGTCTTAACCTAATTTATAAAAATTGACTCAAACCCTAGTGTGCTGGTATGGAATGTATTATTAATGTTTGATTCCATTGTATACAAGATAAATTGACTAGATCTAGGATTCAACATGTTTTAACTTATTTTGATTATGTGAATGTAAACAAGTATAAAACTTTTGAGCTTATTCAAATTGTAAGAAGTATAACAATTATATATATATATATATATATATATATATATATATATATATATATATATATATATATAATTGCACTTACTATAGATGGAAATGACCTAGGGATTTAGGTACTAAACATTTATTTATTATGTGCAGGTCTAAGACAAAATGCAATAGAAAAAGGGTGAAAGACTATATTAAATGTTGCTTAAATAAGGAATTAGGTGTTTGGATGCACTTGGATGAATATGTTAGTCTGTGGATGCCTGCACCAATAGATAACATCTATATTCTGAAAGATTCCTCTGGTTATATAATGCTTATTTGTTTTAGTACAAGTCATTATGTTTGCTTATAGTCCATCTTTGTGTGTGATATGTGCAATATCTAGAAAATATGTATACTTCTCTTTGAAACCCTAGGTCCACTTTTGACACTAGATTTAGTCTTGCAAAAGGCTTCAAAGAATGGTGGGTTGAGTTATCCTCAACAAATCCCCAAGAAATGGTTGAACATTACCTACATATTCAATACTCTGAAACGGGGAGACAAACCGCATATGGTTGTCCCTATTATGTGTATGTCTGTAATGGTGCTTTTTAAATAAACACAACCTATGATCTAGCTTTAAACACTAGAAAATGCCAATTTGGCTTGGCTTAGGTGATTTAGACCTAGCTAGGGCCTATTCCTCGGAGTTATTTGTAGATTTAGAATATTTAGGGATGTTCCTCTCAATGTGCAAGTGATTGCATATGAGTGATAAATGCTTGATAAATAGGGAATAAACTTAGACCTATATATATATATATATATATATATATATATATATATATATATATATATATATATATATATATATATATATATATATATATATGGCTCTTTGGGTACCTTCTCATGCCACCAACATGCAAAATGTATGAGCTAACCCATAAAGATGTTTTAAATTTAAAAACTAATCATTGCTTGGTATAAGGATGAGTTCAAAAGAATCAAACATGTCTGGAATTCTATAGGCATTTGAATCTGATGGACTCATCTAAAAGATAATAATAATGATTTGATGAATTAGAGACAATCTGCAGATGATTTTGAACAAGTTAGGTATAAACTAGGAAATTATTTTAGGTGATTGGTATCAACTCGAGAAGGTCATACCCATGGAAAGATGTGGATAGAATAGAAGGGTCTGTAAGATCCACATATGTATGCATAAGTCATGTAAAGTGAAAGTAACTCATGACAGAAATTTCCATGTGTACAATACAAGATTTTGGTGTTTGTCAATGCCCCCCTTTTATTCTAATATTTAAATTAAAGACAATGCTAGAATAAAAGGATAATGAGATGTACATGAGAATGTCACACACTGTCTTTAGGAGGAGGATCCAAATGTGTACCTTGCTTCATGCAAACCTATAATGAACATGAAACAATGAATGCCTATATATGAAGTGAAATCTAAAAATGAAACTTGAAGCTTTTGAAATTGAAGAGTAAGGAACAAATATACCTGTAAGTGGATGAACCATGTTACACTATGACATGTTGGAGATGATGCTTCCATGTTGAATAATCAAAGAATTATGATTCCTACTAAAGCATTTGGAGAATTTGGGGTGATCATGCCCCAATTTATATAGTAATACAAGGCCATGGGTTAAGAAGATGAATTTGCCAATCCTTATCAAGATGGAGTAGTGCATAAGCTATTGAGCATCATTGAACCTTATTTTTACTACTCAATTAATTAATATTGAACATCAAGGTGAAATGGGGAAGCAAAATATTGGGCTTGAATAGTAGTGCCTAGGTCACTGAGCTTTGTTGAACCTCAACCATTATTCAATTAATTGAATCAACCACTGCATATGACATAAATTCAAAGTGCCACTTTTGGAACTGTCCATGCAATAATAGAAAATTGTAACAATGTGTATGTGTATGATCAATGTCTATACCTCATAATATGATCCGATCGGTGTCAACATGGTATAAAATGTTATACATCTATATCTTATTTTGTCTCAAATCTAAAAACTTGTAACTCATGTTTCTATAAAATATGTGTATATGCATTACATATCCCCCCAAAACATGTCTCAATCTATAAATTTATGTCCCATATTCTCAACCAAACTAACACTTTGAACCAATTGAAACTCTCTAAATCATGTAATATTTCCCAAAATCTAATTTTTTTGTTCATGGAAGCTTAAATCTCTATAGTAAGCCCACTACTATGCTCCCCCTTTGAGGTGAGGGATGTAGCTTATAATTTACTTATCTCAAAAGAAAAGAGTTAACTGCATCAAGTTATATAAAAAGATGTAATCATTTAAAAGGATATGCTAACATGGGGATAATATGTCATCATAATAATGATTATATTTTTAAATCATATATGAAACATGTAGTATAAAGCATACAAGTGTCTCATATATATATATATATATATATATGGGGCTCAGATTAATAACCATTAATGATATAATTATTAAATACTAAATTATGCAAGAAGGTGCACAATATAAATCATGACACCGTAGACAATAAGAAAATGTGTGATATGGATCATGGTACTACAAACTTAGAAAAATTAATAAAATAAATTGAAAAATCCTAGATTTATCCACTCATAAGCACACAATATCATGGCCATGATGCACACAACAAAATCACATGTAATATTACTAAATGTAACACAAGGCCAAGGGCCACACATAAAGGATAATAAAATATCACTCAAGACCAAGGGCCCAAAGAAAGAGGCATTTAATGATACACTTAATCAAGAAATTGCATATAGTGAAACAAGCATAATCAATGATTATCCTTTAGAGAAATAAATTGCAATAATGAATCATAGAATAAGTTAAACTAGTCTACACTATTCATCTATGACAATGTCACATTATAACAAATTAACATATTCATGAAATATAACATTGTAAAAAAAAAAAGCAAGAGTAAGACGTGTAAGAAAACAATGTAGCTCAATCACAATAAATGAAAAGGTCACAAAAATATAACTTGTAATAATGTATTCTACAGAAAGAGATGCCCCCAACATTAACATGACCCTAGGTTTAGTAATGATCTACATCTTGTATCTCATTCATATATATCTTGAAATGTATATGTGTATGGAAAATGATATGTAATCTACCAAACATGAGATAAATAACATAAATAAATGATGAAAATTAGTAAACAAATCATTTTTAAATGATTTTGGATTTTTAGTATATATATATATATTGAAACAAAGACCTAGAAGTCAAACAAATACATAATCATAATTATTAAATGGGTATGTCCTACTTTACTTTTCCCTTACCTTTACACTTTTTTGAAGGTTGTGTAGACATATTATATTTTATTCCATTGTATATGATTTTTCATTTGTTGTCTTTGTAGTTATGCTTTGAAGGTTTTGCATTTTATTACCACTGTGACCATCATGTTGAACCCTGATTGTATTTACTATATGCTCTAGGCTACACAACGTATCTATGCATCCAAAAGACTTCTCCAAAAGAAAAGATCTATATCTCCAAAGAAAGCATGAAACCCTAAGCTATGCTCCTTAAGTATAATGGTGGATAAGCAAATGAAAAATATATATCTCTTCTTCTATTCTCCTATAAATGATGAAATGAGTGTGTATATATAGCTGAATCTAACCCTAGTCTTTTTTGAAAGTTTTTTTGATAGGGTTAACCCAATCGACTTTGTATCATTATTGACAAAAATAAATTAGGTCTTGGTTTAGGTCATCTAGGGTCCAACCTAGAACCTAAATGAGTTTTATCAATTAGATTACAAAGTTGATGGGGCTAATAGTGTATTGTAAACCTTCAAAAAGGAGTTTAGGCTAGGGAAGGGCTAATGAAAGTAAAAAATGACTAGAGGAGGGTTAAAAAGAGGAGGCAAAGCTTAGGGGAATGTTTTTAGGAGATGATTGTGTAGACAAGAAGTGACAGTATAGGGACAACAATCCTGTGAAGCACCAATGGTCTGCCCACCCCTTAAGGCATGAACTTAGAGAGATTGAGACTTGATGAGTTTTTACAAGATAAAGAAATTTCAATAATTGATAATATGTGAAAATATTATGTGTATACACATAGATTAGGGTTTTATACTTTCTTTGAAGAGTATCTTCTCTTGTGGATAAGTATTTAAGATGTATAGATAGGTTGTGTATCTTAGATCTGATTTATCCTCATCATCCTTACAAGCCACAACAACATCTTACAAAGCACCTTGGCCATGGGAAAGATTGAGGCTCGATGGGTTCCTCTTAAAAGGTAAGTATTCCTAACTTTGTTCTTCCTTTGTAAGAGTAGATAGATATGCATTTGTACTTCTCTCCCATGCATTAGGATTCTCTGTACATTGGCATGAGTATATGTCTTTTATGCATGTTTAATTTTTATGTTTACTAACCCCCACTTTGTGCCACATGATTTGATGAGCACTATATTAGACTTTACTTTGATTTTGTCATTTACTTTCATAAATGTGAAAATGTAGGACCTAGTTAAGGTTATTGCATAGTTTTGATTGACTGGAGGCTTTGGAACCCTCCCTAGTGATATTATTGTGGTAAGAGATCCCTTGGATAGGTTTAGTGGATCCATCTTGGTCATGACCCTTATTATCTAATGTATCAACAATTGGAAGTGTAAGTAGGATTTATCTTCTTCAAGCTAGGATTGATTTATAAATCAGTTGCATTTTCCTTTTCATACATTTTGGTGAATTTGACATGAACCTAACCCTTTTAGGTTTTCTTTCATGCCATCATTTTTGTCTTCATATTATATTTTTCTATATGTTCAATATTGTATCGAACCAATCAGTATAATTCTAAATTTATGTGCACATGTTTAACACATAGTCACTTCAAAATGACTTTGTTCTGTCTTTGCAGATCTTCACCAATTACATATTACTAGATGGAGTAGTTCAACACAATATTATTCTTTAGTTCTAGATTAGCATACATAGTTAAACATGTTGACTCTATTTGTTATTTTATTTTGTCAACATATAAGTCAATAAACACTATCAGACATGTTGAATTTTTTCATTTATATCTTCTTCAGTATACAGGGTTTTGTAAACTTGGTTGCACCAGTTAAACCAGTTGATAGAATTTGAAAGCAACAATTAAGCACCACAACATAAAACTTTACAATCTAAATCATCTTCAAGCCCACCATGGTTCCTTTCTTTTCTCTCTATCATTCTGGTTCTTCCTTTAGTTCTATTTTTCACAAATTTATAGTCTATAAAACAACAATTGTATAACTAACTAGGATGAACTAGTCGACTTAGTTCTGTAGTTTGTCTTTTGTCTTAGAGACATAGTCAACCTGTTTGGATTTATTCTTAAAGACCTTACTTATGCAAAACAAAAATGACCCAATCGATTATGTTATGTACTATTTTCAAACAATGTCACTTGAATAGACTCTATATTATTCTTAATCAAGGAATTAACATATATTTACTAGTAATTAATTAAAATTTCCTTTTCAGTTGTTTGCATGCTTAGAATAACTCACATAGTCTAAATAGGTGGTTTTTTAAATTACAATTTTAGTTACAATATTTTATTCTTTTGCACACACTACCAAACCACTTTACATTAAAAAATCATTAAACATTTGTCTTCGCAAGGTCTACTTACTTGGATTTCATCATCAAAGAAAAAGCTGACTTGGTTTTTTGGCCAAGTATAAATACATGGTTAATGATATATATTGGTAAAGCACCCAACACCCTTATCACTGCAATATTGTGAAGTGAGGGGTTAGGCCCCAATACCAAGCTAGTACCATTGCCAATACATATCTCTTTCAACCCAAACATTCTAAAACCAACCTTAGATTACTTTTTAGTTCCCTATTTTTAGCAAACTTTCTTATCACATTAAAATCAAAATTGCTTTTAATCTAATAACACTTAGGGTGACCAATTAGTTATCATTTAATTTTTAATTGTTGCTTGATCTTTGATCATTATGTGTTTTATTGTAAAACTTGTATTATCCAATGTTAGTGTAAGGTTTGTGCTATGTGTTCTAATTAGATTAGTCACATTGAGCCAATTGTTTGTGTGTTTTATTTCACTCTTGCTTCAAATTATCTTTCAAAAATTTCTCCTATTTCAGAACACTGTCATCTTGGTTGATACAGTCTCTTACAGACTATTTCAACTTCTTAAAAACAATACATAGTCAACCTACATGATTGTGTCTTCTTATCCCCCTTTTTAGTTCTCTATTCAATAGTACATAGTTGACCAGCATGATTACATATCTTTATCAACTTGTTTTGCATTCATGTCTGCAATACATAGTCACCCTGAGTGACTATATATCCTTATTTTTCTATTCTCTTCCATAGGTCATTAAACACAGTCGATTGATTCAAATATACATCCTATTTTTTGACTTTGTCTGTGCATCATTATTTCCTTTTAGCTTCCTTATTTCATCATGAACTTCCTATTTGAGGACAACGTAGGCTTGAAATTAATGGATATGATGAGCTTTACCAATCCCATAAACAACTTGTGGCTTCCACTTTAGATGAAATTAGTGTGCATGTGTCCACTCGCACTACAAATTATGTGACTCCTCATTCATCTTCAATTTGTAACTTTTTTTTTCCTTATAAAATTAACTAGAATTAGAGTACATGCCTGAAATGATTTTCTTCATTAATGAATTTCCTCAACATAGGGGAAAATACCCTTTGACTATTTACAATCTCATGATAAATGGTCAAATAGAAAACCCCATTTACCTTCTCCCAAATTCTCTCATGTATTTGGGGTTGATATTTTCTTTGCTTTTCAACCTCTCCCTTCTATTTTGACTCCTTTTCATACTATGATATCTTCTTACCTAATTTATTCCAACTCCATGTCAAGTATCTCTACTAACATGGCAGGTTCAAAATCTAGTTGGCCTTTTCCAAGACCCCTCCTTCTCAATCACTCCACTAGTGCATCTTTTATTACCAATGGTAATCATGCCACTAGTGCTTCTTTTTATTCTAATCCTTCTACTAGTACATGTTTTTCTACACATGATAATCATGCTACTGGTGCCTCCTTTTATACCAATGCCTCTCAATCTACTAGTGCTACACATGCCACTATAGTGGTACCCAAGCCACTAATACCAATGTTAATGCCTCACATGCTACATAAACTAGTCAAAATTACACTCAAACCCAACAACTCTTATTACAAACTCTTAATCAAATGAATGCTTTTAAAGATAATAATGCCAACCAAATGATATAAATGCAAAACCACTTTATTTGTCTTCAAAATCAACCTCAAAGGGTTCCATGGGGACAATCAAAATTCCCCCCACCCCTCCTTAGGGATTCCATAGCAACCTCATCTCCCAACCACCCCTTATTAGCAAAATGATTAAACAATGATTATATGAGTAATTGAATGGTTAGTAAAGTGTGTTTAATGTTGTTTGCATTAGATAGTCATTTATACTTGGTTTACTAGCATAGTTTAATAGTTTTGTGGAATTGTCTTGCATGACTGGCTTGTTAGTCCAAATTTATGCTTGGATGATTTTATCTTGTGTGATTACATTTATGACCATTAATGTTTTGGAGATTAGTATGAACTTATTAAATTTGGATTTGTTGATTAATCCATCTTGACATTAGGAGGTGCTAATTAAATTAGTAAATTCACTCATCTTTCTAATTAATGTTAAAATATATAAAAATAATTAAAAATTATGTTTTAACATGAAAGCAAAAAAAAGAGAAATAAAATAAAAAATAATAATTAAAAATTTGGACAAATAAAATTGAAAGGGAATAAAAACAAAAAGAAAGAAAATCATTAATAAAATATGGATGTCATTCCAGATATGTTGAGTGAATTTAATTTTACAGTGATTTATAATTTTAAATTAATTAATTACATTGACTTATTTTATTGTCATTAATTATAGTGACTTGTAATATTTTGAGCTGTATAATATAACCTTTATATCATGAAATAGCTGAATTAGTATTAAGAAATTGTCGAGTTTAGAATTATGAACATAATTGAGTTTAGTATTATAAAATATCGAGTTTAAAACTTGGTAACTCATTGTGTGTGTAAAAGAAAATAGGCTAGCACCTTATACGGCTTGATTAACTTAAATCATTGTATTATTTATAGGGGAAGGTTTAACTATGTAGTATTTATTTATTGAATCGCTACAAGTAAAATTTATACCCAATCAAATTCGTAGATGGGAGTTTTATTTTTCAATTGAATCCTATCGATCCAGATCCTACATGCAATATGATTTGCTAAATATAATCCTAGGCATTCATATTGTTTTTATCAATATACTAGTTATATATGCTATATGATTATTTATTTTATAATCATATCAATATTTGGTAGTTTTTGATGTTGTTTCTAATAATGTGAGTCGTAACATGTAGACCTGCAACATGCTAGGTTAATTAATAATGTATAGGCGTTGACTTGGGAAGTTTTTGGGCCAAACCAGAATACCAAACAAAGACTATAGTCTTTTGGCATCACTATATACAAAAGGAATCAACTTCTAGTTAGTATGAGTCACTGAGGTTATACAGTTAAGTGCTATGTAATTAAGATTTCCAAGTTTTGCCAGTATTAGCAAATCACTATATTTTTGGTTGATTCTAAAAATTGTTGAATAACTCGTGGTATTTTGCTGATTGGAATAACCATATGTGTGTTCCATCAAGGTAATAAACAATTTTTAGTGTTCATATATATATATATATAAACATAGATATATATTGAGTCGCTAATTAAACATTGTAGTAATATTTTAAAAAAAACATGATAATCCCCCTTTTCATAGATAGATTGAATCACCGTATATATGGCCACAACCTTCTATATTGAATATTATTAATAGTCAAATTGTTAAAATATTAATAACCTCAACCATTTGGGCGTAACCATGTTTTGGCATAAGAATTAATATTGTTATGTTTAGTCACATAAACAGATAATTAATCAATAATTTTAAAAGGGCCACGTTTGAGGTGCATGGATTTTAATTAGTATATAAAATGTAACAATAATAATAGCATTTATTGTTTTAGTTATATATTGGGCTATATATAATGGTCATAGTGAAGATTGCAAATGAGAATTATGACCTAAAATTTAGCTTTATGTTGTTTTGGGGGAAGCTCAATTGACTAGGCACAATTATTAGCCTTTTAAACATAGTCAACCTTTTCGTTATTTAAACGATAGAATAATTTCATAAATTCTCACTGGAAATTTATTTAATCATAGGTATTATGTGAGATTAGTATATCATAGACCTTTTTATAGCTTAATAAAATATGAGAAGGATAGTAAATCCAATGAAGCCTTCACTATGATAAGTACAAGTTGCTTGTTATATATTAAGTGAACTAAAGGTATGTGATGTGAACGTAACATTAAAATAAGATACAATATGTTGATTGTGAAAACATACGTGATAATGAACCTAATAGCGTATATACAAACATAGGGGTGTCTTTTTATGGTTATAGATTCCATAGGTGGAGTAATTATAGTATTAAAATAATTACATATGATTAACTTAATGAATACATGCATTCAAAACCCCTAAAACATATGTCAAATGTTGATTTGGATTATCCAATATTTCTTATGTGTGGAGTCCTATTTTGCTATATCTACACATGGATTTAAGGTTACAGTATAAGTAGTTAATGAAAATGGCTATGTTGAGCCATAAGCCTAAGCTTGTAGCTAGAAGTATGATTTTATCTAGTCATCAGGTGTCTAAGGGACCAAACTATAACCATATTAAAATAGTCTTGTAGAAAATAGAACGAGATGTTTAAATGAATGTTATAACGGGTTTATGAATTCTCTGTTTCTCTATAATGATTGATTAGATGTTGGTTATATATTGAGTACTTGTATGCAGTATGTAATTATGAGAGTGTTTGGTTATAACTATCATATAATGATGCATCATGATGCATGCTTATAAGTTATATTTCTTTGAATGCTAGTATACATTCTAAACTTAAGGAATACCCAGGTGGTATAATTTCGTATTTGCTTGTTTATTTTTATGTATGTGGATCATTTAATTCTTGAATTCATAAGTTTGATGATATGTATTTATGTAGTTGTGAACTATGATAGTATGGGATATCATAGAGTACTACAGTGTAAATGTATGTTAAACCTAGATGGTACATACTATAATTGATATGTTTAGACTCACTACTTTTGACTGAATAAATGTATGCATGTTGGTTATTGCTATGAATAATATGTTATGATAGTTAGTAGGACTTTATGTATGCATACATACAACCTTTAGAGTTTAATGAATGCTATTTTAGTATATTACTGTGTTCTATGGGAACTATGACTTGCTTCGTTATATCTACTTACGTGAATAAAATCTTATGTTTTCATGTATTTAAGACTACTTTACTATGATTGACTGTGAGAAGCTAGTAGTTATGTCTTAGAACACTAGACTATGGTAATATGGGTTATCATAGAGATAGTGTGCTTGAAACTAATTGTGTTAGTGAAAATTTGCAGTTAAATGTATATTTACTCAGATGGTATAAATTGTAGTCATTTTTTCTAGTATGGGATAGAAAATAATGTAAGATTTATTCATACGTCTGATGAAATAAATATATGCTTTGGTTACTCCTATGTTTATCATGTTATATGATGTGTTTGCCAATATGATGTAAATTAAATAAATCTTGTGGTTGAATGGTTTTTAATCAATATACATTGCCTATATGGAGTAAGGAGTGAGATGGACTTCACTGGATTATAGTATCACAATGACAAATGAAGGCAATTCGATCAAGTAGTGTGTATGAATTTGATTGATCTATAAATCATTATTATTTATTATTTTTAAAAATTTGGGCCAAAGTATGTTTAGTGAGACATTATCATTTCATGAGTATGATTTACATGTTTATGCAATATCTTGCAATAAAATGGTTTTATATGATACACTGCATGTTTAGTTTAGAAATCATATAATACATGGGTAATTGCTTATCTCTCTGAATTCCCACGCCATCATTATCTACTCATCCATGAAGGGAGAGCCATTTATTAATGGGATTAACGTGGGCGATCGTTGGTCTATGGTTGGTGTAGAAAAATACTTGGATGATGCTCTCCATCCCCACAACAATACTACTTACTGAGATGACACTTGAGATTGCCACATATACTTGAGTTTCAGAACTATGCTCTGAGGGACTCATGTATCTATATGTACATTGTATTGTATTATATTTATTATTGAATATTGTCATGAAGAGTTATAATTACTTATTAATATACTTTGACAATGGTGGATATAGACTTTTTTTAGTTGTAGCTAAGTTAATATGATTACTTTCTATATTCACATTATGATGTTTACTCTCATGATATTAGAGATTGGTGATATGTGATGTATTATGCTTGTTTCTAAAATATTTCTTATGGTCTCTATAGGTTCCCATGGTGTAATCTATTTTTGGTATATGTGTTTAATTAAAAAAAATCACGTATTTCTATGTCTAACCCAACAGGGTTGTTACATATATGGTGTAAACTACTACCTTTGTATGAATAAAGAGGAATGTCTCTACTCCTCCCACTAAAAATTCAATAAAATAATGGTTATTCATAGAGTGATGACAACTGGATTTGTGATAATCGATTTAGCTTTCTTGGTTGGCATTGAGGATGATTGTATCAAAATTAGGCATAAGAAATTGGAACTTCACTGTAGATTCACATACCTTTAAAGAACTCTACCATGAATATTATTCTAGCTTGAATAATACTAATTATCATGTTACCAACATGTATGTTTAAAGTGATTTTTGTGTTGTTAACCTATTTGTTTTAAGCTTTGACAATGTTTTATTTTATGTTTTAATGGTTATGTATTTTCCTATGTCTGATTATTTTGCCCAACATTTTCACTCCTTCTCAAGGACTTTCAAAATTTCAAAGCATTAGAAAAGGTTCATATTGTTCAGCATTTTGTTTGAAAAATTACGATTGGGTGCAAATAATCAACCTTCTTCAACTTATTACCAAGGACTTTAGTATAATTTTATAATTTAAATTCACTCCACTATTTTAAAAGTGTTCAACAATGCAATTGATATATTGCTTATATACATTGATCTCTAGAATGATTGTTGAATACTTTGATAAAAATTATAATTACTATTACTATGCTAGAATTCACACTTATGACAATTACTTTTACATAAAAAATTCAATTCTCGTCTTCAATATCATTTAAATCCCATTGGGGTTGCCACTTAACCCCCTTATTCTCAAATACTTTGTCATTAACTTTAGTGGATCCACCTTAATCATCATAGGAATTTCATACTAATATATTTGGTAAGAAAATGTATTACATTAATCATTCACATCTATATCTATATGTGTTTGTGTGTGTGTGTGTTGAATTTTATAAGGGGATGAAATATTAACATCAATTTATTTTATATTTTTTATATGAACTTCTTATAATACTCAAGGAGGGTCATACACCATGATTTTTAATTGGATTAACACATTAACAACATTAATCATGAACCCCATAAAAGTCAACACATTAGAAACATCCCTCATAACTTTTATAAAAGTTAATACATTTCACAATGCATAAGAATCTTAGAACTCAACCCAAAGAGATAGAGATAAAAACCCAACCCTCCTACCAACTACATATCGACACTCAATAAAAACACACTCCAAAAACTAACATCATTCAAAGACATAAATAAGGATCAGACTATAAAAGGAATAGGTCCTCAACATTATTGCACAGCCAAATATAATTCATAAACACACCTCCCATATTTTGAGAAAACCCTAACTCCTTCTAAATCGTAGGATAAAAGTATTCTCAAATGCACATTAGCAAACAAGTACTTGAGCTCCCTATGGGTAGACGTTTATTGAATCCATTTTTTTTTTGGATAAGGGTATATTTTTTTTTATCAAAGCTATGAACCAATACTAGAGCACAAAATAGGGTGCACATACCCCAAAGTAAATGAACTATCACAAGAGACACATAGTAAATAAACAAATAAAGTTGGGCTGAAAAAGAAACTACATCAACTAGAGTTCCACCCCCTAAAGAGGAGAAGAAAAATCAAGGACAATTCCACTTACCTGCAATATAAGATCAACAATAAATCAACCACTACAATAAGAACAAGCAAAAGAAGGGATGGGAATGACATCCCTCCAAAGAGAAAAAGGTTGAATCCAAGTGTTGGGTGGATTGGTAGGTTTCAATTGCTTATCAAGAAGAGACCCAGATTCAAAACTTCGGAGGCAAGCCTTGTAAGGGGTGGAAGGAATAGACTGATCTAACTTTACCGAGTCTCGTCAGTGTGATGATGATAGTTCCCAATCCAAACTGCAAGGGGTCTCATTCACTTTGAGGTGCATTTATCGAGATAAGATAAGGATTATAATAATAACACCAAAAATTTGTAACTACAAACTGAATAAAAATGAAGAAAAATTATTGATTTGCTTAAAAATTAAAAAAAAGAAAAAAATAAATAAATAAAATAATCCAATTTATTATTCAAATAATCTATTTATATCCCCCTTCCTATTCCAATTATTTCCACATGAGACAATTTGCAAAGCATATGAATGCGATTGTTTCAATTAACCTTGCTTCAAAATAATTGCATGGAGATGGGGATGTTTTGAAAATACCACTTGAAAGTTACCTACAATAAAGTGGATATAATAAAAATTGCATTGAGCATAATATTTAACCTAAGAATGTCTATACTCATGCAAAAAAAATCTATAATCATGAAAATCTTTATGATTTCATGTTGAAGGCTTCAATTTAATTAAATTGCTTTTATTTTAAATTCATGTGTTTTAAGTTATTTCAAAATGATTTTAATGGCATTAATATTTTTTTTAACGTACTTTACGATAATAATTAGAGGGTAAGAAATTCACTTGGGATAAAAACACTTCAAAGTCTATATTGATAGGTATGGACACTTATAAATTATTTTAAGATATTTATGAGTCTAATTAACACATTTTTATGGTATGTGTTTTTTTTGGTCTAAATTACCCAATCATATTTGTTGATTTTTGGTGGTCCCCACTTATCTTTTCAACTCAGTTTTTCCCCACCTCTTTTTCTCTCATGTTTCATACTAGACATCCAAAATATGTCCAATGTTTTGGACACCTATCATAAACTTCCCAAATGTTTTTAGGCTTACTTTTAGATTTCACCCAAGTCAGGGTTTGCTCACTCCCTTTATTCTATATTTTTTGCTTCTTAATCATTAGATGTCCATCTATACGTCAATAGGGTCCTAAATTGAATTTAAATATCTATAAATACATGAGCATTGTTGTTTATTTAGCACAAAGAAACCCAATGAGTATTAATAAAGAATTATTGAGCACTCACATGCATTCTAAAGATATCAAGTAAACATCAAAGCATTTACCATTGTTTGGAATTAATATTAATTATGGAGAATTTTTGACACACAACTTAAGGTTTTGTATATCACTAAAATATTTTCATTTATGCATTTTACTACTTTCCAACATTATTTTATAGAGTGTCTTCCACCATTAAGGGTTTCATAATCAGATAATGTTTGAACCCTACTAACCTTTAGCACATGGCCCTAAAGCTCACATTATTTTCTTTACACTTTAAATATCACAACCAATCTAGGGAAAGGAGAATAAAGTTTGCATTGTAGGTTATTGGTGTCACCACGTGAAGATCATATTGAATAAACATGAAATCAAGAACATGTGAACACAATCATTAATTTATTTCAGATCTACCCCATCATCCATAAAAAATGCCCCCAATGTTTTGTACACCTATCATAAACATCACCAAAGTTTTGTAACTCCTATTTTAATCATATCTAAATTTCTAGGCAAGGTCACTATCACTGTTGAGCATGCATTTCCACATTTAGATTCAAACGACTATTGTCTGATCCTGATTTATTAATGCTAATTAAGAAAACCACATTTTATGACCTATCATTAGAATTAGAATAACTAATTAGGCATTATTATTATATTACATATGTATTGCTTATCTTGATTAAGTTTGGTAGGGTTAGTTGTGCTACATTTAGTTGTAATCAATTTATCTAATCACATTTTGGTGAACCCAAATATCATGCACCCCTTGAGGTTTCATCTTTTAGTGAACCCACATTTTCATGCATACTCCTTACGTCCCCTGAGGTTAGATCATGTTGATATTGTATTATATTTCAAATCTTATATTTTTTCTAAGATTACTTTCATTTCATGATCTTACATCTAAACTTCATTTTTCTTAATTTTCTTGATCCCAAGCCTTAGGTTAGTATCTAAAAAAAATAAAAAATCTTAGTGTGTTTGTATGATGTATATTTTCATGTTTAATTTCATTTTGTGTCACTTATATTGATTAGATTTATGATTGCACTAGGAAAAGTTTTAGGATTAATAAAAGCCCATAGATCTTGCTGAACTTCAATGGTTAATCCTAAGCCAATATTTAATTGAAAACAAAATATTCAAATGTGTATAATGGTGCAAAAATTAAGGTTACTTTAGCGGAGAATATGAATGATATGCCTTTGAAAAATGCTAATATGTCTTATTTGAATTCCAATGATGAAAATATTTTGAATGGTAACTAATCTCAAAATGTTGATGTTAATGAAAACAATGAAGAATATTTTAATCAAGAAGTCTGTTTAAAGGCTCAAGATAGGGATATATTTATAAAATATCTTTCAAAAAACCCCAATGAGATTTTATGATTCATAAACATTATAAAATAAGTTTCATATCAAAGTATGACATCTAATGTAGTCATTTCTCAAGTTGATATTCAACCTTATGTTTCTAATGTGATTTATTTTCCTATTGCTTCTAAATTTTATCCCAAATTAAATATGAATGTCCTACCATATTATATACTAGGGAATATATATTATGTATAGAAAGTGAAGTAATGTTTGATATTCTCACTAACACCCTTAAAATCAATCCTAAATTTTAGATCAAAAGATTTCGAAATGACAACATAAAATAATGCACTAGGATATGATAACTAACCCCCTCATTTTCAATTAGCCTTTCTATCATGGAAAAAGTGCATCTTATGTATAGCTATTCTATTTATCACCATGGTTGAAATAGGGTGCCACCATGCAGAGGATCCATTGTCAACTTCTCACTACAACCTTGAAAATCAGGTTTGAATTTTAGATCAAAAGATTGTTAAATGACAACATAAAATAGTGCACCAACATATGATAACTAACCCTCTCATTTATTTTTTAGTAATTTTTTTATCATGGAAAAAGGGCATATTATGTATAACTATTCCACTAAACCATTGCTGAAATAGGGCGCTACCATGCAAAGGAGCCGTGGTTAAATCTCAACATGCATGCATGTGGAACTAAGAGTTTGACCCTAGTGTTTTAGAATTGTTAGATCCATGGTTAAATCTCAACAAGCTTAAAAGTCCATGCATGTTTGTGAATAAGAGTTTGATGCTGGTGTTTTTGACTCTCTCCATGAAATGTGCATCATATGTATATATTTATTCTCCTCTGCAGGTGCAAATGACCCACGTTCAAATATCAACTAGATTATGGCCCCATGCATGCATGTGTAACTAAGAATTTGAATCTAGTGTTTTGGACCCACTAAACCCATGGTCAAATGTTATCAGGGTTAGATGTCCATGCATGTGTGTGAATAAGAGTTTGAGATTGGTGTTTTATGCCCATTCAAATGCAAGTGTGTGTGAGTAGGAATTTGACCTTGGAGTTTCTTACCCTCTCCATCAACAAAATACAGTTAAAGTGAGTAAACAAGCTATGTTTCCTAATATAATACAAAAATAAAAATGCAATAGTATAATGTAATTTGAATGGTCAAGTCACTCAATGAAATATATAAAGAACTAATAGCATGAAAATATATCTTTATGCAACCAAATAATATCATAAGGATATTTGTTTATGCAACCATACAAATGTGCCCCAAGTTTTGATATCGACATACTACCTAATGATAGTTTATAAATAGAATGTGTAGTTTAATGTGAAAAATTATAAATAGAATATAAAATAATGTGTGAACAAACTACAAATTAAGATTATTAACTGACAACAACATAAAACCCTTAACAATAATAAGATAACCTTGCCAAATTTTTGTTGAAAGTTTTCCATCTTGAAGAAATTATGGCACATATATAACTATAAAACTTCATTCCTTCATGGCACATGTATAATTATAAACCTTCACTCATTCACTCCTATAGTTTGAAGGTTTAGCAATGCTAAAAATAAATAAAAATCCAATGCTACTACAATGTAGTTTTGAATAATGAGGTCATTCAAAAAAAATGCAATTCTAGAATGTAATTTGAATGTTGAGGTCACTCAACAAAAATACCGTGAGACAAAACTTCAGAATAACTACTACCCTACTATGAGATCCTACATAAAAATCACGCTTCCAAATTCTCATTCAACATAACATATATTAGCAATAATTATATCAAATTAGATGAATTGAAATTTTAGACAGTTGAAGTTTTCTTCTAAATTTTCCAAAACTAAAAAAAAACTTACCTTGGTGTCTTTCACATATTGCCAGTTTAGAGCATTCTCAAAATCAACATCATTTTACAAACATTCTCAGCAAGGGTTTGTAGGTTAAATTTTTACTCTTTGAGTTTGTTTTCATGCTTTTCTTTTGTCACTTTTTTGTTCTAAATTTACACATTATGACTCATATCTTCGTGTAATGAGTTAATTCTACTTGATTGATTGTTAATAAAAGAAAAGTTTTAGGTCATGTATTAAAGTTTGAGTGGTAAGTGTGAACTAACCAGCCTTATAATAATTAGAACCTTTATATTGGAACAAATATGATGATAAAGTGAAATTATATTACAAATATAACTTTGAATTGTGCACCAAAAGTGGTCAACAATAGATGCTAACTAAGATAATAATAAATACTCTAATGAGTGCTCCCTTTTAAATGAGCCATCACACTTATTTATTTATAGATGATTTGAATTCTTTTTTAAATAATATTGGCATGCGCATTGACTCCTAATCATTATGATTTTAAAAGGGAGAGAGAAGAACCCTTGACTTAAAGAGGACCTAAATATTAGTATAACCTTGATATAAAATGGAAAACACATAAACAAGAAAAAACCTAATATTAGAAGTTAATAAATGAGTCAATAATGCTTAATTTAGACCAATCATCCATATATAAAAAATGAGCATACTAAATAAATATAGAAATAAGAAACCAATTCACTTATGGATGCAACTTACTTGAATTTATTTTATCAATAAAACTTGTATATATTAAATAGTAAAAATATGTCTACATTAATTGACGAGATGTGAGTGAGTTGATAAAAGGGATTGAGTGTGCTCCAACTCACCTATATTCAAATTTCATAAGGTGCTTGTTACTTATAATTATTTGACTTGCAGTTGGTTGTCAACATTTGACTTGCTTAAAAAGTGATTGGTTGCATTCATTTGACTGGTAGTGATTGTAGTTATTTCAAATTAGCTGCTACCGGTTGTATTGATCTAGGTGTGGGGCCTTCTCAATTTCCCATTTTAAAGTAAAAAAAATAGGACAACTTTAAAGGATATGAATACTAAAATCTTAATAAGCAAAGTTGTGTACATTAAGAAATTAAATAAATAGAGTTGTGTATTTAGTGAAATTGAATACGTATTTGAAAAGACTGTAGTCTAATTGGTAAGGATGATGGTATGTTATGTTATCTATCAAGGTACAAATCTTAGAATATATTTGATATATAAATAACCAAGTTCAATTCTTAAATAACTTTAACAGATAGATTGAATCTCCTAATCGTAACAAGTTAACTAAAAAAAAATTATAATATAAATATATGCTTACTTCAATTATTTCTAATCTAATGCTTAGATTATTTCTAATTTATATAACTTAAAAAAATTATGTTAAAAAACTAAATATATAAAATTCTAAACTTTAATTTTTAAAATAAATAGTAAAACAATTCAAATAAAATATAAGTTAAATGAGAAAATAATTCAATAATACATAAGATGAAATGTGAATGAATTGATAAAATAATTTAATTGTGTTCAGCACTACTTAAATTCAAATCTCATTAAATATATATAATTAATTAAAACTTGTTAATAATTTTTTTTAAAGATCTGGACCTTCATTTATAAACCCAACTAACTCATAAATCTAATCAAAAAATATTATCTCAAATCATAATTTTAATAAAAAATATTAACTTTTAATTTAAAAAAAAACAATAATATATAAAATAAATTATATTTCACTTCACCGTGACATAAACAACTCACCATTAATAATAATATATAAAGTAAATTATGTCCCACTTCACCATGACATAAACAACTCACATTTAAGTTTTCATTTTCAAAACTTCTCTCAATGTAACTATGTTGAATCCACTTTATTATGTCAATCATTTATCTGTTTCCCATTTTATTGAATCCATTTTACTCTACCAAAATTTATATATAATTTGAATCCATTTTATTGGATTGGGTGTTGTTATTCTGCATCCATTTTTGGGGTTTTGTGGTTATTCTTCGTTTTCTTTTCATTTTTGTGGTGTTTTTACATTTTTTAATACATAGTGTTCTTTGTGCTTTTTATTTTTTATCTTCCTTTGTTTTTGTTGTGGGGAATGGCTTCCGGTTGTGTCTCATACCAATTCATAACTCTAGTTTAAAAATGATGTTCAATTCATAACTCAAATTTCAAAAGCATTCACTTAATCAAATTAAAAAATAATAATATATAAATTCATTTATAAGAGTGACATGTATTGTAAATAGTGTCTATCTATTCTAAATTCAAATAACGAAATACACAAAAGGTTATTCTCACTAGTAGTTTTGTCATAATGATGATAAAAAATTGCATGTTTAGTAAGTAAATGTAATACATTAGTTATTAATATAATTATATCAAGAGGTGTTTTATAATATCATAGAAGTAGTGATGGTGGGTTATAGTGAGTGTTTAGTTTATGTTAAAAGTAATTATTATTTGATTTTTTTTTCTTTTTTTTTTTTTTTCATTTTTTTAGAGAATTCGATTAAAAAATTATAATATCTTGATAATACGATAGAATTTGGAAGTTCTTTTTTCCCAAAAAAATATTTTGAACTTGATATAGTTAAATTGACACAATTTTTTTTCACCAAATAATTTTTTTTTTGAAGAAAGTAATGAAGCGATAAATAATTGTAATATGTGAAAAATCCAAAATAAGAACGTTGAGATTGATATCTCTCGACATTTTTTAGATGGATGTCTTTAAAACATCTGTACTAGTATATATTAATATTTATTTTATTATAAAAAATTATGTTGAATTTTATGAGGATTAATATATCTGGGCATTCTACAATAAAATTTGGGGTAGTGGTAGTGCACTGTAATATCTATGAGTATATTTATTTTTAATTTCAACCTTAAATTTGATGTCCATTTGATCACTATTTCATTTTTTTCTTTTTTTCTTAGAAAAATCAATCAAAAATCTGTAATATCTTAATCACATTGTAGAATTTAAAACCCTTTTTTAAAAAAATATTATTTTAAACTTGACATATTAATATAATTAAATTAATACAATTTATCATCAACAAATAATTATTTTACAAAAAAATAATAAAATTATTAAAAAAAAAAAAAATCCCCTCAACATCATTGCACAACCAAATATGGTTTCTAAACACATTTATTTCTGAATTGGACAGAAACATTCGTATTCCAATTATTTCTATATCATCTCATTTTCAAAGCGTATGGATGCCATTCTCTTCAAGTCACTTTCACATTTCAATGGAGAAAGGGACGTTTTGAAAATACCACTTAAAACTCACCTACAATAAAGTGGATTTGGATTCAATGGGAAAAAAAATAAAAGCTATATTCATCAAAATCTTTAGGATTTTTCAATTGTTTGACCAAATTAAGTATTGAAGTGACATCTGTTAATTTTTGATGGTCCCCAATTTTCTTCATAACCTTCATTTTTCTCTCTTTTGGTTTCACTTCACACCCTGCATCTAAAACATCCCTAACATTTTGGACATTTATGATAAACCTCCTTTAATTTTTTTAAGGTCATTTTTAAAGATTTTATTAGGGTAGGGTGGAATCATTCCTTTCATTTCATATATTTTGCTTTTTAATTATTGCATGTTGATTTATATGTTAATAAGGTTTTAAATTGAATTCAAATGTCTATAATAAATAAATATTGCACTTCATTTAACACAAAGAACACATTGAGTATTTGTGAAGAATTATTGAGTGCTCTAAAGATATCAAGCATATATGAAAACATTTACTAGTCTCAAGTTAGTATTAATTGTAGATAAATTTTGGTGCTTAAGGTTTTGTATATTTCTGAAGTTATTTTCATTTATGCAATTTACTGTTTTCCAACATTTTTTATATAGTAGTTTTTACCATTAAGAGCCCAATAATTAGATAGTGTTTGAAACTTACTAACTCTCAACACATGATCATAAAGCTCACTTTATTTTTATTAAGATTCATATATTATATTTAATCTAGGGCAAGGAGAAGAAAGTTTCTATTACAGGTTACAGGGATCACAATGTGCAAATTAGAGCGACAAAACATGAAATCAAGACCAAATGAACACAATCATCAATTTGTTTCGGATCTACCATGTCATTCATTAGAAATGTCCCCATCGTTTTATACACCTAATAGAAACATCTCCAAAATTTTGTACATCATACTCTGATCATATCATAATTTCTATGCAAGGTCACTATCATTATTGAGCATGCATTTTCACATTTAGATTTAAATGACTATCACCTAATCATGATGTATTAATGATAAGTAACAAAATCATATTTTAATGACCTATTATTGGATTTGGAATAACTAATTAGGCATTATTACTATATTATACACGTATTGCTTAGCCTAATTAAGTGTGATAGGGTTAAACTTGTTGCATTTAGTTATAATCCACTTATCCAATCGCATTTGAGTGAACCCAACTATTATGCACCCCTTGAGTTTTCATCTTTTAGTGAACCCACATTTGCTTGCATACTCCTTACATCTTATAGGGTTAGACCTTTTTGACATTGTGTTATATTTCAAATCCTATATGTTTTCTAAGGTTAATTTCATTGCGTGATCTTACATCTAAAATCCCTAACTTCATTTCTCTTGTTTTTCTTGATCCTAAGCCCTAGGTTATTTAAAAAATAATAAAAAATAAATAAAAACCATGGTGTGCTTGTATGGTATGTATTTTCATATTTGATTTCATTTTATGCCATCTATATTAAATAGATTTATGATTGCACTATAAAACCGATAGATCCTATTGAACTTCATTTGGCTAATCCTAGTCAACATTGAAAAAAAAGGGAATCTGCAAATGTCTCTAATGGTTCAAAAATTAAGATTGTTTTGGCCAAAAATATGAATGAAATGCATTTGAAAAATGTCAATATGTCTTTTTCAAATTCCAATGATTAAAATGATTTAAATGGTAATAGATCTCAAAATGTTGATGTGAATGAAAACAATGAAGAATATTTTAATCAATAAACTTGTTTAAAGACTCAAAACACACACACACACACACACACACACACACACACACACACACACACACACACACACACACACACACACACACACACACATATATACAAAATATCTATCAAAAATTCCCAATGAGATTTTAGGATTCATAGATGTTATAAAAGAAGTTTCATATTAAAGTATGACATCCAAGATAGTGATTTCTCAATCTGATATTCAACGTTATGTTTTTAATGTGATTTATATTCCTATTGCTACTAATATTCATTATAATCTCCAACATGCTTTTATTGTTCCTTATCAAAATGCTTATGTTATTCCTTCTCCATGTACTTCTACTATTCTTTCTTAACATGTTTATGCTATTAATTCTTAACATGATTCTACTATTCCTTCATAACATACTTATGGTGTTAATATTTATTCTATTTCTCAACAACTTCCTACCTAAAACATTCTCCTACTCACATGGTACTAATCCCTAAATGTTTCAAAATTGCTATATTCTAATTTATGCCACTTATTATTCTCCAAAAATTGAAATGACTATTATAATGCATACCCTTCATGAATTGTAAAATTAAGTTCAAATTTTTATTCAAGGACCCCACAAGCCAAATAATAGGCTTATGACCAATTATATTATTCTAAACCCTTTTGTATATGAAGTTTTTGTATATCCTTTTACAACAGGGTTTGTAATTCTAAAATTTAAAATGTTCAATGTAAATGAAGATCCTTCACATCACATTAGAGAATTGTAGACTTTTTGCTCATAGTTTTATCATAATGACAAACTATTGATTAAATTATTTCCAAGAAGTTCAAAGGATTAAGCTCTTAATTTGTTTTATGTTTTTTCAAGTGGATTTATATATACATTCATCAAACTAGTTAAAGATTTCTTAGCTCACTTTCAATCAACATTTGTGTGAAATTTACATTTGCTAAATTTTCTCAAGTTAAGCAAGGATCAAATGAATCAATTAGGGACTATGTGCTTAGATTAAAAAATATGGATATCAAGACAAGTTGTGAACTACTAGATAATGAGATCTAAAGAATATTTACTAATAGTTTACTTCCAAACATTAGAGATAAAGTAATATTTAACACTTATCATTATTTTAAGAAAATTTTAATTTTGAAAGATAATTTACGATCACACTTTAAACATGTGCCAACATGTTTAAGTGTGGGACCAATGCTTCTGATCGAAGTGGTTCAAAGTTTCCACACAATATAAACTTTAAGATTAGAAGCAATGAGAGTGGATTTCAGCCCAATAATGACATAAATAATATAGTCAATGCTATATAAAAAACATCATAAAATATTATTCTACCTCAACAAAAGGAGAGCACATAATTCAAGTTAGGCTTCGTGAAAGTTCACAACAAGTCTTGAAGTAATTTCTTAAGTGTAATATGATTACTTTGCCTTTGATAATGGATTTTAATGATTTCAGAACTTTGTCTAAGAATTATGATGCAAATGCATTTCGCGATTAGCATAGAAACCTAAGGCATTCTTCAAAGAGATGCATAACTTATAAATATAAATTTCAAGATCTCATTAATAAAAAACAATTCAAAATAAATGGAGTCAAAAATAACTTGAATGAATCTGTAACACCTCTAATCCAATATTTATATATTTTCATAAATTCTCTTCTAAATCACATCAATCAATCACGTGAAGAAAATTTACACATGGTAGAGAAGAAATATATAATAATGTGCCATTGAAAAATGGAACATATCCACTCGATGGCATTATTTGTGCCATAAACTCAATTTAGAAGAGAAAGGCTTTCATTCAGATTATCTTTAATGAGAGTGATATTTAATATGAAAGTTCATACAATAGCCTTTATTCACAAGAGGTTTCATAAATGGATGTGAAAAGGATGGAGTAATGGTTTACAATGGTTCATGTCTAAATTTATGTATTGAAGAATTCATGATAGTCATTGACTCATTGGGTATGATTTAGTATGTACTCCTGCAATTATAGCACAATATCATGACATAATTAGAGAGCCTCTTGGTTGCATTATTTTTCCTATATTGTTTGCATTATAGTTCCTATTCAAATGGGTCCTAGGACAATTCAAAGCATATTTCATTTGATACCAATAACAGTTCATATAATGTGTTACCAACATACCTAAGATATATCAAATGAAAGTAATTCCTTCTACCATACATCAATGTTTAAAATTTGGAGATGAGGATTAAGTGATTATAATTAAGAGATCAATTAACTTTCCAAGAATACAATTTCAAGAAACGAAATTTCACAAAGAGATACGAAATGAGAAACCAAGATTTATATATAATATAAGAGCACATAAAGTGCAAGTAGATAGGTCCATCCAAATAATAATACATATGGCATAACATATTATTATTTTAAAACAAAAGGAAGATGAAAGTGATACACCTATTTAGGATAATGTCAATGAGTGAGGTCACTCAATGGATGATATTATTTAAAACTAATTAGCATGTCTTGATTTTTAGATACCTTAGCATCTTATATTGGCATATGACTCTTGTACAAAATTGTCTTATATTTCTTCTGATAACTACAATGATTCACTCGGTTATGACTCTATTACTAGTTAGATTTTTGTCGCCTATTACTTATGCTTTATTTTTATTTAACTTATTTTTGAGCTTCAAATATCTTTGAGCTTATCTTTCAATCGTGAATCTCCATTTTTATTTTATCCACTTAGGGTATTGTGTTTTCATTTCTTCCATGTTTTACAAATCTAATTTATGTTTGGATAATATACAATCTTATATATTATTTTATATATGCTTTAGCTTATGCGTTGCAATCCATCAATATTTAAAAATTATTTTTGACTTGGTTTCATTTTATTTTCATTATTTTTTTCTTTCATTCTATATTTCCTCCAAATTTTTATTTTACCTTTCATGTCTCATTCTTCATTTTGTCTTGCCAATTAAGATTTAGCTCAACTTCGTGTTCATGTCTTTTATTCCTTAAAAAATATTTTTGACTTGGTTTTATTATCTTTTCATTATTTTTCCTTTCATTATATATTTCTTCCAAAATTTTATGTTACCTTTCACATCTCATTCTTCATTTTGTCTTGCCGATTAAGATTTAGCTTGACTTTGTGTTCATGCCTTTTATTCCTTCATATCAACTTTGTTCAAGTTTCCTTTTCTAATGTTATTTCATTTGATATTCTCCTTTTATTTGTTTTATTTTTTCCTAAAAATCCATAATGAATGTACATTTTTAGGTTAAAGGCCAGTAACTCAATGCATACTCATAGAAGCATTGGTGAGTAGAGATCCTCTTTTACCTTACCCTCATCCCAATTTGTTTTTTTTTAATTTTAATTTGTATGTGATTTATTTCAAATTTTGTTATATCTTACATTGATTATTGCAAGTGTTTTCCATGTGTTTTTTATAACACGCATTGATTTATTAAGTGATGTTGTTATATTATGTATATGATGACTTGATTTTATCTTATTATCATGTGTTTGTAATAATGTTGTATACATTGTGATTATATTATGACACACACTTTTTCACTTATGTGTTCACACACATGAATGTAGATACACATATAATCAAAAGATAAAATGTATAAGCAACCTATATGTATAAAATTACATAGAGGGCACACAACCCATATAACTTTTTGTACACACTCATAGTTAGTATTAAAGATTTAATAATCGGTTTTGACCAAGCCTTAGTATACATGATTTGTGCATGCATAACATATTTTTGCTCCAAATTTATCCTAACCATTCTCTTATCTATGGGCCTAGAGTTCTAAAATTACCATTATTCGTATATAGTATTTTCCTAGTCTCTACCTAAATAATTTATTAGCTTACATAGACTATTTCTTGATCATTATTTCCTAATTTTTGGACACTTTTTCCACATTTAGATGGATCTAGTTACTGAAGCCATTTGCCTTAGCTAGAATCATTTGAACACCTTTTAATGACTATTTTTCCAAATTTAAATCATTTCTTTAGGTTAACCAATATGTTTCACATGTCCATTTAGAGGGAAATTACCCAAAATGTCAACAATATATGTATAGTAAGCCTAAGCTTATTTTTATCTAGCACTCACCAAGAGCACATCTATTATTCATCTACACATTGAAATGACCTTCCCTACAACTTTCAATTCTAAAAGCCCTCAAAGGAGCAAGTTTGAGCCAAGTATGAATACCGTTGTAAAGTCAAAATCATAAGTTATAAAGTGTGAAAATACATATAAAAAATTACACAACATGTGAATATTAAAGTGATGATTTTACACATAGCTAGGTTAGAAAACTACGTGTTATTTGAGCCCTCTTCAGAGTATTATAATGCAAGTAACATGTAGCCACTCAATAGGGAGTGACTTAGGTTAGCTCAACCCATTATTTCTAACCTCTTTTTCTAGGTCACATTAGTCTCAAGAGTGAAAGCTAGGGGTTTGAGTCAAGGAAAAGGGAAAAAAAGGTTATTCGTATAGGTTTGAAGGTATTTGAATACATAAGAGCCAATTATAGACATAAGCACATCGATCTAACTGTCACATATTATCATACGTATCCTAATTTTTTTTTGGAAGAGTGTAAATGTATGTGGTTTCCATAGGCATCCAAGCAGTACCAAACTTGTCCTACTTAGTTTCATATTTTGTTTCCTTATTCGAGTTGACACAAATCCTCTACAAAGCTTATTTGACGACTGCACACTATGATAAACCATAATAGAATCTAAACAAACTAAGTACCATATCTTATAGGACATTTACATGAATATTAAATTATAATAAATCAATTATACTCTATTTTTACATTCATATTCGCTTAATTAGACATTTATTAAATAATCTGAAGTAGACTCAATGTTTTGGCTTATTTAGACCAATAAATCCAAAATAAGATAAAATATATTGGTGAACACATTATTCCTTTGAGAATGAAAAACCTTAGGTTCCCTTAGGATTTTATTCTACCTTAGTAAGGTTTTAGATATTTGTGTTAGGGTTTTAGACATGATTTCTGAGTTCTCCTTATCATATACATAATTTTGAAATTTATTTATTTTGCTCTAGGATTTCATGCTCATTATCTTATGAGGGGTTCCTCTGTTAGGGCTGTGATTTGTCCTCATATATGTTCAATTGTTATCTGATTCAAAATGACTCTATTTTTAAACTCTCAAAGGTTTTTGTTAGTTGTATTGTTTGGATAAAAAACCTATCATTGTTCCATAAAATTATATTTGAATTTTCTACAGTCAAGGTTTTACTATTGTTAGTAAATTCAGCCTAAATGGAAAAAGACACATATATTTTACAAACAAATTTGATGTTTATTTTATCTATTGACATTTATCAAAAACTTCTTTTTTCTAAAATTCCTCATAGTTTTCTTGGGGTGGTCAGTTATATGTTTAACCTTATCCTAGGAGTAGGCCTTGTGCTCATATTCATTGTCATCATAGGGTTTTATGATTTTTCTATGCCAGTGCATTTACAAACCCTCATATGTCTTATCATATAGATTCATTATCATCTACCCGTGTCGTGACTTATAACTATGCTAACAAATAGACAAAAAATGTTGTATATGATCATGCTTGTGTGTATAATAACGTTGCTTATGTATATGAATAATATGATGATGTGAGTGAGGTAGATGATTATGATAGTTATGATCATGATGATGTTGAAAATTTGTATGTCAGTGATATATATTTGTACAATTTATTGAAGAAGAAGAAAAATACAATGGCTTAAAATGCAATAAATTAATTATTCTTCTCCTTCACATTCTTTCACTAGTCATACACTACGAAAAAGAAGAAATTAACATTGAATTGACTAATATACTTCTTAACCCTTCAAGTATTCCACTTTAGAATAAAGATAAATTAAGGTAATGGATATATGATCTACATGCCATGTTTCATGATGTTATGCCTTACAATGATGTTTCTAAAACCAATGTTATTTATAATGCCATAGAATGCGATACTACTAATTCTATTGGAAAATAATGTGATGATTTTCCTTCTCTCAAATAGAATTTGATACAAATAAAATACAATGTGATGTTATTCATGTTTATTTATAAAAAAATGGGACGATAATTCTAAATTATGCAATGATGTCTCTATGGAATGTGATAATGATTATAATCCATGTAATGACAAAAATATTTTTGATGAGCCTAATACACTTACATCTAAAATAGATGGTGATATGAAGTATATAAATGAAACTTTCCAAACCATCATAATACCTACTAGTCATATCATGTATATGATACACACGATGAATGAGTTTCAAAAATAAGTTACTTCTTTGACTTTAGAATTTAAGTTATATAATATGACAATGCATGTGTATGTGCTTTCACATATAATCATACTAATTCTCATAAGTCAACAACTTCAGATCCTAAAAGTGAATCTTCCTTAACTATGGAAGTCCATAATAAGGAAGTTCCAAGCAAGATAATTGATAAGATAGAATTTCCATGGAAGATAGTTTATAATACTCCTTCAAAAGTCAATCAATCTATATAGTTTAATAGCTTAAAATATCAACCAAGTGCTATTTTATGAACACTCATTCATAATAAGTTGATCAAATTAATTTCTAATAATTATCACCCTACACATCATTTAACACAAGTGGGGTAATATCATTCTATAACTCTAATCATATCAATGGGCATAGAGATAAAATTTGTTATACATTGCAAAACAAATTAAACAACTTATGGATAAAGATGTCATTACATTTGAAAAATGTACCAATATAGTGACAAGGATGGATTTTTCATATCCTTATAGTTCACAGTCTTTGAATAAATATGTATCCCAAAAGGCCCCTAAAAAAGAACTAATGGTTATTTGAGGTCTTATCACACATGAACATAAAGAAGGTATAGGTGGTGTTGATAGGGCACAATACAATACATATACAATGAGGTTTATCAAAGAGTTAGGATAAGATGAATGTAAGTTACAACATACATGAAATATGAGGATGTAATAGGGCATGTTGTTATACTAGTTTCTATTGGGCCTAAGATGATGGAGACACTATTCTATGTCAAGCCTAGGAAAATTATGGTTAAGACAAATGGAAGCAAAATTGGATAACATTGATATTATTATTTCATTAGACTTCCAAGGCATTTTTTTCACATATAAAAGAGATAGAAAATTTCAAAAGATGACTCCCATTAAGAGTATAATTACATCTTACAACACACAAATACAGATACTAAAGCAAAGTAAACAAAGTAAAAATAAAGGAATTTAGAAACTAAATAGTGCTTCACAAATATATCAAGAACAAAAATAATCTCATGCTATTATCGTTCATCAAGTAATAATAGGTGTAGACCTCATGAGGTTATGTAACGTAGATGCAAGTGATCTTAAGAGCTTAATGCCACATGTGGATCATTAGGATCCACTTATTTATGAAATACATAATATCTCTCCAGATAAGCTAGTTTGAAGAATATCCATTTAACATAAATAGTATATGAGAGTGATTTTCTCAAGAAATTCATCTTGTTCAACACTACCAAATGAAAGGACATAAAGTATGCATATAAATTCATGAAGACCAAAGGAAACCTAATAAGTCAATTCCATAACATGGTGCGGTTGGTTATGCATATACTACTATAGATAAAAAATATGATTGGAATGACATGTCTAAATTAAAAGATGAAGATGAAAATTATGACATATATGACATAGGACATGTCTAGATGACTATGACAATTATGTGAGCAATTGTTAGCCAAAACATAATATAGTGTACATAGCTTCTTGATATTTGCTTTATTTTTCATCCCCTATATTATTTTGTCTTGATACATGTGTATATATGCTTTTGCATTGATACAAACATATGTGACATATATCCTATGATGATATATTCTTTATAAAAACCTCATCTCATTGTATATTCTTTGTAGAATACTACTTTTTCACCCATACATATTGACTATCTATACTTGTTATGGTCTATATTGAGCTTACATGATCACATATGATTATACCTACATTTTATGACACGAGTATATATAATTATGTTTCCCTATTATGGGTATATGTCCCTTTATTTTTGCATACTCTCTTTAACTACAATGTTACAATTCACATATATAGTGGGGGCATGTTTTTTACCTTCGCTTCCTCTAGATTTCTATGCTACTACACTTGGTATAGATTATGTCTTAACACATGCCACAAATTATTTGAATCCATTCCATTCTTTTATTTTTCATAACCTTTCCACTTTGACTTTCTTGATTATACACATGAGTACTAAATATTTCAAAAATATAAAAAACATTAATATATTTCAAAAAAATAAAAAATATACAAATACTAAAAACTAAGACCTATGCTTGACACATGTTGATTTTTTTACATGATTTATCACATATGGTAGATTGTATATCCAAATTATATAAACACATGCATTTCAGGTATGCATGAGTGGGATGCAAGACATGTAAATTGTATATGACAAACACTTTTAGATACAGAACATTTGTACATCGAGAGGCTACCTTTTCTACATTTGGGGCATGCTTTCATGAGGGGAATCTTATTACATTTTTGCATAGGTTACATAGTTATAATACCATTTCCACTAATATATTGAGCTATTAATACTGCTCACACATGCCTTACTCTTACTCGTAGTAATTAGAGTGATACATTATGTGGATACTATATTTTGATATATATGGTAATGGGGTCAAAGAATAATACAGTGTCCCACTAGGTGGACATACAAAATTGAAAAAAAAATCTTAAAAGATAATGATTTTTTTTTTGAGAAATGCATATGTACTACATCTTTATGTATATAAGTTGAAACACATATGTTTGATTAATATCAATGAACGGAAATTAATATATTTTGAGGATAGATTAGAAATGTATGTGGAATCTTTATTTCAAAAAGTGGAACAAACTATTATGCTTTGACTTGATGACATATATTGATTGTGTAGTTTAACCTTGTTTATTATATACATTTTTAATGTTGCTACATGTTACATGTTGTGATCCTTAATTATGTATTACAATGTGCAACTCCCAATTTTCTTAAATCTGACTCTGTATGACATTACATGTTTATTATGTGACTCCTTTTATGTATCACTCTTACTTTATGTGTTAGTTTCATGACTTTATTTCTATGTGACCCTTACTCTACATGCCATTTATTATTATGTGTAACTCTTACTCTATGTAATATTAAGTGTTATCATGAATGTTTCTATGATTTCTTGTGTGTGTCATGGCCATGACATTACATGTGATTATATGTGCTTTGTGTAGATACATTTAGCTTTATTTGCTAAGATTATGATGCCATGATTCAACTCACATTTTTCTTCTTGTGTGCAATGCCATGTTACATATCATGCATCTTCTATGTAACTATTACTTAGTGTTTATAGGCTCACTGCTATGTTCACTATCACTCCATGCCTCATTTCTATATCTAATTGACATGACACTTATATACCTCAAAATACATGTTTCACATATGCTCGAATGATCTTATCTTACTATGATGATATAATATAAACATGTTGGCACATGATTTAAATGTTCACAACTTTTTCTATATAAATGATGTGTATATCTCTTTTCTTTTGATATGAGTAAATTCATAGGCTATATACCTCACCTCAAAATGGGGGTATATACAATAGGCTTTTTTTAGGGACTAAGTCCTTTATGTAGATATATTCATAGTTTGGCCCTGGAAATTCAAAATTTGGGAACATACTATCATAAAATATTATATGTTTATGCAAATTATTATAGATTGTTATAGATTTGAAATAAATTAGGGGCATATCTAAGATATTCTACATGATTATGAATGATATTTCACAAATTCTATGATATTTTGGCATATGTTATACGACTCAAATTATACAGGTTATTAGTTGGGGGCATATGTGTGACACATGCTAATATTTCATCGATATTATGATATTTTGGCATATGTTATATGATTTAGATTACACAAGTTATTATATCTAGGGTATATATAGGGCATATATGACACATTCTACAAGATTATATACTTCAATTCTACTCAATTCTACTCAGACATTACTTAGATTGAATCATGAAATCCATCTATAGAAAATGATTAAAAAAACTTACTTTGATACTCAAATACTCTAGTTTTACTCAAATTTTTTGGAAATTACTATCTTAAAAATTTGCACCCTACTAAATATAACTACACCTTTAAATATTTTTCGTATTTTGATTAACTTGTTTGACGGGGCCAATTCATTTATAATTTTATTGATTGTAACATTCTTATTTTCATTATATTTTTCAATCTTTCTAGGCTAATGTGAATGTAATTATTAAAGTATTTTTCATCATTTTATCAATATGAAAGTTTTGAAATGATTGCATGCATGTTGATTTATTATTGTTAAAATTGAGCAATTTTAATTTTAGTTAACATTATTCTTCACCAAAGATGTCAAAGACTCAAATATTCTTAATGTTAAATTATAAGTAAACAATGATCATGTGTAATAATACTTTCATCTTGTACGTGGTTCATTATATATATATAGGTTCCTTTCAATTTGAGAGGGTTAAAATTGATATGAATTCCAATTCATTGAAATTGTTTCAATATAACCCAAAACAAAGGTAAATGTTTAATTTAAGTTTGAGGACCATGATGGTTAGTAAATTGATATCACACATTTTTTAAATAAATATGTAGCTCCAATAATATAAATAAAACCACTAGTATTTGGCAGGGGGGTACATAGGGTACTTAAATAAACAACTAGAAGGCTCAAGGCTTCTATGGGCTACTAAAGATCTATAGAGGTTATCTAGTTTACTGACTTGAACCAAGCTATAGAAAGACTCATAAATTAGGTTATGGATAGAATGATCAAGCACACAAATGATGTAGGTATATCTAATGGGTATAAACATAGTAAAGTGAGAAACTAAGACTAGAAGTCTACTTGCATATAAATTACAAAAATGACAATGCTGAATAAAGAGAGCTATAAAATAATGCATAAACCTAGAAGAAAAGGCACTTTCATGCCAAATGAAAGATGTTTTAGGAAGTAAATATGTATTCAAGAAAGGGTGCAATAGCATGCCTAATTAAAGCCTATGTCAAATCTTATTCTCAACACTATTGTTTCCTAATAATGCAACTTTCTGGTGTAGCAAAAGAGGAGATTGTTTAAGCAAATACATAGACTATTTTGAGTAATTAGGATTCTAATATGCAATGAGAAATGTTTCTAAACCAAAAATGACATGTAATGGAAGATATTTCAAGAAATGAAAGATATTCTTAACCACATACAAATGCAAGAACTTTAGAAACTATCCTAGATAATGCCCTAAACAATCTAAATCACTAAAATAATCAAAACCTAACATATATACTACTAAAAAAAAATATGAATTTCAGTTTGCATAGAAAATTAACCTCATATCAAACTCAAAATTATTGTGTATAATTTATACCAACAGATTATCTAAGATAGGAAGCAATGAAGAAGGAGGATTAGGCTGTGTGTAAGCTGAGTCCAAACTAGGAGCCAAAAATAGTGGAAGAGGTGAAGGAGAATCTGCCAACTAAGAGAGAGCTAATAGATGGAGCACAAGAATAGGTGTAGTGGAGTTTTGAGGGAGATAGGAGTAATCCATAAGATTCAAGAACACTATAGAGAGCAATGTGAATCATTAAGATTAACTACAAAATAGTAGATCATCCCCTATCATAATGAAAGCTAAGTGTGCCAAGAATGAACTTGGTGAGATTAAAGAAGGTAACCAAGATTTGAGAGTGATGATAAAGAGAGAATATTAAATAAAAAATAATGGAAAGAGAGAGGAAAATGAATGATGAAGCATCATATAAGGCAACCCTAATCTACCAAAGGCCAAAAAGTGATAATTTCTAGTTGTTTGGGCCAAACTAAATCCTTTTTTACATGTTTTGCCTAGGTTGTGGCCTAGGCCATGACTATTGTGAAGGAAACATGTGGCTTATGCCATAGGTTTCCTCCTTAATCCATGGCTTAGGTCAAAATGCCACTTTGAGTGGTCAACAAGCCTCTAAAAGGGCCCTTGGAGGCATCTAAAGGGCTTGTCTATGCACACAAGGGATGTAAGATACTAGGGATGTATAGGGGGTGGATGTATGATGTAGGAAAGGTACATGTGATTAGAACATGACTCAAATAAATATAACCTAGGTCATTAGTCTGTACATGAGCTTATGTGTAATCATAAGGAGGAGTAGGGTCATGCGAAGTATAATTACATATGCTCCCAAGGTATAAGTAGTTGATGTTTGAATGGACAAGGACTATTGTATAGTACCTAGAAGCCACACAAAATCAAAGGAAAGAAAGAATTCAAAAGGTAAAAGATAAAATTATCTGTACTTACTAGATAAGGATGGTGGTGGAAGAATTAGATGGTGTGATCCATGCGTAAGAGTGCAAATGCTTCAGAATCTAAATCTAGCTCCAGTTCCAGTTCCAACTCATGAAAAGAAGGGACACAAATGATATCAAATAAAGTTATATAATCTAGAATGACATTCACTAGGGAATCAACCCCAGTGTTCTCCCTATGAGGTATATGGGTGACATGGACATCCTTGAAGAAGGAGAACAAATCACATGTCACCTCAAAAAAGGGGAACAAATAAGAGCTAAGGATGGGCCAAACACAGGTTAGGTGAGACAAAGCTAATAACGAGTCAAAAAATAACTGCACATAGTACGTGCCTAGCCCAAATGCATCAATCAAGGCATTAATTATTGTGTGATACTTGGTACTGTTATTCATCTCACTCGTAAGGAAAAAACCATTGACAAGCTCATGGCTCCACAGATCATTGATAACCCAAGCCATAGTAGCAGGTCTTGGGTTGCCCTGACTACCACCATCTATGTGAATCACCATTGAGAGGTACACCATGATGGGGGTTGAGGACATAGGACTAATAATGGTAGAAAGGTTATCTCAAAGTGATGTGGGATAAGTGAGTTGCATGAGGGAAATGAATAATGAAACCATGTCACAAATAATATGGTTAATCAACACAGACTATGGTAAGAGGTAATAAGAGAAAGTGGGGGGAAGTTTGTAGAAGATGAAGACCAGTTAGTAAGACTAGAGTAAGTCTCAAACTACTGCAACGAACTAATGACCCCACTTGTAACCACAAAAAAGGAAAAAATAGGAGCTAGAATGGATCAACTACTTAAAATTATATAAATGAATAACTAAAAGAAGCAAGGTAAGCAACTTTTATCCTAGGGTGCCCACGAGATGGGGAACCAACCCAAGAGGTCAAGAGGGACCTAAAAGGGGTCCCAAAGACAAATATAAGGCTAGAAAAGGCCCAAAGAGGCCTTAGTTTAAAAAATGGAGGTTGTTAATGTGCTCAAAATGGGCTAAAACCCCTAATATGGAAGTTTAGTGATTTGGAATGCAATAAAGGGTAAAACATCCAGTAAGGGCCCACAAAAAGCAATAAAAAGGGATAAAAAGAGGGAAAAGGTGAAAAGTGTATCATTTTCACACTTATTTTCACTCTGAGAGAACCTGATGAGAGCCCACCTGCCACCAAATCCCAAGCGGAGCAAACAAGGATGTATGATTACACCACAGGTGCACAAGATGGTCCAAGTAAGTCCTTTGATCAAAATTTTGTCCATTTTTGGGGTTTTTGAGGCAAAGCCATTTTAAATGAATCTAAATGATTCAATGGATGAATTAAATAGACTGATTAGTAAACATGACTAAGAGGCTGAGGGGTCACACTAGAATAGATGGGAGATCAAACAGTGGTCCCGGGAAGGAGAAACGAGAAGCCCTAGGGCTTCCCAAGGGGCCACAGCTTTGTTGGGCAATGCCATAGCCTAAGACACTATCAAGCCATGAAGGCTATGGCCTAGTCCACTTTTAGGCCATGGCTTTGCCTAGAAAACCATGGCTTGGGCCATAAAGCCCTGGAATAAGCCCTAGGGAGCTCGAAAAGGCCTTAAATAGGTTAGAGGGAGGGGGAAATAAATAAATAGATCAAAAAACTTTTTTTTAACTTTAATTTGCCTATTTCATGTGTAGTGACACTTATCCATTTTTTTATTGCTCAATTTTGCATACACACAAGGGAATTAACATACCAATATAAGGAGAGCCTTCACAGGTGAGGGACCAACCAACAAAGAGAGGGAGACCATGTGAGGTGACCAACTGGGAGAGTTTTCTATCATGGTTGGATGAGGAGGTAGATGCTCTATTTGTGGAGGATCAAGATCACCTATAGAGTGCAATACTTTGTAGATTGGTATATGTGCCTTCACTATGTTACTTTAGGGACCTTGTGAATGCATTGGTAACCACATGGGTACTAAAAGACATGTATTCAAGTTAGGGCCTAAGCTAGATGCCATGCTTATAATTAAGGACATCTATTGGTTCTACATAGTAGAAACTTATAGGGAGGGAAATAGAGCTACCACAAGTGAAGGATAGTTGTATCCAATCTCTACCTAGTAGGACCCCATCGAGAGTGGAACAACCATTGAGTACAGATCACACAACTATCACTAAGGTTTCTATCATTATGGATAGTGATAGTAGGCACTATGATTAGGAGGATCTATACCAACTAGAGTATAGGGAGACTACCACTATCTTAGATAAGAGGTATTTAATGAGCAGAGGGAGGATAGAGATATGCATGGGGCTAGTATATCCTAGGTAGACTATACCAGTAGTTGGATCACATCCGATGCATAAGGATAGAAGGATTGACACAACCTAGCCTACCTTTATCTTAGGCTTACAAGAGAATCCCACAAACATGATTGAGGACACCATGGGGTAGTGAGGCATACCATGCATTGTAAGAGGGTATTGCATGGGCCACATAGTTTGTAGATAGAGATGGGCCTGTGCAAATCACCTTAGATCATTATGTAGTGGGAAATTATGTTTAAGATCCATATAGATTCATGGTGTGTCTATAGGATGTTAGAATAGAGATCTATATGGGATAGGAGGAGTTTTGAGGTTCATCAGGGCCACATCAACATCTAGGGAGATAGTCTTTGGTGGTATGGGAGAGACAGGCACAACCCAAGCCATTTAGAGCTGAGCATATAGGGCAACTGAGATAGAATGAGGGAGTCAATGATGGAGAGAGGTAGCCATGATGAGGACCACCACAACCAGGAGGAGCAGGACCTATCAAAGGGCCATAGAGGCCATCAACATGACTAGGTAAGAAAAAAGTAGTTGTTAGATAACACTTTATCTTTTGTACTCATCCTTGGGTGAGAGTTGATATGTGACTAACACATGAGCTTTGTGTGTGTGTGTAGGAGACCAACCTAGCTTAACTAGACCCTAAATGGACCTTCTATTGAGGAAGATATTCCCTGATGTGGTGATGACACCACTCATAAAGTGGATGCCACATCTACCAGTGAAATGAAAACCACATACTTGATTTTAATATGTGGGTGCACAAGTATCACTTGAGTTGGCAAGAGCACGACACTAGATTCTAAGGTTAGAGGTAGAGTCAACATGGCATGAGGTAGATGTGGCATAGCATGAGATAGATATAGTAGGAGTTGAGGCATAGTTGGCTAGATTAGAGGTTGATATCGATTAGTTGTGGGTTGAGCTAACTCAAGAGCAGGCTAGAGGAGTGGAAGCACTTGGAGAGAGGGCAGATCAACTGGATACCTAGAGAAGATCATGGCTCAACTGGTTAAGAGGTAGAGATTTATATCTCCACCTAGAGTAGGGCTACCATGTATAGAGCCCATCCATGGGCTGATTGGAATAGTATTGTATATGTAACAATACATGTGGTAGTTTTGGGGACTGTGAGCCCAGGCTGAGAGATAGCCATGTCATGTACCTAGAGAAAGAAAACATGTATTTTTTGTGACATATATATATATATATATATTCATTTATCATTATTAGCATATGTTTATATGATTTTGTTCATGATGTGTATTCTTCAGATAATATAGACTACTAGATACATGTGATTAGATAGTAGGAATTGATAATATAGAACCCATGTGCACACACATATACAAGTGGCACAAAGGTTAGTGGTACGATAAGAGGGGAATTTTTTTCCCTAACAACATAAGTGAATTTTTTGGAGGAACACATAGGCCTTAAATGTGAAACATATTGAGTTAGAACCCATTAATCAGGTGTTGTAGTGGCTCACCTTCAAAGGTCAAGAGATGATAAGCCACATTCGCTAAAAAGGAAGTGATAATGAAGGGGACAAACCACTTGTGCATGAGTTTTCCCTTATTGAAGTGCTCCTTATAAAATATGAGGACCGTATCACCTACCTTGAATTGATGTGGGCACATTAATTTTTTAAATTGGTGGTGTTGATGGTGCTGGTAAGCATGGCTATGCTTAAGAGTGTTAATGCAACATTTATCTAACTACTCAAGCTCAGTGAGATGAGAAACACGTTATTCCTCATTGGAGATGGATCTAAATGTATTAATGCATAAGGAAGGGATTAATACCTCTAAAGGAAGAACAACCTTAGACCCATATAAGAGTGCATATGGGGTTGCCCCCATGGTTATCCAAAAGCTAGTCTAGTATACCCAAAGGGTAGGATAGAGAATGAGATGCCAGTCATGCTTGGACTGGGCAATAGTATGGAGAAGCATCTTATTTAAATTCTTGTTTTAAGACTCAACTTACCTATTTCCTTGAGGGTAATGGGTGGAGGATAAATGGAGCTTGAACCTAAAGCATTCATCAAGCTCACACATCTTAGGACTTTGGAATCTTGGGCTATTATTAGCCACGATCACAGTAGGGACCCCAAACCTAAAAATGAGCTAGTTTAGGACAAACTTGGCCATGGTATTGGCACACATGCCACTAAGAGGCATGGCCTCAACCCACTTTGTGAAATATTTAGTGGTGGTGATGAACTAGCGATGGCCATCAAAAGAGGCAGGTTTGAACTCATCGACAAAGTGTAGAGGCCAATATAAGATGGGCCAAGGGGATGAAATGGAATGCAAGAGGCCTATAGGGGCACTAATAACATCCTTGGTGACTTGTCACATCTTGTATTCTTAGTGTAATAAATGACATCCTTAACAAGATTGGGCCAATAATAACCCATCTTGATAATATGTTAAGCGGTGGCTTGCCCTCTTGGGTGACCACCATATACACTCTCATGAGAATCTTACAACATGAGAGAAGTGTCCTTAGGGGCTAAGGATTACATCAACATGCCATCTATAACTCTCTTGAATAAGATGCCACCTATGATGGCATAGTGAGTGGTGAGATTGAGGATCTGATAGTGTTCCTATGAAGGAGCATCGAGTGATAAAATTGAGTCTCAAGGTAATGGACAATTTCTCGATACCAATCACACTTGATGACCTCAATCTGGTCGATCTAGTAGACCATCTCATCATGGAAGGCATCATCAACCAATTCTACACTAGGATTAGGTAAAGGGAATTCAATGAGTTGCTCAGCTATGACTAAACCCTTAGTAGATTTTGGGTTAATACTACAAAGATCAAACTCTTGAATAATCATGATCCACCTTATAGTCAAGCTAGCAAGATGTGTCTTGTCAAGAAAATAGTAGAGTGGATCAGATTGAACAATCATGTTGGTGGTTTGGACCAATATGTAGTGTTGTAACTTCTTTGTGGTGAAAATGAGGGAGAGGCAATGCTACTCAATAAAAGACTAGTTAAGCTTAGGTCTAACTAGCATGTGAGAGATGTAGTAAACAACTCTCTCTACCAGAGTCAACATTTTGACACAACATGCCCTTAATGGATAGATCAGTGATAGAGGTGTACAAGATGAACTTGCAACCCTTGATGTGTGCCATTATGATGGGAGGATTATGAAGCATGTAGTTCAATTCCTCAAAAGCCACTTGGACTTTAGGAGACCACAAGAATGGGGTGTTCTTGCTTAAGAGATGGGTGAGGGGATGTAATTATGAGCATACTCTTAGAAAAAACATCTAAGGAAGGACTACAACTTAATGAGATTATGTAGGGGAGGCATCTCAGGGATCACCTTGATCTTCTCGAGATCTACTTTAATACTTCTTTGTGAAATGAGGAAGCCAAGAAGCTTTTGAGTGGATACACCAAAAATACACTTCCTGGGGTTAAGGTTGATGTGATACTCCCTAAAATGCTCAAATATGATTTTGAGGTCTTGCACATGCTCATCCCACTTATGGGATTTTTGAAAGAGATCATCAATATAACACTCCATAATCTTATGGATGAGGTCATGAAAAACGTGGATCATTGCACGCTAATATGTAACGCCAACATTTTTTAGATCAAAAGGCATGATGAAATAACAAAAGGTACCCCATGGGGTAGTGAATGTCATCTTGTGCTAGTTTTTAGGTGCAATCTAGATTTGGTTGTACCTTGAGAATCTATCCATGAGGGACATGATCTCAAAACTAGTTATGGAGTCCATAATTCGGTCGATCAAAGGAGTGGGAAAATTATCCTTTGGATAAGCCAAATTGAGATATTAAAATTTGATGCAGATGTAAATGGATCTATTCTTATTGAGAATAGGGATGATGTTGGCAACTCATTGTGGGTAGTTAATGACTTGGATGAAACCAACTTGGTTGAGCTTTTCAATATCAACATTGACCAACTAGGAGACTTTTTCCACCATTGGTCATTATTTTTAGTGACTAGGATGGGTCCCTTAATCCATAATGAGGTTATGGATAATGATTTTGGGATCCATGTCCTTTATATCAGCATATTCCTAGGTAAACACATCAAAAAAATCTCAAGAAAAGGCAACCAAGACATCCCATTCCTCTGTAGCAAGTCTAGCATTGATCTTGATGATATTTGGCATTGAAAAAGTGCCAAGGTTGACATCTATAGATCCTTTAACATCCAAATCATTACTTTCCTCAAAAAACTTAGGTGTGAGAGGGAGTGATTGGTCTAACACTTCAGGCTCAACCACCAAGACATGTATTATGGGGATGCTAGGGATTGGGCCATCAGAGAGAAATATCCAAACCTAATAAATCAAGGGGATAATGATACTTATAGTAGGCTCAAATGAGCTTGATGTATTCCTTTCTTTCCTTGAATAGGTTACATTTCGTAACATAAATGAAATAACACTTGAGATCAGACTCAGCTACTCTAACGGTCTTTATGAGAAACATATTGAGAGAGCCTATACTCTGATGGGAGAATCATGATGTGAGGGGAACCTCAACATTTTAGGAGACATCTTGAAAGAGGTATTTAAGAAGGGAAGAGATGACTTCATGAAGCTAAAGATAGAGTCAATTGATGCATGATAAACTCTGAAGGAGTGAACGTTGATTTATACTTAGCTAGATCACAACATTTATCCTTGAGAAAATGAGACTGAAAAGTAGGGGGTGTGTGGGAGTCCATAGAGCCCTATGAGTAGACATCCAAAGCCTCACTTAAGAGCTTTGTATTTGTGTAAAACAATGCCCAAGGATTTGGGTTAGCCTCCATGGTATGAAGTTCACCTTCATGCACAAATTGAACCATTGGAAATGTGGTTGAAACGATGACTTGTATGGCAGTGGTCTAGAGATAACCAAAAATCATATTGTATGAAAGATCCAAGTTTAAGACACAAAACTCAATCTAGACTGTCTTGGGGCCAAACTTGACTTAGAGCTTCATGTTTGCCACTAGCAAAACCATGTCATTGTTGAAACTAACATAGTTGTGGCAAGAATTAGAGTGATTCTTCCAACTAATCCCAAGTTTATTAAACACATGTAGGGGCATGCTATTCAACATAGCTCCTTCATAAATGATGCATCTCTTCACATGATAACCATCAACATAGGTCTCAATATAGAGGGGGAAATGATCCCTATTTAAAAGAATGAAAGCATCTAGAAAAGAGGTAGGGTCGAAAGATAACATAAGAAGATGAGGGTGATCAAACACATTAGAGTTGAAAAAAACTCTAATATCATCTCACAATATGAATTTGTGAGATAGACCAAGCTCATCAAAGGTGAGGCCCCTTTGTTCAGGGCAAAGGTGAAGAAGGTCCCAAATGGAGATCTTAGCTGAGAGGCCCTATAATTCCTCTATGATAGAGTAAGGACATTATATAACCTAGGAAGGGATGTTATGCCAAAAGTCAAATATGAATTTGGGGTTCCCTACCTTTGTGGGCTAGATAGAATACCTAGCACCACTAGTCTCTCTAGCAGGGTCGGTGACCCGAACTAAGTGTGTGTTGTTAAAGAATTCATACCCAATAGAGGCTATGTCAATAGTAGAAATAACCTTGATACTATTGCACTTGGCTTTTCCTCTTGGGTCAGCCTAAGAAGAGGAGTCAAAAGAGGTAGAAGAGCAAGAAGGGGAACAATGAGCCTTAGCCTTGGATTTCTTCTTTTTCTTCTTCTTCTACTTTTTTTCATGGTCAGGTAAAGGCTCATTAAACACATTCAATTTCCAGTTGGGTTTTGTAAGTAGATAACTTTGAGATGGAGGTGAGGCTTGGGCACTAGATTTTTGGGTAGCACAATTAACATCATCATGGCCCTTCAACCAATGGAAATTATAAAATGGGGTCATAAGGAAACACCATCTATGCTTTTATTATGCCTGATTTGAAAGCCTTCTTTTCATTTGGCTTCTTGCTCAAAGAATTCACATCACAGTTATCCTTCTTGTCTTTCTTCTTAGGAGGAGAATTAGTAACATCATCATTAGTCACATTACAATTATGATCACATGAAAAGGATGACTTTTGGGTTGTTATAGGGTGTATGCCTGCACACATCTTAAAGACTTCAATTTTTAGACACTTGTTAATAAATTAATCATACAAAGTGGGATCATGCTTGAGAACCTCAAAGTGGACATCTTGCCTCAATGCTCACATGAACATGTCATAAATTTGATCATCTTATAACCTTGTTATGCATGTATGGATGATTGAGTACCACCTTTGCATAAAATCAAAGTTTGACTCACCCTTGGCGTGTGCCATAGAGGTGAGTGATTGAATGCCAAGGTTGAATGGACTAGATATATCAAAGTAATAGATGAAGTCATTCAAAAGGAGCTAAAAACTAGAGAGAGAATCTAGAGGTAGATTTTGAAACTAAATGAGAGCTTAGACTCGTAGAGAATGAGCAAAGAGTTTCAACATCATACCTTTGTCCTATTCCCAATCTATACATGCCATCATAAATGTCATGATAGGCTCTATGGGACTCGAGTCCTAAGTCCCATTGAACTTAGGTAGTTTAAGGATAGGAATAGGAAGGGGAATAACATACATCTGAGGGGCTAGAGGATTCCTATGGAGATCCTTGAAGGTACAGTTGATAGCAGGTTGGAAATAAGCTCTGGGAAGAGGCTAGTGGTGGTTATGATGCTATCTATGATAATAAACCTCATCATAACCCTGATCATAGAGGGGACTATGCTAATGTGGATCTTGATAAGGGAGCTGCTCATGCTATAAATCACCCCTACCATGAGGTTGGGAATGACCACAGGAAAGATATCATTCCCTATGGGGATGATGGGATGATGTGGCATCCTTGTGGAAATGGTTATAGTAACTTGGGTCTCTATGATGATAGTCATATAGCATCAGATGAGGGTCAACTTGAGGGTTCTGAATTTCAAGATAGGCATCCCATAGATCTCTAGTCTATAGGTGGTGATCAAAATCAACACGCTCATTTGAGACTCTAAAGGATGGACTAGGAGGATGGGAGGAGTCCATATGATAGAGATACCTTGTTGAGTTGGAGTACCTATGTACCAAAACATGGACATGAGGGGGTTGTTGATTTAGAGTCTCCTAATGAGAATGAGGTGGGGAAATGACATGAGAATTAGTTGAGGCACTTGAAACTGAATGGGTATGATCTCTATCTTCAAAGGAAACACACCACCTACTCCTAAGGGGAGAGGGGTGCAATTCATTCACCTAAAGACATCTATGGAAATCATCAATGATTGCACATAACTCATCAGGACTTAGTCATGCAAAGGGGTCCCCATCACCTTGAATAGGGGAATGAATCATAGCATGAGGCTGAGGGGAAAGATCCTTAGATGAATGATACTTGAACTAGCAAAAAGGGGACTGAGTTTGTTATTTATAGACTTGTCAATCTAGTTCCCTATGAAACATGATAGGGTCTAGGTCACCATGCTAGGTTGAGGGACCCTCCTAGATCCTATGATGTCTATGGCATTCCATTGCATCCATAACCTGCTCATGAGTAAACTCAAGGATAAGGCCCTAAATTTGATGAGATTTGCATCCCAAGGGTGGGAGGTTGACCATGATGCAATAAAGCAAGAACAACATGGGAGATAACAAAAAGGGAAAATAGATAGAGAACTAGTAGGGAGAATAACACAAAACCAAAGCAGAATAAAACAACCAAGGTGAGAGTTGAAACACAACTAAAAGCAAATCCTAATAGCTAACAAAGGGGACTTGACTATGAGAGTTCTAAATAGGATATAACTAGCATGAGACCGTATGTGAGGTCCCACTAGGCATGCTAGAATGTAGCTCCAAGAAGCTAAATGGAACCACTAGTGTTTGGTAAGGGGGTACACAAGGTACTTAAACAAATAACTAGAAGGCCAGAAGGCTCAAGACTTCTATGGGCTATTATAGATATATAGAGGCTATCCGGTTTATTGACTTGCATCAATACATAGAAAGACTTGTAAACTAGGTTAGGGCTAGTGTGATCAATCACACAAAGGATGCATGTATATCTAACAGGTATAACCATAGTAAAGTGAGAATCTAAGACTAGAAATCTACTTATATAGAAATTGTGGAAATGACAATGTTGAATAAAGAGAGCTATCAAATAATGTGTAAACTTAGAAGAAAATGCATTTTCAATCCTAATGAAATACGTTATAGGAATTAAAGATGTTCTCAAGCAAGGGTGAAAGATCATGCCTAATCTAACTCTTTACTCTCAACACTATTATTTCCTAATAATGCAACTTTATAGTTTAACAAAAGAGGAGATTGTTTAAGTAAATACATAGACTATTTTGAGTAATTAGGATTCTAATGCGCAATGATAAATGTTTCCAAATTAATCATGACATGTAATGGAAGATATTTCAAGCAATGAAAGATATTATTAACCACATATAAATGCAAGAAATTCAAAAATTGTCTTAGATAATGCCCTAAATAAGCTAAATCATTGAAATAATCAAAATCTAACATATATACTATTGTAAACAAATAGGAATATCAATTTTAATAGCAAAGTGCCCTCATATCAAACTCAAAAGTGTTGTTCAAATTTTATACCGACTGATTATCCAAGTTAGGAAGCAATGAAGGAGGAAGATAAGGCTGTGTGTAAGTTGAGTCCAAACTAGGAGCCAAAAGTAGTGGAAGAGGTGAAGGAGAATCTACCAACTGAGAAAGACAATAGATGGAGCAAAAAAAAAAGTGCAATGGATTCTTCAGGGAGATATAAGCAACCCAAAAGATTCAAGAACACTGAAGAAAGAAAAGTGAATCACCAAGATGAATTGCAGAATAGTAGGGCATCCCTTGTCATAATGAAAGCTAAGTGTGCCAAGAATAAACTAGGTGAGATTTAAGAAGGAAACCAAGATTTGAGAGTGATGATCAAGAGATAAGATTAGATCAAAAATTAAGGAGAGAGAGAGAGGAAAATGAATGAATAAGTTTCATATAAGGCAATCATAATCTATCAAAGGCAAAAAATTGACCATTTCTAGCCATTTGGGCCAAACTAGCTTCTTTTTTACATGTTCTACCCAGGCCATAGACTAGGCCATGGATTTTATGAAGGAAATATGTGGCCTAGGCCATGATTTTCCTCCTTAATCTATGTCCTAGGTCAAATATCCACTTTAGGTGGTCAATAGGCCTCTGAAAGGGCCCCAAGAGGTGTCTAGAGGGCCTACCTATGTGCAAAAGGGCAATAAGATGCTAGAGATGTATAGGAGATGGATGTATGATGCGAGGAAGGTCTATGCGAGTTGTAAATGTCTCAAAGTAGGATAACTAGGGTTGATAGTCTGCACGTGAACTGATTTGTAATCATAAGGAGGAGTAGGGTCATGGGAAGTACAATTAGAAAATCCTTTCTAAAAAATGATAAGTTATAGGACATGATTTCAAGATGGTTGAGCTATATTGGTTTATAATGAGTTATGAGTAATATATTAAACTATAAAGTTAATGTTAACCACTAGCATACTTATTTAGATAAATATATGTAAAATATGTCCAAATATATCATTCTTGAGGCACCTATCTTATACTGGATTGGGGACATAAGTGGAATACGTGCCTCAAGAATGATATCTCTCAACATCTTTTACATATATTTATTTAAGATAGGTATGCTAGTAATAGCTATGCATTTTTTGTATTTATTTAACATATAATATGGAGTTTTTCATAAAACTTGAAATGTAAAATATACATCACATTAAATCATAAAAAACTGTAATACACATTACATTAAATCACCCAAAACTTTAATATACCTAATCTAAAATTCTCAATCTGAATAGTTATTTAATACTCATCAAAATGTACCATACACATCACATAAAATGTCAAATAATGAATAAGTACGCATCACATAAAATGTCAAATAATGAATAAGTACATAAATTTTTTCATAATTACATGAAATTATTTTTCCTCTAAGGGTTTCCATCTCTCTTCCTCAACTTTATGTTTGTAAAGTTGTTTTATATTTTTTAGATTTTCATAGCAGTCATATGTAAATGGAGGTAATATTCTTAGTCCTTCCAAGGACTTTACATGGGATATAGCCACAAATGTTATTCTTGTTCTTTCTCTTTGACCTATATCAATTGTGTCTTTTGAAAGGGTTAATCATTATGATTTGTGTATTGTTAATGCCTAAGCCAACTGTAAGGGTAGTTGGGTTATGCATCCCCTTTGTATTAGTGCAATTAGAACTATATATGGAGTTTCATCTTCAAATGGTATTCCTGAGTAACTGTTAAAGTTAACCATAACATATGTTGGTGGTTCTAGTGGGGCACTCCCATGTTTGTAAATTATACTTCTGATATACCCTGGAGCTCCATTTACAAGGCCTACTTCTATCCAAAGATAGGGAGATAACATGTCCCTTGCATCGATATAAATCAGTAATTGCACATCAAGTTCATCATTTTGACCTCCCAGTAGTGCATTGACACTTCCTACTTTGGTTGCAATGCTACGTACAATTGGTCTTTTCAATGAATATAATTTTATTTTACTATGGTTACACACATTATCATTTATGGAAAATAAATTAATATAATTTTTAAACTCATCATTGGTGGTTCTATCTATTCCAACATTAGTTCTAGTCATCAATAGCTTCCAATCATCTATTGTCAGATTTGCATCTCTTAAATTTGTGAGTAGCCAACAAAATAATCATCACTTTCTCCTTCCTGTCTATATATCTTATCCAAGGTAACAACTATTTTAAATTATTACCACAATAATTTTTCTTATTTTTTGCTATTCTATGGTGTTCTATCACTAATAAGAGGAAGCTGACCCAAATATCTAACCCAAATTGTAGATATACCACCAAAATTCATGTTTGAATTTTCAAGAAATGCTTGACAGAGTATAGAGTCTATGTTTTGTAGCAAATTTATCCCAATGAAGCTCATTTCATCAATCAATATATATTTTATGTGGCAAATATCTTATTGACAACTTGTAAGTCTTGTTCTCTTTTATTCAACAAAATTCACAATTGGGATTCGAAGTTGTACATGAATAGTTGAGGAACCAATATTGAATGCTGCAACTCTAGTTGGTATAAGTAATAGAAGTGGAGATTGCTCTGTAAATGTTACATCTTGAAGATCTCAATGAATGACACCTATCATATAATATGATTTTTCTATTCCTATTTCTCCTTGGACTATCATGCGTAAGGGCAAAGTATTTTGACCTAAATGATAATGTGTCATAACCATATCAAGTGTTTTTTTTTGGCACCCAAGGTTTCATAATTCATCTCTGGTGTTATATCACCATATATAATAAATCCATTATATTTAATGGTGCTTATGAATTTGATCTTTTTATTTGTGTATTCTTCACCTCTACATTCATTATTCCATAATGTTTGTCTATCAATATATCTTCTTCCCACCATATATATCTCACTAACTTCCATCACTTGGCCATGTTCTAGCCTAGATATGATTTCCCACTCATGTTCCATTGTGTTTTGTTGAACATGTTGATTATCCTCATCTTCATTATCATCGTGAATTTCAACATCTTCTAGAATTATTATTCCCTCCACATGCTAATAGTTATAATTGAATGAGCCCCAATTTGATATTATTTATTCATCATCAATTCCAATATCTCTTTGTATATCATGAAATGGATTATAAAGTAATAACTCTGACTAACAGAAATCAATACATTTATTTGATTCATGCACAAGGAGGAAGGAAAACCATGGAAATATTCTCACTATAACTAAAATACTCCTTGCCTCCCATTTTTTGTCTTTTTCCCACCTTGGATTATATGTCCAAGATTTAGATGCCTCAATATGTGATGTGGTTTCCATGGAAAAAGGCCTATTCTTATATCCATAAATGAAAGACATTTTATGCTCTTCATGATAATCTTCTTCATTTTTGTCTATAAGTTTGAGCACCTTATGTGAAACATAGATTCCCTGATGATTGTTAACATACCTATATGTTTCATTGGTGTGGATCTTCCTAATAATTCCAATCATGAACAATAGAATGGAAGTAATTCTCAGTAGCATTTCATTCAAAATCATTTTTCCAATCAAGGTTATCTATATTTGGTGCTTTGTCTAATCATATGGATCCATGCACATGTGGTGAGCCTCTATGTTTCCATTCATATCTAGACTATTAATCTTTTACTTTCATTCCTTTTTGCTATATCTCCTTATGAAAAATTGAATGTCACAAGTGCATATAATGTGAAACTATATGAGGATAATCAATAATATTCTATCTTCACCACTTTTGAGCTTCTCATGGATCTGTTATTGGGGTTCCTAACTTTAGTGCATATAGATCAAGCCAATATATGTCAGTTACACTAAATGTGAAGAAAATGGTGAGTGATCCAATTTGATACAACATGTCCATTAATTCACCACAAGATTTGCCCAATATGATCTTGTACCCCTCAATGAGGTTCCAAACTACATCAAACAATCTACTAGATGGGAGTGGGGTACATTATCCATATGCTCATGTAACTCAGTAATAGTGATTGACATCTCTTGAAGGATTTTTTTAATGAACATTGTACTTGAATTTTGTGCATAATGTCTTATGATCATGTTCATCATGTAATATCTAAATTGTGGATGTCAGCTAAAATGGTGATCCTTATATCAAAATAGATGTTTAAAAAATTAATGAAAATGTACTCATTTCAACCATTATTCTTCCAATCACATCTTCCATTAGGAAATAATGTTGGAAATGCCATATCAAGTAATCCTAATGTGACATACTCATTTATAAGAGATGCTCCATTCTTTGGCCAATCAATCACTGATATAGGATCCATGTTAACATTATTTACCCATGCATGGATTAATTTCATCTCCCTTGGTACATTAGGGGGTTTAGAGTTCATTGAAATTGTGTGATCAATGATGTTTATTTCATCCATCTCCATTAATGGACCCATAAATACAACTTTATTTGTATCAAAATCAAATTGCATATAGACAGAGTTCAACAGGTCAAATATATTTTTATCAGAGTTAGATGTAAGATCAATGAGTGCATTTTAATCAATCTAAACATCTGAATAAAACATGTCATGTTTTATTTTATATTTCAGTGCCTTATATACTTTATCTATATTGATAGTAAAGTTGTAATTTGTTCCACATTGATCCCTTCATCGAACTCTAATCATTGGCAAATCTTTTATTTGATGTGGTACAACCTTAGCAATTTTTTTTACTTCTTTTGGAAAACTGATTGTATGTCCTTTATATTTATAGTGGCATCCTCTTGCATGTGTCACTTGTAGGATTGGGTTGTCACGGGCTATTAAAATTTCCTCAAATTATGTTAAGCTTGCAAGTTATGGTGGTTGTGGTCTAGGATCCATATTATTTGATGCTAAAAACTGAAGAAGACCTTTCACTTGTCAACATCTGTTGCATACAGGGTCTTTAGGGTTTCAAAAAAACTTATTTGAATATAACTTTCTTGACAAATATAACATATGCTTAGTGAAGCCATATTATCTAAGCCATGTCAGAAAATCATTTGAAATGTTTTCAAATCTCTCCCAACCATCCCATTGGGACCAGTTATATTTTTCTCTCATTCAATTTCTTTACCTTGTATTTTTCTTCTTCTTTTAGGTTGTGAAGTTGATAACTCTTCTAAATCATTATTTTCCATTCGTCTTTTTCTTGTAGGTTAAGATGTTGTTTTCTCTTGTATATATTCATTTTGTGCAATGTTTGTAACATTGACATACATTACAACTCGAAATACATTATCTGGTGTTTGGAGCACATGATCTATTGATATCGAGTTTGCTTCTTTAGAAATAAAGTCAACATTATAAGTCGATCATTGGTAGTTCCTTTGAGATGCTTCATGATGAAGTTATTGTTTATGTTGTCTTTCTACCTTAGTTAATTGATCTAAATGCATTTATCTTTGTATTCATTTTATTAATAGTATTGTTCATCTTGAAATGTTTGTGCCTGAATGTCTTTCATCTTATCTACGTGTTGCCTATTTTTTGCTTCTAATTGTTCAACTATCAATCCACCTTTGCATTTTAGAAATCTTTGTCTGTCATTGTCATTTCAAATTTTTCTTTCTTCCTCTCTTTATGCATCTGTCATTTATTGTTGTCTTTGTATACGATATTATCTTTGATATTGTCTTTCTTATTCTATTTAATATTCTCTTTGTTTGCAAAATTCAATTTTGGTTGAGCCATATCTATACAATTTTTAAAAATAATATATTTATTATATTATGGAATAACATATTGAATTTGATCATTTTAGGGATATCTAAATGATATTCACAATTCACACATATATCAAAGCATCAAGTAAGCTAAACTAAGATACACACCACATTTGTATATAAGAATAATATAAATTTACAAAATATACATAAAAATAAAAAATGTAAAAAATAAAAGTGATTTTTAAATGACATTTAAAATTTATCAAAATGATATTTAAAATTTTATAATATTCAAATAAATCAAGATAAATGTTGAAGATAAATTTATCAAGATTTTGTAATTTATCTCTAAAATATTCATTTATGTTAGAATAGATTTATCGTTTTAAATTTATCTTTATTTTTTAATTTATCTCATAGATTTCTATTACATTTTGGGTGATAAATATTGGGTCAATGTAATAAATTTAAAATTTTAGATTTATTGATCCATACATAAATCTTGATATGATTTATCTTAGTGTTAAATTGGGCCATAGATTTAAAAGAGATATTTTTTTGGATAAATATTAGATTTATATGATTTATCTAGGGTCATATAATCTTAGATACTATTTGAATAATAAATGTATGAATAAATAAATAAATAAATTACATAAGTATATAGAATATTTTTTACCTATCAAATTTAATAATATTTGTGAAAAAAATAAGTATAATTATATATATACTGAGTAAAGGAATATATGAAATAGAAAATAAAATACAACTATATATAAAACATAAGTAAAAATAACATTTGTTAATTTTATTTATTTATATTAAATTAAATTTAAAATAGATGTCAGCCATTTTTATTTACATGGGTACGACATCAGGTTCTCTCCCCTCCCATTGTAGAATGCCTCTCGACGTAATAATATTAATTATAAAAATTAGCTTTTACATATAAATGAGCCCTAAATTCTAGTGCACATTTTGATCTTTATCATTTTTTTATCGTCTTCTTTGTAAATTTGATGGTTGGTGGACCTTGGAGGTCACCAACGCGTTCTTAGTAATGGATAAAATGTTTTTAGAACTTTTCTAAATTTGGCAATGAATATCATTTCATTCATCATTTCATTGGTATTTCGCTTTCATTTCAAAATTTTTGTTGAAGTTTAACTTCTAGAAATTTAGAAATATTTTAATATGCACCTACATGAAATTTAGTATGCCAAATTTGATGGGAAAATGACTGTCACTGTAGGCCATAAATTGTGTAGTATGACATTTATTTGGATGCCAATTTTTACCTCGTATAAAATGATACTAAAATGGTCATTTTGAACTTAACAAAGGTTGTTCTATTTTGATGTGGGTTTCATATTATTAATCCTCCAATCAAAATATTTTATGGGTCAATATTTAAGACTGAATAATTCATGTTAAAACATGATTTGGTTGTATGATGGACTTCATGCATATGCATATATTCAAGGGATAATAGTTATGAGTCCATTTTGAAAGCATTGGTAGAGTAAATGGTGTTCCAATTATGAAAGGAGTATTATATTGAAAGTTGACTATGTGTAAGTTTGTTTTGGTTTGAGAGGTTTATTTCATAATCCTAGATGTACACATGATATGTTCTTTTGAAAGGCTAAGTTATTTAATGTATCATATGTCTGATTGGGTATTGATGACTGCAAAGAGAGAATGTATAGGGGTATTTCCTAGATGATAGTTTTATACAAATTTATGGATAAAATGCTATAAAAACTTTGATATTTTGCATTGCTAAGTTGATAGTTTGAAAAGATTTTATGGATTTAGTTACATTTATTGAAGTTTAGTTTGATTGATCAAATGCATGATAAACTTGTGTTATCGATTGGGTAAGTTATTTTAAGATGAATGGGTCCCCACCCTTAGAGATTTTTGATGTTGGTCTTATATCTTGAATATTAAAGGTCCTTGACATTATATGTTTACCTTATGAACATAGTAAAGTCTATTATAAGTTAGTTAACCCCTGACTTAATTTAATTAAAAATTTATTTAAAGTTATGATTTGAAAACCAACTTCAAACAAAGTATAAAGGATCGAAGGATTGCATTTTTTATGAAGGAACTCATACAGGTATCTAAGAGAGCTCTTAATTTTCATATTGTGCTTATATTATGAGTAACAAGTCTATGAGATGAAGCATTGTCTTGTAGGAGATTGATTATCACTCATTTTGATCGCATAGTCTTTGTATTGTCTTATACATGTATATCCAATTGATACAGTCATTTATGAATTGATATGAAATTTAGCTTTAAAGAACACAAAAGGTGTGCTCATATGTGTAAAATTTGACTATTACCTAAATATTGTTGAGCATTTCATGCATGATGCATGACAGAATGTACAAATTCACATATTTGCAATGTCTTTTCTTTACTACTTTTGAAACTTTGTACACATCATTCAGTTTAATAATATACCAATTAATTATTGAGTTCCTATCATCTTTATCTATGTTTTTCATAGCTTCGTGATTTATTTTCTTAATTTTATATTTTATTAGCTTTAGTTTCTTATTTGGTTTGTCTCTGTTTATTTTGTTTTCTTACTATTTCATCCATTCCTTAGTCTTGCTCTTTTTGGTTCTTGGCACTTTAAAATTATATTACAAATCTATGAAGATCAAGTCGATTAAAGACTTTATAGTAGACTTATGAAGTGAATGCAATGATAAGTATTGAATAATCATATTTGATAACTATTTGATAATGATAAAGATTGAAATTTGAAGTATTTGCATGATATTGAACCTTTCGAATACAAACTTACTTGTCACTGTACATTTAAAGTATTATTATTAAAAATATATATACATTTTAGATAAATATTGAATTAATGCATCATTTTATACTAACTTTATTAGAAGTAATACATGGAAAACATATAATTTCAAAACATTTATTGATTGGAGGAATATTCTCTCTTCCAAGGGGTCACCTCCATTCGTTGGTGCTCATTGTTAGATAAGAGTTGATAATAATTTACTTTACATATTTATATATTATGGTTGTTATGAGATATCTGAATGTGTTGAGTGTTAAACTATTTATATTTACTATTGGGGAATGATAAGATTGATCATTATACTATTTATGAGATGTTGATATTATATTACGATATTGAATTCTTTTATTTTGCATGTATAAATGAAGGTCTTTCATTTAATTAAGATAATCCTCATTCTTAGAAACAAGTTAAGTACTTTATTTCAATCACAAGCCCTATACTTGACCATATAATACCCAAACCATGTCTAGTATTGATATTTAAGTCTACATGACCCTTATTATTAAACTGATCTATTTCCATTTTAACCTTTATGATAGGAGAAAGGGTAGATTGATTGATGTAACAAATTTTATCATCAATAGAAACCATAGTGGGTCCCATTCTCAGAAGAATATTATGGGTAGTGTGTTTAAGGTTCTACATTACTTAACTTATATAAAATTTTCCATCTCTAATGAGGGTTTGGACATATTTAGTGTAACCCATGGTTTTAACATCTCAGAAGAATATTATGGGTAGTGTGGTTAAGGTTCTACATTACTTTACTTATTTAAAATTTTCCATCTCTAATGAGGGTTTGGACATATTTAGTGTAACCCATGAGGCATAATCACCCCATTCTCCACTGAATACATAAGGCAACTTAGTTTGTGTGCATATAAGTGTATTTGTTCTTTGTTATGTCAATTTTAAATATGATACATGTTTTAATTCAAATTTTTATATCAGAAGTAGATACTGATTTCTACATGTTTTATTGAAGGTTTTTCATGGAGCAAGGCTCAACACTTACATTTTAATTGAAGACACTCACCATGATTACACTCATGTATCTCCATCTATCCTTTTACTCTAGCACTTTCAGTTACTAGAATAGGTAGGGGGAGGGGGATGTAGACACTCTTATTTGATATTAGACACATGAAAATGTCAATTTTGACTAAGCCTTAATATACAAGACTTGTGTGTACATAACTAACTCTTGTTCACACTCTCTCCTAACCATTCTCTTATCTATAAGCCAAACTTCCCAAATTTCCATGATTCATTCATATAATTTTCTTAGTGTCTGCCTATACAATGTATAAGCTTACATAAAATTTTTCATGATCTCATATCATTATTTCCTACTTTTTTGACACCTCCAAGATAGTCAGATGGATCAGGTTATCGAAGTCATCTACCTTGGCTAAACTCATCTGGACACCTTTTAACGACTATTTTCACATATTTTAATCCTTCGTTTGGGTCGACCAACATGTTTCACATATTGGTTCAAAGGAAAATTACCCAAAGAGTTAGTTATATAAGTGTATCAAACTAAGCCTATTCTTATTTATCAATCATCAAAATAAAATCTGTTATTCATTTACACATTGATAGGAAATACCCTAAAGCTTCCAAATTTGAAATCCCTAAAATGAGTAAGCCTTGAGTAAAGTCTAAATACCATTGCATACAATCAAATATTGTCAAATGTCAAAATACATACACGAGATTACACAACATGTTATTATTTTCATTGGTTGTGGGTTAAAGAACATAAATGAGACCCACTTGGCGGCCAAGTCCATCCAAATCCAGAAAAAAAAATCAGGTTCAAATAAACCCCCTTCATTTTAACCCCCTTCATTCTAACCTCCACATGTAATTTTTGAATGGGATTAGAACAAAGGGGGTTATAACAAAGGGTTTCAAATGTTTACTTTATGCATTAAATTAATTTAAATAAAGTGGCCAATGAACTGATTTATTTTTAGGGGGTTAGAATAAATGGGGTTCATTCAAACCTCTGTTAAGGTGTGGAGCTAAAAGCTTCACCAGATGAGCAGATGCTGAAGTTACTGGATTTACACAGTCATTGACGATGGCAAGGAGTTGACCAGTAGCTGTCGATGTCATTCATGTATCGACTGACGTTAGTCATGTGCAGGCAAACAAGAACTGACGTCGGTTACCTGTGTGTCCAAAAAGTCTATTTTCATGGATGGAACAGATTGTTTGCATGATAAGTTTAGCTGTTAGTTGTAAGTCCGCGTTTCTATTTTTGGTAGGACTATTTTAAGCCTTTGATTAGGAGGTGTATCTAATGGTTGTTAATGCATTGCTCATGATCCCTAATCTTATATAATAGGGATAGATCTTCATAGCTTGTGTGTGTAAGAAAGAACAGTACAAGACATATTGTATATGTGTATCAATCCAGGTTGTTGGAATTGATTGTAAACTCTTGAGGGAAAGAGATCTGTACATTTGAGAGGTGTGAGAAGAAAGTGTGATTTTCTTCATTGTATTTTCTTCTCGAAGAGTTTAATACAAGTTTTTAGGGTGGTTTCTTGTATCTCTTATTCTTTGCTATTTCTGATTCTAGTTACTTATTATTCTGGTTTAATTGCTTACATAAAAGTAATCAAGTTTATTGGTTGATCCCCAAAAAGTGGTATCAGAGCTCAGGTTGACTAACAGGTGTTTCAGCTCTGCTTAGTGTTTGTTGATTACAGGTCACTCACAGGGGTTTCTGTTTGAGTGGGAGAAGCAATGGCAGAAGAAAGTAAACTAAGAATGGAGAAGTTTAATGGCAAATATTACCAATTATGGAGAATGCACATAGAAGATTATCTGTATCAAAAGATTTGTATTTACCATTGGGTGGGGTTGATAGAAAGCCCATAGATATGGAAGATGAAGAATGGGAAGTTCCTGATAGAAAGGCTCTTGGATCTATAAGATTGAGTCTGGCATCTACTGTGATTTCTAACTTGTTACAGGCAAAGACAATGGTAGAGTTAATAGATACTTTATCAAATTTATATGAAAAGCCCTCAGCTTCAAATGAGGTATATCTTATGAAGTAGTTATTTAATTTGCAAATGCAGGAAGGTGGATCTGTATCCAATCATCTTAATAATTTCCATGGAATTGTAAATCAATCAAATTCAGTCAAAATAGTTTTTTATGATGAAATTAAAGCTCTCTTAATTTTATGCTCTTTACCTGAAAGTTGGCATAGTTTGGTAATGGCAGTTAGTAATACTATATCTGCTACAAATATCTTGAAAGTAGATGATGTTGTTAGTGTAATCTTGAATGAAGAAACTTGCAGGAAAAACATAGGGGAAACATCAGGTAATGCTTTACATATTGAAAGCAAGGGAAGGCAAAAAGAGAAGGGCAAGCATCAGAGATCAAGGTCTAAGTCAAAGATGAGCAATAGATCCAAATCCAGAAATGGAAAAAGAAAGATAACCTGTTGGAAATGTGGAAAGAGAGGACATGCAAAGAAAGATTGCTAGTTGAAGGTTAATGAAGAGAATCAGCATGAAGGTAATGAAGAGGCAAAAGTTGTAGGTATTGTTACACAAGATGCTCTTTCACTTTCTTTGCATAATAAAATAGAATCTTGGGTTTTAGATTTTGGGGCCTCTTTCCATGTTACCCCAAATAGAGAATTTTTCAATGATTATGTCCAGGGAGATTTTGGAAAAGTTTATTTAGGGGATGATGAGCCTTGTAAAATTGTTGGCAAAGGAAAAGTGCAGCTGAAATTGCAGAATGGCAACACATGGGTGTTGAAGGATGTCATGCATGTCTCAGCCCTAAAGGGGAATCTAATTTCTGTAGGAAAGTTGGGTGATGAGGGTTGCATAGTAACTCTCACAGCTGAATCTTGGAAAGTTACAAAGGGAGCACTTGTATTAGTTAGAGGTAAGAGAGTAGGTACTCTCTATTTATGTAATTGTATTACTAATTATTCTCCTTCTGTATTATCTACTTCAGATGTAGATGCAAAGTTGTGGCACCAGAGGCTTAGCCATATGAGTGAGAAGGGAATGTCTATTCTTAAGTCAAAAGGTAAGCTTTCAGATTTGAAAAGCATAGATCTAGATTTCTGTAAGCGTTGTGTTTTTGGAAAATAAAAGAGAGTAAGATTTATCAAAACTGGGTCAACAAAGAGGAAGCACAAGTTGGAGTTTGTTCACACAGACGTGTGGGGACTAGCTCAGGTAGCTTCTATTGGAGGATCACAATATTATGTTACTTTCATTGATGATGCTACAGGAAAGGTATGGGTCTATTGTATAAGGAAGAAATATGATGTTTTTGACACTTTTAAGATTTGGAAAGCTTTAGTTGAGAATGAAATAGGCAGGAAATTGAAATGCCTTAGATCTGACAATGGTGGTGAGTTTTGCAGCTATAAGTTCAATTGGTATTGTTATATGAATGGAATATGCAGGCAAAGGATGGTTCCAAGGACACCTCAACAAAATGGAGTTGCTGAAAGGATGAATAGAACAATATTGGAGCGTGCACGGAGTATAAGATTGCATGTTGGTTTGCCCTTATAGTTTTGGGTAGAAGCTATAGATACTATAGTTTACCTGATTAACAAAGGACCCTCTACAGCTCTGGATGGTGGAATTCTAAAAGAGGCGTGGATAGGTAAAAAGGTAGATCTTTTATTTCTAAGAGTTTTTGGTTCTGAAGCTTTTGTGCACGTTGATAAAGAAAATAGAAAGAAGCTGGATGCTAAGTCTATGAGGTGCACATTTATTGGTTATGGCTATGGAGATTTTGGATTCTAGTTTTGGAATCTAGGAACTAACAAAATAATTAGGAGCTGTGATGTTGTTTTCAATGAAAAAGTGATGTATAGTGATCAGCTCAAGAAGCTGAAGAATTTTGAGCAGGGCCATGAAGATTTGGATGAGGTGACGATCCAAAATGAGCTCACAGGAAAGAATAATCACAGACATGAAAACACAGAGACCAACATCGGTCAGGAAGGAACCAATGTCGGCAATATAAGAACCGATGTCAGTTAGATAGTGATCGACGTTGGTCAGGAAGGAACTAGTGTCAGTCATGTAGAACTGACGTTGGTCAGTTATAGGCCTGGAGGTGACCGAGGTTGGTCACTGTTAGGGAATTTGGGTAGACAACAAGTAGAAAATGAGTCTCAGATGCCCATTAGGAGGTCATCAAGGGTAAGTAAACCTCCAATTCGATATTTCCCTTCATTATTCTATTTATTGCTCACTGATAGTGGAGAACCAAAGAGTTTTGATGAAGCAATATAGGTAGATTCCAAGAAACAGTGGGAGCTAGGCATGAATGAGGAAATTGATTCCTTGAAAGAGAACCAAACATGGGATTTGGTTGAGTTGCCAGCGGGAAAGAGAACACTAAAAAATAGATGGATCTAAAGATTGAAGGAAGGAGAGAATGGATAGATGAGATATAAGGCTAGGTTGGTAGTGAAAGGATTTGCACAGAAACCAGGTATTGATTTTGGTGAGATTTTTTCTCTTGTAGTTAAAATGACTTCTATTTGGACTGGATTGTCTTTAGTTGCTATTGAGGATTTGCATCTTGAGCAGCTTGGTGTTAAGACTACATTTCTTCATGGAGATTTGGATGAAGAAATATATATGGATCAGCCAGAAGGATTTGAGGTCAAAGGTAAGGAGAAACTTGTGTGTAGATTGAAGAAAAGCTTGTATGGTCTCAAGCAAGCTCCTAGACAATGGTATTTGAAATTTGATAGGTTTATGACTGAGCATGGCTACAGTAGATGTCAATCTGATCATTGTGTTTATTTTAAGAGGTTGGATAATGGTAGATATATTAACCTATTGTTGTATGTAGATGATATGCTGGTTGCAGGATCACACATGCAGGATATCTCTGAGCTTAAGGTGAAATCAGCTCACACATTTTCCATGAAGGATTTGGGAGTAGCAAAGAAAATCCTTGGCATGAGTATTAAGAGAGATAGGAAAAGTCACAGGTTGATTTTGTCTCAAGAGGATTATGTGAACAAGGTGTTGGAGAGGTTCAATATGCAGGATGCAAAACTGGTAAGTACACCTATGGCTAGACACTTCAAGTTGAGTAAAGAACATTGTCCTAATTCACATGATGAGGTAGAGTACATGAGTAGAGTTCCATATGCTTCCACAATTGGGAGCTTAATGTATGTAATGGTATGTACTAGACCGGATATTGCCATGCAGTGGGAGTTGTTAGTAAGTATATGGCCAATCTATTGAAGGAGCACTGGAAAGCAGTTCAATGGATTCTCAGATATCTGAGAGGGACCAACAGTAGGCATTTATGCTATGGAGGGTCAAACACTTCTCTACATGGATATGTAGATGCGGATATGGCAAGGGACTTAGATGGCAGGAGGAGCACCACAGGATATGTGTTCACTATTGGTGGAACGGCGGTTAGCTAGATTTCAAAGTTGCAAAAAGTTGTTGCCTTGTCTACTACAGAGGCAGAATACATTGCAGTCACAAAGGCTAGCAAAGAGATGATATGGATGACATGATTCATGGAAGAGCTAGGAAAGGAGAAAGAGAGTTACAGATTATACAGTGATAGTCAAAGTGCAATTCATTTGGCTAAGAATTCAGCCTTTCATTCAAGAACCAAACATATACAACTTAGGTACCACTTCATAAGATAGGGATTGGAGGATGGTGAGTTGAAGCTAGAGAAGATCCATACAGATAAGAACCCTGCTGATATGTTAACAAAGTCATTAACAAAGGAGAATTTGAATCTTCATTCAACTTTTGTTGGTCTTCAAGATTGAGTTTGAAGATAGAGAAGCTAGAAGATGTTGCTATATAGGTACTGCTGCAACTATTTATCTCCAAGTGGGAGATTGTTAAGGTGTGGAGCTAAAAGCTTCACCAAATGAGTGGATGCTGAAGTTGCTGGATTTACATAGTCACTGATGATGGCAAGGAGTCGACCAGTAGCTGCTAACGTCGGTCATGTGTAGGCAAACAAGAACCGACGTCGGTTACCTGTGCATCCAAAAAGTCTATTTTCGTGGATGGAACAGATTGTTTGCATGATAAGTTTAGCTGTTAGTTGTAAGTCTGCATTTCTATTTTTGGTAGGACTATTTTAAGCCTTTGATTAGGAGGTGTATCTAATGGTTCTTAATGCATTTCTCATGATCCCTAATATAATAGGGATAGATCTTCATAGCTTGTGTGTGTAAGAAAGAATAGTACAAGACATATTGTATATGTGTATCAATCTAGGTTGTTGGAATTGATTGTAAACTCTTGAGGGAAAGAGATCTGTACATCTGAGAGGTGTGAGAATAAAGTGTGATTTTATTCATTGTATTTCCTTCTGGAAGAGTTTAATACATGTTTTTAGGGTGGTTTCTTGTATCTCTTATTCTTTGCTATTTCTGATTCTAGTTACTTATTATTCTAGTTTAATTCCGTGTTTAATTGCTTACATAAAAGTAATCAAGTTTGTTGGTTGATCCCAAACAACCTCAAATGAACCCCCTTTGTTCTAACCCCATGTGGCATCAAATCCTCACCCATTCAAGTGAAAAGCTACTATTGGCCTAAAATTGCCACTTTGGATACCACGTATTAGGATGAAAAAATAAAATAAAAATATGTGGCTCTACATATAAATAGGTCTTTTTATGAGCTTTCTAATAATATGATTTTTTTTCATAGTTTTAATAATATTTAATATTTATTTTCATTTATTTAGTAAAATATACTTATTTATAAAATGAAGTACCTTATGTTTGAAGCACTGGGAAAATAAAAGACTATGGCAATTTTTTTATAAAAGATATTGCTACACTCAACTTTAATATCCTTGTTCCAATGGCTAAATAATTAGTCTATTTCAACATATATATATATATATATATATATATATATATATATATATATATATATATATATATATAAAATAGAGCGAGGAGAAGTCATAAGCATTGATATTCCCTACCTTGATCATTAAAAAATAAATAAAAAAATATTTGTTTATCAAAAAGTTATAAAAAAATAACATTGCATTATGTTCATTTTCGAAGACTTATTTGCAAGAAATTTGGAGAACATATTATGTTTTGATAAAATTATGAGGAGGAGAAATCAAATACTCAATAAAAAATTTGTTCATGAAACATACACACTGTGTATTTAGGTATTAAAAAATCTATTTTTTAAATTTTTTTTCAAAAAAATAATAAATGTAATTTACACTTAAAATGCAACATTTCTTTAGTTTACACCATTTTCACATTTTATACGGTTAAGTCACTATTATCTATACAAATTGAGAAATGTTCAGATTTTCATTTTTTGTTGTCCCCTTTATAGCAAAAAGTGAGACACAATATTATGCTTCAACCCTTGCACATACAAAACTAGATGGGAGAACAATGTGCAATTTGAGATCTCTTTAGAGTATTTTAATGTATGCAAAACTTAACCACTCAATGGTGGGTGGTTGAGGTTAGCTTTATTGGATTAATCCAAGATCTCTAATCAACCATCAACACACAAAGCCCTAAGTAGTAGGTGAGAGCCAAAAGTTCCACACAAAAAAACATAATGCATAAATGAGTCAAGTCCCTTGCTAAATAGTTCATAAAGAGAGGTACAAAAAGGAGTGAATGTGTAACTCCCATATGACATGTTATGGAGGTTACATGACAAGTGGTGGTGGTCAAAAGATTCCCATACATAGAATAACCGACCAAGGGTGACTCCCACTTAGAATGTAACTCCTCCACAACAAGTGCATACTTAAGAAAGCTGACATAACAAATGTGAAGGTAAACCAAAAATAAAAAAAACTACACTAACACCCCTCTTGAAGCACAGATTATGTGGGTAAAAAAAATAGGTCCTGGGAACAAGGCCCAATGAGGTACCCAAACACAATGCAACTCCCATAATACAAAGAAAAGGAGAAAACCCATAGGAAAAAAACTCCTTCCCTAAAAGAGATCAAAGAGAAATAGTGCATGCTCTAAAGACATCAGGCATAGTTGAGAATGCATCCACAGGTGAGAGCAACTAAGCATAAAGAGAGAATAAATAAGAAGTTCCCATAGAAGATGCTGAAGCTACCTAAAATAGAGCTCACAAAATGTGAATGTCACTAATGAGATCCTCTACCTGAAGACTAAAGAAGCTCCATCTGCATCAAAACATGTTTCTTTATTTTCCCAAAGGAAGAACATGAATGGTGTATTGAAAGTCTACCCATCTCATAGTGGAATATGAAGACAACAATACTAAGAACTCTGAGTATGGTCTAAAATAAATGTGTGGCAAAGGTCTGTAAAGATCATGCATAAGAACTAAATGTAATGCCATTGAAGTAAACCCATCAAAATTAGGTATAGTAAAGAGTGGATCACCTTAGAGTAGTGAATGTGTTCACAAAGTACCTGATGAATCTCTAACCAAGGTGTAGGCCCTATACAAAGAACTATGCTCCTCATGCATAGTAAGAGGGTAAAATACTCTATGTAATGATGGTGCAATGAAAATAGAGGCTATATCGGACTATGGAGTGCTTTATAGCTATAAAATATACTGCTTGATGTCTAATGAGTCCTAAATCAATATACCTGCACCTTGTAATGTGTGAAGTGGACCAGAGGTAGGTGGATCGATAAATAACTCTTTAATATTTAGAAGGTGACAAGGAGATGGTGGATGTATGTCCACATCACTATTGTAGTCATCTATGCTAGAATAAGAGTCATTTGTCTCAAAATTTTGCGTAGGGTCAGAAGTGTCATCAAGTACATGTGAGTCTGATGAATAATGACATGGAACATTCATGGATATAATGCCCATGGAAAGTGGAGAGCATAACTCAACAACCCTCGAGGCTGAAGAAAATATTGAAGATAAATCACACAGATCCATAGACTAAATATCCATAGGAAGAGACAAGTTGTCAATGCTCTCACAAGGTGTACTCTCACTAGAAATAGTAGTCATCCAAACTACCAATCTATGATGGCTTTAGATAAGCAACATCATGCATAAGAATGGAAGTATAATTTGCAAGAGGACAATTAAGGTCAGTTAGAATCTTGTCTTATAGTGGTGGCATGATAGAAGGAAAAAAACTATCTACCATGGATGTGTCATCACAATAAATAAGAGTAAGAAGAGAGAGTACAATAGTCTCAGAAGAGATAATAGGAAGTGGAGGAAGAGGTGTGATGTAAATATCAGTAGGATCTCTAAAAAGAGACTGTAGAATGCTCCAAATAATGCAGAAAAGTTGTATATTCCACATGGCAATGAAGATCCATGGAAACATGTAACAATAGGGTACTAAGAAGCTTGTCACAAGTATTAGTCTATTTATTGAACCAAACAGAACTAGTAGGAGCAAAAATTTATCCATATAGGAAGGGGATATGATTTTTTCTTGTGAGCTAGTGTTCAATGTAAGCACACCAAGAAGCATAGCTGGTCTTCACAAGAAGAACCACTAGTGTTGAATCAACTCTCCTCATCATAGAAGTGCACAACTACATAATACAAACTACAAGGACCCCTTAGTTACAAGAACAATGCACTCTCATGAATAGGACATCAAACACAACAAAAAATGTGTTCAAATGAGCGATAAGTGAAGGAATCAACACAATGTAGAAAATGAGAGTAAAAAAGAGCAATAAAAACAAAACACCACACAATAATCCCTCAAGATAAAGAGTAATGATCCCCCCATAATGTTACAAGTACAAGTGCACTCGTATAGACATTAGACATAATCAAGAATGCATGTTGAGTGATCAATGCATAAAAAAGAGAAAATGGAGGGATATTAGTCTCTACTGATAATACGTCCAAGAGGTACAAGTGTGAAAAGTGGACTAATCAAGAAGGCAATGAGAGAAAACAAAAAAAATATTTTACTTGTGAGAGGGTTTGGCCACTTGCTAAATTGAGGCTCACCCTTCGTCTTCGATAAACAAAAGAGGTAGCGATATGACCAAGTAAATAATCTCCATACAAGATTGTTTTTATATAAAAATAATAATAAAAATTCTCCCAAGTCTTTTCCCCAATACAATATATTGTTTTTTATAATAAGAAACAATAAAAAAACACCATTGATATTTTTTTATAAATAAAAAATAAAAAATATTCATGTTTTGGAGTAGGTAGAGCCCTACTAGATTGGATGATGGCTGAGGGCACATGAGGCAGAGTAAGGCAGGTCTGGTGAGGTAGAGGGATGGCATGCAAACATGAGGAAGATAGTGAATCTCTTTCCCTCCATGTAAATGAACGTTGAGTGCCTTGATTTGTTGTATGTAGTTTCAAATCAAGGATAATTATAACTAAAATGGCTCAATGTCATGGATGGAGGTTTGATGGTGGCTAGAACCAAGTATAAAGCCATAGGAGGATGTCAAGTGAAGACAACTAGTGCCAACTAGTTCATATATACAATGAGTGGTCTAAAACCAAGTACTGGTTGATTAAAAAGGCCATTAACCAACTGAAATGATGAGTGGCTCATGTTGAGATTGGAAAGAATGTCCAAGCCGTGAGTGCCACATAAAGATTAGGAGTTGACCACATACAAGGCAAAGTAAACAATGTTTCTAGTGATTGGTTTAATATATCCAAGAACCAACTTGAAGATTCAATAGTATGAAGGATGGAGATGAATAGCTAACAAGAAACCCTTAGCTTTTTTTGTTCAAGCTTTAATGTCATTCTTTTATGTTGTATTTTAAACCAAAATTCAAATTATTAGATTTCAAAGAATTCATTGGGGATATATAAAAATGAAGAGAGACCCACTTCATAACTTGAAAAACCCAAAAAGAATCTAATGTTTGTTTTTTGGTCTAATACTTTTGAAACAAATTTTGATGCATGTTGAGAAAATGCACCCAAAATCCCAAAAATGACTAATGAAGAAAAAAACAATAGTGCATGTAATAGAATAGACTCACCAAAGATTTGAAATGGTAGAAGTGGTCATTAAGAAGGCTCTGATACCATATTGGAGTCATCTAAGATCTCTAATCAATGATTATTAAATGAAACCTTAGGTAGTAGGTGAGAGTCAAAATTTGCACACACAAAAGCATAATGCATAAACGAGTCAAGTCTCGTGCTGAATAGCTCACAAGGAGAGGTACAAAAAGGAGTGAATGTGTAACTACCACATGCCAAGTGGTGGTGGTTAAGAGACTCCCATTCTTGGAATATCTAGTCAAGGGTGAGCCCCACATGGAATGTAACTCCTCCATTACTAGTGTACATCTAAGCAAGCTGAAAGAATAAATGTGAAGATAAAACAAAAATAGAAAAACCTAAACTAACAAGTTCAATCCATCCTTTTTGACCCCTTTTTCTAGGTCACATTGGTCTCAAGAATGCAAGTTAGGGTTTTGAGATAAAGAAAAAGAAAATGGGTTATTTACATAGGTATGAAGGTATTTGAATATAAAGGAGGCACTTGTAGGCATAGGCGTAGTGATCGAAACTATCATAGATCAATGAAAGTCTTTTGGATGAATCCAATAGAGCACAAATGTATCTAGATTTGATAGGTGTCCAAGTAGTACCAAACTTACCCTATTGAGTTTCACAATATGTTTCCTATTTTGAGTCAACATAGAGCCCCTACAAAGCCTATTTGATTATTTTATATTATCACAAACTAAAACTAGACCTAAACAAGCTAAGTACCCAATTTTCTAGGTCATTTCCATAGATAGTAAATTGTAATAAATTAGTTATCATTTGTTGTTACATTCAAATTT